>CM046657.1:75564108-77025358 GCA_025594165.1 Tamias sibiricus
AGTGTGAGGAAGCCCATCTGGCTGCACATATAGAGCCCCACCAAACGCTCAGTGGTCAGGCTCCAGAGGCCATGATCTCGACCACCAAGCATTATATCCTGTCTGTCCTTCACTAGTTTTGTAAATGATAGACGGGATGATTAAACTTTCAGTTAATTAAACTTTCAGCACCTTGGTATTTTCATCTATAAAATGGGTGGTACCTTCCTTATAGAATTAATATAATAATAATAATAATAATAATAATAATAATAATAATACCTTCACTATAGAATTGCAGTGAGAATTAAATTAGCTACTATTGTACAGTGTTTTGAACAGTTTGACAATTAATATGTCTACATAAGGGTTAATGCTTAACTAGTGGTGATGGTGCTATGTATTTGCTATTATTATATTATTATTATTATTATTATTATCTGTCTGACTCCTCTGTGTCTTAATTAATATTGAAGTCAGACCACGAAGATGGATATTATTTTCTGGCTTCCCTGCCAAAAAATTATTTTGTTTAATCTTCCTTTGCCTCATGTTGAGGTGAGGAAACTGAGTGTCAGAGATGAGTGGCAAGCCCAAGGCCACCCTGAGAGTCCTCCTTCGTGCACCCTGGTTGTTCGGTCAGCTGTCCAGTCTGGGTGCTGGGCTTCCAGGCCCTCTTCTCACTGGCCCTGGCTGGCAGACCCTGCAAGCTTTCCCCTCCCCACTCCCAGGCAGCGGCTGGAGCCCAACGGGAGCTCCGCGCACCAGCAGCTCCATCTGCCACGCAGCGTGCTGAGCCACGCAGCCCGGTCAGGTAGGCCCAGGCCCACTGCAGATCTGCAGCCTGTGCTCAAACAAGGCCCGCTGACTCCGCAGCTCTGATAGCCAGAGTTGTGCTTCAGGGAGAGCGGTTGCACATGCGTGCACACATGTGGGCTCTGCCCGCAGGGCTCCCGGGCCTTCCAGGGGTGACGGCAGCATGGTTCATTAGGAGAAGCAGCCGTCTCCCCACCCCTCACTGGGAGGACGGAATTCCCCTTGGCCCAGCTGCACAGATGGGTGGGAGGGGAGCAGAAAGGCTAAGGGGAAGGGACACTGATGGAGCATCTACTGTATACCAGAGGCTGGCCAGAGGCTCCCATTAGCTGTTGCACTTGATCTTCACAATAATCCTGTGCTATGAACCCCTTTTAGCAGATGCAGAAACAGAGCCCCAAAGAGCAGAAATCACTTGTTCAGGCCACATTAGCAAGGAAACGTCATAGGCATCTAGGTCTGTGTGAGGGGCAGGGCTTCAGGGATGAATTGAACAGTCCCTGCCCTTGGGAGCTTTGTAAGTAAGTGGGAATTATAGACCTGGAAGGGTGGGAATGACAATGACAACTACAGTTAACACTTATCAAGTGCTTCCTTTTGATGGTTCTAAGTGATCGGCACTATCTTATTTTTCATAAAACCCTATGATTTGCTTCACTTAATTCATGAGGGAACTGAGGCACAGGGCGATTGGAGTTCTGTAAATGGCAGAAGTGGGAATAGCATGCAGTTGGTCTAGCTCGATTTTGTAGGCAAGGAGTGACTAATTTGCCTGGAATGGTTGCAGAAGTCAGTTACATCTTTGTAGAGGAGTGAATATCAGAGCAGGGTTTTGAAGAATGAATAGGAGTTTTCCAGGTGGGAAAATAGGTGGGAGTGGGTGGAAGTTTCAGACAGAAGGAACATGAGTAAAAGCATGATCTGTGGTCAAGAGCCAAAAAACTGTTGTGTGCAGAAGGAATTCCAGTAGCTCAGCAGGGCTGGGATATAAAGTCAGGGAGCAGGAGGTTGGGGTATGATTTCAGAAATGAGGCTGCAGAGGAAACAGGGACTAGCCATGGGTGACATATGAATGCCAGGCACAAACACCAGGACTTCTTATTCATCTGTTAAATAAACAGAGGTTTTATTTGTTTCATGAAATAAATGGTCAGGAGAAAGTAGCTCTGAACTGTCAACAGGGTCATCAAGTCCCCAGATTTGGACTTTTACTTTCCAGCTCTGCCATTCCTTAACATTTTTCCTCAAGAGTGCAAGATGGCTGCCATACCCCCAAGCATTATATCTGAGTTCACAGAAAGAAGGCAGGAAGAGGGCTGGGGTTGTGGCTTAGTGGTAAAGTACTTGCCTAGCATGTGTGAGGCCCTGGGTTCGATCCTTGACACCACATAAAGATAAATAAAATAAAGGTATTAAAAAGGAGAAGAAGAAGAAGAAGAAGAAGAAGAAGGCAGGAAGAAGTGCTAAGATCTGCTGTTTGTAAGGAGCTTTAACGTTATGTTGTGGCTGATGGGGATCCATTGAGAGGCCCGAGGCAGGGAAGAGCTGTCATGGCTAACATATTAAACACTAACTCTGCATCAGGAATTTTCTACATAGGAATTCTATACAAATCATCTCAACTAACCCTTAAATCATCCTTGAGATATAAGTAACATCATTATGCCTAGTTACAAATGAAGACAATGAGTAATCAGAAAGGGTAAGAAAATCATCAAGGATGCCCAGCCTGGAGTGGCAGACACTGGGTGGTCTAGCTCCCAGGTTTTGCACATTCTTATGTGTGTTTTAGAAAGTGCACTTGGACCTCAGGAAGGCTCCAGGCAAAGGAGATGGGGTCTGAGCAAGGGTACTAGCCACAGGCGGAAAAGAGGAAAGGTTTCAGGCAGAGACTTGAGGTAGGGTGAAGGTGGGGGGTGTGGACCCCAGGTCTGTCTGTTCACTCTCTAAACATGGCTCCTTCTGTGTCCACAGGACCCACAGCACAGTGGTTAAGCACCAATGCTAGGCACATGCAGAGATTCTGGGAAAAATGAGTCACACCGCCGCGGCAGGCAGAGCCTGACACCCACATCATTACTGTCATTGCATGCAGATTCTCACCCTAGACAGCGTCAAGACCGAGAAAAGCTTCCTCAGGTTGGCAGAGCTTTGGCCAGGGTTAGATCACTGTCTCGTGCCTTGCAGGCAGCGTCAGGGCAATGCTGACGTCTGCTGCAGGCAGAAGCCTGGAGACAGGATCTGGGCCTGGGTGGAGTAGGCAGACAAAGACTCCGGGGCTCCCATTCCAGCGGGACCTCAAGCCATTCCTCGGCCATCTCCTGAGCACCCGCTCTGCCCCATGCCCTCAGTGGGTGCTCTCCTCAGAAACAAACCTGACTATCTCTGAAGTCAAGCAACTCTCACCTGCGCAGCGTCAGCACCTGGTGGTCGGGGCTGTGGTGCAGGGCAGCACACACAGAGCCTTCTTAAGTGGCCAGGGGCGTGGTGGGGGGTACAATAAACCAGGCTGGGAGATCTGGGCAGGATTCCTGGCGGAAGGAACTGAAAACTGCCTTCCCAAGGACAAGAGCTGGTCATGCAAAGAGTGGGGCTCCATTTAGTGCAATCACATGGGCTGAGAAGAAGGGAGACCCAGCAAGACACACAGAGGGAGTCTGGCAAAACTGAGGTCTGTCATGGTCACATTTTGGCGCCTGCTATGTGGGTGGCTGGTACACATGGCATCTGATTGGAGCAGAAGACAAAGCTCTTAGTGCCTACAGCAGACTGATTGATTGTAAAGTTGTCCCCACTCTTCCCCTCCATTCCTCCATTCATACCCCTTTGCAATATGACTCTGTAGCTCCTCCTATAAGAGGTGTTAAATCCTGGCCAATCTTGTGACTTGTTTCCACCCTGGTGATGTGCAAGTTCTGAGCTTAGGCCTTCAGAGATCTTGCTCACATCTGCCTGTTCTCTTGGAACTGCCTGCACAGCCCCAGAACAAGCCCAGGCGGCTCTATTGGGTGACAAGAGGCACATGACCCAGGCCCCTCTCTTCTCACCCCTTTGCCCCACATGACAATCAGCCCTCATCTGATCTACCAGCTGACATAGGATGACCAAGCCATCCCCTGGGATTTTCCTAAATTTGAAACCGAAAGTCCCAGGAACTGTTTCAGTCCCAGGCAAATGGAGATGGCTGGACAGCCAGGCTAACTTCAGGAGCATGAGTGAGCCCAGCCAGGCTCCATACAGATCAGCAGAACTCTCTGGCTGCTCTGCAGACTAGGAAGTAGGGCACAGCATTGAGAGGATTATGAGAGGGAAGGAACTGAGGCTCAAGGGGGTTAAGTAACCCGCCCATCATCTCAGAGCCAGTGTCAGATCTGGGCTGCAGACCCAGGGCTCGAATCCCTCCCCTCCAGCAAGTCGCCTCTTTAATCAGCATGTTTGTGCTGCAGTAACTCAAGCTCCCCCAGAGACTATTAATTTAACAAATCTCTGGTCATGCTCAGACTTTCAGAGATGGTTTTCTTTACAAGATCCCATGTCAGGCTGTATGCTAGGATCCCTCCCCCAAAGAATGATGAGACCAGTGCTTAACCACAAGCCACCACCAATTCCACTGTGGTCACAGACCAGCGCCAAGGCAGATGTTTGTCGCCAGGCCAGCGGAAGGAGTGTGTTCAGAGCTGGTGACGCAGCCTGCTCCTGACACCACAGGCTGAAAGCCACATAGACGGTGAGCATGAACTAGGAGCTGGCAGACAGGGCTCCTAGTTCCGATTCAGACATGTACCAGCTGCATGACCTTGGGAAAAGTCACTGCCCTTCTCAGGCAGATTGGGTCTTAATTGATTATTTCAAACCTTGACCATTCACTGTGATTTCTTGGAGGGCAGGGACTTTGGCTTCTTCAAAGTTGTATCCAGTACCCAATACAGAGCATTGCACCTGCTCAGTAAACATTTACTGACTACATTATAGCAGAATATCCCAGAATTTAGCATGGGTTCTTTTCGCTGGTAGAGCAAGAAATCTCTCTAGCCATCTTGGGTAGGGACAATTAATTTGAAAGAAATGTAAGTTTTCTCCTATTCCAAGGAAGAATGGACTGGACTTTGTGTTTCTGGTGTCCAGACATCTTTGCCCCTGAAGAGATTTGGTGGTTTTATTGTGTTCCCATGTCTAGCTGTTCTGCATGCATTTGAGACACTGGGACTTTGGTGTTTTTAGAGAAGAATGTTGCTCAGGGGGCCCAGTGGTCTCAAGAGTCTAGTAGGGAACACCAGGAGCAAGAAGATAGCTCTCCTTGTAAGGGTCATTCAGGCTTGAATAGGAAGCTGGGAAAGCAAGACTTTGCTACATCAGGATCTCAACACTGAACAGACCACAGTGGGTCAGTGATTGCCTGTGAGGCAAAATGGCAGCAATGGCTTGAATAGTGCCAGAGTTTTGCATATGTGGGAGGTGTTGTGGGTTGAGTGGCATCTACCCCAAGTGCAAGTGTCGAAATCCTAACCCCTAATATCTCAGAATGTGATCTTCTCTGGCAATAGGGTCACCACCAGAAGCTAAGGAGAACCTGGAGCAGATTTTCCCTCTGACCTGCTCTGGTCCCTGGCTCTGGGACTTCCAGCCTTCGGACAGTGGCTTTCTTCAAAGTACCTCTCCGTTTGGGGTACTTTGTTGTGGCAACCTCAGCAAACTAATGAGGGTGTGGGGCATGCCTGAGAAACCAAATTTATGGTGTGTGCATGGGGAGGCAGCTATGTAAATATCTTCAGTTCTAGAATGAGTTGGAGGGAAGGGAAACAGAAGAGAGGACCACAAGAAAACCAAAGGGACTTGCATCAATCTCTGTGTGAAGTCCCAAGTCACTTTAAATTTGACCTGAGAAATAAAGGGCTGTGACACAAATTCCCTGGCTCCACCAGTATCAGGACCTTGAGGTACTTTTTCCTTTTTCCTAGAGGACATAAGGATTAAGGTGGAAGCAGCAGGAGAAGTGAATCCCCTCCCCCTATTTAACAGGTGAAGAGGTAAAGGTGTAGCGGGGAAGCATTTTTGTCAGCGGAACAGACAGAATCGGGGCTGGAACTCAGGTATCTACAAATGTCTTTCTCCAAATATCAACATGCCTTACCCAGCGAACACTCAGAACTGTGGCATTTGCATGAAATGCTAAAGCCTCAGTGGGCACAACTGTATATTTAGACATTCTCAAGAAGGGAAGGCGGCGGGAAAGTGGATATTTCCATTTTCACAAATTATTTTGAGAGCCAGGGCGAGGGAGGATTTTCTTCCCAGACTGAGGGAAAACCTGGTCAGGGAGAAGCTGTCGAGCTGGAAGTAAATGGTTAGTACCTACACGAAGCCTTTGATCTGCAAACAGCATGAACTGTTAGACTCTGTTAAATAGAGGGTCCCCATAGGCCAATTATTATGGTGTTTTAGAAATCATGAACTGGGTGGGGGGGCTGGAGAGAGGAGGAGAGGAACACACGAGTTCCATTCCAGGGTAGGAGCCACATGGGCTGGAAGATGAATCAGACGGCACAGGAGCGTAACCTAAAATGATTGTGTAAGTTAATGAGCAAAGAAGATTCAGCTTTTGGACAAATCTTCATTAATGTAGTTAATGCTGATGGATGCTTTCCATTTATCCAGCGTTTGCCACATTTCTAAGCCCTTTTCCAACAATTCTGTACATACTCAAAATTCTCTCTAAGCTAGAATGACCAAGTACTTTATCATCCAAAGCAGGTCACTTTTGAGGGTGAGAGGAAGCATTCTTAATAATCATGTGGGGTCAGCAGGTGTAAACCAGGACTATCTCAGGCAAACAGGGATAAATGGTGACCCACTATAGCCTCCAAAGGAGACCTGCTAACTAGGGGCTCCATCTTTCATTCACTCACCCATTTATTCAGCCAGTTCCTCAACCTGTCCCTCCCCGTCTTTATCTCTATTCATTCTTTTTCTCAAACAAAAATACAGGCCACTCTCAAATCTTTTCTTTTCCTTACTAATGCTTACCCCCCAACTCCAATCCATCAGCCTATCCTGCCAACTCTACCTGCAAGTGATAGCCCTGTGTGTCCATCTACGCCGTGCTCTTCTGTTTCTACCCTCGTCTCCAGCATCATTGCGTCTCGTCTGGAGAGCAGCAGGAGTCTTTAATCTATTGCCCCACTTTTAAACTCGTCCTTCTTACAATCCATTATCCAAAAGGCAAACAGGGTGATTTAAAAAAGAAAAAAAAAAAAAACCCACAAATCTGATCATGTTTTTCCCTCACTCAAACTCTTCTAGCAGCTCTCTATGATTTCGAGAATCAAAAGCTAAAATACTTATCATGGCCTTTGATCTTTGCTCGATAAATATTCATTAAATAAATGAGCATACAAAATCAACAGGTTCCTAGTAGATCTTAAGGACTAGGCTTACTCAAGGGTTAACCTATAGCTTCTGGGTTACCATGTCACCTCCGGGAAGAAAACTTCATCTTAATTTCTGACATCAATTTCCATACAAAGGGAGTTCCATTTGTGTCCCTCCTATCTTCTCCCTGCCCCTTTAGTCATAAAAAAAGGAATGAGCTACATGGGTGTTAAATGGAGGAAGAATAAATTGAGCATGCTCAGCTGAGCCCCACCCTTATCTTCTTGGCAATGGGCAACGTCTATTGTTGCTCCCGAGGCCTGGCTCTTCCTCTGCCCCATTCAGCATTACCTATCACATCAAAAGAAGTCATTCATTATCAACAATTAACATGATATTTTGGCCCCCATCTGTCACTCTTTGTTTATTTCTCAGGGTGTCCAGAACTCAGGTAGTAGGAGGGGTGCTATTTATGGGGCTTCCTTAAAGACGTCCAACACCCCCTGAGAAACAGGAGAAATCAGTGTGTAAAGCCTGGTACAGAGCCACTGGCAACCCACGGGTGTCACAATCTGGGGCTCGAGAAATGCAAGCTGTAATAGTGCAGTTGCCGCCTGAGCAGGGATCATGTGGGACCCAGTGAAAACTCAAGTACAAATTTAGCAGCCGCATTTAGCCCAGAAGAATGTCTTCAGGAATGAATCACGAAGGGAATATTGTCATTTGTGCAAAGAGACAGAGGGTTAGAAGGGAAAAGGTGGCTAGAGATTCTCCTTTATGGTTATGAAAACAGATGGCCTTTTTGAAAAACAGAAAGCCAAAACAAAAGCCTCATTTATTTCAGGAGCTAAGAGAGTTTTCTATTGACATTGCATCAAAAACCCATCTCTTCCATTTTTTAACCCCCTGGAGAATTTGTAAATAGCACTTCTTAAAATAAAAGCAAAAGGAGTTTTCATAAGGATGTAAGTTATATAAGATTAAC
The DNA here is from genome assembly GCA_025594165.1 of Tamias sibiricus. NCBI lineage: Eukaryota > Metazoa > Chordata > Mammalia > Rodentia > Sciuridae > Tamias > Tamias sibiricus. The sequence goes on from CM046657.1 coordinate 75,572,258, forward strand.
TTGGCTTCCTCTCTCTCCATCAATTTATCTTCCCTTTGTCTGTTCTTTGCCCAGGTGCTGCTGAAAGCCTCTGGGCCTTACTGGGAGTGGCTTGCAAGAGGTGGCAAAAGTGAAACCTAGTTCATGAAGCCCCCAGGGGAGGGGTACTGACTCAGGCCTCCCCTGACTCAGGCCTCCCTGCATCTCCTACGCCCCTACAGCAAGCAGAGACTTCATTGGAATTTTTATTGAATTGCCTCACTACCCTTAATCTCTTTTTCTTCAATCCATTCTTCCCTTGGCCTTCAGACTCTGGTTTAAAACATACCAATAGCTCTCTCTGCCTACATCTAGGGCTGTGTCTGCTGCGCGCCTTTCTTTGGCACGTCCGGCTCCTCACCTGCCCCTGTCCAGCCCCTGCAGTGCCCTGGGAGGCTGATCAGGAGCCTTTGGGTCCACTGGCTCCCTTCCCTCTGGCTTCCAGCTGGGTACAGACAATGGGAGACCCTGAGCCCTTAGGAGGAAAGTGACCTTGGGGGATTTATTCCCTGTGTGACCTCCCTGTGGGTTGGAAGTCCCTGAGGGTGTAATGGGAGGGTACAACTCGTCCTTGTTGGTCTTTGCTCCAGCTACACTACAGCTTCAGCTCTCTCCAGGGCCAGGAGCTGCTCCCTCCCCTGGCTCACCAGCCCTAAAAGCAACAATTCCCAGCTGCCACTACTCCCAGGGACCTTCTCCATCTCCACGGCTGTCCTCAGCTGTGCCTATACTTCTTAAATAGTCTCTTCACTGCACTTTCCTCAATCACCTCATCTGACATAGCCCTCATTTCTAGTGGGAGAAATGGAAATTAACTCAGGCTTTCCATATGATGGAATACTACACAGCCTTACAAAATGATTCTGTATATAAGCATTTGACTTCTAAAGATGTATATTTCATTAAATGAAAAAGTAGATCACAAAATTCAGGGGCATGTAGTATTGTATTTGGAAATTAAATAAAAAGGTGAACATGTTAAATAAGCAAGAGGAAGCTGCTTAGGCACTTGGAGCTCCTACCTAACAAACTACAATCTAACTGCACCCTAACATTGACTAAATGTTATTACCATTTAAACAAACCAAAACCTAACTTAGGAGAACAACAAACAGCTAAGTTTCAGTTAAATTACAAGCAGCTGCGTTTCAGTCAATCACAGATAGCCAACTTATACCATGGTACCCATCCATATAAGGCAGGTGCCTGGTTGTAGCCAATCAGGTAATTTTTCTACTGTGCTTCTGTTTTTGACCTCTAAAATCTTGCTGCTCACACTGTGGGGAAAGGTTTTCTGAACCCTTTCTGATTCAGAGTACTGCCTGAATTGTGAACTGTTCTTTGCACAAATAATCTCTGTTCAATTTAATTTGCCTAAAGTTTATATTTTAATGGTGTGTGTTCACAGATCCAAGAGATCTGTGATGCTTATTTTAATGTGGTAGGGTAACAGATCCTTTCTGTTCTTCTATTTGCTTACCTGTAGTTTCTAACTTTTTAAGACTAAATAAGTATAATTTTACTAGTAAGAAAAGTATCACAATCACATCTGTCTTTGAAAATCACCAAGCACACTTTAAGAGATGTTAATATTCAAGAGATGCTCATGAAGTTCTGGTTAATTGTCTCTGATTATAAACTGTTTGTTGAATGCTCTGCGTACAAGACCAGTCATTTAACTGATGGCTTCTGGCTCACTGGAGGAGGCTGGCATTTCAAGACAGTGTGATACAGACGGATTAGGATCCTCCGGCCATCTGCTTCTACACACCACCAACTTCAGTCCCCTGCAGTAGTCACTGACTCCCCACCAAGACAAAGATGTGCCCAATCTGAGACTATTGCCTGACTCCTTGGCAGTCCCTTTCAGATGTGCTCTCTCTTGAACACTTAATGTATTCCTTGCAGATTGACTCCATGTTATTAATAACTATATAGGCTGTCAATCAACACCATCTTCTGAGAGGAACTTTCCAAGTCAGTCATATTAAAAACCCAATTTAAAAAAAAAAAAACTGTGTAAAAGCCATTCTTTCTCAACAGTACTTTTAATTTTTTGACACCTAATTATTTACTCCTTCATTTTTACTCTGCTTCTGCTTCCAAAGGACTCAGTGAAATTAGCCAACATAAATCTGCAGGCAAAGTCATGTACATATGAAGACAGTTCTCATACATGCACACAGTCATAGTATTTAGTGATAGTAACATATACTCTATGATATATCCTGGGTAATAATAGTATTGTGCTTGGTACAATTAAATCACATTCATTTCATTCGCCTTGGAAGGGAAGGCATGGGCCAAAGCATGCTGTCAGCATCCAGCTGCCGGCTCCTAGGAGGAGGTGGGAGCTTGCTGAGCTTCTTCTGGTTCCCTGACTTAAAGGTTCACATTGTCATCACCTCCCATCTTGACCCTTTTATGGTCGCCCAGCTGGATTCTGTGCTCTGGCTTCAGCCCTTCTAACTGCCACACCTCTGGCAGCCTCAGCTTCATAACAGGCAGACAACCATACCACTCACCTGCTCCCAGCCCTCCAGTGGCTGCCCATGACTTAGATGGTTTTGTTTTATGGTGCTGGGGATTGAACCAGGGCCTCGCACATGCTAGGCAAGTGCGCTACCATGGAGCTACATCCCTAGGCGCCCTCTTTTTTGCCCCAGCCCTTTTAATTTTATTTTGAGGCAGGGTCCCCCTAACTTTCCCAGGCTGGTTCCAACCTCCTGCCTTGGCCTCCTGAATAGATAGGATTACAGGCGTGGGCCACCATGCATGGCTTAGAATCATTGTTTTGAATGACTGTTAAAACACTATTTTCAAAAAAGTGGTAGGACTTTCCCTCCAAAACAAAATTTGTGTTGGTGCTCAGCATGTAAACAGATAAAAGCAGTGCTTCTCTGATTAAGGCAGGCTGAAGGCTGCAGCGATCCCTTGGGCTTCCTCTGCCATCAGTCCCATCATACCTTCTCTCTGCACTGCAGGGCTGAGCTCCTTCAGCAGGCTCTTTACCTCCCTTCCCTTCCCTTCCCTTCCCTTCCCTTCCCTTCCCTTCCCTTCCCTTCCTTTCCTTCCCTTCCCTTCCCTTCTCTCCCTCCCTCTTCAAAGTTTCATGGAGCATCTTTTGGTACTGGTCTAGCTCAGGGGCTCAAGCATTTAACAAGCCCCTATTCAAGTGCTCAGTCTAAGGTGGAAGTCAGAGAAATACATGACCTTAGGTGACAATAAATGTTATAGAGAGAAACAGCAGGGGAAAAAAAAAAAAAAGAGGAGAGAGAGGGATGAGACTGTTTTGTTCCATAGTTAAATCAGAGACGGTCTCTCTGGGGAGGTGACACGGGCAGAGACCTGAAGGACGTGGGGCAGCAAAGCCTACAGGTACCCAGGGGGATCCCTGGATTCTCCTGTTCTAAGGTATAAGGGGCCTGTGGCATGTTGTGGGGACAGCAAGGAGGCGGGTGAAGACAGAGGAAAGAGCTGAGCCTTCAGCATCAGGGTGGGACACTCTGTGACAACTGTGTCGAGTCACTTGGGAGGTTGTACAGATTTGGGCTTCTCCTCTGCGGTGGGAACCTTTGAATGGTTTCAAGCAGAGGAGTTTTATAAACAGACTGGAGGGGGTGGGGAGGAGGGAGAAGCAAAGTGCAGGCACAAAGCACTGGAATAGTCCAGGTGAGAAATGGCCAGGTGGGGTGTGAAGGTGACGGGACGGGTTCCCAGCCTCCATTCACCTTTGAAAGTGGAACCAGTGATATTTGGTGGTAGATTGAATGTGGGATGTGAGAGAACAGGAGGAGACGGAATGCTGAGGTGTTTGGCCTGAGCAAGATGAAGAACAGTAGTGCCACCCTGGGAGGGGAGACTCAGGAAGAGGTGCCGTGTGTGTTAGGTCTGAGGAGAGCCATGGCCAGTTCATGTGGAGGTGTGAATTTGAGTTCAGTGCAGAGGTCAAAGCTGGAGGGATAAAACCGGAAGTCATTTACATATAGATGGATCTGAACCACGAGACTGCCTGACACCTCCCAGGATGTGTAGGGTGGAAAGCAGTGCAAGGCCTGAGCCCTGGGGTGGCCCAGGGCTGATAGTTTTGGGATGAGGGAGACCCATTACCATAGGCAGGAGAAGAGGTGAGTAGTGAGGTAAGGCCAAAGCAGGAGAAACTGGAGTCCCTGAGCAAACAGGAAGTGCTCAAGAGAGAAGGTGAAATCAGCGTGTAAAATGCTGCTATAGGTTGAGTTGTGTGAGCAATGAACAGCAAACACTGGATTTAAGGAACATGGAGGTCCTCAGGGACCTTGCAAGGAGGACGTTGGATGAGTGTTGGGGAGAAAGTCTGACTGAAGTTCTCAAGGGTAGAAACGGCCTCTCACTCATAGCTGCACCCCCTATGCCCACTCTTAATGTCCAGCATGGTGCCTGGCACACGACAGGCAGTAAGGGAGACCTGTGGATGGATGAGCCGTCTCTCTACAAAGTCACCAGTCTTGTATATTTCCCTGTTTGTGGGTCCCCCGCAATTTCACAGAAGAGACCCAGTCTTTTAATATGGATGAGGCAAAGGGGTTAGAAGGTAGGAGAGGAAATTAAATGAAAGAGTGTATCTTGCTCCCAAAGGGTCAGAGAGGGATGCCCTTATTCATAAAATTTTCCCTATCATTCCTGCAAAGTCAGGCTGGCACAGGAAGTCAAGGCCAGGGCTCACCTATGTATGGGAAAGTGTTTGGATATGAATGACATCAACAATGGTGACGATTTTGATGCATTGCACTTTGTACATGTTGGATGTAGTTATCGTATGCACCCCCTTACTTTTCCTCTTTGCCAATTTTCCTCTTTGCTAATTGTTCACAAGTGCTGCTGGACTTAGATACTTCCCGAAGGGAACCTAGGATTTAAATAGCAGAACAAGTCGTCATCTTCACACTACGGTCCAACATGTTTTTTGTAAATAAAGCCTCACTGGAACAGAACTACATTCTGTGTTTACACATTATCTGGGGCTGCTTTTGTGCTAGAACAGGAGAGCTGAGTAGGGATGACAGAGAGCCAGGAAAGTAAAAAGATCTTTACTATCTAGCCCTTTAGAGGAAACTTTACCAAACTCTGTCTTAGGTGAGCTAAACCGAAGGCCTATAAAGCTTAGGACAGTCCGTTGGAATTTGGGAAGAAATATAGTATGTGAACATCTATTCCTCAGGTGTATTCCATAAATTGGGAATGAGCCATGGCTATGATTTCTAAATACTGAGGATTTGTAGTCAAAAATATCAGGGACAGATAAAAAAAGTTTGAAGACCAAGCTAGATGATTCAGTAGAGAGCTTGGCATACAGTAGGTGCTCAAAACGGTTTGTAATAATTTTAGTTAGCATTTATGGAACTTTTGGCCTGTTTAAAGAACAATGCTCAGGGCTTTATATGCATGATATCATTAATTCAACAATTAATGAGATCAGCATTATAATCCTGTCTCTTTTTACAGATAAAAGTAAATCACTTTTCTATGTACCAGTTGTGAATGTGTGGAATTTCAAATTTAAAACATATTACCATTTACATTTGCACCCCCACCCAAATGAAATACTTAGGCATAAATCTAACAAAACACATACAATAACTATATGAGAAAAACTACAAAACTTTGGTAAAAGACACCAGAGAAAAACTACAAAATAGAGAGTCCATGTTTATGGTTGGGAAGACTTAATATTTTCAAGATATCTGTTCTTCTCAACTTTATCAGCAGACAGAATGTCATCTCCATCAAAATCTCAACAAGTTATTTTGTGGATATTGACAAATCGATTGTATGGTTTGTAGAGAGAAGCAAAAGACCCAGAAGAAACAAAATAATCTAGGAGGATATACAAGGAGGACTGGAACTATCAGACTTGAAGACTTCCACAAAGCTATAATAATTAAGACACTGTGATATTGGACCAAAAAAAAAGAGAGAGTGAGAGAGAGAGACGATGTTTTGGTACAGCAGAGAGCCCAGAACTAGACCCACATAAATACAGTCAATTGATTTTTGACACAGGAGCAAAGTCAATACAATGGGGTAAAGATAGCATTTTTAGCAAATGGTTTAATAATAAAGTCTAATATGAAATGTAATGCATTCTGCTGTCATTTCTAACAACTTAGAATAAAAAATAAATAATTAAAAAAAAATAAAGTCAGGCTCAAAAAAATAACTGGACATCAATGTGCAAAAAAATTGATCTAGGCACAAAACTCTCACCCTTCACAATAACTGACTCAAAATACATCCTAAACCTAAATGTAAGATGTAAAACTATAAAATTCCTAGAAAAATACAGGAGAAAATCTAGAAGACCTTGGGCTTAGTGATGACTCCCCATCTCCTTCAGTACTGATGATTAAACCCAGAGCCTCTACACATGCTAGGCAAGTGCTCTGCCACTGAATTACAAGTGGTTCAACCCCTTCAAAAATTTTATCTTGAGACAGGGTCTAAGTTTCTCATGCTGATCTTGAACTTTTGATCCTTCTTCCTTACCCTCCCAAGTAGCTGGAATTACAGGTGCACCAAAATACTCAGCTTGGTGACAACTCTTTAGATACAACATCCAAGGCAATCCATGAAAGAAAGAATTGATAAGCTGCACCTCATTAGAATTAAAAACTTCTACTCTGTGAAATACAATTTCAAGAGAATGAGAGGATAAGGCACAGACTGGGAGAAAATATTTGCAAAAGGCTATTTGATAAAGGAATATTACCCCAAATATACAAAGCACTAAAATCCAACAATAAGAAAACATGTCAATCAAAGAAGATATTCAGATGGCAAGTAAACATATAAAACGATGTTCAGTATCAGATGTCAGTAGGGAATTGCAAATTAAAACAACAGGGAGATACCACCATACACCTATTAGAATGAAAAAAAAAAAAAAACCCCACACATATCATATGCATATCATATGCTATGAGGATATGGAGAAATTCTCACTTGCTGATGGGAATGCAAAATGGTACTTAGTCACTTTGGAAGACTGGTAGTTTCTTATAAAACTATTCTTATATAAACATATTCTTACCATAAAATCCAATAATCATACTTCTTGGTGTTTACCCAAATTAATTGAAAACTTCTCCTCATACGAAAACTTGTATATGAATGTTTATAGCAGTTTTACTAGTAATTGCCCCAAATTGGAAGCAACCAAGATGTCCATTGCCAAGTGAGTGGATAAATAAACTGGTATATCCAGACAGTGGGATATTATTCAGTGGTTAAAAACAAAACAAAACGGAAAAAAAGTCGTCATGCCATGAAAATACATGGAGGAATGTGAATGCATACTGCTAAGAGAAAGAAGCCAATTTGATTCCCAATATATGACATGCTGGACAAGGAAAACTATGGAGACAGTAAAAAGATCACTGGTTTTCAGGGGTTGTGGGGAGGGATGATGAATAGGCAGAACACAGAGGAAGAGGAATTCTAGGCTGGTGAAACTGTTCTGTATAATGCCACAACAGTAGATACTTGTCACTGCATACATTTGTCTAAACCCATAGAATGCACAACATTAAGAGTGAAACCTAATGCAAACTGTGGGCTTTGGGTGATAAAGAGATGTCAGTATAGGTTCAATGGTTGTAACAAATGCACCACTCTGGTGCACAGCGTCCATGGTGGGGAAGGTTGCAGGTGTGTAGACACGAGGATATGGGAACTTCTATATTTTCCACTCAATTTTGCTGTGAAATTAGCATTGTTCTAAGGTGTATTGTTTGTTAATTTTAAAAAAAGTGAGAAATAAAACCAGTCACTCACTCACTCTATACTTCATGCTCATCAAGATAGCTGTTACCAACCAATGAGAAAATAAGTATTGGCAGGGAGGTGGCAAAATGGGAACACTTATGCATGGCTGGTGGGAACATAGAATGTACAGCTACTATGAAAAAGAGTCTGGCAATTCCTCTAAAAGATTAAAATTAAAAATAGAATTATCAAATGATCCGACAATGCTACTTCTGAGTATGTACCCAAAAGAGTTGAAAGTTGGGACTTGAAGGAAATATTTGTACAACCATCTTCATAACAGCATTATTCACCAGTCTAAAGGTGGAGTCAACCCAGAGACCACTCACAGATGATTGGATAAAGAAAATGTGCTACATACATATAATGTAATATTATTATTCAGGCATAAGCAGGAAGAAATTCTGACTATGTTACAACATGAATGAGCCGTGAGGACATTATGCTAAGTGAAATAGTGTATGAAAAGAAATAGTGTATGATTCCACAAATTAAAAAGCTTCTGTACAGCAAAGGAAATAATTAAGAATGTGAAGAGAGAACCTACAGAGTGGGAGAAAATCTTTGCTAACTTCTCTTTTGAAAGAGGATGAATATCTGGAATACATAAAAAAAAAAAAAAAAAAAAAAAAAAAAAAATGCCAAAACCCCCTCAACTAACCCAACCAATAAATGGGCAAATGAATTAAACAGAAACTACTCAAAAGGAGAAATGGCCAACAAATATATTTAAAAAATGTACAACATCCTTAGCAGTTAGGGAAATGCAAATCAAAACTACAGTGAGATTTCATCTCACTCTAGTCAAAATGGCAGCCATTAAGAATATGAACAATAATAAGTACTGGAGAGGAAGTGGAAAAAAAGAACATTTTACACGGTTGGTGGGATTATAAATTAGTACAACTGCTATGGAAATCACTATGGAGATTCCTCAAAAGACTAGGAATGAAACCACCATACGACCCAGTTATACCACTCCTCAGTATTTATCCTAAAGAATCAAAGTCCTCAAACTACAGTGATATATGCATACCCATATTTATAGCGGCACAATTCACAATAGCCAGAATATGGAACCAGCCTAGGTATCCATCAACAGATGAATGGATAAAGAAAATGTGTTTTATATACACCATGGAGTTTTATTCAGCCATAAAAAAGAATGAAATTATGTCATTTACTGGTCAGTGGATGGAACTTGAGAACATTATGTTAAGTGAAATAAGTCCAACACAGAAGGTTAAGGGTTGTATGTTTTCTCTCATATGTGGAAGCTAGAGAGGAAAAAGGAAAAGAAAGGTGTGTGGGGGCAGGGATCTTATGAAAATCAAAGGGAGATCAGTAGAGGAAAGAGACCAGGTTAGGGCGGAAATGCTGGGGAGTGATATTGGCCAAATTGTACTGTTATATTGTGTGCATGTATGAATATGTAACAACAAATCCCACCATTATGTACAACTATAATGTGCCAATGAAAATATGGAAAAAATGTAGACAGGAATATATTAAAGAAAAAGAAATAGTGTATGATTCCAGTTATACGAGGTACCTGGAGTAGTTGAGTACAGAGAGAAAGAAAGTAGATTAGTGGCTGCCAGGGGCTGGGGAAAAGGCAGAGGGAGGAGTCATTGTTTAATGTGTAGTATTTCTGTTTGGAAAGACTTCTGGACATGTACGGTTGTACAACAACATGAATGTGTTTAATGCCACTGAACTGTACACTTATAATGGTTAGAGTGTTAAATTATGTTACATGAACTTTAGCAAAAATTTAAAATTTAAATAAGACTCTCCATATCCCATACTAGATACCTTAATGTCTTATTTTCTGGTCAAAACCAGAAAATTTATTTTTTTGAAATAGAAATCCAAACATTTAAATTACAAGAAAAAACTTATAGATTCTTTTACTAAGAAATAACTTTTCAAAGCCCATGATGTCAAAAAGTGACAGACCAGAAGCTTAGAGCCTCATATCTGACGCAGTACCCAATAGGTTAACTGGGTCCAGTTAAAATAGTCATTTTTCATAATGTATCATCAGTGAATGGCTCAGTGCCATGAGACTCTTGGCGCCAAAAGGAGACAATCACTATGGAATTTTCCACAGAAAGACTATTTACCATGGGCACTGACCTACACTGTTTCATTTTCTCATGCCTGGACAATGCCAAAGCTAAGTGTGATGCACCATTGCCCCAGGTTTGGGGTACAATTGTGTATGCCTGTCCACAAATTCTTCATTCTGATGGAATCATAAACCTTAGCAGTCCTTAGAAAAAGTGCATTGGCTTGGGAAAAAAAAAAAAAAAAAAGAACATTAACTCTACAGAAAGCTTTTCCTTTTCAAAATTCACCCTTATACAATTTTGTGAAATCTCCAGAAACAGCTGCCAATGAGGTAATCCTCATAACAGCAATGACGGTAATAGCATGGTGGTTACCAGGTCAGGGGGCCTTTTCTGAACCAGGGACTGAATGTGGTGTATTACATGTGTAGATGAGTTAATTTCATTGTCCCGATGATCTTTCTAAGCAAATCCTTTTAATCTCACTTTTAAAGATGAAGAAACTGAGAGATAAGATAATGTGACCAAGGGGAAGTAACAAAGCAAGGATTTGAATCCAGATCTCTCAAACTGGGAAAACAAAACAAAACAACTATGTTCCTTCCTTTATCCTACACTGTCTTTAATAATAGTCCCATGCCCTGAATGAATAATATCAACTTGCCAGGCCTCTCACTTGTAGTTAGCTAAGCTAGCGATAGCCTCAGTTTCCAGGCTGGTGGTTATGGCTCATAATGGAGATGCTCTGGGTCAGAGGAGGGAGACAGGGATCCAAGGTCCTGCTTCCCCTGAGAACTTCCATAACTCAAAGCCATCTATAGAGCCTTGTAATAACAATCATAACTATTCATCAAGCAGACTCTGTGCAGACTTCATCGCTAATCCTAAAAGCAATCCCATAAAGCAGGTCTATTATCCTCATTTTACAGATAAGGCCTAGAAAGGCAAACGACATACTATATAGCAAGACAGTTAGTCAGTGGAGAAACTTCCTCTTCATTTTATGGAGCCCCATGTCAGCAACCCAGAACAGTCAGGGTACTTCAATTATAATTTAGGTTAATATCAATAAGGCAGGCAATCTGGGGAAATTAAATACTAGGGGGTAGGGTGGAGAAATGAGGGCAGAGATAGCTTTATCATCTTTGATTTTCTTACCTAGGTTGCCTAGAACTACCCGAATAAATAGCATGGGCTATTGTTCCTGGAATCAACTACTTTGGATCTATTCTTGAATGCACTGAGATTATTGATTCACCTGCATCCAGTGGATATTATTAAGGACACAGTTCTAATTTATTGCATCTGAAACAGCTCCTTGGAGCCAGATTCTCTGGCCATTGGCTCTGGTGAATGATTCTCCTCAGACCATGTATTTACAATGCAGATAAAGTTATAGGAAGGATTTTTATTAACAAACTCTCATGGGAAAGTGGCATTATTTATAAAAGACCTTTAAACACTTTTCAGTCTCACTAATGCCACCTCTTCCCATCCTTCCCTTCCAGTCTTGTCCCGAGTGTTATAGTTTCATATACACTAGCTCTAATGGCCTGAGGATGCTTTGGGGTGAATATGACCAGCTCTTGAACTCCAGGGGAATGACCTGAACCCTGCCTATTAATTTGATAATGAGAGGGCTTCAAAATAGAGTAGTTACAATAATCCTTTCCACTGGTCATAAAGGAAAAAGTAGAAGACTAAGAATAGCTGCACATATAAATAAAACACAGCTTCTTCCTATCTGTCAGGAAGATGAGGTGACCACATGGGCTGGCTGCTTGCTAACATGGTGTCCACAACTTCTGCCTGGCTCATGGATGGGCTCTTAATAATTAATCCTGGATCTGCTCAGCCAGAAAGTGCTTCCTAAATAACCTTCTGTCAATAGTGGTTTGAATTAAGACCAAATTCTAAATGCAATAGTTTTCAATTGATTGGCTTTGTGCACTGTCCCCCTCCTGTATCTGCTTCCTCAGGCAGAGAATTAGTGGGACTATGCAATTTATTAAAGGCTGAATGGTAGTGCACCCCCCCATTCATATGTGGTGGTCCTGATCCTTGATATCTCAGAATGTGACTGTATTTGGAGATAGTACCTTTATTTTTTAAAAAATTATTTATTTATTTTAATTAGTTATATGTGACAGCAGAATGCATTTTGACTCACTGTATACAATTACAGCACAACTTTTCATTTCTCTGGTTGTGCATGATGTAGCATCGCACCGTATGTGCAGTCATACATGTACCTAGGGTAATAATGTCCATCTCATTCCACCATCTTTCCTACCCCCATACCCCCTCCCCTCCCCAGCCTCCCCTTTCCAGGCCCAATCAAAGTTCATCCATTTTCCCATGCCCCCCCCACCACCATTATGGATCAGCATCCACTTATCAGAGAGAACATTCAGCCTTTGGATTTTGGGGATTGGCTTACTTAGCATGATATTCTCCAACTCTATCCATTTACATGCAAATGCCATAATTTTATTCTCTTTTAGTGCCGAGTAATATTCCACTGGGTATATATACCACAGTTTCTTTATCCATTCATCTATTGAAGAGCACCTAGGTTGGTTCCACAGTTTAGCTATTGTGAAGTGAGCTGCTATAAACATTGATGTGGCTGTGTTACTATAGTATGCTGATTTTAAGTCCTTTCAGTATAGACCAAGGAGTGGGATAGCTGGTTCAAATGGTGGTTCCATTCCAAGTTTTCTAAGGAATCTCCATACTGCTTTCCAGAGTGGTTGCACCAATCTGCAATCCCACCAGCAATGTATGAGTGTACCTTTTACCCCACATCCTCACCAACACTGCTTGTTGTTTGTATTCTTGATAACTGCCATTCTGATTGGCATGAGATAAAATCTTAGTGTGGTTTTGATTTGCATTTCCCTAATTGCTAGAGATGTTGAACTTTAAAGAAGTAAAGTAAATGAGGTCATATTTGTGGGCCCTAATCCAATGGAAATCAGGACACAGATGCGCGCACACACACACATACAAGAAGATCATGTGAAGACACAAAAAGATGACAGTCATTGATAAGACAAGGAGAGAGGGCTCATAAGACACCAACCCTGCTGACACCTTGATCTTGGACTTCTAACCTCTAGAATTGGAAGGAACTGAATTTCTGTTGTTAGAGGCACCCAGTTTGTGGTTCTCTAAGGCAGCCCTAGCAAACGATATACAATTTTACTCATCTACAAATAGAAGTTGGGAGGGAGGGAATCTCTTGTTTAGCATTGCCAACATGCCATACATACCTGTGGGACCTCATTTAGTCCACACAACTGCTGGGATACCATTCTTCCCCAGCAGTGAGTTTTCTTTAAAAAGGGCTTTTGTGAACTCCTTTCTTCTATGTCAGCAAATCTTTGAATCCATTATAAGTTAACTGTGACTCTCACTAGCTGTAGGGAGTTAAGGACATATGAACTGGAGACTAGGAATTGAGAAGAGAAACAAGCCAGCACAAGTTCAGGTATCTGAGAATCTGGTAAAAGCTATAGAACTTTTCCCAGGAAGACTGATTGGCTTTGGGCACTGTTCCTCTCCTGGGAATCCTGAGAATGTAGAATGAAGGGTTTGGTTTCAAGAGTGGATAGGGGCCACTCACAGACTCTGTGGGGATTGGTGGACCCTGGCTTATGAACCCTAGAGTGAAGGGTTTTGGTGAAGTCCCAGTGGAGATGAAATAATGGAGAACAAAAGGGAGAGGAGGAAGAGAGGAAGGAAAGAGAAGAGGAGGTGGAAGGAGGAGTGGCTGAGGGTGGCCAGGGAAAGGAGGAAGGGTGGAGGGGAAGAAGGAAAGAAGGAAGGAATCCATCAGAAAGGGAGTGAGGAAGGAAAATCTATGAAGGACAACTAAGAAGACATGCAATATATGTAAATTCTAGCATTCAGTAGTGGCTTGATAAATGTTAGATCCCTTCTTTTTTTCTCTAGGCAGTTAGTCCCCCTCTCTATGTCCCCACAGTAGTCACCTTCATCATCACACAATAGTTAATCATAATCTTGTGTTCATATGTCTGATTTTCCAAGCAGGTTGTGTGCTGCCTAAGAGTAGGGACCATGTCCTGTTCCTCTTTGATTCCCAGGCCTTGGTGCCATGCTGGTTTGCAGTAGGTGCTCAGAAAATGGTGGAAAATGAAACAATTGTTCCTTCTTCAAATACTCCCATGATGCCCTGGGTCAGCCCCCACAGAGTTATTTAGTTCTCCTCCCCTTCTCTACTGAGACTCCTTTGAAGTCCGACATTAGGTCTTAACCATCTTTTCACACCCTGGATAAGCAGTGCCTGTGTAAGTTGTAGGGCTACAATAAATATTTGCAAAATGGATTTTGCTTTGATTTGAAAGGAAACCAAAGCTAATATTGACTGGGCTCCATGGTTGGCATGAATAATAGAAGAGAGGCCTGATGGTGTAATATCAGAAGCTGCTTAGTTCTACAAGCTTTGACAGGCCAGAGACCCATCTGAGCAGACTCCCTGTTCTTGGGATCATATTGCAGAGCACTGTGGGATTCCTAGGCCACTGATGGCCAGACAAAATAACTTAGGGGGCTGTTGGCCACTTACTGTTATGTGACTTCCCCACATCCAGCAGGATTAGAGAGCAATGATTTCTCTTCTACTGAAACCCTGATGTTTCCTCTGTGTTTTTTTTTTTTTTTTTTTGTACTGGGGATTGAACTCAAGGGCACTCGACCACTGGGCCACATCCCCAGCCCTTTTTTGTATTTTATTAGAGACAGGGTCTCACTGAGTTGCTAAGTGCTTCGCCATTGCTGAGGCTGGCTTTGAACTTGCGATCTTCCTGCCTCAGCCTCCCAAGTGCTGGGATTACAGGCGTGCGCCACCGCGCCCGGCCTGATGTTTCCTCTGGACAGCCCTCTGGAGCCATCATTTCTAGCAACACATGCCTCTTCCTTGTCTCTACTTCTACTATAGCTTGGGAGAGAAAAAAAAAAATCCTGTAGCTTTCTCCCCATTAGACCAGAGTTCTCTGTTTGCATGTTTGGATAGATTATTTGGTAGATACCACCATAGCATTTTAAAAAATGGCCTCAATTTTTTGTTAAACACAAGCTCCCATTTTAGCCTTGTGACTGCTACTAGTGAAATTGTCTTAGGCACTGACTTTACCTCCTGCCTCTCAGCTTCCTTACAGGTAAATGGGTACAAGTTGACAAGAGGCTTAAATGAGATCATGTGCTTGGCCTGTGCCCTGTAAATGACAAGCCCCTCCTTTTCCCTCTCCTTATACTTTTTGGAAGACAGAACCAAGACTTGTTTTTCTTTAAGATCCTCAAGGCTGGCACAGAGCTCAGCAAAAGGGAGATACTCCATATTTACTTTTAGATTCAGTGAGTGAATGTGTGTTGGAATGTATACAACACTCTCTCTTAACCACTCAAGAAGCATCTTAGAGACCCTAATGCAGACTGCTCCTCCAAACAGAAATAGTCTGTGGTTGAAAGGAATAACATAAAAATGTAAATAGTCATTATGAATAGGTGGTGCATTTCAAGGGGAATTTTCTTTTAATGTTGCAAAGCAGTTTCAATTATAATAATAAAAAAAAAGATTTTCAGTACAGAGCCTTCATCAGAGTGTTTCAGTGATAAAGGAAGATGTTTTGGAGAATAATCCAGGGGAGAGAACCACCACCATCCATCTCATCATTTCTTTTCAGTTTTCAAGGACTGAGAACAAAACCTCCCTGCCAATGGGCACAATTTCTGGAGCAGCCCCCATGTTCCTGCTCCAAGATGTCACTTATCCACTCCCTCATGTTACCAATCCAGAATCTGGACTTCAGAGAGCTAAAGTCCTACCTGCCAAGAGCTCCCAGGCAGTTGGTGGCAGGGCAGGCGGGAGCTCAGGTCTAGAGAAGTGACAATGAAGCTCTTCCAGGGGGAACCTTGCTTCCCATTAGGACAACTTTGCTTCTAAGGGTTTTGGGTGGCAGGATCTTTTTCAGAATTAGTCCTTTGTGCTCCCCTTTGCCCCAGGTCCTCAGGCACCGCATGGTATGGGTCATGGAGCACTGGGCCAAGAATCAGGAGACAAAGACTGGCCTTGACTTGCTGAGTGACCCTGGCCAAGTGCTGGTCTCCTTTGGTCCTCAGCTTCCTGAGTGGGGGTGGGCTAGACGGCTTCTTTGGGGACTCTCCACAGATTAATGTATGTGATCCACCAAATGCCCATCAGGAGCAGGGTCCTGATGCTTACCAAGCCATGAGAGGCATGGTGCCAAGGATAGGTTTGCCCTTCATTCTCATGGATGGCTGGGAGATTGCTTCTCCTCTCCCCAACTTGCAGGGGAAGGAAATGAAATGGAAACGAATGCTCACAGAGGTCAAAGAAAATCAGCCTGAGCAAGGTCACACAGCTAGAAAATGAGAAGGCAGGTCTGAAAGACACACTTCAAATTCTCTAAAGCCTCAGCCTCAGCATGGACTAGTTTGGTGGCCCCTTGAGCTTATTTCTCTGCTGTGAAATGGGGATACCAGCCCTCCTTCCCAGAGCTGTTTCAGGGAGCGATGACTGTATCTGGTCAGTACTGGGCTGTCACTCCCTCAGTGGTAGCACTATCATCACCAGCACACACCACACAGCCCTGTGCAGGTTGGGAAATCGTTTGCCATATCTCCTGAGGGCAGCTTCAGGGGGGTGCATTCTTCCCCACAGGGCCTTGGTCATACCTGTTCCCAGGCCTCTCACCCCACCATGCTATACATCAAACAAAATTCTAGAGGCCAGAGCCTTATTTCTCTCTCTCTCTCTCTCTCTCTCTCTCTCTCTCTCTCTCTCTCTCTCTTTCTTTTCAGGGTCTGGAGAATTTGTCTGTCAGCTATAATAGGCCTGGTCCAAAGCTCACCTGACCCGCATTTCTAGAACCTTCCAACCAGCCTCATGGCAGCCTTGTAGCAGTAGAGTCAGTCTCAGGATTGAAAACGGCGCCTCCCCCAAGGCCAGGATGGTGAGTGCAGGCCCATAGAGGCCCAAAGGTGATAGATTTTCAGCAAAAAATAGCAAGCCTGAGTTCTTGATGCTCCATGCCAACCACAGGCCCTTTTCCCAGTGCTGTTTCCAATGCCAACTAGAAACCAGGGCTGGCACTGGTTTCTCTTGGAGGCAAAGTTGTGACTGCAAACAGACTAGGACTGTTCCCACCAACTCACTACAGTTGACTGAGGGTGCCTAATCTCACTGGAGGACATTGGGAATTATTTTCTCAAATAACATCATGTCCATTAGAGAGGAGGAATCTGAGACTCAGAGGAGAGAGAGTGCTGGAGGGAGGGGAAGGGAGAAACTAGGTAGAGGTTCTGCTCACTAAAACTTGGGTGGCTTTAAAAATTGCCTTGCCTGGGCTCCAGGGTAATGGAATGGCAACCTCTGAAGGTGGGGCTTGGGCATCAGCATTTTCCAAAATCGCCTTAGAACCTTCCTGCTGGCAGGTGACATTTAGCCATGACAGCATGGGCGCACTACTCCCTGCTGGGTCTTGACCCAGCTCCCTCTGACCCCAGAGCTGGGTTCATGGGCACAGAGCTGTGCAGCCTCCCACAGATCCTCCCAGAATCCCAGGTTCAACACAGCCCACGCCTTGCAGCAAGCTCTTCCCACGTAATCCTCCCACTTCCCCCGACCTCCTGTGATTTCGTTTTCCCATTTGGCATTTTGTTTTGATGTTCAAGGCATAAAGGGCCGATAGCTTCCCCCAAGCTATTTCTCCTCTGAAGCAGTGAAATAGCTTAGCAATTTTGGAGGCATTTAAAATGCATTGTTTTGCTGGGGGGCCCAGTGGGGGGAATCCTGGCTTTCTCCTAAATCCTAGCCCAGAATACAGCAGGCTTCCAGTCAGGATTTTTTTTTTTTTTTTCCTCTCAGAGTCTTGTTAGTCATGAAGGCAGAAGCTTTTCCACTTGCACTGTGCTCTGTGCAGAAGGGAAGGACACTTTCGCTCCCCATGAGTTGTGGAGGTCCCTCAGAGCAGGGACTGGACCTCCTCGCAGAGGCCTAAGTGACTACAGTGTGACCTTAACCTGGGTAACCTCTGTGAAAGGACCACCGCCCAGCTAACAGGCACTGGCCTGGATGATTTCCAGTGTTCCCTCAGCAAACAGCCACAGCAGTCGTGAAGTGGGGAAGACAGTGGGCTGCATTAGACCACTGTCTCCACCTTGCCCTCTGCAGGGCGGGCCTCCCATGCTAGGCCTTCAGTGCATGTGGACCATGAGAAAAGACTGGACTGTGTTTTATAAGAAGGGCCCTTCTCTCTGCATGGCTTGGCCTCCAAAATAGAATCTATTGAAGACCTAGCTGCAGAAACTGACGATATAAGATGTTCCCAAGCCCAGGCCCCATCCTCAGAGGTTCCTACTTCATTGGCCTGGGGTGGGGCTCAGGCAGGGGCTACTGAAGCTGCCCAGGTGGTTCTTACCAGCAGCCAGGGCTGAGAGCCTCTCTGGCCCCTCCCTTCCCCCCTGTCCATCACTCTCCCCTCTCAAGTGGATGTGATGTTGTTACATAAGGAAATGATCCCCAGATGATTGGAAGGGACACAATCTGGCTCTCAGGAAACTGGGGTGTTGGTGGGAACAGACCCAGCCTGCTTTCACACACCCCTTTGCCTCCAAAGGGAACAGCGCCAGCCCATTTTCTAGCCCTGTCTCCACGCACTCCTAATCCAGCACCTCCTCTGTGCAGGCGCTGAGCCGCAAACGGCAGTTGGTAGGGAGGACGGTGCTGTCCTGCCCTGGGAGCTGCTGTCCTGAGCACAGGTGGGCCACGGGCACTCCGAGGGTCAGCACGGCTACAAGGAGAAAGGTAAACCAGGGGCTGAGCTGCTCTGGAGAAAGGAGAGCAGCCCTCTCTGCGAACCTGACAATGACCTGAAGGCTGAAGTGTGATGGCTAGAAGGGAGGCCTCAATAGGACCTGGCAACTTAGTACCCAAAGACAGCCAGAGAATGGGACGAAGGGAAAGGAAGCAGGTAGAGAGCAGGCGGGGCCAATATTCATCATATACATTTTGACGGACAGGTAGAATGACACGGCCTGGACAGTGAGGAGCAGGACCGCTGGCTCTGGAGCTGGGGATGGAAGCTACCTTGGTGCTTAGAAGCTCTGTGGACTTGAGCTATGAACTTAATTTCCCTGTGCCTCACTGTCCCCATGTCCAACTTGGAGATGATAATAAAGGCTTTTATAACAATTAAATTAATTGATTCCTGTAAACCACTTTCAAAAGTGCCTGGAACATAGTAAATACTATATAAATACTTGCTCCATTATTATTAGGTGGTAGGCATTGTTTCACTGTCCACATTAGCAAAATAGGAATGATAATGTACCGAACTCAGAATAAGGTGGCTAAGTTCCTATTGTGAAAATTAAATGGGAAAATCTGGATGGATTACTAATGGCATTACCTGATGCGTGGTAAGCAGGCAGTACAAGTTCACCATCCTCATTATTTACCATTAATCATTACACATGCCTGAGAATATGGGACTTCTTGGTGCAAACTTGCAAACAACCAAATATCTAGGAAGGGTGGGGGTCTCTTGGAGGAAGTGCCCCTTCACTGTAGGTCCCAGGGCTGCACACGGCATGTGAGCAGGGCAGCTGGATGAAGTGCCCTTAAAGTCTAAGAGTCCATGATTCTTCCTGGCTCTGATCTTTATCGATCTCTGTCCATCTCTAAAAATTCTCACAAACATGTCCTGGAGGCTTTGCTCTTGGACAGTAATCCTTTCCTGCTTGTTTCCCAGGCATGGCAAAGGGATATTAAATTCAGATATCTCCTCTGTCCCGGGAGCTGACAACACTGATAACAACTGCACCACGCAAAGGTGAAAAGTGGTCCCCTGAGATTGGTGCCCCACACTGCCCTGCCCTCCCAGCTTACAGGACATCAGTGGCCTTACGGAATCCCCAAGGGCACCGTAAGGCTGAAGAACAACTTCCCAGGCAGGGACTTTTGAAGAAGCTAAGATCCAGCTCTGGACTAGCAGGGTCTCTGGAAACATCCAGCCCTCCTCTCCCCCTCTCCCTGGGTGCAGTTCATTGGCGCCCTATAAAAATAGCAGTGGTTATTCAGGGAAGTACACTGCGCTCTGTCTCTGGGGATGGCAGCACAGGTCTTTTTCAAAAATAGAACCCCAGTCAGGTGCGCTTCCCAATCCTTGTCTCTTGCCACGGGTCCCAGAATCCTTCAGAGAGATCCAGAGGCTGGGCGGTGGCTGGATGCCCGGTGTCGGTGTCATGTAACTGGGGAGAGCTACAGCCAGCAGTTCCTACCAACATTTGTCTCTTTCTAAAACCTTGCTCCATCTCCCCTTTAACAAGATCCATTTCTCCTTATTCCAGTTATTACGGAAAACATCAAAAGGTAATCTCACCACCTAGAAATAACCACTGATTTTAGCTCTCTCCCCTGTCTATATACACTGCACATCCATTTATTTATAGAACTGAGATAGTGTGCTTTATGTCGTTATTTTTCACTTAACATCACATCAAAGGTATTCCCCATATCATTCAATATTCTTCTACATCAGGACTTATCAATGAGTAGGGTATAGAGCTTAAGCACATAAGTTTGATTCAAAAAGATCTGGTTTCATGCTCTATAGCACACAGGTGTGTGGCCACAGGCAGTTAATTGAACTCTTTAAGCCTCAGTATTTACATTTATGAAATGGGGTCAGTAATGGTCACCATCACCGCAGGGTCGTTACGAAGGCAAAGTGCTGTATTTTCCCCACGACGGCATAATAACGATAAATGATGGCAAACTCAAACTGTGAGTTGATGCTTCCCCCTATTGATAGATATTTAGCTTGTTTCCAAAGCCCACCACACATGCCTACTGTCTCTGGGAAGTTCTAGAATTCAGAGAGGACTGCAACGGCAGCTCCATGATTGGAGACCTTCCTGAGCAGCAGCAGATTGAGTGGTGCATGGGGACAGGGTGTGCAAGCTAGTGGAGGCTTGCTCCTGGGACCTCCTCAAGAGTCTTGCCTCTGGCCTCCACCACCAAAGAGGTCACATAGAGCTCTGGAACAATGCAGCACTGTGCAGCTCTGCAGATTTCTTCCTTGGGTGGGGTAGGGCAATGCCTGGACAAAGGGCCTCCTGCTCTAATTCTCAGCCAGATTCTATCTTGGTCATCTTTTTTCTCCAAGTCCAATTTCCTAGGAAGTTGAAATGTCTCTCTTCCCTATTCAGATCCCTTCTCTGTGCTTATAAGTGTTCCAAGCTGGGCCCTGATGAAGAAGGCAAGGCTCAGCAATGTGAGGTGACATCTCCATAGTCACACAGCTAGGCATTGATCAGTCTTCAATTAGAAGCTTGTTTTGGGTTGAACTATGTCCCTCAAAGCTGTATGTGAAAGCTCTGAGCCCTAGCACCTCAGAACATGAAAGGTAATTGGGATAAAATGAGGTCATACGGGTGGGCTCTAATCCAGGATGCCTGGCGTCCTTTATAAGAGATTAGGACACAGCATAGACAGAAGGATGACCATGTGAGGACACAGTGAGAAGGTGGCCATCTGCAAGCCAAGGAGAGAGGCCTCAGAAGAAACCAAGCTTGATCTTGAACTTGTGTCCTCCAGAAATGTGAGACATTTCACGTCCGTTGTTGAAGCAACCCGGTTTGTGGTGTTTTGTTAAAGATATTGTAGCTGATGAACACAAAGCTTGAAAGCAAAAACAGACCCTTAGTTTGTAAGGTTATAAAATGATTCCACATTTTTCTCCTTTTGTAGAATGACTTTGTGAGCTGGAAAGAATATTTTTATTCCCATACGAATGGAAGGAATCAATAGTTAGATGTATGTGAAGAGCTTGATCGGTGTCCAAGAAAAGGCCACTGTTATTATCCTCATCTTCTAGCATGGGGTCCTGCTATGAAGTCTAAGTTCATGGATAGTATGTGGAAGCCAGGGGAGAAAGGTCTCAAACTCCATCTACAGGACAGATGCACAGGGTGAGGGAGCTGCCTCTGAGGGAGTGAGCTCATGCTCCAGGGCACCTGAGAGCAGGGGTAGGGTAGCCACTGGGGACCGTGAAGCAGAGAATTGGCTTGTCCTGTCATCTCTAGACCAGCAGCAGTGGCAGTACCTGGGAGCATGTTAGAAATGTGAATTCTGGTGCTTTACCCAATCCCTACTGAAGCAGAAACCATGGACAAAGCTTAGCCATCTGTGTTTTGCACAAGCCCTCCAGGGGATTCTAGTGCAGTCAAGTTTGAGAACCAGTGGAGACTGATTCCAGACTGGACAGGCAGAATAAAAAGGATGAGATGACCTTTAACAGTCCTTCAGAGTCAGAAAATACAGAGATTCAGGAGGACAATGAGTTCTCTCCCTCTCCCTGTATCTTTCAGAGGCTACACATTTGTCAACTGAAGCTGCTGGGGGTTGACATGTGTCCTGTCTTATTAGCTGACCATGTCTCACTGACTTCCTATCGAGAAGCTGGGAGAAAGCTGGTCCAGAGCTCTTCTGACACATTCCCCCAGAACCTGCCATACGTTTCCACATCAGTGTAGGAAGGGGCCTCAGAGATGTACCACTATAATTGATCTGGTCCAGAAAGGCAAGGGTCATCCAAGGTCACACGTCAGAGTGATGCAAGCAGGCTTTCCAGGCTCACTTCTCATCAGTGTGTGGCCATGCTTGGTGCCCTTAAGGGATGTGGGCATCCAACAAAACCACTGAGGGAAGCTTCTATTTTCATCCAACATCTCTTTGGCTCAGCTGGTGCATGGATGCCTTTCAATTCCAGACTGATCATTCTTGACGGGATGTTTCAAAGTCAAATTGGGGGCAGGAGAGGACAAAGCTGTTGCTCCAGGCACAAGCACAGCCTCTGAACTTTTTGCCTGTCACTAGTAGTTTCTGTCCACACTTGGGGATTATTTTGCCCTGGAAATGCTTCTACCTGGGGCATTACAAATGACTCATATTCTGGTTGCCTCAACACCCAGAGTCACCCAGGAGAGATGCTTGTCAGACCTTGTTTAATCAGTCCCGGCAGAGAGCATGCCCAATGGATGGCACTATTATGTTTGACAGAGTTTTCTGACCTTATTGAAAAAGACCACTCTGCAGAGAGTCTTCAGGAAGAGTTTTGTTCTAGCTGGTCCATCAGAGCTCACCACTGGGACTTAAGGACAGGAGTAACTCTAGAAGCAGGACATCAGACAACACAGAGAATATGATCTTGGATGGAAGATGGCAGTTGGAGAGTTTGGGCTTGCATACTTGCTATTTTATCATCTCGTGGGTGAAGCCCCAAATACATTTCTAACAGTAATGTTGATGCTGGTGGTCCAGGTACCACACTTCATGAACTGCAGATTTTAGTAACCTGCCTTGCCTTCTTCCTGGGATTCTAGTGATGGTTCCTTTGGAAGACCTATGGTCAGTCCAGCTCTGCCATTTGCCTGCTGTGTGTAAGCCTTGGACCATCACTTACCATTTCTATGTCTTGGATTTCCCATTTGTAAAATGCAAATAAAAATCCTACTGTGTGTACCTCAGCAGTGAGGGTTAAAGAAAGAAACAATTAGGCAAAAGAGTTCTGAAAATTATAAAGACTTCTCAAATGTAGGTGGAAGGAAACATTGGGCACCTAACATGAGTTAGAAGTTCTGCCCTTAGGGAACTGAGGGGTAAACGGGGAAGACAGGTAAGTGACCCAATGATATGGTCAGTGCAGTAGCAAAGAATTGCAACAGCCTGTAGAAGCATGCATAGACAGGGCAAGTGGCTTATGGACATCTGACTTTATTTTTAGAGAAAAGAGAAGCCATTATAGGGTTTTAAAGTGAAGTGACCTGCTCTTATTTATTTCATGGGGAGATCAGTGTGGGCTGGAGTATGACTCACCAGGAGGAGCAAGGTTAGAGGCAGAGCAGCAGGAGACAGTAAGAAGGCTGCACAGTGATCCAGGAGGGAGATTTTTTTTTTTTTTTTTGGTACTGGGGATTGAACTCAGGGGCACTCAACCACTGGGCCACATCCCCAGCCCTTTTTTGTATTTTATTTAGAGACAGGGTCTCACTGAGTTGCTAAGTGCCTCGCCATTGCTGAGGCTGGCTTTGAACTCGCGATCCTCCTGTCTCAGCCTCCCAAAGTGCTGGGATTACAGGCGTGCGCCACCGCGCCCGGCTTAGGAGGGAGATTATAGTGGGAACTGGATGCATTTGGGGCTTGGTGATGGATTACATGTTTGAGACAAAGGTGAGAACTGAATCAAGTAGGTGCCCAAGATCCTAGCCCACTAACATGGGGAGGCCTGGGGAAGTCGGTTGGAGGTAGAGGTAATGCTGAATCTGTTTGGAGGCATGATGAACCTGAGGTGTTCAGAATAGATATGCCTCCTGTTGCACTGGTCATGGTACTGCCATGAACAGACACCTCGTCCCATGAGCCATTGCCACTCTAACTGCTTGTGTCTTTCCTGCAACGAGGGACTCCCCCATTTCCATTCTTCCTCCCAGTGCCCTGGCATTACTGAACTGTGCTGTTCTCTGCCTCTCTGACACGCAGCTGTGTCCTTCTCATCTATAGAGTCATCTCCAAAATGAACAACAGTAGCAATCAGCAGGCAATCATCTTTTCTTCCCCTATACAATGGCTGGGTGTGCAGATAATGTTTGTGATTGTTGCAAAAATGATGGAATGAAAAATGGGCTCCTGCCAAAGAAAAGGAGTGGGGGGGGAAGCTATTTCAATAAACTCAAGTGGTTCAGACCCAATATGAAGCTTCTGAAACTAGGCCCACTAAGGTTTTCTGCCCTTCTGCCTTCCTGTGGGCTGGGAGGGGGGTGTCTGGTAAGACCCTGCTGCAGGTCCAGCCCCCAGTGGAGGCCCAGGCTCTGGAGATTGAAGTGATGGGGGGGCTGTTCTGATTCTCACCATGAGGTCTGTGCATTTATGAAGGGCAGCTGGCTTTTCACTTGCACATGGTTTAGCTCCCAGCCAGCTGAGGACAGGTGCTCATAGAGGTTCTAGGTGACTCTAAGTGCATCCCAGGCAAGAAGACCATGGATGCCCATAATAAGAAGCTGTCACAGTTACTGTATTCCAAAGACAGCCAACTGCATCCTGCTCTATGCTAAGGTCTTACCAGCCATTGTCTTATATGACCCATCTTCACAGCAGTGCAAGGTGGGTATTATTAGACTCATCTGACAGAGGGATAACATGGGGGCGGGGGGCTTAACTGTGATATCATAGCTAGTAAATGGCAAAACTGGAATTCTAAACGGGGATGCTTGATTCAAAAGCTCATGATTGAGTGAAAATCAAAGAGACAGGTAATAGCAAATGTTGGCAAGCATGAGGAGAAACAGGAATCCCCATATGCTGCTTGTGGGATTATAAAACACCCTGGCCACTTGAAAACAGTCTGAGAATTCCTCACAAGGTTAACACCTAGATATATGCCCAGGAGACATGAAAACAAGTGACAACACAAAAATCTTCCAACAAATGATTAAAGTGGTGTTTTTCATAATAGCAAGAAAGTAAAAACAGCCTATACATTTATTAGCTGAGAATGGATAAATACAATGGGGTGTATCTATACAATGGGATATCATTTGGCAATAAAAAGGAATAAAAGACTGAAACATACTACAACACAGATGAATTTCGAAAACATGCTAAGGGAATGAAGCCAGTCACAAAAGAATACATATTGTGTTCTTTACTTCATTTCTATGAAATGTCCAGTAGGGGCAAATCCATAGAGATATCATGTAGATTAGGAGCTGCTTAAAGCTGGTGACCCAGGCAACCCGGAGGGGGTGGGAGGAGCTTAGGCTAGGAGGAGTCTGAAATGGCTGCTGATGCGCTTGGCCTCTCCTGAGGGTGGTAGTGAAAATGATCTAGAATTGATTGTGGTGATGGTTGCACAACTCCATGAACATACTCAAAACCATTGAATTAGATTCTTCAAATAGGAGAATTAAAAGATATGTCAATTATATCTCAATTAAGCTTTTTATAACAGCAGTGATCAATATTAAAGAAGAAAGAATAAAAATAATAAAAAGAAAGCAACCATAAATTTTCCCAAGCAAAAGCATCTGGAATTAATATATTTTTTTTTCATTTCTTCAACCAATCTTGAGGCCCTGTTATATGCTAGGCACATGTCCTGTATAAAAACATTGTGAGGATGATTAATACCAATTTCTGATACTGGTTGCCTCTTAGGAAGGAGAGAAATGAGATTGGAAGACACATTGGGGCCTTCGATTGTGCCTATAATGTTTCTTTTAAAAAGTTATTTGCAATATATTTTATTTTTAATTATAATTTATATTGATAAAATTGTAGATTCACAGCAATTATAAGAACTAATACAGAGACATCCCTTGTACACTTTCCCCTTTTCCCCAATGGTAACATCTTGCCAAAGTGAAATACTATCATAGCCAGTATATGGATAGTCATACAATCCACCAATCTTATTCACATTTCCTAGTTTTACTTACATTCCTGTGCATATGTGTTAAGTTCTATACAATTTTATCATCTACACAGTTTTGTGCATCTATCACCACAGGTAAGATACTGAACGTTCCCATCATTACAAGCATCTCTGCAGCCCTTTTATAACCCCACCTGCCTCCCTCCCTTGACTCTGTCATCCTCTTCTCCATTTCCAAAATTTTGTCATTTCAAAATCAGTATAATCATACAATATCTAAGTTTTCAAGACTTGCCTTTTCTCATTTAGCATAATTCCCTGGAGATTCATAGGAGTTGTTGCATGTATCAATAGTTCATTCTTTTTGGTGTTGAATAGCATAAAACAGCACGGAGTGAAAGGACCATGGGTCATCCATTCACCTTCTGAAGGCCACCTAGACTAATTGCAGTGTTTAGCTCTTAAACACCTACAAGGTCTTAATTCTTTGGGGTATACAGATTCTCGGTGTATTCTTCATTCTACTTTTTTGCTATGAAGATTATTTTCCAGTTGAAATAGAGGAAGGAGGAGAGAAAAGAACTACCAGCAATGCTGGGTCAGGTTTTAGTAGCCATCAAAAAGTGCAGTCCAGCGTACAGAGTTCAGGAGGACAACTGAGGCTACAGCCCTGGCAGGGTCTGGGCACCCACTTGCTTCAAGGTTCTAGGATTCACATGGGAACAAAAAAGCCTGTTTGAGTCCTCCAGCCTCGAAACAGACAAGTGTTTAGGGGAAGCCCTCTCTAGTGGTGTTGCCCTTCCTCCTGCCTGGGCATGTAGGTGGGCTGCCCTGAAATGGGAAAATCACAAAGAAGGCAGAAGAAAAGAGGATAGTGCTCAAGGAAGGCAGAATGAAATCTGGAAATCTTGGGAAGTCCTTTGATAAATATCCGGGATTGCAGCAAATGGACACCTGGGTAGTGCTGGAAGAGAGAACACCAATTGCAAGGACCGAGAACTTTCTTCTAATGTCATGTCAATGTGCTTGGGTTTTTGGTGCCAGTGGGTAGATAATGAAGCCCTGATACGATCTGTTTCTGCCAGGTGCAAGGGAGACGGGTGGAGCCCTGGTTTCCTGTGTACCCTCCACACGCCTCACCAAGTAGCTTTGCCTAAATCCTTACAAACATCTATTATGAGTTTCTTAGTACTGGGGAGAGGGGAGGGCAGAGTCAGACCCACGCTACAAATATCCACTGGGGGCCTGCCCTGGGCTGAGACACCAGGAGGCATTTTGAAGTCAGAAGTGCTCCTATTTGGGACCTCCTTAAATGTACCCTTCATGTGACCAGAGAATGCTGACCCATGCTGGGAAAGTCATAGAAGCTGTGCGGTGGAGGCAGGAACGAGGAAACCCGCCTGAGGCTTCAGGGCAGGCGGCCAGTGAGCTCACCTTCCAGGGAGGCCTGGAAAGATGAGCAGGATTTCAGCAATTCAAAAGTATCCAAAGGGGTCCCCACTTTGAGGGAAGAGCACTGTAAAGTTGCAGAGGCTGGGATGTCCTGCTGTTATAGCTACGCCACCGCCACCGCCACCGCTGCTAACAATTGCATCACCACTAACGCAGACTCAGAGTGTTGACAGGGCTGGGCACTAAGCCAGAGCTCTTGGGATCTGAACAACAATAACAATGTTATTTATTATTATTGCTACATTATTTTACACATAGACTTATAGAAACACAGGGTGGTTAAATAACTTGCTCTAGGCCACACAGTTCAGAAGTAGAACTGAGATTTGAACCCAGAGCCTGAATTCCTTGCCATTTATGATCAACTGTTTGAAAAAAGGGGCTTCTAAGGTACAATGAGAAGTTCTGGCTTCCAAGTCACTAAGGAGAAGGTCACAAGCACACTGAGGAATGCTATTTTTGGAGACATCTCTAACCCCCTCCTCAACATTTCTGGAAAAAAAAAAAAAAAAAAAAAGAACGAACAAACAAACACCTTGATTTTATGGCTTCTTTAGCTCTTTCCTGAGTCTCTTCTTTATTTTGCATGTTAACATTTTGGTGAACTAAAATTAAGCTTGTTTTAGAGAATTAGGCAACACTCCTTTCCATAATTGTAAGCACCTGGAGAAGTTGTGAAACCGGCTCAGGAAGCAGCCTTTTCCCAGAGTGTTCCAGACCCACTAAACTTCACCTGGTCCACTCCTGTGCCATCTCCTCAGTACCACCCCCAGCTGGGTGGGGCTGGATCTGAGCCCACTTATCCCAAGACAAGACCCAAGTGCCAGGAAGCCTAAGGGCAGGTATCTCTCTGAACCTGGGTGATATATTTCTTGAGGCTCCCCTGGTCCTTCCTGCTGATCTGGGCCTGTGGGGCCATCCAGGGACAGACCTTGGTCTACTCCCCCTCTCCCCTCTCTGAGCAGTCACCACACAAGGGCAGGGAAGGAGTGGCCATTGCAGTCAGTGGGATCTGGGTTCAAGTCTTTGCCTTGCCACTTGACACCCAAGTAAACTGCAGAAGCTTCCCTCCCTTCCTATTCCTCTCCTGGATAGGAGAGGGGTGTTGGGTGAAATGACATCACAGTCTCTCCAGCCCTGCAACTCCTCCTGGAGAACTCATGGTGCCCAGCCTGGGAACACCCTCACCTCCCCAGTGAGATGGCCACAGCATCCCTGCTTTATGGGCTGCTGTGAAGGTCCATGCACACAGCACACCCTGGCCAACTGCAAGGTCTTTACAAAGCAGAGATTATTTTCTTGTAAAACCTAGTTTTTTTTTTTTTTTCTTCAGCACCTCCTGCTGTCTTTCCTGGGTGTTTCCTTTGAGGATAGTGAGAAGAGAGTGAGGAAGAGAGAGGCCAAGGCGATAGGAGGCCAAGGAACTGCAAAACATTCCCCAGGCTGCATTGGATTTGCTAGGCCTGTGCTCTGACATGTTCTGTGCAGAGATAATGAACTGCTCAGACACTGCCTCCCCACAGAAGCCAGGCCTGTGAGGAAAACAGGCCCCTCTGCCTGGCTGGGGAACATGACAGCACTCCCTGGTTTGCAGGTTTGGGCACTGTCTTCTGCATGTTGGTGATGTGGGAGAGGTGACTTGCCTGTCTCACCTGATTTGCAGAGGCCCAGACAGGAGTCAGGACAGCAGCCATGCAGGAGGGTGGCTCTGACAGGGCTGAAGAAGGAGACAGGTATAGTATAGTCACTGCTGGAAAGGAAAGTTCTTCCCTCCCTTCCTTGGGCCAGGCACGAAATTCAGAGCCAAATCAGCCTCCGGCCCCACCCTGAGGAAGGCCCAGTGACAGCAGGGTAGTTGTGATGAGACAGGTTGGGAAGATAAGCAGGGGAGCTGCTCACCCTGGCCCTGCAAGTTGGTCCTCTGGGGCGATGCCCTAACCCTTATTGGCCTCAGTTTCCTCTTCTACAAAATGGGATAATCATGATGATGAAATAGCAGTTGAGTTTCTTTGAGGGTTAGGAGAAAACAGTATAAAACAACCCATTATTTAATGATAATACTAGTTTTAATTATTAAAGGGAGAGAGTTAATTATCCAATAAATACATAATGAGGGCCTATTTGGTGCCAGGTGTTATTCAGGTGATTCTACACCACGCAGCTCTCACGCAGGTTTGGGGAGGCAGACAGGGAAGTAGGAGTCTCAGGCAAAGAGTGCAGGGCCAGCTGGCCTTCCCTTCTGCACTCTCCCTGCCATGCCCTGCGCCTCCTGCCACAGTCTGCCCTGCTCCTATCATACCACACCTGCTCGGCCAGGGTCCACACTTCCTTCCCTGAATGGTGATATGGGGACCTTAGAGGCCAGGACTTCCAGTTGAGGCCCCTGAATTAATTGGCAACCAGGGGAAAACCCCAAACTCTCCCCACTTAAGAGAGGATCACTAACAAGCTTCACCCCCACCTGGATTCCTCAATTTCAGCAGGCTGAGTGTGAGTTCTGTCTGTGAAGGAAGAGCCAGGAAGCATCATCTTTAATAACCCAAATGGACCCTTCCATCTCTCTCTAGATGATTCCAAGAGCTGGGGGCACTGTACATGCAGGTGGTGACAGAGACAGGAACTCTCCTGCTGAGACTGTTCATGGCCCCCAGCACAGACCATCGGAAAAGCAGTCTGCCAGCTGTGGTCTCCTCCTGAACACATGTGTGCTGGGCTGGGCAGAGGCAGGGAACAACACCCAGGGACACTTATAGACTCAGAACCAAGTGACAGGAAATTTACATTTCCTGTTAATCCTCAGAACAACCTTTTGATGGGAGGTTATTATCCCATTGGACAGCCAGGGAAACTAAGGCACAGTGAGGCTAATTTGCTTGGAGTTATCTAGGTTTTTAACGAGGGAGGTAGCATTTGAACTTGAGTGGATATGGTGTTAACACTACAGCTCATTCAATGACACCAGTAGTTCTTAACCTTTTTTTCATTATAACTCTTCCCACCCCAGTTACCAAGGAGACTTACAGACTCTTTCCCCACAAATCCTCCTTTCTATGAAATTTCCATACCACCGATACACGACAGGTCTATTATATACTATGACTCTTTGGGGGAACAACAAACTATTGAAATAACTAAGATTCTTTTTAACCCCTAACCCCCAAGGAACAATTATGCCCCCTTGGGGCCCAGATTGCCCCATGGAGAATCCATAAATGACTCCAGTGGTCCTTGAAGCGTGGCTCCTGGAGTGGCAGCGGGCACCGCTCACCCACAGCCCAGGACTGGGGAAGGAAAACCAGCAGGACCATTTCGTTGAGTGTTGGTGTTTTCCTTAAAGGAATCAGTGATTTGTGGGCTTTTTGATTCTACGCTGTTTTGTTCTCCATCCCTCAAGCTTTAGATTCACGTGCCACTTCCTACAGGAAGCCTGCCTGAGCACACCCACCTGAGGCTGTATGAGTTCCCTTTGTCCCCTGTGTTGTTTTGCCCAAGCAATGCCCTACTCCATGGTCACTGTCCGCGTATATGAACTTGCCCATAAGCAGAAGGATTGAGACTTATCCATCTCTACATGCCAGAGCCTAACAGGCATAGCACACAGTAGGCTCTCAGTAAATGTTGATGGAATGAATGAACTGAGGGGTAAACAAGATCTCGCATGCTGCCTCTGCTTCACCTGGCTTGATGTTCTAGCAAGGACCAGCCTGGGATGGCTGGATGGAAGCAATAGAATGCAGGCATGCCTTCAGAATGTCATATTTCATGGGTACCTTTTACAAAACTCGTGTTTTCATTTGGCAACATCTATAGGTAATGTTCCTGGTGGTCAAGGCCCCTTTGGGGTTGAGACAAACACAGCCTATTTTCACAGAATCATTGTGAGAGACAGGGATTTGGCCTGCAGTATGGAAACTTCCTCTTTGCTCTTTTGGCACACTGAGTGGACTTTGGGGCAAAACCATGATAAACCGACAACCGTTAATAATTAGTGGAACCCTAACCGATGGAAGTCCCACGTTCACACCGCTAAAGGACAGTGGCAACCACTTTAGACTTCCATTTCCAGAAACATGGCTGCCTACTTATCCTAAGGAATTCCCCTAATGCTGAACATAGAAAAATACCAGATTAAACACACAAACCAATTTATCTATTTTTAAATATATAGCTAAGCTTGCAGAAAGGAGAAGGAAATCCTCAAAGGTCACAGTAACCACAAGAGAGCACAAATCCAAGAGGTTACAGAGCACTGAAGGTGAGGCTATCCTGGGAACATCTGCCAATCCGTGGTAGTCTGGGGCTTTTGGGTTTGAAGCACCAACAAAGGAAACAAAGCTAGTTCTTCAAAAGGTGAGAAAACAGACTGTATCCTCACCTGAAGCCAAGACTCCTCAAAACAACATCAATAACCCTGGTGAAAGGATGCATTAGAAAAACACACAATCTCATACCACAGAGGAGACAGTGAGAAAATCTAGCCATGGTAGAGGGGAAAGAAAAATCCCTAAAACAATTCCCTGAGAATTCCAGATGATAAAATGGCCCTCACGTGGGTGGAGAACTTTTGTGAGAAAAACAAAATAAAACACAAAGTCCAAGTTGCATATTTAAGTGTATTTAATCTGTGCACTTGGGGAGGTCCCCAAGTAGGTGGTTCCTCCAGGTACCTGGCAGGAGCAAAGGCAAATCCTTTCTGGAACAATTAATTTTCCACTCAGTCTTCAAAGAAGTCCCACAAAATTTCAATAATCACAAAATGTAAAAGAACATGTGAGGAAACAAGCCACCATGAGCAACAGGCCGCAGAATAAGTGACCCAAAGAATCAGACCACAAATACTATGGGTACTGAAATTATCAGATTCAGAAAATAAAATATGTGCATACAATATTTAAAGAAATATCATAAAGATAGTGAAAGTAAAGGCAAAGAACAGACTATCAAAAAAGATAAAGTAGATTTAAAGATATTCAACTAGAACTTCTAGAAATGAGATTCGGGTGTGGGGTTCTTGAGGCTGTTGTTCTTAATATGATCTACATTATCAGCTTGAGCCTTGGCATTGGAATTGGAAAATTAAAATGCTGTGTAATTTGGGCCAATCACTGCTGGTCTCTGGGCCTCTGTTTCCTTGTTTGCAAATGAAAGGTAGAACTAGATCACTTCCTAAGTCCAGTTCTACAAACTTATATTCTGTTGTATGAGGTTACCCACACAGGGCACTTGGTGTTCATGTTACCCATGATCATACACATTTTTCATGCTTGTTAGTCCTTGCAATAGTGCATTGAGTATGGGCTTGTTATACCCATTCTACACATTAAGAAATTGAAGCACAGAGAGTAAGAGGCTTGACCAGTGTCTGGAGTTGGTAAGCCAGGATTGGATTCCATCACTATGTTTCTGGAGCCTGCTCTCTACCACTACACTAGGTGCCCTTCCAATATACTTGACTGGGAACATTCTGGAAATCCTGAACATTCTGGAAATCCAGCTCTACGATTCTTTGACCTATTAGGAGTTTTTCACAGTATGGGGCAGCTCAATAGTGAGAGTAGTTTACTAATAGCAACCAAAGTACCGACCTCAGTGGGGTGGCAAGAAAACCATGAATTATCAATTGCCAATTACCAAGTAAGTCCTATGAGAAAGGACTTTGCTTATTTTAGATGAGCCATTTATGCCAGAGCAGCAAACAGTGACAGATTGCTGGGACTTACCTTATCAACACCCATTTTTAGAAAATCATTCTTTCTGAAATCACTTCTCTATGCCCTGGTTTCCTCATGTATAAAATGGGGGTGACAATAGTACCTAACCCCCTGGGACTGCTGTAAGGATTAAATGAGCTAATACAAGTTAGGCAGAGTGAGCATGCCACCAATGATAGTTCTTGCTGAGGTCTTTCTTCTTATTATTATCAACCTGGTTGGAAGAAGTTGGGCTCCACAGCTGATGACCTTGATCCAATTCTAGCCTCCCCCACTTCCCAGCTATGTGACTTAAAGTCATTGACCCTTTCTGAGGTGCCGGGCCCCATCTGTGAATCAGAAATATCAATGCTTACCTCACCGGGGAGTTGGGAGGGTTAAATGGACTGTGAAATGCCCAGCACAGTGGCTGATATCTAATAGGTCCTCAATAAATGTCTGTTCTCACCCCTGGAGTGTTTTCTGTGCACTTGGCTTTCCCACTATGGTTAGAATCCAAAGAGGCAAAGGATCCTGAGCCTATTGTTGACTCATTGCTCTTTTCCACCAGGGGAACTTTCACAAAAGCAGTGGGAGGTGGAAGATGTCTAAATACATCCCTTGCACCATGGGTAAGTCAAGGCACTACAGTGATAAAGGTCCACAGCCTTGGAAACGGACCTTTAGGCCTCTACCTTGGCTACTTTGGCTAAACTGGCCACTGAGGTGTGCAGTCAAAGAAGCAATTAGCAACAGGAAGCAAGCCCTATGATTTGGTAATTGAATCCAACAAGGATAATGACACTGACCTTCCCATTTGGAAATAAACTAGGCATTCAGCTTGTAAATGGCTAAATGGCTCTGTGATTATTTCGACTGCACACCCAGGACTGTGTAGCAGCATTGCTCTGAGGACATGGGATAGGTAAATAAGGATCACATTAAGGAGTTTCAGGAGGGCAGCAACACCCACAGCAGTGGCTGCACTCAGTCTGCTAAGCAGACTCTGAGGCCTCAGGGAAGGCAGAATTCCACACTCAGCAGCTAGGCTCATGCCTGTAATCCCAGAGATTAAGGAGGCTGAGGTAGGAGGATCACAAGTTCAAGGCCAGCTTTAGCATCTTAGCAAGACCCTTAACAGTTTAGTGAGATCCTGTCTCAAAATGAAAAATAAAAAGGACTGGGGATCTAGTTCAGTGGTAAAGCGCAGCTGGTTCAATCCCCAGTACCAAAACAAAAACAAAAATACTAAACTCTACACTCAGCTTCTAGGGCAGCTTCTGGGTTCCTGCTTCCCAAAGCATACAAGGCTTAACCAAAAAGTGGCTCCCTGC
The DNA here is from genome assembly GCA_025594165.1 of Tamias sibiricus. NCBI lineage: Eukaryota > Metazoa > Chordata > Mammalia > Rodentia > Sciuridae > Tamias > Tamias sibiricus. The sequence goes on from CM046657.1 coordinate 75,607,102, forward strand.
AGGGGCTCCTCATTTGAACAAACAGGGAACAGTTAGCCGGGCGCGGTGGCGCACGCCTGTAATCCTAGCACTTGGGAGGCTGAGGCAGGAGGATCGCGAGTTCAAAGCCAGCCTCAGCAATGGCGAGGCACTTAGCAACTCAGTGAGACCCTGTCTCTAATAAAATACAAAAAAGGGCTGGGGATGTGGCCCAGTGGTCCAGTGCCCCTGAGTTCAATCCCCAGTACCAAAAAAAAAAAAAAAAAAAAAAAAAAAAAAAAAAAAAAACAGGGAACAGTTAGGTTTCAAGCCCAATCTGCAGCACCTTTTGGATTTCACCTCAGGTTATTTGCTCCTCCCTCCTTAAGAATATCTATGTGTTTAGTTGGCCCATGAACATTATTTAAACAGATACTGAGTTGGAAGAATGCTTGTGGGTGCCCAGTGTGCTCTAGGTGAAGACTGAAGGTGCAGATTCTGGGAAGGAAACAGCCCAGGGGGATGGACTTTGTCTGGGAAGAAGGAGCCTGAATCCAGTGCTAGATTACTGCTGCCCACACCGCAGCATTGCTGAAGACAGCTTGACCTGTCACTGCAGGGCTCCCTGCTGGGACCAGACTCAGCATTTTCTCCCTGTGTGGAGGACAGGATGGTGTTTCCAAAGGATGAGACAAACAGACCTGACTCCAAGCCTCAGCGTCACCAGGTAGCAGCTGCATGACCCTGAGCCAGACACTTTCAGTGTCTCAGTTTGAGCACATGAAAATTGGGACATTCCTATCTCCTAAAGCCCCAAATCTATAGGTTTTCATAATGAAGATGAAACCTACAAGATGCCTAGCATAGATACTAACCCATAAAAAGAGTTCAACAATTGTTCATTTATCCTTACTCAGCTGATATGATGATATGTTCTTAGCCTCATGAAGCTTAATTTGCCTTATTATTTCTATAGGAACTAGAGCCTCCCAGTTAGGTTTATTTCTTCAAACTCACTCTATGAAAAAATATACCTGTCCCAATCCCTTTGACTTCCCAGGTTCCCATCACCAACCAAGGGAGACAGTTCTGGCGGGGCCTTACCCTCGATGTTTTTGAGTCACTAGTATCTGTAGTAAATGATCCCAGGTTTGCACCTTACTCAAGATCCTGTCTTCTGTGAGAAGGAAACAATGCCACAGTAAGGCTCATTGATTACCGTGAATGTGGAAGCTGCCAAAGGGTGGAACTAAGGAGTATTATTGGTATTCCCGTTAGACTTTTCAAGAACTAAAAAAAAAAAAAAAAAAAAAAAAAAAAAAAAAAAAAAAAAAAAAAAACGTGCTTGGAAAGATGATAGGAACACAAAAAATTTTAAGATTAATATATAGCAGTAAACACTCAAGGCCAAACCAATGGCTCCAAGGCCACTTGGAGTGTGGGAAAAGCAGTCAAGGGCACCACAGGCAGACTGATTTGAGTTTGGAGTTTGAATCCCACTTCCATCATTTACCACCAAAGTGTCCTTGTGGGGAGAAAAAGGTCTCCGTTTATTCATCTGTAAAACGGGGATAATGAAGGTACCACTGGACAGCTATGACAGATAACTGGCACACGGTGAGCCTCAATTAGCTGTTTCCTTCCTCCTTCTTCTCATTCCTTTTCTCTCTGGATAATTGACATTATTTTGTTTGCTAATGAATTAGAATTAGTAGAGGATGTTTTTTATCTGCCCGTTGGTGACCATGTCCCCATATATTTGTATATTCTCAAGGAGATGCTTGTGCAAAAACTTTCAGTGGCTTCTCACTTTTTAAACAACAATCCCCAAAGTCCCAGCTCCTCTTCCTGGAATCCCAAGCTTTCCACAATAGGCTTCAACCTCCTTCTGGAACCCCATCTCCAACTACTCTTGTGCTGAACGGCTCACCCTGGTGGCAGCCTCCAGGGCGATGGGTGTAGAAAGGAGTCTCATCCAGCCTTGGAATGGTAAAGATGTTTAAGACTTTCCAGCTGCCTCTGAGGGGGATTTTGCTAAATGGCCCAGATGGGAGAAAGCATTCTGGGCCAGAAGAACATCATGTGCAAAGGCCCCAGTGTCCCTCGTCCCTCGTGCAGTCAGACTTCATTCCTGAATTCCTGTCCCCTCCCCACTGAGCCTCTTCTCACTTCTCTTCCTCTCTACTGCACTCACTGTTGGCTTCCACCCCACTCAACTCTGTAGTGAGGACCTCACCTCTGTACCACAGTTTTCCATGTGTGGCTCTCACATTGGATACTAGAGAGCCCCCAGTCCCTTTCAGAAAGTCCGTGAGGACTAAACAACTTATAATAATACAGTAACATCTTTGCCCATTTCATTAATTTGCCCATTTCTTACTCTCTCATGAGTACACAGTAGAGGTTTCCAGACTACATGCAGAAGCAGGTGCATTTTCTAGTAAGCCAATCAGTGAAGAGACTTGCCAAAATGCAGTACAATGCCACTCCGGACGTTGTAGTTTTATGGAAACATTTCCATAGAAATGTGTTATTGATGTTAATGTAAGGGCTTATTATCATATGTTAAATAATATCTTATTTATAACAATAATTTTAACATGGTTTTTTCAGTGCTAATTACTAGTATGACCCACATAGACAAAACTCCTTTGGGGTATTCAATAATATTGAATTGTAAAACGGTCCTGAAAGCAGAAAGCATGTTGCTTTCAGGTGTGCTCTGAAGAAGGCAGCAGAGGAAAAAGTGTGTAACTCTTGCTGGGAATTCTTTGCAGGTGGCAACTTCTGCCTTTCACTGAGCAAAGAGACTGCCGGCAGTCTGTCCCTGGCTGAACACTTCTGGACACTTCTGTCTGGACCTACTACTCCCTGGTCACTCCCTCTCCTCCTTCCTATGAAAACCTCCAGTGGCAGCGCAGGTCCCCTCTCTTCACTAAAACCTCTTTGCCCAGCTCAGGGAGGTGTATGATCAGGAGGCTTTAATATGAGAAAGGCTGGGCCACACAAATGACTCATGTCTCTGGTTTGCATTTCCCTGTTGGCTAACGATGTTGACATATTTTAATGTCCGCGTATTGGTTATTTCTGTATTTTCTTTGGATAAATGTCTATGCAAACTCTTCATCCACTTTAAAATTCAGCTGTTTGTCATTTTGTTGCTTAGTTGTGTTCTTTACATATTCAGAATCTAAGTCCTTTATCAGATATATGATTTGCAAATATTTTCTCCCATTTTTGTGGCTGTTTTTTCAGTTTCTTGAAAAAAGAAAGTCTTTGAAGCAAAGAAACTTTCTAATTTGTAAGAAGTCCAATTTATTTATTTTATTCTCCATTTCCTCTTTTGTATGTGCCAAACCATTGCCTAATCCAAGGTTATGAATATTAATGCATATGTGTTCTCCTAAGGATTTATGGTTTTAGCTCTTACATTTAGGTTGATGATTCTTTTTGAGTTAGTTTTTGTCTATGGTGTGAGGAAGGGCCCAGTTTCATGCCTTCGCACGTGGGCATCCAGTAGTTCTGGCATTGTTGGCTAACTCTATGCCTCAGTGGCTTCATCTCTAAAGTGAGCTTTAAAGGAACAACTTACAGGATGCTAAGAGACTTTAATGACATATTGAGAGAAAAATGCCCTGTGGGCTCCCTGGCAAGTAGCAGAAAGTCAATGCCTGTAACAGGGAATGGATGGTGGATCTGAAGGTCTGTGAAGCATTGGTCATTATTACCATATCTGACCACGGCTCCTCCAGCCCTGAAGGTCTCCAGGTCCATGGCCCCACTGGCTTGTCATGGGGCCCTTGCCATCCTTGAGGCTCTGGTTTGCAACACTTTTCCCAGGAACCCCTTCCTGAGTGGCCCTGGTCATCTCTTTATCTGTGCTCCTTTCCTTTTTGCTTCATTCCTTACCCCTCTACATACAATTTTTTTAAATAGTGTACTATAGTGGTGCATGATGGTGGAATTTGTTGTTATACATTCGTATGTGCGCACAACACAACAATATAATTTGTTTAGTGTCATCCCCCAGTGTTTTCCCTTTTCCTCTCTTCCTCCCTCCTCCTGGTCCCTTTCCTCCATTCTTTTCAAATTTCCTGTTTTCTTTCTTACTTTCTATCTTAATTTTTTGCACTTAATGCTTTTGGTCTTCATTAATTAATTGATTGATTTTCAATTGTTAACTCACTTAGATCCTTTTGGGTAAGCCGGTTAGAAGGCATAAATGAATAAGTGAGTCCATTGATTAAAAGATCCCTAGTGGAAAGATTGGAAAGTGAAGCCCCTATAGTGAACGAGATTCCTGCAGGTCACCATGCATCCGGGAATTGGAGGTGGGCCTCTGTGAAACTGACTCCAGGCTGTACACATGCCTTTTTCTCTCTCCTGCTCTGGAGAGATCCTTTTAGATCACGCCTCCCTCCTGCATGTTGTTTGCAACACCTCCCAATTTAGTTTTCTCTCTGAATTTCATTAGTGTCCCATTTACCTCCTCATCCTGATCTCCAAGGCAGGCGTTCAGCTGGAGGGGGTTCAGCTGGCAACAAGGGCTCTGCCACCTGACTGCAGGTGAAGAGGACATGCAGAGGAGGAGGGAAGGGTCCCCTGGGCTGTGATTCTGGATGAAGTTCTGGTCCACTCAGCTCAGGCCAACAAACTGTACCTGGGTCCTCACTGTGTGGCAGGCACTGGGGGCTCAAAGACCGGGAGCTATTCTTGACTTTGAAACTCTCTGGACTTGTGAGATGGATGGATGGAAGGATGATACTGTGCAGTGTGCCACCGGCAGCCTCGTGGGCAGGCAGAGGGAGTGCTGGGGGAGAAGGACAGCAGGGGCATCCTGGGAAAAGGGCACAGCACAGGTAGCAGCAGGATGGTTGGAGCAATAGCTTGGAAGCAAGTAACAATGGAATCTGTTGTTCAATTATTTGTTCATTCACTCACTCGGTCTGTCCTGTGTCTGCTTTACTGTCTACCATGGACCAGGTCTAAGAACACCACAGAGCATGGCGTGAAGTGGGCCCATGCCCTCATGGCCCCTACATTCTAATGTAGGAAGTCAGAAAATAGACAGTTCAGCTTATCTAGTAACACATAACATATCAGATAGAGATAAATGCTGCATTAAACTGTTCAAACAGAAGAGGGTCCCAGGAAGACCTGGGCTGGGAGGAGTGGTCCTTGCACAGGCTGGTTGGGAAGACCCTGCCCTCATCCCCACCACCCTTTTCCACCACTCTGGTCCATGCAGCTCCTGGAACAGTGAACATACTTGGGCTTGGGCCTGTTAGCCCAGCCACGCTCCGCTTGCTTGGATGATGACATCCTGTCTGTTTGCTGCTATTCCCTCTGCCAGACGAATTTTCCCCAAGACTGGAAAAAGGTGTTTGTGCTTTCTACTCTGAGGCAGGAGAGTCTTTATGGTTCACAGAATGGCAAAGAGGTCACAGTGCGGAAGAGGGGTACACAGAGAGCTGGGCGGGAAAGGAAGCCTGGCAGGGTCATGTTAGTATGGTAGAGAGAGGAAGGCCTTGGCTCCTCTTCTGTGTAAGATGGGAATTCACAGGAGGGTTCTGAGCGGGGAGTGATGTGACCTGAGTGATGCTGTACCAGTCGCCTCTGTGCAAGACGCAGCGGGAAGGGGAAGCAGAGCCCAACGAGCACGCAACCACAGCAGCCTAGCTGAGACTGGGGCTGGGGACTGGGGTGGGGAACAGAGGAGGTGATCACAGAACAGAATACGGGGGCAGAATGCCCGGTCAGTGTAAATACAGCACCCTATGCAAAGGACAGGCTGGTGGGAGGTGAGGTTGGAGAGAAGAGGGAGAACCTTCCAAGGAGAAGACCCCACTGCTGTCAAGGCTCAGATGCAGCCCCATCCTGCCAGACTCAGATCGTGTACTTAACATATTTACACAATATCCTCTCTGCTTGCTTGAGATGAGTTCAGCAAGCCTCGCTAGCTCAGCTCTGTGGGCAGCAGCAGCATGGGGATATGAGTATGCCAGTCTTGGGGCTCCAGAAGCTCCCTCTGCCAGAGCTGACAGCTGCATCCCCATAGCCATGCCACATGAAGGGCACCGGGGAACCAGGCAGAGAAGGCCCAAGACAGAGAGGGACAAGTGGAGACCACATTTCTTGGTATAGATGGGGTGGGGACTAGATTTGGTTACCTTCTCAGTATTGCTTTTGTGTCATCATTGCACAGAGCATGAATGGGGCTGAAAAAATGACTTTCAGCTCTTTCCTTGCCGGGCAACGCTCAGTTTTCTTATCTTAAAAATGGGGCCATAAGAACCATTTCACGGGGTTGTGGGAGGTAAGATGCATAAATCAAGTCCTTGGCCAATGCCTCAATAAATGTCCCTTTATACAACAAGCTAAAGCCCCCAAGGATCTGTGGGATCCCCACCCATCTGCACAGCAGGGCATCCACTTCAGTTTGAAATTACACACCTTTCAGGCAGAGAGTGGAGCTCCCTTTGTTTCTGTTCTTTGCAGGCCTATGGTAGCTCTTCCATCTGGCTTTGGTGAATAGTTAAATATGTAGTTAAAGCAGAGGCTATGGAGGGTCCAAGCCTTGGCATACTTTAATTGGGAGACTTTGGTCAGAGAGTTAATGTCTCTGAGCCTCTCCTGAACTGCAAAAGGGAAAGAATAAAATCTACTCTGGCAGAGGCAGTTAGGGCTCATCAAATATCCATGTCTTTCGCACATTCCCGGGAACCCTAGAAAACAGGCAGCATCTGTGGGGACTGGTTCAGGCCAGTGGGCTGTGTGTGTGTCACTTCTGGACTGAAGCAGTTAACATCCATCACCTCCAGCTATTTCTTCCCCTTCTATGGAGTCCAAGGTGGCCACATGTTCCAGACAGCACACCAACAACAGAGAAGAGATTTCATCAGCCTGGGCTCTGAGAGGCTTGCAGAGCAGAGCTCTCCACCCATCTGGGTTAGACATGTAGCATGAGTAAGAAATATAACTTTGCAGTGTTAAGCCACTGGGATTCTAGAGTTAATTTATTACTGCAGCATAACACAGCCTAACAAATCTCATACCTCACCTTGCAAGACTGTTCAGGGGATAAGAAACAGGGCTTGTTACAAGTATGTTCATAGTAGGTCTCCAATAACGGACTCACTTCCTCTGCCCTTGCTCCTTCCTTGCTTCCTCAGCCTCCCTCATGGTGATCAGCCTGTATTTATGATTCTACCCCTCTCTGGGGTGGAATGGGTGCCTCTCTAGCTTGAAAGATCATGCCACTCTCCCTGTACAACCCAGGAGTTACCTGCTGCTTTTTTTTTTTTTTTAATATTTATTTATTTGCTTTAGTTGTACACAATGTGGTTTTTTTTTTAGTTTTACATGGTGCTGAGAATCGAACCCGGGCCGCGCACGTGCTAGGCGAGTGCTCTACCGCTGAGCCACAATCCCAGCCCCCCTGCTGCTTTTTATCATTGCTATTCTGCACAGAAATATGAAGGAAAGCTTTCAGAGAGCCCTCCTGGCCCCTAGAGCACCTGCCTTCTGACAGCTCTCCACTCCCTTCACTCTACTCCATTCTCAACTCTGCCTTTGATCTTGCCAGCAACTCTAAACTGTGCAATCTGGTCTCCTGGACCCTAGAATGAGCCTGACGGTCACCCTTCCTCTGTGTTCTTGGGCAGATCTGCATGTTCCTCCTTGCTGCCTGCAACTCCCTTCCACCCACTTTCATCCCCCTCCCACCCCCTCCACCTCCTGGACTTCTGACACCTGCCCACCATGGCCTCCCACCATGCTGGTCGCCAGCTTGGTTTCTAGCAGTCTTTGCCCCACACCAGTCCTCTCCTGCGAGGTCCGCCTCCCCTTTCGCCTGAGCTCCTTCTCTTCCTAGGCTGCCTGGTGGCAAAAGCCTCCAACCAAAAAGTTTGCATGCTTCAGATTCCAAGGCATATTTCTCATCAAGGCCACTCATTTGCAGTTGACAACAGAAAGTCAGAGCTGATGAGGGGACTGACCTGGCTCCATGTCAGCACGTTTGGAAGAGTTAATAGTGTCCGTGGGCCCTGCAGCCCTGTCTCCAAGGCCATTGGATCCCAGAAGATGAGGCAGAATCCTTTCTGTTGAAGCAGAAAACAGAGATCAGACTCAAGAGGGGTGGCAAGATGCCCCGCACCCTGTCTCGCAGACTGCTCTCCAGCAGTCATTGCAAATGCACACCAGTGGGGAAACAGGACTGCCCACCCCACACCATTTAGGTTAGAAGTCAGTGGGATTCTAATCCCCAGCAAGCCCCACAGACATCCTCTACTCAGGTGCATCTTCCTCTCTTCTCTCCTGTGCTTTGGGAGCCATGGCCTTGCCTTACTTTTTTTTTTTTTTTTTTTTTTTTGGTACTAGGGATTGAACTCAGGGGCACTCAACCACTGAGCTACATCCCCGGCCCTTTTTTGTATTTCATTTAGAGACAGGCTCTCTCACCAGTTGATTAGTGCCTCACTTTTGCTGAGGCTTGCTTTGAACTCATGATCTTCCTGCCTCAGCCTACGAGCTGCTGGGATTACAGGTGTGAGCCACTGCATCCAGCTCTTACAGTAGTTTGTAATGTACATGTTTTCTCAGGTGGACCTACCCCTATGAGGACAGGGACTGCAGATCAGCCCTTTTTGCAACCCAGGCATGCGGCACAGGGCTTGGAGCAGAGTAGAGACTGAGTGTTTCATGAACAAAAGACTGTGTGTCTTGAAGGAGGTGTGGAGCCCAGGGCCAAGGATTTTATACAATAAAGGTTTGTCAGCCGGGCGCGGTGGCGCACGCCTGCAATCCCAGCACTTTGGGAGGCTGAGGCAGGAGGATTGCGAGTTCAAAGCCAGCCTCAGCAATGGCGAGGCACTTAGTAACTCAGTGAGACCCTGTCTCTAATAAAATACAAAAAAAGGGCTGGGGATGTGATCCAGTGGTCGAGTGCCCCTGAGTTCAATCCCCAGTACCAAAAAAAAAAAAAAATAAATAAATAAAGGTTTGTCAAATCAATGTAAAAGATCCTATCCCTTTCAAAAGAAAGTTAAAGACTTAAGGACTTTGTCACTTAAGAGGAGGAACAGGGATTTGAACACAGGGACTCAAGGAGTTGCAGTCTATGAAATTTTCTCTGTACTATAGTATCATCAATATACAAATACTACAGAATGCCTTTTTGTATGAAAGACGCACAGCCTGAAGAAGGCACCTAGATATCTGAGTTTCTTGGTATTTTTTAAAAAGTCATTATTTGAGAGACTCCCCGAGTATATATTTGCCAAATATACATAGGAAACTATCTAAGAAGTCATTATTGTCTCTTTTAAGGTGAGGAATGACTAGCAATTCCCATTAAAAACAAAATTCTCCTAAGTGTGAAATTTTGCTAGTTTTACCCGTACTTCATATGTTTTCTTCATAGCAAACTCTAATTATTCTATACAAAGAATAACTCAGGCAGAAACGATTGCCAAGCTCTGTCCAAGTGCAGGGTTATCCACTCCCCACCCTCAGGGATCGGGCTCCTGAGCAGCCTGGGCAGATGACCTGATGGGCTGCGGTACAGTAATGAGACCCTCAACTCCTTTTCTTTTATCTATTTCCTTTGCAGTCCTCATTCCCAAATTCCCTCTTTTTCAAAGTACCTCCCATAAGCATCATGGTGACTATTTTTTTTTTTCTTTTTATAATTTTTAATATGTACAACTCATAGTGCATGTATTTAGCATTTTTTTACATACAATTGTTTGTATACAGAGTATATTCGTACAATTCAGGTCTTCAATCATGCATTTAGGAAAATGATATCCATCTCATTCAAACACCTTTTCTTTTCTTTTTCCTTTTCTCCCTCTCCCTCCCCGCTTGTTCCCTCCCTTACTCTCCCTTCCCTTTGACCATTCTAGTGTTCTTCTAGTCCTCGTATGTACCCTCCCATCCAACAATACTATGAACTAGCCTCCTTATATCAGAGAAAACATTTGGTACTTGGATTTTTGAGACTGACTAACTTCACTTAGCATTATGTCTTCCAACTTCATCCATTTACCTGCAAATGCCATTAATTTATTTTCTTTTATTGCTGAGTAAAATTCCATTGTGCGTATATACCACATTTTCTTAATCCGCTCATTTACTGAGGGACATCTAGGTTGGTTCCACAACCTAGCTATTGTGAATTGCGCAGCTACAAACATTGAGATAGCTGTGTCACTGTAATATGCTGTTTTTAAGTCCTTTGGGAATAGACCCAGGAGTGGGATGGCTGGGTTCATGGTGACTATTAATAATACCAAAATACTTGTGGGCTGCTGAAAAGGTTTTGGAAGTATGCATACACTAGCATTCTGTTCAGAGGAAATTCAGTCAGGAAGGCATCAGGATGTTCGTTCACTCACTCACTCACTCACTCACTCATTCATTCCTATGCTGAATGTTAGGGCTGTGCAGGATACACTGATGACTCAGAAGCAAATCCTATCTTCAAGAAGCTTGCAGGCTGGGAAGGAGAACAAGGCATGGCCACAAAGAACTCTACTGCTTGTAGTTTCATGAGAGAAACAGGTGAGGCCTAGAGAGAGGACAGGGCATGGAGAGACCACCTGCACCAGAGATGGTGTTAGGTGTGGGGACAGGGCAGGGACTCCGCATGATGGAGTAAAAGCCCAGGAAGAGGAACCATGAAAAAGAATAAGGGTGCTTTTATTCTGGAGTCTGTGGATTCTGTAGAGGCAAGAGGAGGATGTCATACCCAACAGGATGAGGGCCCTGAATGCCAATTCAGAGAATGGTCATTATTTAGTAATAGGGAGCCATCAAGGGTTGTTGAGCCAAGATGTGCCATCACTGGAGATCTGAACTAGTTAGCTGAATTTGGCAAGTCTTGCACAGTAGGAACTGGAAGGGGGGGCGCCTGCATCAGCGAGCGTTTCAGTCAGCTTTTTCTCTGCTGTGACAACTAGAGAGGAGGAAAAATTTGTTTGAGGGGTCTTGGCTTCAGATATCCTAGTCCATAGAAGGCTGGCTCCATTTCTAGGGGCTCAAGATGAGAGACTGAACTTCAGAGAGCGTCTCCACTCTCCAGAGACAAAATATATACCCCATTGCTATGCCGGCAATGAACCACTGCCTCCAGCCACACCCACCTGCCTCCAATTACCACTCAATTAATCCCATCAGGGATTAATTCACTGATCAGGTTAAGACTCTCCCAACCCAATCATTTCTCCTCTGACATTCTTGCATTCTCACACATGAGCTTTTGGGGGACACCACAGCTAAACCATAACAAACAGGAAGTTCCTGATTGTATGCCGCTGGTATTGGGCAGGCTGTTAGGTTCTTTGATCTCATTTAAACTTCTGAACAACTGCAGGAAGCACACATTATCCCTTCTGACTTGCTGATGAGGAAAGGAGGCTTTAGTGAATCTAAGCTGCTTGTCCCTAATCCCCCAGCTGGGAAGCAGCTGAGATGAGACTTGAGCCCTGTTCTTTTCCTTTCCAGGTGAGCCATAAACCATGCTGCGACCCTGAAAATGACACCTGCCTGCCTGTCACACCTGTCCTGCTCCCACAGCACCTTCTTCCTGCCCTGGAGTGTGTAGAGCTTGATTTTTTCCTGGACTGCCCTTAGGGACAGCCCAGGTGGAATTAAGCATAGGACTCTTTACTTCTGTTAGCTTCCCCCAAAGTGTCCCCCACATCAAGGAGATAAGATGTTCCTGTAGTTGGGTCTCAAACAACACTGCAGTTTCTTGCAGAGAATTTCAAAGGAGGCAGTCAACCACCCATGTCCCTGGCAAGGAGTGCTCACTTTTGTCTTTCCCTTCTCAGCTAAGCTGTAGTGACAGGAGCAGTGAACTTGGAAATCCAGAGGAACATCTTTTGGACATACCGGAACCTGCAGGGGCCATGCAGAATGTGAGTGCAAAAGCCAGCATTTCCATGCTCTGGGCTGATGTGGCTGTTCAGGGAGGGCTGCTTAGAGGACTTACGATGCACTTGGGTCTGGTCCTTGCATCTGCAGCCTGGAGGTGGTGATTGCAAACCTTTCCCTCTAAGATGCCTGCTATTAAAACTTCTCCCTTTTCCTTCCTCCTCCCCATCCCCTTCCTCTTCCTCCCAGCTCCTGCTCCTCCTGCTGCTGTTGCTGCTCCCCCCACCCTCTTTCTTCTTCTTCTTTGGAATAAGATCCTTTCTCATTCTAAACATGGGACATGATGAGACCTGTGCTATGCCTGGCAACCCAAGGGTGTAGGTTTGGGAGACGAAGCCCAGTGTCCAGACAAGAGCCAACAGAGTGGGTCTGAATCATACCTCAATCAGTCACCAGCTGTGTGGCCTGGGACAAACTTCATATGTCTTCTTATTATTAAACAGAGATTAAAATAATGAATTAGAGAGAATACCAGACCCTTAGTGCATGCATGATAATGGACAGTGTAATAATTTCTTCTTCTCATTTTATGTTTAGCATTCTGGGCGTTGTTTCTCTGTGAGGTTGCTCTTCTCACAAAATTATCCACGGTGAAATGGATTTTGGGAGAAAAAAGGCTGAACTTATAGCAAATTGTTTATATCCTTGCCCTTGCCCTTATGACCAAGGTTTTAGAATTACTTGATTTCATGTCTTTCTTCCCACCATGCTGGGAGCTCCTTGAAGACAACGATCTCCATTCCCAGCATAGAGATGGCTTCTTCTACCTTTGTTGCCTTATTTTGAGATCCAAATAAACCAGTGTCTGCAGAACTTCTGGGATTTTCTATTCCCATACTGGTTTGAAGAGTGACTTTAAGCAACACCTTCAAGAACACATCCAATCCTCTGAAAGCCATCTCATTATCATGTAAATCATTAGCACAAAATACTTCATCTTGTTGCTTTGCTAAGAGCTTTGGTTTCTAATCCAAGCCAATTACATGTGCCAACGTATTCAATAACGTCTTAATAATGCCAATCCTTCCAGCTCTCTGGATGGAATCAGACCAGGTGGAGAGATCTGGGGGGTCAACAAGATACTGAAAGGGGGTGTGACAGGGGAAAGATGTGAAGCCTTAAAGCTGGACCCAAACCCTCTCTTGTGCAGTTGGGACAGGCAGGACAGTGCCTGGAGTCAGGATAAATGCCCAGTAAATGTTAATTACCTTCTTTCTCACTGACTCCAGATAAAAAAGCAAAGCCATAGAACTTGTTGCAAGCAAAAAAAAAGAAGATCCACCACATTCCTGAGTTCATTTACAATATGGATCTTTTTTAAGCCTTTGTCCCTAAGGACTGAAGGAAGCAGGTTATTTCATTTTAATTATGGCAGCTGCAGCAGCTGCTGCTGCTTCTGGACTCTAAGACCAATTTTCAGATTAAAGAGAAAAACACACATATACACCCCCCTGCCACAAACTCACCAAGGGACTCAGTCACAGACACAGAATGGCATCTCCTTCAGAGTGCATGCCAAGGGGTGGAAAAGTCTGCAATGCCGTGCTCAAGACAGATTCAGGTAGAAATCCCCATGTGTCTTCCCCTCTCCGTCCTCTCCCCTTCCACCTCACCTTCTCTCTGCCCTGAACTTGGACGACCTGCTCATGAGCCACATGGCATATGGAATTTTTTGTGTAGAGCATCTGAACATTTTTAATGCACACAGAGGGAAATAAAGTCAGCAGATGCATTTTTGCAACCTTCCTGTGAATTTTTAACTGGGCGTCCTCATTCACGAAGGCATGAAAGAAGTTGACCCACAGGTCCACAGTGGGCCAAACCCGCCAGCTCAGGACACGGCACGGTGAGGACGTGTCTGCCTCTGCTGGTGCAGGAAAGCTGGGTAGATCGCACTGGCTGTCTTCTGATCTATCTGGGGAGTGTGGCCAGGTTTTCACTTGATATTCTCTGTCTTCTTCCTCTGATACACTCAAGTGGTTCTCAGTGTCAGCCATGGCAAGCTATGGCTCACAAATCCTCCAAGGGTTTGCTGCCAAAATCTGAACCATGTGTAGGCTCATCTTTGAAACAACTGAGGATCGGTGCTATTTGTAGGGACGTCTGTCAGAGAGAAGGTCAAGTGGAGCAGGTGGGGAGGTGCTTCAGTGCGCTACCTGGGAGTATGAGAAAAGGCCCTGAGCTCTCACCAGAGATGCACAGAATCTCTGCCTGCGAGAATGGCAGGAAGAGTTTGGCAGGGGAATTAAAAAAAAAAAAAAATTGTACCAGGGATTTAATCCATGGATGCTTAACCACTGAGCCACATCCCCAGCTCTTTTTACTTTTTATTTTGAGACAGGGTCTCATTAAGTTGCTTAGGGTCTCACTAAGTTGCTGAGGTTGGTTTTGAACTCATGATCCTCCTGCCTCAGCCTCCTCAGTCTCTGGGATTATAGGCATGCACCACCGTGCCAGGCAAATACTTGGTTCTTAAAGAGCCACAGGTGTTCAAAAGCAACCTAATAAAGTTTGTGGCATCTGAGGAGAATTTTATCAATTTTTTTAACTTGCTTTTATTTAATTAATAAAACTCTTCAAGTAAAACCATAAAAAATTCTGGGATTTGAAAGTAGAAGAGAAAATACACAAACCCTGGTTTTCAACCACTAGACTCCTCCCAGACCTCTGGGCCACTGCTCAGCTGTGTTAGCCTGTGATGACCCTGGCTCCTTCCATGGCCCCCAGACCTTCCTGGCTGCCATTCAGGAGACAGTGCAGATGCTAGCAGTTCCACAAAGCCATCCATACTTATCACATTTAATTGTAGTCTCACGCCAGCCACAGCCTGGCTAATTCTACCACTAGATCCTGGCATAACCCCACCCCTGCCCAGGTCTAGTGCTCTTTGATTCCCCCCTACATCTTGTCAGAGTGCCAGTGCTATTCCTAAAATGCAATCTGACCTTGCCATTCCTGGCTTGAAGCCCTTATTGCTCCCCCATTGTCTTTGAGACAAAAATCCAAACTCCTCCCTGGAGCAAGAAGTTCTCTTCACCACCCAGCCTGGCTGCCTTTTCAGCCTCACCACAGACCCACTGTGCTCCAGCCAAACCAGTGTTTCTAACACCCCACTGTCTTCCTGTTGCTCTTTCCTTGGCCTGAGATGCCCCTGTATTGCCTGCTAGGTTACCTGTGCAGTTCTCCATCTCATTCTGGTGAAGCACATCCCTTTTCCTGGGAACCCCTTTCCCCACTGCTACTATCATGGGGTTGTGAGAGTCATCTATGCTCTTTGCCAAATTTCTGGCTATTTTCTAGGCACATAGTGAGACTGCATGTCCTGATAGGGCCGTGTCACTAGTTGCAGCCAGTGAGTCGTAAGCAGGATTGTATGAACTCCAGGTGGAAGATTTACTTGCCAGTTAAAGACCCTCCAGCATTCTCTTTCACACCAGCACAATGATGGGCACAGTGGTGCCTCAGCCTGGTTCCTGGGACGCTTGAAGGAGTAGAGACCCTTCCTCTTCCCACCACCTCTACTGCCCAAACAGAATGTGGACTATGGGAGAATGAACCCTTTGCTGTTAGAGGCCACTGTGATTTGAGCAGGGGTGCTTTTACCCAGCATTAATAAGCTGATGTGGCAGCTGTCTGGGTTCTATAAGAATTGCCACGGATTTAAAGAATCCTGCCTCCCTGGCCATCATCAACTGGTTTAGGGGTGGGCACCTGAAAAAGAAGTATGGGTTAATTGTACTTCTGGGGTCCCTTGTTCCCCTTGAGGAGACCAGAAATTGATTAAAGATGGACTTATTAGAATTCTTCCTGGGATTTTTGAAAACAGGAAGCAACAAAGAATGTAGCGTTCAGTAGTGAAAATTGTAAAAGGCAAAAACCAGAGTTATTGGTGGTCATGTGGGTGTTATGGACTGAATTGAGTCTTCCAAAACAGATATTTAGAGTCTAAACCCTAGTACCGCAGAAAGGGACCTTATTTGGGGATGAGGTCTTTATAGAGGTAATCAAGTTATAATCCAGTATGACTGCTCTCCTGAGAAAAGGGGGGAGATTTAGGCAGAGGCAGATGTGCATCCAGGGAGAACACCGTGGGGAGAGATTTAATTGCCAATGAAAGACCCTCCAGCATTCTCTGTTCCTTGCTGTCAACAGCCAAGGAACTTCCAGAGGGTGCAAGAGAAGGTTGAAACAGTTCTTCCCAAGCCCCTCCAGGAGCCTGCCCCTGCTGACACCTTGATCTTTGACTTTTTGCTTCCAGAACTGTGAGTCAACAAGTCTCTGTTGCTGAAGCCACTGGCTTATGGTGTTTTGTTAGGGCAGCCCGAGGAAGCTCGTCCAGGGAGGCAAGCTGGTCTGCAGGGAGAGAAGGAAGCACACAGCCCAAGAGAAGCAGCCCAGAGCAGCAGAAGGGACTGAGCAAACTTGACAGAACTGAGAGTCCAAACACAATTCCACTGCAGCTCTGCCTTTTCTCTTGACTGGAGGATTCAACTCCTGGGATTCTCTGAGATGGTAGGCAATCCCTCTGTACTGAGTAGGATGATTTGGGGGTTCTGCCACCTCAAACCAACAATCTTAATTAACTAGCACTGTTGTTAATATTTAATAATTATCATTGCCATCAAAATCAAGAAAAGGAGTAACATAAATGGCTCCCAGTGGGGCCACATTTACCAGCCTGGGGACTGAGGACCAAACAAGCCCCCTGGCTCCAATGCTGTCTAAACATGGCCCAGGAAGAGGCGGGCCCCTCCTGTCTGGCTGCAACAGCCTCCATACCCAGGGTAATCCTCTCGGTGCTTTCTTTAATCCAATAACAGCCAGAATAAAATCTGAAAAGGATTTTCTTCTGCACAGTTATGCCTTTCTTCCCTATCCAAACATAACTGCGTGCCTGGCCCCTTGAAATGCTCCAAAACAAAACAAGAAAGCTCAGTCCAAATCCTTTCTCACGTTTTATGTTGTTTTCTTGGCTGCACAAACTTAGGGGCCTTTGTTTCTTCTGTTCTGCCCTTGGACTTTTCCTTTCCACATTCGCCTCTATCCAGAGCTCCCACACCAGCAGCAAGGGCTTCCAGCTAGGAGAGGAGGAGAAAGGCCATGTAAGGAGAGGCAGGCTGGAACTGATTAACCACCTCAGACAAGAGCTGAAAGCTCCTGACGCAATTTAGCAGCCCTCTGGCCCTCACAGGCAGGACGTGGCTGGATAGCCGGGTATGGGTTATGAATTTGGTCTTGTAGAGCAGAAGATAATTGCTCAAGGTATAGCTGAGCCTCTGGGGCTGTAAGAATGAGCAGAACCAGTACGCCTGGAAGAGCTTACAAAAGAAAAGAGACGCAGCTCTTCTCCAAAGGACTGAGGAGTGCAATTACACACAGAAGCAAGATTGATGACCACAGAGTGCTGCTGAGCTTACCACCCCCTCCCCAAAGCCAAAGAGCATCCTGATCTCCCCCCCCCCATTTATTCTATCTAGGATATCACACAAGAACATGATGGCTTTATTAAGATGCCAAGTGTCTTTTTTTTTTTTTTTTTTTTTTGGTATTGGGAATCGAACCCAGGCGCTCAACCACTGAGCCACAACTCAAGATGCCAAGTGTCTTGATCAGAGAAATTAGAAAAGCATAGGAGTTTTCCGGAGTGGGGGGCACACAGCCTTGAACAAAGGCAGGTAGGTGCAGGTGAGAAGGGTGACTGAACATTGTGCGAGTCATTTGTCTATTTGTTCCCAGATTCTTTCTCTACACTACACTCCTCTGCTTAGACTTACACTTACACTACACTCCTTGATTACTGGATTCTGGGCAGATTTGTATCTTATGAAAGACACTGGTAGAAGATTGGAAGTAAAAAGAGAGCAGCCAGTATTTCCATTACTCTTGTGCCATCTTGGACAATATGCTCAATAGCAGTCCTATAATCTCTGCTGTTTCAGGTCCTGACAGTCACCTGACAAGATGGTTCTAGCTCCTGTGGATTGTCCCAGTTTCTGAGATCTGGAAATACCCTCTCCTCTCATTGTCCCTCCATCCCAGAAGTGATAGTGGCTGCCTGCTCCTGCTGATCTCTGGGCTGCTTCAACCTGGACCATTGAGCTTCCTAGGTGTGTCACCCACTGTGTGGTCAATTGACCAATTTCCTGTATTAGATTCTCTTTGTTAAAACACTTAGAGTGGCTTCTATTTTTCTACCTGGACTTGGGCTGGACTTGGTACGGAGAGAGACTCTTCAGATAGAACTGCTACTCTGCAGTTCCCCAGTACAGTGAGTGCCCAGACTCCCAGTGCATGGGCTAGGCCAGGAAGCCCATAGGAACTGCCAGGAACTCACCATGGCAGAGAAGCCCTGGAGGAAGTAAGTGCGAGGTGGGACCCTTGTGAGGATGAGAAGCAGCCCTGGAGGGAAGAGGGTAAGGACACGGTCAGGTCTTTGCTGTGTGTGTGTGTGTGTGGGGGGGGGGGGGTGTGGCTCAAATGTGAATTTCTTGCTATCCATGGACGGTGAATGTGGGAAAAGGCAACTAATGATGCCAAACAGCTCTGTGGTAAAACTTTAGCATCCTTTGGCAGGTTGGGGCTGGGAGGCCTGCCTCACTGCAGGGAAGCCAGGAGCATAATGGAGCTAAGAGACACAGCTCTTTCCCAAAGGACTGTGACCAAAAAAGACACCTCCCATAAGAGTTGTTGAGACACTGAAGTCTTCTTGGGATGTGGCTTGCTTGGGTCTTGTCTGTGTGGACATTTAACAACCGTGAAGGGATAGCACTGACCCTGCCAGGCTTGGATGGGTGGAGAAGGAGTCCTTACTGAGGGAGGATGGTGACAGGGAGACAAAGAAGAACATTTTAGCAGTTACTGAGAGCACATTTTTTTTTGTTGTTGTTAGCAAAAAAAGAATCTGAACATTAAAAAAAAAAAAAATCTCTGTAAACATAAAAACACAGGCAGGAGGAAAACAAAAAAAAAAAAAAAACACCAGAAACGAAGGGACAAAGACTTTCAAGCTGTCCACATGAACAAGCCCCACGGTGAGAGCCAGTTTCACAGAAGAGGTCAGCTTCCCACAGTCGGGACAGAGGTCTCTGGGATCCCTGATGCATTTGCTTCCTGCCTCTGCTCAAGCTCTTGTCACAGGTGGCCTTTTATTGATTGACCCAAGCTTCCCAGACCAATGTCCCCCATAGGAACGGAAAGGACCACCAGGTGTGGAACAGCAGGGCTGTTAATGAACTGCCACATGCCTCACCTCCCTGGAAACCTCCATTGGCCCAGGGAGGAAGCCAGGGCGCAGACTCCACTCCAGGGCGCAGCCTGTCTCCGCCTCAGCATCCCCATCCACCTTCTCAGCCTCCTGTGCCCACCCATGAGGACACCCGTGCCATGTCTGCCTTGGAGAAGCTGAAAACCTTGTTGGGGGAGGAATCAAGATGGATGGGAAAGAATTATACCCAGAGCTGGGAGGAGCGAGGAAATTTTGGGTTACCAAATGTTTCCCCGTTTTATTTTTTCCCAGTCTTTGATATGTCCTGGCTTTTACATTTTTTAAAACCAGTTAAGGATTTACAAAGAAATTAAGGAAGATAGTACAGAAAGTTTCCCTATACCCGGTGTCTAGTTTCCCCCTAATAACACTTTGCAATAACGTGATTCATTCATTACAATTAATGAACGAATATCAGTATTCTATTTATTATAAACTAACGTCCATAGTTGATTCTGGTTTCTTTAGTTTTCACCTAATGTCTCTTTCTGTTCCAGCACCCCACATTATATTCAGTCTCATGTGTCCTCAGGCACCTCTTGGCTGTGAATTTCTCACACTTGTTTTTATAACCTTGGCAGTTTGGGAGAGTTCTGAAAGGGTTTTGTAAGATGTCCACTACATGTCCATCTAACATTCTTCTCTGGGTTATGATGACTGGGTATGCAGGCTTTTGGAAGTGGCCCTTGTGTTTCTAACCATTTCTTGTTCACGGAAGCCATGGCTATGCCTCTGGGGCCACTGGCCAACAGTTCAGCCAGGTAGCTATGGCAGACATGGTCCGTAGTCATGGCAGCCTCTAGAGTCACTGGTGTCCTCAGCTCTTGCAACACCACAGAGCCCTCATGTCTGGCCACAACCTACCTCTCCAGCATCGAGTCTTAGCTTTCCCCACCCCTTCCTTTTGCCACACCAGACTTGCTTGCAGTTTCCCAAACAAGCCCACGCCTCTCAGCACTCCAAGCCTATGCTTTTGCTTCCTACTTTGCCAAATATACTGTTCCTCCCCTTGTCTGCCTGAAACCCTATTAGAAGTCAGGGCCTACTTAGCACAGAAAGTTTCCCTTCAAGAACTTCTTTGAGCTACACCTCCAAGCAGAATGGACCCCTCATTTCTCTGTGCCCCACTGCACATTCCTGTCCAGTCCTGACCATCCTACTCACCACCCCAGGGCTCCCGCATCCCACATTCTATGTGGATCCGCTTGTTTAGTGTCTGTCTCTCTGGCTGCAATGGAAGCTGCGTGGTGGTAGCCTGTTGTGTTTACTGTTACACTAGGTGGTGCTTGGCACAGAGCAGCTCCTCAATCATAAACATTTGCTGAGTGAATGAACGGCAGTGCCGGAGCGGACTTTTACAGTTGCTTAGGTATGGCGCGTTCTCTTCAGATAGACTCTGAGCCTCTAGGAAGAGGACAGATCCTGCTGAAGGAGGGAAGGCTTGATGGCAAAGCTGGCATTTAAGTCCTGGCTTGGAGACCGTTTCCAGAAATGCCTGTCCTCAGCCTCTGTTCCTTCTTTTAGGACATTACCTCCCCCTCACGGGAGGAGCAGCTTATCTCCTTGTGGCTGAAGGGACACACATACCATGCAAGATCTTCTCCAGGAGTTTAGAACTAAAGAGCTTCACAGCGGTGGGGAGGTCCTTCTCTTTCAAGAGCTGGGCTTGGGGCACTGACCATTCCTTTACTGGATGGTCAAGACTGTCCCAGGAATTCATTGATTAAGGCAGAAGCAATAGCAGCTCTGACACCACAGGGCAAGGCTCCAGCCTCTGCCCGTGTCTAGCACAGGGATGACGAACAAGCTCTTGGGCTCAGTTTCCTTGCCAGAGAGCGGAAATGCTATCATCACCTCCACCATACCACTGGTGGTTGTGAGCACCCATGTACTGATGGATAGCAAAGCGGGGTACACAGTAAAGCCAAACCCAGAGCATTCTTGTTGTCCTCATCAGCCACTCACCCCAGTCTCATGTTTTCTGACCCTGCAGCATTTGGCCAAGGGTGACACAGGCAGTGGGCAGGGAGATGGGCACTACCAAGCAGAACTTTAAAAACAGGTCACTAGGCCTTTTGACTAAGATCAAAATCAAGTGTGTACAGTAAACACACAGAAGCCAATCATATGTTTATGGTACAGAAGATTTGTCTTCTGGCTGCCGAGCAAAAGCCTGTGGACTTAAGGTTGCATTCTGTGGCTGCTTCTACCTTCACATCTGCTTTTGATGCTTCCTTCAACCTGCCCAGCTTGTTGGGGCAGAGAGAGAGAGGTATGTGTTGCCTGGGGAAACTCACTTCCAAACCTTGGCTGGGGTTTTGGCATGCTAATGATACAACTTATCACGAACGGAAATTAATTTTATTCTATAATTCTGCAAAACATAATAGAAAGAAAACAAAGTAAAAAGAACATATTTTTTTTAAAAAAGGACATCAAACTGGATAAATATTTGTAGCATGGAAGATAGGAGAGGGTTATTATCCATCTGATAATGAGCCTATGCAAATGATCAGGAAGAGCATTTAGTACCCCTCCCCCACCAAATAAATTGGGAACAGGCAGGGGCCAGTTATATAAGAAGTGTGTTGACCGAATACACACATGGAAAAAATGTTCAGTTTCTCTAGTAATCAAACAAATAAAAATTAGAACAACAACAAACAATTTTATGCCTAATTAGCAATCTTATTTTTTTTCATTTAAATTTAAAAGACCGGAGATGAACTGAAAGGTTACCATCTTTAGAGGTAGTCATTGAAGAGTACTTATTTAGCACCTACTATATATTAGCCACACTGTCAAATATACTGGGTGAATAAACAGACATGATCTCCAGCTGCAGGGTACCCTTACATCAGGGTACCCTATTTCTAGCTTGGAAAGTTATTTAACACCTCTCAGTTTTCTATTTCTTTACCTGTGAAATAGGGATCATGAGACCTACTTGAGGGCAGTTGTGACATGTAGAAAGCTTCTCCACATTTGCTAACACTTTTGATTCACCCAGCTCTGAGACTTAAGGAAGGCAGGGAACATTAGCCCTGTGCACAATTCAAGGTGGAACCCCAAACTCAGAAGATGAGAGTTACTGGCCCAAGGTTACACAGCCAAGGGCTTCAACCCAGTGGTTTAGGGTTTTGGGTCATGCTTTCTGCTGAGGCAGGAGCATGTAAGGGACATTAAGAGAGGCTGCAGACTGGCAATAGGTAAAAAAAGAGGGTCCTCTGGGGCTGAGTATGCAAGGTGGGGCAAATTTTTTAGACTCAGGAACCCTGCATGGGCGACCCCAGCTTGAGCCACTCCACTTCCTGACTCCCAGACCCAACATACACCGACCCCATCTGCATTAAGCAAGGAAAAGGAGTGGGGTTTCCATTTCTCCCATAGATGATTAGAAGGGCAGGAGGTAGCAGCTGGCCTGTTCATGATCAGCTCCTACTGGGCACTCTGGTAGAGCACTCTGGATAGGCTGAGGCAGGGAGGCAGGAGTGACTGAGCACATCCCAAATGGTTTGCTCTCAAATTGTGCTAACATTCAAGCCCTGTTGTTTCAGCAATAGACAGAGAATAAAAAGGGATTTCTAGCTGGGTGCGGTGGCTCACGCCTGTAATCCCAGCACTTTGGGAGGCTGAGGCAGGAGGATCGTGAGTTCAAAGCCAGCCTCAGCAATGGCGAGGCACTTAGCAACTCAGTGAGACCCTGTCTCTAAATAAAATACAAAAAAGGTCTGGGGATGTGACCCAGTGGTCGAGTGCCCCTGAGTTCAATCCCCGGTACCACACACACACACACAAAAAAGGGATTTCTCTGAGTGTGACCCTTCTGCACGAGCAGTGTTTAAGAGAATAAAAGTGTTGATCAGGTAAGACCCCAATCACCCAGAAAAGAAGCTGGAGGGTCAGAATGAACAAAAGCTCATCAGGGGGAGCAAATGAGGCCAGGGTGGAATGGTTAGGAGCTCTCTGCCCACCTGCTCCCTGGATTAAGCCATCAGTGGCATCCTGCTGCCAACAGGAGTTCAAGGCTCTTCATGATTTGGCCTCTATACTTGCAACAAGCACCCTGTCCTCTAACCTTGCCAGGTATTGAAGTTCCTCAAATGTGCAATGCAGGGTCAAGCTTTTGTATGTGCACAGTGGCCCTGCCCCAGCCACCTCCAGAAGCTTCCATAGAAGCTGCCAGGCTAGGTAGGACACCCTTCCTAGGGTTGCCTTCCACCTCGCAGTTGTTTGGTTGTTTATCTCTTCAACACTATAGATGGGACCATTTCTTATCTAAATTTGCATTCATCTCAAGTCCAGCATGAAACCTGACACAGCAAACGTATGTATTCTACAAACACTGGATGAATGGAAGATTAAGACAGCTTGTTGGTTGGATGGATAAAATAAATGTTTTGCAAGTCTTACATAACTGTGTGAAAGATGGGAATGGAAAGGGAGATATAAAGGCCTATGGAGAGATGAGTGCAGAGGTCTAGATAATGGTGGAGGTAGGAGGTGGGAAGGAGGCAGGGATTGGAGCCGTGTTGTAGACTGACTTAAGTGAACCTGGTAAATGCTGGTGAGGAAAGGTCAGGGGATGGTGTGAGGAGGCTGACCCCCAACTCTGGACAGGGCACAGTGTGCTGTATTTAGGCAAGACAGGGACCCAGGTGTCACTTCCCATTGGTGGGGGTGCAAGTGGGGAGAGGAGATGGTGAGTCTGGCTTAATCAGGGAGAAAGCAGGTCTGCAGATGGACAGGCCTCTAGTCTGTGTTCTCACTGAACCTCCAGGTGGCCCTTTGTGGACCTTCAGTGGACAAAGCTTGGTCAAGATGACCCAAAGACAGGGTTCACATGAGTAATCAGAAGGCTCTTCTGACTCAGCTTGGGTATGGAGCTTTCGGTGGGCAGGAAGGAAGGGGCTCTTTCAATATGGCTGAACTGAGAAATCTGATGCCCCTGAATGTTCCTCCCTCACGGCATCACCAGGAAAGCACATAGTCAGCCCTGCATGGGACACACCCCAAGGGGGGCTCTTCAATGTAGTGCAAAGATCGCAGCCTTTGAAGTCAGGCAGACCTGGGTTCAAATCCTAAGTGGCCTCAGGTAAGTCCCTTCCCTTCTCTGAGCCTGTTTTCTCATCTGTAAAATGAGGTCTACAGTAGCCACTTCCCATTGTTATTGTCAATTTAAATAAGCTCGCCTGTGCCTGGCACATTCCTCCCTCAGATCTTCTTTCCCTGTGAACTCTGTTCATCATTTGAGCAATAGGGAGAGAAGGGTGGTAAAGAAGTCTGTCATGCTGGACTTGGTGGCACACGGCTATTATCCCAGAGACTCAGGAGACTGAGGCAGGAAGATGGCGAGGTCAAGACCAGCCTTAGCATCTTAGCAAGACCCTCAGCAACTTAGTGAGATTCTGTCTCAAAATAAAAACTAAAGTGGGGGTCTGGGTCTGTAGCTCAGTGGTAGAGTGCTTGTCTTGCACATGTGAGGCACTGGGTTCGAGCCTCAGCACCACATAAAAAATAAATTAATAAACAAAGATTGTGTGTCCATGTACAACTAAAAAAGTATTAAAAAAAAAAAAAAACCCAAAACTAAAATGGACTAAGGATATAACTTAATGATAAAGGGCCCCTGGGTTAAACCCCTAGTACCAAGGGAGAGGGAAAATAAATAGACTGTCATGTGTCACGAGCCATCCTTGGGCTGTGTGTGTGAGCTATGCGCATTTGAGCACAGGAGGGGACTGGACTGACGCTGCTGCTCTGATTGGACTGGGTGACGTATGTGTGCCTTTTCTCTCGCTCTGCCTGTGATCCCACACAGCACCTGAGATGGGTGTGACTCTCCAAGATGTCAGTCAAACTGCTGACCAAGATATCGCCAAGCAAGACTCCACCTTCTGAAACCCAACCCCTTGTTCTCTTATAATATTACCCCTTTGCCTTATTTGGATGGAATGTTCTATTGAACAACTTTTCCAATAAAAACCAGGGTTGGGGCATGCTCTCTCTCTCGTGCCTGCCTCTCTTGCCTTTCTCTTGCCTCCCTTTTGGGAGTTGAGGCCGAGGAGCTGTCACTGCAATCCACAAAAAAAGTATTTTTGTGTTAGTGTGGTTTTTAGTCTCCAGCCCAGTTCACACGGAGTGAACTTGATTCAGACGCGTGTTGTGACATTCATGTATTTATTCGACACTTGCTGTGTGCTGGGTACCCTGAAAGTTAGGAGAGATTAAAAAAAAAAAAAAAAAACCCTAAGAAAGAGAAGGTTTACTTCTCTATGAATTTAAAATTGACCACAGAGTGCTATACACGTGCATTTCCCGTAAAGCCATAAGAGCCATTATTCTTCACTGTAGCTAGGAGGCCTTGGGAAATTCATTGCATGGGCTAAGCTCATCTTCTTCACTGGTCCAGACGAGGCCTGCTCTCCTTGGCACACAGGGTCATGCTCAGGCCGAGCCGTCACTTAACTGTCACTTAAAGGAAAGCAGGGGCCTGGCGGACACTCAGGAAACCTCCAGCGCTCACTCCCTCCACCACTGCCTTTGCTGGGCTTTCTCAGAGGCTCCTTTCTGTTTTCTCATTTGAACAATTAATGGGTTTCACCCTCTTAAGTGACACCTGGTGGAATGTAATTATGCACATAATTGCAACGTGGGAATGGAGGTGGGCTTATTTCCCAAAGCTGGTTCTTCCCTTAGGAAAAGAAACAGTGCACCCAGGAATCCTCTTCCCATGTCCGTGCCAGTGGAGCATGTGGGGGGGCTATTTTCCCTCGTTGGAGGGCAGTTGGCCAGGAGGACTGGCAAGGCAAGATGGAAACACCTGCTGCAGCAATAAAGATTTCCAGAACCAAAGAGCTGCTATTGGGCTCTGTGAAGCCATGTGGCCTTGTCATAACACTAAGAGGAGAAGACTAAAAACCTTACCAGAGCTCCCCCTGACAAGCATTCTAATTACATTCCAAAAGGCAGGGCGGCCCACTGTAGAGAACCAAGTGTGAGAGGTGTGGCTGAGGCCTAGGGACATGGGGACAGTCAGAATTCCTGCTGTTCTCCTAGTTGTGTGGCCTGATGTGTGGTAGGTACCCAGGATGGGGAAGCTGGGACCTTCACAATAACACTAATGACGATAATCAGCATCAGTGGTAATGATCTTGTTAATGGAGTTAACAAGCTCCAGTGGAACTCAGGTCAGAAAAGTTCGGGAAGGCAGAGAAAAGGGAATGGAAAGTGGGAGAAGGAAATGGGAAAGAGGCCATAGTGACAGCCTTTGCATAGATATAAGTATGTGAATATACTGATATAAGTAAGGATACAAATCAGGTT
Organism: Tamias sibiricus; assembly: GCA_025594165.1. NCBI lineage: Eukaryota > Metazoa > Chordata > Mammalia > Rodentia > Sciuridae > Tamias > Tamias sibiricus. The sequence goes on from CM046657.1 coordinate 75,633,587, forward strand.
TGTCAGGTTCCAAACTGATCATTGGCCCGAGGCTCTGAGGAAATGACCTTTTCCTCTTACTAGCACCCTCTTGCTAGGCTCCTCTCTCTCTCTCTCTCTCTCTCTCTCTCTATATATATATATATATATATATATATATATATATTATATATTTGTAGTGAGGATTGAACCCAGGGGCACTTTATCACTGAGCTACCTCCCCAGTTCTTTTTTAATTTTAATTTTTTTAAATTTTGGGACAGTGTCTTGCTAAATTGTAAAAGGTGGCCTCAACCTTGCAATCCTCTTGCCTCAGCCTCCCAAGTCATTGGGATTGTAGGTTAATGCCATCACATCCAGCCCTCTCCTCATTCTTTCATTTAGCTTACAGATATTTGTTTGACTCTCTAGATAAGAAGTAGGGACATATAGCAGCTGGGCACAGTGGGCAATACGAGCAATCTCAAGTCCCCAGGATGCTGAGGCAGGAGGATCATGAGTTTATAGCCAGCCTGAAACTTAGCAAGATCCTGTCTCAAAAAATAAATAAATAAATAAATAAAAAGGGCTGAAGACGTAGCTCAGAAGTGGAGCATGTTTGGGTTCCATCCACAGAATCTCTCCATTCCCCTTGCACATAGACACAGGTGTCCCTTTGTGTCCCCTTTGTCCATTCTGACATTTAGTCAGCCTTCAGAATGTGCCTCTACAAGAGGATGTGACCTGCTGACCACCAATCATCTGCCTGTATCTGTAGCAGACACCAAATACTCACTTTCTCAACACCCACTTCCACCTGCTCCTGGTCCACGGGGTAGACAGCTGTCAAGGACACAGCATCCCTCCCGGTGATCCTGCAGGGCTGTGGGGGCTGCGTGTTCTTGCAGCAGGCGAGGACTATGCTCAGGTAATGAGACCGCCTGCTGGGACACTGGTGGAGGAGTCTGTTGATCTGGACAGAGTGGTGTAGGTTCCACTGTCTAGTTCCTAGACTTCTGAGTCCCAAGGAGGGAGGATAAAGGGGATTTCATTACAACAGCCCTATGCTGTGCTGGCTGCTTCTCTAGTTCTGTAGCATCTAAGCTTGAGCCCCTGGCATTCCTGGAAAGTTTGCAAGCCACCTAATATCCTGTACCAAATCCTTTTCTGTTCCAACTAGTCAGAATAGATTCTGTTGTCTGAACCCAAGATCCTTGACTGAGACAACATCTGTCTGCCCCTTAAGAGCAGAGATTCTTACATAGATATCTCTCCTGTGCTCAAAACATACCCTGTGCCTGGGAGACCTCTTCCCGACTGGATGGGGGTGCAGAGCCAGGTACCTCTGCAGGCCCCGCTCCCTGTGGCCAGATGCATGTCTGCTGTTCTGCTAATGCTTGAAAAATCAGATTACTTGGCTTATTAAAATTTTGCATAAAGTAAGCATCAACAAATAGCTTTCAAGTATGGGTTGAGTGGATTTGTTGTCAGAAAAGCAAAAGACTGGTGCACAAATTGAAATGTGTGTGGTTGGCTCCAAGGCGTTTTTTTGTTTCCTGCTTGGCTGGCCCCCAGCAGTGTCCCCGAAAGCTGAGGGACCTCCAGATAATCAAAGTTCCCTAACTGTACATACTGTGAGCAATTCCTTTCAGACCCCTTCCTGTCCAGATGTACAAAGAGAACAGCAAAAGGAAATAAATCCAACGCTTCCTCGCTACGCCCACTAAACTGCTAAATCTCAGCAGTTCTGAATCATCAAACCTTGCATTTCTCATTAACTGCCCTTCACATGCAGCATTTTTAATTAAGCTGGGAGCACTGCTATACTAATTATGTTATGATATTAGTCCCTGCAGACTAATATGCAGCTAACAGTTTGGGAGGGCTGTCTGGATTGTATTGCTCTACCTACCTGAAAAGAAACATTTCCTTGAAAGCTGTCCCTGACCTGGGGACTCAGAGGATAGTTAATTTTATGTGTCGACTCGACTAGGTTAAAGGTACCCAGATAGCTGGTAAAACACTTCTGGGTGTGTCCATGAGTGTGTTTCTGGAAGAGATTAGCACTGAATCTGCAGACTAAGTAAACACTGTTATCATCAATGTCTTTATCAATGTGAGTGGGCATCAACCAATCCCATGAGGACTTGAATAGAACAAAAAGCAGAGGAAGGGTGAATTTGTTCTCTGCTTGATGTGGGAGGTCTATCCTCTCCTGTCCTCAAATACCAGTGATACCTATTCTCAGGACCTTGGGTGGACTGGAACTACATAATTGGCTTTCCTGGGCCTCCTGCAGACTGCAGATGGTGGGACTTCTCAGCCTACATAATTGTGTGAGTCAGTGCTTCATAAAGAATCTCTTCACATCTTTCTCTATATTGGTTCCATTTCTCTGTATAATGGTGACTAATACAGGACTCAAGAATTGGGTCATCAGGTGAGCGCTCTCTCTGGAGGGGCAGCTCTGCTCGTACCAGCATCGGATCCCATCAAGCCACAGATGATATGTCACAGGGTCACATTTTATGTTTCCTCTGCATCCCAACCTAGCCCTTGGGTTCACAGGAGGTGCTCAGGTAACACTTTCATAGCAGACTGGCCTTGAAAAGTCCTACTGAAGAAACACAGCTGAGCGCCTGCAATGTCTGCTTTTTATCAAACTCATGGCTCTGTTCCATGGAAAGTACTTCCAAAGAAGGGAAAGAAAGTCATATTTGCTGCTGCATATTCTGAGTCAGGCACTTTCAAAATACATGTGCTCATTTAATTCTCCTAAGTATCCTTTGAGACAGATGTTATTCTCCTCAAGAAAACTGAGGTTCAGAGAAGCTAATCACAGAGTGTGGGACAAACTTAGGAGGTGGCAAAGACCTAGATGTGTTGACTCTAGTGCCCTTGTACTGACCAGGACACCAGGCACTCATTAACTCTGGTAGGAGGGTGCATTGCTAGGGTCTATGCATCACAGACCAAAGGAAGCCAACAGACATTGAACAATAATGATCACCATGACAGTGTAGTCGCTGGCACCCACTCAACACTTGCTAAAGGCTTCACATGTTCCATCCTCACCTTAGCCGGGCAGAATGGTCATCCTTATCCCCATCCCAAGAATGGGGACAATGAGGCTCAGAGTGCTCAAGTATAAAGAGAGGAATGGCTAAGCCCAGAGGTAAGGTTTTGTAGGACTTTGGGTCAGTCACTTCAGAACTCCTCAGTTTCCTCCTTTGTAAAAATAAGAACACCTAACAGTGATTGGAAGAGATTAGCACTGTGTTGCAGTGATCACATTAGCAGAAGTCTATGATATTGTGCTTTATAAAAGCAAGGCACTGGTAAAAACAGAAGGCTGTGGTCGCCAAGTGCTCTGGAGAAGACCGCTTGAGTTCCCATCCTAGCTTTGCTATTTAATAGCAGCGTGACCATGGGAGAGGCACTCTCTAGCCTGGCTTTCCTTAGTTTCCTTATCTTTCAGATGGGGTGATAATATCGCCTACATCACAGTGCTGTTGTAAGGACTGAACAGACCACTACATGTAGAACATAGTGTTGCTGTAGATAGCCCAGACAGAATGACTGAGCTTTTGCAGACTGGACACTTCCATGAAATGGACCCCATTCTAACTCTGGCCAGGCAGTTTGCAAGTCCATACCCTAAATGTATGAGGTCTGAGCAAAAATGTGAAAGGCCTAATTAGAACAACAACAACAACAAAAAACGAAAACCAAAAAAAATCATGAAATGCTAGCTGTAACCATGGCAGATAAATCCATCACAGGCCACCACCTCCAGAAAGCCCACCTGGACCATTCTGTCTTACCATGACTAGTTCCTTGGCTGAATGCCTATTGAAACTGAGATTCAGAGAGATTAAGTATCATACCCAAGATCATACAACTAGTTAAGGGTAAACCAGGATTTAAACTCAGGCCATCTGATCCCAAAACTTGTCTGCTATGCAACCCACAATAGAAATTCTGTTCCTTGAGACTCAGAAACCATTCAACCATCTTAACTTGAGACCTTTTTAAAACAAATAATTCCATAAAAAACATTTTAAATGTGCTCTATGCATATAGCATCATTTTTCTTTTTTTTTTAAATTTTTCTTTGAGTCACATTTTCTCAGAAAATCACCTGTCTCACAGAGATTTTCAAACTTGTCAGAGTACATACAATAGCTTATTGTATTATTATGATTTTATATCACCTCAGTTGCTTTATTTCCCTTCTTATTTATTAGCCCTTTTCATTTTAACATCAGATATTTTCCACTATTACCTTTATTTTACAGCATACAGTGCCAAAGCAGCATATACAAGTGATGTTAAAATACTGGCCATAGTGATGTTGACTGGTTGGAAATCAAAGCGTATTTTTAAGAGAAAACTCCTTGGTGGGTGGAGGGAGAGGCAGCAATAACGAGCCTGTTTGGACATAAGAGGGGAGGTTTCCAGGGTTTAGGCAAAGAAGAGTTATATTTTTCTATTGAGAAAGCCATGGAGGTGTCCGACAGTGGACTGCTGGAAGAGGGGTTCGGGGGACACCTGAAAGGAGGATGAGAGGGAAAGACAGCTGACACCAAGGTGGCAAGTAGGAAAAGGTGGCAGGGACACTGAGGCTGTCCTGGGCACTCTGCAGTCTGCTTGAAGGGAACATGAAGAGAACTGGTCTCTCCAAAGTTGGAAGGGATCCCAGTGAAGGGAGGCTCACCCCTGAATCACATGAGCTACACAGCAGGTGGAAGGAAGAATGCTTAATGGAGTTTGCTACACTCTAAAGCGAGGCTTGATGATACTTCCTAAGGTCCTTGTGGGATTTAAAGGACACATGCTAGAGGCCTAGTGCGGTGCCTACTTGGAACATCACAAAATTTTACCCACCTTGTGCAGAGGGAAGGAAGCATCCCGATGTGCCTGCATGTGAGAGAGTGTTGGGGGGCTGGGGAGGGAGTGCCTAACCACATGCTGGCCCAGGTCCCCTGAGATCAACTGGCACTGAGCTCTCAGCTGGTAAAAAACTCAGCCAATGCATGGCAGGACCTCAGAGTTACCCCTGAAAGGCCGAGAGTGGGACTTGGAACTGTGAGATAGATACCCATTAGTTCCTCTGCCATCTGGGACAGTGCAGGGCCACTGACTGCCCCGGGCAGCCGGCCCAAATTTCATTTCTGATCCTTGCGTTTGGGACCCATCTCAATTAAAATCAGTAAGAAGTCAATTTCACAGTGGTTGGTTTTCTAAGATTCCCGAAAAATGATAAGCTGGAAACAGGCAATCACTTCTTGTAGGAACAGGGGCCTTCCTCCATGGGGATGCCTTATTTATTTATTTTGATTTGATTTTTATTTGGTAAATAATGTTTATTTTATTTTTCCCTCTGATTTCAGAAGCAATGTATGTTCAGGAGGGAAAGACGGCTGGCTGTTCCATTCCTCGCTCACTCTCGGGCTAGTGCTGCTTTTTGTTTGATCGCCTCAAATAAACACCTGGTGCTGATTGGCAATAGTTTCCAAATGTAGACAAAACCCCCAGAAAAGTGGGAAGAAAAGAGAAAAATCATCCGTGGTCATACTACCCAGAGACCACCGCCCTGAACAGTTTTTGCGGGTGATTTTCCTTCCTGCCATTTTCCTGCAATTGCCACACATGGCTGAGAATAGCCTGCACGTGTGTGATTTTACATCCTGTCTTTTGTGCTTGATGGTATGCCATAAACATTTCCCCGTGTCATTAAAAGTTCTGTAAACATCATTTTTAACGGCTACAAAATATTCCATTTTCTGAATGACCCATAATTTACCTAACCAGTTCCCTGAAGTGGAGCATTTAGTGGTTTTCCCATTTTTCACTGGTAAATAAAGCGGGCCGTGAACACCCATGTGGACACGTTTTTGTGTGAATTTCAGATTATTTTCTTAGGATAGATTCCCAGAAGTAGAATTACTGGGTCAAAGGATACAGACGTTTTCAAGGCTCTCAAATGTTATTTCCAAACGACTTTTCTGACTAACAGTATGCAAGGGCTCCTCTGTGCAGACAGGCAGGCTCTGGTTGGATACATGTTTAAACCATACACTCCTGGAAGGGAAATAACTGCTTGTCTGGGGCCCGGAGGCTGGGAGGGTTTTGTTCCTCTAACTCCCCTTTGGTGGCTCCAGGAGGGAACAGTGAATTTCCGTCCCGGTCACCCCTGCTCTGTCTAGAGCTCCACATTTGCTTCTGGCCTCAATACCTTAGGTATGGGGCACTGAGCTGACTGTGTGCCCCTTGTCACAGATCTGTGACATGGTAGGAGGCAGAAAAGTGGGGAGGAGGTATCTGGGCTGCTGAGGTCATTTTCAGTTCTTTTCAGCAATTCATCAGACTCCGAGTGTTCTGTCTTCTCCTTTTTTTAAAGTGCCACCATGCATGGGAAGGCAGAGGAGTGCGTACCTAACAGCTGTGCTCAAACACATCCCCGTGCAGTGGGTTCTGGGGTCTATTTTGAATGGTCCCGGAGAAACTCTTTATGATTTGTACTCTAAGGTCACTGGATGTGCCCCAATCAGAGGGCAATGCTGAATTTAAACAAAGAAATGAAACACTTCAAAGTGGAAACCATGTGAGCTTTTCCACAGTACAGAGAACTCCAGCAACGTGCTCCAGGGGATATTTAATCATGAGAAAGAGCAGAAACACAAGGGGGGTGGGGGGTGCTGCAAGAACACAGCCCCTGTCACTAGGGAGGGTGAGGGTCCGAGGGGCAGGAGGTCACAGGATCACCAGGGAGAAGCAGGAAGGAAGGTTCTATGTACCTCTGTGGAGCTGGGGCTGGAGGAGGGAGACGTTCCTCCAACCCTGGGCTCAACCGGGAGCACGCGCAGACTTCCCACGCAGCCATCCAGTGGACCGTCAGGACAACAAGGCTCAGAGAAGTCACGCGCCCAGCAGAGATCCCTGAGTCCAATGGTGGCGACAATAGTGTTTCTCAAACTTTAATATGAATGGGATTCAACTGGAGGTCTTGCTCGAATATGAATTCTGAATGGAGTGGTCTGGGGTAGGCCTCAGGGTCTGAATTTCCAACAAGCTGCCAGGTAATGCTGAGGCTGCTAGTCCAGAGACCATACTTTGAGTAGTGAGCCCCTGGGCTAGTGGTTCTCAAAGTTTAGCAAGCACCAAAATCTCCTGGAAATCCCCTTCAAACACAAATTGCTAAGCTCAACCCCAGAGCTTGAGACTGAGTAGGTATGGGATAGGGCCTCAGAATTTGTGTTTCATAGAAGTTCAAGGTGACACAGCTACTGCTGCTTTTGCTACTGCGACTGCTGGCCCAGGACCACCCTTTGAGAATCACTGCCCTAAATCATAACCCTACACTCTTGGGGGGTGGGTGGAAAGCAGTCTCCTCTGCTCAAATGTTGCCCTTTGGGCCTTTCTGTGTTTGGCAGAACACATTAGGCCCTTGGGAGGGTCTGAAATGGGGGTTGCTCTGTCCTGAGATTCTCAGCTTCTATCTGTGGCATTAAGAGGGACAGTGTGCGCACGTATGTTCTACATGTGTGCGTGTGTGCGTGTGGTGGTGGTGGGGGGTGGGGTATGAGATGACAAGTCTCCAAAGCCTTTTTAATCTCCCTCCAGAATCAGGTGGTGATAGGAGAGGCCAGAGGATTTCTGGAGCAGCTTGAGGACTCGCCCATAAAAAGCCACTTTGCAGTACATCAGTTATATTATGTTGTCGAACAGAGCTTCCTGCTTGTTGGGTCTTGGAGTTTAATAAAAAATATATTATGACTCAGTCCAAACTTTACAAAAGTCCTTGGGGAATGTGAAATGAATCATGTTAAGCTCCTGTTATAAAACAAACAGTCATCTCTTTCACAAGCCTGTGTCCCTTACAGACCTAGGGAGAGGCGGGGGAAGGGAAGCCAGGGAAGGAGACTCACAAACGGGGTGCAGTCTTTGCCCAGGACCCTTCTTAGACAATCAAAGACCTCCAGGCTGAAGGAAGGTAGAGCCCTCAGAGGTGATTACCCAGGGAGAAAATCTTCTATAAAGCCACTTACCCTGTCCCAGCAAGAGGCATCTAGGGGAAGTGAGCACCTCCTACAGCAAGCCTTCCTGGATTTCTCCAGGCAGAAGGACTTTAAGCTTTGTGGCCCTTTATTGTTAGCTCTGAGTTCAGGAAACCATTTCCTCCAATGTCAACTGTTTACAGTCATGACTGCTTTTCTACTGGACTGAATCTTCTGGGCTGGCTGAACATAGCATACCTGCATTCTTAAGTCACTGCAGAGTAGCAGGAGAGCCCCACAATTGTTGCTTATTTGATAGACTCAATAACATTTCTCAGTCTCCTCATCTGTCTACACACACTAAAGGAAGGAACCTTGTAATGTGAGAGCCAAGATTGCAATAACCAAACCGAAATTAGAAGGCTGATAGGTAGGCACTTGTCCTTCATACAGAGTGCTAGCTGGCTGCCCTCCCTGGAAAAGAAGGTCACATAGGGTCCCTGACTGCACCACTTACTACGGGGGGACCTAGGGCCAGTTACTTCACTTCTCTGTGCCTCAGTTTCTTCACCCAAAAATCAGGGGTGAAAATGGAACTGGTGTCGTGGCATTGTTGAACAAGTTAAATCAGATGCCACGTGATAAGCACATGGAACATAATACTTTAAAAAGATGAAAGGAAGAAAGAAAAATACAAGTATCAAGGTAGTAGGGTGGAGGGCCTTAAATCTGAGACGGAGAGAGAAAGCAGAGCAAGAGGTTACGTTAAGTCTTTACATAATTTTAGGCGCAAATCCACAGATAAACACAGAAAGGGCAAAGGGGCCACATTTGTCAAGTGCTCAATAAATGTTAGCTATTTTGAAGACCCGCCTCTATGCTGGGCATGTGCTAAGCACACACATACAAAACAGTTATTTCACTCTATCTTTATAAGAACCTCGTGAGATGACTTTTATTTCTCTGATTTTAAAGGCAAAGAAACTGGGGCCTCCCTGAGACTGGCCAATCTGTTTCTCTACAGTGTAAGTTAACAAAAAGACAAGGCAGTGAATTTTGGAAAATAATTGGGTGTTGTTCAGCAAAGTTGAAGACACCAGGCTTAGGAAGCAGCAATTTCATTCCTAGGTATAAACCCAACAGACAGGCATATCGAGAAGACTCATACAGAAATTTCCTTAGCACCAACATTTGTTACACTGAAAACGTGTCCCCACAGTGGTGGAATGGATGACTTCTAGACTTGTACAATGGAATATCACAAAGGAAGAAACCTGAACTATACACACATTGAATGAATCTTAAGAGCATGGAGTTGAGCAAAGATGGCCGGAAAGGAATATGCATGGTGTGATTTCATTTATAGGAAGTACAGAAAAAGGAAAACTCAGTTATACTGTTTGGGTCACAAGGTAGATGTTGAAATGATGAAGAAAAGCAAAATGTGGGTGGTGGGCACCCACAGGATGGGCTGAGGGACAATGAGAGACTTGTTTCTTTGGAAGGGCTCAAGAAAGCTCCGAGGGCAACATAAATGCTCTGTTTTGACCCTGGGCAGTGGCGACAAGGTGTTCACTTTGCAATTATTTGTTGGATCGTGCAATAGATGTGGCACATGATTTTCTGTATGAATACTGTATTTCACAATGAAATATTCAAAAGCCACAAAACAAAAAGACAAGGCTTCTTCTGTAATAGGGTCTCTAAAATATCTCTGTCTAATCTGAGACATTCAGCATGGGGCAGATAGAATTCTGCCAACTGAAAGGGTTGGCCGACTCCAGGTCTCCACTGGAGAGTGGCCTGGAGGCCCCGTCTTTCCTTTCTGACAGCAGAAATCATTGTCATTACAGCCACTGCTTCCTGAGGACCCAGCGGGTCCAGATCCCGCACTGGGTGTTTATGTTCATTATCACTAATCCTTACAAAAGCATTGCAATGTAGCCATTAATAATTTATTCCATGGCGGTGGAAATATGTGCATGTTTTCAGTGTCTCCCAGCCAGGAAGTGTCAGAGCCAGGATTTAGCCCACATCTGTCCCAGGCGATGCTCTGGTGCCATTTCTATTATACTAAATGGCCCTTTTCCCCACCAGGCTCACATTCTTCAGAAATGTGTTTTAGAACTTAAGGACTGAACTCAGATGAGGGAATTTTCTGGACTCCCAGAGCACTTGAATGTTGCCTAAGGTTATGTGTTCCTTCATCTCTGCTTCATAGGTAAGGAAACTGAGGTGAAGGGTGACGGCAGGAGAATGGCCCATTCCTCGGTCTGGGTCCTTGTAGGACATGGAAGCCTTGCTTAGTTCAGCAACGTGTCCTCTGGCCCCTTATATAGGCACAGGTTCAAACCTCTTATCTTGTTGAAGACTGAAGAGCCCCAGATGACACAGCTCTTCTGCAGCTTGGTGGTGGCCTTCCTGAAAGTGTCCGAGTCCCTGGTAGAACTTCATTAAGCTCCTCTGAGGCTCAGGCCCCTCCAAAAGGGAGAGACTCTCACTCTCTTCAGAATTACATGAGATACCTGTGTGGAGTCCCAACAAAGTCCCTTGCACTTAGTAGACATTTAATAAATACATATTGGTTAACTAATTTTCACTTAGTGGCCTCCATGACTTGGGGGTTCAAGCAGGGATCCTGAAAACCTCTCCCTGCTGAGTTCACATGGTTGTGGGCACTAGAGCAAGGGAAGCCTTCTCTTGGTGGCCTGGGACCATGGTTTAGAGAATTCCCACCAGGGCTGGAGGACAGCCCTGGAGTGAAGGTAGGAAGCTTCTTTCAGAAGTGTCTTCCTTGCCTCAGGGAAAGCCTACTTTGGGTACTTCAATTGTATCTCTAATTCTGTTGCTAAAGTCATTTTACACATCCTCCCAAGAATTAAAAAATCAAATTCCTGCCCAATCGAGGCAGCTAAAGGATTTTCAAGAAAAAATATCTTCAAATACTATTTTTAAAAAACCATGCATGCCTTGTCTCTTCTCCTCCTGCATCTTCACTAGAGACCTCCCAGTTATGAAGTGCACTTAACACTATTAATTGCCATGGAAACCACAGCATCTTCTATTGGATATGGTCAACTTTTTCTGCAGAGGATTTTTCCCTTTCAGCAGAGACCTTGAATAATGGGCCATGTTTGTTCCTTTTCCCTCACCCATTCCTTCTGATGTGCTTCCTCCCATGGCCTCCTCTCTGGGACAGCAGGAGATGGTTACCAGGTTTCCAGAAGGGTAGGAAAGAAATATGGGGAAAGAGGAAGAAGGTCTGAGTTTCAACCTGATGATGCTATCTGTGGGACCTAGGTGTTTGTACCTAATCTTTAGCAATTCTTTCTTCAGCATCATTAACACAATCTTAGTGGCATGCATTACAATTGTTAATTACAAGCCCCATCTGCTTGAGTGCTTACAACAAAACAATAACTTCCATCTAGTATTTACTATCTGTAGGGACTATTCCTAAGTGCAACATTTTACAGCTGAGAAAACTGAGGCACAGAAAGATTTCATTCACCTGGTCACAGGCACAGAGCTAGTAAACACAACAGCAAGATTTGAACGTAAGTTCTGTCTAATACCAAACCCAGCCCATGAATTTTTTATCATGATTATAGTTCATCTTTTAAAAGAAATGAGTGTTACCCCTCAGCTAGCAACTGAATCACTAATGAATGATGAAGTCATTAAGTATAAGCCCCAACTATATGCCAGTCACAGTGTTGGGTGCTATTTCAAATCCATCCAGCCAGCAAATGCAGTAATGTGAAATTCTCCTGAAAAATAGGAATTATGATCCCTCAACCCCAAAAAAACAAATAAACAAAAATCCTTGAGCTACATGAACATATCAAAACACCCATCTGCTTTATTTCAAAACTCTACCCCAAATTTCTTGCTTTCTCAACACACAATATTAAAACAAACAAACAAATTAGAGATCCACGTTTGGATTCCACATCGGTCACTCTGTAGCTCCATGGCCTTGAGTAATTTACCTAGCTTCTCTTAGCTAGTTTCCCCCATATTTCCAACAGGAGTAATTTCAGTTAGTGGACTGGAAGATGGAACCAAGAAATGTAGGTAAGGTGATTGTTCTCGTAACTGTCAGATTTGGAGCTGAGTAACCAATTCCTATTGTCAGGACTTGCACCATGATTCATTCATTACTAAAACCATTGCTATGCATCAATGACTTCCAATACAATATTTGTGTCCCCACTAATTTTCATCTAAGAAAATGCCTAGAAAGTTTGTTGTGAGACTGAGGCAATCTAAATATAGGTTTAGGCAAGGCACCAGGCACCAGGCAGGCACAAATGGAATTTGGTTCTGTCAACTTAAGTCTCCTCTATTGCCACACAGCCATTGTTTCTGTTTGGACTGAGGTGACCTGCCAAGGCTATAGGTAGTGACTTTCTATGTTGCACTTGGGGGTAATCAGACTGCATACAGTTGTCTTAACTAGAAAATAGAATCTCATGTTCTCGTGCCACTGAAGGCCAACCCCCTGCTCCACATTCCTTTTAGCATCTTTCAAAAGTTCTTCGGTAACTTTGCTCTTCTAATTGAGGATGCCTGTTGTCCCAGAAAATATTGCCTTCTATCAATCCAACATTAGACACAATTAAATTTCTTAATGACATTTGTGATCATGATGCCATGCTTCTAATTGAAAATGAATAATTGAAATTCTAATTATTACAGGAGTCAATAGAAGGCAACTCTAGACAGTAACTTGCTAGGCAGAGCTTAAATTCTCAATTGCTTTTTAAATCCAACAGGTGTCTAGCTAGTCAATTATTCAGTGAACATGAATTTCTATGGGCTATGTCCTAGGAAGAAGCTTAAAATACAAGGACCCATTAGTGGTTTTTGAGAAGCTGTAAGTGTTGGGCTCTGGTTCTGGTAATATGGAGGGCCGGATGTATGGCTTTCCCTACCCACCAAACCATACAGAAATTTGAGACAAAATGAAATGGAAAGGGAAAAAAAAATCAAATAAGGGATATTTAACTAGAGTGTTAAGTGAGAAAACTGACATTGTGATGGCCCACCAGCACAGCGACACGTAGACCTGGATAGGTAGGGACTGACATATCAAAGACCACCTGGTCATGTGAGTCAGAGAATTAGAAAAGAGTGCCAAGATCCCAGCATAAGGCCTGGATCTTGGAAGGTTTTCTTCCATCTATGTATGCGATTCTGTCTATCCAGCTATATAGGAGGATCAGAAATTCGCTTCTGCTCAGGTGTTTGAATAGAGAAAAAGATTTTTCCATGATACAGAAAAACTCTGAAGTCCAAATCTATAATACCTACGAGTTACTAGCATCCTAAACCAAGAAGTTAACATAAAAGTCAGTCCATGACCAATGCACCTTCTGTGGTGTTTGGTCAAATCTGGCAGAAAATAGTCCTCTAGATTCTGCAGGGGCATTTCTATACCTTTGGAGGTAGAAAAATCACACTGGAAAAACAAATCAAAAGAAACAGGAGATGAGCTTACAGAAAATGACAAATCACCCAAGAACTCTTCACCAGCAGGTGCTAGGAAGCTAACACCCTTGAAATACAAAAATAATCTGAGAGATTATGGATGTATTTAAATGACTAAAAAGATAAATGAAGGGATAAAATTACATTAAAAGAATAAGACTATGTTCTTTCAACTATGAAAACATAAAAGCAGATTTGAAAAATAACCAAGTAAAATTCGAGAAAGGAAAAAAACACCCACAGTCATTAAGATTAAAATTCAGAAGCTGAATGAAATAGCAGATTAAGTACAGCTAAAGGGAGATTTAGGGAACTCAAAAATAGGCTTGTGGAAATTTCCCATAATGCAGCACATGGGAATAGATGGAAAACAAGACAGATCTGTTACAACAGAGGAGGATAAATGAGATCAATATACAGCTCGTGGCAATTTCAGAGGGAGTAATGGAAGAGAGGATGCATTTGAAGAAATGAGAGTTGAGGATGGTCCAACTGACCAGTGACATGAAACTATGGACGAAAGGTGGCAAAGAAAAAAAAAAAAGTGAAAGCCCTGAGTCTTGGTTTCCTTTCATCATCTTAAAAGGATCAATATTTGGGAAGCTGAAGAATTGAGAATTAAGAAGTAAAGAGAATCCATGGGGTGAAAGAAGCTCAGGATGTAGCAGTCACTCATGGGGAGGACAGTTCTGTCAAGTTGCTCTCTCGGGTGTACTTGCCAGAAAACTAGGGCACTTCCTAGGTGCCTGGAGCCTTCGTAGTGTCAGACTGCATGATTATTCCTGATTCTGTACAGTTCTCCTTGTGCTGTTTGCCCTGGACTTCTCAGTACTTCCCACTAAAGGCAGAGTGCGCATCCTTACCCCACTACCCTTCCGTCTAGTGACATAGTGACGTGACTTGCTTTGGCTAACCAGATGCTACCAGATACAATGTGTGGAAATACTTATGACTTTCCTCCGTGAAGCTTGTCCTCTGTTCCCCTGCCACTGTCATGAGGAGCCCCCTGTTGCCCCATTGATCCGGGAGGAGGAGAGTCTCATGAAGCCCCTGATCACACCTCTGCACCTGCAGACTGCAGCCAAACCCAGCCCAGCCCACTGCCCATCAGCGAACCTCAGCTGACTCCCAGACTCACGAGTAGTCTATGAATTTTCAAGTGGCTCATTAATACAGCATGATTCTGGCAACAGACATTTAATACATGTATTAGCTCAACCAACTTCACAACTCCTTGGTGGGCTTTGCTGACCCCATTTTACCATAAGGAAAACCCAAAGGCCACAAGAAGGAACACTACTTGCCCAGTGTCACTCAGGTAAATTTAATTGAACTGAGACTAACCCTATTACTAACACCTGGACATTTAAGTCCTTTACCAAAATGCATCTCAGCAGTGCTTATTGTATTTGTGTATGAACAGATGAATGAGTAGACAAATTGATAACAACCCATCTATCAGGGCCTAACTCATCACCTGCACTCACCCAAGCTCACACTCAGGACCTGACCGTGCAAGGCTGGGCAAGCGCGTCAAAGTCCCTGGAGGGGCTCATTTCCCCTTTATGAGGTTTCTGCTGTATCAAGAGCTTGCCCAGAAGATGAGTCCCCTTGATCCCAGGAGAAGAAAACCATGCTGCCCTGGAGTGGAAAATAATCACAGCCTGTCAGCCCCCTTGGCATGCTGGTGACCTTCATGGTTCATCAGATGGTATCAAGGATGTGACTTCCAGAGGTTCTCAGTAAGCAGTTGGCAAAGCCCTCATCTAGATGGACGGCGCAGAGTCCCACAGCTGACCATGTTGTAGCAGCGCCTGGTATTTAGCAGCTGCCAGAGAACGGTCTGATTGGTAGCTTTCCCTCTGACCCGATGGGATCCTAAATAATTCATTGTCTTGTTCTTCTTGGTGTGGGAATGACAGGCTGTGCTGAGAGGGTAGAGAGGGTCCCCTGTTCAAGCAGCAGAGTATAAAGATGTTTAGACCCTCCCCCTTTGATTTGGCATCTCAAGACAAACTGAAATAAAATCGGTGATGAAATACTTGAGATTTGGATCCTGCTTTTGATTTCACAAAACAATTTAAAATTTATTTCTAATCCAGTAGAAAGAAAAATAGACAAAGGATAAAAACATTCTATTCAGGGAAGAACAAATACAAACAGCTAATAAACATATGAAAAGATGTTTGGTTGCACTGATAATTAAAGAAATACAGATCAAAAAACAATAAAATGCCACTTTTTCCCCTGTTAGGTTGACAAAAATACAAAAGCTTGAGAATTTCCATTGTTTGCCAGTAGGAAAGGGCCCTCTCAGAGATTACTGATGTGGGCGTCCACTGGGGAAGCTTTTTGCAGGACAATTTGGAATAGCCATCAGAATCCAAAACATTTTGGTCCATCCACTTGATTATTAGAAATTTATTCTCTAGTTATACCCACTCCCCAAAATATGCCAAGGTAGACTTATAAGTTCATTAAAGAGTTATCCATACTAACAAAACAAAACAAAAAAAAAAAAAAAAAAAGAAAGAAAGAAAGAAAAGAAAAAAGAAAAAACAACTGAGAAATGCCTAAGTGGGTGTGTGCAGAGATCAATCTCTGGTACGCTCCAACAATGGACGAGTACACAGCAGTTCATAGGAATGAGTGAGCTCTGTGGGTAGTAATAGTGAAGTAGCCCCCAGCTATGTGGTCCATGAGCTATGCTGAGGACAGAATGCAGATGGAGGTCTCTCTTTGATGTAAGTAAAACACAGGTCTAAGCTTTCTCCTTTTCTTTTTCTTGGAATAACAAGAAACTCTCCTATGTGGTCAGCTGTGGGGATAGACAACTAGGAAGCTGATCTGAGCATATGTTCCCCCGCATCTTTCTGAACTCTGCTCTTTCTGACCCTGAACACCCCCATACAAGAGGAATTACCAGGGCAGTAAGTATAAAGGTTCCTTTATTTTCCTTACCCTTTCACACGTTAAGAAGATCTAAGGAATGTCACAACTTACTATAACATTAAGAGTTCGTTATTATGTGCTCAAGTGCCACGCAGACAAGGTGACAGGGAAGCGGCTGAGGCTGGAAGAGAGGCGGAGAGGCAAACATGGCAGGGCAGTGGCAGGGGCGGGGCGGGATGGGGTGGGGGGTTCCTGGGCAGGGAGAAGTGTTTGAATGACCCCAGTGGGTTTCTTTGACAAGCCAGGGTTGTTCTTCCCTAGGGATAATCAGAAAAAGAAGAAACTGGGACGAGGAAGGAGATGGTGGAGGTCAGGGTAGGACAGATGGTTTTGTATGCAGCCCTGAAAGCAAAAGCTGTGGAGGGGACTGAAGGGGCATCGGGTAACTTCCAGGTGGCAGGAAGTGACAGGGATCCCAGGACAGCAGTGGAAGGAGCCCAGTGAGAGGGTCCTGCAGGGATTACGGAGCATGGCTCACAAGTGACAGGAAAGCTCTCTAAGTCACCACGCAGGGATGGGCATGGGGCAAATCTTCCCACAGTTAGGGTAGGTTCAGGAAGAAAGAACAAGATACCTGCTAAATTTTCATCCCAAGTGTTCAGTTTATTTTCCCATGGAGTTGTAAGATACCAACACAGGCGTCCCTCTGTCTCCTTCCCTGCTCAGCACCAGCACAGTGCCCCTGGCCAGTAGGACCCATTGAAGGGCCTCCCGGGATGCTGTTGCTGTGAGCTCCAGGTGGCCTCTTGCTTCCTGACACCTTGCTCAAGTGTCCCACAGATCCCTGCAGCCAGGTCTTCTGTAGAGCCTAGAATCTGCTAACAGAAGTTATTTATACATGCAAAGAGGTTCAGAGAACTCCTTCTGGAAAGGCTGACCTATTTCGCCAGTTAGGGATATCTGAGCAATAAAGATTCATTTGACTCCATTAGATCAAATGTAAAAATAAAACTAAAATTAATTAAAAATGACGGCACACAGCTCCTTACAAAAGCACCTTTGATGTGCATTGAGCACGTCGGAGAGCCATAGTTAAGGGAGGCAATGAGGTGTCAGTGATCCCAGCTACTGGCGGAAAGAGATAACACGGATAAAAGAAATCCACAGATAATCAAAATTAAAAATCCTTTATTCTTTCTCCCCATTTCAACTTCATCCCTAACATACTCTTGTGAGGACCTATAAAAAACACGCTCAGAGTCCTTTGATCTTCTCTTCCATCCCTTTTTCTGGCAAGGTGGAGGGACTGATAAGGAGAGGGAATGACGGCCCTGCCTGAGAACCTGACAGGGCTGGGCCTGGCTGTCTTGCTCTACCTTCCCTGACTTTTCTGCAGCCCAGGAAGTTGGCCGTTTGGAGTAATAGCAGCATTATTCCTTTCCTTTTGATTTCTGGTTGGGTTGATCCAATAAGAGGCACTAGCCTCGGGCAGTTGGAGAAAACAGAGTTAGAATATTTAATCCCAATTTTTCCCTGCTAGGTACAGGTTAAAAGGGGCTTCTTCCTTTATCCAAGGTAGCTGTAACTCCTCCCACCCCTTCTCATTTAGTCCTGGGGGTGGCCATGGCTAATCCTGGGGTGCAGTTCTTACCATATCCAGACACACCTGGTAAGGACAGTCTTAAAGACCCAAACTTCTGAATCCTTTCCACTCTGAGGTAGGCCTTCCCAAGGGTTTTCTTGTAGTTGTTAGCATCTTGCTAATTTTTGCTGATAGGTTGGTTTCTCAGTGGTAGAATGTAGTTGTCAAGCCATGCTGTAGTGTTGGGCAACCCTGGCTTAGAATTCCAGTTCTACTGATTCCTAGTAATACGATCTTAGACAAAGAGATTATGCATGAGGTTGTGAGGGTGGATATTCTTAGGGAGTGTCATGGAGAGATGCTTTTACTCTTCTGGAAAATGAGGACAGTGGATGAAATGATAAAGGTAAGTGCAGGAAACATGGCACACTCCAAAGAGGCCACCGAGGACAGTTCAACAAAAGGCAGATGTTCAGACACCAATAAGGGAAGCACAGCACCCCAGGATTAGCCCAGCCTTTGAGCACTTATTTTGTCTCTTGGATTCCAACTCCTAAAGCTCGTGCCTGAGTTGTGGTCTCTGAACCTCATGTGGGCCACCTTCAGATGTCATGACTGCCAATGGGCTCTAGGACTTTCTGATGTGTGATGTAGAAGCTCAGTTAGGTCTTCTACCCTCATTCATCCATCCACCTGGTCACTGCACAATTACTAAGCTACTACTCTGTTCCAGCCCATGCGGAGTGGCCAAAATGAGCAAGACATGGAAGGAAATCTGCTTGTTATAGCGTGAGCCAAGTGGACTGCACCTCACCTCATGAGAATCAGAAGGTTTCCTCCAGGAAGCTGGGTTTCAAAAGATGAGTAGGAGTTGGCATGGTAGGGATATGGAGACAGGGGGTGGTGAGGGAAGGCAGGGGCTTTCCAGGCAGGGGAGGTGGCCTGAGCAGAGGATAATGTTCGGGTAATGCCAGTAGGTCAGCATTTCCAAGCATAGGCGGGAGGAGGTGGACTGGAAAGGCACATGAGGACCAATCATGGTGGGCCTTGGTCAGTGCACTAAAGAACTAGGCCTCCATTATGAGACTGGGGCCCATAGTTCAGAGGCTACTAGGCACATGGTTTGGTGTCCAGGTGTCAAAAATACATGTCAACTAAGTTTATTATTGTTATTGCCTTAGCTGTGGGTTCTTCATGCCCCACCATTCCAAGGTACATGTGAAAAGCCTAGTAGCCTCTCGACTAGATGCTATGTCTCAAAGGGCTGTTAGGCCATTTCTTAAAGAGCTTATTTAAAATTTTTTTTCAAACCTATTCAGAAGTAAATGTCAATTCCTGCAAACATATCACCCAGAATGCTATTCTTCAGTCTCTTCCAGTTTTAGGTGAACCTAGTGCTTGGAGCTCACATGCCTGCCGGTGCCAGGGTCCTCAGCTAGAGGGAAAGGACACTAGCCATAAGTGCTCCCTGAAGCCTGATAGTGATGATGGCTAGTGAGTCCTGATCCACTTGCTTCCTTTCACTTGTACCTTGGAAGGGTGCCGGGTGAGGAGACCACAACTAATACAATAAAAGTAACAAACTAGAAATTGTTGACTTGTATCTTTGACACCTGGGCACCAAACCATCTGCCAGGCAGGTTGAGCCTCCCAACGTGGAGGTTTCTGAAGTAAAAGAGAATACACAGGCTATCAAAGCAGGTCACATAGAATCTCCACCTGACCCATTATCAAGGCCATGTCATGTGCTGTTCAGCAGGGAAAATTTCAAACTGAACTTGAGACCAGAGAGCATCCTGACTCCACAAATGCTATCATTAAGAATCATCATGGATAATGTGGTTTTAATTAGAAGGGTTGAGATACTGGCAGATGTTCAAAAGGCTTGTCATCTGAGAATCCACCAGTATCGGGGTTGCAAACAGCCTGCAAAACATGAGCCTGCTCAGGTGGAAGAATTCTAGCCTTCTTCCTGCAGACACCTGCGAGGTGAAGGGTCACTTGATACAGACTGGGTGAATGGAAAATTTAATGTTATCTCCCTTACATTGGTGAGAAGAGGAGACTAGAGTTTGGGTGGCTTGTCACATTCATAGATGGAAAGGGCTTTGGAGTTGAATAGGCCTCTCTATCAGTAACTGATGATGATCCCTTGGGCAAAATATGTAACCTTGGTGACCTTTGGTTTCCTCAATGTGTAAAATGGGGTCAAACACACCTATACTCCTGTGGGCCATGCAAAGGGTTGAGGGAACCAGTGCACCTCCACGTTGGTCTAGGTCAGCTGGCATGATGGATACTCAGAAGCATTGCCTCCTTCCCTTACCCTGCCTCTCTGTGCTGGGGCTGTGGGAACTCCTTGCCAACTCAAGTCTCTGTGAAAGCAAAGGCTGGCCCCTTGCAACAACTCTACACCACCTCTGATCCTTCATCTGTGAGGACCAGGTCAGGGCTTTATTTCAGGAGGTCAAGTTGCAGGAGGCAAAAGTGGCCTTGACTTGTAAAACACCAGTTTTCAAACATGAGAAGGTTCCTGCCTGCATCTCTAAATCCTATCAGCTTTTTGCACCACAAAATCTTTCCTGACAGTGAATCCATTAAATACCAATAGACGGCCAGGCTTCCGAGCACATCACATAATCCTTGTCTGCTAACAGAGCTGGGGGCTTAGGCAGATGCAGTTATTTCAACCAGGGAGGTCCAGGCAAAACTTTTGGTCTCTTTTAAAGCATGTGATCTTGCACTGGCTCCCTGGCTCCATAGACTGATGTGTCCCCCCACATGTCGAGGTGAGCTAATCACTTCATGCTCATCTGAAAAGAAACAAGCTCAAGATGAGCAGCTGAAGTGGAATTTCAGACTTGTCTTTACCACTCACTAGCTGTGCAACCAGGGATGATTTTCTTCACTTCTCTGGTCCCTCTGAAAATTACCAGAGGTTCAGGTCTGGTCTTTTTCCTTTTCTCATCTTTTCTTTCTTTCCTGCCTTCCTTCCTTCTTTTCTTTTCTTTCTTTTTACAGTGGTGGGGATGGAACCCAAGAAATTCATCACTGAGCTACATTCCAAGCCAGCAGCCCTTTGATGAACTCTCTTTATTCCTGCAAATGTGTTATATATACTTTTTATACATTATTCTGGTTTTCACAACCACTCTACAAATCCTTTTTATTTGTCTGATTTTAGGAAAAAAAAAAAAAAAAACTGAAGTTAAAGAAGGTATTTGATGATCATAGAAGAGAAAACCCATTGGAATTCAGTGAAGCCCCTCTAGGGCAGGTGGAGATCTGCCTTCTTCTTCCCTGTGGCCTGGTTTGCAGTTCCTGTGCTCATGCAGCGAAACAGGATTGTGGATTCAGGGAACCACCATTTGTTTTAGTTCAACTCTCGCCTCCCTCTTCAGACAGAGTACTTCCTGGTGCAGGCTCCAAGCTCCTCAAGGCTGCCCTCATTATCACCAGAGGGTCCCTCGCTCCTCCCACACCCCTGCTGCAGATGCAGACTTACTGGAGGGACCCAGACCCAGACCATGCCCAGCCTTCCCCAGCCCTGCCATTCCTCTTCCTGTGACCCTTTGATCAAAGAACAATGGAGCTATGAAAATGACATTTCCTGAGACTGGATTTTCCTTTCTGGAACCAAAGAAAAAGAAAAAAGAAAATGAGGCAGCTTAGAGAGAACAGCCAGGTCAATTTGTAATCACCTGGGCTCCAAAGAGGCCATAATTGAATGAAAATTTGCCATGAGGCACAGGGGCCAGCGCTCCTGTCTGATGCGGCAGGCGTGTGGTGGGAAACTGTCTAGTAGGTCATTTCTGCCATGAGCTTTGCAAACTGGACCTTGTGCATGGGAAGCCCCTGGGCAACATCTCCTCACCACAAATCCTGGCCTGAGTCCCAGCATAATGCAGTACCTGGCCACGGAGCTAGTGATGGAGTTATACAAGGGGGTTGAGCTGCCCTAGCCCAAATGCCTTCCCGTTCCTGGGGTGGGGGAAGCTCATAGAATTCTACCACTCAAACCTGCACCCAGCTCTTGGCAAGGCGCTTATGAAGCCATCATAACTTAGGCACCAGTTCTGCTCCTGGTTCTTCTGTTAATGTTCTCCATGATCCCCTGAAAGGCTAGAGGGAATGGGTCTGGTTTTCTTCTTAGGTTTCAATGCCTTAGGTTGACTGGCTTGGCTTAGGTCTGAACCCCAACCCCATCTCAGCTCTCTCAGGATGGAGCCTCACACCCCAGTGACCCCTGGGCACAACTCTTCCCAGCCACCATTGAGTCTGGGGGCTGGGCTGGAAATACACACAATACACACACACACACACACACACAGAAAGAGGGAGAGAGTGAACATGCAAGAAGGAAAGAGAATACTCTGTGGTGCTATAGTCCAGGAAGCTTATGCTTTTGTTGGATTACTTTTTCCTCAGGCGAAGGGTGTATGGGTTTAAGGATGAAACCATGTAAGCAGCACAGATCTCAGCAAAGCCAAGCCAGTGTCTTCTTCCTCAACAACCTCTCGAAGTTCTTCCCTGACCCCCAGAGACAAATGCCGGGGCAGGCCTCAGTGTTCCTCCAAAGATGTTATGCTGCCAACATTTGGTCTCTTCTAACCTCTGGATGGATGCAAGCAAACCATATGCATGGTTTGTGGGGACTCCAAAGGGGCCTGTGGAGGAACATGATGTCACAGCCCTGCAAGGACTTTCTGATCTTTGGAAAAAATGACTTTCAAGATAGATGACTTTTTCCAGACATGAAGAGGGCATGAGGGAAGATAAATCCTCGGAGTTTGGAATCTGAAGTTTAGAAGGGTGCATGAGGATCCCGTACGCGCCAGGTGCCAGGCCCATGTCCCTTGAGATAGGATAGGTCTGCGCTCGGCTCTGGAGAGTCAAGGAGGCTCAGTTTTATCATCCACACAATGGGACCAATCATGACACCTACCTCCCTGGGCTGCCACGAGAGAGCAAGAAAAAGCTGCTGCGGCAGTGTGAAGTGCTTTGTGTTGCCCAGTTTCTTGACAGTTTCCTCGAGGTCTTCTACGAGCTCTGTTCAGGGAGACCAGCCATTGATCTGAAACTCCAATCTGGACCTTTTCTTGAAAATTACCAGATGCAACAAAGAACATCTGTCTGCAGGCGGGGAGCCCCCAGGAAGTGGACGCCAGCCCTGACGATTAAATCGCTACTACCCCTGGCTAGAACCAAAAGCAAATTTTATAAGTGCAAACTGCCCATTCTATGCATTTCCCTTCATGCTTCCATGATCTGCCCTTTACCCACCCCCATTTCCTCACGACAGCAAGAGCTGCTTTGGAAATGAGACCTCAAGATGTAACTCTGAAAACAATTTAAAAAGGAATGTGTGGCACCACGAGGGGTAGAACTTCTCAGAGAAGCAGTTGGTGCATTAGGATTCAAGAGACTTAGATTCAAACCCAGCTAAGTCTTAGGCTGACTGTGTGATCCTGGACAAGTTACTTCACATCTCTGAATCTTAAGTATCTTGGCTATAACATGAGGAAAATGATATCCTTCAGGAATAAATGGGATGAGACATAAAAGTGACTACTATAGAAGGCACTTAATGAATATTCACCAAATGAAGTTGAATTGAATTTGTGTAGGTTATCATCCCCCTCCCCAGTACCTTTGGTGAAAGCTAAGCTTTTCTAATTCTCCCTGACCGCCTGCCCAGCCAACATTCTTTTCCAATGGGCTCAGTGGTGAGAGGAAGATGGAAAGCATTTGGCCAGAACGCAGACCTCATTAACTCCCATGTCTCTCCATCTGCTATCTATCAGGCACCCATTGCAAGGAGGCAGATGACCAATAAAAGCCCTCCCATTTCCCTTTGTCTCCAGGCCAGTGCGTGACAGTGTGAAGCTGTCCACAACGGTGGGCCCCCGTCTGGGCTTTGCTCAGCCTTGTGCTTTGTAGCAAGAGCAGGGGGGTTTGCTGGGCTCAGGAAAAGGAAGCCGAGTTCACAGCCAATTCAGAGGCAGCAGCTGGGCTCAGCTGGCGTCCTCTGTAGGCCAAGAAAACCAGTGGTGACATCAGGAACACGGTGGAGCAAGGAGGTCGCTATTCTCAACACAGGAATCTGTTTCAAATGAGTGTCTGTATTCCCCAAGGGAGCTGAAAACATGGCTCGATTGACAAAAGTGATTTCTGTGTTCCAGTTTTTCCAGGAATATGCTGCTTGCTGAAAGGAAGGTACCAGGAGTCCAAGTAGATACTACACGCTCCACAAGTGTGAGCTACTGGTAGTACGTAAAACGTATGCCGAGGACGCCTTTATACCTGTTGCAGGTGGGATGTAGGTTTAACTCTTGAGCTTCCTGGCAACCAACAGGAAGCAGTGAACAGGATCAGTTTTGATTCGTTTTACAATTTCTAATGTCTAAAAGTAATCCTAATAACCCAGGACAAACACCATTACAGAAGCCAGAGAAACAAAATATCTCCCATAGGTCCTCAGAAAACAAACATCGTGTAATGGGAAGAGAAAGGTGTTGCTGGGCAAGATCCCAATGGGAGATGCAGCGGCCATTCTCCTGGTGTTGAGTGCAGCCCTTCCGTACCAGCGTCTGACTGTGCAGAAAGCATGCCACCTTTCTCCCAAAGCTGTCAAGGCAGCTGCGAACACTGGCTGGAACAGCCGCTCCACAGTTCCAAGCCACCGAAGCCAGCATCCATCGCTTGGCCTTTGTATTTTGTCACTGAAGGAATTAGAGTATTATTAATCAACCAATCAGTCAAATAAGTCTCATTACCATTGAAGAAGAGAAAGTAGGTTTTATTTATGCAATTATAAGGCATTTAAAAAACAAAGGGATTATTATTAATACTTGAGTCTGGCAATCTTCCCAGAGTGGTAAACTGACAAGAGCTTTGTTGGTGAAGAGGCGACACGGCACTTATAGATTCCTGTCCCCTTGCTCCAAGCTTCTGCTTTGTGGCAGTGCCTCCTGAATATTCAAGGAGGGTTCTGAGGGCCCCTCTGCCCTCAGTATTGTTAGGAGAAAACAGTGGATGGGAGAGAGGTCAGAGAATGGTGCAATGCAAGAGGCTGGCCAAAAAATCCAGCCTCTCCAGGTAGCAGCTTCCCAGCCGTTGTGTTGGAAACTGAACCAAATCACTGGGAAGAACTTTTACAAAGTACTTGTACCTCACCCCCATTTCACACCAACTGAATCAGAATCTCAGAGGGTGGGGTCCACAGAGTGTGTTTCAGAAGGGCTCTTAGTGGCTCCAGGACATACACGGGTCTGCAGGCCCCTGTGGGCACCTGCCTTTAGTCTTGTCGACACTGGGGATTTCTAGAAGATACGCCATCCAGGGTTCTCCCACACCACTGTCCACAGAGGGTCCCCAGGTAATCTAGTGAGTGAAGTCAGGAGCAAAAGATGCTGGTGTGTCTTTTGTCTAAACACAATCCCTGCTGGGGTGGACTGTTGATCAAGACGCAGTACAGCAAAAAGCACGCGGCCTGTACCGCCCTCAGCCTGCAGTTTGAGAGCCCTGATGAACCAACAGATCCCAGTCCCAGTTAGAAGGCGAGCTCACCGGCCTGTCATGCATCAAACTGGCTGCCTCCTGGTGACACGGGTCATTCCTTGCTGACTTCCTTGTGGAAGCCTCATGCACATGTGTGGTGGACATTCAGTAAGTGCTAACTGAACCAAACACTCAGTGAGCGGTCAGTAAATACTGACTGGATCAAGCAAACACTGGGCATTCAATAAATGCTTTGTAGATGAATGACTGGGTGGACATGCGGAGCCCACACAGTCCTTGATTCTTCAGTTTTACGTTGTATAGTAAACCAGCCTAGGCCGGCATGGTCCAATGCTGTCACCACAGCCCACGTGTGGCTGTTGAGCCCTGGAAGCGTGGCTAGTTCCAACTAATAATGTGTGGCACATGTAAAATACATATCCCATTTCTCAGACTAAGTTTTCATTTATAAATTTTAAAGTTAACTATATGTTTAAATTTTGAATATGTTGCGTGAAATAAAATACCTTTCTAAAACTGATCTGTCTCACCTGTTTCTTTTCCCTTTTAAAAATGTGCCTATTAGCTGGGTTGGTAGAGTGCTTGCTTCACATGCACAAGGCCCTGGTTCAATCCCCAGCAACACACACACACACACACAAAAGAAATGTGACTATTAGAAAATTTGAAATATTATATTTCCATTGGAAAATGCTGCTCTGAAGTCAGTTTGTTTTCATTTATTTTTCACATGTGTCTTTGTTGTGTGTGATTTATTTCCAACATTTCTTGCCACCAATAAACTCCATTCTTCTGTCTTCTCTTTTCCTTCTCATCTTCAAGTAGGATGATAGTGAGACATGAGAGGTGGAGAGGGGATAGGGATTCAGAGAAAAACTAGACTTCCTCTGGGGCTGGGAGCACTCACCTCCTGTTCCCAACTCCCTCCCCTCCACCCAGGGTGTGGTTATTTGTAAATGACCCAGGAAACTGTCTTAGCTCCTTCCCTCAAAGCTTTCCTCTCTGATGCCCTTCTCATTTGCTCCTCATCCTTCAAGTCCCAAATACACTGCTACCTCCTCGGTGAAGCCCTCCCTGATGTTGCAGATAGAGTCAGCAGCACTCCCATTTGCCCCTCCTGGCACTCAAGTCACCATTGACTCGCTTCTCCCAGGAATGGGTGTGATCTCTGAACCAGCTGGTCTCCTTCCTAAGGTTTCTTAGGTACAGGACAGGTGTACTTTTTTTTTTTTTTTTTTTTTTTTTTTTTTGTGGCCCTGAGGCCTGACTCAAGATCTGACACATGCTTGGCAAAATGCTGGATGAATGGATGGATCCTTCTCCTCCAAGGGAGGTACCTACATTTATGTCTTTATTCTCTCAACAAATACTTACTGAGCACCTACTATGTACCAAGCATACCAAGCACAGTCTAGGCACAGGGAATATTGCAATGAGCAAAACAGACAAAAATGCCTGCTCTCAGGGAGCTTCCAGGCCAATGTAAGAAAGTACCTCACAACATGGTGGATCCCAGGTGTTCAATGAATCTTCACAAGTGTGGCTGCAGAAGAAGAGGGTCGAAGGGGCAGGAGAAGCTCCTGTGCCCAGAGTCCATCCTTCTGTAAGACTCAGGCCCTGGTCTTTGCTACGGCTCTCACTAGAGACTTCCTTAACAGTCTTTACAACCCTTCGCTTGCATTGAGTTCTAAAGAGTTTAGGAGGTGCAATAACAGTGTGACAGCCACTATTTATCGGTTCTGATGGAGACAGAGGAGGCCCTGAATTGACCAAAGCAAGGCTTTCACTTTACTTACAGGCATAGCAGAAGTGACTGAGGAGATTGGTAAGACTTTCAGGATTGTCTGAAAAGAATAATCAAAAGGGAAATAAATGGAAGCCGTTGTATCCATGAAATGAAGGATCATTGATCTGAAGGCTCTCTGCCCTGCAGTACCACCAAGTTTTGTGGGAGAGACAGGCACACACATTAAGTCATGAGATACAAACCAGGTTGAGTGATGGGCTAATCACTCACAGGGTACATTTTGGATCTCTCACAGGAGTCTCATCTTCTTTCTATAATCGCTTCCTCTCCAACTTCAGTGACGGACTTCCACATCCACCTACCTACCCAGGCCAGAAACTGGAGCCATTCCTGTTGCCTTCCTCCCTCCCTCCCTCTCTCTCTCTCTTTACCATCCACATGTCATCAGTTGTTCAGCTGGTCGGTTTTACTTCCCAGCTCTCTCTCCCAACGCCACGTCTCTGCATCCACACTGCCAGCACCAGCGTCCAGTCCACCATCATCACATCCACACTGGGGCTGTTGCAATCTGCCAGTGTCTTCTCTTGACATAGTCCACACACACAATGTTCTGCAGAGGCCACCTGCTCTGTTTAAATCCAAAGATGAATGAATGTCCCAACATGAGAAGGATGTTGGGAAAGCCTCACTGCTCAGGCTATTGTGCTAAATCTGAGCTAGAGGGTGCAGGGAAATGCTGGGAAAGCTACAGAGAATGCTGGAGTAGAGTGTAGGAATTAAGCTTTGGAGTCAGAAATGTCTGGCTTCAAATTGCAAATCTGCTACTTCCTTGCTTGGAACCTAGGGGAAAAAATCACTATCTCTGATTCTTGGTTTCCTTTTGTGTAAAAGAGTTCTTATCTACTTCCATGGTATGGCCTCTTTTGACCTCTTATAGTACATGCCATAGAGAGTCAATGATTCAGTGTATGGATAGCACTTATCCCAGTCTCTGGCATACAAGTTTGTAATACATTGTAGTTGATTGAATTGGGGAAAAAAAAAAAAAAAAAAAAAAAAAAAAAAAGATTACTCATGAAAAGTAGGTCTTTGTCTCTTCAGGGGAAACTACAATTCCTGCAGAACCCAGGTCCTGCCCCAGAGGTAGCACTTCCTCACTAAAAAGTTCCAGATGCTTGCATAACCTATAAATTGATCATGCTTTTGACTGTGCTGGAAAAATTTCACCTTCTTCTAGGTAAACCAAGATAGATGATCCTTTCTAGTCCATCATATGAGTGTGAGGAATCCCTAGCTTTTTTAGGTTTTTTACTTCTCAACATTAAAGTGAAGAAGAAAACACTCAGTTACGAAATTCCAGTGTTAAAAAGGGAAGACTGAACTGCTTAGAAAAAAAGCACGGACACTCAGCAAAGAGAACCTTCTCTACTCTGAACTGAGAGAGAGAGAGAGAGAGAGAGAGAGAGAGAGAGAAAAGGAGACCTAGAGAATTTGTGGTAATACATGGGTCAGTAAACTTTTCCCTAATATGTTGAACTGTAAACAATTTAGACTTTGTGGGCTACGTGATCTTTGCAACTGCTCAACTCTTCATTTTAACACAAAACCAATGACACAGACAATATATGAATGAATCGTATGTTTGTGTCTTAATAAAACTTTATTGACAAAAAAACAGGTGGCTACAGTTAACTGACCCTGAACCATAGACTAGCTGTCAGACAAGTTCACTTCATCTCTTCAAACTTTACTTCCTCTACCAAAATATGGGAATGATTGGCATGAGTGCGAACTCACTCAATCCTCATTGTTCATGGATCCCCTATGCATCTTTTCCCTAAAAGGTATTTGTAAATTTGCTTGTTCATTAGATTTATTTGTAATCCCCAAATGACTCAATATTCTCATGGTCATTTGTGACTGCACAGAGTGATGAAAAACTAATGTCACCCAATGTGACATTCCCAGCCGAGGCTGAGCACAGCAGTTGTTCGCCAGCTTCTTGTTTCAGCTTTCCTACTAGAGACAGGGGTCCTTGTCACAGTTTATTTAGTACCATGGTTTTCATATTTTTGTGTGCTTGGTTTTTTTTTTTTTTTTTTTTCCTTTCTCCTTTTTTGGTGATTTCACAGTGCAAAATGTCCCTCAAGCACAGTGCTGAAGTGCCAGAATGCCACAGTGCGTCTCACAGGGAAATGTGTGCGTGAGATCAGCTTCGGTCAGACATGGGTTATTGGGCTATTGGCTGTGTGTTCAATGGCAGTGAATCAAAAATATATGTTAAATGAGCTATGTTTAAATAGAAACACACATGAAACGGTAATGAATTGAGGGTTGATGAAAATGTAGTGACCAGAGGTGGGCAGGACCCTAACCCTGTTTTCCCTAGAAGCTATGGTTCAACATTCACTAATATATTGTTCACGTCTACTTCAAACAGCATAAATACTTCGAATAATGAGAAACACCTTACATGAATATATGGGACAAGGTAGTAAGTAGCTAACAACCTATTATAAAATTCTTAGTTAATAACAGTGCTATGGGCTGGGGATGTGGCTCAGTGGCAGAGTGTTTGCCCAGCATGTGTGAGGCCCCAGGTTCCACCCCGGAACCATGCTCACACACACAAAAGCATTTTAAATCAGAATGCTATGACATGCTATTATTACTAGTTAATCACAGCACTTTAATGTTATTACTAATTAACCATGTTAGCATCAGTCCATCTGTAGCAAGAGTGCTACATTACTGTTATTAAGTGGTTTTATCCAAAGTCAGCCAGAGAATGTGTCCACTTATTTTACCCTTGACTTCCTGAAGGGAGATAGATAAGGCTGTCCTACAGATGATTTCACAAAGACTTCTGTACACAGAAAACAGAATAAGGTGGTCTCTGGATCAGTGACTCTGGGCAAAGATCCAAGCAGCCTCTTCTGGGAGGGTAATAAGGAGCTGTACCTGAAGGGCCCCACCTGAGTGGGAACAGGCCTCCTCAGGCCTTCACTTGCCCCATGGCTGAGCAGACTCTGAAAAGCAGCACCCCCATTCCTTGCTGCCCTAGTTAAAATGCCGACCTGGTATTTATTTGTTTTCTTCCAGACAGATGCCAATTATAGGGGGTTGGGGGAAGAGACAATGGCCCAGATCTGATTGACAACGGCTGCTGAACAAGGGGCCTCTGTGGCATGTTTAATGAAAAGGCCACTGTGTTTTTATTGCATCTATTTGATTTTAGAGTGTCGTTTGTAAAAACAATTCAGCCAGCAGGATTAACTGCTTCTGGGCTTTCTCTTCTCCCTGCAGCTCTGTGGGTGTCCTGCTATCCCCTACTTCCTCCCTTCCTGTTTCTACCAGCAGCAGGTTCCTTTCCCACCTTCAGGAAGCACAGGCCTGTGCACAGGCCCTACCAGGTCAGGACCCGGCCTTGGCCCCTGGCTCTGTCTCCATATTCCCTGTTCCCCCGCACCACCCTCCTTCTGGTCAGCATCTCCCCTTGCCTGGCCACATGCAAGAACCTTGAAATCGTGCTTCTTTCTGTTTCGTGACTCTGGAACGATTCCTCCTCCCTAAGAGGCTTCTGGAAGTGTGCAGGGATGGTTTGGGTTGTCGTCAAGGGAGCATAGGGGGCACCTAGTACATGCAACAGGACTGTGTTATCCAAAGCAGTCCCCTAGTGGTTTTATGCTATTTTGTAGTCAACGCAATCTAGTTTCTCATGCTGTAATCTAATTATCATATTATATGGTATCTAAATTATATTCAAATAAATTTGCTATATTTACATTTTTAATCTGATTACTATTGTTCCCTTCTCTTAAGTGACTAGGTATCATCTGCAACAGATCAAATTTGAATACCTCACAGGGCACATAAGGCTTTCACTGAATTCTGGGCCCTTCTGTCTCCCCAGGTTCTCTCTTCTCATTGTGTTCCACTGACTGTGGCTCCTACCCCAACTCCAACATACTCTTCTCTCTACTCCAGCTCTGCTTGCTATTCCTGTTCTAGCTAGAGCATCCTCTATATCATCTCCTTCCCAGTCAAATGCCTACCCATCCTCCAAGACTCTGTAGGCACACTTCCTGCAGGAAGTCCTCTGTGACTCCGGCAGCCCCAGGCTGTCTCTTCAAGATTCCCTGTATTACCCACGATGCATAGTAATTGCTTACTGAAATTGTACCAAATTTGTGAATATTTTAAATGTTCCTACATCCTTAGTGTTCAGTACTTTATATGCTCTAGGTAACTAATGAATTGTTTTTTCTTTTCTAAAAGTAAAGATGAAAAATTTTTAGCAGTTAAACTTAACATTAATGATTTTTCACCCACTCACACATATACACAAAATACAAGACAGTGCTGTTCTTGCTAACATTTCATTGCTTGTGCAACTTAATTATTATGACTTTGGTTAACTCCAGGACTAGGTGGAAAATTAATTTTAATCTATTCTGAATTTCACTCTTAGTCCCTCTGTAGCACAAGGATGGCTCTGGAGTCCCAGATTTGTGGACCAGGGGAAGGCAATGGAAATGTAACATTTCTGGTAACTCATTTGGAAGGCCCTGATCATTCTCCAAACAGCTTATAAAGCTGGCTATATCAGGCTAATCTCCTGCACCTTAGTCTCTTCAAAAGGGGGGAAAAAAAAAAAAAAAAAAAAAAAAAAAAGGACCTCTGAGATCCTTTTGTGGGATGAGCAAACTCCCTTAGCTAAGACCTAACTTTGGCAAAATGTATTCTAGTGCTATCCAATAGTCCCATAGCCAACACTTTCCTTACAACATTAGGAGTGAGGCACCTTCTGAAAGGCAGAAGTTTGAGCTTTGATTCCCAGATCACTACCTATGATATAAGGCATGATGAAGAACTAATGAAGCTTCCTGGGCTATCAACACTGAGTGGTTCAGCCTACATAAACTCTGGGGATCAGATAGACAGCCCCACTGCCCATCCTTCCTCACAAAGCAGCTGGCAGCCCACCTGAGCAGGACAACTCCAGAGGTTCTACAAAGTCAGCTGCATATCCCTCAAATAATGACAGACACCCTGCCCTGCTATCAGGCACCCCGTACCACACCTGTCTGGGTCCATGAGAGTGACCCATGTCCATGAGACTTGCAGAATGATAAGCTTCATGTATTATGCAGCCAGGCCAACCACACCCAGTGCCACCAGCCAGCCTGCCAAAGAGACCTGCAGCCCAACCATCAGTGCAATCCAAAAATGCTCACAGTGTAGAACACTGAGATACCTGCAGGCACTGCTGCAGTTGATTCCAGTTGAAGAAGCCACACTATATTAAAGTACCTAGCTGGAACCAAAACCAATACGGTCTTCCCAACTGATACCCCAGGACACATCACCAGGAGAAAATCCTTCACTATGAAAGTCACCCCATAAAATTGGTAGAGGCAATTGATCTTCCAGGTGTACAAATATCAACATAAAGATATAAGAAATATAAAAATAGAAGGTAGCATGATACCTCCAAAGTAACACAGTAACTCCCTAACAACAGACCCCAAAGGGGGGAATCAATGAACTGCCTAAGAAAGAATCCAAAATAGTTATTTTAAGGAAACTAAGAAAACTTAATGAATACAAGAAATACAGAACACTCATGAGATTAGGAAGAGAATTCATGATATGAATGAAAAATTCAGCAGAGATAATAAAAGAGAACAAAACAGAAACTTTGAAACTAAGAAATGCAATAAATGAAAAAAAAAATCAGACCCTTAAGACAGGTTGTTTGAAAAAAAAAAAAAAAAAACAAACACAAAACCTAATTGGATTGAAAGACAGAAAGAAAGGTAAAAGGAATGAAAAAAGTCTATGAGACTTGTGCAATATCACTAAGTAAATATGTACATTATGAATAATTTTTCCATTTGCTTTACTGAACTTTTTGACTGAAATTTATTTGAACCAAGAAGCTGTTTTCATGAGTTGATGAGAAAAATATTTGATATGTTAGTACTTATTAATAGTTGGTATACATTATGAGTATATAAGGAGAATAAATGGGAAAAGGCATGGGAAACCTATCTAATGAAACAATTTCTAAAAGCACGCTTTCTAAATCTTGGGGAAGATGCAGAACTCCACATCCAGAAAGCTCAAAAAACTCCTAATAGATTTAAGCAAAAAAGGATCCTTTCCAAGGTATATTATAGTTAAACTGCCAAAAGTATAATAAAAGAGATATTTTTTAAAATAGCAAGAGAGAAAACATCAAGTCATATATAAGAGACTCTCCATTAGTAGAAACTTTACAGAATGGAAGAGAATGGGATGAGATATTCAAAGTCCTGAAAGAAAAGAACTGCCAACTAGGAACATTATACCCAGCAAAATTATCCCTTAGAACCAAAGAAGAAATAAAGTCTTTCCAAGACAAAAACTGGAAATTCATCTCCACTAGACCAGCCTTACAAGAAATGATTATGGGAGTCCTACATTAGAAGCATGAAAGCAATCAAAATCACAAAGTCATTAGTAAACTAGGTAAAGGAGAAAGAGAATTAAATTTTATCAACACCAAAAGCTACCAAATCACAAAGACAAACAAGAGAAGAAGGTAACTAAGATATATAAAGCAACCAGAAAAATAGTAACAACAACAAAAAATTAATTATAGCTATCCCCCTGAAAATATTGAGAAGGAGCACCTTTCAGGTGCTGTACAGCAATTCTTCCTCTAAGGAGCCTTTCTGCAGAGCTGCCTGCTGGCTAGAAGAGAAGCTTTAGAGACATACATGCAGCAGAAGAACTGACCCTTCAAAACCATTCCTATTTAATTGCATTATTTAGAATTACAAAGGTAACCAAAAGAAGAACTAAAAATGTGATATAGATTGACTCCTAATTGCATGTGCACTGTGAAAGGAAGTGGGATGTCAGTAAGCTAATCCTTCATTTGACCCAGCAGGAAGGCAATGGATGGAGTGTAAAGCTGATACATCATTTTGGAGCAGTTTAAGTGATGTGGAAGCAACCACTAGAAGAACTAAAAACAAAAGTAGTCAAATGTGGTTGCCTCTGGTGAGGTCTGGGTCTGGGGAAGGGATTTGCTTTTTACTATAAGACCTTGTACATTATTTTATTTTGTAGTCATTTATAAGGATTTCCTTGATTTTAGAAAAAACAAACAAACAAACAAACAAACCTGCTTTTTGCTTTCCTTTCTCTTCTAGAAGATACTGTCCTTTGAGGGGTTTGGTACAATTCTTGTGTTTCTGCTCAGCTACCTCTCAATCTTGTGACTTTTAGAGGAACAAGTTGGTGTTAAGGGAATCTCTATTGTGTGTTATACATTCATCCCAAGGCAAGTGGCACAGGAGCCACTTTTCCAGAAGTGGTGGTGAATGTCCAGGAGTGCTCCATGTTTTCTAAAGATAGTTCTCATCTAAGGAATCAATAATGAAGCTGGGGAAATGACCAAGCATCATAGCTCATTTACAGGGAAAGTAGCTGACATATTACATCTTTGCTAATTGCTTGGAGTAAGTGACCTGGAAAATCTTCTAAAGGAAACCCAATCTT
Organism: Tamias sibiricus; assembly: GCA_025594165.1. NCBI lineage: Eukaryota > Metazoa > Chordata > Mammalia > Rodentia > Sciuridae > Tamias > Tamias sibiricus. Next base: position 75,668,331 of record CM046657.1, read on the forward strand.
AGGAATAGAGTGAAAACTTGAGGTCCATATTATCCATACGTCCATCTCCTGAGCCAGATTATCTTTTACAGGCTGCAGCCAAAGACGGTGCGTACAGAGTGGAAGAGAGTACAAGCTGGACCCAGAAGTCCTGGGTTCTGGTTGTGTCCTTGCCAGTTTTGTGCTCTGATCTGCTTGTAGAGGGTCCAAAAGAAGAGGGCCATTGGGGTGACCTGTGTGTCAGTCAGCTTTTCATTTGTTGTGACCTAAATAAGTGACACAAACAACATAGAGGAAGAAAAGTTTATTTTAGCTCAGGGTTTCAGAGGTTCAGTCCATGGTTGGCCAACTTCATTGCTCTGGGCCCGAGGTGAGGCAGATTATGGTGGAAAAGCATGGTGGAGGAAAACTACTTGGCTCATGGCAGCCAGGAAGCAGAAAGAGATCATGAATATCCAAAGACAAAGTTTATAATTCCCAAGGCACATCCCCAGTGACCCACTTTCTCAAGCCATGTCCCACCTGTCATTCGAAGTATTCATCCATTAAATGGATTAATCTACTTATTAGGTCACATCTCTCATAGTCTAATCATTTCATATCCTGCATTAAGACAGGAGCTTTTGGGGAACAACTCATATCCAAACCATAACACCCTAACCAAGTCATTCTCCTCTCTCAATCTTAGTTTTTTTTTTAGCTGTACACCTGAATTTTAAAATGTTAGCTGGGCAGGGTGGCACACACTTGTAATCCTAGCTACTTGGGAGGCTGATGCAGGAGAATCAGAAGTTTGAGATGAGCCTGAGTAACATAGCCAAAACCCTGTCTCAAAGAATACCCACCCAAATACAAAAATCTTTACCTATAGAGTTGTTGTAAGGATTAAATGAGTGCCTTTTAACCGAGCTCCCTAACTTACATTCCCCAGATTTCAACCATTCAATGGCTTCCCATTTTCTGATAGATTAAGTCCCGATATAACGTGAGCAACAAATGTAGGCCATGTATGTAATTTTAAATTTCCTCATAGTTATATTTAAAAGAGAAAATAAGAAGAGTGACACTAATATTGACAGTATATTGCTCTTATTTCATTTAAAAATATGCATTTTTATTTAAGATATAATTTTGACATAATCAACATAGAAAAATATTAATGGGACATTTTATATTCTTCTTATTCCTATTAAGTCTCTCAAATCCAGTGTACATTTTACATGTATGGGATAAAGTTATTTGGACCAGTCACATTCCAAGTGCTTAATAGCCATATGTGGCTTTTGGCTACTATATTGGACAGTATAAATCTTGATCTTCTTTCAGATTCTCCAACCAGCCATGTACTTACCTCTTCTCACATGCTTTCCCCTATGCCTTTACCCCTATCGCCCCCAACCCACTTTGCTGCACTAACTTTGAAATCAGAGGCAAATTCCTACTAGATGTTTTCCTTGGCCTGGGTCAAGGCCCCTAACACATGCTCCTATAGCATTCTGTAGGGTTTTATTAAAACACCTATTACGTGGTCATAATTGCTTGGATTTCTTGGATTTTAATTCCATAAATTTCTGTTTACTAGTGACTCACCAAAGCCTAGGAAGTGCTTAGTACACAGCAGACACCCCTAAGTATATGTAATTGTACTTGCTAAAACGAATCACACTTTAGAACATGGACACAGAGCTGCTCATAGATGGTCCTGGGAAGCAAAGAGAAACCAGCCTCTCCTATTCTCACATCCACCCATAAAAATACAGGCTTGGAGTCACTCAGATGTTGGTTCAAATCCTCATTCCACCATTTAGTAAACCATGTCTTGGCCAAGACCCTATACCTCTCAGATCCTCAGTCTCCCCATCTACAAAAAAAAGGGGGGGGGGGGCTATCAATCTTTGCCATCCATAATTGTTGCACAGATTAAATAGCTGCTATAAAATGGTCCAGAATTGTTCCTGGAATATAGTTAAGTTGTTAACACTCAATTTCATCAAATTGAAGGTGTTGTCAATCACAACTACAGAAACAATAAGACACTGGTATTTCATGAACCATTGAAAAAGGGAGAAAACTCCTACAACAATGCCAGATGACCCACCCTCAACTATAAGATGCATCCCAATTTGAGTGATTAAAGTATTAAATTACTGGTCTTAAATGTATGTAATAAATACTCTGCCCACCCACTCCCACCCCACTCCCAATGCTGGCCACTGCTTTTTCCCTGGAGAATCACTGGCTAGAACTTGTAGGCAGAGTGTGCTGAGCTCTTAATCTGGATCAAATTACATGCATTCAGGAGATGGGTTTGCTGGTGCTCTGGAACCTGGAAGGAGACAATGGCTACTCACTACGTCCTCAGTATGGCTCAGCCACCTCCCCTTTAATTATTTTAGTCACTTCTCAAAACAGTCTTTTTGTGTATACTACTCATGTTTAAGAGAAAGAAATGGCTGTTCAGAGGTGAAGTCACCTAGTTAGCACATGTCAAAAGCTCTACCAGAAACCTTGGCCTGTGGTCTCCACCAAGCCATGCCATTTCCAAAGGTCTTGCCCCAAGGCTGTCTGACCACCTTGCTGAGGGCTGAAAAGGCCCTGAACTCTTCAAACAAGCTCAGATCAAACCACCAGGCATGAGTTCATTAGATTACTACCAGGAACACACCTTAAAGCAATAGGTTATGGAGACCCCTGTGAACACTGGAGGGAGGAATGAAGCAGGGCTCTCCCGGCCAGCAGGGTTTGCATAGCTCTAAGACCCAATATCCATTCACAGGGAAGAATGATGGCCACCTCCTCAGTGTCAGCAAGATTCACCACTTGGGCGCACCCCATTCTGGAGAGGGGACATGGGTAGTGTGTGAGAGGTGGAAATGGCCAGGGGCAGGAAATGTGAAGTTAGGGGAGTATTGTGAGAGGTCACCTTAGGTCCTAAATAGGTCAAATGCAAACAACTACATGGGTGGCAGGGACCAAGGACAAGAGGAAGGAGATCCCCTATTTAGTCACAGGAGCCCACATTTGCTCACAAATCCACGTGCCTGGCTTTTGCAGGAGGCATCAGGCTTTTTCTCAAGTTTACTAAGATGACAAATGCTGGTCCTGCAATGATTTAATGTACAGCAGTTTTGTTCCTTGATTCAGTTGCCATAGAAAGTTCAGCCTTTTTCCAGGGAGTCAAGTAAATCAGGATGCTTATATGTTAGTTTGAAGAAGTCTGTACATAATGGGAGGTTTTCATGCTTTTTTGTTTAGTTGAAGGAGCTCCCTCCATTCCTCTTATGTTTTTCAAGATATAGTCGGTTAAACAGTAAGAGAGGAGCCAGTCTGGTGGAGTAGAAAGTGGGACTCACCAGGCTACCTTCCTTCCCTCCCCTGGTGAAACCCCAATCCCAAGCAGCTGAGAGACTAAAAACCTCTCTGGCCTTTCCAGCTGCGGCATTTGATGATTCTGCTGTAAGTTGCTGGGAGGGGCTTAAACACACAACCATGGCAGCCTGTTGTGATAGTAAGATGGCTGATGTGGCTCAGAAGGAGGTAGCACGGGGGGCCTCCATATCCCTGAGTTCTGCACTGGCAGATCCAACTAACCAAAGATCAAACGTGTTTGGGAAAAAAATATTGTATCAATTCTGAAATGTCTAAACTTTTTTCCTTTTCATTAGCCCTTCAATAATATAGTATGATCACTGATTGTATTAGGTGTTATACGTAACCTAGACATTTGAAGTACATGGGAGGACATGTTCAGGCTATATGCCAATGCTATGCCATTTTTACAAGGAACTTGAGCTTCTGTGGATTTTGACATCCATGAAGTGCTGGCATCATGAACCAGTGCCCCACAGATCCGGAGGGGTAACTGTATTTTCATCTTATTTCAGCTGCAAAACAACCTTCCCATAGTTTGGCTTTGGGTTCCATCTGGGCCTCTCCGTTCACGTGACATGTGACATTGGTGAGGAGACCACTCTGGCCCTCAGTTTCCTGGAGGGAGCTGGGAGAGCTCAGTGGCTTTCCCTCTGTGCTCAAGGGAGGCCAGAGTTGTGCCCTCCCTTCTCTTCCCCACTTTATCTGGAATAGCACTGCTTTTCTCTATTTTATACAGTGTGGATCCCTGTAAAATTCCCTTTGAAGATAGGCTGTGATGGTCAATAAAAGTTTGAAATCCTCCAGACTAAATAATCTCCTACATTCCATCAAGCCCTGACATTCTCTGATTCTAAAAATCACCAAGTTTCAATCTATTCTTAGAAAGAAACAATCCCCAAAGAAGTCTCCAGGGGCTGGGTAGGTGTGAGCAATACATTTGTGCATGTGTTTTTTTTTTTTTTTTTTTTTTTTTTTTTTTTTTTGTTGTTGTTGTTGTTTTAATCCCTCAACATTTTCGTTTTCTTTTCTCTTTTGGGTGTCTCTGCTGCTCAGACACAAACCACATGCAAACATTTCACATGGACACCTCAACTGCTCTCAAGTGATTTATGTGCAAAAAGTGCCTGCAGGCCAGGCCAGGTGGAGCTAGCATGCTTCTGTGCCAGCCCAGCCATGTGCTTTACACTCTGAGATGGAAAAGACACTGCAGCCTGCTGCCTGCAAACAAGGCAAGTGACTGCGAAAACACAGCTCTTAAAGGCAGGAACCTACACCCAGGCCTCCTCCTTCTGCTGGCCCTGGCTCCACCCACCATCCCTTCCCTGATTCTTACCTATCTCTCCAAGAAGGAAAAAAGCAAGACAGACAACTCAGTCCAGTAACCATTTCAAGACAGTGACGTGATGCCAGAAAACATGCCCCAAAGGGGCTGTTGACTTGTTAAAGTTTCCAAAGGCTTGTTCATGTTCAGGGAAACTTGCAGCCCCAGCCCCATCCTATCGCCACAGCTGCAGACACAGCCTGAGGGCCAAGCAGAGTTGGGGCTAATTCTCCCTGGGTGACAGGTAATCCTTGGCATCCTGTATAGACAGGCCTTCTGGTCCAGCCTAAGACTCCAGCAGAGGGGAGCCAATGAGGGGAAAGCAGGACTCTGAAAAATCATAAGTAATTTCTATTTCTCTTTGGATCATGTGGGCTTTATTTGGGGGGAGGGTAGAGCCCACATGCTTTTCTGATTATATTCTCATCATGCCACCTAAAAATGAGCAGATAAATAGATTGTAAGGCTGGAAGACTTGGAGATCATCTGATTTACCCCCCTCATTTTAAGGATGGGAAAATAAGAGGGGGTATGGGAGAGCTCCTTACTGGGACTTGTCCAGCTATAGGAGCAGAATCTAGACTGGACTTCAGGCCACTGGTCATTCCACTTAGCCATGGCCTTCATCTTGGTGGCAGCACACTATGATCAGAGCTGAGGACCTGCACAGCACACGTGAGAACATAGTACCTGTGTTAGGGGGAACATCAGGGCCATTGGTGTGGTTGTTCAGGTTGTGCCCTGCACAATGGAACCCACTGTGGAACAAATGGGATCTGAAAGGCAGCTCACACTTCGCTCTCCCTGAGCCTGGCACCTTGGTGTCTGCTTGGCAGAAGTACTTCACTGACTTCCCTACTCAGAGGGGCTAGCAGGAAGGCAAAGTGGTCACAGGAAGGACACTGGAGCAAGGCCCCAAGAGGAGTTTATCAAGCAGAGAAAGGAAGGGCAGCTACTTTATGAGAGTGCAAAGGACCACTCCTGGGGACACATCAGAGCAGCAGTTTCTGCATCTCCCTTCTGGCCTGAGCCCAGTGTCCTGTGACACCTGGGCCTCCCCGTGAAGCATGCCCTGGAGGACAAAACCAGGAGCATCTTCCTCTGAATACCATCTTAGGGTAGAAGGTTCCAGAGTACATGCCTCTGCCTCCCTACCACCCTGTTCCTAGGGCTCTGGTGTCCTGCCAGGAGCCTTAAAGACCTTTGTCACTATTGTACACCTTGATGCCTTTTGAACACCCGCTTGCAGCCTCCCTTCTACCCCAGTGGCCATTCTCTGTTTCCCCACTTCCTGGGAGAGAGAAGTGACATGGCATTGAAACAGGGGGGCCCAGCCCAGCTGCTCTGCCTGCCCTGGCAAACACCCCTCTCTCCATCCTCCAATTTCTGCAGCTTCAGGAAAGGGCTGAAGACACAGATTCTAAATATAGGTGCAGCCCCGTCCTCCTACCCAGCTAATATTAGCTCTTTTGTGGAATCTACCGACAGCATCATTCCCTTTTTTTGGCTGTGCTGGTGGGAATTCTGCTTATAGTAAGGCAGACTGAGCCAGCAAGACTGAGGAACACACTGAGCAAGTACCACGAGAGCTCCCCTACCAGGGGCTGCGCCAGGTGATTTATAGAGCTCCTTTTCAAACGCAAGATTTATGATTCTGTGAATTGGGAGGCCTGGGGAACAGGTGGGGGTGGGGTGGGGAATGGGTGGTTCTGGTTAATTGAATTTGTCAGCTTCCAGATGGAGGGGGCAATAACATTTGTTGATAATTTACTCTGAGCCAGGGATACTACTACAGATTTGGCACACGTGATTTCATTGAATCTTTCCAGCAGCTCTGTGGGAGAGGTGGGTTATTATTCTGATTTTTACAGATGAGGGTACTGAGGCTGGAGGGAGTGAAGACATGAAGGCCACTTGTCCTATGACACATGGCCAGTCTTGCAAAGACGGGATTTGAACTCAGGGCTTTGTGACTTCAAAACCTCCGCTTTTCATCATACTGTCAGGTCCACTGGCTTCAACCCTGCAGGACTCTTCCGAACATGGTGCAAGCAGACTACCCACCTCTACATGCCACAGAGTTAGGGCCAGGGAGGCAGAGAGCTGGATTTGGAGCCAAGGACTTGAACTCCAAGCTGGCTATTTGCGGGCCAGCTGGGAGTAACTGATAAGGCTATCTGAGCCTGGGTTGGGGTACAGATAAAGGAACCCCAGAAGTGCTTCTGGCCCTGCCTCTGAGAGTCTGTATTGTTTCTGCTGTATTGTTTCAGCCAGTTCTCCACCCTGGCTCAGAGAGCAAACTGAATGTGTGCTGACCGGAAGGCCCCAGAGCAGCCTTTCTAAGATCAGCTCACTGCTTGAAACTCCTCTCTACAAAGTAAAAGCGAACAACAAGCCTAATTCTGCCTAAGGCAGCGTAGTGCAAATGAGATTCTTTTGATTTCCCAGGTTTGCTCAGAGAAGAGAGAAAGAGAGAGCAGGTCTGAGAGGGAGTGGTGGTAACACATGTTGTCATTCCATTGCTTATTTTCCTACCTTGTTCCAACAAGGATTTAAGGCAAAAGGATTTAGGAGCTACTGATGCCTGAGAGGATGGTGGCCCTATTCACCAAAAAGAAGAGTCAATGAAGGCAGTTGAGAGAGTCTAGAAACACAAAGATCTAAGCTGGGCCCCACCAGGAAAATGAGTCTGGAAGGACACACTGACTTATGACTGTCCCACAGGCTTATTCTCTGGCAACTGCATAAAGGCACCCTCTAGAGCAGTCTACCTGGCCATCAGAATATGGATTAGAGACCCAGAACCCAAGACCAGGGCTGGCCTGTATTGAGGAAGCTCCTGGCCACCTCTCTGAAGGCCTCTCTTCCCAGACTCCAGACATCAGAGGAGCTTTCCCACCAAAACAGCATCTGAAGAAGATGCTTCTTTTCCCACTCCATCTTTGTTGTATTTTATTGAAGTTAAAACTGATACTAAAATCTCATTTCCAGAAACCTCTCCTGGACCATTTCTCTGAGGAAGGAGGCAGACCCATTAGCGGCCCACTCAAGTGGCCCATGGCAGTCTCTCAGGAATTACTCGGAGCTCGCGACTCCCGAGTGGTGCTGGGTATGTGTGTGCATGTGCACAAGTGACAGGCGAGCGTGGCGACGCTGTCACCGTCAGGAAATCACAAACAACAGGGTTGTTTTCAAGGTGAGGCAGGGGTTCTGCATCTTACAAGAACCAACCGAGCCTTAAGGAAAATCTCACAGGCACGTCCACATGAGCATAACCAGACAAGTGCACAGGGGCCCAGGGACACAGATCTACCCAACATCCACATCCAAGGTCAGACACACATGCCCGTGGAGCAGGCACATACACATGTGTCTACACTGGCAGATACCTGCATAGCCACCAATGCTTAACACACTCGCAGCCGTGGATCAGCCCTCTGCATGTCTTAGATTCTGCATGGGTCCTGGGAGGGTGGTCCTTGCAAGCTAGAAGTCCACCATATTCGGAACTTCTTTGTTGGGCATAAGCTCTGGAGGACCTCAGAGAATTTTCTAAATTGCCAAGAGGTTCATTTTCAGTGTGTTTCCTAATCACCTTCTACCCAGAAGCCCTTGGCACATGTACCCAGGCAGAAAATGAGCAACACAACTCGGCAGTGCTTGACTTCTGAGAGAGGGGCAGCAGATAAAATGGTGTTAAGGAGAGAGGATGGCAGGCAGGGTGATGGAGAATAAGCTTCCTTGGGTTGAGTCCAGCTGCTTCACTCCAGAGCCAAGCAAGAGAGGGACCAAAGGAGTGCTTCACAGATGACTGCTCAGTGAATTAATTCAGGGCTACTTGAAGCCAAACTTCCTTGGTCTATTTGCCATCCCCACCACTCACAGGATGGAGTCCACCCTCCTACAGGTTTTTTCTAACCAGGAAAAATCTCATGTGCCCCCACCATCCCCATTTCTGCCCCCTCACTTATTGTTTTTGTTCCGCTGAATTTCATCCCATTTCTTCAAAACTCCAGGGCCTACCTCATATGAGACATTGGGCAGACTTTCCTTCTGCCTCGAATACCCTCTGCTTCCTTTTATATCTGGAAAATCACTTCTCACCCTTCAACATGCACCTTAAATACCCCCTTGCCATGGTTTGGATATTTGAGTCCCTTCAAAATTCATGTCAAAACTTAATCCCCAATGCAACAGTCTTAAGAGGTGTGACTTTGGGGAAGTGATTTATTCATGAGGGTTCTGCCCTCATGAATGGATTAGCACTTTATAAAAAGAGGAAATTACCTAGATTCTTTTATCTTTCTTCCCTTCTGTGAGGACACAACATCCATCTGCCTTGGAGGACCCAGTAACAAGGCGCCATCTTGGAAGCAATGAGCAGCCCTAAGCATACACCCAACATACTGACCCCTGGGTCTTGGACCTCCCAGCCTCCAGAATCATGAGAAATAAATTTCTAGTATCTATAAATTATCCACTTTCTGGTGTTTTGTTGTAATAGCATAAGCAGACTAAGACACAGATCTCTTGCAGCTTTCAAAGCTCTTTCCTTCTACCTCTCTTTTCCCCAAGCCAGAGTTCACTGTAGCTTCCAAAGGGCACCCAGTGACACTTCTTCATTCTTCTGTGGCTGTCTTCCCACAGGGACCAGCTCCAGGGGCAGCCAGGGCTCACTCATCCCAAAGCCTTGTCCCCAGTGATACTGGTGGCAAACTAGGCAAGGAGTGTACTGTAGCTCCAGGGCTGGCTTTGGGCCTTGTGAGTCCTTTAGCTTGCTTTTCTCATTTGAGTGGAAACACAAGAAGCAGTGGATGTCAGTATGGGAAACAGACTGAGGGAGGAAGCAAGTCTGGGTCACACACTGTACTAAAACTTTCTTTAGGGCTGCTGCAAAAACACATGCTTTCCCTAGGGTCAAGTTCCAGGGTGTGAATCCCATCTCTTCACATTTTGCCCCCTGGCCTGTGACTCCCGCAGCCTCCTGTCCCATTTAACCTTCCCAAAGCTCTCTTCTTGGGGTGCTCCTGGGTATAAAAGCATCATTAAGGACACATCTCTCCCAGGTTAAACTCTAACTCCCCAATGCACAAGAGATACCGCACTACCGTTCTGCTGGAGAAACTGGGGCAGCCAGGCTGGGTTAGTGGTTGCCGGAGCCATGGGCCCTGCCTGCTCCTTTAGGGAAGCCCCAAATGGATTAATACCTGGTTGGTCCACTCGATAAAATAAATATATAAAATGAGATGATTTGAAATCTTCTTTCTTTATTGATTTATTTAGATTTCTAAAAGGTCACAGCCAATTCTTTTAGCAACTAGACAGAAACCTGGAATGAGTAAAGCGTTGGGAGCTGGAAATAAATTCCACTGCAGAAACACTGGACTGTCTTCAGAAGTTAAGTGTGGCATTAAGCTCTGAATATAGGGAGATGAAGGAGACATGGCCTAGCCCTCCTGGAGCCCCACAGTTGAAAAAAAGCAGAGCTTCCCTGTTCAGATTCTAAAGCACTTTCTCAATACCAGTGACATGCCTGGGGATGGCTCAGGCATCATTCATGCTTACTCCCCTCTGCAACCCACAAAGAGTGTTTTTATTCCACAGAGGAGGACACTGTGACTCAGAGAGTTAAATGACTTGTCCAAGATCAAGCAGCCAGTGGGTGACTAAGGATGGGAATCCAGGATACTAGCTCTCGGCATTGGTGGTCTCACATCCATTACAGACTAGGACAAATTTTCAGTCTGGTGGGTAGTGATTTCTTTAAAAATTCGGAGACCCCTTTTTTCATTTCATTGTCACAAAATCTAGGAAGCAGCATTAATGTAGTGTCCCTATGTTACCAATGAGAAAAGTGGGGTTCAGTGTTATCTACACCAGCTTGGAAAAAAATAGTTGAGATAAGAATTAAATTTTGGGGGGGTGGGTACTGGGTTCAAACTCAGGGGTGCTCTACCACTGAGCTACATGCCCAGCCCTTTTTTTTTTTTTTTTTTTTTTTTTTTAATTTTGAGACAGGGTCTCACTCAGTTGTTGAGACTGGCCTAAAACTTGTGATCCTCCTGCCTCCATTCCCCATCTGAGATGATAGGCATGCATCTCTGTACTCTGCTAGAATTAAACATTTTTGAGTCCCACCTCCCAGTGAGCTGTGGTGGCCTTTCTAGGGCAATGGAAGAGAAGATGGAGGCCATAGGGTGGTCAGTGCTCAATGATAGGGTACCAGGAGACCCACATTCCATCGAAGGAAGAGTCTCCAAAGTCTAGACCTGGCCTTTGTTATCAGATCTTATTTTAGTTCTGCTTTGGTATCACTGGACTCCTGTTGAGACAAAGTCTCAAATCCTTAAAACCTTTAATGTCCTAGGACAAAGTGCAGACTCCTTTACAAAGTACACAGGTCCTTTAAGACCTGCCCACTGGGCCTCTCCAAATCACCTTCCAGCTGTTCCTCTAAGCCCCTGAATGCTTTTGAATATGCAGATAGACTCTGCTCTCACTGCATTCCTGGCTCTGCTTGTGCCCTATGGCCCTGTTCCACAGCCCAACTCCAAAGCATCCTTTAGGACTCTGTGTGGACCACTTTCTTCTGACATTGTTCATCCTTGATCCCTCCTACCTCCACATTCCTGTGATTTCCTTATATGCCTGTGTATAGCCGTGTTCATGCTTGTGAGTCAATGAATAGAGTCCAATGTGCCCCCACAAGACTGAGTGCTTCTCTGGGGCAGCAAGCCAGATGGATTCCTTTCGGTGTGACCAGACACTCCAGTAAAGGACTTGGCACAGGAAAGAGGCTTAATATATAATTGCAGAATTAACTAATGAAGTCACTGTATGAGTGAGTGGATGGCCACAATTCCAAGCCTCTCTCATTTAGAAATGTTCAGGATTGACATCATTATCTATACTGTAGTGAAATTGCTGCATTTCAGGGTGTAATCTCCGACTCTTGTTTCTCTGCTGCAAGCAATTTCAGCTAGGGATATTCTTTACGCAATTTCACATATTAAAAAAACAACAAAAACAAACACTGGACTCTTTTGTTAACCTCCTGGATGCCGAGCTATTAATACTTGTGGATATTTTGATTTTCTAGGAGGACAAGGATGGATTCCAGGGGAGATAATGGTATGAGCATTGGTCTTGTTCAGCATGTGGTGGAGCAGCCAATCTATTATCTGCTATGGAGGAGAAAGTTTTGCTTCAAAGGAGCAACCATCCAGGCATTTGTGCTCAAATGTTTAAAATGTTAAAATTGTATCTGTTCTGTCCACCCTTGGTCCTCAGTATTCAGTGCCTCATTTAGCATAATGTCAAGAAACTCACTGTCCTGCCCACAGGGAAATTTTCAAGCTTCAATCCACTACCAAGTTTCTAGGGCTTGTAGATTCTTTTTCTGATGTGAACAAGTGAAAAGACATAACTGTAAGCTGTCATAATCTCTATGCTTATCATGACTTTTTAAAGTTTATAAAAAATGAGGCAAGATTAACACTAATCCTTTATAAAATCATGTGAAAAATAGAAGAGGGAGGAACGCTTCCCAGTTCATTTTATGATTCTGATACCAAAATAAGACCAGGACATCATTAAGAAAAAAAATTATAGAAAAATGCCCCCCATAAATATAGACAGAAAAATTCTCAACAAAATATCACTAAGCTGAAACAACATGTAGGATTATGCTACACCACCAAGATACAATTTATCAAGATATGTAAGGTTGGTTCAACAAACAAAAACCAATCAATGTAATATACCATATTAAGACAACAAAGCACAAAAACCACATATATGATCAAGTCAATAGACACAGAAAAAGAATCCAACAAAACCCAACACTCCTTCATAACACACACACACACATACAATAATAATTTTGTCAACAAAATTATGAAAGGAAGCAATCCTCAACTTGATGAAAGTCATCTTTGAAAAAAATCACAGCTAACATTATACTTAATTGTCAAAGACTGAGAACTTTCCCCTGAAAATTAGAAACAAGAGGTGTCTACTTTCTCTATCCAATATTAGACTAAAATGTTTAAGAGAATTTAGCTAAGAAAAATAAATGAAAACATTCAGATTAGGGGAAAGAAGAAATGAAACTCTTTCTACTCACAGATACCAAGATCTTATACATTTAGAAAATCTTAAGAAATCCATAAAAAAAAACTACTATGAGTTAATAAACAAGTTGAACAAGGTTGCAGGATATAAGATCAATAATTGTAGTTTTCACCATCAATAATAACCAATCCAAAATTATAACCAAGAAAACAATTCTATTTATAATAGCATCCAAAAGGAACAAAATACTTAAGAATAACTTAACAAAATAAGTACTGTACTTTCATTCTGAATATTATAAACACCATAAAAAGAAATTTTAAAAGGTTTAAATAAATGGAAAGTTATGCTGTGATCATGGACTGGAAGACTTAATGTTGTATAGATGATGATATTGATTAACAGATTCAATACATTCCCCATCAAAATCCCACTGGATTTTTACAATTGGATACTAAAATTTATATGGAACTACACAGGATACATACACTAAAAAATCTTGAAAAGGAAGAAGAAGTTTGGAGAATTTACATTTCTACTCTTAATGTTTTATAAACTACTGTGAAGTGGTTATCAAAACAGTGTGATATTGGTATAAGGATAACCGTGTGTGTGTGTGTGTGTGTGTGTGTGTGTACACATATAACATATATACATACATACATACATATCCATGGAATAGAATTGAAAGTACAAAAATGAACTTCTATATTTATAGTCAATTGATTTTGAACAAAAATACCAAAACAATTCAGTGGGAAAGAAAATCTTTTGAAAAAATAATTCTAGAATAACTGGATATCAAAATACAAAAGGACAAAGTTGGATCAAGACCACCATGCAAGACAAAAAGATTAGCTCTGTTGCTGCCTGAAGTGATGGCCGCTTGGAGCAACGAAGCTGAAGGAGCCCTAATTAGGAAGGGCTGTTGTAGCTAGCTGGAAGCCATGGGTTCCACCTGATATGTATGTGACGCACCTGTAGGCACCCGCAAACCTGAAGGTATATAACCGGGTGAAAGCGGTCCGAGTTAGGAGAACGGAGAATTCAGTCAGCTGGGCAGTCACTCGGTCGGTCAGAAAAATCAGAGCGGCCAGAACGTAGGCAGAGCGGTTACAGAAGAGAAACCAGATAGAAGAAGTAATGACTGGTCAGAGTTAGGCCGAGGCTCCCAAGGAAGACAGAAGACAGAAGAAAGAAGAAGGAAGAAAGAAGAGAGAAGAAAGAAGCTCTAATCTTTCTCTAAGCTAAGCTCTATCTTTCTAACTCTAACTCTAACTCTAAGCTAAGAAGACAAAGTAGAAGTAAAAGTAGTGAAAGCTTAACTCTGCCTCCGAGATTTTTTCCCGGGTTTCGGTACCAGGCAGCTTACACGAAGCCTCAGGAAGAAGTTCAGAGGCGAACTGGAAACAAACAGCTTTTTATTCTGATAACTTTTCTCTCTGGCTCTAACAACGACTAACACGCGCCACACACACCACCAAAATGGCGCTGACCCGATCAGCAATCTCGGCTCAAGTCACTCGAGATCCTGGGCCAAGTCCTGTGAGACTACGGAAGGCGACAATGCCCAAATCTCCATGGCCCATAGTCAACCGCAATTTAAGCCATCTCCCCAAACAGGGCTCCTGCATAGCTCAAAGTGAATCATAGACCTACATGTAAGAACTAAAACTTTAAAACTCTTAGATGAGAATCGGCATAATCTTCATGCCTTTAGATTAAGCAATGGTTTCTTAAACATGACACCAAAAGCACAAGCAACGAAAGAAAAAAAATAGATAAAAAAATGGACTTCATCAAAATCCAAAACTTTTGTACTACAAAGGACATTATCAAGAAAATAAAAGACAGAATGAGAGAAAATATTTGCAAATCATAGATAAGTAACTTGTATAAAGAATATATAAGGAACCCTTATAACTCATCAATAAAAGACAAATAACTCAATGAAGAAATGGGCAAAGGATTTGAATAGATATTTCCTCAAGGAGATTTTTTTAAATTGACAATAATCACGTAAAGATGTTGAACATTATGAGTCATTAGGGAAATCCAAATTAAAGCCACATGAGATGCCACATCAAACCCACAAGGGTGTCTAAAAGAAGACATAATAAAAAAATTTTGGAGAACTGGAGCTGTAGCTCAGTTCAGCAGAATGCTTGCTTAGCATGTGTGAGGCACTGGGTTCAATCCTTAGCACTGCATAAAAATAAACAAATAGAATAAAGGCAAGCTGTCCATACACAACTACATAAAAATGTTTTTAAAAAAGTTTTGGAAATTATGTAAAAGAATTTGGAAAATTCATAAATTTCCAGTAAGACTGTATAGTGATGCCAGCTACCTTTGAATACAGGATGCCTGCTCCTGAAACTGTTAATCATAGAGTTACCATGTGACCCAGCAATATCACTCTTAGACCTATATCCAGAAGAACTGCAAATATATGCCTACACAAAACTTGTGCAAAAATGTTCACAACAGCATTATTTGTAGTATTTAGAAAATGGAAACAACCCAAATGCCCATCACCAACTGATAGACGGATTTAAAAAATGCATGGTGTGTGTGTAAGAGAGAGAAAGAGGAATAAAGTACTGATTCATGCTACAGTATGGATGAACCTTGAAACCATTATGCTAAATAAAAGAAACCAGGATAAAGGCAACATCTTGTCTGATTCCATTTATATAAGATGTTCAGAATAGCCAAGTCCCTAGAGAAAGTAGATTAGTGGTAGCCAGAGCTGGGGGGAGCAAAGAATGGGGAGCAGTTGCTAATGAGGATGGGGTTTCTTTTGGGGGTGATGAAATATTCTAAAATTAGATAGTGGTGATGGTTGCACAATTCTGTAATTATTCTACAAAAATGGGGAATTGTATACTTTAAAAGGGTGAATTTTATGGCATGTGAATTATATCTCAATAATGCTGCTATAAAAAATATGCAAGAAAGAGACTGTAGGAAATGTGGAAAAAAATGGAAACAGCTGACTTGCTAAAAGTAGTGAGATGGAAGGTGATTTTATTTCCTTTCCCGTTATTGTTGTATTAATGTTGTTTGTGCTATAATAATGTGAACAGAAGACAGGGGTAGAAAGAGAGAACCCAGCACAGAAAATGGGCCTTAGCTTTTGAGTCCAGACACTCACGTCTGTTCTTCCTTTCTCTGCTAGTTACTGACTCGGTGCTCTTGGCTTTGTAACTTCACCTCCCTGGGCCTCAGTTTTCTTTTTGCAGAAGTGGGAATAACACCAACCTTCCAGAGCTGCTGTGAGGATTGTATGTGGCCTTCCAAACCCAGAGAAGATATGTAGCAGGTGCCCATGTTGCTCATTCCCCTTCATTTATTTATTCAAACAATTATGGAACATCTGTTGGATGCTGGGGATATAAATGAACCAAGATTTTTAAATATATTAGTGTTTAGAAAGGAAGACAGACACATAGATAACTAAAACAAGTTCACTGGGAAGGGTAATGGTGAAGATGTTTACAAACAGCTGGTTGGATAAGCTATGTGCAGAGACAAAATATATTTCTGAATTTTGGATGGGATCTTTTGGTGAAGAGGCCAGACCAGGAAATGAAAACTGACAGAAGAAAGGCAGAATCCAGAACCACAAATCCTTCTGCTGGCACATGGCTGTTCAGTAGTGGGATTCCATATGTATCGCTACGCGCGATTCTCAGAGAATTCCAGCAAGGAAAGGATTATTACTCTAACCTTACAATTGAGAAGACTAGTCTTGGAGGGGCCAAGAGAGTGTGTGGTTTGATAAAGCCAGTACGTGGTGCCAACCCCCCTCCACTCAGCCACATCTACGTCTTCTTCTGGGAAATCTCGGCTCCACCCATGAGGAAGGAAGACCATGGGGAAGTGAGGTGCTGGAAAATGAACAGTTCTCTTCATGACATGGCTGGAGGGAGGTATTAAGCTTGTAACTTCTTGTTCCCCCTTGGTGTCCAGTGAGAATGCAGGTCAGATGGAACCCCAGAACCCATTTGGCCCTAGATCATCCAACAAGGATATCATATATTCCTTGAGGAGGTATGTTCTGTGGATCACCAATGTCTAGTAAATACTTCTCCAGTGATCTCATGCTCTGTTTGTTGATTCTGCCCCCAGCGCTTGAGACCATGACATGAGAGCCCAGAAGTAACACATTACAGACCTGTGGGGCCCATGTCTGCTAGTTAAAGGGTACACACACACACACACACACACACACACACACAAGACACCGGCCCAAATCTCAAGGGCGAGGGGGTGGGGACACTGATTTGTGTTTGTGTCCCCAAGGTTTAGCTTGATATCTGGCACAGAACTGGGGCTTCAGTGGGTCCTCCTCAACAGCAGCCTAACTGATCTTGGGTTTGATGGAACCTTCCCTCCGCAAAAGCAAGAGACCTCCTTTTACCTAACATATCTCTCTGGGAAGAGAAGGATGACAGATCAGAGCACAGGCATTCTGCCCAGAGACCCTAATGGGCCCCCCAGAGATGCTGCCAAGCTTCTGGTAATTGGCCAGCTGATCTGACCAGTCTCATTTATCAAGAGCCATAACCAGACCGTTCTTTGGCTTCTGTGTTAGTCCCAGTGCACTGTTCCTGACAGTGAGCCTGTGATCCCAAAGCCTCCCATCACCGGAATATCTCCAGAATTGAATGAAACAGACCTCTGTAGGCCCAGGGGCCAGCAGTGTCCAGAACTCTGTAACCACCCTGGGCAGGGAGAGCCCTCTGCAGTGATTCACAATGACCCATGGGATTCACAGAAGAGTTTGGAGGAATCTTAGCCAGGCAAGATTCAATAAGGAAATCCACAGAGATCACCCCCCCCTCCACACACACACACACACACACACACACACACACACACATCTCAAAGGTAGAAGAAGGCACACAGACTCAGGGACCCATAGAGCAAAGACAGAGCTGTCTCTGTCTCTTGAAAGATATCTCATCTTTGGGAAGCTCCTTTACCTCTCTGAGCCTCAGTTTCTTCTTCAGCTAAAATGGATGTAATGTATTGTTAGGGAGGCTGCAGAAGCTACTCAGATGGACAGGTTTATCACAGGATTGTTGATGATTGACATGAGAATGTGATGACAGGAGAGTGTATGTTGAAAAGAAAGAAAAAGAAATAAAGCGAGGGCAAACTGCTCTTAGTAGAGAGAGAAGAAAATAAGCCAGTGCTCAAAACGGTCAGAGGGCAAAATAAGGGAAGATATAAGAAAATCACATTTTCCAGTAGATGCATCGGGGAAATTATCTAAGGTCTACCAGCTGTTCGATCTTGAAAGCTCAATCATAACACTGAAGACCTATTATTATACCATTAATAAATGTCTCCTACAGATGTAGAGGGCAAAAGTAGCAAATAGGTTCCTTATCAGGAGTGAATTCCAGCTGATTGATAACATTTATTTGGAGCACTGCATTTGAAAATGTTCCAACACCTCTTCTGGATGTGAAGGTAAAGAGTCTGTTTTAATTGGGGGTGTCTGCAGTGGGGAGGAGGGAAAGAACGGCAGCCTGTGGGCCATGTGAGATGGATGCTGTCATGGTACAGCCAGATGCCCCCTTGGGGACTGAGGTACACTCACTCCTCCAGTTTGGGGGCTGTTGCTGTTGGCTGCTGACAGCTCTCAATTGAGTCCTCTCCAGGAATGACCCTCAGTCCAAGACAGCTGTCACCTGGGGGCAGTGCACAGCTGTCACTGCAGTGGGCAGTAAAGCTACCTGCCCTTGACGGTGTGAGATATGTGAAGGGTCATCCCAGCTCCAGTGCTCTAGTGGGGCCAGTTGAAGTCTTTGTTGTGACTCTACTATAGCTCAACTCTTCCCCACACCCAATCTGGCTTCTCTTACCCCTTTATTGGTGTTCATCCTAAGAGCACATCCTGATTAACTTTCTGCATGCAAATCTCTGTCCCAAAGTCTGGCCCTGGAGAACACCACCTAATACATTATGTATTTGCATTCCTGCACAAGCTATCCCCTCTCTGACTGGCTAATAGCTTGTCATCTGTGCTTACTTACTCTTCAGCGAAGACTCACCATTAGCCAATGAGAACAACACAGAGCCCATTAGTCTTCTCTTTTTAACTTGGCAGCAAGGAATCTCAAAGTTCTCTATCCTTCCTTCTCCTTTGCCTATGTCAGAGGTGAGGTTTTGCTTTAGACTTGGAGGCTCTCCAGTCTATAAAGGCTAGGTTGGCTCCATTCCTCTCATTTCAATCACTCCTCCTCCCACCCTGTAACCCTAAAAGAGACAGTTAGCCTTTATCCACAGCTCACTTTTAGGAATCATTATACAGCAAAGGTGACAGCAGGATGAGGATTATACAGCAAAGGTGACAGCAGGATGAGGAGCAATACGTGTTAATGACACTCACTAGCACGATGCTTTCAACTCATGCGTGTGTATTGTAGACACAGCGACTCTTTGAGGGTATTGTCATTTCTTTCGGATAAAAAGTACAGAGAGGTTAAATGATTTTCTAAATCAAACAGCAAACTCATTGCAGAATGTAGACTGGCATCTAGGTTTCCTGGCAGACAGTTGTACAGATTGCAGCCACAGACAGAAACTGCTTCGCTGGCCTCTGCTGCTCTCTCAGGGATCAGTGCAGTATTTCTAGAGAACACTGAAACACTAGAATTAGTTCAAGGGTCTTCTCCCATCCTCTGTTTTTACTGTTTCCCTGGGATCTTGGTAGTGCTTGGATCCTGCACTGAGCACTGAAGGGCATCATGGAATCCAGGAGATGACCTAATAATCCAGTGCCCGAATCCCTGCTACAGCCTGGACAAGTGGCCATTCTGTTCCTGTTTGGAGCATTTCATTGATGGGGAGCTCACTACTCAGAAGGCTGCTTACCCCATTCTCCCCTCACAAAACTAAAAAGGAAAACTGTGCCATTTAAATGAGATGCTAGATGCAAACACATAGAAAGCACTCAGTGAATAAGATTTTTTTTCCCATTTCTGCTAAATGCACAACAAGCAGACAGAATCAGACTATAGGGAACGTGTGCTCATCTCCAGCCACTGACCCAGACATGTTCCTGGGGAACTACCCAATCCTTACACAAAATCAAGATAGAGCTTTGGAAGTACAGAGGTTCGGAGTATGGTCTTTTTGGCCAAACCATCTAGATTTGAGGTCTGGCTCTACCATTTGTCTGTGTAAACCTAGAAACATCAGTCATTCTGTTCCTAAATTTCCCAATCTGTAGAATAAAGAGAGAATAATGTTATCTATCTTATTAGAGATTGTCATCTAAATTCTTAAAATTCTGCTAGGCATGTGGTAAATATTAAATGCCATTTTATCCTCATTCCCATTTTAAAGATCAAGAAACTGAGGCCAGGAGATTGAACCATTTCTCTAGGGTCAAATGGCTTAATGAGGAGCAGAGCTTGGATATAAATCCTGGCCTGCCTGAGTGACAAGTGCACTTTCCTTTATATAACATCTCTGCTATTCCTTTTGCCTTTTTTTTTTTTTTTTTTTTTTTTTTAAGATGACTGAGTGGGAGATGCCAGTGCAGAATTCTGCCAGAGAAGCTGGCACTTCCTGCTCATTTGAGAAGGCTGTTTGTTCTCAACAGCACAGCTGAGTGAGTCTGGGAGTCAAGTTCACATGCAGGTGATAAACCGTGGTGCTACCTGGTTGCTAAAGAGACACGCAGGGGCTGAGAGAGCAAAGACCAACTCAGGTTCCCAGATCTGCTACTGCAACCAAACCCAGCTTTTGCTTTGGGGGGGGGGGGGGGCGGGTGGAAGAGACAAGTCACCAACCTCCACATGACCAGTGACTTTGTGGCCCCAAGACGGACTGATAAGCACTTCTCAAAGATAATGTGACCATTCTTTTGCTCCGTGCAGCAGTGGCTTGAAGGTTGGCTGCTGGCAGATGGTACTGCTTTAGGATGCAGCTAGTACAGGGCAGTGCCTCTGTTGCACAAAGGAAGGCTTGCAGGGAGGAGTAAAATTCAAAATATTTAACAACTGGTAGGCACAGGCAGTGACCAATCAGATCAGACACTGCAATGAAAATGAACGTCAGTGGCAAACAGCAGGGCCCTGGGGTACATCCTGGCCGAACCTTGGCCTTGGCAGCAAGGAAGCTGAGTTTGCAAACAGAAGAGGAGCCACAGGGTGGGGGGCCAGGAGTCAACAGAGAATTGTCTGCTTATCTCATATGGAAGTCCCAGAGAGGATTCTCTAAGCCCCCTGGGCTCTGCAGAGCATAATTCAAAAGCCGTTGGAGTACAGGAAAATGTAAGTGTCTTATAGGTCCAGCTTCAAGACCTAGCAACATCAGCTGCCTTGGGTGCAGAGGACCAGCCTCCAAAATAGCAAAGCCCTGATTCTACCTGAAGACACGCCCAGCCCGTAAGGCTCCAACTGATAGACTGTCGGAAAGTTATTCTGCTTGCCTTTCCCTTTGCCAGGAGCGCTCATTTGCAGCCTCCCAAGGTAGGTGCTTCTGCCTATAGATGAGAGCACCAGTGCTCCTCACTGCAGCCCCCAGGATTCAGAATGTTGCCTGGAATCATGCAACATGAGCTCTGGCCTGTCAGGAATTCCACCAGAATCCTGTTCTGTCCAGGTAGCCCCCAGAGCCCCTCCCAGCCCCTCTCTTTCCCAGTTGGATCTGCCTGTCTGCTGCTATACTTTCACAGAAAGCACATGTTCCTGCTACCTTTTGGACAAAGTCACAAGGGGTCAATTATTTGTGGCATTGAAGCTGGGCTTGAGTACCATTTCTTGGGCTTGCATAAGATGAAGCTCCACATGATGAAACAAGTCATTGGTCCATGAGGTCCAGTGGGAAGTACTAGAAGGGAAGGCCTCCCCTGAGGGCAATGCAGCAAGACTGTTCTTTCTCTTTCATTCAGTCTTACCCATCAACGAGTTTGCTGTAGTGGACTTGCCAAACCGAGAGCTACCCCAGAGAATGCTGCTGAAATACTTCCCCACTGTTCACAGAACTCAAAAGATTGACGTTGACCTTGTCCCCACTTGTATCTTACAAATCGGATCTACTACCCGGGAAAGACACCCCTCTCCCCATTAATTTTGTTAGCGGATTTTCATTCTGTCTTTCATATATGACTATGAGTCAGCCTTCACCAGCTTCATCTTTTCTCCATGGAAACCTCATGCAGCCCAAGATTAGCAGGCCCTGCATTTGAGTGACAGCTTCACAGGAATGTGAAGAGACCAGTGCATCTGGATGAGACAGGATACCACTGAGCATCAACTCTTGTATCAGTTAGCCCAGGTCCCCTCCCAGTCCTGCCACTTCTGCCAGCTGTGCAACCAGGGAAATTGACTCAAAAATCTTCCAACACCTTTTCTTTAGTATAAAATAATAGTATGTATCTTAAAAATTAAAATAATGGTATGTATCTGTAAAAATTAACCAAAATAATAAAATCATGCATCACATAAGGCTGTTTTTATCAATGACAGACTACATATGACAGTGGTTACATAGAGCATGAAAAGTTCTTACGGCCTACTGATATAAACATTATCACATCATAACATGATGCATTACCCATGTGTTTATGGTGATGTTGGTATAGAAAAATCTACTTCGCTGCCAGTCATATAGAAGTACAGCACATACAATTACGTACAGCACATGATATTTGATCATGATAATAAGCAACTATGTTACTGGTTTATGTATTTATTAAACTGTATTTTATCATGATTTTAGAACATAATACATGTGAGAAAAGTTTACCATAAAACAATGTGCTGTGTCATGCCAGCAGCAGCTTCCTGCATCTATCTCATGCTTACTGTGTCCCTTGATTGCATAAAGAGGCCACATAGAGTGATTGACCTAGACCACCTGGTTTGTGTAAACACATCTGATGATGTTCACACAGTGATGAAATCCCCTAACCTCACAGTTCTCAGAATAGTTCTCAGAATCCTATTATTAAAGAGACCCAAAACTATACATAAAGCACTTAGCACTATGCCTAACATGTAGTCAATAGTTCACTCATTATTAATATTGTTAACCATTCAAACATTTATTGATCAGTTGCTATAAACCCTATACCTTGCTAGGGGCTGGAGCTGCCAGTCTCTACCCTCAGGAACTGCATGTCCCCTGGAACAGAACCACAGAGGAACCAACAATTAGAATGTAGTGTGGTGAGTGCTTTGTTAATGATTATTTTTAAAAAGAACGCTCACTAATAAATGACCACCGTTTCTTGCTAGCCACTGTGTGCAACATGCTCTATTTGAGTCAAATGTATAAGCTTTCTAGTCCTAGCATCTGGGTTCAAACCCCAGCATTATCACTAGTTTATTATGTCATCTTGGGCATGTTAATTAACTTCTTTGAAACTTAGATATTGTGGAAAAGATACAAGTCAGAAAAAAAAATTCAGAGTACCTTGCACATGGTAGGTGCTTAATAAGTGTCCAGAGGGTTTGAATGAGCATTTTGAGCAGTGACTAAGAGCATGTAGAAGGCAGATACGGGGTCGCTGCTTTCTCCCACCACTAGAGAATCCATTTAGGAATTTCTGAAGGCAAGCAATAAGTTCACCTGGGGCATGTGACAGGATTGATGCCAGGTGGCTTTTCTGCTTTATAGCCAATTCCGAGCCAAAGACTGCAGCCACGATGACTTGAGACTGACCACTAGGGTGCAGTTGTTGGCAAAAACCAGGCAGAATGTTCCAAACAGCAGGCTCTTCAGGACCAAGGCGGATAAAAGGCAGAGGGGTCTAGGGAGGAAGCACTTCATGCTCCAACCAGGCTGCACGCTCTGGGTTCTACCAGGCGTCCCCAGGCTGGCATTCCCCCAAGCCTACCCCGTGGCCAGGACGAATCACGCTGCCTCCAGGCCTTCTGGGCTGGCAGTAGACAAGTCACATCACATTTCTCTTTGTCCCAATTTCCTCCTCTGTCTAATCGAGAGAGTAACCCTAATCCTGCCTTTAATGCAGGGTTGCTAAGAGAAAGAGAATCAAACATAAAAGAACTTGAGAAAAATACAGTACCACAAAAACAATGCAGTATCATTACTGCCATCATTACTACTCCGATTACAGAGGCTGTGTACAGTCTTTTCCTATGCATTGTGGATTATCATTAATCCTTCCTACAACCTATTACCTAAGAAATGAAGAAACTGAGGCTGAAAGAGTCATGGCCACCACTAGTCCCTTTATTGCCTCAGCGAATTCAGGAAAGACACCTCATGCCCTGGGCAGCTGCAGCAGCTCTGGGACAGGTAATTTGGCGAGTAGAATGGATGCAGGATGGCGGTGAGTTCCCACTCACCCTTGACTAGACAGCAGTACACACTACACACCGTCAACAGTGGTTTGCAATGACCTGAGCAAAATGTTGAGTCAATTGGTTCAATAAAGACCAAGATAGGACTCAGATGCAGGCCTGTTACAGTATACAAGTCATGAGCACCCCAGGTGGGCAATCGCCCGCCTGGAGCCAGTGGCTTCTTTGTGGTGACCCCAAACACTGGCTGTCCTTCCTGCACACTCAGCCACTTGCAGGCCTGTGTGGGGAGGAACAAGAATGAAGCAGACAGAGCTGCACACCTCAGGGAGAGCCTTACCACTGCAAAGGAGCCCTGCGAATCACAATGCCCCGTCCTCAGAGCTGAGCCAGTGCACAGAGAGGAACAGAACTGCACAAACCCAGACCTGTTTACACGAAGGAACATTCTTGTAGCATGGCCTGATAAGTCTGTTGTTAAGCCTGCCTTGCTTCCTGTCGCAGAGCACCTGGCTCTCAGCTCAGGAAAGATAATCACTCTGGGAAACGGCTCTGCTCAGGAGACCTGGAAGGCTGCTTGCAGTCTAGGATGAAACCCGCCTTTCAACAGGACTTCACCTCTTCCCACGTCAGACAAGGGGAAACCCAACCCTTGAAGGAAAGGGTTTGCACACACACAGTCCTTCCAGGTGTCTGCAGCCATAAGTGACCCTCAGGAAAAAGAAGGTGCCCCGGAACTCCCAGCTCAGAGTACCTCCTGCACAAAGACCTTAAAGTTCCCTGCTGGGACAATGAGAGACCACAGGGCACTCCAGCAGCTATCATCTGTCAGTGCCAACACCAGCCCTGTCCCTGCTGAGGTCCAGGCGAGGTCCAGGAAGAGAGATCACACAGCACTGGGGTGGGAGTGGGGGCTGTGGAGGGCAGGAAGGGGGAAGGGCTTTGGAGAGATCAAAACAAATAACAGGCATTGTTATCTGACCCCAAAGAAGAGGGCCAGGGAGAACTGGGTGATCCCAGCCACAGTGAAAGAAGGGCCAGCCTCCCCTAGTCATGAAAGAGTTTAATGAGGCTTATTAAAAGCCCATTTTGGGGTCCTGCTGAAAAATAATACTAGCAAGTTTTTTTTTTTTCCATAAGAATTGCTTCCTAGGGATCACACACACACACACACACACACACACACACACACACACACACACACCACCTCGACAAATTCCCACATTGCCCACAAATCCTGCCATCTTTCACATCCTCACACTCCAGGTACATCTATCTCAAGGATGCCACCATTCACTGCACACACACAAACTGTAAAACAGAAAAAGCAGGTCTAGTCCCCAAGGTTAGTCATGCACCCTTTGAAATTCCAGACTTTGAGGCAATCCAAGAACTTCCTCCACAAGGAGTTGTCCTCCACATAAACAAACAGCACAGCCTCTGATCCCTATCATTCTCCACGCTGTGCCTGAGGCAAGGCAGCTCCGCAAAGGCAGAAGCTACCAGCTTTCTTTAGTCCAGGATCATTAAGCTTTGGTGGGAAGCAGCAGCCTTCGGCAGGGTCACCACACACAAGGGGGCTGTGTCCCCCTGACTTTGGCAGATTCTCTCTGATATGCTAAGTCCCAGTCACTTGGAGGAGGCAGCCCTGGCCCTGGGCAGGTTTGCCTCTGGTTACCAGATCACCCAGAGCCCACGGCTGCTTTTATTGCTAGAGAGGAAAAGCATTGCTTCTGCAACAATCAGCTAGACACAGGAAAGAATGTCTTGCAGAAAATTATTCCCACATCAACATGGGCTCCATCTGAGAGCCTGTCTCTCCAACCTCATCCCTGCTACTGAGGGCTAGGGCATAGAAATACCCATGCAAATGCTAAAACTGTCCGGGGGACCATTTGCTGAGATTAGAAACCAATGCTTTGAAGTTAGCAAGGATGTGGAGTCCAGCCCTGAGTCTGGATGGCCTTGGCCAACCTAAGCCACGGCTCTCCTCTGTTGATGGCAGTAACAACTGGTTTCCATCTTACATAGGTTTGTGAAGATTACAAAACACTCCACCAACTGTAAATTCCAAAGCAGATGTCAGAAATTCTCATGATGAGACACTATTGAGGAACAGAGGAGCTCATCCTATGGGCCATGAGCTCCTCAAGGGCAAAGCCTATGCTGTATTTAGCTTGTTATCCCCAGTGCCCAGAACAGAGACTAGCACCAAATTTTCTGTAGTAAAACAATTGGAAAGAATGAAGGCAAGATAAAGGAAACCTTGCATGAAGTGGCGTGTCAAAGGTCACAGAGCAGGTCATTGTGGGGCTGAAGTCAACACCCTCTGACCCCTTAGATCAGTGCTACATTCATCAAACACTCAGGTCTATTCCAGGGACAGTCAGTGTCACATCAGCCACAGCATAGGCCAGAATCTAATGGGCCTACCATTCCCAAGAAAAGACCCATGACAGGCCAGGCAATGCCTCCGAGGTCTTCACAAACTCACCTTGAACATTCCAACTCCACAATGGGAACAAACAGAAACAAGTGCATATGATGTTGCAAAGGCTTCAAACCAGCTCATCTTATTCCTTACTTGAATTGTGCACAACTGAAAAGTCACAAAACTGGAGCCACTGGGTCTGGCAGAAGTTAAGTTTTGGAGCCTAGAAGCATATTTTGTTTCAGGCTCTCTTTCACCATCACTTACCTACTGCCCAAGCGTGTGAGAGATCACCAGCCCTCTCTGATTCTCAGATTTTCCATCTGCAAAACAAGAAGACAATCACAATTAATCTCTCGAGTCCTCTGGACTAAAATGCATCACTGGTTTTATACCTAATGTTGGCTACCAACTCTCCACGATCCCATGTAGCAGAGGAAATTGCCAATGGTCACGGGTTGCAAGGGAACTATTCAGAAAATGAAGTGTGATCATAAAAAATTAAGCATGGTAATTAATAGTTATGTGTCAAGCATGGATGCCAATGGTGCCCAACTCCCAGGACAGAAAATTCAGCCTTCCAATCATTTGGGCACTTATGTTTATTTTTCATAGATGTCAATCTGTGAAAGGCCAGTAAGAAACCAGAAGAAATAGAGCAAAGAAAAGTGCCGCGACCTCAACATACTCTCTTCCAACATTCTGAGGTATTTTTCCCAAACTTATTTTCTTCTATACAGAGAGTTCAGTTCTTTTCAGATATATGGATTCTATAAAAATCCATAAAATTTAGAAGTACTCAGTACCCAGCACATGGTGATTCTCCCTCTCTGGCCCCTGGTGTTAGGGCAGAACTGTTGCCTTGGTTGCACTGTTTCATTCTCTCAGCTTGGTCAGTGTCCCCAAGCTCTGCAGGCCTGAGGTCTGGTCTCTGCCCTCACTAGTTACACCTGAGCCTGGTCTAGTGAGGAGCAGGCGACCTCAGCCCTTGGACTGTCATTCCCCAGTCTAGGATCTGCTACCTCATCTGGAAAATAGGAAAACTGGACCAGCCCATCACAGATATTACTTTTAACTTAAAAAAAAAAAAAAAAAAAAAAAAAAAGACAAAGGCTAAGGAAAGAAAAGGAAACTCATACATTTGAGTCCCTACTAAGTGACAGCTATTGAGCTGATAATATCTGCAGACATTATCTCATGATCCTCATGAACGCCCTGGGAGATTTTCGCAGCTGAGAAAACTGTAGCTCGATAAGGCTTAGTGATCCATCCAAGGCCTGATGCAGTAATTTGGGCACCAACATCACAATTTTTACCATATCCATGTGATGCCTCTACTATCACTTGCTAATTTTTCCAAAGCAATTCACATATTCTTGTTTGACTTTACTTTTAAGGGATTTCATTATTTAAAAAAAAAAAAAAAAAAATTACAGCTCCTTTTTTTGTGCCCCTCCCCTGGCCCAGTGAAAGGCAGTCTTGCAACTAAAGATGGATTCTGTAATTGCAAAGGGGATGCTAACAACTCAGTTTATACTTATAACCATTCCACATACAAATATCCACGAAGTCACAGGTTTGAGATGCTGTTCCCATACCTTTTTAAAATTCTCACTAGAATAGATGACTCTTGGCATTTAAAATGCTCATCCATGTACTTTGCCCATCCTATCAGTGCCCCTACTACATTTTGGGGGGAGGCTGGTATAAGTTCCCTCACTATGCTGTGATCTCACAACCTAATTTTGTCATATTTCAAAGCTGAAACAACAAAAACACCTTCTGCTTGGGGATATGTCAAAGGTCACACAGCTCCTAACAGAAGGAACCAGAAATTGCCCCATTAACCCAGCGCTCATACCTGTCCTCAAATTCCAAATTTGCATTTCTTTAGCATCTGACCACTAATTAAGTTTTATTTCCAAATCAAGGCAGGGTCATCCTGTTCTGTTACATTGTCAGCTTCTCCAAAAACTGACTAGATTGTATCAGTACTTATTTTTAAGTTCCCCCAAAGGGCCCTATGGTAAGAAGCTGCATAATTTCTAAAAACAAGTTTAGAAAAATGTGAACTACAAGTGATTCTTTGTTCAAAGATCCAAGATAGTAACCAAGGAAATGGGAAGGGCTGGTAACCTAACACCCAGGAATGCAACAGACGGCCACTGCAAATGAGGATGAAATCCCAACTGTCAAGGGATGGGCCAGAGAGTGGCAAAGTGACTGTGCTGGGCGCTGATAGAAGCTGTGGTGGAGTGGGCTTTGTGCAGCTCTAAGCTTCCACTTCCTGTCATCTGGTTTAAAATTAATTGGCATGAATTTTTTTATGACCAGCAAGCAAACTGGCTGAAAGGCCTTTAGAAATGGCCTAGATCTTCTTCATAGAGTTCCTTATTTCTGCTTGGAAGAGGAGCTCCAAGATGGGCAGAAACAGGAAAACAAACAACTCGGATTATTCACTCCCCAGCCAAGGACACCTCTTCCATGAAGCCTTCTCTCACCAATCTGAGCCAGAAGTAGTCGTTCACTTAAACTGTCTCTGTTACACTGCAGTTATATATTATTTCCTCTTTTTTAAACTATTATTTTTTTTCTATTTACACAAACACACTAAATACAATTAAAACTCACCGACCACTAGCAATGCCATTTTATATATGTTTTCTTCTAAATCTTTTTGTAAGAAGACACACATGGACATTCACACAAGTCACATTCACATTCAGATACTCTACAAAATAGGACCATATTAAACATATTCATTTTAATCATTCTTTTTTTCCAGCATGAGGATTGAAGTCAGGGTTTCACACATGCTAGGTAAGCACTCTACCACTGAGATACAGCCCCAGCCTGTTTTATTTTATTTTGAGATAAGGTCTCTGTGAGGTGCCCAGGCAGACCTTGAACTTGTGATCTTCCTGCCTGAGCCTCCTGAGTTGCTGGGATTACAGACTTGTGCCACTGAGTTTCACATACTCTATTTTTTAACCTAGAGAAATAGCATACTTAAAAATGGTTATATAGCCAGGCTCGGTGGCGCATGCCTATAAGTGGCTCAGGGGCTGAGGCAAGAGGATCGCAAGTTCAAAGCCAGCCTCAGCAAAAGCCAGGCACTAAGCAAGTCAGCAAGACCCTGTCTAAGGAACTATCACAATGGACACACCTGAAATAAGAAAATAATTAGAAACTATTTTGAAAATGTATACTCCAATAAAATAAAAAATACTAAAGACATCGACAAATTTCTAGAGACATATGACCTATCCAAACTGAAAGAGGAGGTCATACCCAATTTAAATAGATCAATTTCAAGTAATGAAATAGAAAATGCCATCAAAAGCCTACTAATCAAGAAAAGTCCAGGACCAGATGAATTCTCAGCCGAGTTCTACAAGACTTTTAGAAGAATTAACACCAAAACTCCTCAAAGTATTCTGCGAAATAGAAGAGGAGTGAATAATTCCAAATTCATTCTATGAGGCTAGTATCACCCTGATACCAAAACTAGACAAAGACACATCAAGGAAAGAAAACTTCAGACAATATCCGTGATGAACATAGACACAAGAATTCTCAATAAAATTCTGGCAAGTGTCAAACAAAAATATATTAAAAAGATAGTTTGCCACCATCAAGTGGGGTTCATCCCAGGGATGCAGGGTTGGTTCAACATATGGAAATCAATAAACATAATTCATCATATCAATAGACTTAAGAATAAGAATCATATGATCATCTCAATAGATGCAGAAAAAGCATTTGACAAAATACAGCACACCTTCATGTTCAAAACACTAGAAAAACTAGGGATAGTAGGAACATACCTCAACATTGTAAAAGCTATGTATGCTAAATCCAAGGCCAGCATAATTCTAAACAGAGAAAAATTGAAAGCATTCCCTCTAAAAACTGGAAGAAGACAAGGATGCCCTCTTTTACCACCTTTATTCAACATTGTCCTTGAAACTCTAACCAGAGCAATTAGACAGAAAAAATAACTTAAAGGGATGCAAATAAGTGAAGAAGAATTCAAACTATCACTATTTGCCCATGACATGATCCTATATATAGAAGATCCACAAAATTCCACCAGAAAACTTCTAGAACTAATAAATGAATTCAGTAAAGTAGCAGGATATAAAATCAATGCCTATAAATCAAACACATTTCTATACATCAGTGATGAATCCACTGAAAGAAAAATTAGGAAACTACCCCATTCACAATAGCCTCACAAAAAAAACCAAAACAAAACAAAACAAAAAAACTTGGGAATAAATCTAACAAAAGAGTTTGTGAAAGACCTCTACAATGAAAACTATAGAACACCAAAGAAAATAAGTGAAGAAGACCTCAGAAGATGGAAGGACATCCCATGCTCCTAGATAGGCAGAATTAATATTGTCAAAATGGCCATACTGCCAAAAGCATTATACAGATTTAATACAATTCTAATAAAAATCCCAATGACATTCTTCATACAACTAGAAAAGGCAATCAGGCAATCATGAAATTCATTTGTAAAAATAAGAGACCCAGAATAGACAAAGCAATCCTTAGCAAGAAAAATGAAGCAGGAGGCATCACAATACCAGAACTTAAACTATACTACAAAGCTATAGTAATAAAAACAGCATGGTATTGGTACTAAAACAGACATGCAGACCAATGGTACAGAATAGAAGACACAGAGACAAATCCACACAAATACAGTTATTTGATACTAGACAAAGGTGCCAAAAACATTCACTGGAGAAAAGATAGCCTATTCAACAAATTGGTGCTGGGAAAAAAATGGAAAGTCACATGTAACAAAATTAAATTAAACCTATATCTCTCACCCTGCATGAAACTCAACTCAAAGTGGATCAAAGACTTCGGCACTAGAACAGAGACTCTGCACCTACTAGAAGAAAAAGTAGGCGCAAATATTCACCACGTTGGCCTAGGATATGACATCCGTAACAAGACCCCTAAAGCACAAGAAGTAAAATAAAAAATCAATAAATGGAATGGATTCAAACTAAAAAGCTTCTTCTCAGCAAAAAGAACAATCAATAATGAAGAGAGAGTCTACAGAATGGGAGAAAATCTTTACTACATGCACCTCAGATAAAGTATTAATTTCTAGGATATATAAAGAACTCAAGAACCTTAACACCAAAAAAAAAAAACACAAACAAACAAACAACAACAACAAAAAACTAATAACCCAATCAATAAATGGGCTAAAGAACTGAGTAGATACTTCTCAGAAGAAGATATACAATTAATCAACAAATATAAGAAAAAATGTTCAACATCTTCAGCAATTAGAAAAATGCAATTCAAAACTACTCTGAGATTTCATCTCACTCCAGTCAGAATGGCAATTATCAAGAATACAAACAACAATAAATGTTGGCGAAGATGTGGGGGAAAAGGTATGCTCATACATTGCTGGTATTACTGCAAATTGGTGCAACCACTATGGAAAGCAGTATGGAGATTCCTCAGAAAACTTGGAATGGAATTCCATTCCTTGGTTTATACCCAAAGGACTTAAAATCAGCATACTACAATGACATAGCCATATTAATGTTTATAGCAACTCAATTCACAATAGCTAAACTATGGAACCAAACTAGGTGCCCTTCAATAGATGTATGGATAAAGAAAATGTGGTATATATACATGATGGAATATTACTCAGCTTTAAAGAAAAATGAAATTATGGTATTTGCTGGTAAATGGATGGAGTTAGAGAATGTCATGCTAAGTGAAATAAGCCAAACCCAAAAAAACGAAGGCCAAATGTTTTCTCTAATAGAGGTTGCTAATTCACAATAAGGAGGGAGTGGGCACTAGGGAAAAGTAGAGTTGCTTTATATTTAGGTAGAGGGGACTGAAGTGGGGGGGGGGGGGGAATATAGGGATAGGAAAGATAGTAGAAAGAAACAGACAGTATTACCTTATGTATATATATGACTGCATGACCAATGTAATTCTACATGTATAATCAGAAAACTAAGAAATTATATTCCATTTATGTATGATACATCAAAGTGCATAAATGCATTCTACTGTCATATATAACTAAAACAAAAAAAAAAATATTTAAAAAAGAATCAAACTAAAAGCTTGGTGACATTTTGGAAATTTTCATGAAACCCATTTTTTTATTTAATTATTAAAAGTTGCATTACATTTGTAAAAACAAACAAAAAAATAAACAAATAAAGTACCAAATAGGTCTAGGGATGTGGCTCAGTGGTTGAGTGCCCCTGAGTTTAATCCCTAGTACCAAAAAAAAAAGAAAGGTTATATAGATACATAAATAATCTCCTGCTGACAGATGTAGAGGTTGTTTCCAAATTCTTTACTAGTGTAAATACTTTGATAATTTGTATATATTTCTTGCAAGGTTGTTTGAATATGTACTTAAACTATGTTGCTTAACATTTTGAGAAATTTATAACTACCCCCACAAAAAAAACCTACATCACATTTAATTTCTACCAGCAATATATGAGCATGCCAATTCTTGTTTTCATCAATATTAGGCATTAGCATGCTTTTCTTAAAAAAAAAAAAAAAAAGTCTCTGCCAATGTGATAGGTAAATGGTGCTTTGATATTTTAATCTGCCTCTCTTGAATATAGTTAAATATCTTTTTCTACATTTCTTGGCCACTGCACTTCTGTTGGGAATTTCACGTTCTCTATCCTTAACCCATTTCTACGCACAGTGTTTGTCTCTTGTTTGTACAGAAGAATTCACCATTTGTCTTTTGCTTATTGTTATAGTTGTTATTACTGTTGTTGTTGTTATTTTAACTTCCTTCCAGCATGTTCAGTCACAGAAAGGGCACCACTATCTTTTAATTACTTACACTAGAAACCTGAGCCCCTGTCTTGACACCTCCCTGCATGTCACTACCACCGCCAATCACCAAGTCCTAACAGCCCTACCTCCAAAGACACCTTAGATCACTGTATTTTTCTTCCTCTCTAGCTCCACAACCCTCATGCAAGCCATAATCATCTCTCACCTGGACTTTGCCAGTCCCCTTCTACCTGGCCTCCCTAATCCTCCACTCTAATT
The DNA here is from genome assembly GCA_025594165.1 of Tamias sibiricus. NCBI lineage: Eukaryota > Metazoa > Chordata > Mammalia > Rodentia > Sciuridae > Tamias > Tamias sibiricus. The sequence continues at coordinate 75,701,887 of CM046657.1, forward strand.
CTCTCACCATCAGAAGTCAGAGGGAGATATATATATATATATATATGCAAGTTGAATTATCTCCCCTGCCAAAAGTCTTTTGAAAGCTTCCTAATCCAAAGAAGATAAAATCTGAAGCCCTTGGTGTGACCTTGTGCCTTACCAGGCTGCTTCTAGGACCTGGGTTCTGTACTGCTTGGGTTGCTGATCCATTCATCCCACCTTAGTCTCTATGCTTGAGCTACACTGGATTCCTTTCAGGTCCTCAGATGGGTCACAGCCCTCCCTGGTGCCATTCCCTTCTGCCCTAAAGGTCATGTGCTCTGCTCTTTGCCTGGCTAACCCAAGTCCATCCTTCAGGCCTGTGTGCTTAAACACCATCACCCCAGAGAGACCCTGAGCCCCCAGACTAAGTAAGCTCCCCTAACTATGTACAGGTCTTTTCTCTGTAGGACACACACTGTGATAAAGTGCTGCTTGGCATGGTTCATTTAATATACGGCAGACTGCAAGCTCCATGAGGACAGAGACAGGTTTCCCTGGTCCAGCACTGCCTACTTAGGGCTTGGCATGGTACCTAGCACATTTGCAAAGCACTCAACAAATGCTCATGAATTGCTTTCTTTCAATGGAAAAACAAAAGGTAAACAACCGACCTATTCCAAGGACCAAGCAATCAACTCTAAGTTTTTGTAATAAATTAATGTAGTCTTTATCCGGAAAGCAGATAAGGTGACAAACCAGACCTGTTCTTCATATGCCAGGCTCTGGCCTAATCACAAATGACTGTCATATGTCCTCCCAGGCACAAAATTCAAATCCCTGGCTTTGGCAACCACAAGCTCACAAGAGTTGAGACATCTCGAAGGTGAACCCCATGCTTTGTGCCTTTTCTGTAGCTCTCTCCTCTCTCCACCCTCTTTTATCCATATTCAAGGAGTGTTTCTTCAGTGAATTAATTTCAGTCAAGTTATATAGTAATCACATCAAATCCACCAGCTTCTCTCCTAACATTCAAAAATAAATTTGCATTACTAGCATTATTGATTTGATGATTTTTCCTTCTACAGATCATATGTATGTTTATGAATATTTTCTCTTAGGTTACTTTGCTGAATTAAAAGGAAGAGAAAGTGGATTGTATGTCAGAGAGGCTCAGAGCTTCTCCAGCTGCATCTTTGCCCTGCCCCAAAGTGAAACTTATCCTCAATATTGCATTCAGTCACTGAATTTAGTGAAAAGGTCCTCACTCCCCCTGCTCCCTTTCCTACAGGGTCTCTGGGATAGAAGTCAAAGAGCAAGTTGAGCTGTGGATACACCATTTCTTTACCTTAATTTGGACTCTTAAGTTAATCACAGGGCACCAACTGGGGCAAAATGACTAGTTGCATGTAAGATGTTGACAGACTCACTTTGGTCCCCTCAGGCTACTGACATAGTGGTGTCAGGAGTGCATGGAGGCCAGCAGATGGATTTGCTGGGGCCTGATGTAGGTCTGGGTACTCACCCATGCTGAGGGCACTGGAGAAAAACAGAAGTTTGCCTGCTGTCCTGGAGAAGATGGGTTTCAGTTGGGAAGACAAGACCAAGATGTGATAGTCTTGATCCTGTCTGTGTCTGCAGCCTCGTCTCCAGCCACCTCTCTAGCCACTGCTTCAACATCCTTTTTCTTTGAACATTACACTACCTGGAAAGTTCTTCATCTAAAGACCCAAGGGAGAGTGACTGGGGTACCTGTTGGGCTCGGTAAGTCTGTTAAATGTTGCTAAGAAGCACTGGCTCTGGAATCAAAGAGTCTGGGTTTGACCTTGCCTTTAATGCCTCCACATAGTAGCATTCTTAACCTCACTAAGTCTCTGTCCTTGCATCTGAAATGGTAACAGAACTTATCCCTAAGGCTATTGTCGTGCTTATGTGACTATCACCTAGCAAAGGCTCAACAAATGTTAGCAAATATTATCACAGCCACTTATCTGAGTTAATGATAAAATACTGACTGTATGCCATGCATTCTCCTGAACACTTTACAAATATTAACTCATCAAACCCTAACAAATAATTCGGAGAGGTGGGTACTGTTATTTTTGTTATTTTGCAGATGGAAACAGGGCCACAGAGACAATGATAAAATTGCCCAAAGTCACACAACAAATGGTGGAGCCAGATTTTGAACCTAGCAGCCTGGCTCTAAAAGACATTCTCTAACCCCTAGGCTATTAATCATCATCATCCTAAGGTAAGGAGTTACCATAATTTTTAGTTAATGACAATTACTATTTATTCTCACTTAAGGATTGTGGCTGGCCAGAGTGGGACCCCCAGCAGCTGGGTGACTGGGATGGGGTTTGGCCTGGCAGGGTGCTAAGAAGCTAGCCAAGCTCACTGAGCTTCCAGTGATTCTTCCAGCTCCAGGGAGGGAACCAAGGATCTGAACAGGAAACTGGTACAGAATGCCAGAGCTGTGTGTTGGACCTGGGAGTCCTAACTGTATGTTAGGACTGGGAATAGATAATGGGATGGCTGGCCACAGTCAGCCCTGGCTATCCCATGCTATAAAAGAGGCACCTCACCTTCTTGGCCCACCTATCAGGAGGGCTGAGGCTTCCATTGGCTTACCCACAGTATGCAGGTGGAAACCGGACCCGAGTGGGTCAATACCTGCAAGGATAGGGCCCCGAGACTCACTAAAGCAGGCAGGAAAGAGCACAAGCTAAAATCTCCTTTCTGGAAATCCCTGCTCCCCCTGCTCCCCCTGCTCCCCCTGCTCAAGAGGTCCCAGGAACCCTGAGGTTCAGAGATGCTTCTTGAGCTCTGTATATCTGCTCTTCAGGTGCAGAAGCTGATTTCAGCTGATTATATATTTGTTGATATAAGCGAAGCTGGTCATATTGCCACCATATGTCTGAGTAAGGATGGGTGCTTCCCAAGGACTGTGGTCTATAATTTCCAACATTGTCATTGCTGGTGCTTGTATTTTTTTTTTTTTTTTTTCTTTTTTACCCTGGATGTCTGCCGCCAGTTAGGTCCTCAAACCGTGTCCATTTTACCTTTCTTCTGGGTATTTCAGAATCAAAGATTTTGTTCTTTCTTTCTTCCTCTTGGTTAGATTGCATTTTTTGTGTGTGTGATCAGAGTGGTGTGAAACAATTCAGGATGAGAAAATTGTACTCCAGCTACAAGACCTCAGCCCCTAACAAGCCAGCATGGCCTGGCAGGGATCAGAGTGAAATCCTGATGCATTAACTGGCCTTCTGGGGACAAGCCACAAGGGCAGGAGTGGAGCCCAAATATCTGAATCCCAGTGCAAGGATCCCACTCTGTACAACACCATCTCCCCCAGCGCTGGGGACATGGGTACAAGCTCCATTCCAACAACCAAGCACAGGCTCCTCACCCTCGCCACCTGTGTCACGGACTCACAGTTTATTTCCCAAGGAGAGGAATTAGCCACAGATGCCTCTTTGTAACAATATCTTAAGTAATTCCTAAGGATATATGTTTGAAATCAGCCACCACTGGTGACAGCCTGTGGGCACTGGCAGTTACAGTGTACGAGGCACCTCCACTCCAGGTTTGTGGTAATCATCACAGCAACCCTGTAAAGCAGGTTTCACTCCCCCAGGTTTAGAGTTGAGGACAGGAGGCTTGGATGGGCAATGTGGCTTGCCTCTAGGAATAAGCAGCAGGGGGCCTGGCGCTCACACCCTCCTGTTAACATCAAAGTCAGCATTACATCACTTCAACATTCCCATGGTCTCCCTCCTAAGGGGGCCCCTTGGCTGGCTCCCATGTCTGTAGGTGAACCCACCTCCCATCAGTGGTACAAGCTAGAAACCCAGGCCACCCTCAACCCCTCTCCCTCTCCTCGACCCCCAGAGCTAACCCATCGTGGAGTCCTGCTGGTTCTAACTTCGTAAGCTCCCCCATTTCTGTCCACTTCTCACCGTCTCTGCCTCCGCCACCTTCATCCCAGCCACAGTCATCTCTCACCTGAGCTTCTACAGTGGATCCCCACTGGTCTCCCTGCCTTCCATGCTCCTGGAACACGTGTCCCCTGCACTGGCTACAGGCCCATAGGGCCTGGTCCCTGCTGGCAGCTCTGCTTCCTCTCCTCAATTCTTTCCTTTCCTCGGACACCCCATCCTGTGTGACCCTAGGCTTTGCCCTTTCTGCGTCTCAGCTTCTTTCCCTGTAAAACAAGAAGAGATACCCAAGAGCTCTAATCTGAGATTCCCATACAAGAATCCACTGGGGAGGAACCAGGATAGAAACTGAGGCATGAGACCTAGAGATCTGAGCACCTTGATGCCCCTCTAGCACCAGAAACCTCAAGGGGGCCAAGTCCTGGGTGAGGGTGGGAGCCTCCACCCTCTCTCCTGGTACCCCATCCCAGGCTTCTCTGATTGCTTCAAGCACCCAGCAGGCTGGTCAATGTTGGTCTGATGTAACTGAGTGACAACCAGGCTGCACAGGGCCCAGGGAATTGCCTTGAAGCTGCATCAGGTGTGGGAGCAGAGTGGGCAGGGCAGAGGGTGGAAGTGGGCTCCCGAGGGCTGGCCTCAGGACTGGTACCCATGGGACCTGGAGTCCCTGGAGCTGGAGAGGCCTAGATATCACTGGGGACAGGGGCTTAGCCTTTTTGTCCCATGAACCCCTTTGGCAGTTTCTTGAAACTTACAGGCCCTTTCTTAGAAAAATGTTCCTAAATGCATAAAATAAAAATCAATAAGATTACAAAGCAAACCAATTATATTGAAATAGTTATCAAAATGTTAAAATGAGAAATTTGTGATCATTATATTTTTATTTCTTTTTTAAGTCATAACAAGATCTAATGACAGGCCTAATAACTATCATAACCTTGAGATAGTGATGAGTGTAAATGATATTTTGAGGCATCTCCAATAACTATAATGGGATACAAAAATATCTGATTCTTCCTGGTAACAAAGTCTCAGAAACTGCTAATGCTATTGTGGTTTATTGCCTACATTCTCAATGGGAGAAAATGCTAACTTTCAGTTATTTTGTTCCCAGCCACACACTCACATTAAGAAGCTCTGATGTAGTGCAGTAACTTCACTTTACAGAAAAGGAAAGTGAAGTGCCCAAAGGGACAGCAACCTGCACAGGGTTACCCAGTGAATTTGTTAGATCAGATGCAGGAATGGGTCCCTGCTGCCTCCTAGGACCTGCTCAGACCACTCTGCAGAGCCAAGTCCAAGTGAGAGAGTCTTCAAACTCTTTATACAGGACAATCGTTTCATTCTCTGAGTCTCGGTTTCCTCACTTGTAAAATAGGAATAACCATACCCACCTCTGTGGGCTGCAGTGAGGATGGAATGAGAAAATGATCCAGAAAGGGACAAGTTACCTGGCTAGCATTCTGCATTGCATACACAGATGCGCCTTGATTTGCAGGAGGGTTATGTCCTGATAAATCCATCAAAGGTTGAAAATACTGTACATCAAAAATGCATTTAATACACCTAATCTCCTGGCCATCATTTCCTGCCACAGTGCTCTGTAGAGTAGGGGTTGCTTCTCTAATCACGGGCTGATTGGGAGCTGCGGCTCACTGCCACTGCCCAGCATCACAAAAGAGTATCTATAACATATTGCTAGCCCAGGAAAAGATAGAAATTCAGCATACTAAGTATGTTTTTTTTACTGAATGTGTCACTTTTGCACCATCATAAAATCATAAAGCTGAACCATTGAAAGTTGAGGACCATCTGTATCAGTCACATGTGAGCAATTATTATGCATTACCTCTTGGGAAACCAAAGGGTAGGAAGGTCCAGGGTGGCAAACATAAATGCCTCTAGGGATAACGCAAGAGGGAGGAGTGGGGACTGTGGCAAACTCCAGAACTTGTGCCCTTCTGAAAGGGTTAGTTGTCCTTCATTACCCCAGTAGGGAAGGTGGGCCAAGTATTGGCAACTCTGACTTTCTAAGGGATGGTGGAACTCTCTATTTTGGCAAAATGTACAAGTTTTTATGTTAAATTTCTTTATATTTAAAATAGAATGTGTGACCAAAAGCTTATCAGTTTGCAGCCTCTGGGGTTTACAGGGAAGGCGGTTCCATTTCCTGGGAAAACGAGTCAGTGTCCTATAAAGTCCAATGAGTCCTCACCCCATCCCAGCCCTGGAGGTCACACGGAGCCCATGCAGAGCAGGCATTCTTGCCTGGACAACCACAGCTACCCCCAACAGCCACATTCAGTTTTACAATTGTGCTCCAGCCTCTCGCTGCTGGGAGCCTGCCCTGTTTTATTAATAACCCTGGATCGTGCTCACAGCACATCAAGGTAAACAGAGACATTTCCAGGGCGTGTAATGCAGGAATTCTAACAGATGAAGAAACAGGCTTCCAAATATAAATAGGAAGATAAGATAAATAGACAGAGATCCAAGCTGGCTTCATGCTGACTTGCAGGCTGTGAGCCATATTCTTAGCAAATTGTGGATCACTGGGACTGGAAGAGATCCTCATCTGCAGGATGGGGAAACAGGCTGGGAGAAAAGACTTGTTGAGGGTCACGTTCATTATTTGGATCCTTCTGATTTCTCACAGCATTAGTCTCCTCATCTGAAAACTCACTCACACTTTTGTGAAAATGTCAGATTCTCTATCCTAAAGCCACTGTTCACGATGATGGTCTGGCCATCTCAGACTTACCTTCAAGATCAGCCTGAGTCAATGTGTGGGAACCTGCCCAGGCAGGAGCAGACCAGACCCCCAATGCCTCCACTGACCACAGCACATGCCAGGTGGGATGGCCACTGCTGGTGTATGCATCTGCCCTTCCTCACCAAGCTCTCTCCACCCAGAGCTCAGCCCAGGCCTGGCACACTGGAGGTGCTCTACAAACGAAGGCTAAATGAAGCAGTGAAAAATGCATGATGTCCCTTCCCACCTGCAGTGGCATAAGGAGGTTGCAAATGAAGACTGTCACAGGAGAGCTCACCACACACCATCCAGATATCAAGTTAAAATGCAAAAGTGGTCCCAGGTGTAAGATAAAAGAAAGACTTTGGTCTATAACATCAAAGAGCAGCCAAAACTCTGGTGAGGAAGGTACATGGTTTCTTTGATAATTCCTCCTGTGAACAAAAGAAGGAGGCAAGCTCAGTCGTGGCTGAGGAGGCCAGAGGCACCAGTTCCTCCTGGATACCGCCCATGCTGCCTCACTGGGCACCCAGCAGCTTTCCAAGAAGGTAGGACACACCTGGAATGAGGAAAGTGAGGACCAGAGGCTGAATCGGAGCTAACGTGTTGTCACAGTGTCCCCTTCCCTGACAATGGATGCTTTGTAACCTGCCTTTTGACTGCTTCCCCCAGGCATGGAGCAGCTCTTTGAATATGTTATTTCCTCACCTCCACCCTGAGCCCTTATATTCCAGCCCTGCCTCTGTCATGGGTCTGGGAGTCTGGGAAGAGAAGCTCGGTCATTGTGACATCTGTCTGGTGCTTTCTAGGAAAAGGAATAGAAAGTGGAAAGCAAGAGAAGGCCAAAGCCTCCGCTCACTATAACCAAGCTGTGGAAGGAGAGAGAGGGCTCTTTATAGCTGTTTTTTTTTTTTTTTTTTTTTTTTTTTGTGGTTACCAGGGATTGAACTCAGGGGCATTCGACCACTGGGCCACATCCCCAGCCCTTTTTTGTATTTTATTTAGAGATAGGGTCCCACTGAGTTGCTAAGTGCCTCGCCATTGCTGAGGCTGGCTTTGAACTCGCGATCCTCCTGCCTCAGCCTCCCAAAGTGCTGGGATTACAGGCGTGTGCCACCGCGCCCGGCTCTTTATAGCTTTTTAACATATTAAGTTTTAAATGTTATTAACATTTCCTTGTCAACCTATGAAATGTTGGTTTGGGGGGTGCCTGCTTGCAGAAAGAAGATCTTGGTTAATCCATTCCTTCACCAGCCTTATGGTGATGAGACCTGGCAGGGGCATTTGAGTGTTGTGACCCACACAGTAGAAACCTTTCTCAGTGTTTCGGGTGCACTCTGCACATTTCTGGCTTCTGGTTGGACAAGACTCTGCATCTGACAATGATTGACACATAGAATTCCTCTGCATCCTAAATAGATAAGGCAGGGTCTGGAGTCAGAAAGCCTGAAGTCCCAAGCCCACCATACCTCTCAGCTTCTCAGCATCTACGCTTAAGCTGTCAGGACTTTTGTGGTGATAGTGCCACAGGTCAAGCCGCCAGCAGTGTCCAGCATGTTAAATGCTTATCTCCCTGGTCCCCGGCCACTCTCACCGCAGCATTGCTGGGGGCTGAGTGCTGGAGGCAGCTGGAGGTTGGGGAGAGGATGATAGTACGGTGCATGTGCCATTTTTCTCAGCCTTCATTGTACCTTGTTAATGCTGCTACGAGAATGGGGCTAATGTTTTACAAGCCCACAATATATAGCTCTTTATGTGACCATGAAAACCTTCAGAGTGAACTCAAATTCACTTGCTACTCTCTGACGAGAAGACTCAAGACCCTTGGACTTACCCTCGGGGGCTCTCCAGCCAACCTCCCTTCTAGCAAGCACCTGGAGTCTCCATGAGAACTGCTCACCCTTCCCTAGCCATGTTCACCCAGTCTTGCCTCTGCGACTTTGCTGATTCTGTTTCTCTTCTGGAACAATCAGAACCTCTTCAGTGTTTGCCCCGCGCCAGGCACATCCATCTGTGGGACCCTTTCCCTGTGATTTAAGTCCCTGCTGCCTCGTCCTCCCTGGGAGGGACAGAAGCTGCTGCCATTTTTATTCTCTTCTTCCTTGGGGCTGTTCTGTTTTCTGCAGGGCCCTGAGGGAATCTAAATCATTCAGGATCTCACAAGCTCTTAAAGAAGGAGAGCACCTTCGAGGCAGGACAGGTGCTGACCCTCACTGTGCTATCTTTGTGTGAGAAATTCCTCCCTATCCTTAAAGCCTAAGTGTTCCCTCTTCCGGTAAGCTCTCCTTGGTCCATCAAACTGGTCTTGGTCTCTCCTATCTACAACTCCCCATCTGAACCATTCTCCGAGGACAATCCACTTCTGGCCATGTAGTCATTTATGTGACTGCGAGCCCATGAGGGGAGGCCATGTGCTATTATGTCCCTGGCATCAGTGCAGGGGTGGACATAGAGTGGGATTTCAGTAAAGCAGAAATCAGGTATAGAACACTTACTATGTGCCAGGCATTATTATTGCTACTGTTCTATATATATTAGCTTACTTAATACTTTATATATGCTGGTTTTATTTAATACTTTACATATATTAACTCATTTAGTGCTTTGTATTTGCTTATTTAGTGATTTAAATATATTTGCATAGTGATGCTTTATGTGTATTTGCATATTTAATGCTTTAAATTAGTTATTTAATGCTTTACATATTGGCTTATTTAATGTGTATTTAATGTACACAGCCTACCTATAAAATATGTCCTACAATTACTCCCATTCTTAAGATGAAGAATCCAAGTCACAGAGAAATCAGGCAGTATGCTTAATTGCTTATTATCAAGAAGAAGAAAGTGACAGAGCCATGCTTGAACCCAGCCATGTTTTTCCAGCAATCAGGTTCTTAACCTCTGAACAATAAACACTGCCTGAGCTCATGTATCTTTATAGACCCAGACACTTAGCAAAGAACCAAGAAGTCAGCAAGCACTCAATTAGCGTGTCCCCAGCACCCCTTTGATGGAGGCCACCACAATCATGCTGAGACCCAAGGCAGAATGAGCACCTGGAAGAGCAGATCCAACCCCTGCCAAGCCTGTCCCAAGAACATTCTGAAGTAAGATATTCCCCTCCACTTAATATGAACTATTTCCCTATCAATTCCCAAACCACCACATGCCCTCTATGCCAGGGTAGGTACTAAATCCATTCCTGGTAGGGGGTCTTGATGTGGAAGCTGTGTGCTTTGTTACGATCAGGACCGATCGCCCACCTCATTTCACATCCATTAAAGCTTCCCCCACATTCGCTTTATCTTCCAGGAGGTCCTCTCCTTAGTCACTGTCAGAAATAATCAGTTTGTGTAACTGGTGATATTCCTTGCCCCCAAACTGGAAGGCAAGGACATAGACCTTAGATGGTACTTCTCTGACTTCAGTTTTATTGCCCTAAGGCCCATCTTCATACCTGTAACATTAAATTTTCTGCAGATTACAAAATGGGCGGCGGGGGGGGGGGGGGTTCTAGTGTTTTAGAATGATTCCCAAGCCAAGTAAAATTCATCCATCTGCCTATTTCTTCCCAGACTTGTACAAAGGGACCAGGGCTCCAGACGAAGGAAACTCCCACTGATAGTTCTGGAGTTACTGATCCAGGTCTCCCCACCCCAGTTCTTTACTACAAAGCACTGTAAATTACATGCACCAGACCCTCCTTCCCTACCAAAATACATCCCATGGAATGCTGTCCAACGGGATGATCCTCTGCTAAATCCCACACAATCGTTTCCAATGTTTGCTGGTAATGGACACCAGGAAGCTCACAAACCTGCCTCAGCTCTAAATGCATTTGCTAATAACTCTTTCACAGAAAGGGCTTCATTCCTGCCGATTTCAAGGCTCTGGAAATCAGACTCCTAACGAATTTCCTTTGACTTTGTTTCACATAATCCTGCTTTTGTCTGCTTCATGCTCTTCTCCAAATGTGTTGGGTCCCCGAGGGCCATTGTCCTCCATGAACGATGGTTTCAGGCTCGACAAATGGCCCTCCATCTATCATCGGGAGCTCCAGCAGCAACAACAGAGGCGCGTCTGTGTCCCTTCGAAAGCAGGCAGAGCGATGACCCTGCCTGGGACTTGCCTCCCCCACTGTCTGGGGAGGGATACCAAGGATGCCGGGAGTTCTGCGGAGGTGAGTGAAGGTGGAGCCATTTCCACTTTCACCAGGAAGCCCTTCTAGTCTGCGGAGACCCTATTTCTGTCCTCTCGTCTCAGGGGGCCAATCCCTGTCCTCATCCATCCTCCTCTCTGCAGTCTGAGATTTTTTTTTTTTTTTTCCCCAGTCATGTCATCCATCTCCCTGTTGAGCTCTGAGAATCTAATGAGATAATCATACTGACGGTGTTCTGCAAATGCAGAAGGGACAGAGTAGTTCAGGAGGACCGGATCTGTAGTCAGGAGGGCCTAAGTTCAAGTCTGGCTCAGTCACTTTCAGATGTGGTCACCTCAACAGAGCCACTTAACCTCCTTCAGCTTCAATTTTCTTATTTGCAAAGCAGTAGTGATAATGCTTTGTGGTGCCACTGTGAAACTCCAGAGGATAATAATGAAGGCAAGAGTCCTCTCTAGCTCCTGGTTCTGCATCCACAGATTCAACCAATCATGCATCAAGAATATTTGGGGTGAAAGGGGTGCCTGTATCAAACAGGTACAAAGCCGTGTGTCACTCTTTTACATATGTATTCAAGCATTGTATCAGCATCATAAGTAATCTAGAAACGATTTAAAACATACAGATTGATGTGCATAGGTTGTGTGCAAATGCTACACCATTTGATACAAAGGACTTGAGCATCCATGGATTTGAGGCTTCTCAGGGGGTCCTGATGCTATCCCCCTACAGATACCAAGGAACAACTGCAATCACTAAACATAGTGCCTGGCAAACAGAAAGCACCTAACAAAGGGTATTATTTTTTAAAACAATTAATGTTATAATAATGTTAATAACAATTCTATATTTTCCCTAAAACTCTAGAAAAATTGATGTTAGAGAAAAAAAGCAATTAAGTTTGCTTGTGCCATTGGGTCCCACTTAATAAAAGGTGCTGGGGCTTGAGAAGACTGGTGGGGCCAGTCCCAACCAGTTCCAGCACATCCCTGGACTGAGCTCAGACCCTGGCTCTGCCACTTACCCAGTGACCTTAGTTAAGTGACTCAAACTTCCTAAGCTTCAGTTCCTTCCTCCTCAAACTGGGATAAATGAGATCTTCTTCACAGGTCTGCTGTGAGTCTAGTGCAGGCAAATGTCAGCCTTTAGTGCCTCACATAGAGTAGGTGTTAAAGGAAGCCCAGCTAGATACAGTAGTTACTTATTCATCAGACACCTAGTGGGCGTCCAGGATATTGTGCAAGGTGCTAGAAGAGTTTTGAGGAAGAGGAGGAGGAGGAAGAGGGGAACCAGAGGAAAAAGAAAGGTGAGTAAGACCGGATCCATATCCTCAGGGAGCTCAAAATGTAACATAGCGATTCATAGCCCTGGCTACACATCACAGCCACTTAGGGAACTTTTAAAAAATACTGATGCCCAGGCGTCATGCCTGAAGATTCTGATTTAATTGGTCTAGGCTGAGGCATGGATATCAGTATTTTGCAGAAGCTCCCCAGGTGATTCTAATGGGGTCAGGGCCAAGAATGATTAGCTTATTTGGGGAAGACATAAACACAGAGCACAGGGCTCCAACAGAGTTATGCACAAAGGGCAGTAGGGACACAGACGAAGGCAAAGATAAAGACTTGTCATTTAAGCTGAGTAACAGTGTGGGAGTAGAGCTCACCAGAAAGAGGATCTAAGAGAAGGGCATTCTGTGCCTTACTGCAAGGCCCCAATTAAACGCAGAGCCACAGTGAGTCACCAGGCAGGAACTGGAGCGATGCAGGGCAATCGGTGAGTGAGGGAATTGAGGCTCTAGGGCTGTGCTGACTCCTGTGGCAGAGCTCCCCAGCCCTGTACCTGGCCCTGCTCCTTGGCTGAGCTCCAAGGGCTTCATTGCTCCAGTCCAGGAGGCCCCCTCTATGAGGAAGAGAGAGAGCGAGCACGCCCCACATTGTCAGGAAGTCTCTACAAAGTTCCTTTCCTTCCCCATCAGCTGGTGCCACAATCCTGCAGAGAAGCCAAACTCACCGTGACTCATAGATCTGTTGGTTGCTTGGAGATTGGGGACAAACACAGGTTTGCTCCTGTCCATGGTGCTGAACAATGCCTATGCTGGAGAACCAAGGTGCTCCAAGTGTGGTCTACAGATAAGCAGCATCAGTATCCCATGGGAGCTTGTTAGACACAAAGAATCATGGGCCCTGCCCCAGATCTAATGAATCAGAATCGTCCCTTATCAACATCCCTAAGTGACTTGTGTGCGCATTAAAGTTCAAGATTCAGTGTTTTCAATCTGCAGGCTACATCCCCTTTGTGAGTTGTGAAATTAACTTAGTCCATCAGAAACAACATTTTCAAAGAATAGACTAGAACAGAAAAGAATTTAAAATGTCAGAGTTTATTACATATAGTAAAAGCAAGTATTGTTGTTAAATATATGCATGTCCTAAGGAGGATCTAAGAAGTATTTATTACTATGAATTGCATTTTAGACAATGTCGGAAAAAATCACTACCTGTATTTTTTTTACTGTCTGGGGCATGATGATTCTTATCAAGTATCTCAAGATCTTGAGCCAGGAGAGGAAAGAGTAGAAGAAAAGAGGGTTATAGATGGAAAGAAAAAGAATGGGAGAGAGAGCCTAGGCCAGCTAGGGAGGTACACAATGGAGGGGACAGTGGTGAAAGAAAAACAATAAATGAAGCTGGTTTCAATATCACTTGCCAATTAGCACCAAAGAAACGACAGCCAACCATAACTCAAGTATCAAGTGAAGGTCCAAGAGTACAGCTGGGCAAATGCAGGTATGTGCAACTGAGTCTGCGTGGGTAAACAAGAATACTGAGTAGAGCTGGTTTTCCTTGTGATTTCAGTGGAATTTGGTAACATTTTACACCCCCCCACACAACAAATATTGCAGTGAGCTTCTATTTCTCAATGTGTGTGACTGATTTTACGTATAGGAGAATTCCCTCTCATTTCTGATGTTTCACTGCCACCAGACCCAGGGAGGTTGGTGGGCCAGGGAGGAGGGGACACCTCTGGCTTACAGACAATAGCAATGTGTTTTGCTCCTCCCTGCAGCTAGATTTCTTAGGTTTCCCACTGCTCGCCATCAACCAAAAAAATTTAGAGGCACAAGTCGGGAGAACTTTGGAAGGAAATAAACGGAGGCCTCTTTGAAATGCACAAAGAAGCTTTGTTCATTTCAAGGGGTGACAGAACAAAATGTCAAGAGTGAAAGTGACACTGTGATTTTTCTTCCTTTCAGAAACGGCCAATGGGAGTTATTAACCTCTTGACATGTGTCTGTTATTTCATTTATACAACAGTGTCCTACATTTGATTTTGCCTAGGAAATTGGTGTCTAATGGAAAATGACAAAAAGTGACTTTTAAAATAATTTTCTTCCAGGCAAGTGGAGTTTATAAAATACTGAGCTCACTATCCCCACTTAGGGAAATTCCACATGGAGAGAGCAGTATGGAATGCCACACATGGTGTTGGTTTCAAGAAAGACATAAGCCAGGTATCCAATTTTGTGTGTCTGTCCTACAAAAAAAAAAAAAAAAAAAAGAAAAAAAAAAAAGAAAAAAAGAAACAGGACCAGCATCTCCTCCATAATGAGCTACCACAAAGTTAACTTGGACAGTTTTATTTTATATTTTAAAGAAGGAAATGATGGAGTAATATAAATCTGCAACCTATAAAGACAACTTTTATGCAGATAGGGTGTCTAATATTTTAGGACCTTAAAACCCTAAGTTAATTGACACGGCAGCTCATAGAGCCGGTGGAATGGCTCTTACCGGTAACTGCTCTGTTCCTGGATCTTCATATATTTCTCTTATTTAACATACTTGACAGACAATGGGGCAAGTATCAAGCCCTATTTATAGAGATGGTAAAAATGGAAGCTCAGAGATGTCTAGTGAGGTCAACTCATCAGAAGGACACCAGCAGAATCTGAACTGTAGAATGTGACCTTAAAACTCTAATCAAGTTGCCCAAGGGTCAACTTGTTCAACTGCCTTTCTGCCTTAGTTTCAAAAGCCCCAGCAGCACTGCAACATTTCCCGTGGCCTTCTAAGTACTAACTCAACTTGCTGCTTTTATTTCTCTGAGTCTTGTGTCTGAGCAGGCTGACACTACACCTTGGCGTGGAAGAAATTGTCCTGGTGTATAGATGGTCATTTGCAGAGAGGGCTCTCCTGGAAGGAGACTGGCTTTCTAAAGGCCCCAAGGATACCTACTTCCCTTCTTCTGAATCAACTATTTTTTTTTTAAAAAAAAAAAAAAAAAAAAAACAGCCTATACTCAAAATGGAAAAATTTAAGTAAAATTCATCATCATCAAGGCTGGATTTTCTCAATAGTGCAGTTGAAACACTTCTGAAACTGCCTAATGATTAGAGGAAAATAGTCCTATCCAAGAATGACATTTAAAAAATTCTGATCTGAATACAAAGAAATTTAATACCATAATACTTTTTGTTAGGACCAACATGTTCCATGCTCTGTGAACTGGGGAGATGTGAAAAGGCACCAAGACACGGAATTATACCGCAGTATCTGTTTACCAGTGAAAACACAAATTCACTAAAAAGTCTAACTGGAACTCAGCTAGAAGGAGACACATTTCATCTCATCATATAAAGAATTTTTCTCAATAGTGGCACCAAAAATAAAGGAGCCAAGCTTATTAGTTTGTGAGTTTTACCTAAAGACAGGCTGGTAAATATTTCACATTGGGACCTCCAGAAGTGGGAAAAAGCCCTGATTCGTAATGTTTACTGATCTCTGTGGTGTAAATATTCCTGCCATGCAAAGTGAAGTCCCCGCAGGAGGAGCTGGAGGGGTGAACAGCGGTGATTGTGGTAGATGATCTACCCTACAGACAACACAGACACAGGGGTGTAGCGTCATAGAACAAAAGAATCCGGAATCAGTATCAAGTAATTGCTCCCTTTGTTTTGAATATTACTTATTTACATGTAGGTTTCTATCATTTAATCTTTAATAATGGCTGTGTTTGACAATTAGCTCATAAAATCCCTGAATGATTACTCATCAGTTCTCATGAAGTCTGATCTCCATGGGGCCTTGACTGTTTGGGGAGGAGGTAGGCAGTCACAGACAGCACATCCAGTGGGGGCATCTGCCACAGCTGCAACTGCTAGTGACACTTCAGTGCCCACCCCATGCCAGTGACCATGCCAAGAGCTTTGCAAGCACTAACCTATTCTTCTTGATCAAAACTCCAAGGGGTGGATTTGGAACTAATATTACCTCCATTTTATGGATGGGAAAACTGAGCCTTAGAGAGATTAAACAACTTGCCTAGTGTCACAGAACTGTAAGTGACAGTGTTAAAATATTTCATTCCAAGTCCTCTTCCCTCAAGCCAGCACATTACTCTGATATAAAAAGAAATGCACTATATCTATTGGTTCATGAACCTCCAATATCCTTCAAGGCAAACTCATTTTTAACACAGGAGAAATGAAAGTCTATTCCCAGTTGCAGGCACCAGGGGGGCTGGCTCACCCTTCCGAAGTGAGAAACCAGAATATCCAGAGCATCTAAAGCCAGGGTTTAAATAAATAGCATGCTTCTTTCTTTGGTTAGCAATTAACAACAACAGTAACAAAAAACTAAAATCTTAAATCGAGCTGATTTATATTAAATCATCATCATGATAAGTAGAAATAAATAAAGCTACATATAGGCAGCCGAACTTCATTCCACCTAATGGAAAATTTGGGGCAGGCTGGCAAGATTGTCAACAATGTACAAACCAATATGGAGTTTTGAGGATCTATGCTAACTGATTAACAAAGGAGCAAATAATACAATCCAAGTAGATACCTAATATAGTAGATCTAAACAGCATATCTCTGTATTACAAAGATGCCAGTGAGCACAGTCATCTTATCCCAGTGCCAACCACCACATTCTCCACTGTGCCCCCAAATGGTAGATGATCCAGTGTCAAGTCAGATGCCTTCCACGCTACCCGATCCTAGCTATCCCTAGCTTTATCCCTAGTCCCTTCATCCATTATAAGTGATCGTGCCGACTGGGTTCACATTTGGTTGATAAGATGCTCCAACAGAGTGTGTGAAGGCTCCTCCCATGATTAATGGGCTTGCTGTTTAACACACTTGCTCTATGTGATGTCCACCTACCTTCTACTGCTGTAGAGGATCCCAGCTGGATCACAGAGGAGGACAGGTAGGGCCCAGAGCTCACAGGCAGAACGCAGCTCACTTCTGCAGCCTTCTAATCCCGGAGACACGCCCAAGATTGCCACTGAACGAAAAGCGTTTGCACTCAGTGTTTACTGTGTAAGTTTTGGTCACCCACTTAACCACTATACTTGCTTTTTCATCATGTCTCTGCAGCTTGGAATGATGAGGTAGCGCTGCATGATGCAAACTATCTAAATGTCAGGCAATGGCTCCTGCTGCAACAAACAGGGCTGCAGCGAGGGCTGCCCTGCTCCTGGCTGGAGGAGACTCACTTTAAAATCAAACCGAATAATAGTGGAGAAAGAAAGGATAACTGCTATAATTTTTTAGCATAAATGATGTAATAGTTATTTCCAGTTCTCCAAAGCAGCTCTTCAAGGTATCTTTTGCTATCCCACTTCCTGGATGAGGAAACTAAGGCTCAAAATAATTGCGAAATTTGTGCTGTCTCACAATGCCAATAACCAGCAGAGCCAGCTGGGTGTGGTGGAGCACATCTGTAATCCCACCTTGCAACTTTGCCTACACAAAAGGGAAAAAATAATCACTAAGGGTTTATTCAGTGCCAAGAATGATGAAGAAGATAATGATAATAATGAAACTAGCCAACATTTACACAGTGCTTAAAATACTCCATTCACTTTTAGAATCAGATTTTCAAATTCTCCCAACAGCCTTCATTGTAGAGATGAGGAAACTGAGATTCAGGGAGGTTATATAACTTGCCATGGCCATGTGGGTAAGGACTGAGCTAGGTGCCTCTGTGGAAATGCTCCTTGCAGCCCCCTCTTGTCGATCATGAGAAAAAACAAAGGTGGCCGCATTGCCAATTCACAGATGAGGAAACTGAGGCTTAGAGAAGTGGAGAGACTTTCTCAGAGATACACGGCTAATGGTTTGGAGGTGTTCACCATAACGGTGATTATGCCACAAGAGTCAGAGGCCTGACTGGGGGTTAGCTTGCCACTTACTGGCTGTAGCTTAGGCAAATCTCTTGCTTCTTTAGGCCTGAGTTTACCCACAAGGACAGTAAGGTGCTTTCACCGGGGGCCTCCTACTGCCCCATCAGCCTGGATGTACAGGGGCCCCTGGGTAGTAGGATGACCCATGTGAGCTCTCTCTCTCAGCGCTGCTCTCAGACTCCACGCATAGGCACTGCCACCATCCTGGCTGTTATAGTTTCAAACAAATAAACAGCCCTAACCGCTTCCCAGATTGCTGCTTAATGCTTCTCTGCAGAGCGTGATCTCGTTTATGGATCTGTAGAAAGGGTTTACAGCCACGCTGTTGACGGTGCGACGTCCCAAGTGATTTATCAGAGAAGGTGATGTAAAAAAGCAGCAAGAAATTGCGGGGAGAAGGAGGGGGTTAACTACCCAATTTTTGCTGGCAAGGAAAGAGGCAGACATAGCCAGGAGGAAACAGGCAATCTGTCTGAGTTCAAACAACTTGTCATGGGGCTCCTATGATGACTTTCTGCACAAATAGGGAATGACAAAAAAAAAAAAAAAAAAAAAAAAGGACGATTTGGGACATGCCAACAGGGCTGACAGAAATTTCCCAGGCCTGTTGACATCTTGGGGTGTCACAAAGACTGTGGCATGCCGGGTGCAAACCTGTCTCACAGCCTCCTCCATATTAGCAGCTGGTGGGGGTCAGCCAGGAATGGAGGTTTTAAGAGGGCTGTGTTGGTGCGCGGGGATCAGCTGCAGTTTCGCCTGTCCCAGTGCATTGTGGGAATATCAGGCTATGAGAGGGAAGGGTGAAGGGCAGATGCAACAGGCGGATGGAGATGCTCTGGGTCATGGCAAAACAGGACTTTGTGGGGCCTAGAAATCTATGTGAGGTCAGTTTCATGTGGGCCTTCTGGAAGGAAAATTTACAAAAATTTCAGGTCACAGGCTCTTGGAGAGCCCAGCCTCACCTTGTCTTACCCTGTCTGATCACCTCCTGCTAATACCCTCTCGTGACTCAACTCCCACATCCCCATGTCTCCGTACCAGCTGTTCCACTGTGTGGATGCCAACTGCTGTGCTCTGCTGACAAAGTCATATTCTTTCCTTTAGCTTTTTCAAGTGCCACCTGACTTGGGAAGCCTCCTTTCCCATCATAGCTGGATTCATGGGTATGCAACCTTGACATTGCCCAGGGTCACAATCTTAGAAGAAGCTTTGCCTAATGTGCTGCTGTTGCTATCTTTAAATTCTCAATTCCAACTCCCCCCCCACCTGATATCGGCATCAAATCCAGGGCTTCACACATGCCAGGCAAGGCACTCTACCACTGAGCTATATCCCTAGCCCTAAATTCTTAATTTTAACAAGGGGTCTGCATTTTCACTTTGTACTGGGTACAGCAAATTATGTGGTAGTGCCTATTCCTATCTCTTGAAGCTGTGGTTTCATGGGACCTCATATGCTCCTGTGCTATAAGACTTATCATTGTTCTCAGTTGTTTGTATCTTTCCATTCTTCTTTATTGCCCAAAAGGAAAAAGTATTTAAACATTGAAAAGGGATGCCAATCCCCCTCCTCTCAAACCCCCACAACCACAAACAGCAATTCACCATCAACTGGTAGGTGAGAAAGAAAGGAGGAAAGGCAGGTCATCAAAACTGAGCTGTGAGTTAGGTTAATTCTCTCACCAGGCAGATCTCAGTTTCAACTCTATATTTCCAAATGGTCTATAGGAAAAGTGAGACACTACTGTTCATAGAATTCCATGTAAGAGATCAAAACAAACCAACTTTTCTGGAGGGGCACATTTATTTTTAACATGGAGAAGAAATGAAATTTCTTCTAAGAATCTTTATAAAAAGGATTTTGTGAAGCAAAGGGCTTTAACCTGGTGTCTGTGCCTCCCAAAGCAGTCCACAAATTGCAGTGTCTTGAGGTGAACATGGTTGTGGGGAAAGGATTGTGGCTGGTCCTGAATCTAATAAAGGATCACAAAGGATTAAGATCCACTGGGCTGTAATGACCGGTGTTTGCATTTCACCATAATAATCTCAAACCAAGCTAATGGCATTTCCATAAAGCACAGTTCTGTACAACAAGTCATTGATTTGGTACAGAGAACTTAAAATGGTGGAATTATAAAGCCCTAAAGGCAAAGGTCTTTTCTTTCTCACTTTTGGTCCTACATGGCCTAACCCAAAGCTCAGCATATAATCAGCATATAGTAAAAGTGGCTACATAGGTAGACAGATAGGACAAATGAATAAATGAATAAGTGAACCAAATTTCTAACAATATCTGGTATATTTTGCACTCCAGCACTTTGGAGACTGAACTCTTCCTCACAAACACCGGCCTAAAAACTGGATGCACCTCTGATGATATGTCCCTGGGTCTAAGGACTCAGCAGCAAAGCAAGTGCCTCCCAGGTCCTCGAGCTTCCTTGGAAAGGTGAGTTGCTCTTTAGGGTAAGGCCTCTCAAAGACCATGGTGGTTAATTTCATGTGTCAACATGGTGAGGTTCTGGTGATCAGATGTTTGATCAAACACTAGTCTAGATGCTGCTGTAAAAGCACTTGTGAATGTGATTGACAGCTACGATCTGTTGACTGAGTCAAGCAGATTGCTTTCCACAATAGGGGTGGACCTCATGCCATCCACGGAAGGCCTTATGAGGAATGTCCAAGGTTTCCCAAGGAAGACACAAGGATGCAACTCAGGGTTCAACACACAAATCCCACCTGAGTTTCTAGGCAGCTAGGCCTGCACTGCAGATTTTGGATTTGCCAGTCCTTACAATTGAACGAATTCCTTAAAACGAATCTCTTTCCCTATCTCTCAAAACATGTATTGCACAGACAAACATATATACACATGTGCATGTGTAGAGACATAGAGATGAATATAGATATAGATATAGATAGGTAGGGAGATAGACAGGTAGGGAGAAGGAGCCATCCTTCTGGAGCACCCTGTACAGAGACTAAGGGCTCTGGATTATTCTGAGTAAGTGATACTGCTATTCCCCCTGGAGGCCATCTCCACCAGGGCTGCACAGAGGGGACACAGGGCATAAGAAAGGGAGTTTCCCACACTGAATGAGTGTGATGAAGTAGCAAGTGTCCAGGAACAGAAGGGGCCATTCCCAGGAGACAGCCCCACCTCTCTGGGCCTTCTGGCCTTCAGAAAAGGCCCTGGCAGAGGCAAGCTGCCACAGACCTGGGACAAGATTTTCTGAGAAGGATACTGATGTGTTCTGGTGCCCCTCCCCCACTGAGAGTATTCAGATCCTCTGTCATGATGTTCCGAAGAGGAAGGACGGAGGTCCCAGGGAAAGGCTGGCTGTGGCAGCTTCAAGCTAGCTCTGCCCCATTCCTGTGAAGTGAATGGTACCCTGTACATGAGGAGTGGGGGTCCCCCACCTCCAAACATTGAATGACTTCTCAAGAGCAGCTACCATCTATCAGAAGCCTCTTGTGGGCTGAACACAGGCTACCTTAGTCCTTTCAGACACACTGTGAAGGAGGAATGGCCACGCCATTTTGAGGAAACTCAGAGAAGTGGACAAGATGGAATAGTAACTCACAGTTGTTTGCATGAGAAGGCCACATAATATTCCCTCTGCCTTTTCTTCTGCTTGTTTATGTTGTACTCTGAAAAGAACACCCTATTGAAGTCTGCCATCGTCACGCCTGCCTGTAACTTCACTACTTTGGAGGCTGAGGCAGGCGGATCGTAAGTTTGAGTTCAGCCTTAGCAACTTTTCAAGACCCTGTCTCAAAATTAAAACATGAAAAAGAACTGGGGATATAGCTCAGTGATAAAGTACCTCTGGGTTCAATTCCCCGAACCACACACACAAAAATATTCATTGGCATAATTTTGGCTTCTCTAGCCAAATAGCCATGTGGTATAGACAGGTAACACACCATCTCCAAATAACAGAAGTCAAATGCCTTCCTGTCTATAGCCCCAGCACTCAGAAGGGTGAGGGAGGAGGGTCACTTGAGCCCAAGAATTTAAGGCCAGCCTGGGCAACATATCACAAACCTGGCAAACAAAAAGGCTATGTACTAACTGAGAACATGATACCTAGTACCTGGTAGGCACTCGAGGGACAGAAATTACTGTCCTTATTTCAGAGTACCCTGGATCTCTCTCTGGTCTCCACGAGAGCACACCCACATAGCTCCCAACCCCAGCAGCAGAAGTATCACCACCACGCTGCAGTTTCTGCCATCCTCAAGGGAACGTGAGGCACCAGCTCTAATAAGGAGCTTTCACACAGGTGGGAGGGCGGGGGGCAATGTGAAAATTAGGAAACAAAATCACTTTGTGAACTCATTAAACATGTGCCTGCGTGCCCCTCCTATTCCTGCACTGGGCCCCGTGCCTATTATTAACTGCCACCCTCAGAGAGGAAACGTGTGCCTTATCCCAGGAACATACTGTGGGGGCAGAGACTTCCTAAGATAGTGCAATCAACAAGTTTTTTTAAAAAAGTCCTACCTCTCTGAAGTAAAACCTGGCTCTAAAAAATCCATCTTGGGCTCCTCTGTCTGCAGAATGAAGCATCAGCTCGGGGGGCGGGGGGGGGGGGGGGCGCGTGGGAGGCCTTCGATCCCCCTTCAGCTCAGGGGGCCACTTCTGCTAAACATCACCCACCTGGCCAGGCCACCCAAGGTTACCCCAGTGACCTTCCCCACATTACACCTTTGTGTAGGGTCACTGGTGTCCCAGCGACTTCCTTCTCTCTGTCTTTGCCCTGGAGGGTCTACCCAGTCCTCAAGGTTCTCCTCAGAGGCTTCCTTTCCTGCTCTGCCTACCTGCACTCCCCAGTCCTAAGGAATCTCCTCGCCTGAAGTCTCATGGCTCTTGGCTCATTTGTCTTCCATGGCACTTATTGTCCCATATGACAAAGCTGTCACTTTTTCCTATGTTTCTCATCCCTTTTCCTGACCTGCTCACTACCAGATTCAGGCTGGATTCTCCAAGAGCAGCCACAGACCAGGATGGAATTTACCAACAACCCCACTCTCAGCAGAATCCCACCATTCCAACTGGGAGCCACAGGGCTGGCACTGCACACACAGCTCCGGATCTCTGTCCGTCAGGCCCCAGGGCCACTTCAGTTCATGCTGCCTCAGCCAGGCAGAGGGAGGGAATCTGGTCTGTCCATCTCTGTCTCCATGTCTCCATGCCCCCATGCCAGGCACATACCAGGTTTGGGTATCTACTCACCATGAAACAAATTAGGAAACAAACAAATAAATTCATTTTTAAAAACAACTGGACCATATGTTGCCAAGGGTGGAGGCCTCATCTTAACCTGGTTTTTGCTCCCCTTTGAATGCTATAACTGCAGCACATATTCAATAGAAATGAGTTGCCCTGAACTGAATTATACTCAGGTCATGATACTTAAAACAAAACATTAATCTTTGCAAATGCTCACCCATTTCCCCCTAGCCTTAGCACAGGGAGGTTACATAAGTCAGCCAGAAGGTGAAGCAGAAAGACTATGTTGACAATTTTAAGTGCCACAGAAATGGATAATTTTAATGGATACTGTATTTCTATAGAAATAAAATACTATGATTGAGACAGAGGCCAAGGGTTTCACTGCTGGATGGTAGTGAAGTTTAATTTGAATCAATGAAGAAGGTCTACAAGTCAATTACCTTTCATTTCACTCCTTTGCAGTAAATGAAAGTTTAGGGCCAATAGCAAAAGTACACGGGAAAGGACCATTTTACAATTTATCAATTCATACACCACCATCACCACCACCACGAAATTCTCTATAAACCTCATCCATATTTAAAAGCTCATAAAATTTCAGTGAGTCTCAATTTAAAGTTCATGGTAAGTCCATGCAACCCAAGTTTCACTATCACTCCCATTTTATAACTAAGAAAACTGAGTCTTTTGTGTATCTAGCCGAAATTCACTTGTAGGTGTAATAAGGCTAAAGCCAGGGTTGGAAATGGGATTTTTTCCCCCTGGCCCTTCAGCCCTGTAGCCTTTGTACAAAATCAGACCTACTTAAGGGACCAATGGAAGATGAGGTAGTGGCACAAATGACCACCTGGGGAGAGGATCTGAGGCCATCTGCATCCTAGCAGCACAAAGGGCTGTGTGTGACTCCAAAGAGGCAATTCCACCACTGTCTGTCTTTTAAATGCCACTAAAACAGGAATGTGCCTGAGAACTAAAGGTTTCCAGACTCTGCCCACAAACTGTGAAGGGAAATGTTTCCAGGGCACAATTTAGGGAGTGAATGCTTCAGTGCGCTAAAGAGCAGTCCCACAGCGGATCTCTCCCCTCTGCCACCCTAGGGGACCCAGGGGTCTGTAAGCACCATAAGATTATTTGAAAAGATTCCTCAGGAAGATGTCTTTTCTTTTGTTTGGTGGAAATCAAAACACTTCCCTTTCAGACCCATATCAACATATAGTCAGAACTTCTGTTGCAATCAGGACCCCAGGGAAGGAGAATGGACACTCATTTGTACTCGATCGCTTTTTTTTCTTTTTTCTTTTTTTCTTTTTGTACCAGGAATTGAATCCAGGGGTGCTTTATCTGAGCTACATCCCCAGATCTTTTCATTTTTTCATTTGAAACAGGGTCTTGCTAAGTTGTTTAGGGCCTTGATAAATTGCCAAGGCTGGCCTGGAACATGTGATACTCCTGCCACAGCCTCTTAAGTCACTGGGAAGAGTACCACTGAGTGTTTTGCACATGCAATCTCTCTCCACACCTACACAAGGTGGGTGTGAGCACACACAATCCATGAGGACTCGGTGGTGCAAATGGGTCAACTGATTTACTAGTCACAGAGGATAGAGTGATGGGTCCTAAATTCCAGCCCATATGTTCTGGTCTCTAACACCCTTATTCTTCTTTTTCAGGTTAGGGGAAGGACAATTTTGTCTTTGTAATCCAACGAGAGGCCTCAGAAAATCACAGCAGATGTAAAGACAGAGTCTGTGCCCAGGTGTCACCTACCAGCTAACTATAGGAAGTCCCTTATCCTCGTGCTAAGTAAGGGCTTCTTATTCCTGTGACAGCAAACTTTCCAGGACTGACTAACCTTGCCACACTTATGGGATCCAGATCGGAATGCCTGGTTAGAGGCATGAGGTAGTGAAGGGGGGACACACAGAGTGTGGGGAAAAGTTTGTTGTAAATTGCAATGCAACAAATTCAGTAACATGCCCACTCTCATGCCTTTGGAGAAGTAAGGAAGGAAAATAACATTTATTGAGCCCCTACTATATGCTAAGTCCTAAGTTAAGCACTTTGATGTATGTTATCATATTTGATCATTGAAACAACATTGTAAGGTGGGCAATGTGAGTTCCATGTCATGGAATAAGAAATGGAGGTGCCTGGGGGCACGGAGACTTGCCTGGTCTTCCAGAGCTGATATAGCCTAAGACTAAGTTGACTCCAGAGACTCTTTTGAAATAAAAGTTTTCCATAGGAAAGGTGCTGGCTTCTTGGACACTATTCAGGAGATACTGAGCTTCTCAAAAATCACTGGGCAAGGGCTGGGATTGTGGCTCAGCAGTACAGCGCTCACCTAGCACGTGCGAGGCCCGGGTTCAATCCTCAGCACCACGTAAAGAATAAAGGCATTGTGTACAACTAAAAAACAAATGAATAAATATTAAAAAAAAAAAAAATCACTGGGTGAGTGGCAGCCTTCACTAGAGGAGTGTTTTTGCTTTTCTTTCAACAGATCTCTCCTTTCCCCTGGCAGTGTTTAAATCTCTTTTCTACCTTGTCCAAATTTGGTATTTGGAGAAGTGAGCATAGGAGAAGGAGCAGGAGGGTGTCCTCAGGGTCCAGCAGGATTCTCTAAAGGACTCAGAGAAAGTGAGGCAGTGTCCCCAGCCAGCAGCAATGGGAGAGACCACTGGCAGAACTGATTCTTGCAGAAATGAGACATGCATTTGTTCCTCAAATATTTGCTGAGCACATATCAATCCAACCTCCATTGCTGGTACTATGGAACTCCTGTTTCCAAGGAGACATGGAAAATGAGTAGTAAATAGAAAAGTCAGGAGGTGCTATGTTAGAAAGTTATTGTAGGCAGACAAAAGAACTTGTCTGTGTCGGGGGTGGTAGTCAAGGAAGACTTCTCTGAGGAGGTGGCACTCAAATGAAGACTTAGATAATTAGAAGAAGCCGGCCATGCGAAGACCTGTGGGCAGAGCACACCCAGCAAAAGTGCAGAACATGAGGCAGGATTTTTTCCAATAGCAGTAAGAAGGCCAGTGTCAAAGGCCAGGGGAGCAGGGCAGAGGGATGAGGTCCGAGGCTGGCAGGGCAGGGAGAGGAGGTTGTGTGGGCCTCAGCAAGGAGTTCGGTATTTATCCTGAGTGTGCTACAAAACCAGGGAAGGTTGTAAAAAGGGGAGTGACAGATTTATATTTTTTAAAAGATCTCTCCAGCTGCCTTGTAGGAACTAGATAGTAGAAGGGCAGGCCAGGTGCTGAGCGGAACCTGCTGCGTGGGAGCTGAACGTGGCAGGGCTGCCATGGTACAAGTAGGGAGGGTCAAGAGTGTGATGGTGAATGTGTGACAACCGGCAGGCAGGGGCTGCTTTGCCAATTTCTGTGGTGTAAACATTCCCACTGTGGCCAGTTTCAAGTTGTCAACATGACAGACAGCAGCACAGGACGCAGAATAAGAGAAAAAGTGGTCACGGACGACTCCTGTAAGCTGGTGTGAGCCAACTCAAGTTCACCACTAGGTTCAGGGCACACTTGACAGGACTTGCTAGTGGGCTGGCCACGGGGGTGAGTAAAATGGGGAAATCAGGGTGACCTCTAGGATTGAGGCTTGAGAGATGGGAAGATTGGAGGAGCTACTTCCGGAATCACTGGACTCTGTCTATTCATTGGCTTCTGGATTCCTGAAAGGCAGGAGGCTAAGAGGAAAGAGCATATGCCCCATATTCAAGGTTCCCCCACAGGTGACCCCAGGCCTTAGTCCTCCCTGTTTCCTCAGCAGTCAGTACAGACAGGTCTTAGTAAAGGATGGATGCAAGAACAAATGAGTGGCCTCAGTTTCCTCATCTGCAAAATGGCATGGTTGTATGAAGTCCCTGCTAGAATAACTGTGAGGATCAAATAGGAAATAATAGAACAACTTCTGAGCCAGGCAAGGTGACACACACCTGTAATCCCAGCAGCTCTGGAGGCCAAGGCAGGAGGATCGCAAGTTCAAAGCCAGCCTCAGCAAAAAAGTGAGGTACTAAGCAACTCTGTGAGACCCTGTCTCTAAATAAAATATAAAATAAGTCTGGGCATGTGGCTCAGTGGTTGAGTGCCCCTGAATTCAATCCCCAGTACCAAAAAAAAAAAAAAAAAAAAAAAAAAAAAAAAAGAGCAACTTCCAAAATCAAGACGTAAGGGTCCACAAGCACTGCTTCATGATCCCCATGAAACCCTCTGAAGTTTTACTACCCCATTTGGCAGATGAGGAAATGAAGCTTAGAGCCAAGTCATGTGATAGGATGTGACATGATATGAAATGATGTGATGTGCCCAAGCTAACATGGCAGGGCTGTGATTCAGACAGCCCTGAACAGACAGACTGACATTCCCAGCCAAGGGCTGGCCTTTTTCTGGTTTCCCACAGGGGCAGCAGATGCCTCATCAGTCTCAAGGACACGTCAGCCACCCCTGCCAAGCTCTGTTGGCAAAATAGCATTAATGAATGAAACCCAGCAAGAGTTGGGGACCATATCTTTCTCCTTCCTGGCCAGGAAGGAGGAAAAGAGAGATCACGTGGGATCAGAAGAGCATTTGCTTGTAATGTTTAAGGCACATGATTTGGAGTTGGGGAGAATGTAGGGACAGGGCCATGGCTGCACTCCTGGAAAAAAGCTGTGACTGTGCTCAGCACAATAGCCAGTGTGTTCCCCTGGTGGAGACGGGCTGCCCCATCCCTGATTGATAGTGGATTTGTTTGTGACCCCTTTGCATGGCCAACGTTTTTTCCCAGGCTGATAAGAGATATAGGAACCCAGTCCCGAGAGCTGAAGTTCTACTCTGCAGATGAGTGACATCTGACTCGTGGTTCATGTAAGTGCCTCTGCTTTCTCATCTAGAAGATGGGGTGCAGCAGAATCCTCACCTCAGAGGGCCATGAGGGGTACTGGAGGGGTTCACAGGGTGGAACAGGAGGACAGCTGGGGCCAATACCAGCGTTCCTCCTCTTCCATGGGGAGACACTGGCTTGCTCCCCAACATCTACTGTGGCAGGGTAAGGAGACTGAGCAAGAGCGGAAAAAAAATAATAATAAAATAAAA
This sequence comes from Tamias sibiricus, assembly GCA_025594165.1. Classification (NCBI taxonomy): domain Eukaryota; kingdom Metazoa; phylum Chordata; class Mammalia; order Rodentia; family Sciuridae; genus Tamias; species Tamias sibiricus. The sequence goes on from CM046657.1 coordinate 75,730,218, forward strand.
GGCAGGAGGGAAAAAAAAAAAATCCCATCAACTCACGTCTAAATGTTATACAAATGTAAGTGACACATTAGTTCCCTCTCACCCTGGGAAGGCTATAAATTGTCGATGCCAAACGGAGCTTAATGGCCCTGGTAAATCACGGAGCTTCCTGCAAACACAGGGCAGGGGAGCCTTCTGGGGGCTCAGAGCTTAGCCTGCCAGCCCTCCCCTCTTCCCATGGGGGATCCAGACAGAATCCCCGCCTGCCACCTAACGGTCTCCAATTCCAGCAGCCTCCACTACTCGAGCAGAAGGGACGCTGGTTCTGAAATCATGGTTGTCAAAACCTATCAGATTTTGGTGTTCAGGTGCACCACAGCACAAATCCAATCAGCCCGAGGAGACACTGATTCATGAGCAAGATAATGATAGGTGACTATGGCATCAGGTACAATCTTGATCCTCACATAATCTGTAAAGTGGATTTAGTATACCCATTTTATACAGAAGGAAACTGAGACCAGAGAGATCAGCCCAGATAATAGCAGAACTGGGACATGCCCCAAGGTGGCCCTGCACCAGAAGCCACGCCCTCAGCCCTCATGCTGACTGGCTTTCCAGCTTTGCAATGGCCAGTGGGTTGTTTGCAGTTGATGGGCTGGACCAGAAGACTCAAATCCTAAAACTTAGCATAAAGGGCTGAGGTCATGAACCCAATGACTTCAGAGGCCAGAAAGCAAATCTGGCCTCAGATCCTAAGAGACAACTGAAAGTGGGTGAGAGTGCAGCAGACTGCCGGGGGAGGCCACATCTCAGCTCCGTGTGGCCAGGGAATATGGGGGCCCGTCATTAAAACGTCCATCCTTTTTTCAAAGTAACTTGAACAACCTTAACTTTTCATGGGAAATCTCTTCTAAAATAAAATTTTTTTAAAAAGGTCAACATTATGCGCCTTATGTTGTCCCACCAAAATTCCATCTGGGGGCTAATTATGCCATGGTGCTTTATAGTTCATAAGCACTCTTCACAGCGATTGCTTCATTTTGCTTGGAACAACACCATTGTTCCTTCATTTTGAAGATGGATAAGTGGAGGCTAAGAGCTTCGGTAGATTGCCATCCACGAGAAATTCTTAGAAATTATTGACTTTGAAGGTCTAGTCTACCCTTCTGTGTGCTGCCCTGGCCAAATACCCCACAACCTCTGCTTGCACACCTTCTCTGGGGCCAGGAAGCTCACCTCTATGACAGCAACCTGCATCATTCTTAAATGGTTCTAGTCTTGAAAACGTCACGTGAATTTCTACCTGCCTCCTGGACTCTGGAACTCTGGAGGTATGCCCAATTCCCCTTCCACACAACAGGCTTTGCCAGCCAACAGCGAGCATGGCAGGGGAACGAAGCAGAATTTCACCAAGCGTCTGGCAGGAAGCTCCTTGTTCAGTACTCAGCACCTTTATTTACTGAATCCTTAGTAAAGCACAGCACATTAGGCTTCCTATCTGCAGCTGACACTCAGGGAGACTGAGTACTATCCCCTAAATCAAATTGGTATCTGAGGGAAAGAAGATTTGAAAAGGGGGGTGGGGATCTGCCTGATTTCATTGCCTGCCCTTTTATCCAACTCCATAAGTATTTATTGAAAACCTACTATGTGCCAGCCAATGATCTGAACACGGAAACTTTCCTCTCTACCATGCCATTTCCCATCCGCTTTTTCATGTACAAATTCCAGGGCGTCTTCATCTGCTCTTTAAGGGCTCAGTTTCCAGACCATTCTTCTCTGAATGATTGGAATGAACATGTGCCCACATCCCTAGGACCCAGAATGGAAGGCGATCTTTGAACAGAGCCTGGACAAGCATGTAGCTGGAACTGACTCCTCCCTGACTTAGCAATCTCTCCTTTTATTGATGGAGCCTGGGCTCATATCAGCTTTTCTGGCAGCCTTCCCACAAGCAACTTTTCAACCGAAACTGTGAAAATTGTTTTCACAGCTGCTGCTACTAAACTATGTCTGTTACTGGATATTGGGTGTGAAGACCCAAGAAAAATGAAACTAACCCTAAAATCTACAGAGCCAAATTTTATATGCTAAACATTTTAAATTTTTTTCATTATTCTTTGTGTTTTCCAGCAAGAAAATCAAGGCCCAGAGAAGTTAAGAGATTTGTCCGTGATCATCCAGCCTGTAAGTCATAGAGCTGGGGCGATGCGAGCTCATGGCTGTGCGGCTCCAGAGCTTTCTTTTATTCCCAAGGGGTTTCACATTCATACTTGTTAAATTTCCTCTCCTTTAAACAGGACTATTGCTTTAGACTACTGTCTTTGATCCAATAACCTGGCGACACTTTCCGCCTTTCTTAGCGCAAAGAATGATCCATCTAAGTCATCTGTAGTTCCCGAGCCCATCAACACCGCTCACAGCAAACACCATTGACTACCTAACTGAGCTTGTGGCAGAAAGTAAACAGAATGACAGCCCCAACAGAAACAAGCGCCAGAGTCAGAGAGCAGATCCCGGCCGCCTTGCGAGCAAACAACTGCCACAGAACACCTTACAGTGTCACATACAGCCTGGCAGGACACTGCTGTGGGCCAGTGTGGGCCTGTTGGAGATCCTCAACGATGACTGTAAGTGTGATTGTCCTGGGTTGTGGCTGAGTCCCCTGACCTATCGTGGGTGTCAGAAGACATCTACACACAGCAAGAGACATCAAAAAGTAACCGTCATCATTCCCCCAACCTGGAACCCCGTCTCCAGGCTCCCCTCTCTGGCCTGCCTGCTCTCTGAGCTACAATCCCAGCGCCTTGCTTAAAACCTCCCTTGGTGCTCATTACCTTCAGGGAAAAATTCCAACCTTATTCTATCCTGTCAGAGGCTCCCTGGGGGTCGGCCCCTATCTGAAAGCATCCCTGGGAAACAACCCCATACTGTAAGCCACTCTGTAGTTTAGCATTTTCTAAGGTAGGGTGCAAGAAATCCAACTCCTAAAAGATGGCTGGAATGCTCTGAGGAGTCAGAGAGTCTAGGAAATGCTGCAAATAATTTTATGATCTGGAATAATTACAATGAATATAAACATGTTGTGTATGATCAAGAAATCCTATCGTAAAGAGATCTGTTTCACTCTAAGCGTGAATTTCCTATTTTGAGACAGAATCCCTTGCCTGACTAACACATTAACATCCCAAGGGAAAGATTTTCAGATTAGTCAGGATGTCACCAACTTCTATGTTGCTTTTATGCCTTTAGGGCGTCACCTTATGCTGTACCCTCCCCCTCTGACATATGCATTGTTCTTCTTTCTCTACCTACAAAATTCTTATTGTTATTTCAAAGCCTGTTGCAACTCACAACTCCTCTGAAAAATATTCCCCTAAGCTCCCGCCTTGATTGTGTTCTTGCCTTATTGATAGCATTTATCATAGGACTCATTATAAACCAGTCTTTGCTCCTAAACTCTCAGCTCCCCAAGGACAGGAACCAGGCCTGATTCTTTCTAGAAGCTCCATGACATGACACAGGTCCTGCCACAGTGGTCCACCCTCCTCGTGTGATGGGGTATAATGAGTGCACAAATGAACAAGAAAATGAACGAGGCCAGAGTCAAGATGGGGATGTGGTTGAGTCCGGCCCTGCCGCAGAACCCTGCCAGCAAGGCCACTTAGCTAAGGCAATAGCTGCCAAGCTCACAGAGAGTCAATGGGTCACTTCAGGAAGATTCAAAATAGATGCCATCCTGCTACATCACTTGGCGTTGCTAGGAAACCGCTAGTTTGCTACAAGCCAGGTTGATTAGCATTGCGAGGAAGACACAAACCAAGAAATGGCTGCATCTTCTCACCCTGCCTGAGCCGGTCATCAGCACATTTGCCTCAATTTCTTATCCAGTTTAGGCAGAAAGGCAAAGTTTGAAATGGGGATTGAAGACTGCAGATGCTTATCAGTGTACATTCAACGCATGGGCGTGTCTCGGTAAGCACTGAGGCCAGATGGGCTGACTTAATTCATGAGGTCTGCACCCTGAGACTTTCACTTTGGATCTGTATGCATGTTGGCATAGGAAGAACTCAGAGAAGACAGTCTTCTGAAGTCTCATGTCCAGAGGGGAGCGAGCTCTTGTGCCCAGAAAGAATCAGCTGGTTGTGTGTTTACAAGTTATTACCACACTGCACTGAGGAGCCCAGAGAGCTCCCACTTATTTTCTACTACTTTGAGCAGATTGCTTAACCTAAGCCTCATTATTGCCCTCTTTAAGATGGGGATTATAATACTGTATTGATAAAAATTAGAAGATGCAAAAAGTTAAGGTATGTGAAGATCCAGGCCCACTGGGGATGCAACATATTTGAGACCCTCTCCATCCTTCCGTGCTCCCCAGACCATTGAGAGGTAGAGGCAACCTGCTAGCTGCCTGTCACTCTTGCTGGCCAGCTGCCCAGGAGGCCCCCAGCTGCTGGGACTGGCCAGTGTGCACAGCAGTGCCTACTCAGTTGTGCCCAGCAGGATGAGACAAATTGTAATTTCCAAGGTTGAGACCTGGACCCACTCAGGGACACAGCGTGGAGCCACTTTGAGAAATCCACATTGAAGACACAGTCTCCCCAGGCCCCAGGGAAACGAAACAGCCACGAGAACAAGGAGGTTACCAAGCTAATTGTTCCTGATTAAAGCTTGGCCCAAAGCCAGCCAAGCCAGCCTTTGCCACATTGACATTTTGCTAGTACTTGACAGTTGATTCTCACACCTCACATCTGCATAGCACCTTAAAATTACTAAGGTCTTCTGGAAACAGTAGTTACTCAATAAATCCTTGCTGTGCATAGGAAATCAGTCTCTTAGCTCCATTTTTCTTTTTGTTTTTCAACCTCATTCAATTGGTCAAGGCAGCTCAGGAGGCATAGTGAGTACGTACCAGATGTTTTATGGAGACTGAACCAGCGTCATTTTCTAAGAGAAACTTTCCCATCTGGAGCCAGCCATGCTTTGTACCATGTGATGATATCCCACTGTGACCACAGCTGATTGGAACAGGGTGGGTACTTGTTATGGTTTGGATATGAGGTGTCCCCAAAAACCTCATATGTGAGACAATGCAAGAAGATTTGGAGGAGAAATGATTGAGGTATAGCCTTACCTAATCAGTGAATTAATCCCTGATGGGATTACCTGAATGGAAACTGGATGCAGGTGGGGTGTGGCTGGAGGAAGTGGTTCATTGGAGGCATGGCTCTGGAGTATATATTTCGTATCTGGAGAGCGGAGTCTCTTTCTTTCTGCTTTCTGATCATCATGTGAGCTGCTTCCCACTGCCATAGTCTTTGCCATGAGGCTCAGCCTCACCTTGAGCCCTGAGGAATGCAATCTGCTGTCTATGGATTGACACCTCTGAAACTGTGAGCCCCCAAATAAACTTTTCCTCCTCTACAGTTGCTCTGCTTGTGTCCTTTTAGTCACGGCAGTGAAATAGCTGACAAAAAGAGTATGTGTCCCAGGAGGGTACAACCCTTCACTACCCAATAACCCAGGGTTTGTCTTGATTACTTTCCTCCTTCAATCAACTGGAGTTGGAATTGGGGAGCAGAGACTGCAGTAGATAGCAAAAGGGAGAAATTCAAAAAAATAAGAATTGAGGGGCTATTGAGAAGTCCAGGGTGGCCAGGAGGGGCCCTGGCAGGTCAAGGCTTTCTGGGGCTTTCACCTACAAGAAAGCAAGAGTTGGAGAAGCAAAGAAGAGAACAGTATAGACATGAAGTGAGACACAGAGACACAGATGCCTCAGGGTCTGGCAGCTCGCTTTTCACGTTGACTTTCTGTGAGGCCTGTTGCATTGGGTTCTTGTCTTTGGACTCCCCAAAAGATCCCTGCTACCATATCACAGGACATCTTGCCCCTGGGTCACCTCCAGGGGGTCTCTGTTCCATGCTGTCCATGACCCCACCCAGGACAGGAGCAAAGTAAGTACTGTTCTCTGCACTTGGTCGATGAATAGCCTGAGAACCACAGAGGTTCTGAGACCTACTGGGCTCTCACAATGATATCAGGCTCTTTCCCAGCTCAAGTCCAGAGAGCTCTTCTCTCTCTCCTTGAGCCTTCCTTGCTTTTCAGGCTGTAAGAAATTGTGTTAACTATCCACCAAGTCTCAGCAGAAAGAAGAGACAGTGCTAGGCAAATGGATTTGTAAGGATCTGTTTCTAAACTGTCTCCCTCACAGAACATGACACCGAGAGGAGAGGGACAACATCATTGTGCACACTACTGCCTCCCCACAGCCAAGCAGGGCTGGACCCAGAAAAGATGCCCAAGATGCTTGTGGAATTAATGGCTGAAGCCATTAATCAGACCCAGGACTTTCCGACCATAATAAGAACCATGGAGGTTTGCATACCCTCACCCACAGATGGCAAGAATTGCCACTTCATTTGAGATTCCAGATTCTTCTGGGGAAATTTTTTTTTTTTTTTACTTCCTTCTCCCTTGGGAATTGTTTGTGAACGACAGCTGCTGTCAACTTGGGTTCAGCTCCCGGTCAGCCCTGGGAAGTAAAAAGAACCATCTAATCCTTGGAACAGGATGGCCCCCAAGTACCACCCAGACAGCAGAAGTTGGAATTCCCTCCACGGCATCTCCAGCAAGTGACCTCTACCCTGGCCCAAACTACCCAAGGGAGCTGCGGTCCTCTCTTTCATCATGGGGCAGTCCTGTGGGTGGAAGTTGACTTTAAACCCACTTATTTATTTCTCCAGAGCCCTGGCTTTTGGCCTGACAGTCTCATGGAAGCAGTCTAAACTCTCTTACACAGAGCATGCAGTGAAAAGTGCCCTGGAATGTGGCATAGGCAGACCTGGATTCTGAACTTACTGGATGACATGGTCAGACCTGGGTTTAAATTCCAGCAGAACCTTAGGCAAGTAACATTCGCTGAGCTTCAGTTTCCTCAACTCTGGAGGATAACACCATCCAGCTGAGAGTAACATCTGCCTGAGAAGATCTGAACATCCAAATGAGCTGTTGGAGAGGGGCCAGAGTGGAAGTCGGGGCCACCCTGGAGATGGACTTATTCACTTCGGGGCCACCATCTGCAAGACTGACCCTTGAAGCAGGACATGAGCTGGCTTGGAAACCCCCTCTGAAATCACACATGCAGCACAGACACAGAGCTGGAGCTCTTAGTTCTGGGAAGATCCAGCATGATCTGGTTTTCCCCAAGCCCAGTGCCAAGGTCAGGAGAGCAGCAGGTCACAGAGAAGAGAGGTGGGTGGCGCTACCTCTGACATTGAATTCCTTGATCCAGTGAGGAGCGGACTCAAGGCTCAGTGGGAAAGTGACACCGGTACCCATATATGCACACTCTCTGAGCTTTGGCTTCCTCATTTACAGTGCACCTGCTTTATCTCCATCAAGGCCTTGTTATAGGGATGAAGCTTGGTAATGGGTCAGAAAAGTCCTGGTAAACTGAAGAGTACCGTGCTTTTGGAAATTGCCACATTGTACCGTTTGGAAGAAACACAGCATTTTCCTACTTTTATGAGTGTCTTTGTCAGCTTTTTCATTGCTGTGAGCAAAAGATGCAACAAAAACAATTTTAGCAGAGGAAAAGTTTATTTGGGACTCAGGTTTTCAGCAGTCTCCGTACACAGACGTCCCAGCTTCACTGTTCAGGCAGGACATCATGGTGGAAGGATATGGTGGAGGAAAGCAGCTCAAGACATGGCACCAGCAAGCAGAAAGAGAGAGAGAAAGCTTTGCTCCCCAGGAACAAAATATACAGCTCGAAGGCATGCCCCAGTGACCCACAGTTGCCCTATCTGTTACAGTGACCACCTATCAGGGGATGAGTGCTCTGATTAAGTCAAGGCTCTCAGAACCCAATCTAAACCTCTAAACTTTCTTGCGGTGTCTCACACATGAGCTTCAGGGGGATACCTCATATCCAAACCATAATAATGAGTCAGGGCCACGTTCAGGAGCTCCTGTGCCAAGCTGCGGGCCTAGCACTGGCTCCCTGCCCCTGTGTGCCTGCCTCTCTCCCTGGAGCCTACTGCACATCTGCCAAACTGTGGGATTCTCACAGCCCAACACAGTATGCATTATGATGCTCATTTTACAGACCAAGAAACCAAGGTTCAAAAAGACTAAGCCACCTGCTTGGTCACATGGTTGTTATAGTTAAACCATAATCCCAAGGAAAGAGTCACAGGGGAAGAAGAAAGAGAAATGAAAGAGCCAGAGATGGAAAAAAAAAAAAAATGGGAGGAAACCAATATCAAAAGAGAAAGAGGAGAAAAGAAAGGAGAGGGGGAGAGGGATGAGGTAAAAGAACATAAAGCAAGAAGAAACAGCCTATTGCTGGGGACGCAGAGGGGACACTGTGGGGTTGCTGACCAGCTGCTCATGGCTGGTGTGGGGTGGGCCCTCCAGGCCTGAGGAGTGGCCACAGGCAGCAGCACAGGGAAGTGACAGGTCAGCAGAGACATTCAGCTGAGCTACAAAGCCTTCTGCCAGGGTGGCGAAAAAATATGAAACGTGACTTCCTCGGGCTTTAGAAATTGCTGAAATACAGAGGCCGCAATGGAAGATAAAGTGTCCTACAAAGGGAGCTCCGAATGGAATCAATTTCCCTGGGCCGACTTTTATGTCCTATTATAAGAAATTGAAAAATTATTTCTGCGGGGCTGTCGCTCTGCTGGCCTACCTCTCCCGAAGATATTGAGAAGGAAAATGGCTTCCAATAAATGGGCGTTGGGCCTGGCCTTGTCCTCCCACACTGGGGTTGATCCTCTGCTTTGGGCTCTGGAGTTTGGGGAGGTAGGGCTGAGGGTGTGTGGGAGGATTCTTCTGTTATAATTTGGGGGGCTGGTGGGGAAGGTGATAAAATGGAGACAACTGTGACAGCCCCAGGGACTCTCAGCTCCTCATGGCCAGACACACACGATACCCTGCGGGAACCTGATACCCTTGTGGCTGGCTAGAATGGGCCAGTGAGGAATGTCAGGATTCCCTGGATAAGACGTCACATTGCAGAGAGGATTCCTGCAGCTGCTGCTCTACCACACACATTCGCTCCTAGTGTCACCACATCAAAGGCCTTCCCACCCATCGTTCCACCCCTCACACCCACACTGCCATGGCCACCAACTCCTCATCTTACCCCACCCATGGCAGGCTTTTCCTCCCTGCCCTGGTGCCTAAACTCCTTCTGGAATGCCCTTTCCTGCATGTCAATCAGGCAAAGTTCTCCCTCTCCAAGAACTGGCTAAAATGTACTTCCTGAGGAAGTTGTCCCTGGCCTCTGTAAGAGTCCCCCCAAGGGCCCACGACATAATCCCCAGAACCTTTCCTGTGTTACCTTACTTGGTAAAAGGGTCTCTGTAGAAATGATTAAGGTAAGATGTGATTAAGATAATGACATGGGGAGATTACCTAGGTGAGCCCACTATAATCACAAGGGTCCTGGCAAGGCGGGCAGGATGCTCAGAGTTAGTAGCAAGAGATGTGAAACAAAAAGCTGGAAGAGACTGAAGTGGGGCCACAGACTAAGGACTGTAGGCAGAGCTGGGGAGCCAGCAGGGGAGGGCATGCATTCCCTCTTCTGTGCCTCTGGAAGGAACAAAATCTGGAAGCACCTTTTACCCCAGGGAGGCTGATTATGGACTTCTCACTTCTGAAACTACAAGATAATACATTTGTATTGTTTTAAGGCACTCTCTGGTCATGTGGCACAACAGCAATAGAAAACTCATTCATGTGGACAGGCGTCCTTCTCCCTCCCCTGGGCTCCAGAACTGCATGCCCACGCTCTAGCTCCTCGTGACTAGAATTTGTGAGCACCTTTCAAGTGCCAGGCCCAACCCAAGCACCAGACATGTATCATGCCTCAATCTTACCACAGGCTGCGGCACAGTTACCATCACCCTCACCTTACAGGTGAAAAAAACTTAAGTCCAGAGAGGTTAGGCCATTTGCCAAAAGAAAATTGCACAGGTACTACCAGATAGAGCTAGAAGTTAGGCCCAGGACATGCTATGTGGTAATGTATGTGTAAGTGTTGGCCTCTTCTACCTGAACGCAGGGTCATGGGGCAGATGTTGATTGACTCTGAGTCCCCAGTGCCCAGCTGGGACCTGGTTTAACAGCTCCCACAACTACATAGTATACATCTGAACTGGGGCCTTCCTGATCCTAGCCAGGAGGTGTTTTTGTTCAACCCTATTGTATGACGGATATAAAAAAATGGAATGTTTTTCCCTTAGACTCTAGAACTTCTACCAAACTAGATTATTTGTAACAACATCAGGAAGCACTTTATTTTATACTTTTTGAGCCTTCCTAGTGTAATATGATAAAGTGAAAGAAATCCGGGATTTAAGAGTCCAGATGCCTGTGGGTGAGCTTCCACAAATATATTTCCCTAAACTTCAATTTCTTCATCTGTAAAATGGATACAGTAATCCCACTGTCAGAAGAAGCCCTGGCAGGGATGCAAATGCACACAAAGCCCTGGGTTCCTGTGAATGCTGTCCTTGTGCTTTCTGGACCTCATTGCAGAGGTGCACAGCACACTGGCAGGTGGTTTTACGACTATGGGGGAGGAAACTGAGACCCCATAGGCTGCACAGCACCCCATTATAAAGTCCCCGGCTACCTCTCCTAAGTGCCATGAGGGTTATCCAAGCTGGGTGCTCCCAGAATGCAGATGTGGGTTGGGATGAAGAGTTTCCCAAAGAAGCCAGCCTGTGATGATCCAAGGAGGTGGGACTTGATGGACCATGATGAGAGGTGGGCTTTGGGGCAGTACACATGGACTAAGCAAAGGTGGAGAGGAGAGGAAGCCTCGGGGGCCAGGGGAGGCTCTGAGAGTGTGAGAGCATGGGCTTTGTGGAAAAGGACACAGGACAGAATAAGACCTAGGAGCTGGATGGCGAAAGAAAGCACAGAGGGAGGCGGGGCCGAGGGAGGAGAGTGGCAGCTGGGCAAACACTTGTACAGGTGGACACGGGGAGCTGCCTGGCCTCTGTCTCTTGTGTGGCTATGAGCTGAAAGTCCAAGGGCTCCCAGCCAGCTCTCTAGGCCAGGGGTTCTCAGCCCTCACTGCACACAAGAATCACTTGGGGAGTTTTAAAATTCCCAGTGCCCGGGCTGCACTCCAAACCAACTAACTCAAAGTCTCCAGGAACGGGACCCAGGCATGGGTGTTTGTTAAAGCTGGGTGATTACAGCGTACAGGCAAGGCTGAGCAGCTTCGCTGGGGGACTCAGATCCAGGGCAAGGATGCCAGCCTGGAGTCATCTGGCTTCCAATTGGGCTAATTACCTTCAGCCATTCCCAGTGCTGTTGAAACGCTCCGGCTCCCCTTCCCTGGCCCATGCCCCTGGAGCCCTACAGCTTTGCATGAACTTGATACTTTCCTTCCTGTCCTCCGCCTGAACTGGGCCTTTGGGGGGTGTTTGTGCAGTGTTTGAGGATAAGGTTCCACCCGCCTCATTTCCCTAGCCAGACAGACTGAGTCTCAATGGTTTGGTGGCTCTCCCCTGAGGCACGGTGGGCTTCTGGGGCCTCACACTATCAGTTCACATGAGCATCGCTAAGGCTTGCTTCTCTGAGGCCCACCCCTAGTATGAATGGCCTGGGGACACGGGGATAGGGCACATTGTGCTGCTGGTCCCTGGAGAAAGTAAGAGAGGTCATTTATTTAGCACCTGCTCTGAGCCTGGCATGGGGGTAGGTGCTTTAGATGCATGCTAGTTAATTTCTCCACGTGATTCCTTATGAAACAGATATTTGAAATCATCCTGTTTTACAGATGAGAACATGGAGGCACAAGTTGGTGAAGTGATTGATCAAAGGTTTCACAAATGGGAAAGGTTAGAGTGTCTGCTTGCTCCAGAGTCTGAGCATTAACTCTCTGGTTCTCAGTTTCCCACCAGTAAAATGGGGCCAACAAATAATTCCTGCTGAACATTTTTATATGTTAACCTATTGTGAAGCAGCTGTTAGAGGATTTAGAATTCAGATGCTTGATAAAAACAACCCCAAGGGGCTGGGGCTATGGCTCAGCCTGAATTCCATCCTCAGCACCGCATAAATAAAATAAAGGTATGATGTTTAAGACAAAAAAAAAAAAAAAAAAAAAAAAAAAAAAGCCTAGTGAGTTGGCGCATGCCTGTAATCCCAGCGGCTCAGGAGGCTGAGGCAGGAGGATCACGACTTCAAAACAGCCTCAGCAACCTAGCGAGGGCCTGAGAAACTCAGCTGGACCCTGTCTCTAAATAAAATATAAAAAGGACTGGGTGTGGCTCAGTGGTTAAGAGGCCCTGGGTTCAATCCCCAGTACCAAAAAACAAAGCAAAACAACCTTGATTCACCTTCAGGACTCCATACTAATGCCTATGTGGTTTGAAGAAGAGGGAGTATGGGCTGGGGTTGTGGCTCAGCGGTAGAGCGCTTGCCTAGCACGTGCGCGGCCCAGGTTCGATCCTCAGCACCACATAAAAATAAAAACGCATTGTGTACAATTAAAGCAAATAAATATTTTTTTAAAAAGGGGAGGAGTATAGCTAAGTTGGAAAAGAGAAAGAGAGGTGGGGAGAGGGAGAAAAAAGGATCAAGACCAGAGTATTATTTTTCCCAACTCTATCTTGATTCTTTTCCTTATTCTCTAAGAAACTAATGAACTTGATATCTTTGCTAAGTAGCCCTTGTCCTGGCACCCAATCATCAAGAAGATGTCCAAGGTCACCATCTGGGGTCCTTTGGGAAAGGGGGAATGGGGCAGTTTCCCCTGGCTGATCCCTGGGTGGGGGGCCCCTCAGATGGCACAAAGAACACAGGTGAGGTCTTGGGCACCCTGCACTCTTGCCAGCTGCATTCCAAGAGGTGCTTTCGGTAATTCTCCTTTCAGTTGTCAGCATTTTCTTCACAGTTTAAAGCCCACTATCAAGGGGCATCCCAGATTCTACATGGGGAAATGTACAATATGCTTCAAATACTCCCAGACCTGGGACAATGCCTGGCATAGGCACTTAATAAATATTTTTTTAGATGAATGGATGGATATATGAAAACTAGCTCATACGGCCCACATCTCCCAATTTCCAGACCAAGCACTGCAGAGCGTTTCAATATTATTTACATGGTGGCAATGGAGCCTGCTCTGAGCAGGAGGCTTTAGTGAACTGTAAGTGGAGGGAAGAAATATCTCTTCCCCCGCCCCTCCCAGGGCTGGGGAAGATGCAATCAGTAAGCCAGAGAAGAGAGCCTGACCTGGGTATGTACCAGGAGCCAAGCACAGAGGGAAGGCTGAAGGTAGAACCAGGGAATGAGAGACCCAGGCCTGCAGGAAGGTCTCAGGCCCTTGTTGCTTGCTGCCCCAGCTGAACTGGTTGGAGCTCCAGAGCTTGCAGGCATGGAGCTCATGGACAGCCACAGAAAGGACCTGCAAGTAAGTGCCCAGCCATCGTGGACTAGCATGGAGTCTTTGAAATGAAATCACTGTGACCAACACTCAAGAGTGCCAACTACATTGAGAGTATCAGAATCCTTCTCTACCTTCTCCCACCCCACCCTGGCCCTTCCTTCTGACTTACAAAATGGCAATATTTTATTGTACAAAAGAAAAAAAAATCCAGCAGCCACGGCAGGAAGCAGAGTAGACAAGCCACCTTCCCAATTCTACCTAAATTTTCTCCCTATATTACCAAGACAAATATTTCAGGAAACTGCACTTGGCTGGAATGGTTAGGTAATTCATTTTATTTACCATCTAAACACACTTGAGAGCGGAGATAGATTCATTCACATTGCTGCTTCTTAGTCAGATGCAATTCACAGTCGAAATCACTGCCATCCAAAGCTTCCATAACTTCCAAAGGGTAATGGATTTTTTTCAGCTCATCTTTCTTCCCTGCTCATATTTGCTTGAGGATTCCAAATGGATTCTATTTACTGTAATTACTGTTCTAACTGCAGCTCACTTGCAATGCATCAGGTTAATGCTAACAAGATACCCAGCTGATGCTGGTAATGTGTGTTCATTGTTCAAACTCTTTACCCACCCCCTTTGGTCTTGTCTCAATTCTATTTTCTGAACCCAAAGGGGAGGAAGCAAAGCCAAGTAACACGGGTGGTTTTTTTTTTTTTTTTTTTTTTTCTTTGTTTCATTCTTCTCTAGTGCCATGGGCTTTTTTCTCAATGGATATTCATTGTTCTTGGGTTTTCCTATTCCTGTATTTACATGACAGTACTACAAATGTTAGGCTTTGCTTAAATACTGATTTACATGCTTCTATCTTCTCAAAATTTTTTCATGCTATTAGTCTTATTAAGTTCCATATTATTTGATTATTGATAATAACAATTCACATCAACACAGCCCTGACAATTTGTAAGACACACTGTTTCATGTTTTCATTATAATCAAAGAAGTAAATAATGTATCAAAAGTCTTATCTCTCAATCACTGGGTATTTTGATATACCTAATGTGGATCTATAGAAAAAACACACAATTCAGAGGGGCAAAGACAAGGGTTCAAATTCTTTTTTCACCAATTAGCTACATGAATTCAAATGACCTTCTCTCTCTATACCTCAGTTCTCATTGCTAAAGGACAAAATAATTACCTGATTCCCATGTTGCTGAGAAGTTCTTTGCAGACTGTAGGTGCTTAACAAATTGACTCTTACTCTCCTTTATCGGTAGTTCCACACCAACAGCCAGATCTTAGGACCCCAGTGCCCCAGGTCTGTTTTTTACTGAAGCCTTTTTAGAATGTCTGAATGGATTACTTGAGGTAGGTGGGGTTTTGTGGATGAGATGCTTACTACAGTAAATGTGGTTCAAAATCCAGCAGCATCTGGGAACTTAACGAAATTCAGACTCTCTCAGGTTCTTCCCTGGGTCGGGGGGTGGGATGGGAAACAGTCTATAACATGACTCCATTAAGTTGATAGAAAAGCAGATTGTTCCTTGAGAGTGTCCTGACCACCTGGTCTCGATCCAAAGGACATAAGAGAAGCAAGCCAAGAGGAGACATTCCCAAATCAAATCCCAAAGTCCATTTTAGCTCATTCCATTATGCAAGCAGCTGTAATCCCCCAGAGATCATTCTGCCCTCCTCCTAACTGCGATGATCATTAAGCATGATGAAAATAAACGCCATGTGTTGATTCAGGTGCTAAGAGTCTGACACGCACGGCTTTGATGTTAGTCAGGCTGTTGCCCTCAAACTCTGAGTACATCTCTTCTTTCTACCTACACGTCTTCTATAAAATGAGGATAACAGTGCCTACCTCCAGAGGTTTTGAGAATTAATTCAGACAGATGCTGAGCATGGTGTGTGGCATACTATAGGCACTCAATCATAGCTGTAGCAGGGGTAGCCTTGATAATAGTAATAACTCGTGTATATGGGATAGAAAGTGGGGGCTGGAGCTTCTGCAGCCATTAATTGCCACCTCTGCAGAATGAGCTCCATGTCCCTCTTCCCAAATCCCAGTTCTTACAGTCATCTGCTGTCATAGGGGCAGGCAAAGGGAAACTGGAGATGGAACAGAAAATTCAGCTTCATTCTCATTTCCTGGTAACTTTCTTGGAAAAGCTACTTAGCCCCTGACAATCACACGTTTCTCTTCCATCAAATGGGCACAATACTACTTCTCCGACTGCCTCAGGGACAGAGCAAAGAGCTCTTCAAATGAAGCATCTGAAAATGATTTGCAATCACATAATCAGACAGTCTCGACTGAACAAGTAGGACACATTCCTGTGATTCCTGCTGCCTCCTCAGCCCTGACCCCATGACTTGTTGTCTTCTGTTTTCTCTCACCCCTTACTCTCCTCTCCCTTTCCCACTAAGACACCTGCTTTGCAGAGGCCTCCATTGCTGCACAGGTCCCCTGAAAGCTCTAATCTGGGTTTTACTCTCCCTACCTTGAGACCAATTTGCTCATCACTGGGGATGAATCTTAGAAACCTTCCTTTCTTCTTTAAAATCATAAGTAGCATTCCCAAGGGTTTGGGGGAGGGGTGCTCCATTTGTCCCTGATTCCACCGAATAAATGTGCATGCCGTCAAAAGTGTCTGCTATGCAAGTGAAGCTTCCAGGCAGGTCCTCCAGCTTCTTTGTTTTTAGTGAGGGGTGGTACTGGGGATTGAACCCAGGGGCACTTTATTGCCGAGCAATAAAATTACCAGCAAAATAATCCCCAGACTTTTTAATTTTTAATTTTGAAACAGGGTCTTACTAAGTTGCTGAGGCTGACCTCAAACTTGTGATCCTCCTGCCTCAGCCTCTAGAGCGGCTGGTACTACAGGTGTGTGTAAGCTGCCTTTCACGGCCAGCCACGGCGCCGCCACGGGAGGAAAATTCTCGGAGGCAGAGTTAAGCTTTTACTACTTTTACTTCTACTTTCCTCGAGCTTAGAGAGGGAAAGACTTAGAGCTTAGAGAGGGAAAGAAAGATTTTTCTTAGAGAAAGACTAGAGCTTCTTTCTTCTCTCTTCTTTCTTCCTTCTTCTTTACTTCTACTTTCTTAGAGCTTAGAGAGGGAAAGAAAGATTTTTAGAGTAAAGAAAGATAGAGCTTAGCTTAGAGAAAGATTAGAGCTTCTTTCTTCTCTCTTCTTTCTTCCTTCTTCTTTCTTCTGTCTTCTGTCTTCCTCAGGAGTCTCGGCCTAACTCTGACCAGTCATTACTTCTTCTATCTGGTCTTCTGACCGACCGAGTGACTGCCCGGCTGACTGAATTCTCCGTTCTCCTAACTCGGACCGCTTTCACCCGGTTATATACCTTCAGGTTTGCGGGTGCCTACAGGTGCGTCACATACATATCAGGTGGAACTTATGGCTTCCAGCTAGCTACAACAGCCCTTCCTAATTAGGGCTCCTTCAGGTGTGTACCACCATACTGGGTGTCCTCCAGCCTCTTAGCCTTCATTTTCCCACTAGTCGCCCCTCCCCCCCATATTGGTGCCTTTCCACTGGTCCTGCAGAGAGATTCTAGAGCTGCCTTGTTTGTACCACACCCTATGGCTTTCTTTCTGTTTTCTGAATAAGCACGTGACGAACCCTAGAATATGTAGGCCCAAGGACAAGGCTACAGACTGACTGACTCATTTTCTCCTCATAGTGAGATCAAAGAGGACCTCAAGACTTGACTGACTGGCTTTAGGGCCAGGGTCTTGTACACACCCTGGGGGGCACTCAGCACCTCCCCGTAGGAGGCTCTCCCTCTCATGGCTCTTGGAACCACACCACTTGAACATCTCTGTGACCTTTCGTGAGTTGCTGCCATGCTCCGCAGCTCCTGGGACTTGATGCTTCTCTCAGTATCCATCTCCCTATCTACAGAAAGAGGAAGCAACTCTCTCTGGATCATTGTGATATTTAAGCAGGTTCAATGAAAAGCAGCTGGAAGAAGGTGGCATGTATCAAAAGTTTAACGTCTGCTCTTCCCCTTGCTTCTCTTGATAAGACCTCAAGGGGCCCTGTCTTCCCAGGATACCTGGACAAAGCCACTTTTTGAGTTTTTTTGTACGCAGCCATAGTCATGAGTCTTTGTCATGGTCATTCACTCATTTATGTGGGACATATCGATTAAACATCTCTCCCATTGTGGTAGGGACTATGTGCTGAGGCCATGGTAGTCAGTAATATTGTCAGGGCCCTGAGCTTACATAAACTGTCTTACAGCAAACAGTAGCTGACTCCTGAAGAGTCCTCCTGACCCAGCAGAACCTCCTTCTTGGGGATCTGGAAACAGAGCAGAGAAATGCAAGATGCCCTAGAGTCAGAATGAGCAGTCTGCAAATGATCCAAGTTAAATTCTGTTTCTGCCACTTGCTATCTGTGGGACTGCTATAGACTGAATGTTTGTGTTCCTTCCCCCAATTCACATACTGAATTAACCCCTAGTGTGAGTTTTTTTAAAAAAGTTTTTTTTTAGAGATGACCTTTCTCAGAGATAGAGTTAGATGAGGTCTTGAGGACGGGGCTCTCATAACGGGATTAGCAGCCCTATAAAAGAATGAAGAGAGAGAACAAGGCCATGTGAGGGCACAGTGAGAAAGTAGCCAGCCATCAGACAGGAAAAGCTTCCTTTGGCACTAGAAACTGAAAGGGTCAAACCTTGATCTTGGACTTTCAGCCTCCAGGACTGTGAAAAATTAATTTCTGTTGTTTTAAGCTACCCAGTCTACAATATTTTGTTACAGCAGCCCAAACTGACTAATATGGTGAATTTACTTATCTTTTATGTGCCTCAATTTCTTCACCTAGAAAATGGGGCTGTCCACAACCCTATCTCAGAGTTGAAATGAGGGCTAGAGGAAATAATGCATATAAATTGATTAACACAGGAACTGGCTCAATAAATGGTAAATACTATGTCCTATGTGCCAAATGGAATTGTGCATCATAGGATAATGGGGCTCCAGGTATCTTGTCAAGCGCAGCTCACAGGGAGTCTCACTGAGGGGGAATCTATACTGGGGTGTCTGAGTCCTCCACTGCCTTGGGACAGTCTTGTCCTCTCTCCTCATCACTGTCGCATCCCTGACACTTAGCACACCCACTGGAAACTGTCACCTTTTCCTGTGGTGAGCAGCTCCCATGTGACGTTGCTAGGAGATGCAAAGCCATTGCTGAATTCCGCACCTGGAAATTCTCTTAAATTAGGTTGTCAGGATTCTTCTCTTTGAAGAAAACCCAAATAGGAAAAAAAAAAAAAAAAAAAAAAAAAAATATATATATATATATATATATATATATATATCACCGATGTTTGCCTTGAAAAATGCTGTGGGTGTGGTCAGAGTTGTGCTAAGCGTGCAGCACATTTATAATAAAAACCCAACACTTTCATTTGCTTTGACCTTTATGGTTTGCAAAGCATACTTCTGTAGATTGTTGAGTCCCCACAATCATTCATTCATAAACACATTCTTAGCACTTTCTGTGTACGAAGCACCCTCCCAGGAGCCAGAGGCTTAGCAGAGAGTAAGACAGGCATAACCCCCTGCCTCCGTGGGCTTTATGCTTTACTAGGGAGCGACAATCAATCCATCAGTACGATATTTCAGATACTGGCAAGTGGTGTGAGCAAAAAATAAAGCTGGGGAAAGGGAAAGAGTTGGAGGAATTGCTTTAAGTGGCCAGCAGAGCTTTCGTTGGAATGCTTTCTGGGCAGAGATTATCAATGCTGCTGAATGAGTGACTGCATGCTCATTTTATAGACATGGAAACAGCCCAGACACACACAGCAGAGAGACGGCAGGGCCAGGAGTACAGTTCATTTTCTATCAGCCTGCAATATGCGAGGTCTCGTATCTGGATTCAAAAAGCCAGACCCAGGAATGAAGTGAACTTGATGTTCATGGGGATCAAACTCCTGAGTCCCATGTAGTCACTCTGCCCCATCTGCCACCACCTACTGTGTGCAGGGCCCTGAGCTGGGTGCTGACTGGGGGCATGGAGCACACATGGCTCCTGCCCTCAGACTGGGGAGGGTTATAAGTCAAATTCACACATAACTGTGCCTTGCGACAGAAAGTGCACACCTTCCCCAGGCCATTCAAAACGGGGTGCCTCTCCAGCACACACCAAGAGAAAACCTCCCGACTACCTGATTTTTCTCTTTAATCAACAAGCATGAATTAGATGCTGACTCCAGGAGGGCCCCTGCTAGGGGTCACTCCTATCTGTGCCACCCAGGCATCTCAAGCCCAACTTCCAACCCCCTCTAGTGCTAACTCTTGGTCCATGTCATCTTTATCTCTTTCCTGGAATCTTCAATAACCTTTTAATGTCCTCCCACACTTCCAGCTACCACACCATTCCAGGTGTTCTCAATCCATCAGCCAAACAGTCCTATCAAGAAATTGAGGGATCAAGCCAGGCATGGTGGCACAGGCCTGTAATCCCAGCCCTTGGGAGGCTGAGGCAGGAGGATCGTGAGTTCAAAGCCAGCCTCAGCAATGGCAAGGCACTTAGCAATTCAGTGAGACCCTGTATCTAAATAAAAAATACAAAAACGGGCTGGGGATGTGGCCCAGTGGTCGAGTGCCCCTGAGTTCAATCCCTGGTACCAAAAAAAAAAAAAAGAAAAGAAACTGAGGGATCATGGCATTCCTGACCCAGAGCCTCTCGATGGTCTTCGACACTCAGAGTAAAAGCTAAATCCTTATGCCCTGTAAGACTCTGTACCTCTCTGAGCTCATGCTCTTCCGATTACTCTCTTCCTTGCACTTTTCTCAGCCACTCTCACTCACACCCTTGTCCTTCTCTCCACACTCCAGGCATGGACCTACCTAGGGCTGTCACATTCATTATTCCCTCTGTCTGGAATTCCCTTCCTCCAGGGTATTTATATGATTTGCTCCCTGACTTCCTTTATGTGTCTGTTCAAATCTCAGCCTGTTTTAGTTTCTAGTGTCTGTCCCTGCCCCCGCCAACATTCCTTATTCCCTGCTTTTCCTACCATTAATCACCCTCTCATTTATAGTATCATGTACTCATTTAATTTTGTTTACTCTCTGCCTTCCTTTACTAGAATGCAAACTACTTGACGACAGAGATTTTTGTATGCTTTATTTACTGCCAGAATATAGAAAGTGCTCCATAAATATCTGTGGAATAAATCAACATCCAGACAAATAATCTCCCCCATCCCAAATTTGTTTCTCCTCTGACCGCCTCTTTTTGCTGTTCGTGACGTGATCATCTACCTAACCACCCATGGCTCAGTGCCATGTTTCCACAAGCCTCCATGGGAGCCGAGGAGGTGACAAGCCCTGTGTTGGGCACCATGGAAACAAAGTGAAACCTGGGATGCACGTGTAGCTCTCTTGTTTTCCATCTGTCACCCAAATCCAAATAACCCTCAGTTTTCTGATCTGTAAAATCAGGATAATATGCCTATTTCATAAAGTGAAATGAGATAACATGTGTAATGTGTGCTGGAAACGCCAGGTCCAGGAAAGGTGTGCTGCACAGTAGATGTCTAGAAAGCTCCACTCCACAGATACTGAATTCTAGAGAGTCTTAGCTCTGAGTATCTCCCAAACAGGGCAACGTGTCCCCACCCTGCTGGGATGAGTTGGGAGGCTGGAAGGAGATGTGCTTAGAGGAGCAGAGAGCACTAAGGGTTAAGAAGAGAGGCCAGGGGTCCCTGAGTGCTGAAGGCCTCGGCTTCAGCTGATCACCAGTCACGTGCACAAGAGTTAGCCCACAACACGCTAGTGCCATGGAGCCCCTGGGTTCCCGGGAAACTGAGGGACTTCTTTGTCCTGCTCATGCCCAGCCTCTGCCCGATCAGTCTGCTCTCTCCAAGTGGGTACCTCACACCACTGCCCAAGTGACATCAGTGGGAACAGAGAGAGCCACAGCGTGTGACTACATGCAGCTAATTGATTTGTGCACGTTGCTGACAGAGGACGAGCTTGGCCCCCATGGAAGATTAGGAGTGGGATGTTCCGCGTAGAGAGGCTGCAAGGAAATTCTGCCCCGTGCTCTCTCTGCCGGCAGCCTCCAGCCTGGTCCCCGGGTGTTTATCCCAAGGGGAAGAGAAGGAGAGAGAGAAGACTGAAGGGAGGAAGGGAGCCAGAGGGAGACAGAGACACAGACAGGCACATGATAATGTAAGGTTTTTGAGCATTTTCTGGGCACCAGGGTCAGATTCTCTCTAATGTAGGAAAGAGGGCAGAATGAGAGAAAGACAAGGGGACTAGAGAGAAGAAGTGACAGAAAAATGACAGTGCACAGGGAGATGCACCCCTGCCCCGGACAGGCTGGTGACATAGAATATTAAAGCAACCTGTCTCCCAGGTAGGGGCTGGGGACAGGGGATGAACATGGGGCCCTTTGGGTTCTAGATACTTTCAAGTTACAGAAGAGGAAAGCAAGGTTTAGCCTGCAGGAAGGTAGGATGAGCAATGCCCCCCCCCGAGGGCGGGAGGGAGGAGTCAGTGTGGTAGGCACACACCTGCCCCCTGGGCTGGATCACCTCTAGCATTCCAGGACCTCATGTTTCAGTGCAGTTTGGCTTAAGTTTGTTTTCCTTGGTGGTTTTACTTCCCTTTAAGCCTATCTGATAAACCAGACCTTCCAGAAAGGGCCCAGCTTCTGTTCACAAGAGTCCATGTGCTGATGGCTAAGTCCAGGAAGGCTTTCTGACCTAAGCAATCTCATTTCTGGACTGACTTCTAAAGTGGTTATTGGGGAAAAAATAGTCTTTGCCTGGAACCTGACAAACCAGATTCTGTGAATTGCTTAGACTTCCTAAGCCTCATCTGTCACTCCACAAAGGTGCCATCCTGGAACTGTGACGATCTCTAATGCATCATGGTTTATAAATGAGTCTGACGTGCTGCCTGGCACATGAAAAACACTTACAATCAATCAGGCAAATCAGAAAAGCTGTAAAAATAGCTTATAGCTACTGCCAAGAAAAAGCTACAAAGGATATACTCATGATCAACCAGCCAGAGATGTGCAATTAAAATAAAACAAATGAGGGTGGGGGAGTGGGTTTACAGCAGGGGTCAGCACACTCAGGCCCATGAGCCAAATTCAGCTAGAAATTTTGTGTAAATAGACCAACACATGGCCACACCCATTTGATTCCTTATCATCTGTGGCTGCTTTCCACAGGAAAGCAGAAAAGATTCACTATCTGAGTCTTACAGAAATTTGTCAACCTCAGGACCCAAAACAGATGTCAATTTTTTGTTCCTAGAGGCTGAATCCATGATCTGCTGTTTATTTATTTATTTTTGTTACCTATTCTTTTTTTTTTTCCACTTACAAAGCAGTTTTATAATCACTATCTGCCATGCTGAGAATTAAGTTAAAAATAAAAGCTAGATAAAAGCACCATGCACCCTACCTGGCACACGGTAAGTGATTGCTAAATGACATTTTTGTGTTATCAGCGCTATTTTTCATAGATGCTGTTTCCAGGACACCTTCCAGGAAAGGTAGACTTGGTGGAGGACCTGCACTCAGCATCCTGATGAGTGGGTCCTGGAGAACTTTGAAGTTAGATGAGGAAAATGAGTATTTAGTGAGTGGCACTCTATGGCAAGTGCAAGTTATTTTATATTTCTTAATTCTCATAAGGACTTGGTGCCATTTTATGAGGGAGGAAGTCGATGCTCAGCAAGGTTACACAAAAGTACCAAAAATGCCAAAGAATGCAAATCTATCTGCCTGCTTCAAAACTTAAATTCATATTTTTTCCTACTTTTTTCAAATTTATTTTTGTTCTAAGTTGTTAGAAATGACAGCAGAATGTATTACATTTCATATTATACTTATAGAGCACATTTTTACATATCTCTGGTTGTATGCAAAGTATATTCACACCATTCGTGACTTCATACATGCACTTAGGGTAATGATATCCATCTCACTCTACCATCTTTTTTTTTCTTCACCCTTTTGCCCCCTCCCTTCCCCTCCCTCTCCATTGGCCATTCTAGTGTTCCTCTAATCCTCCTATGCTCCCCGTCCCAACCCCACTGTGAATTGGCCTCCTTATATCAGAGAAAACATTCGGCATTTGGCTTTTTGGGATTGGCTAACTTCACTTAGCATTATATTCTCTAACTTCATCCATTTACCTGCGAATGCCATGATTTTATTCTCTCTTATTGCTGAGTAGTACTCCATTGTGTATATACCACATTTTCTTTATCCATTCATCTACTGAAGGGCATCTAGGTTGGTTCCACAGTTTAGCTATTGTGAATTGTGCTGCTATAAGCATTGATGTGGCTGTGTCCCTGTAGTATGCTGTTTTTAAGTCCTTTGGGTATAGACCGAGGAGTGGGATAGCTGGGTCATAAGGTGGTTCCATTCCAAGTTTTCCAAGGAATCTCCATCCTGCTTTCCATATTGGCTGCACCATTTTGCAGTCCCACCAACAATGTATGAGTATGCCTTTTTCTCCACATCCTTGCCAACATTTATTGTTGTTTGTGTTCTTAGTAGCTGCCATTCTGACTGGTGTGAGATGAAATCTTAGAGTGGTTTTGATTTTCATTTCTCTAATTGCCAGAGATGTTGAACACATTTTTTTTTCTAGTTAAAGTAATATGGTTGAAGGTGCTAGTAAAATTTTACTTACAAAGGAGAGAATCAGTGGTGATGTAGTAGCATTTTCTTATACTCAACTGTTCCCATTAACCAAAGAGATCTGACTTACAGTAGCTTTGGAGGATAAAACTAAAAACATTAATTCATCTCTTTTCTGATTCTATATGCTGAAAAATTAAAGTTTCAAGGATACATGATAATTCTCCATAGGGTGTATGCAAAAAATCCTTCAAAACAACAATTTTAAAAAGACAACAAAGATTTTGAAGTTCAAAAGATTTAAGTCTGTCCTAAAAAATAAGCCAGCATGAAAATACAATTTTCTGTAAAACCTATGTAGAGTACTGGCAGCTTATGAAGAATTTCTTACAAATGACTTTATTGAAAGTCACAAAAATCATGTGAAGGAGAGGAGACATGTGTTATAACCTCCACTTTTATAGAAAAAAATTAGAATAAAAAAACATATATAACTCCTAGGGGGAATAAAAAAAAAAAAAAAACAACCTGAGACCCAGAAAATTAAGCACCTTAGCCAAAGTCATACAGCTAGCTCACACTGACATATGAGACCAGAGTGACAAATCATGGGACCGCAGTGGAACAAATTTATACAATTGAGTGTCTGTCAAGATGAGAAATGAAAATTACTCTGATGCTTTTAGAAGCCAGAATAAAAACCTTAAAGGGCGGGAGGATCAAGATTTCTATGCCAGGTGTTTGAGGGACCCATGGCAGATCCTCCCCCATGTTCCTTAGATCTGCAGCTTTGGAACCCAGTCACTCTGGGCAGTGTGCTGTGAGCCACCCACTTGTCAGTGGTCAGAGACACCTGGACAAGGTGAATGCAGGTGTCAGTGCCCATCAGTGGGTGCCTTTCATGCATCTGGATATGGCTCCAAGAACACTGGGAACTCCCCTTCTTTCTGTATTTATACATTTGCAGGAATGAGAGGTAGAGGTAGTAGTCCTGAGGGGCTCTATGGAGTCCTGGACTCAAGACCCTGGAGTTAGTTGGGTGGCCTCAGGTCTGTGCAAACCTTCCCCCACCCTTCAGTTTTCATGACCTAAAAAGGGATCCTAACTATTCCCGCCCCTTGACTGGCTGTAAGGATCCAACATGCATGTGAAATTCCTGTCCCAGGGGCACAGAGTCCCCGCCAGCACTTCCACAGCAACACTGGGCTACAGTCAGCAGATTCTCAAAGAAAGACGCCTCTGGGGTTGCTTGGGCTCCTCCTCTGACTCTATTCACCTTGTGACCCTGGGTAAGCCACATAAGCCCTCTGGGCTTTAGCTTTCTCCCCCTGTCTAATGGAAATAATAAGCCCTGACTATCTGTCTAGTGGGGCTCCTGGGAGGATCCTGTAAGAGAAGAGACATGATAGGGTTTTGCAAACAGTAACGTGGTGTTCACAAATGAGTCAGGGTCATTATCATCATCATCACTCCTGGCAGTACTAAATGATGGAGGTGTTACTGCAGTGGGTAAGGAAGTAATCTAATCTGCAGAACCCTTCCAAATCATTTTTATTTCTAACAGAACAATGCCTTTTTTATTTATTTTTAAAATTATTTTGGCTTTTCTTTTCTTGACCTGGTGCTTGATCTCAGCAATCATTTTCACATTATACATTCTTACTAGACATTGTAGTGCAATGAGAACTCTCTCTCTTTCTCATGCCTATTGTATTCCTGGAGGGGACTCTCCTTTTATGACCCCGGCATGCTGCTGAGGTGAAAGGGTAAGGTAAGGGGTGTTATCCCCATTTTACAGAAATAAAAATCTGTCCCAGGTGCCAGGAAGAGGGCTTCCTCACTTCCCTCTCCTCTGCCAGGCACATCAACAGGCTAGGAGACAGGAAACAGAGTAGGTGAGGTGCTGCTTCCATATTCCACATGGTGGGAGGCAGCAACTGCAGGCAGCCCCCTGAAAACATCCACCCAATGAGGCAGAAATGAACATGTGCCTTGATGGAGGACTGGAACTTCTTATCTACAAATTTTAAAGCAGTGGCAAGTTTTCTAAAGCTACAGATTTTTAGGTGTCTGCAAACTTGTTCATGCTGTAGATTCAGGACACTCCTGTTCTGAGCCCATTTTCATAGCCAGTTATGACATTAGCCTGACTTGAGAGACACACACAAGATGCACAAATGTGGCCTGGGGAGAGACCCTCCCCAGGATCAAGGAATAGCTCAAGGCCATTGTAAATTCCCTGGATACATCTTCTACTCCTACCTAACATCTCTCCCTAAGAGGATTATAAGGACCCAGCGTTGTGCAAATACTTTTCTGTCAAGATTCTTGCTCTTGAACATGGTAGGTACCCCATCCTGACCACTGGCTTCCAACTTTTAAGCAGTTCCTCAAACATGCTTAAGAGGAAAATTTTAAACAAGCCACTATTGGGAAATCACAATATATAGAAGGTACTAAATCGTTTAAAAAACAATCACCTTGCACCAATGTCTTGCAACCCTCTCAAATAAGAGAGGAAAGGAAGTGTAACTGGTGGCGGTTTTCTTTACTTTTTTTTTTGTTGTTGTTGTTGCTGTTGTTTTCTTTTTGGTTAAATTTATGCCTTAGGTTTAAAATCACTATATTATCTTGCTCATTTCTACCAATAACTGCAGAGTTATATATCCAAGTGTGGGATGTGCTTATCGGTAAATAAGCTCTGTAAGATATACCATAAGAACACTTAATTCCTGGAATCTCAAAATAGTTGGAGTGTATCACTGTGCATTAGGTTAACCGAGAGATGGAAACAGACTAAATGGAATGGAAATGTTTCTACTCCGAAATGTTAACACAGTAATTGCCATGCTCAGAGTTTTATTTACCATGATCTGAGATACCTTAGAAATATCACTCCTTTCCAGCACTCCCCTTCTAACACATCTGGGCTCAAGTAATAATATCGGGGCTATAATCACAGCAGTCCTGCAGGATGAAGAATCTCCCAAAATGCCTTAGAATTATTAGCTCTTCATCTACTTCGCAAACTGTGCCCACCCCCCAAGATGGGGTGAACAATTTCAGGAAATTAAATGATAAATATTTTAAAAATGACCTTTAGCACAGTGCCAGCTGAGTAAATGCCAGCATTACATGGTGTTGCTCTGAGGCCTGGAAAGCCTTGATTATCCTGCAGCCTGTGAGGTGAAGGTCTCCCCCCCACCCCAGCTCCCCGGGAGCTCTGAGCCAAACAAGAGAGAGGCTGTGGCTACGGCTGGGGACGCGCAGGACCCAGCAGAGGCAGGAAGCTCGGTCAATCACCCAAGGGCCTGGTGAAAAACACTTAAGCTACCATGTGGGAAAGCAGGACACAAGCTGTACACACAGTGTCACCACAGGGGAATCAAATTGTGCTTTCATAAAAAGGTCCATTCAAAAAACTGAAGCAGGAAGTGAGGCCAGGGATTCATGCCTCCCCCCCATGTTCCTTCCCTCCTTCTGAACACCCTAACTTCCTGCCTTCGTTCAATCAATATTAACTGGAGGAACATCCAGGCACTGTGCTAGATCCTGAAGATAATGCAGTAAAAACAAAAACACCTTAATCTTTCGTTTTCCTTCTATGTATTTTTCCAAGCCTTATTTTTAAATAAAAAAGCATATGTACTTTTGTGGCATAAAAATAAACATATTATTAAGGTGCAGAATATATACACTATAATCAGGGGAATATGAATAGTGACTGAATAGCTGATGCTATTAAGTACTTAGTGCTAATTAGTTGCATATGATATATATATTTTTTTTCCAAAGTGGGGAAACCTTAATTTTCAGAGATACTCACTGAAGTATTTACAGATGAAATAATATGATGTCTGGAATTTTGACTCAAGAATTCCATGACCAGATATTGATAATTGTTGAAGCTAGAGAATGAGCATGGGGTAGGGGTATGTGATACTAGTTTCTGTTTTTGCTGGTTTGAATTTTTTTATAATAAAAGCTAAACTAAACCAAAAAGGCATATGAAAATAAATGCGACAAGTCTACTGGGAAGTGCTGAGGTGCTGAGGTGGAGGTGGGAGGGGGGTATGGGCGGAAAGAAGCATTACAGGTACCTGGACAGAAAGAAGACTGCTAATCACACTTTTAAAATATATATTTTTTAATTTCCTCACTTAGGAAAAAAATCATCATCATCAAAGTCTCTTCAAACACAAAGAACACCCCTCCTCTATTAAAAGTTCTTCATTGCAGAGCTGCTTCTTCAGTGGGGTCCCAGTTCTGTGCGCAGTTGGCTGATTCTACGTCTTCTACCATACAGTCGTTCATTTACGCATCTGACTTTTTTGGGAGGGCAGGATTCCATTTCTAAATCCCAGTGTCTCATGCTGGGCTGTGTGTGCCATGAATACCTTATTAAACTGATTTCAAAAAGTCTCATTCAATTCATACGTTCTAAAATGTTTTTCCTAAAATCCTAATAACTCATGTGATAGGGCAGAAAGAAAGAAAATGTGAGTGAAATGTTAGAGGTGCGTTGGCTTTGCTTCCCATTTGGGATCAGCATGTGGATTCTGCACATACAGGAATCTCTTCCTCCTCTGCTGGAGTAGGAGTTTGTCTCTGGCTAAGTCTGCAGTCAATGGAATTACCCAGGAGTATGTGTGTCTGTGTCACATCAACCACACACCTTCGCTCAAAATCAAGGAAATAAAATAAGGTTGGCAAGGTGACAGTGATGCCAGGAGAAACCACTTCAACCACAGAAGTAAACCCTAATTATAAGCATTTAGTTGAATGCTTCTGTTTGGCATGTGAATGGCCAGATGGACTGTAAGACTTTTAGATATGCAAAGACCCAGTACTTCTGAAACTTTATGTAAGGGTAATTTCTATGAATGAACAAGCTGTACATGAGAGCTTCTCATTATCTACTGAGATATCATCTTAAAGTGAGGAGGATTTTTTTTTTTTCTTTTGCTACCAGAGATTGAATCTAGGATTGCTGGATCACTGAGCCATACCCTCAGCCCTTTTTATTTTTTATTTTGAGACAGTGTCTCTCTAAGTTGCTGAGGCTGACTTTGAACGTGCAATCCTCTTGCTTCAGCCTCCAGAGCCACTGGGATTGTAGGTCTGCACTACCGTGCCCAGGAAGAGAATTTTTTGAGTTTTAAGCCTTCACACCTGCAATGCAGAATATGTTGTAGGAATCTCAACCCTATCATGTCCCCAAAAGCACTGAAAACTGTCTTTGAATTATTTCTTCCTGCCCTTTCTACCCTGCCTAGTACTCTGGAGGCCTTGGATACAGCAAACCAAACTACTGTATGTATCACAGTCAGGTCACATTTTAGAGCTGCAAGCGATCATGTATGTTTGATGCCTGGCCATGATCAGGTACCTGTGTCAATGTAGCAAGAGAGTGGCATGATCCCAGAACCCAGATGGCAGATGCAGATGATGCTGGACTTCTGGAGTGGCACTGATCAGGTTGCAAAATCCCACAGGCATAGTACCAGGACCATCCCCGTGAAGAAACTGGGGAGACTTGACCTCAATGATCATCCCCTGGCCTTAGGTGTCTTCAGTCGGGAAAGGGATCTTTTGTGTTCATTGCAGTAGATGATATTTACCTGTATCAGATTTATGAGTTTATGTACTCATTTTCACCAAGCCTCAAACCCAGTCCTCTGCTGGTCTAAGTTCACACCCCTGCCACAATGTCAGAGCAATACTTTTTAGGTATAACTCTAACCACGCCATCCTCAGCTTCAAACCCTTCAACAGACCCCATCCATAGAGCATCTCTCTGGGTTCCAGTACTTGCATCTCTCTCAGCCCTTATGCCTAGTGTGGTAACTCCCCACATTGCTAGTCTCTGGATACTCCCCCACCACTAATCACGTCCCTGTCCTTGCCTGTACTTCTATCAATAATCCATTCATGAAACTCTCCAGTCACCCCCTTTTGATTGTGCTGTTCCCTGCTGAGACCCTGACAAGCACAAATGGACTATTCTGAAAGGAGAAAGTAGGGATGGTTGCTCCTCCAGATACCTAGCTATGCTATTAACAGTGTGGGGTAGATAGGCAAATAAATACATCAACAGATGAGCATACAGGGACCTTGGGATTTGATGTATGCTAAAAGTGGCAGTTCAAATCAATGGGTGGGAAGGAGAGGCTGTGCAATAAGCAGTCTCAGGACAATTG
Source organism: Tamias sibiricus (assembly GCA_025594165.1). NCBI lineage: Eukaryota > Metazoa > Chordata > Mammalia > Rodentia > Sciuridae > Tamias > Tamias sibiricus. The sequence goes on from CM046657.1 coordinate 75,760,470, forward strand.
GCTAGCCATGGACAAAATAATCATAGACAATTATCAAGAATACAAGTGACAATAAATCTTGGTGAGGATGTGGGGAAAAATGTACACTCATACATTGCCGGTGGGACTGAAAATTGATGCAACCATTCAGTAAAGCAATATGGAGATTCCTTAGAAAACTTGGAATGGAACCACCATTTGACCCAGCTATCCCACTCCTCAGTATATACCCAAAGAACTTAAAATAGCATACTACAGCGATGCAGCCACATCACTGTTTATAGCAGCTCAATTCACAATAACTAAACTATGGAACCAACCTAGGTGCCCTTCAACAGATGAATGGATGGAGAAAATGTGGTACATATGCACAGTGGAATATTACACAGCCATAAAGAAGAATGAGATTATGGCATTTGCCTGTAAGTGTATGGAACTGAAGAGTATCATGCTAATAGAAATAAGCCAGTCCCCCCCCCCAAAAAAAAAAGCTAAATGTTCTCTCTGATATGCGGATGCTTACATACAATAAGGGGAGATGAGGGAAGAACAGAAGTTCATTGGATTAGACAAAGGGAAATGAAGGGAAGGGAGAGGGGATAGAAATAGGAAAGACAGTAGAATGAATCAGACATAACTTTCCTATGTTCATATATGAATACACCAGCAGTGAAACTCCATATCATGTTCAACCACAAGATAGGATGCTACTTAGGATAAGTTATACCCTATATATGTACACTATGTCAAAATACGTTCTACTGCCATGTATATCTAAAAAGAACAAATTAAAAAGAAAGAATTAAAAAGAAAATAGACACAGACCCTGGACAAATGCTTATGTATAAGCTCAGTCAAAACACTAAGCCCAGACATCTTCAACACTTAGGCACATATTCAGACTTCAGGAGTCACAGAATTTGGAGCAAAACTAGACGTATCTCAATAGATCTTCTGGACCAGATCCTGCGTTCTACTAAGAAAAGGATCATCCCCATCTAACAGATGAAGAAATCAGGCCAAGGCTGATCAAATGGCTCGTGCACTTTCACCCAGTAAATCCAATCAGTAGGACATTCTTTCACCCCTCTGTGAGGGTGAAGGCTGGACGAGTGACTGCTGAGTTTTGCACCATTTCCCCTGGCATCCCCTCTTCAGGTGCAGAGGCTTGAACACAATGAGTGCAGACAGCTGCTGCATGTCAGCAGAGGGGGGAATAATACCCGTTCATCAGGGAGCTAATTCTGCAAGGCGCGCCATCTAATAGGTACCGTATACACGTAAATAGGATGCTCTAATCAGCGGGAAGGCAGGAGCTGCAATCTATCCCTCATGGACCTAAAATATAATGGAGCTAAATTGAAGGTTTTACGATACACAAAGCACTTTACTTAGAAGACAGATGCTTTTCCAGGCAAGGTGTTCATTTCCAGGACTAGTTCCCACACTCTCTGACATCCAGTACTGGCAAACACTGGGCACCTAATAAAGCAATGCCCAGGGCAGCTCTTGAATATTTACAGATCCTGAGGGAGATAGCACAGTGCAAAGGTGAAGAGCACAGACTTAGAAGCCAGGAAGACCTGGTCCCAGCCCTGCTCTGCTATTTCATGATTCTGTGACCCTGGATAAGGCTCTCAACCTCTCTGAACCAGTTCTCTTACCAGTAAGAGAAGAATGATAAGGTCCTATGGGAGCACTGGAGGAGTAAATGAAATGGTGTAGGTAGATGCCTGCACAGACTTAGTAGTGGATGGGCTTTAACTGTGATTAGACTGACTTCCTGGTGTGACCCATCTTCTTATTCCAAAGGACATTCCCAGGGGATGGCTCTAAAATGTGGGGAACAGCAGTTCTGTCGGAGAGGGCGTGTTACTTCTCTGGTGATTACTTTGATGAACAGATCATGGGACACTAGATACCTATTTCACTCGGTGGAGTGGAGTTCTGCATGATCTGTTGGCTTGTACAGTTTTTTGTTTGTTTGTTTCCTGCTATTAAAAAATTACTACTGTTTTTATTTGACCAATAATTGTAGACATTTATATACATACATGTATACATTGTTTAATAAACAAATCAGAGTATTTAGCCTATCCATCACCTTGTGCATTTATCTTTTTATGGTAAGAATATGGAAAATCTCTCTCTTAGCTGTTTTGAAATAGTCAATAAAATATCATTAACCACAGTCACCCTGCTGTGCAACAATAGGACACCAGAACTTATTCCTCCTTTACAACTGTAACCAATTTTTCTTTAAACAAATCAATTGAAAATATGTTAAAATCACAATATTTTGCAGAAAAATCTGGATTTCCAATTTCTTTCAGAATAATAAAAGGCTTAGTGACAAGGGGCTGGGGTTGTGGCTCAGTGGTAGAGCACTTGCCTAGCATGCCTGAGGCACTGAGTTTGATCCCTGGCACCACATTAAAAAAATAAAAATAAAAACAAATAAAATAAAGGTATTGTGTCCATCTACAACTAAAAAAAAGGCTTATTGGCAAAACACCTGCATTTCTTTCCAACCACAGTGAACTGGAGGTGAGTGACAGCTGTCCAACTGAGAGAGGCCACTGTGGGTTCACTGCCACACTCCCCACCCAGCCACTTGCTCTACTTGGCAGTGGACATTTGAGTTTAAGACTCCTCCTGATGCAAGTTTTCTTTCCCCAACCTGACAGTAGAAAAATATGAATTTGGGAAATGTAATACTTTATCAGAAAAACTTGGGATGAAGTGATTAGGGATTAGGGAATTCGACCAACCTGACTTTGACTCATGGCTCTGTCACTTAAAGTTGTGTGGTCTTGGTGTAGTTTATGTCAGAGACTCAGGTGCCTCTGAAACTGTCTCTAAAACTTATGCTCCTGATTCCTTGTCTGAAATGTGAGCTAAAACAGGTCTTTCCCACAGGTGGTTATCAGCATTAAATGAGAAAGTGGGTACAAAGTTCAGGCCATAGTAGACTTTCAAAAGTTCTAATTATCAAATTATTTGGGGGAAAACAGAGCTGGAACACTTAGGTTATAAATAAACCTATGAAATCTCTTCATTGTTGTTTTACTCAATTAAATGGTAAATTATACATACTTCTTTAAAGAGCTATTTTGTCCATCTTATTTATTTACTTACTATTATTATTATTGAGTACCAGGGATTGAACCCAGGGGTGCTTAACCACTGAGCCATATCCCTAGCCCTTAATATGTTTTATTTAGAGACAGGGTCTTGCTAAATTGCTTAAGGCCTCTCTAAGTTGCTGATGGTGGCTTTGAACTTGCAATCCTCCAGTCTCGGCCTCCAGAGATGCTGGGATTATAGGCATGCCCCACCATGCCCAGCATTGTCCAAATGGAACATGTCCTTCATTTTCATATGCTGTACCGGTTAGATACATTTCAGGATTTCCTGCCACCATTGTTGCAAAGAGATGCTTGTGGCTTTGCTTCATTGCAAGGAATATAGAAGTCAAAGGAATTTTTTTTCTGGGTCTGGTCATTCATCTTAAAGTTCAGTGACTTTGATGTTTTCACCTGGAGCTGTTGGCTCCCACCTTCTCAATTCCATTGTGTTCCCAGAGATGAAAAGTCACTTTGCTGATTGAGACGGAAAATTCTTTGAGTGACCCTTATTTTACCTAAGTGACATCACTGAGGAGGTATTTTTCAAGCACCATCCATAAAACAAAAGGATAAGTAATCTTAGCTCTGGCCATGGAAACTGTTACACACACAAGGTTCCATGACTGCACGTGCTGGAGCCTGCACGTGCTGGGCACAGGGATAAAGCAGGAGAGGTGCAGACCTGGTCCCTGCGACCATGATCTACCTGTGCTTTCCCAAGGACATCAGAACCTGTCACCTCCCTTAATTCCCAGCACACACTACCTGCCTCACAGGCCTGTCTGTGGCCAGAGGGAAGGGGATTTCTTCTTCCACCTCTCTCTCTCTCTCTCTCTCTCTCACTTCCCCAAAATCTCACCACATTTTTTTCTGCCCAAGTCTGATTCTCTGTTTTTTTTTTTTTTTCTTTTAAAATGATTTATTTGCCACAGCTGTGCATTTTGTTTATTGGTTCTTTGTAGTTATACTTGACAGTAGAGTCCATTGTGATATAATCATACAAGCATGGACTATATCTTACTCCAATTAGAACCCCCACCCTGTGAATGTACACAATGGTAAGATCTTCTCTCCCTCTCTCCCTCTCTCTCCCCAACCCTCTCTCTTTCCTACATTATCTCAGAAATAATTTCAAAATTCATATAGATCTAATTAAAATTCTCACAGGTGTGGAAAAGCTATGGTAAAAGTGTCAATGAGGCCAATGTATGGGTGGGCAATGAATTATTATATATTAATATCCATGGCAACAAAAATAACAAGCACTTATTAAACATCTGTTGCATGACAGGGCACACACCATCTCATTTAATCCAGCAACAATTCCTGGAGGTATTATTATTCCAGTGTTACAGGTCAGGAAGCTGAGGATCCGGTCTCACTAAGGCCCCAGCTTACATACCTGTGAATGCCAGAGTGAGGGTCTGACTGCTTCCCAGGCTCATTCCTGTGCCAGGGATCCTGCCTGCTTTACTAGTTGTCCTGTTTGCTTTTAAAATCAGTCTCTGCAATTTATCGCCTTGTAAGTCTCATTTCTCAAGTGGATTTAACAGAGATACTCAAAATTACTCAGCTAAAAGCATTTGCAATAGATACATTGCCTTTCCTTCAAAATTCAGTTGTTTTTGAGAAGAAAACAAAAACCATTGGGAGACACATTTCAAAATCCTCCTAATGAGGTATTTACCTGATAATCCACAATGGCTTTGATTGTGGGATAAATATGGGATTGCCACTGAGGCTTTGGAGAAAATATATGTAATTACAAAGATTTAGCAAAGTAGGAATAACAAATTGTTTTTCAACTTGTGGACATTAAAAGTTGTAGCCCCAATAGGCTTTGAGCTGGGATGCTAAGCACCAGATCTGCTCCAGTGCCCTCTGATTTAAGAACTTTCTCTCCAAAGAATTAAGATGAGGTGTTTGAGTGGTCTCTGATGAAAGAAAAACCAAGCCCATTTGGGTCTTCTTCCTCCTGAGGCCCATCACAGCCCCGTGGGGGGGTTAGCCCACCTCAAAGCTCTCAGATGCAACAATATCTTCAATGTTTCTAGGTTCTAAAATCATGAGATTTTTAAAGCAAGCAAGACCCTAGATATTCAAATATTGCCAGAGATGGAAGTGGAACCCCTAGGTGAGGGTGACCCCCACAGCCTTCAGAGCAGTCTTCTCCAACTTCCATTACATTCCAGAAGCATTTTTGTCAAGCTTTATGCCAGGGGCTGAGGACACAATGATAGACATGATGGTCATGGCTATCGTCCTTCAGAACTTATGCAGCAGTGGGAGACAGGCCGTAACAATGGGTTAGGGAGGAGGTTAGTGACAGACCACAATAGTAATGAGGAGAGAGAGAAGTAGGCAGAGTAAAGAACATACGGAAGAGGAAGTCCCAGCAGATCTCAGATCTTAGGAGGCCCAAAGAAGATCTGTGAGGGGAGAGGTGGTGGAGAAGCAGGGTGTGTTTGAGGAGCATAAGATGCCCAGTATGGGTGGAGGAAAGTCCCCATGGGATAAGGCCCACAGGCAGCAGGACTGGGTCCCTATAAGGTTTTAAAACATGTTAAGCAATTGACATTTGATCCTGAGGTTAACAGAAAGCCACTGATGGCTCTAACCAAGTCAGTCCATTGTGAAAGGTCACTGTGCAGTGGAGTGGACAGTGAGTTGGGGGTAGTAGCATGCTGGAGTTGGTCTTCATGGCTTGAGATGCCTATTTGGGGCCACTGTTCTCAACACCCAACTTCAGGGACGCCATGTTGGCAGCCTGAATTCAGCCATGATGTGAGCATTTACACCACAGAAATCGGCAACCTTGCAAATCAAGGAGCACATTTTTCCTCTCAGAGAACAAGTCCTTAGCCTTTTGTCAGTGTGACACCCATTGGAATGGACAGAGTAGAGGAACACTAATCCAGGCAGGAGAGGATGGTGGCCGGGAAGATGAACAAAGGGAGGTAAGCGTGTGTTTGTCTATCATTTGTGAATTATGAAAGGGAGATCTTGACCCTGAGGTGTAACAAATATTTCCTAAGCCCCTCCCCTATGCAGGCTGAGGATCCAGAGGGAAAAAATGGTCTGCATACCTTCAAGGAGGAAAAAAAAAAAAGCCATGGTAAACTTATTCTCATTCACAGTAGCATTGCATTCAGCAATAACAGTGGCAGCTGTGACAATACTGAGTGCTACTGTGTGATAGTCACCATGCATTATTTAATCCCTTTCGCAGAGATTAAACACCTACAGCATAAGGTGTTATTATTCCTCATTTTACAGAGAAAGGTGAGGTTTAGAAGGTTGAGCAACTTGTCCCAAGCATTTGCTGGTATTGAGAATTCAGTGAGAAAGTTTCCATTTCCTAAGGAAAGTGGCATTGAGCTCAGCCTTGAAGGATATGGAGAGCCAGCACACGGGAGCTGGGAGGGGAGGCCTGCAGGTGGAGGAACCAGTGTGAGCACACACAGGGGTGAACAGGACTCCCAGGACAGACTCTGTAGCAGCAGCATACAGTCGCTGTCACAACTACTCAACTCTACCACTGTAGCACAAATATAGCCAGAGACAATATATAAACAAACGAGCATGGCTGTCTTCCAACAGAAATTTATTTGGACCACTCAAATTTGAATTTCAAACAATTCTCACATGTCACAAAATATTATTCTGTTTTTGATTTTTTTTTCCCCTCACCATTTAAAATGTAAGAACTTTCCTTGGCACATGGGCCATACAAAAATTGGGGTGGGCCAAATGTGGCCCCTGGGCGACAGTTTGCAAATCTGGGTTAGATCAATGCTATCTAAGAGAAATTTAATATGAACCATGTCAGTGATTTAAAATTATCTAGTAACCACATTTGCAGACTAAAAATAAGGGCTAGGAATATAGCTCAATGGTAGTGTTCTTGCCCCGCATGCAGGAGACCTTGGGCTCAATCCCTATAACCATACAAGTAAAGTTAATTTTAATGAGATCTTAGTTAACCCAGAATATTCAAAATATTATTATTTTAATGTGTGATCAAAATTTAAAAATATATTTTACATATAAAAATTACACATTTTTATATACAAAACAAAGAGAAATATTTCATCTTTCATCTTTTTTTGGGGGGGTGAGGAGACTAGTCTTCAAAATCTGGTGTGTTTATTATACTTATAAAACTTCTCAGTTTGGGCTGGCCATACTTCAAGTGATCAAGAGCCACAGAAAACCAGTGGCTTTGTATTATTCTAACTTGCTAACTTGTTTAATCCTTAAACACAACGAGCACTCTCTTGTGCCCATTTTATAGCTGTGCTCTTTCCACAGGAGCTCCCATAACTGCTACACCCCCAGCTCTGACACTGGTAGGGTTGTCACTGAGGATTCAGGGCAGCATTAGTCATGGTACAAACTTTCCAGTCATTCTCCAAGGCCCTTCTCAGGGGCTCCCACAGCACTTTGGAGTAATTCCATATGGCATTCATCATACCCCCATGGGAACATGCATGGCCGGTGGGCCATGTTCCTTGTACAACTTCCCATGCAGTTTGTAGGGGCTCTCAGAGACAGACACATGTCAGTGTAAGGAACCACTGGCCCCTGCGGCCAATGCACATTCCCTGCAATAAAAAGGATGCCTGTAGTGAATGGGAGGGGAGAGGCATTGTTCCTTCTCACCTCTCATGGTGTGATCATTTTTCTACTTCAAGGGCACCTCTTGAGCCTTTTGAGATTAATTAACCTATAGGCAATTTTCACCTTGGCCTTGACATTAGACAGTAATCCCACCACCCTATGCTCCTCCACTGCATTGCATCTGGTCATTGACATTCCTGTGTCCTCCCTTCTCAAAGGGATCACAGGAGATGAGTTCTGAATAGAACACAGCCTCTATTCCTAGGCCCTGTAGAGTAGTCAGCAGCTGAAACAGATCCAAACATAGGACAAATCACATCACAGTGAATAGTGATGAATGAATGAATGATGCAAGTCACCACAGAAAAGCCCCTATTGGTCATTCCACAGATTTTCTAGAGGCATGGGCCTATATATCAGCCAATGATTACTCTCCCATTGACAGCTGTCATTCAGAATTGTCAATATTTTCTTCCTCCTTGGATCAATAAATAATAATAAGATAGGTGTAGCTGGGTGCAGTAGCACATGCTATAATCCTGGCTACTTGAAGGCTGAGGCAGGAAGACTGCAAATTTAAGGTCAGCCTCAGCAAGTTAGTGAGACCCTGTCTCAAAATAAAAAAATAAGAAAGCTGGGCGTATAACTCAGTGATAGTGCTTGCCTAGCATGTATGAGGCCCTGGGTTTAATACCCAGTAGTTAGAAAAATAAATAAAATAAAATGAAGTAGGTGTCATTTACTTGGCTCAGGAAAAATAAATAAATAAAAGTACTGCAAAAGGTGGAAAATAAATTTTAGAATTATTCAAACCTGTATTCACATCCTGATTTTGATACAAATTGTCTGAATCACCTTGGGCAAGACTTTCCTTGAGCCTTGAGCTTCCATATCCATCAAAACAGGAAAATTAAGGTCTAACTCACATTGCAACATTGGGAAGACTAGGCAAAACAATGTGTGACTATCTGCAAAAGAATCCCTGCTCAGGAAATGCTGTTTTCTCTTTCTTTCCTTCTGACTCCAACATAGCATGCCTTCTAGAGGCCCTGTAGCATTCATGGGGGACCCCTCACAGAAGCCACTTCCTGTGAGTCAGAGGAAAAGAGGGGTTTTGCACAGCATGGTGCATGCTTGTTTTCATTCCTCTCCCTATGCAGGAGAGTCCAAGAAAATGGTTCCTTAAAATTTCTATTCCTCCTGTCAGGAGTTAACACATATCATGCCTTCCCTGGCACACATCTGTTATTGATTAGGTACAGTGAAAGAATTGCCATCATTTTGTCAATAGATACTTGTGAATATGAAACATATATGTGTATACACATGAATTGGGGCTTTGGAAATAACTTACTTATACTAACCCAATGTGTCAATGACCTGCTAAAGCCACCTAAAAATAGAACAATTTTATCATCATTTTGATCCAAATTATTTAAAGAAAAGAAAAAGGAGAGAAACCGAACAAATGTGACACTCAAATGGCCTGCTCTGACCAAAAAAAACAAACAAACAAAACCCCTGGATCTTCCTTGCAGTTTTCGAAAAGTGTGACAATTTGGATTGCTATTGACCTTTCTTTTTCTTCTGACGGGGCCTTGTATTTCTCAGGATCAAAAGTCTCAGACCTCCTTTGTGTCAGATTAATAGCAATAATAATAAAGATAGTCACTGGCTGTAACCAGATCCATCTAAAGGAAGCAGAGGCTGCTGTGTCTTTAATCAAAAGGGAGCTGCATGGTCTTGAGAGAGGCCAAGTCCTGCCATTTTCAGCTTTCTGTGCCCCTGAGGGAGGAGGCAGGAGGCACCAAGGTAGAGCCCACTCCAGGACTAGGGGCTGCTCCAGGGCAGCATAGGTTGGTTTCCTCTCTGATTTGCTAGCACGGAATGGCCAAGAAGTTTGCTGAGCTGCTGTTTGTACAACAGATGAACCCTCCAGGAATGATCTTATAAATTTAATGAGATGAGCTGGCAAGAGAAACCATTTGGCTTAAGAGTGGCCTAGAGCCTCAATTAGCAGTGTGATCTTGAGTAAATCTCTTGACTGCTCTGGGCTTCAGTTTCTGCCTACCTTGATAGGAGAGAGTGAAAGTCAAATACACAACAAGATGAAGCAACAAGTATGCTGCCCCTCTTGGCCAGCACTCGATAAATGATCAACTGCAGTACTGTACTTAGCAGCACTACCCTTTTTGGGGAGCAAGGCAGCATGCTCAGTGTACATCAGACCCACTTCCAAATGACCACCGTAGTAGTACTGGAAAGCACAGACTTTGGAGCCAGTTTGCTTGCCTTTGCACCCCATCTCTGCTATTTACTAGCTAAGGGCAAGTTACTGGACATTCCCACACCTCATTTTTCTCATCTATAAAATGTAGATCACAACAGCACCTATCCTATGTGACTATTGTGAGGACTAGACAAAATAATATACATGCAAAGAGTTTAGGATAGTGCCTGTCATTAATATTAGCTTTTATCATCATCATCATCACCATTGTTGTTATCATCAGCAATGTCATCATCAGTGTTGTCATTTTGTTGGGAAAGTTAATTAGCCTTATTTTCCTACCTATAAAAAGGGGATGGTAACATGTCTTACATGGAAATGTGGTATGAGTAAATTCAGGAAAGACAGGTACTCCGTTCCCAGTAAATGGCAAATAAATGTTAGTTTTCTCCCTCCTTTCTTTTCTAATTCTGGCAAAAAAAAGAAGCTTTGACAAGGGGGCTGTGGCATTTGTAAGCACACAAGTCCATTCTCGCCTGCTTTTCTTTCCTTATAGAATCTCTTCCCCACCCTTTTTTCTCTTAACAGTCTCAGGTCCCCAGACAACAAAAGAACAGGCCACATCCTGGCTGGGAATAAAATCTTTTTTAAACTGGGAACTGCTCCTGCCAGGCAGGGCCAGGAATCACTTGAAACGACACTACCAAATTACCAACCAATCTCAGAGGTTTCTGAGAGAGGCTTAAGAACCGGGGCGAGGGTTTGGAGCACTTAACCCGCTGAAGCCTCTTCAATTGCAGCCTGTCACCCCCTGAGTTAAGTAGTGGATGAAATCAGCATGTATAATTCTCATCTACTAAGGTTCAGAGAGGTGCATTACATTTCAGCATGATTAACACTGCTTTCACTCTTTTTTTCTTGTGCATTTTTCCCTTCCCAAGGACCAGTGATAGGGTTCAAAGAAGTGGAGAGGGACAGAGGTGAGCACTTCAATAGAACAGGTGCTCAGCTTTAAGTGAAACTCTCAAATAATTGATAGTCAGGGAAGAGATCTTTTCTTCTCCTCGCTCTGCCAGATTTAACAATTTACCAGAAGGCCTCCCTAGGCAGGGAGAAAGAGCAAACAAGGTGGGAAAATAGCCAGCCTCGGAAACTTTAGCTCAGTCATCCATCCACCCATCCACCCATCAACCCATCCATCTGTTCATCCATCCATCCATCCACCCACTCACCCACCCATCCAACAAGCTCTCCCCTCTATACCAAGTTCGCTTGAATTCACCTATAGACCTCTCCCCATTTATTTCCAGAAATTTCTCTGACTCATGATTGGGTGGAATCCTCCAACATCTCACAGTTCTGAGTAGCTTTCATTTAAAGCACCAACCACAGTGGAAAATACAACAATAATTTGTATAATTATTAATTAATGTCTGTTAGAGCTTGGTTAAAATTCAGGACTGTCTCCAAAGCCCAGGGTCCTTCCAGGTAAAGCTCTGGCCCTGGGTCTCACAATCCTAAGTGTGCCATGTTTCATCAACTATGGCCTCACTCTGGAGGCCAGAGAGTAGAACTGATACACACAGGGAATGGCCCCTAGAAGCAAAGCCCAGCAAAGGGCTGAGGGGCCTGTGTCCCTGAGCGGGCCTCTTGCTCACACTTACTGTGGCTGTCCTTACATGGAGATGGTCCTCCTACGATGGAGGCCTGGGCTGACCACTCTGCTCTTATAACTGCACAGATATCTCGCCTTCCTTCTTCCTACTGACTTTGAACTTCACAAATGCCTCTGTACCTGACACCATGCATTATCAGACTGGAGTGGCGATGGGGGGGACAAAGACCTTCGTGTCTCAAGCTGTCGCAGCAGCAAAGCTCCTGGGAGACACCTCCACTCATTAACTATTGCCTCCATGATGTGAGGTATGAGCACCCCTGAAGTTCAGAAAAATTAAAAAATGGAAAATTTAATTAAAGCCCTCTCTGCCTAATTGCTTTCCTGTTGTCTCATGGGGTCCTTTGAAGGAAAGAAGACAAAACTCTTTATCCTCCAGGTCAGCCTGGGATTCATAAAGCTCGGGCTGGAGGAACACAGCCTAACGCTCCCTCTGCCTCCAGAAGTTATTAGAAGGAAACATGGAAAAATATCTCTGTGACCTGGTGGTGGGGAAAGACTTCTTAAGACCCCCAGAGGCATAAATCCTAAGGTGAAAAAGTGATGAATGTGATAATCCCAGAATTAAAGATTTTTGCTTAACAAAATTAATAGATGCATATATTTCAGGAGAAGATACTTGTCTAACAGAAACAAGGGATTAATATTCAGAATGCATTTGTAACACCTCCCAGTCGGCAAGAAAATGTCAAGAACCTTCAGTGACAAACGGGCAAACGATATGAAGAAGTAATTCAATGGGAAAAAAACAAAAACAAAACAAACAAACAAACAAAAAATGTCCAATTTGTTTATGTAGATACTGCAACTTATAGTCAAAGAGATGATAAGAATAAAAAACCAATAAGCTATGCCTGCATCTAGCAGATAGGCAAAAATAGAAAGTTCTGCCCGGAGTTTCAGAGGCTCTGGTGGGATGCAGGATATAGGACACTTTATGCCAGTGCAAGTGCATATTGAGGCGGCCTGAGTAACCTGGCACCACTAGGTCAAGTAAAATACAGATGTGTGGTCTGTCCCTGGTAAACAGCCTACAACAGTGCCCACCACAGTCCAACAGGAGGCATGCAGGAGGATGTCCTCTGCAGCATTGCTCACTGGGGCAGGAGTTAGAAACCATCCTGGGGTCCCTCTCTGGGGGAAGGTATATGGAAGGTGTAGTGAATTCAAACAGTGACTATTTTGCAGTTAGAAACAGTAGGCTAAACGACACACACAGCAATGCAGATGGATCCTAAAAATGAGGTGCTAAAAGAACAAAGTGGGAAACAATGAGGTGTAGCGCTGTATCATCAACGTAAATTAAAGAGATTTGAGCACAAAACAACACCTGCTTTACAAGAACACATAGACAAAAGGCTTCCCTTCAAATATGTGGAGACGGGAATGCGAGAGAAGAATGACACAAGAGAAGGCATAGGTCAACCCGGTGTGTGTGATGATGGTAGGATTAACTCATCCTCAGCACCTGATGTCTAAGAATGTCCAAGCAGCATGGGAATGTCCTGCTGGTGGCTCTGCTCTGTTCTTTCCATTCACTAGATGCAGCAATCTATACTGAGATAGCAGCATGGCCTGGGCCCCAGAAGCCAACCTTTTAATGGGAATGCTCCAGGAACTTCCTGGGATTCTCATTCTCCCAGGACTCACTCACAGCTCCCCTGGGCTTTCTCACAGAATATTCTAGAAGGAGAAAATTCACATGAAGAGTTTGCCCTTGGCAGCAGTTTAGAGTTCTTGGCTTCTACCCTGCCTGGGTTGTGCTTAGATACAAAACCAGGGAATTGTGGTCCCCAAATTCCACAAGTCCCTTGAGAAAAAGGCACAAAAGACAATGTGAATATGATGTGCTGCTGTGAATATAATGGCAGTTATTACCGAGGAAGACCAGCGATCTCACGGGGACTGCACATAGCAAGTGTGATCCCCCATCCCACCAGCCCTCGGTAATTCTCAAGAAAAGAGCTTTCAGTTTTTTCCTGAGCTCAGAGCCACACTTTTGGCAAATGGTCCCCAAAGAGCATTCAGACAGTGAGAAGGATGAGAGGTGGTTGTGAATGACAGCTGCCACTAATGGAGAAAGAGACCCAGGATGTCGCGTGGCCCTGGCTGATGAAATAATAAATGCTGAGAGTCGGCTCCACAGCACCTGCCTGCCTCTACCCGTCCCATACGGACCAACCGCATGGACGTTCACAAGGGTCACCACAGTTTGGCATCAACAGATGGATGTCTGCATCCTCCCTCCAGCTTGTGAAATATATTTTGAGTGGTGATTTTATTTTTATTTTTTTCCAATCTCCGTCTTGAAAGGTCAATCCAATACTTGCTAGATGGACATCCCAGGGTTTGTAATGCAGTCGGGACCCATATGATGGGATTTGGATGGCAGAGCCATTTTCTTTTGCAGTAAAATCTAATAAGAAAATCAGCAAGAACGGGAGGTTAAAATTGTAGGTGAAGAGTAATGAATGGCTTTGCTCGTCAGAATCACGCAAGACCCCGCTCCATGGGTGAGATCGGAATCTCCCCTCCAGGGATCCTGAAGTAAATCAGCAAACGTGGAACAGGAAGATGGGACCTGTCCCTCAGCTGCTAGTTATTATTATGTAAAACCCCCAACCCACCCTGTTCTCAGACCCCAAAATCCAATAATGTAAGCAGAGAGGGCTATGATAATATCAGGTAGATCTGATTGTGAATCCAAGATTGCAATCATTAGCTCTGACAGCTTGGACAAGTCACTGACTTCTCTAAGCCTCAGTTTCCTCTACTGCAAAATGGGAAACAAATACCTGTTTGGAAGGATGTAGGAATTCATGAAGATGCAGGGGTTGGTGTGTAGTAGGTGTTCAATAAATATCAGGTTCCACATTACTCCTCTTCCTTTGGATGAATTCACCTTAGAGTATCACACATGAGGGAGAGAGGTAGCAGACCTCTGCTGTGGAATCTAGTGGACTTGGGCAAAGTGAATCAGACAAGGCATGTGGATATAAGCTGACCCCACAGTTTGATGGGGTGTCAGCCATGAAACCAATAAAGTATATCAATGGAGGCATTTTCAAAGTACAGGGAAGACATGAGTCAATGCTTAGGACAGGAAGTTTTTGCCTATTTTGTTTATTAAGGGAGATTTTTTTATTGTGAAAAATACATATGTAGCAAAAGACACTGAGTACATAGGAAAAAAGAGATTTTTGTCTGTATTGTTCAGTATGGTCTTTAGAGATTAGAACAGTACTTGATAAACAGATGCTCACTAAACATCTGTTGGTGGTGTGTGTCTGTGGGTGAGTAGATGAATGGAAGGGTGGCTAGAAGCAAGGTGGGTGGTGGGGGCATTTCAGTAAGGGAATGAGGAGGGGATCCGTAGGTCAACACTGAAGGAAAGAAGGAGGTAGGAGAGATCATATGAGACAACCAAATCCTGTATCTTCTCCAGCAATATGAGCTATTAAACAATAACCTTTGTTATATGGACACACAGGTAAGCCAGGGATGCTGGATGTTATGGTTTGAATGCATCCCCAAAGTTCACATGTTGGAAACTTAATCTTCAAGGCAACAGTGTTGAGAGGTGGGACCTCATAGGAGGCATGTGGGTCGTGACATGGAGAATTCTTGTTATAGTGGGAGCAGGTTCAATTTTGCAATAGTGGGGCTTATAAAATCGAGTTTGGTCCCCTCTTGTTCTCAGTCTCTCTTGCCATTCTGCTTTTTGCCATGGAACAATACAGTATGAAGGTCCTTGTCAGATGGCAGTGCCGTGCTATTGGGCACTTCAGAACACTGACTTCCCAGTGACTCCCAGACTTCAGAACAGTGAACCAAACAATTTCTGTTTTTGTGTTTGTTTGTTTTGCTTTGCTTTTTAAATCAACCACCCAGTCTCAGGTACTTTGTTGCAACCAAACCAAAACAAACCAAACAGACTAAAACAGTGAACCAGGAACAATCAATGCCCTGCCCATAGATGAGATGACAGTTTCTATAGATTCAAGTCAGAGCCAAAGATCATTTCATGATTCACCAAAATGAAGTTCAAGGAAACAATGGGCACTAGCTGAGGACTGCAATCTTCAAAGATTAATTTTTGCACTCAGTGATCACACAGACACCTCCACATCACCCCAACACATGTGATTTTTTAAAAAAATATTTATTTATTTGTTTTTTTTAGTTGTACACAATAGCTTTATTTTACATGGTGCTGAGGATCGAACCCGGGCCGCGCACCTGCTAGGCAAGCGCTCTACTGCTGAGCCACAGCACCAACCCCCACATGTGATTATTAATAGAGAGTCAATAGCAACCCCAGCACTGTTGCAGGGATTCAGGTGGATGTGGGGAGGACATCTGTGTCCACACGTGGCAAAGTCACTTGTCACATCAATCTTCGTACACAATTTGCACACTCCTCACACTGATACTAGAAACTGAACTCAAGGTGATAAACATTTTACATGCTACCTCCTGTTATCTGAAACCATTATTTCAAATGGTTAATTTAGCCCAGTGAGTGAACACAATTACTGCAGTACCCATTCCCAGAGCGTCAATATTTATTTCACCTTGCTTCCAACTTTTCTTTAGTTGACAGTGTAATACTACCTTTAGTGATAAAATCTTCTTTTCCCCATCATACCTTGCACCATATCCTTAAGGTAAGAGTTCAAAATGGTATCACTGGGTCAAAGCTTTGTCAAAAGTTTTCCCAAACTCATTTTATAGTAGGATGCTAGTTCTGCCCAGATGCTCTAGTAGAGATTATTACCAAAAATTTATCTTGGAAGTTTAATATAAGGAAAAATGGTGAGGGATTAATTTCTAAAATATGTGTAGTAGAGAGAAAGGCAAAATAGTACAATGAAGTTTTAACAAAGTTCAAAAAAGCATTACAAAGAAGGTAAATGCCGTTGAAAGCCTGGGGTAATTAGTAAACACACACACACTTCATGGGAATTCTGCTCTGGCTGTGACAATGGGCACGTCCTGAACTCATTTTCCTTTCAAAGACTCTAATGCCACTTTGCCCTTTTTTTCTGGGCATTAGTCCCTGTGGGAATTCCATGAGAAAGCCAGGAAAGGAATGAGAGAGCAGGATTTCAAATATTCCCTTTGTCCAGCCCAGAATAAGGATTATTCTAAATCTTTTGTCCAGAGCATATAAGATACCATGGCAGTTAATGAATAAGTTAATTGGTTAAATCGTTCTAGTGGGGCCTCCAATTCATTCCTAGTGAGCCCATAATGTGTGTGTAAAAGATTAAGCCTGCGTTTAAGAAAGGACCAAGACACCAGATGGCTCAAAGAGGCCCCATCGATATTTTAAATTTACTTATTACAAACATCACATGTTCTCATTAAGGAAAACTTAGAAAAGAAAAAAAGGAGAACAAAAAACTTCCCCATTTTCCTATAGCTTTATGATCCATAGGCAATATTTTGATAGATTCTCAAGAACATCCTTGAGTTTTATAAAGTTGAGATTAGACCATGTGTATCTTTTTATCCTGCTTCTTTCATTCAACATTATAGTTTATCTAATAAAAATATTCTTTCTTTAATTGCTACAGAACATTACCTGGCATGGATGTATCATGAATGTTAAATCTTTCTTCTACTGTTAAATATTTGACTTCTGAAATTTTCTTTGACTTTCATTACTATCCCTTCATCCACTCCACAGATATTTAATGCAAGCCTGCAAGAGGTGTGGACCTGGGTCAACAAAAACCATCTTCCCTGCCCTCAGGAAGAAAAATTTGAAGCAATTAACACATGCTCATATTTTTAATCAAAGCTGTGCAAGTGCAGTAAGAGAAGTGACCTTTCAGATGAGACCTGAAGGCCAAGGAGTTGGCAGGGTCAGAATGGGAGTAAGAGTGTTGTGACAGAGGCAAGCACATGTGCAAAGACCTGGAGGCAGGAAAGGCTGATGCTATGGGCAGTGGTCAGTGCAATGGGACCACATGGTGCGTGGGGAGGAAAACAGCACTGCAGTATAGAGTGCTATACTAAGCACACTGAAAAGCCATTCACACTGTGAAAAACACAGGATGCACACATTTATATTTTAAAAGAGAAGGTGTGTTAGTATTGAGTATGACATGGACTGAATTCCTTAGATATGACAAGCCTCTAATTAGCAGCAAGTTTGCTTTGGGATCTCATGGCTGACCAGTCTGCCTGTCTGCACCCTACAGGTCATGTGTGCATGACAGCAGGGCATGCATCTGATGGAAGATGAGCCCTGTCACCTTGCAGACAGGTGCGAATAAGAATAAGAATAAGACAGACTTATTCTTCTCCTTTGGTGGGTTTTATCCCTATGGGAGACTGTGGGGGAGGGGGATCTAAAAGCAAATATTTAGCTCTAAATTTTCTCATTCCAGAGTTGTCTCAGTCCAAGATGACCACTGGGTGACCTCAGCAGGTAGAAGGCAGGCTCAGTCTTCATCGCATAGCTTTGTTAATATCACTCTGCTAAAATACTCTTTCCCCATCATGGGTCCTGCTGGCTAACTCCTGCTTATCTTGGAGCCTCAGTCCAAGCATTACTTCCTCTGGACAATCTTCCCAGGCAGGGCTGAAAGTGCCCTGACTGTTGGCACATTCCCCCATTCCAGCACTGGCCACAGTATATATAATCGTCTCCTGACCCATCTGGTTCCTGGTCTGGGGCATAAGCACCAGATGTCTGCACAGAGAAGACCTGTTCATAACTTCTTGATGACTGCATGAATGAACAGTGGCTCCAACTTTAATTCTTGTTGGAAGGGAGCCAATGTGTGTATCCCTCTCAAGAACAAGAGTGACAGCCCTGTTAACGCTTGTCCTGCTTTGGGCAGGGCAAATGTGTCCCCTCCAAGTGGCTCGCACTCAGGCTGGCCTCCTGCCTTCCAGATCTATTCTCCAAAAGGGACCTGTGCTTATTCCCTGGGCAGCCCCTAGGGCAGATGTGGCAGGCTAATTGGCTCCACAGATATCAGGTCCTAACCCTGGGTACCTAGAAATGTCATCTTATTTGGAAAAAGGGTCTTGGCTGAAATGACTGAGAATCTTAAAATGAGATTATCCTAGATGGGCACTAAATGATACCACAAGTGTCCTTATAAGAGGCAGGGCACACATGAGGAAAAGACAACATGAAAATGAAAGCAAAGGTTAGAGCTATGTGGCCACAAGCCATGGAATGCTGGAAGCCACCAGGAATGCAAGAGAGAGGAACAGGTTCCCCTCTCAAGCCTTCAGGGAGAGCATAGTCTCACTGACACCTTGATTTCAGCCCAGCAACAAGGATTTTGGACTTTTGGCTTCCAGAACAGTGAATGGATAATTCTGCTGTTTAAGCTACCACTTTTGTGGTAATTTGTTAAAGCAGTCACAGGACACCAAGAGAGCCAGATAGTGGGCAGTTCTGAGGTCAGGAGGACTAGATGCCATCTGGCTTTGAAACTCACTCAGCAACTCTCTTTCAGAAGTGGGATTCTCACAGGCTTCCTCTTGATTGACAGCTCAGCCTGGGCCAGTCCCTCTCCTTCTGGTCCCCTTGCTAATAAAATGGGAGAGAAACAGCAGCTGGCAGAGATGAGGGGAGGAGTAGTGCACCATGTACGTACAACCCCTAGCACAACACCAGGCACACAACAGTCACTCCATGTAAATTGCTTCTATTCTGCCATTATTATTATAAAAAGAATAGCACCAACTGAGATACTACATGCCAGGCACCATGCTAGGCCTTCATTTCCAAAGGAAATCCTGGCCAGCATTACCAAGAAGGAATGGGTTAAATGTGCCCCTGAAAGAAAAGTGTCGTGAGCTCCCTAGAAAGTGGGGTGACTGAATATGATTTACTGTACAGCTATAAAGAACCAGAAAGAGACATGGGGCCAAAACCAAAGAACAAGTACAAACAAACAACAATAACAAAAAATACAATCTCAAAACACAGAACTCTTTTGCTCTGCCAGGGGCAACTTTCCCATCCTCTTGTCACCCACTGGGATGTTTCCCCGGAGTGTCTTTCCCATCACACCACAGTTCAGGCTCAGACACTAAACATAGCTGAACTTCTTTCCATTTTTTCATCTCTACTCTTCGCGCCTTCCTTTAGAAAAGACCTTTCTAGATGCATTGGTCAAAAATGAAAAAGAAAAAGGTAAATACAAGTAGAAAGCATATCACATGACCTACAAATTGAAGATTTACAAGGATGACTGTTTCCCCTAGAATTAATGTTTTGCTGTCTCGCGGACACTCTCACCCTGGCTGCTAGAGATGTGGAGAAGACTTTTCAAGGCCCCAAATCTGTTCTGCAACTTTGGGGGCCAAGAGCTGGCTGGGAGAAGGCAGGGAGCCAGGAGGCCTTGTGCAGAATTTGCCCTGATTCCCAGGTTAAGGCCTCAGAGTCTGGATGTGGGGTCGGGGATATTGACTGGGGAAGAACAGGGAAAAGCAGGCACACCAGAATGAGCAGAGCCACACAGAGGAAGAGCCACACTGGGCTGCCTGCTAGGTGACTTTGGTGGGAGGCACCACTGGGTTCTTTCTTGTGGCCTCTCCCCGTGAGCTTTCCTTGTTGAGTCCCTTCTTCATCTTACCTCGGGTTCAGACTGGGCTGCCATAACAGAGGAGGCAGAAGAGTCTGGGGCTGCAGAGGGTGGGGACAGGCTCCAGGCTGCCGGGTGAGAATCCTAGTCTCTCTGCTCAGGACCGGGAGATCTGGGAACACATCTAACCTTTCGATGCTTTAGCAGCTCCTCTGCAAAATGGATGTAATTGGAGGAAGATGAGGAAAGTGAGAAAATAAACACGGTGAGAAAATAAACAAGGAATTCCAGTGCACACAGAATGCTATTTTTTCAGCACTACTCTCTGTGTCTTCCTTTGGAATATGAAACCAACCTAGGTGACCTTCAACAGGTGAAGGAACAAATAAAATGTGGTACATATACACAATGGAATATTACTTTGCTGTAAATAAGAATGAAATGATGCCAGGCGCGGTGGCGCACGCCTGTAATCCCAGTACTTGGGAGGCTGAGGCAGGAGGATCACGAGTTCAAAGCCAGCCTCAGTAATGGCGAGGCACTTAGCAACTCAGTGAGACCCTGTCTCTAATAAAATACAAAAATGGGCTGGGGAAGTGGCCCAGTGGTCGAGTGCCCCTGAGTTCAATCCCCAGTACCAAAAAAAAAAAAAAAAAAAGAAATGATGGCATTTGCCAGTAAATGGATGGAATTGGAGACTATCATGCTAAGTGAAATAATCCAGTCCCCAAAAAACAAAGGTCAAATCTTCTCTC
Organism: Tamias sibiricus; assembly: GCA_025594165.1. Lineage (NCBI taxonomy): Eukaryota > Metazoa > Chordata > Mammalia > Rodentia > Sciuridae > Tamias > Tamias sibiricus. The sequence goes on from CM046657.1 coordinate 75,781,415, forward strand.
CGATGTATGGATGATAACAAGGGAGCATAGGAAGGAGAAGAATAGAAGTTCATTGATTAGACAAGAGAATGAAGGGAAGGGAGGGAGATGGGAATAGAAGATGGTAGAATGAATCAGACAAAACTTTCCTTTGCTCATAAATGAATACATGACCAGTAACTCCACATCATGTACAACCACAAGAATGGGATCAAAATTGTAATGAGTTGCACTCCACATGTGTATGTCAAAATATACCCTACTGTCATGTATATCCAAAAATAATAACAACAAAAATTACTAATAATTAATTTTTTTAAAAAAAGAATAGGTACTTGAAAGACAGCATTGAAGTACATTGAGCCCTGCTCTGGAAAGAGCAGACCTCATTTGCAAAGGTCACCACAGGGAGAGGCTTGAGGATATGAGCCAAGGTCAGAGTACCCAGAACAGCAGATGGAGGTGAGAGCAGCACAGGGAAGGCCACAGAGCCACTCGTGTCAGCCCAAGTGCCTGGGTGCACACATTTCATTTAACTGTGATGACACGCCCATGCTGAGGGTTTTTTCACTGGGAGCGAGGTGGTCGGATCTGCTGTGTGGAGACCACGCCAGAACAGAGCAGGAATGGGACTTCCCTGGATGCTTTGGTAATGGCACAGGGAGAGGTAACAGTGGATGGGACCAGGGCAGTGTGAGTGGGAGAGAGGAGAGACGAACAGGCTCAAGAGGAGTCCTGTAAAAGCTGACACTGATCTGAGTGCTGTCTGGCACTGTACAGAGCCCGGAGCAGGTACTCGCTCATGGGACCCTCCTGGCAGCCTCATGTGGTCAGTGTTCTTATTGTCCCCAGGGGAGAAACCTGAGGACCAGAGAGATTAGGTAACTTTCTCAAGACCCCATAGCTAGCAAGTGGCAGAGGCAAGATCTGAGTTGAGGCCACCCTGTTCCAGAGCCTACATGGCAACTGCTCTTCTTCCAAAAGGCCTTGACAGTGGATGGACAGATGGGGAAGAGGGAAAGGAAATTTTGGATGGCCACCAGGGCTTAGTCTTGAGCAACTCAGCTGATAGTGATGCTGCTTACAGATGGGGACAAGTTGAGGGAAAGACCGGCCTGTCGAGGGTGGCAGATGTGGTAGAGGTCACAGGGTAGGGGGGTTGAGAGCTTTGCTTTGGACACGTCACGGTCTGGCCACCTTCATCTGCCCTCACCCCTTTTCTGTCCCCCACAAAGCAGTCGGTGGTATAGGGTGGTGTGGTGAGGGGCAAAGGGAGCCAGGACAATTGTCATCTATCTGTGAGCTCCCCCAACACATGCAGGCTTGGCCTCCTACCATCTTGTAGGCAAGGGGACCAGACATGTTCAGAAATGCAACGGGCTTTGAAGGAGAAAAGCAAAGCAAGAGCGCGCATGAGGTTTTCGGTTTTGTTCTTTTGCTTCCGAGTTTTCTCATAAGTTATCAGTGGTTTGGGGAATGGCATACCTGAGCATTCCCCACATAAAATATGGGGGGAAAAGACAGGAGAGAGAATGAAAGCTAGTGCAAGGCTGTACTGTGCTTCTGAATCCCGGATGCTTGACTCCAGTGCAGCTTCAGCACTGGGTGGCATCACGGGAGAATCCCCCTCCTGAGGCAGGACTTGGGGACAGGCTGATTCATCTGCTTTAGTGTTTACTGATGAGCCACTGGCTCTGTAGGATGTTAATAAGCATTAACAAAACAAAGATGCCCAGCCACACAGGGTTGCAATGGCTGGCTTATCAGAGCTGCTTCATTGCAGGACCCTGCAGAACTCTGAGCCCGGGAATGGGCACTGTGACTCTCCACGAAGAACTTCCCAAGTGTGCTTCCTTGCAGTGTGCTTGTGTAGCCAAGAGTTCCAGGGAACACGTTTGGGGGAAATGCTTGTCTAATTCCTTTATTCTTACATAAAAGGTAACAGAGTCCACTTAGAATTGGAAGTGTGGATAGCAAAGACGAGCCAGGAACCTTGCAGGAAGGATGGAAGAGAAGAGGCTGTGTCTCCGTTGGGGCCAAAGGCATGCTGTGTGCCGACGGGTTATGTAACAAAACACCCGAATCTTGGCTTCTCAACTGTCTGTTGAGGACGAGAACGTCGACCTCCCAGAATTCTGTGAGGTTAATAGAGAAGACTTCGGCTAGGGCCCTGCACAGTAGAGCAGAACGCAGTGGAGTGCGTCTGTGCAGGTCAGCCTCCCCTGCCCCTGCAGCTCCACCTGTCCTTGGCAACAGCCCTCCCCAGGTGGCTCAATTCCCTGCCATCATCAGGCTCTCAAGTGGTCAGTCAGGGGGCAGCCAAGTCCAATCTGCAACTTCAAAACAAGCCCCCCTCGGGCACATGGTAATTGTAGCCAACGATGCAATCATGCCCCACAGCTTAAATGGCCTGAAAAAACTCCAGGAAGAAAGAGCCAGTGTGTGCAGCTTTCTAACTGCATCAAGTTTCTGGAATGCTCCCAGGCTCTCTGTCTCCCTGTAACTATGGCTTCTGCGGTGGCTTAAATGCACAGGATGTAGCCCTGAACTTCAAAAGTCCCCGACATTTGCCCGTCACTCAATCATTCATTCGACACTTCTTGACTGATCCCCTCTCTGGACTGACTTTGGGGCTAGGCCTTAGGGCACAAAAGAACTGCCAATCTAGTGGGGAGGGTGGACAAATGAATCAGTAAACACTGGGACAGAGTTACAAACAGTTAGAGTTCTATGACCACAGGAAGGATATGGCTTTGGTTCAGCTCCCATTTAGGAAGCAATTCACATGTGTCCAGCACAGGGGTAGAGATTTTTTACATAAATTATCTCAACTCAGACACAATATAATGCTGTCTAACAAAGGAGTAAAACAGAGAATCAAACAGGGATAGGAAGGCCAAAGATTCAAAATCTAAGACATCTGCTTGGGCACCCTTCAGCCAGGCCACTCCCAAGCTGTTTCAACTGAGCGGGCGGGGCCCATGCCGAGACTGGAGAATGGGTCTCTGTGGACGCCCTTCCTTAACCCGGAACTTCAAACACATGTACTTTTATGCCTTCCGCCTTGTCTTTCCTTCCTCTCTTGTGCGGGCTTTTGCTTTGATGGAAATAAAGCCTTCTACCTGTGCACATGTCACTCAGTCCAGAATTGAGTTGAATGGAGCAAACTTGGGCTTCCCAAGGTCAGCAGAGATCAGCCTCCATAGCTCTGTCATCAATCCTGGAAGACTTCCTGAAGGAAGCCTCCCATGAGGCAGTCTCCCGGGGGGATCACAGGGTCCAAAGCCTCCAGTAGAGATGGAGCCCACAGGCCTGGCCCTCAGTGAAACTGGGGAAGGGGGAGGAAGAAGGATGGGGAGAGGGTGCTTGGGGCTGGCTCCAAACCTGAGAAACAAAACCACCTCTCTCTGTGGGGAGGATTCTTGGAGGGATATTTAGGAGACATTAAAAGTACTGCCATCAACTCTTTCAAAAAATTCCTATAAGCCGGGCGCGGTGGCGCACGCCTGTAATCCCAGCACTTGAGGCTGAGGCAGGAGGATCACGAGTTCAAAGCCAGCCTCAGCAATGGCGAGGCACTTAGCAACTCAGTGAGACCTTGTCTCTAATAAAATACAAAAAATAGGGCTGGGGATGTGGCCCAGTGGTCAAGTGCCCCTGAGGTCAAACCCCAGTACCAAAAAAAAAAAAAAAAAAAAATTCCTATACATGTAATTATGGGTCCAGGGATGAGATTCCTGAATATGGTATTAATTACTTCCCTGAAGCTCACAGTGCCCAGGGATGGGGAGATGGAACATGCTGCTTTGCAGGTCCCTCCGCCCCATAAGACTTTTCCCTTTGTGGTAGACTGCTGCTGCTCCAAATGCCACCCCTTGCAGTCCCACCTCTCATCCTGCAGAGGCACAACTGGGTCCCATTGCTGGCCATGCCTCACCAACTTTGGCCCATGGAAGGCAGAGCAGGAGGTGGGAAGGAAAGGCACCTGAAGCTATGCTTTCTCTTCCCAAGCATCCCCCCCCCCCCGTGTGTGTGTGTGTGTGTGTGTGTGTGTGTGTGTGTTTACCCTAGTTTAAAACAAAACAACACACTACCCACATACTTGATCCACAGAAAATTAAAAAGAATAATAGAGATTTTTCAATGTATTATTCATTCACCGAACTAGCCCGGAGAACATTTTATGTACCAGATGCTGAACAAGAAACCATGACATAGAAATAAATGTCCACATAAGGTATGGAACTGTCCACCCGTAACCACAGCCAGAATACTGAGCCTCCCATTTCTACTGAGTGATCAAGAATCCTTCAATGTCCCTCCTGCACAGTGAGTCCAAGGAACCCTTCGTGAAAAATCACCGCACATTCCACCCTCAGTGTCCTTGAGCAATGATGTGGGCTGTGTAAGAAAGGGTTGTAGCCCAAAGTGGTATGAGAGTGACTGACAGGTGAATCCCATCAGAGTGGACTGTCTTTGTCTTGGCCAGTGGTCTTCACCTTGGCTGGACGCGGGAATCACTGAGGAGATTTTTAGAAATCTTGATGGCAGGTTGCTCCCAAGACCAATCTAGCCAGAATTTCTAGGGCTGTAACCCAGGCATCAGTGTTTTTCAAAGTTCCCTTCATGATTCAAATGTGCAGCCAAAACTGAGAACCACTAATCCAAGTTCACTGTCAACATTTTGGGAAACTTCCACCAGATGGTCAAAAATGTTCATTTAGAACGTGTATTTCAGATCAAGCAAATAGGAGCTTTTTCAATCACAGCAAATTGAAGGAAGCTACATTATTAAACACTGTATTTATTTGTGCCTCATCTAAAAAAAAAAGTAATCCCCTATTAAGAATAGAGCATATATGGATTAACTCCTATAATCAAAAGTGTAATTAATAACCCAGTTAGAACAAGATTTTGAAGAGCTAATAATCCCTAAGTACAAATTATGTACTCTCATTAAAATCAAACTGTTACAAACTCCACTTATTCAACAAATAACTCCTTGTCTAACAATTTGCTTTACTTTATAGCTATAGAAAAACATATTTTCCCCCTATCCTTTGGGATTACCTCCCAAGAACTGTTTAAATGTTTCAACTCATTGCCAGCACTCTTTCTGACTCCTCCTTCTTTATCTGGGGATGCAGGCTCTCCTTGTCCTTCCTCACTCCAGGTGACCCACACAGCTGTGACCCAGCAACCTCCAGTGCCCCTTGGGACTTTGACCACTTGCAGTGTCTCCAGTAGATAGCACAGAATGACCCCATTGCAAAGACCACGGATCATGCCCTTTCACACTTAGCTTGTTTCAAATCACTTCCTCATATTCTTTCCATTCTAGAGTAATGAAAAGAAGATGTACTTTGGAATCAGAAAACACCAGCCCAAACATGTAACTATAGGAATTCAGAAGCAGACTCAGATGTACAGTCACTTAGTACATGACCAAGAAGCTGCTGCAGTGCAGTGGAGAGAAGGTGGTCTTTTCAGGAGACACTGAGTGGACAGGACAACTGGTTGTCCAAATGCAAAGCAGTGAATCTTGACCTCTATTTCATGCTCTATCCAAAACTCAATTCCAGATGTACTACAGATCTAAATGTAAATGGTAAAACAATAAAGATTTTTCAAGAAAACATTGAGAACATCTTTGTGATCTTGGAGTAGACAAAGTTTTTGTTTTTGTTTTACTAAAACATAAAATATGTTAGACATAGATTTATAAGAAAAAAGGATAAGCTGAACTTCATCAAAATTAGGAGCTTCTATTCATCACATGATACCATGTGAGTAAAAAGACAAGCCACCTACTGGGAGAAGATATTGACAATATCTGACAGAGGACTTGTGCCACAATATGTAAAGAATTTCTGCAAACAAATGAGAACAAAAGCATACAATCTGCTTCATTTTAAAAAGGAGAAAAAGATTTGAATAGGTACCCCACAGAGGCATCCCGATGGCCAATAAACACATGAAGAGGCACTTCATGCCACAAATCAAACCACAGTAAGACCCAACTATACAACCAACATGATGGGTAAAATGAAAAAGGAAGTTGTTAGGGAATGAATATATGACATCAGAGTAGGCAAAGTAATCAGAATTCTTGCACACTTCTGGAGAGTTGGCGTAATCACTTTGGGTTTATATCTTGCAGTATCTACGAAAGAAGAATGTGGGTGTTTGTGTATGTGTGTGTGTGTGTGTGTGTGTGTCCCAAAACTCCAACCCTGAAACCAAATTAGTACCAAAGACATGCATGAGAATATTAATTTGTAATAGCCCCCAAATGTAAAGTAACTCAGTGTCCAACCATAGTAGAAAAGATAAATAAATTATGTATATTCACAGAGGTAGTGTAGAATAAGATGGGGAGAGATCAAAATAAATGAATGACTATATAGAACAACATGGATACATCTCACAAATATAATGTTGAAGAAAAGAAGCAGACTAAAAGAGTATATGCGCTATGGCTCCATTTATATTAGTATAAAACAGGCCAAACTAATCTGCAGCATTAGAAATCACAACAGCAGTTAACTTTGCAGGAAATTGGAGTGAGGGCAGAGACTGGGAGTAGGGATGAGGACCATCTTGGGAGGTGGAAATGTTCTGTTCAAGCCTAAAGCTCTGGCTACATTGTCGCATCCACTTTATGAAACACTCACTGAGTTACACACTTATGAGTTGTGCACTTTTCTTCCTGCAAAATATACATCCACAAAACTTTACAGACACACATACCCCCAAACTTGGCTAGTCCGCCTTTCAACTGTGTGTGAACTTGGGTGAGGCATGTAATCTATCCGGCATGGTTTCCTCTTCTGAAACATTGAAAGTAAGTAGGTAGTGTAGAATAAAATGGGGAAAACGACAACAACAACAACAACAACAACAAAACCCAAAGCATGTATCTGCACACATTTATAGCACAGAGGAAACACAGCTTGAACTCTATAATGAACTTTCTTCCCTTTCCCTGTTGAATCCTCTAATGCCCTCTTATGACCTGGAGGCTTAGGGATCTAGGCTTTTTCTCTGGTATACATTTTAAAATGAACAAACCAAAAGCAAAATTAGCACAAGACCACAGCAGATGTTTTGAGTGTGCAAGGCCGCATGAGGCTTTCACAAGGAGCCTTGAAACATTTTAGAGTCTCCATATGGGAGGAGACAAGCTCCCCGCACCTCCACCTAGGAGAGAAGCAACCCTGCAGGGACTGAGTGAAACCTGAGGGAGGACCCCAGCTCAGGGCGAATGCATAAACAGTGTCAGTGGGGACTGCATGAAAACAACAGGAAGAGCACAGTAGGACACCACGTGCTAGTGTGGTCACAGCCACAATTTCTATTCTTCTAACCACACATGGGCTAAGTTTCTCAATAGCAGAATTCTTCACAGACCAAGAAAAGAAAAAATCAAATCAGGGAAAAACCACTTTGTTTCCTTAAAGCAAGTGCCAAGTCACAATGTGAGAAAGTCTAAGTTACAGAAAACATGAGATTCCCAGAAAATAAACTTGTGATTACCAGGAATTGGAAGCCAACCACTGTCTGTGGCCTCTTACCCCTGCCCCTGCTTGCTGGCCTGCTCCAGCATGTGAACGGGCAGCCCTGCCCAGGCCACTTAGTTTGGTCCTTCCATTCGCCTGGCAAACATTCCCCAGCTCTGGTGGATGATGTGCTGGCCTTATATTAGCTGGACACAGGGCATCCAGAGAAGAATGAAGTGTAACCACTGCCCTCAGGAGGCTTCCACTGTAGAGAGTTCTAGAAGGTAAACAAGCCATCACAGCATGGGGTGTTATGTGCTAAAATGTGAAATACAAGAGACTCGGGAGAGGACCTGAGCTCAAAGCTCACAGGGTGCAGAGTTAGATGTGGGTATTCCCACACAGAGGGGACAGGTGAGCAAGACCCAGAAGTGAAAAACTACCACATGATGTTGCTGGAACAGATCAGAGAGGAAAGCTAGGAAAAGAGGTTGGAGAGCTAGGCCATGCCAGATCAAGGCAGGCCTCCCGTGGGCTCCGTTCTGTAGGCCAGCAGTTCTTAGTCCTGGTCGCATGTCAAAAGTATTGAACATTTTACAAATTTCCCAATGTCCTGCCCTCATGCCCACAGATGCGTGTTTAATGGGCCCAGGCTTGGGCCCCAGCATCTGCATTTCTTAGTAGCATCTCAGGCGACTCTAGCGAGCCACCAGTGCAGAAAAGCATTGCTGTAGTTCAGGGGTCTGCAATCAATTACCCTGGGGCCAAATCTGTTTTGTATGGCCCAACTAGGAATGGCTTTTACAGATAAATATTCACGACCTATTCCATATAGTAGGGAAAACAAACTTCAATTAAGCAAACCTCAATTTTAACCCCAATTAAGCAAAATATCTTCCCCAAAAGAAGTTCCATTCTTCTTCTCAGCAACAAAGTACTGAAGAATGGTGGGAAGTACCAGGGGCTGGGAGGGGGGCGGGTAAGGCTGGTCTGTGGGTACAAAGTTATAGTTAGAAAGGGGTAAGATTTTGCACAGTACAGGAACAATAGATAACAATCACATACTTCGTATCTCAAAAAGCCAGAAGAAAGGATTTTAAATATCTTCTTATTTAAAATATTTTAAATATCATAAAGAAATAATAGATGCTTGAGGCAATATATTTAGCCTGAATTAAACATTATACAATGTATGTGCATATTGAAACATCTCATGGTACCCCATCACTATGTCCAATGTTTATGTTTATGAATCAGTTAAAAATACATTTTTAAAAGCAAAACAAAAAAGCACTCAATGATGCTTACATTTTGAATTTCGTCAATAAAAGACTTGTGAAAATGTTTTCTTTTTTTATTATCTTATTACATAAGTACAGGCTGAGTATCCCTAATACAAAATACCTGAGACTAGAAGTGTTTTGGAGTGAAGTATTTTTATGCATGTACATAATGAGATATTTTGGGAATGGCACCCAAATCTAAACATGAAACTCATTTATATTTCACATACACCCACACAAACCCTGAAGGCAATTTTACATATTTTTAATATTTTTTGCATGTAACAAAGCTTGTATCTGTTGAGTAATCAGACTTGGTGTTGTCAGGTTGGCACTCAAGAAGTTGGATTTTGGAGCATTTTGGATTTCAGATTGTTGTACTAAGGAAGTTCAACCTATATTCCCATAGCATGCCTAGTATCATACACCTTTTAGACTGCAAAGCCTAAAATATTTATAACTGATCCCTAGTGTAATCAAATGCCTTTGAGAAGGAGGAATACATGGTGAGGTTTAGTTAAAAAAAAACAGGTGTGTGGGAATGGATTTGAGGAGGAGTGACTGCAGAGAAAGGGGAAATAGAAAAGGAGCTACTATTTAGCCTGGCCTGGGAAAGAAGACATATAACCTGGAGCAGCAGAAATAAGATGAGTGGGAAATCCAGCCCTCAGAGGTTACAGACAGGAAACACATGCAAGGCTTCATGGCTGGTGGGCATGGGAGGGAAGGCGAGAGACAGATCCAGGAGACTTTCTTGCCACCAAAGACCACACAGAGCCACAGCACTATCACTTCCCCACCCAGGGGAAGGGTAGGTACCTAGAGGTGTGTCACTATGCATTTACTGGGAAACAACTGGAGTCCCTTTCCCCTTCCACTCTTTTTCCCAGAAAATTCTATTTGCTCTTTACAGCCCTTGGGAATAGTTCCCTTCCTGATACCTCTGTACAAAAAGCCAAAGTGTGCTTTAAAACTCCTAGGATCACCAAATTCCAAGTACCACCCCTGTGGCAGCCAGAGCAGTTATGACTGTCCCTGTCTTACAGACAGGTAGCTGGTGCCCAAAGAGGCACTGAAACTTGACTGACAACATATATCTAGGAAACAGACCAATTCCGTCTGCCTACTTGCCCTCAATGTGCTGACATGTCACCAGCATTACTGTCTGGTCCCTAACTGTTCTCAGAATGTTCTCTTTGTCTCTGTGGTTACGTATGCACCTGATCTCTGGGAAAGCTCCAGGACTCTCGGAGTCCTGGCTTTGTATCCTGGTCTCACTACTTCTGTCACCACTCTGAGCCTGAGTTTGTCCTCTTGGAAAATGGGGGTTGAAACTCAACCTTGTATGACCTCTGAGAGGCTTAAACAGGATGAAACGGAGTACTTAGTCCAATGCCTGGTACACAGTGGGCACTCCAGGATGCGCATTATCATTAGGTGGGTTCTCTTTTGGCAGTCTCCATTTTTATTGCTTAAGCCCAGCCTGAGTGAATATAAACAGCAATGTAGTGTTACACATGCAGACTCAGGAGTCAAAAGGCTGGGGCACCAAGCCTGGCTCTGCCACTTACTAGCTGTGTGACCTTGAGGGAGTCACTTATAAAAATAGATGCTACCTAATAATGTAGTCATGAGAATTCAATAAAGTAAAACATATAGGGCATTTGAAAATGTACCTGGCAATAGTAAGCATTCCCCCAGTGTGAGGTACTGCTATTGTTTTATAGTTATTTTTCTTTTCCATGCTAATTTTAACCATAGGTCAGGTGCTGGGATCCTACAACCTTGCGCCCACATTGAGCTGCTGATGGATTTATTCACCCAGTGGTTTTCAGGTCCCTACTCAGTGCCTGGTCTGTGCTACCTGTGAGATGCCATTTGGAACCAAGCTCCCTCCACATACCTGAGGTCTTCCTGTCTTTGTGAATTACTGAAAATTGATTTATACAGCAGCACACCAGCAATCATCATCTTTGTACGGGTTGATAGAGTGAAGTAGCCAGTATTAATCATAGAGAGCCACAGGCCCTTATCAATTCTGACACTCAAAAAAATTCTAAAACCAAAAGGTTATTTGGGTTCTTTTTTTTAATAACTCATCTGATGGCAAAACCTGACCCGAAGTGATGTGCAGCTATTTATTGTCTTTATTTTTCCCACTTAATGTGAACAGTCATACATTTTGCTGCAGAAAAATTAATAGGTTTGATTATGGAGCACAGCCCCAGACTCCACCAGGGGTATTACATAATATACAGTAGATGCAACCTATTTCCTTTCAAAAATATAAAAACATACCAGACTCTCAAACACATCTGACCCCAAGGGCTTCGGATGATGGACTGTGGACATGCATTTATTATTTCCATGGGACAGCTATAATCACTCCTATTGTTCCCTTGAACCAAAAGATACAGAAAATTTGTGTTTGCCCATAACCAAATGACTTCTTATTTTTATTTGAAAAGAAAATCAATATAGGGTTGGGATCCAAGAAACAAAATCAGTTTTCCACTTTTTACACGGTTGATATATTTCAGAAAACATTTACTTATAACCAACACACAGAACTCAGCAGATTAGGCTCAGAAAACTGCAGTTCTGAGGTCAAGGACAGCCAACAACCATTAGGGCTTCTCCCTGAGAACACTGCAGGATGGGTATGGACATGAAATGTGGTCTCTTAAGGCAAAGCCTTGAACCCACATCTCACAAACCACGATAACCCCTTTCTTATGAGGATCGCTCACTGGGATGCTCTGCGGAGCCAGAGAAGGTGAACGCGGAAGCACACTGTGAACTTGGAGGCAGAAGGAGAAAGGCAAAGGAACAATGATGTCATTGGTTAATTAGGAAATAGCCACCTGGCATTTGTTAACAGCCTCAGGGTGGTGAAGTGACAGGCTACATCAGCAGCCAGCATGGCTGGTTGCTTCCTGGTGAAAGCCCCTCTCAATGAAGGAGAGTCTAAGGAAAGAAATGCGCCCATAAGTTTCCATGTGTTCCCTGGATTGCAAAGCTGCCCAAATTGGTCTGTCTGGAACCCACCTTTTCCTCCCCTCTTCCCTATGGCATAGCAGGGGCAAACATGCCCTGGGAAATACGTGTCCTGATCTCTGCTATCTAATTGCTGTGCAACTCAGGGCAAGTCAAAGAGCACCTCTGACCTGGAAGCCACTCTGATTTGTAATTCTTTGTAATGGCAACCCTGGGAAGCTGAGATACCAACCAACATCATGTGGAAGGCGCTCTAACAGCAACCAAGAGTTATAGCATAAAGGAAGAAGCAGTGGGTTCCCCTCTGAATGGCTGCAACAATTGCCATCTCTTCACGTCAGCCTTTGCCATCCAATCCTGAACTGAATGAACTCTGACCTGTTTTCAGCAAGATATCTCTAGAAAGAAGCCTTATAGGTACTGACCACATTTTCTAAAATGAATACATCAAATAATAATGAAGCATCTACTATGCTCCAGGACAGGTAAAGAGAATGCAGAGGTGAGCCACACAGACTCCATTCTTGACTGCACAGAGTTGACAATCTGAAAGGTGGACACTTTAAACAAGATCTTGCAAGCCAAAAAACACATAACAAGACAGGACCTGGCATATGTGGTGCTCTGAGGAAATGCAGCAGGAAGATAAAACATGACCCACTAAGTCTGTAACCAGCCCCGCTTAGACAAACTCATGCAAGTTCTATAAGGCCATCAGATGGCTCCTCTGCGCAGGATCTTACTTTAACAACCAGTGGCTACAGCATCAGGTCCAGCCTCTTGAGTTTTATCCAGAATTCTCTTGTATCCCTCTGTAGACATTTACCACTCATTCCTCTTTTAATCGGGACAAGCAACACAGGCCTTGGGGAATCTTGAATCAGAATCCCTATGTCCCTTAAATTTACTGAACTTTTATCAAAGGCCTGTTCTGGGGCTCTTTACTCAGGACACAAAGATTAGTAAGAAAGGTGTCTCCCTGTTCTTACGCAGCTGAAGATCTAGAGTTGCTCTGCCTCAGTTTGCTCATCTGTAAAATGCAGGCAATAATTCTGTGTTTATAGTTAGCGTGAGCATTATAGGTGTACCAAGTGTCTAACACTAGGCAGGTGTGCAGTAGAAACCAGATCCACCTGCAAGTATTTCCCTGACTGCATCTTTGCTCAGACCTGCCCTCACCTAAGTCCTTTCCTTTCATCTCTACTTCTCCATGACAAACACATTTTTAAGACTCAGATGAAATCCCTAACCTCTGTAAGGTTTACTTGATAACCTAACCCCTGCAACTGTATGAATCTCAATACTTTTCCAATTGCGTGGCAATTAGGCATTGCTTCCTTTGTGTCTTTTCCCCTCCTATTTCTTTGCCTCTTGTGTTCTAGAATCATGCTTTATATACAGTTCTTCTTCAGGGAGCATCCATAGATTGGCTTGCTGATTACTTCATTATGCAAGCCCCCCAAAATGGGAGATAATAAAGTCACATAAAACTACCCAAGCACTTGGCCACTCAGGAGCCAGCCTTCCTTAAAATTTGAGACAAGAGAAGCCCTGAGATCAACAAACCTGAATGGCATTGCCACTTCTGCCTTCCTGAATCCCAAAGCAGCCAGTTGTTCACTCTGTTACAGGGGTCTCTTCTATCCAGAGGAAAAGAAATAGCCACCAAATTGCAGCCCTACTTGGGAGGCTGGGGACATAATGGCCCATGCTGGCCAAGTCAAAGCATCTGCCTCCTCCTTCATTGTGCTTCCCAGACTGGTATAGGCACAGGGCTCTCCTCTAAGCCCTGGGGATGGGAGCTACTAGATCTCCCAAGCCCACTCTCTTCACTGGTTCACACTCCTTAGGGTCATTTATTCTCTTAGGGGTGAGAAGAGAGAGCAGTTTGAATAACAAAGGCACTGAAACCAAGGCAGACAGACTCAAGGGAAAGTTGTCTCTGGCTCTGCAGGCACTGGTTGGTGGAGCCGGAGGCATTGTCAGTGATAAAGGGGCCTCTGCCTTTCATTCCTTCTTTAAATGGATTTTTCCTTAGCACTGCACCAAGGGGCTTCAGAGCCTAGTCAAGGATGTGAACGTCTCAGCAAGGACTTTCCAGTTCAGTTGACAGACATCTGGCCTAGAGAAGGAAATTGCAGACTTTGTCTTGAAACATGGGGGAAAGATAGTTGTAGGACTGAGATTTAGGGAAAAGCAGGAGCTAAGAAGGCAAATGCCATTCCAGATAGCCATGGCTGGGGACATAAACTTCCTGATAGCTTACATCATATCAGGCAGAGTGCTAACTGATTTTTATGCATAATGTTATTTTATTCTCAAAATTGTCCTGTGGTATAGGTATTATTGTTATTGACATCACCATTTTGGTGAAACCAAAGTCCAGGAGACTGAATAAGCTGAAAACAGTCAGCAAGCCAGTGAGTGGCAGCACTGGAATTCTAACCAGGTTTGGGTGACCACGTGCTATAGTGGCTACTGTGGGACCCCCTCAGATGAGCCAATCTGTCTCCTCCAGACACTACTTCCTGAGTTAACCTGCTCTCTCCAATTTTTTGGCATCTGAACAACTCCTTTCCAGACCACAGGTAGCTGCCACTCGTGGTCAACAAGGAAGGACACCACAGTAACTACAGAGAGCACAGAAGTCAAAGAGCACAAACAGCTGGTTGCCTTGGAGCCAGGAAGGAGAAATGGAGGAGGCTCTTCAGGTCTGGGGGTCACAGGGCTTCTACTGAGGATGCTCCTCTTGTCTCAGAATTTTTAGGGAGAGCTGGCTTCTGAATGGCCCAAAACTTGGGGAGATTTTTATGATTTTCCCCCCTCTTCTTCGGGAACTTGAAAGCAATCAGATACTATCAAATGGAACTTGCATAGTGAAGAGTTAGAAGGAAAACAGCCTAGCATTTAAAAATGCCAACTATTTGTATGAGGTTTCTCATTAAATCTGTGTGACTACCTTGCACAGAAGGTATTATTATTATCATTTCTGTAGAAGAAAAATGAGGGCTCAGAAAGACTATTTTTTAAGTTAATGAATATGCATCTGTGTGTTTATTTACACTTACCCCAACTTGTGCAAAAAAAAAATTATAAGGAGTCCAGTGCAGACAGAAGGGGAACAATCTGGAAGATGGCCCTAAATTGCTGCCTATGTTCTGCTTTTCTCTCTCTCCCATGGTTGTAACACCCCAACCACATGTGTCCTTTAACCTAGCACAACCCCACCCACCAGCTCAACTAAGATTCCACATGCAGAGGTCCACCTGACCCGTGAATTTTCGGAAGCAACAGAGAAGCGGGGGTCAGGGTGTCTTACCTGGTTTGAGAGCCAGGTCAGCTGCTTTGCAAAGTCAGCAATATTCATCCAGCCCCACCTCTCATGGCCCTCGGGGAGAGTAGGACCCCCAGCCATCACTGCCACTCACAAACTGCATGACTCTGCTCAGATCATTTAACCTCCCTGGGCTTTTGTTTTCTTATTCATCCAAATCATGGAAGTAGTAATAGTGGTTGCTCCTCTTCACTTACAGGGCTGTTGAGGAGAACAGGAGGGGAGAGGGATGTAAATGCACTTATAAACCACGCTAGAGCAATAAGGTTTCTTTCATTCCTACCTAGATCATGGCACTAAAGAGTATATTATGGCACTAAATACAACCCAACTTTAAGTAGAACATGCTCAGGCTGATTGCAGAACTTATTCTACTGTATTCAATAAACAAATGTTGAGTACCTGGCTCTGTGATAGATGAAAGACAGACACTAAAAAACATTTAGGGCCACAGTGTGTTAGGGCCTAGGTCGGGGAAAAATAAGGCATGCTAGGGGCCCAAGAAGAGGCTGATAGAGTGGACCTTGGATAAGCAGGAAGGGAGGTGCCTGATGACAAGGAGACAATGGGACTGAGTCTCTAAGAATAAACAGGATTTGGCCAAGTGGACAGAGAAAAGGCTTTTGAAGCTGAAGGGGCAGTGTGGCAAGGGCACAGAGGCTTGAGCAGGATGGGATGTGGAAGGAAGCATGCAGGGTCATATGGAAGAAAGAGCCTCACAGACCCGTATGTCCAGCAGGCCTGGCGCCCATCCTCCGTCAGGAGGGAACGGGATTTAGTCATCAACAGCCACCACTACCACTTCCCCGAACGGCTTTTTGCAGGCAGGAGCATGAAGACAGCCCCAAATCTCAAATCCAAATGATTCCCAGCATTTCTCCTGCCACTTCTTATTCTGATTTGCTAGCAATTTCCTAAAGGCAAACCAATCCACCAAACACATAATGTGAGTTCCAACTGTTTAAGTGACCTGAAATCTATTGGTTCCATATTCTTCTCCAGGAAGGGAGAACGACTGAAATGATAGTAGTTTCCCATATTTACATGGGTATTTTCTTCTCACTTGAAACACTTGTGGACAAAGATTAATCTGTTAGGAAGGCAGAAAAAAATAAAACTGATTCCTGCTACAATAGTTAAGGAGGAAGGACAGAGAGGTGGCAGGGCAGTGTTTTCTGCTTTGTCAGAACAAATAAAGAATGTTTTTTTCGGGGGAATTTGAGAGGAGAACTTCAAGTTTGAAGGGAACTTGGAGGTGATCCTGTCCAACATGCCACCCAAGGCGAGACTCCCTGATCAACACAGCCTGGCCAAGGAGTAGGCACAAAGGTTCTGCTTGAATAACGTGTGTTTATTACTCTGATAATTAGATGGACCTTACTTCGTGTGGAAACCCACTGACTGCACATCAACAGAGGGAAAGGGAGCGGGAAATGTGGATTCTTGGAAACAGTCAAATTTGGCTCCTCTACTTGCGGAGAGATTGAGTTACTCTGACTTTAGGCAAGACATTCAAACCCTCTGAGTCCCTTCCTCTGTAAACAACCCCAACGAGGAAGGTTGTAAAACCTTCCTTGTTGGGGTTGTTGTGAGGATTAAGGGCAACTGTGTATTTAAAGTGCCCAACAGTGTTGCCTGGCATGCAATTGACACTCAATAAATGGTAATTATTATTATCTCATTAGCCCAGACTCCACCTAAGTTCTTTAAACAACTCTGATGAACTAAGGAGTTACCAGGTCTCTTCTTGAATAAATATCTGTTGACTGATTTGGTAATCAGTTGACTGGACATACTCAAAAGACATGTACGCGCATATGCGCGCGTGCGCGCGCGCGCATGCGTGCGCACACACACACACACACACACACACACTCCAGGATGATTTCTCCAAATCTTCCTGGTGAGAGGCTATTTTATCAACAAGACCACACCCCTCTCTTCTGGGTGATGCTTACTGGTTAATTTCCCAGCATGCAGCGAGACTCTAGACCCATTCTTCTCTAGTCTGTTGTCTGCTCTTTTAACTACTTTTTTTTTTTTTTTAACCACACAAACTTTTTTGAACAACCTCCCAGAAAACTACACATCCATGGAACAAATTGCCTACAACTTCAGAAGTGTTGCAGACCTTGTGAAAAGCTCTGAGCATTCCAGGCTAAGCTCTGCTACATGGGCACTTCACCAAACAAGGCTCAAAATTGCAGGTGCTGCTGCTCCTCCTCTTCAACAAACACCCACCTCACCCTTTCCTCCCAGCATTCCTCCTGTAATTTCAAGAAAGGAATGTGATGTTGACTTTGTTCATTTTACTCAGTCCCATGGGCTTTGGTTTCATCATTTGCAAAATGGAGACGTTAATAATAATAATAATACGTAAGGCATAGTGTTAATTTGAGGGTGAAAAAACATTAGTAGACTATGATGCAAATTTCAGTTTCTCCATCTAAGTATCTTTAAGCCCCACGTTTCCTCATTCACACAATGGGGATAGTAACCAGACCTACCTCATAGGGCCATGGGGAGGGTTGAAGGGGACAGTGCATGTTGATACCCAGCACAATGCCTGGCATGGGTAAACACACAATTAGTTTGCAGTTGTCATTTTTCTCATATTATTTTGTTCCCGGGCCCTCCTCCTTCCTCAAACACCACGGTTTCCCATTTTTCCACTTAAAGAGATGCTCAAAATATACACACAGTCCCAGACAAGGACCCCAGACAGTTCTGAGTGTTATGCTGGAGGTTTCAGGCAGGGGGCGCTCTGCTAAAGTCAGACTTAAGCTAAACCAGAAGGAGCTCTGGTTGGCATTTATAGGGTCTTTGATTACAAAAAGTAAGAAACATTTGAACTACTGATTTGAAAATTAGTGTTTCAGTAGATTAAAAAATAAGCAAAGAATCTTGGGAATGGAACTTATTAAGTTTGAGAATCCTATTGCCCTTTCCCTTTCCATTACTCTTACTCCTTCCTTCAAGAACATAGATTGAGTGGTTACCTGTGCAGGCTTGTGCTAGGCACTGGGAACACGAGATGAATAGCCATGGGTTCTACTCTCTAGGAGCTCACAGTCTAACGGGGAACAGAATTATCAAAAGGACACAGTGCCACAAGTCCCTAAGCTGGGAAATTATATGCCAGACCCTCAGACTGTGTGGCACACTAAGGGAAAAGGGATACAGAAGGTGACACTCAAATTGATAACCTTTTATCCATTTTTATTAGACATTTTTGCTGGTTATAAAAATAATACATATTCATTACAGGAGATTTGAAAAGCACAACAGCGTCATAAAAAGGAAACAACCATTCTCATCACTAAACACAACCATTGATACATTTCTCCTTCAACCCATGTGTTGAACATAAATGGGCTCATGATGTCTGTACAATGAGAAAGGCCCCCCTTTTCCCTTAACATTGAAACATAAGCGCTTTCCAACAAGCTCGGTCCAGGGGTGACCCTGGATCTTTGATGTGGGGGACCAAGCCCTGGAACCCAGGAACCAGGGCTGGCCTTGAGGAGCGAGGACAAGCTGGGTTTGTAGAGCAGGTTGGGTTGACAGTGCTTGGATCATCCATCCCACCCAGGGAGACAGCAGGAGAGCAGGGTGTGGCACTCAGGAGACAGCTCAGGCCTAGAGGGTCCTCAGCACACAGGTGGTGGTTGACGCCATGGGGATGGATGAGATCCCTCAGGGGGGGTGTGCAGGGTGAGCAGAGAGATGACAAGGGTAAGGTCCCTGCCCTCTAGAAGCTCACAGTCTAGTTGTGTTCATGTGCAAGTCATCTACCCCCAGCTAGATTGTAAGCTCCTTGAGGGCAGTTACCATTTCACACACGGCAGTCCCTCGCCAACCATGGGGGTTAGGTTTCTGAAAGCCCCTGGGGCAGGAGAAGTCAGGCTTGAGGAATTTAGGACCTTACTGGGGAAAAAATAGGATTAGGGGAATGAAATCGCCAGTGAACTTGTGAAAGCATCATATTGTACATTGATATAAAGAAAAATGACAATGACAACATTCAAAAACATCAAATATCAGTGACACTTAAATTATCAACATACTCTTAAAATTAGCAAAGTATATTTTACAACTTATTTTCATTTGCCATGCATTCCTTTAGTACAGCTCTCTCCTTCACAGCTATAACAATAACACTTGTAAATTCATTTTTTTGCATTGCTGGAAAAACATACACTTGCTAAATCATTCTCTTCTGTGTGCTTTCTCACACAAATGTTCAGTGCATTTTGGTTTTGGTTTTGTTTGTTGACAGTGCTGGGGATCAAACTCAGGGCATCATGCACTCTAGGCAAATGTTCTACCACTGAGCTATACCCTGTGCCTTTTGGTTTTCCTGACTCCAAACTACTGATTCGTGTCTCTTGGTCCCACCTGCAAGTGCAGGACACACTCCCATCCTAGCAGGCTGGAGTATTTGTTTCTGAAGCCTGACAGATTCCCTCCTACTCTCCTCTTTCCCTCAGTTCACTGCAAACGCTTTCTCCTCTGTTCTGCATCCAGTTCACCCACTTCCCTCTTCTTAACCTCTGGGCAAAATTTCATCAGCTCCTCATGGGAATGGGCAAAGAATCCTGCCTGACTTTGGATTCTCTGTGGCTTCTTAAAAAATATGTAAAGGTAAAGATGTCAGCATTCGAATTTAGTGTCTTTCATTAGTAGACCCTGGCCCATTGTTCACTCACTAGCTCATGGTGGGTGCTCAAAGAATTCTTGTTGAACTTAGCAATTTCTTAGCCCAAGTAAAGAATGTGGATTTTTTTTTCCCCTTTCTCTCTATCTCTTTCCACTCACTGCTCCAAATGAATATTAAAACTTCACACAGCATAGATATTGAAATATTTGTAGGCACATTTAATTTTCCCATCTGGCAGGTCATGACGACAAGAAGCAACTAATAGATGCCATCTATCTGCATTCACAAAAGCAATTCTGAGTTCCACATGACACGCTGTCAATATACTAGAGATATGGCCCCTTTGTGAAGGAATTCTCCATCTTTTCCAGTTTGTAGACTACTTGGATAAAGGCACAGACCTACTAACCAACAGTTCCTCTATGCATGTTTATGACACAAAAGGTAATCACCTTGACTAAATGGGAGTACTAATTGTTTAATATGATACCAGCACAACATCTTTGAAATGAAATAATAATCAGTTACATTGACATAGCACTTTACAGTTCACAAAATACTTTCACATACATGTTTGCTCTACTTTTTCTTCAAAGCAACCCTGTGAAGCGGTCAGAGAAGGTACTGATATCTCCATTTTGCAGATGAAGTAACCAAGGCTTACCCTAAGGAAGAGGTCAACAAGGTATATAACTCACCTGCTCAATTTGAGAGCCCCCCGACCCCAGCCACTGTTCTTTTTCCAGTTGGATTACAAAGGAAAAACAAAACTGAATTGCAATTTCTGCTTTTGTACCCCCTCAGCCCCAACTTTCTTCTCCTATCCACTTACTACCATAGGTGGTTACCCAACCTGGCCCATGAAGACATTGGAGTCTGTGTTCACATGTTCAGCACCATAAGTAACAGAAATGACATTCAGCACTTCACATACATGGTCTCATTCTATCCCAACAATTCTGGGAAGGAGGCTCTGCTACCCACTCCAGCCAATGAGGGGGTTGTGAGAGGTGAGAAATGTGTTCAGTTCCCAGGGCTTTAAATGAAAGAATCTAGTGTGAAGTGAGTCTGCCCATCTTCATGGTCTTCTTTTCCTTGGAACCCACTGCCCCCTGATTGGTAAGTAGTAGGACTAAAGTTTAAACTCAGGTTGTCTTGTTCTAGATTCTTGAGTAATCTTGGTAACATACTGCTCCGCTGCCAAGGAAGCAGAGCAAGGGTATGATGGTAATAATTCCCTGGGGGCCTCTCAAAGCCTTTACCTTGTTTAACCCTCTACAAAATATTCACACTGATCACCTTTCAGAGACACAGAAACTGAGGCTCAGGGACTGCATGCATTTGACCAAGGTCACACACCTAAAGAATGGCAGAGCCAGGATTTGAACTCAGGTCCAGTTCCTGGACATCAAGACAGTCCCCAGTCCCAACAAGCAGTTGCCAGCTTAACAGCCAGGGCTGTCCCATTTCAATCGCCCAGCCATGCACCAATAGCCTCTAGGGAAACTATCACCCTGGAGGGTAAAACCCCCCACCAATGGTCCTCAGGTGAACTACAGCTAGAATACCTGACATTCTGATCAAGCCAAAACTAAAAGCCCCAAATCCCTTATGAGAACAAGACAAAACAAAACAAAACTGCATTTTAAACAAATTCACTGAGTCTCTTTAGTTTCAACTGCAGAGAGCCAAAGACCTCCAACCAAGGAAGTGGGAATTGGGTCCACTTGCTCATTTCACGAAATCTTTTGACCTACAGGCAAAGGAGAAAGGATGATGAACACCAACCAAGGGAAGCCAAGGTTCAAATCCTACACACGGGTCCAGAGAAAATTAGAAGTAAAGTTGAAGAGACAGAAAGTAGACTCGTGGTTGCCAGGGCTGGGGCTGGGGATGGGGATGGGGGCGAGCACTTTAATGCGACAGTTTATTTTTGGAGTGATGAAAACATCTTGGATCTAGACAGAGGCTATTGTTGTGCAATATTGTGAATGTGCTGAATATCACTGAATTGCACACTTCTATTACAATGGTTAAAGGTTAATTTGTGTTCTGCGGAATTTTCTTTCTTTCTTTCTTTTTTTTTTTTTTTTAAAGAAGGAAAGCCGCATATGCTCAGCCCAGAGTCTGGCAGGTGACGAAGGCTCTGTAGGTGTATGTTAGATGAAGCGAGTCCTCCTGTTACCCAAACTCAGTGAGCACCACCAGAGCACGTGTACGCATGCGCATTTGCTCACTCCACCAGTCAAGCAGGCTGCCTGCGGGTTTCTGCACGGAGCAGAGGGGAGGGACGTCAAAATTACATTTTTTACAGCTTGACTCTTTCTCTTTGTAAGAGCAAATTGATACACCTTCTCAATTCAGCAGTAAAAATAATTACATGAAAAACAATGACAACAATAGCGATTATGCCTATTATTAAATAATGGCAGGTACTACTTATTGAGAAACTGCTATGAGCCAGACACTCCAATAAGAGCTTCCCGTGCATCATCTCATTTAATGCTCACAACCACCCATGGATAGGAATTCTTTGATTTTTCAGGTGAGAAAGTTGAGGATCACAAGGTTAAGTACTTATGCAAGGTCACACATTTATAATGACACAGCCAGGATTTTAATTTGGCCCACCTGACTGACGCCTATGATTTGGCAGGGGAGTGAAAGCATAATCATGTTTCCAATTGTTAGAAAAAGTCTTAGAATATGAAAAACCATTTTTAAAAGACATAATCACTTCAACCAGAAAAGACCACTATGATTGCACTCACACATTTACTTCTATGTCTGTGTCTTTTATATAATTGAAATAAAGCTCTAGATACAACGAAATATACCATTTTCTCCCTTTGCATTGTACCATAAATGTTCCCCCCACCTATCTATGCTACCCTTATGTATGATTTTGAATAGCCTTTATAACATTCTGCCCCAAGGTGCTGTAACTAACTCTTACTGTTGAGCAGGTGGGTGCTTTCCAGTCATTTGAGCATATAAACAACACCATGGTGAACATTTTTGTCTATTGGCTTTCTCTGAATCTACAATTATCTCCTTAGAATTTTTGGATTCTAGATGTGAGCTGAACTTTATGTTCTTATCTGGAACCCTGGCTGGGCAAGAGCATCATCTAGGAAGGTTTGCACAATATACATACAGAGCTAGGACCAGAAATCCAGGGTGATTGCTTGTGGGAGAAGGAGGACTCACTTTGGTGGCCCTGGCCTCAAGCACTGTCCCAGGATTAATGCTCCCAGCTGCCCCCTCTCTTGGCCTGACTACGTAGACCTGCAATCTGTGTGTAAGTGGCAGGAGGTGCTGGGGATAGAAACCAGGACTTGGCATGTGTTAGATAAGCACTCTCCTGCTGAGCTTCTTCCCTAGACCTTTTAATTTTTAATTTTGTGGCAGGGTCTTGTTAAGTTGCTGAGGGTTTGGCTAAGTTGCCCAGGCTGGCCCTGAACTCATAACCCTCCTGCCTCAACCTCTTAAGCAGCTGGGATTACAGGTGTGCGCTACAATGTTGGGCCAGACACACAATCTTGACCAAAGAGAAGGTTCCTCTGCTCTCCACACTGTCTCCCAAGCAGCAGAGCTCAAGGACTGTGGCAGTCTTCTAACTTTTCACATGAAGCCCCCTCGATCTTCTTGATTTCAGACACAGCCACAGACTTCCTGCACTATTATTAGCCTAGCATCTTTTATTTAAATTCAACTATTTGTTTCTTGAATCCGTTTATTAAAAAAGAAAATGTATCTCATCATGGTAATTTAGGAAATTCCAACTCTTCATGGACAGAGGGAAAAAGTTAAAGAATAAATACCATGAAAATAACACAATATCAGTCTTGACTGTTGCCTCCTCATCCAGACAGGCCTTTGTTAAACAGGGAGATGAGCGAGCGTCACTAAGATATTAAATACCTTTTGCACCAAAATCAGGCTCTCTGCTCAACTAAATCACAAAGAATGAAGAGGAATTGAAACCAAACTTTGTCACCATGTGATTCAGTGTTATTTAACACCTCCCTGAGGTAACACACACAGCCATTTGGTACCTGTCCCTGGTGGAAAACCCTGATCCGCCCGACCTTCTCCATTTACACATGAATAAAAGAGCCCCAGAGTTAAGTGACAGTCCTTTGTCACTTCCAAGCCTGGTAGCAAAACAAAGCCAAGTTCCAAGTCTCTAGGCTTCTCAGTCCTATTTGATAGCGCTTTGAGAACTTAGTTTTTAAAATACGTTGGGCAGTGGAGTACATAGGGAGAGAAATATGCTTTTACTCTAATCTTTGTTTATAGAAGAGATGAAAGAAAGAAGCATTGCTTTAAAAAAAAAAATTAACAAATTCAGTCAACAAATAATTATTGATCATCTACTTCTGTGCCAGAATGTATGCTATGTGCTGGGCCTATAGAAAAAAATGAAAAGACAGCTTCCTGCCCCCAGCCCCAACCCAGTTGTATTGTGTGGAACAATTTTCAGACTAGAATTGGCATCTGTCATTGACTACTCATTTAATTCACTGTTACAACACACACACAAACAAAACAAACAAACAACAACAACAACAACAAAAAAAAAAACAACAGTGAAAGCACCTACAGTGAGTCAGATTTCCATTGATAACGTTTTGTGGACATATTGATGGTCTTTTCTTGACAGGTGTTCTAATAACTACACTTACTGCTAAGATTTAAACATAAGAATGGCAGGCCCTATAAAAACATCACTCAGTTCAGTTTTTAAGAAACTGTTTAATAAAACTGCTGCTAATGGGACTGGGATTGTGGCTCAGCAGTAGAGTGCTTGTCTAGCACGTGCACGGCCCGGGGTTCGATCCTCAGCACCACGTAAAAATAAAGGCATGGTGTACAACTAAAACAAACAAATAAATATTATTAAAAAAAAAAAAAAACTGCTGCTGAACTTCTTAATAAAGGATATAATTACAAACGCCTTAACCAGGCTGGGGTGTAGCTCAATGGTAGAACACTTGCCTGGTATGAGTGAGGCTTTGGATTCGATCCTTAATACTATAAAATAAGCAAGTAATTAAATGAAAGCATTAACCAGTTTAGATGCTGTTACCAAGAACTAGCAAAGCAAACCAATCATATAATTAATTATTAACAATTAGCTAATATTTATTGGACTTATGATACACTCGGTGCTATGCTAAACAGTTTTGCAGACACTGACTCATTTAATCCTTGCAAGAATCCTATAAAGGATCATTATCATCTGCAAAATGCAGACCTGGGAACTGAGGCTTAGAGAAGTTAAGCAATTTTCCCACGACTGCAGAGCTAGTAAGTTGTGAGGCCTCAATACCAATCCAAATGGTTGACTGCAAGTTAAAACATTTAAAAATTTTAAAGGCTTACTTATTAAAGGAAAAATAGAAGTTTGTTGAGATTTTTTCCCCCCATTTTAATTATACTTACAAGGAGATTGGGGAATTTTTAAATTCCATCAAGTTTTATCTACTGGTTTAGTCATGTATTAGTAGTAAGCAGATGGGTGTGACCATTTTCCCCAAACTTTGCTGTACAACAGCATCACCTGGATGGCTTGTTAAGACAGGGCTTCAGGGAGCCCCACCTGTGGGGTGTTTCCTGCAGCAGGTCTGGGGAGGAGCCTGAAGACTGGCATTTCCAGCAAGTTCCCAGGTGAGGCAGATGCCGCTGGGCTGGAGATCTCCCTCACTTTGAGAAACATCAGGTTATGGGCTCGTGGGCTGTAGAGACGGGCAGATTTGGGTCAGAATCTTGTCTGCTTGCTTTATGTGTAACCTGAGGCAAGTCACAGGGGCTGGGCTTCTCATCTTTTAAGGAGAATTATGCTGTTTGATAACATCAATATGAAGATTACATGAAAGGAGGCTGTATAAAATTTGCCAAGTATCTGGCACATAGTAGGTATTTAATACATCGGCGCTATTATTGATGAGTGCTCCATGAGAGAGCATGCACACTGATTTTCCACGAAATGTCCCATTGTAAATAGAAAGCAATGCATTTGCATTTTCAGGGAGAGCGATGTTTCAGCCCAAATAAACTGTGCTTGCCTTTTCTATGTATAAAGATATTAGAAATGGTAGCTGGTAAGAAAGGAAGGCACGCACAATGGGAAACCAAGCAGAACCAAGAGCCAGCGTGTGAAGAAGGGCTGCTCTTCCCAGCACTCAGTGCAGTTGTGGAAGTATCACATGGCGCAGAAGGACTTACAGAGGTGCTTGAAGGGGTCTGGGCTTATTTGAAGCTCACTACAGAATAATCATCATAAAAAAAAAAAAAAAAAGCAATGTAATTGCATAGGCTTTTAAAAGTACTTTGCTGATGAATGGAATAAATGGGAAGAATTAAGTAGCCCCTTTGGTCTTCCTTTGCCTGATTTATAAAGTACTGTGTGTGTGTGTGTGTGTGTATTATTGTTGTTATTGGTGGTGGTGGTGGTGGTGGTGATGGTGATTGTTTTAAAATAAGCCAGAAAGACAAATCTTCTGTGAGCGTCTCTTCCAGAAAAAAAACAGAATGTACTAGCGGACTGGAAATGGGCATCGGGACTAAATATAGCAGTGTGGCAGAGTAGTGGGAACACTTGGGCACATCTTAGAGCTATTCGAGAGTGTTTGAAGCATTTAAAGGTAGAGTCTGGTGTGACTGAGGAGAACTTAAATCATCTGAAGAGGGACATATTTTTCTAAGGCTATTTGCAAGTTCTGTGACTAAAGAAGAGCAAGGCATATTTGTGTGATTCCGTGGACAGGTCAAGAGGGCATGAGGAGGACAGAGATCCACCTTGGCTAGGGATTTGCACCTCCTGGGCGATGGCAGATGAGCTTTCTGCAGGTTCCCTTAGAGGGCTAACGGATGGGGCCCCAGCAACCATCCTGACTGTTCCACAGCTGCCTCTTCTTAATCAGGTCTCAGTTCCAATGTTGCCCCCAATCACACCATCTCTAGAGGACATATTGACCCGTGTGGCTTTCGCAGATGTTCTCCACATCATGCAGGCTTCCTACCTCAAGTTGGGCACTGGGAACTCTGGTGGTAAGAACCCACGTGTGGGGCAGGGTGCAAGTAGCTTGGAATTAATGCCCCTAGAAGCAATACGTGGCAATGAGGAGCACAGGCCCGTGGGCAAATGCCTCAGTCTTCTCACCCCCTGATGGGCAGCTGTCCAGCAATTGCTTCAGAGTTTCTCAGAGAACATAGTAGGACTGAGCCCTAGCTGTCCGTAGGGGTAGCCTCAGTATGAATTCACCCTCTGTGAGCGTCCCTCCCCTCCTCATCTCTTCCCTACTCCCTCTACCAGCCTTCCTGGAATCAACCTTGCACATAAATGACTTACACCCAAGTTCTCTTCCAGGGGCTGCCTCAGAAGATCCCAAACTATGACAATATCCACGACCCCACCAGCTCCCCAGTCCTTCTCCATCCATCACATCACCTTTCTGACCACACCTGACCATGGCCATGTTTACTCTTCTTACTTCTCACAAGGGCAGAGCCTGCATGTGCTCCATCCCCACCACCACGCAGAGCCCTGCCTATCTGCTGCTCAACAAACACTAATGGCTAAAAAGCTTCCTCCCAGAACTGTTTATATAAACAGGGATTACAGTGTCACCTCTTGATGCCAACTCCCTGTCTCCCAAGATGTAGTCTTCCTCCTGTCTTGTCACACTGTGAACAGGAGAGAGGTTTAGTGGAAAGTGTTTTAAAATTCAGAGAGCTGAGTGACTTTGGGCAAACTCTTTGCCTCACTGAGGGCATCTCAGAACAAGGTAGGAATAGTATTGCCTGCCTACTGGGCTTAAGCCAGGACTAGGGGCTTAGAGATGGGAAGTGCCTAGATATGGCAGACAAGTAATAAGTGTGAGTTCCTTTCTGTTTCTTTCTCTTGCCTTCTCTCTAAACCTCTATAGTTAGATTCCATACTCCTTTAGGGGAGAAAAATTCTTTGAGCACCCCTTTCCTTGTGGGGCCAGCCTCTAATCCCTGGTTAGTCATCCCTGTGGGCCTCTACACACACAGGGTGGGAAAGGGCTGCTGCATTACAAGCTTAGTAGGCATGATCTGTACTGTCTTCTGCTTCCTGCTTCTATGCAGTAAACCCTTCTAGACTGATCCAGGCTACTTGACCATTTCAGGGACAGGGAAACTGAGGCCCCATGTCAAATGCTAGGAGGACACAGCTTGCCTGGCTCCTGAGTCCTTTCCTGGCCAAATGGTCTTTATTAGGCTGCCAGCATAGTCCAGGGAATGCAGTGGCTATGACTGAGTAATACCCTTAGAACCCGCTATGCTCAATGGCCCTTCTCTTATTTTGTTAGATGTCAATTAATGCAATGCCCCAGGCACTATCCTGGGTAAACCTGCCAAGTAGATACTATTAGCCCATTTTATAGTTGGGAAAACTGAGACTCAGAGAGATGAAGCAATTTGCTCTCCATCGTAGATCAAATAGGTAGTGGTAACCAAGAATCAAATCTAAGTGTATTGACTCTAGAGCCTGCGCAGTCCTTGCCCACCACCCCGTCCTTCTGGGTGTGCCTGCAGGACCTCCCTCTCTCCCATGGTGCCAAGCGCTGTCCTCCTGTGATCCCTGCAGCATCCCTTCTCCCTCCCCATTCTTCTTTTCACAAGAGGCTGAGAATGAGAACATCCACTAGACTGCAAGCTCCCTGAGGTGTTTTTATTTTCTGTTTTCTTTCTCGTGTGCAGGCATGATTATGAGCTCAGGAAAGATTTGTTCAGTGGCAATGATCAAAACCTCTGCAGCAGCCGATCAGCTGTTCAAGCTCCCTTCCAACTCTGGAAGGCCGCACGGCTGATGGTCCTACTTCAGCTCTGTCAATGTGTGAAGGCCAGCTATGGGCACCAATTCAAACCACTGAACAACAACATAAAACACCGACAAATGCTCCTCTTCAAGAGACAATTACATTGTCGTGGGAGCCGATGCCCCGGCTCTGGCTTTACAGAAAAGCCCAGCAGAACCCTGGTGCTTCTCTCAGCCACCACACAACAGAGTTCCCCTGGCTTAACCATTGTGCTGGTCTGAAACCCTGGTGACCAGATCAGGTCATATGAAGGGACAGGTGGTTTGGGTGCAAGCCACCATGACAGCTTAGGAGTCCTCCTGAACACCCTAAGGGGACACAAATTTCTCAGCTCTATCAGTGCCTTAGCTACTCATTAAAGTCCCAAGGAACCCTCATGAAGCATCCGCTGTCACTGAAATCCTGTCAGGTGAGGGTGACCAAGGTAAGACATCAGGCCCCAAGAACGACAAAGACACCTGGCTCCCTCAGGACAACAAAGCTGGGCACAGGCCCTCTGCTCTCTGTGAGCCCAGGACAGTATTAGCAGCAGCCCTGGCAAGGAGCTCTGCACCCACCACTTCCTGAAACGATTTCTCTGACCCTGGAACATAAAGCGACATGGCTGGGAGAGGATTCTGGGGCTGAATTATCTGGAATCAAGTCCTGACCCCACTATATCCTACCCATGTGAACTTGGATGTGTCACGGAACCTCTCTATGTCTTGGTTTCCTTGAACATGAGGTAAGAAAAAGAATAGTCCTTACCCACTAGGCTAATAAGAAAATTAAATGTGTTATTTACACAGCCATTAAAACAGTGCTATGGAATAATAAGCACTCTGTAAGTATCCATCAAATAAATATTCACCACATCTTCCAATAATCTCCTCATACTAACCTCTTAGAAAACATACTAATTATCGCATCTTCACGCACGCAGCCATGCGTTCACGTCTCCATCCCCTACCCATGTGCTCCCATAGCGTGCTCCCCACCGCAACACTCACGACCCTGGGCCAGTGGATCTATTCCAAGAGCATCTTCACTGCACCACAGCCAGGCACTGCATCAGCGCAGGGGCTGCAACTAGCACCACAGAAGGGAAGGCGGCCTCAGGTGACGGTTGCCCCCTTAACCAAGGCCAGGGTGGAGGGCGAGAGGCACCTGTGGTGGGAACCTCAGCTAAGTACTAGTTACAGCATGTCTTAATGATGTTGTGATCATTAAAGGCCATCTAGTCAGACTGCAGCAAATTCAAGAAAAAAAAAAATTCCTTACATATCTACAAAGGCATGTTTATTCTCCAAGGACTGTAACTGAAAAAATGGAAATGAAAAACAAAACAAGAAGTCAGAGTAAAAACACATTCAGGAAACCTTGTTGTCCAAATCTGATCCTATTTCAGAAAGGGTCCCCAAACCTCCTGGCAATTGCCCCTTGTTCCCAAAATGTCCATACGCTCACACTCCACACTGCTTATGTGACTCCTCTGTCAACTCCCGGTTGACTCTTGCGTAACCAGCCATGGCTTCAGGGCTCTGGTTCAGCTCCTCAGAATCCACGGCCTTTGCATCAAGAAACTGCATGGTTCTGCCATCCGCTGCAGCACTGAGACTCTCCATCCTGGCACAGTGATTCCAGCTCCTCCTGCTGATTGGTCAGCAGACATCAGCGGGAAGGCACATACATTCCCATGAGACCTTCTTGGTCAGCCCCTAACAGCTGCCTCAGCTGGAGAGGACTGTTTCACTCTAATTTAGAGATGATTCCAGCTCATGAAAATTGCTTATTAGGAATGTTGGTTCAACATACCAACCAAATGTAACGCATAAATTGTGTTTAGATCCTAGTTTAGGGGGGAAAAAGCCATGATGACATTTTTGGATAATTGGGCCAATCTGAATATGGACTAGAAACTAGATAGTAATTATACGATATTATTAGCTTTCTCAGGTATAAGTTTCATATTGTGGTAATAAATGAGAATGTCTTTGCTTTTAGAAGACATGTGCTGAAGCATGTACCAAAAAAATAAAATTAAAAAAAATCATGTCCACAAAAAATGGAAAAAATATATATAAGCATGTGTGCAACATGGAGAAAGCATATATGGCAAATGTTTGAAGGAAAAGAAAGATCAATTAATTGTGGCTCTGCATGGAGCATATTTTGGCATCTTATATTGAGAAGTGAAACACAAGATATGTCTATCTTAAAACGCAACTTGACTTTGCCCTCAAAGGGGAAAACAATCCCTTGATCATCCCTGAATCTCTGCTCACCAACATGCATACCCGCACACACTGGAAGGTATTTTCTTCAAGCTCAGACCCCTAGGAGAAATCTCAGAATAGTTGTCCTGGAAGAGTGAAGAGCTTGGGACTGACTTGTGCCCGAGGATTTGGGTTCAACCCTTGCTGCACAGTAGCTGCTGATCTTGAGAAGCCACTGAACCAATTCAAGTCTCACTCTCACTGTCACCAGGGCCTATAATCATCCATGTCTTCCAATCCCACAGGGTTAGACCAAGGACCAGGAGAACAAATGACCATCAAGATGCCATCTGAACATTCCATCTGACTGCCTATGTTTACAGGCAAGAAATGCTAAGACTCAAACACGTGGAGGTTACTCTTACCTTCTCACTAAAGCTGTCTCTGTGTCAATCTTCTGGAAATTGGGCCTCCAAAAAATTTACCTTTCTGAGTTACTTCTCACTAGAAATGTATAGAACTTTTTAACCCCTATGCACATGGCCAAAGCAATAAAAATCCAATTTGTTTAATTGTTTTTAAGCAGGCATTTCCAAAGCTATCTTACATAAATGGATCTGAAACACATGGCAGAGGGAGAGAAGCTAGGCAGAGAAGTAGGACCCAACCAACCAGACCTGTCTGCACCACGGGCAAATAAACCAAAGCTTTGGCCAGGGTCCTCCTGAATTCCTTGAACCTCAAATGGAGACAGAAAATTTCATTCATTCAGAGTCCGTGAGTTCTGATCATCTGAACATGGCTTCAGCTGACTCTGCCATTATTCTATCTATGAGAAGCATCTAACTTGCAGGGCAGGGACACACACAGGCAAGAGAATTCACTGGGAGGCCCGTTTATCCCACCATTTTATAACCCAGACAAGGAAGCTTCCTTCCCCAGCCTCAATTTTCGTCTCTATAAAATGACAATGTCGGATTAGGGTTGTTCCTGTCTCATCTGATTCTGAAATTCTGTGATTAGTCACTTCCTTTGGGAAGTCCTCCTAATCCAAAAAAATTTTTTTTGCTGGCTAGGAGTGGTGTCTGTGAAATTAGAGCATGCCCGTCAACCAAGGAGTGCAAACTGCTCCAGAGCACTTTGGAAGCACTCATGTCTATGCTCCAAGGCAGTAGAGAGCATTGCACTTTGTTCAGGTCAAGTCAAAGGAATTTTCATCTGTGTACAAGTGGTCTAGGGGATCCAAGTACTCCCCAGACCTAAAAGTAATAAATAACACTGTCCTAATAGACAGCCATTGGAGGCCTCTCATATCTGCTGGGCTCTGTGCTAAGAGCTTTATGTACATGAACTCCTTCAAAGGCCACAGCAATGGGATGCTGTAGATGTGTCACCACTACTTTCATATGGAGAAACCTCATCTCCCAGAGCATAAGTAACTTGCCCAAGATGCTAGTGAGTGGCCCAGTTGGGGGTTGTTGTTCATTGTGGCAGAATCTGGGGCTAATCCATCATCTTGTAAGCAAACCTCCATTTATGAGTGAGCTATTTGCCCTTCCTCATAGTGAACATCAACTTAAAAAAGAAACTCTTCATGAAGCTGTACTTTATATGCAATAAACTGCTCATGCCTAAATTCTACAACTTGAGTGTGTGTGTGTGTGTGTGTGTGTGGTGCCCGGGATTGAACTCAGGAACACTTAACCACTAAGCCACATCTACAGCCCTTTTTTTTTTTATATTTTATTTACAGGCAAGGTCTCACTAAGTTGCTTAGGGCCTCACTAAATTGCTGAGGCTAGCTTTGAACTTGCGATCCTCCTGCCTTAGCCTCCTGAGCTACTGGGATTACCGCACCCCCACTACTTGAGTTTTGATATAAGTATACAACTATGAAATCATCACTATAATCAAAAGAGTGAATATATACATCAATCTGCAAAGTTTCCCTGTCTCTCTTTATGATCCCCTCCACTCCTCTCCAGGCAAGCACTGATTTGCTATCATAAAGGATTCCTAGGCATTTAATAAAAGTTTAATGGTTTTTTTTATTGTTGTTTTTCTTTTTAGGTACTGGGGATTAAACCAGGGATGCTTTGCCACTGAGCTACATCCCTAGCCCTTTTTATTTTTTATTTTGAGACAGGGTCTCACTCAGTTGCTTAGGGCCTCACTAAGTTGCTGAGGCTAGCTTTGAACTTGTGATCCTCCTGCCTCAGTCTCCCAAATCGCTGGGATTAAAGGTGTGTGCCGCCATGCCCTGCTAGAAGTTTAAATAAATGAAATCATATAATATATATTCTTTTTATCTGGCTTTTCCATTTGTTATAAGTATTTTGAGATTTAGGTTTAGAATTCACACTGTTGTATTGCTGAGTAATATTCCACTGTGTGGGTATACCATAATTTGTTTACCTATTTATCTGTTAAAGGACATTTTACATCACTTACTGTTTTTGGCTATTGAAAATAAAGCTGTTATGAACATTGCTGTAAAGGTCTTTACATTTAAATACACTTTCATTTTTCTTTGATAAATACATAGGAACCGAGCATCTGGGTCACAAGGTAGGATTATATTTGTTTTTAGAAGCTACCAAACTGAGCTGGGCATGGTGGGGCATGCCTCTAATCCCAGTGGCTGAGGCAAAAGGATTCAAGTTCAAAGTCAGCCTCAGCAAAAGCAAGGCACTAAGCAACTCAGTGAGATCCTGTATCTAAATAAAATACAAAATAGGGCTGGGGATGTGGCTCAGTGGTCAAGTGCCCCTGAGTTCAATTCTGGTACCTAAAAAAAAGAAGCTACCAAACTGTTAAGAGTGCTAGCATCATTTCACATTCAGATTGTTCAACATCATCACCAATACTTGGTATAATCGGTCTTTTTAATTTCAGATATTTGAGTGGGTTTGAAGTGGTATCTCATTGTGGCTTTAATTTTGATGAAGATCATCCTTTCAATTTTTTATTTAAAACAACAACCAAAAAAAAAACCCTCTTGGGGCTGGGGTTATGGCTCAGTGGTAGAGCGCTCGCCTAGCATGTGTGGGTCCCTGGGTTCAATCCTCAGCACCACATAAAAATAAATAAATAAAATAAAGGTGTTGGGTCCAACTATAACTAAAAATAAATTTTAAAAACCCTCTTTATCTATGACATGAAAATTTGGTAGAAGTAATATTATTAATTACCATTTATTAAACTGTTACCCTACTACATAATAGGTAAAATAATAAGAATTTAATGTTCACCATATCATCTCACCCTCATAACAACCAAATGAGGATGGTGTTAAGATCCAGGTTTACAGCTGGGGAAGCTGAGGCAGGACAGGGCCAGGTAATGTGCCCTACATCATACAGTGGCAGGCCCAGGCCTCTGCTCTAAACCCTGAAGGCTATGCTGCTACCAACACTGCTTTTGTGCAGAGCTTGCATCTCTATCTCAGGCACAGTCAGGACATTGGTATATAACCAGACAAGGCAGAAAAAGACACTGCAGATAAATGTAACGCTGACACTTTCTTGCTGCTCACCAGTCATTCCCTGTTTGCTAGAAACATGGGACACTTTAGCCAAGATACACTGTGGCTGAGGTCCTGATCAATATATCAATACTGTATAACATTAAAGGCAAAATGGATATCTGAAAAGTAGTTAACTGAGAGCCTCAAATCTAAGGACTGACATAAGAAGGCCAGTGCTTAGCATATCCATGCTAGGCTGAAATCACTTAAAAGAACTTTATTTTTTGCTCTTTAAAGGCAGGTGTATTTCAAGTTGTTGATTCTTACATAAGCATTGGAAACATGTCTAGAGTCTGTGTTACTCTAGAGACTGAGTTCTAGCACCAGGGGCAAGGCCAGGCCACACCCTGTAAAGGAAACCTGAGCAGCTTTGAGCCAGCCAGCCAGCCTTTCTGGATTTGAGTATTTTTGCTCTGAGCCAGGAGAGGCTCAGGTAGGGCTGCTCCCTCTTGCCCTTTTAGGCCAAGGTGTGTTGTTTGAGCTTAAGGATTTGCAGAAAACTCCAACCACAAGAGTGGTAGTAAACGCTACCATGTAACAGGGAGAGCAATATCTAAATAGAAGAAATGTCCACTTTGCATTTTGACTCTAAACCTTGACTTTGAACCATGGAGTTTGTGTTCCATGACCACAGAGCTACATTATGCTTTGGAGAACAGGATGCATGTCTCCTGCAATCTCCTTCACTTCCTTGCCTTCCTTCTTCCTGGAGTCACCTCATCTTACCCACATCTCCCACAGCCATGCTTTCCCAGAGCCTCCACATCTTTTCTCATGCCCCCATCTGCCTGGGGATTCCTTCTACATTGCCTCACTTGGAGATCTCCTAAATCCTCAGGTCCTTTAGAGGCCTGTCTCCTCTCTAAAGTCCTCCCTTCTGGTGCCCTGCTAGATCTGTGCTCTCCCTGGCTGGGGTGCCTACTTCCAGGAACTCTCTTTTCCCACTGTACATCTCAAATGGTATGTGGACTTATCTGGGCCTGTTTCCTGCCACTACACCAGCACTGCCCAATAGAAAGAGAATTTAAACATGATAAGTAATATGTATGCACAATAAATAACACTAGTAAAAAATAATAGGAATATACTAAAATACAAATGAAATTTAAAATTTTATTCTAGCCACATTTCAAGAGCCCAATAGCTTCATGTAACTAATGGCCACAGTATTATCAAGCTTAGATTCAGGGTATGTCTATCATTGCACTGGTCTAGAATATCTCTTTGGAAAAAACTTCTCAATGGTAGTAAATTGACTTCTTTAGGGAGATAATAAATTTCCCCCAAATAAGCAAAAAGACGTGGACTGTAGTATAGAGAGCATTAGGAATACTGACATTACTGGCTGCAAGACGCCACTTCTTTGGAGTCATAGTTAAAGATGTGGCTTTTAAGCAGGCTCTGAACCCCTCCAAACTAGTCTCCTTTGTACAGCTCTGCCACCCAACACCACATCCTATGCTTGAGTCCACCTGAAACTTGGTTTCTCATTTTCCTATATACCAACCTATGCCGTTCCCTGCAACTGGAAAGTCCTCTCCTGTCATCCCTGACTAACTCTGAACACCCTTCCATAGAGTTCAAGTTTAATCTTTTCTGTGAGACCACCACTGACTAGGCAGAGGTGGCTCTGGAATGTCCCTGTACATTTATACCCGCTTCCCATCACTCTCTCCTTCACATGACAGTGTCTTCCAGCAGCCTGTGATCTCCTTGAAGCCCCAGAGTTGTCTTTTCCTCTGACTTTGCCCACCAAAGAACCCGGGGAATCAGACCTTCTTGACAAATACAGTTGAAAGGCTATGTAAATGGATGACTAAGCTCCCCAATACAACCTGTGTTTAGCAATGGTGGTCAAAGAGAGAGAGAGAGAAAAAAAAAAAATCTATCTTGCTTTTAAAAACACACAGGAAGGAATATGAAAGCACTCCTGCAGACCATGGCAATGTGGGGTTAAGAACCAAGGGCACCTCCTCTCCCTCTATGTGCTGAGTCAGTGGCCTTTGTCTGCTCTGTGACTCATTCCACTGCTTATAATCCACCTGAGCATCTGGGAACAAGAAAGCTGAATTGCTCCCGCCCACAGGTATGAGGCCTACTCCTTGCTCATGTTCAGATTGGCAGCCACTGCAACCCCAGCCAGGGACGGGCGTGTTCCCTCCTGGCTCTTCTGAAGGCAACCAGGACAATTCCTAGCTCTTTCTTATGAGTCAGGGACGAGTAGGGGGTGAGATGGTAAAATTAGATCAGCCATCAAGAAATTCACGTTGCGGAGCTGACACTGAGATATGGACGTCGTAGTGGGTTCGAATCCCAGGACATGGCAATTCCCAGCCATGGGGCATGTTGCTCAACACTTCCCAGCCTCACTTCCTCGGCTGTAAGTGAGAATAACACCCATCCCCAGGTGAGGTGTGAGGAGGGAAAGAGATCTGAGGGTTCAGACATGCAGACATCAGCCCTCTCTCCACGCCTCAGCCTGGTGTCCCACCAACCGGCCTTGAGGGATGGGGCAAAGACCTTCCTTTCTCTGTGCCCTCAGTTTCCACAAGTATATTATAAGACAAATTATTCCTCAATTCCCTCCAGATCCAACATACAGAGGTTTTGAGTGTGAGACTTCATATGCTTTGCGTTTATGTATGGGGAGAAAGAGCAGCGGGGAAGAGAATAGCAGAGTAGCAATTCTTTAAAGTTCTCTTAATGGAATAAGACAGATTTAAATATTTTGATTCTAATCCGCTGTGTTCTCTTTGTTCCATGTATATACGTTAAAAGCTTATCTATGTCTTTTTGCTCTTTCAACAATGCAAATCCTTCCCAATACGTGGTGGTAAAGGTTTTTTTCCCCTCTCCCAATAACATATGAAGAAAATGTTAAAGACTTATTCTTTATATTTCAATTATTTGATGGTTCCTATCAAATAGGTTGGGAAGGGTTAGAACAAAAAGCAATTCTGTGTATCTGAGAGACTAAGATGTCAGAGGGAGAGAGGCAGGCTTATGGTAGTCCAAGAAGGCTAGCTGTCAAGGCTCTGAAGGACTCTCAACACTCCTGCTTTGACCATAGCACCAAGATCTGAACAATGACCCTAACCCTGTGCATTCAGGAATCCATGGAGTTATTTCCCAGAGTTTCTGAAGGAGTCCTGCTCTTCTTGTGAGATGTTCGGCAATTTTGACTTTCCACTCTCAGATGGGAAGTTTGGGAGCTCTCATGTGCTATTTATCTCTACTGGAGATTCACACCAGCAGAGGAAAGGCTCTGAGGCTCCCTGCAGTGCCAGAACACCTTTAACCCATCTAATTTGGCATTTCTCAAAACTCATTTGGACACAGTTTTTCAGGAGGTTTTTCTCCCCAGTGTGTGTGGGGGGAGAGCTACTTTCCACACACTCACATATTCACATGCAATGGGAAAGGACGCTTGAAAACCAGTCCTGGGAGTTAGGATGAGCTATCTGATAAACCCAGGTTCAAAGCCAATTCCACCAGCAGTGCAGCCTTAGAGATGTTACTTAACCTTTCGGGGGCCTCAGCACTGCTGTCAGTGAGCACTGTGCCTCTATGGTGCATCAGGTAGATGAGCTGAGGGCCTGCGCAAAGGCACATGGCACATGGCAAAGTTTCTTAAAATGTGACTTTCTCTTCTCTCCTCTCTGCAGAATCACAAGTGGAGATGCTTGAAAACACGCTGGCCAATTTTTTTTAATACTCATAAAACTTTAAATCAAATTATTTCACATAAGAAAATATCTTGGAATGTCATTCCACTACCTAGTCTGCACATTTTCATAAATAAAATCATCCAGAAAAAAGAAAATGTAGGGCCCTCCTTAATACATGCATGCTTATAAAGAACCCAGTATTTCATATAGCTATCTAAAATTTAATATCAAGGAATATGCCCGTGTCAAGTATTACTTCATTTAACTGAATTTGAAATCACTTGATATAAAGTGCATTCCTATCAAACTACAGCTGTTATTAATGTTGCTAACAACTGCTGGATCCCATGGAATTTTATTGAGACCATAACGATGGGCACTTTTGAAGTAAGTGTCCCTAGCTAATATTCAGAGGCCCATCTCTCATTGAGAGTTCATAAAATAATTCTAACTGGATTTCCACATATGGTAGAATGAGAAGTCACCTGGGGGTCACTGATAATTAGACAGGAGCTAAAGGAACATAATAAGGAAATGTGTAATCTTCTCTGGCTCTGAAATAAAAACAGATATCAGGCAGACAGTGGCAGGGAGACCATCTCAATCTACAGCAGGATTCCTTTCAAGCCTGGATGTCTATTTCAAAATGCCCATTAAAAGTCCATGATGGACTTTAATTATGAGAGGCAGAAGATAAGAGTCCAGTTCATTGCCTCCCATTGTTAGGGGTGGTTTGCAGCTGCCAATCATCACCCCTTCAAAGAGGCCCAAGGTGCAGATATCACTGGAAAGAGGGGGCTGGACCGTGAAGGAGGGGCCCTACCTCACTCCACACACGTGTTACTGACAGACTTTGCACTAAAATGCCTTGGGGAGCCACCAAATGCGCTGGATGGACCCCGTGCTAAAGCTACTAGTCTTCCTGTGTCTTCAATATACAGTCACAAAGAGACCCCTGTTCCCTGCTTCCCATTCCTCAGCCTTCTGAGGCCCATTTTCTCACGTCCATTCACTGCCACACCCATAAGCTAGCAGTTGAAGTGACTACGAATGCACACACACGTGCATGAGAGATAGCATGGCAGGCAGCCCGGCTCAGGGGAAGCTGCACCAGTTCCAGAGTCAGAAAGACCCATCTGCCTGCTGGGGTGAGTGTAGGCAAGTTATTCAATCTCTTTGTAAATATGGAGCCTAGATACCTGCCACCTCCCTTTCACAGGAGACCCCTGGTTTGTAACAGGACACCTAGTAATGGCATTCCCCCATGGAAGAGCCGAAACCCTGCAGTCAATGTTTATCTGCCTCCATGGTTTCCTATAAAACAGCTCCCTCCGCCCCCAGAGAGAAACTTGCTGGAGAGGCCAGCTGAGAAAGAAAAATGTTAAATAATTCAGAAGCACTAACATCAAGTCTGATGTAGGTATAAAAATAGTTACAAAACACCACACTCCTCTTGTTTTCATTACGACAACCTTGGCTCCCCGGCAAGAACAGGAGGAGTGAGGGTCTGGCAGAGGCTGGAGCTGGGCCTGGGGCAGGGTCTGAAGTAGGGGAGTCTCACCAGGCTTCTGTTTTGGCTCTTTTTAATTACGTATCTTTGTGCAAAGGCAAGGCAGGCATTTGCTTGTCACCGCTGTATTTTAAAACAGCCTTCTGATAGGCTGGCTTATTTTTAAATGGAAAATATGCTTAGCTGGGTCATTTGAAGCAGAGGGAAATTCTCTATATCCTATTTCCTGAAAGGGACCAACTGGTAAACCCTCCAAGGATTCTGGACCCAATCCCAAGGTTGAAGTTCAAAGAAGATTAACAAGATGCCCTAAACCCACTCCCTCAAGGAGTCCATTGCCATTGCCTGAGTCAACCACAATCTGTCCTTAACAGCACAGATTCTAGGAAGAGAGTAGGAAGATTCCAACTAGAGAGCTATTTACCAAGCACCTCAGTGCCCGGCATCCTGCCAGGTCCCTTACCTATACAGGTCCCTTACCCACATTGCTTCCTTAACTCTCACAACAAACCCCAAATCAATTGCAAACCTCCACATTTTACAGAAGAGGAAACTGAGGCTTAGGGAAGTGAAGAGACTTCTCCCTCAAAATCCCATCAAGAGTAAGGGCTCAAGCTAAGATAGTATGACTTCCAAGCCATGCTCTCTTCCCCACACTGTCCACAAGAGCAGAGCATGTTGTTTGAAAGGGTCTTCATGAAATATTCAGCTGCATTTGTAGCTCCTGTCTCGTCCAAGTCAGATCTGAATGCTTACTCAGGGCATTTTTTTTTTTTTTTTTTTCAAGAGAGCTTCATGGAAACAAATTTCCAATTCATACTTAACAAGAAGGGGAAAGAGGGCCTGCCTATTCCTGGCTACTCCAGAAAAGAGAGAGAGAATTCCTGCACATACCTGGAGCAGG
This sequence comes from Tamias sibiricus, assembly GCA_025594165.1. NCBI lineage: Eukaryota > Metazoa > Chordata > Mammalia > Rodentia > Sciuridae > Tamias > Tamias sibiricus. The sequence goes on from CM046657.1 coordinate 75,821,822, forward strand.
AGACATATGAAGGATTAAATGTGAGGCCAGAACAAAACCTACTGCTTCCAGGAGCTGAGAGACTCAGAACTCAGATCTTCCTTCCTCAAGCATGCCTACTTGTGCCAGGCTCTGTGCTAGAAACTTGACTACTGTTCTCTCATTTCATTATTGGAGCAGGTATCGTTACTTCACAGTAAAGATGGCAGAACTAAATCCAAGAGTTGACTTGTGCCAAAGATCACACAAGCTGGCCCAGTGGTTCTCAACCCAGGACAACTTTGTACTCCACTACCAGGGGACTTTTGACAATGTCTGAAAATATTTTTGATTGTTACACCTGGTAGAGGAGGCACTAGAATTTAGTGATCGAGGGGTGCTGCTAAATATCCTACAATGCATAAGACAGCTTGCTACAACAAAGAATTATCTGGTCACTGGTGCCAAAGATGAGGCAGCCTGGGCCAGAGGTGTCTCAGTCAGATTTAAACTGAGTTTAGTCTGACTCTGACACTCATGGATCCTCTTCCTGAGATCCTCTTCCCTGGCTTCTAAGAGGTCTGAGAGGACTTGCTGCTCTTCAGCACCTAGTCCAAGTCCAAGCACATGCAGCTAGCTCTTGTTGCTTAATTCATCAGTATATTTATTAACACTGCCAAGGATCCTGATGAGGAGTCCCACCAAAGGGAGGTCACTCTGTCAGTGGCTCATGGAAGAGGACATTGAATTCAGTTTCCCATCTCCTGAAGGAAGCTTCTCCTCAAGTAACCTGGGCAGCCCCTGCTTGCCCGCATTCAGTGATGGGGGCTCACTCCATCCACAGGCAGTTCAATACTTGCTGGAATGTTCTCCTGGGTGTTTAACTGAAGCAAGTCCTCCACCCAGCCTCTGCCTACCTCAGCCTCTGGAGCCTTAGGGGAGAAATCCTAGTTAGCCCAAGAGACTAACCCTGAAGTTCTGGAATGATCCATATTCCAGTCCTGTCTCCACCATCTCCACTGCCTGCAGATATGCTGTGCTTAGCCAGAGAATGGGCTCAGCACGTAGTCGGGGCTCAACTAGCAGGGTCTGCTCACATGGACCTGGCTTCTACCTTCTGGTAGGAGCTGTGACACCTGCTTACCTTCTCCACATTGCACCCCTCTTTGGCCTCTGCCTGCCTGCTTCTGGGATCCACTTCTGAATAAATAAATTTAAATCCCTGATTATTAAGGGGATGGAAAACTGAGATGGGTGACAACAGCAGATCAAGAAATGACAACCATGAGAGTTGCCATGGCAATGCTTTTACTTGAAAAGTTCCAAGAATGTGCTGTAAATTATAGGCACGCATATGCGCACGCGCACAAGTGCCTGAATGGGTGTGTGTGGGGGGGGGGGGCTTTGAAACATACTCAGATGCTGCAAGACCATTACCCAAACTGGGGTCCAGTGTGAATTTCCCCACACTATTCCCCACCCTCAGGAAGAGGCTATGAAGGAAATGATTCCCTCTGAGAACTCAAATGAACTCAGGTGTCAGGAAAGACTATAGGTCTTCTTTTGTTCAAAATGTTGGCCAAAAATTCAGTGTTCTCTGAAGATGGTACGCATCTTGCTCCTGCCACCAGACAGAATTGAGCAAGCTCCCCACCCTATCCACCTTCCATGATCCACTACTAAAACACCTCCAGGAGAGGAACATTTGCTTTATGGTCAGGTAGAACCCAGTTCCCTGACCTTCCCCTTTGCCTTTTTGGAAAATAGGAGTAACAAGACCTCACTCATCTTGTGAGGACTAAATGAGACAATATGGGCCAAATGCCTTGCGCAATTCAAACACTGACTGACAGCCTCCTATTGCCAGGCTCTTTTAGGCACTGGGATTTCCTAGTGCACAGAACACAAAGATCTCTACCCTGGTGGAGATTAATAATAATCACGAGAGGCTGAATATACAAATGGACAATGGCCAGACCATATATGGAACAGACAGTTAACCCACAACCTCCGCAGTGACCCAGCAAAAAGTGGCCAGTACTCGGTCAATAACCCGCCAGCTTTCTAATGCTGGTCCCTACTTCCACCTAGAGACAGCCAGGTATTGTTCATTTCCCAAACAAGTCACACAGGATGCTTGCTTGTAGTTAGTGCATCCGGCTTCCCCGGGCAGCGACCTACCATGAGCAGACCTGAATCCTTTCCTTCCATTTACTCTGAGGCTGGCCCACTCCCCTGCCCGCCTTTGAGTCTCTGACAAAGGCAAGAGCTGGTGGCGGACTCCCTTGTTAGAACAATCCCTGAACAAATAGTCTCTGCTTGTGCCCATCTGGGCAGCCTTTATTTATTTCCAGTCAATACACATAACAAATAAGTAAATTATATAGCATGTTCTGCCCTGGACCCACCCCCTCCTTTCAGATCATTCTTAACACAGCAGCCAGAGTGATCTCATTAAAAATAATAAAACATAGTATTTAACACTGTGGAAAGAAGAAAATATATAGCAGGGTGAGGGAGGTTTACAACGCTGGGGCCAGGAGGAGGGTTCTGACTGCAGTAGGACTGTCAGGGGGCGGGGCTTGTTGACAAGGTGACATTGAAGCAGATACTAGGAGGTGGGCAGCTACCCATGTGGATGAACAAGGGAAGAGCACTCCAGGTAGAGGGCACAGCTTTGAGGCAGGGGTAGGCCGGCTGCATTCCTACAAAACACAGAAGGCAGAGGGCCAAGGGCAGGAGGTGAGGTCTGAGATGCAATGGGGAGACCTGGTGCTGGGGACAGGCTCTGAGGGAGGCCTCTGGGGGTCATGTGAGAACTTGGCCTTTTATCCAGAGGCAAATGGGGACCCTTTACTGAGTCTGAGCAGAGAAGTGGTGTGATCAGAGTTAAGGTTGGGGCTGTTGTTTTGTTTTGTATTGTTTTGGTACTAAGGATTGAACCAGGAGCACTTAACCACTGAGCCACATCCGCAGCCCTTTTTTGTATTTTATTTAGAGACAGGGTCTCACTGAGTTGCTTAGGGCCCAAGTTGCTGAGGCTGGCTTTGAAATGGTGATCCTCCAGCCTCAGCCTCCCACGCTGCTGGGATTACAGGCATGCACCACCACTCCTGGCCCCAGAGTTCAGTTTTAACAGTATCTCTCTAAGCTACTATGTTGACAAGAAACTGCAAGGAGGTAAGGGCAGAGGCAGGGAGCACAGTGAGATAAGCTGCTGCCAGCATCTGGCTGAGAGAACATGGATGGAGGCTTAGACCAGGAGGTAGCAGTGGTGACGATGAGGAATGGTCAACTTCTGGGTGTATTTTTAAGATGAATACAGCAGGGTTTCCTGCTGGCTCTGGTACAAAGAAGAGAAAACAGGCATCAAAGATGACCCTAAGTCTTGGGGCCTATGAACCAGAAGGATGCAGTTACCACTGACTGAGATGAGCTGAGCCCACAAGCAGAATAGTGAAAATGAGCTTTGGCATGGTGGGTTTGAGATGTCTATGACAGGACTGAAGCTGAGCTATCACAGAGCCAGTTAGTCATAGGAGTCTGAAGTTTGGGAGACACTGCATTAGTACTCTTCTTCTCCCTTTTCCTCTCTCCTTTGGAAGTTCTCCTACTTTCAGAGATCCAGGAAGCAAGCTGGGGTCTAGGTAGACTCTGCTGACCTCCTGGCATCTCACCCAGTGCAATGCAGCTCAACACGCACAGCCAGGAGCAGGCTTCTCCAGGCATTCCCTGGTACCCCTGGTGAGTGACAGTCTCTACAACTCCCTACACAAAATGAGAATGATGGGAACCTCCCTGATCAAACCTCCACAAGACTGGAGGGAAGTAAATTTCGGTTCCACCCTTCTGCAGACCCTGGGGGATGACACGTAGCCAAAGTTCTAAAAAAATTGCATGATCTTTGACCCAGAAATTTCAAATAAAGAAATAGGGTTGAAGGAAATAGATAGACAAACACCTGGAAATGTGGATCTCAGCAATATTTACAGAAGTGGAAAATGGGAAACAATAGTAGAAAATTAGTTAAAAAAAATGGTATATATCCTTATGATGGAATACTACATAACTACTGAATGTCATATCAGAGAGAAACTTAATGGCCTGGGGAAATGGTCGCCATATGTTAAAGTTACAAAGGAGTGTGCACAATTTGCTTTAGATGGTGGTGGGAGGGAGTAGGGGAAGACGAGGATGAGGATTGTATATAGAAACAATACTGGAAAACAAAATTTTAAAAGGAATTATCTCCACATGGCAGGATTTTGGGGTTTTCTCACTTATTTCCTGGGGATACTTAGAGTTTTCAAATTTTCTATTGCTTTACATACATTATTGTTATAATCAGAAAAAAAGATACTAAATAAACACATAATAAATATCTTAAATTTTTCAAACTAATACTTCTCTGAAGGAAAAAAAAAAAAAAAAACAATGACAACCCATTCCATGATACATCATGAGGTTTCATTCATTTCATTTATTTAAGGAATCAAAAGAAGCTTGGTGAGCACAGCCTAATACCCAGAGCTAGAATTGTTTCATGATTTGATGGTAATGGCCACTATTTACTAGGTCTACCGTCACACTACAGCTGCTGCCACTGAGGCCACAATACTGACAGCCAGCTGCATACAACTGACAGACTTCATTCATTGTGTGACAGTCCACATCTGGTACTCCTGGACTTGGGGAGAGGAGCAGCAGAAAGCAGAAGCAGAAAGGAAGACAAGGTTTCAGAATCCTTCTAAGCAAAGGGGGGCCTGGGATCATCAGCAGCAGCACCTCCTGGGAGCTTATCAGAAATGCAGACTCTCTGGGCCACCCTCCCACCCACTGAAACTGAACCAGCATTTTAACAAGTCTCCAGGTGTCTGTGTGCGCTAAGATTTTTTGTGTGTGTTTTCCTTTTCATGGAAAGCGTGTTGCTATTTTTCCCAGGCTGGCTTGGAACTCCTGGGCTTAAGTGATACCCATGCCTCAGCCTCCCAAGTAGCAGGGGGTATGCCACCAGGACCGTTTTTAAAAGCCCTCATATTACAACTCAGTTTCCCAGTTTGAAGTGGATATTGAGATAATCTCAAGAAAAAGTATCCAACTGAGAAGAAAGACTTTTCAACCAAATATTCATTACCTAAAAAAATGTAAATTCACCTAGCATAAAGCTTCCAGGCCCTTGGGCAATGTCAAGTCTCCAGCACTGACCTTGGAAAGCTACTACCATGTGATAGCTTTTGATGGATGCTGTCAGAGAGCAGGCATTCTCTCCTTTACCTGGGGAATCCTGAAACCTCACTGGCTGTGTGGGAAGTTGTATGTGAATGGTTAACAGGGCACAACCTAGCAGTGAACATAAAAGGAGTAAAAGTAGGCCAAAGGACTGCCCCTATAGCTCCAGGCAAGGGCCAGGCCTTTCCAGCACTTGCAGCTGTATTGGAGTGAGCAGAAGGTAGGGGGAGAAAGAGCAGTGCTCTTCTGACTGAGATGCCCCAGTTTGCTAGAAAGGGGGCAGGGGACAAGAAAGTAGCCTTGATTACCATATCCATAGTCCCATGGATCAAACAAATCAGGTGGCTCACCTCATACATAAATTGCTCAATATGGGATCCCTTTATGCTTCTTTGCAAAAGGGAAGGAACTAAGCGTTAAGAAGGATCTATGCTATGCACATTTTCTCCACCCTTGCTGCACCTTAGAATCACCTGGGTAGCTTTACCCAGTTCTGATGCCTCAGACTCCTCCCTGCAGAACAATGGTAGAGCACTGGGGACAGGGCCAGAGCTGGTCTTTGGTTAGAGCTTCCCAGGGATTCAGTGCACCGCTAGGGTTGGGATTCTGGGCAGGCACTGTACTCAAACTCTAAACCTAGCACACAATAGCAGTTCAAAAAAGTAGGCAGAGATTCATTATTCTCTTATTTATTTAGGTACCGGGGATTGGACCTAGAGGTACTCCACCACAGAGCTACACCCCCAGATGCTTTTAATTTTGTAATTTAGAGATAGGTTCTCGTTTAATTGCCAAGGCTGGCCTCAGATTTGTGATCCTCCTGCCTTGGCCTCCCAAAGTGGCTGGGAATACAGGCACATACCGCTGTACTATTATTCTCATTTTTAGATAATCAAGCTGGTACATGGTGACAAAGAGACAGCTAACACTGGAGCCAGGATCTGCTGGCCTCAATCTAGAGCCCTTTGTTTTCCCACTTCTACATGCACCTCTCAGCAGGCAGGGATGCCAGGGTTCACTTGGAGGCAGGCCTGCAAAAGCCTGGAAGAGGAGCCTCCAGACCCTCCCAGCCTCTGCCCTCCCATCGCCCCCACCTATGACCACCACAGAACTGCACTGACAGGCTCTGCAAGCAAGAGCTAGAGGACCAGGTGCTGAGGAGGTGAGATAAAAGGAAAAATGGCAATGCTAAGAGCCACCATTCACACAAGGGACACTGACCAATAGGCACTATGTGAGTTGCTTCACAAATCTCCTTGAGGTAGAAACTTCTGCTCTTTCCATTTTGTAATTGGGAAAAAAAAAAAAAAAAAAAAAAAAAAAAGGTGGAAGCTTAGAGAATCTAAGAAAAAACTTGCTTGAATGGAAACAGCTACCAGGTATCCAAGAAGAGAATTCAACCTAAAATATATTGGTATTTTTTCACTGTCTTACATGGCCCTAGAAAGCACTTAAGTGCAGTACATGAGAGAACCATTAGCAGTTAGAGAAAAAGGAACCCATGACTTAGCTGTACCTCAATAAATTACTTTTATTTTATTTTTACTTAGTTTGTTTATTGCAGTGCTAAGAATCAAACACTGAGCCTCACATATGCTAGGCAAGCTCTCTACCACTGAGCTATGCCCCCAGTCAATAAATTACCCTTAAGGCTCTGGAAATAATGTTAACTTAGCAATAACAAGGACTTATAAAACTGTCACAAACATTCTTTCAGGATAATCCTACAAATAACTCTGCCAGATTCTCCTCATTGTATGGATAAGGAAACTAAGGCATAGAGATTTCAAGTAACTTGCTCAATCAAGATCTCAAACAGATAGCCGGGTGCGGTGGCGCACGCCTGTAATCCCAGCACTTTGGGAGACTGAGGCAGGAGGATCGCGAGTTCAAAGCCAGCCTCAGCAATGGTGAGGCACTTAGTAACTCAGTGAGACCCTGTCTCTAAATAAAATACAAAAAAGGACTGGGGATGTGACCCAGTGGTCGAGTGCCCCTGAGTTCAATCCCCGGTACCAAAAAAAAAAAAAAAAAAAAAAAAAAAAAAAAAAAAAGATCTCAAACAGAACTAAAGTGTTATAACTGGGTGGCCCAAATTCAGGGGCTCTTCAAGGGGAAAGGCTTGGCAGATCTTTCTAAGTGACAAGAAGTGAGCAGGACCTCAGTGTTGGAGATTCTTCCCGGAACATGGTTCAGGACTGCTTTTTAGTTCATCCTGTTTTTGTTTAAATCATTCAATCGACAAAATGGCAGGTCTGTTTTACTTATTCCTTGAGAAGGAGGAGCAGCAAGGCTGGGACATGTTGAGGGGTTGACACATATTATGATGAAGTGTATCCCTAGAAAACTAATAAACAAAATACAATGATGACTCAGGTGCAAGAGGCTTCCAGTCTGTACCAAAGACAGCTCAAGACCAGAGTCAGAGGGTCATCAGAGCAGGGGCCGTATCACAGAACCACATGATGCTTCTATGCCTTCCTCTGGAAAGTGGGATACCTCCAATCTCCAGAGACTCAGGGGAATTAAATGAGTAGATGGTACCACATGTTAATCCCTGAAGTCACGTGCATCTTTATTCACCAGTGTGCACAAGATGTTCTACTGAAGTTAGCACTGAAACTTCACTGCCATAAGATGTGAAGAGATTCTCTTGCTTTCCCTATTTATAGATGAGGTCATAGAAGCATAGAAAGATCACTCAAAATGCCAAGGCAAGAAAGTGATGTCTCAAAGCTGATGTTCTTCACAATTCCCTATGCTGTTTGACCAGAATCATCCCAGACACCTGCAGAGAACAGACTTAAATAGCCACAAAGAGGAATTAAGATTGGATATTAGGAAGAACATCCTGACCTTGAAGACAAATACTAGAATGGATAAGCCAGTAATTCCTAGAAGACAAATTAGGAGCAGCTAGGAGTTTTCTTTCACCTTATAATGAAAGGAGCACAGACCTCAGTGGGGTGTGTAGTTCAATTAAAAAAAAAAAAAAAAAAAAAAAAAAAAAAAGCTATAGCCAAAACAAAATAAAATTCAAAACTTTAAGAAAAAAGTCAAAACAATTTTCAAAGATTGATTATTACTTTACAGGTAACATTAAACATATTCTATTATTTAACAGGTTACTACTCTTAATACTTTGTTTCTTTTTAGTATTGCTTCAACAAATATTTACTTTAAAATATTATTTTTGGTTTTAATCATAAGGCACTTGGTAAATACAGTTTGTTGTAACATTTTTCCAAGTTGCAAATCATATTCTCAAAAACAATATTTAATCTTTGTATAATATTCCACAGTCCGACTTTTCTGTACTGTATTTACCCAATCAAATTGTTTACCATTTTTTTCTCCAGTAATAAATAACACTGCAGTGAACACTTTTATTCTTAAAACTTTTCTGCCCATCTCTGATTATTTTCTTTGGCTAGATTCCTGGAACTGGAATACTGGACTAAAGAGAATGGATGTTTCTAAGACTACTGACAGTTACTGCCAAATTACTTTCCTAAAAGGGTATATTATTGCATTTCCACCAGCAACAAAGGAGGGTACCTGTCTCCCAGAACCCTCTCCAGGATCCCACATTGTCTTAAAAATAATCTTGGCTAATAAGAGAAGTGACAAATAGTAGCATAAATTTGCAAAGAAGCAGAGAGTGTTTAAATAATCTACCTCTAGTCATGCAAAGCATATGTGGCATTCCTAGAATATGAGTTTGTCCTTCACCTCCCAAAGCTAGGTCTTTAACCACTGACCCAAAGTATTTGCCATAACTTGGGTTACTTAGTGGTGGCCCTGTGGCAGCCATTGTTTCAGGAAATTTCACATTAGCTTCACAAGGGCAAGAATTTTTATGTTATGCTTTGATTATCCCAAGCATCAAGACCAATCTTGCCCCCTAAGAACTTTCTGCAACAACAAAAATGTTTTATAACTGCACTGTTCAATATGGTAGCCACCAAGCACTTGTGGCTCTTGAGCACTTAAAGTCTGGCTAGCCCAACTGAGGAAATGAATTATTAATTGTATTTACTTTTAATCAAATTTAATTTAAAATGTGACCGACTACCATATTGCATAGCACAACTCTACACTGTCTAGTGCATTACAATAAATAAAGTGAAGAACATATATAGTCTCCTAATTCTACAACTCTCATACTCATGTCAAGGCAAGAGTTGATCTCTTCCTCCCTCATCTCACCGTGTCCATTTGTTCTTTCAAATGGAGGGTTAATGCTATTTATCAGTCTTGTGAGGTGGTATGAAGATCAGCTAATTAATGTTTGCAAAGAGCTGCATTACTGACTGGTTCTCAGAATAATTGCACCTTAATAAAACATTTAAACAACCAGTTCTCATCCAGGGGCCAAAGAAGGGCTGGGTTTATTTAGCAAAATGTTAGTTTCTCTGACTCATTCTGAACTAGATCTTTCACCATGGACCTCATCAAAACAAACCACTTTCATCTGAAAGTGTCTACCAATCAGAAGATACAGAAATCTACCTTCACAATGGTTTTTGATGTCACAGTTTGATGAGTAAATTAATAATACAAACAAGATTGGGGAGGGTGGGTATTTAACCAACTTGAACAAATTGCTTTTAAGCTCTTAAGCACTTTAATTGCTTGCATGATAATGATGCGAATTTTTAAATGTCTTGATCCACTCCCAAAGTAGGCCCAGAAAAAAAGGAAAAACACTTTTCTTCTAAAGAGAAACACTTTGCTAAGCACTCTGTTTTAATTACATGACATTTTACAAAATTACAAAGTTTCCATTCCAGGAAAAAGAAGGGTTTGGGAATCAGAGCCCTATGATCAGATGTTAGTCCTAGGCATGTGACATTGGGCAAATGGCTTTGCCTTACTAAGCCTGTTTCCTCATCTTAGAACTCAGGACAATAGTAGCTGCCTGACATTTAGAAGGCATTCACACTTATTTATGACTTTGTTTTACTCTTACCCCATTCTTCCACCTCCTCCACAACTACTGGACAAAGGGACTGACTACATCCTCCCAGCTCTGACTGTGGAAATGAAGATGCCAATTCTCAAAATCCAAAAAGATAAATGAACACATCCCTTATAGTGTCATTCCATAAATATGGACAACTCTTCCTGATGTCAGGGAATCAGTACTGTTACTTTATGAAATAACCTCAGGACCACAAGTAGCTAGAAACTTTGTTGCCCCAAGTGTAACAGACAGTGGACCAGAAGCCTGGCATCACCTGGAAGCTGGTTAGAAATGCAGATTTTTTTTTGGTACCCACAGAACTATTGAATCTGATTTTGCCTCTTAACAAGATTCTCCAGCAAGGTGAGCATATGTTAAAATTTGAGAAGCACCAATTCATAAAACATCAAATCCACCCTCCTCACCCAACCCAATTTTGTAGAGAGGGAGGCTGACTAGGAATTGGCAAGGTTTACCCAAGTCATAAATGAACCAACAGCAACCCTTTCGCTTGACTTTCAAAGGATTCAAGACCAAACTTTTAAAAATCAAGTTATTCCACGGCCAGGAAATGGACTTTTTCAGAGAAAAAATTCTTAAAACCTAATATCTCAAAGATGTTAATGATTAAAATGAGGATGTTTAAGGATCCACTTTCACCCTATTGGCTGTAGGGACAGTACTTTCATCTCATATAGTCAATGTAGAACACAAAGTAGGGGAGCAGGTATGGAATGGGGGTGCTGGGCACTGCTCCTGAGATCCTGCTTCACTTAAGGCCTGTTTTCACCTGCTTTCCACATGAAAGAAAAGCCTGATTTGATGTTCAGAACATAACAAAGGACAGAAACATTCCCTTGCCTGCCCTAGTGAAACTGGAGTGGTTTAAGTATCAAAGGCAGCATCTAAACCTCATCTGAAGTCAGAGTCGGCAACCAGCAGAGCAGGCTCCCTCTATGGTGACATGCTATCCAACAACCCTGAGGTGACCTCTTTACCTGATCTAAAGGAACTCCTGATGTCTCCTGCTGAGCATGGGGACACCTTGGAGATGAGAGGACCAGACTTCCCCCACTAGCTCCATGGAATTCTTTGTCAGATGACAAGTCATCTAATCACAGGGCACAAATCTTTTCTGGGTCACAGAAATCCAACATATGAAGGAGCAAGACTGACAAATGTACCCTCTGATTGAAGTGGATCAATGCAAGGAGGGGTACCCAACTACTTAAGCTTTTGAAACAGCAAGTAGGCATGTTGACTGATTTGTTTACTGTGCCTAGGACATGAAGAGACTCAATTGGGTTGACTTTTCCAATGCAATGCTATGTAGCAGATGAGGACAAGCTTGCTGGGAGACTGTCTCATTTGTAAGATCTCCAGGACCAGCCTGAGGCCCCTGACACAAAAGAAAGGGAAAAGGGTGTGGAAGGGGAATCCACCCCCTCAGCAAAAGCTGGAAGACACACACACTTCTCTGAGGAACTGTTTGTCATTTATCATGGAGCCAGCCCCACCTACAAGGCTGAGGAACATATTTACATATTTCAACTCCACTGCTGGCTGATGATCTACAGAAAGTGATGATTCCAAGACAGCCAAGGAAGAAAAATGTTCTTGGAAAAAGGACTTGCCTATCTGGTCAGCAGAACATCTCAAAGTTACGCAAATCCCCTGCTGAAGACATACTTGTTGCCCCTACCTTCCTCTACTACCTCAGCTCCCAAGCCTATAAAGGGATTGCAAAGTAAACCACCAGATTCTGGTTTCAAAGATGAAGGAAACACAGTTTACCCTACTGCTTTTCATGGGTGGCAAAAGCCACAGTATGGTATAAGCCTTTGACTCTATGGACCCTACTCTCTAAGAATTTGACTTCAGTAAATACTAACATTGCACAGAATATACAAAGGCGATTACTGCACTTTTCTTAAAACTAAAAATAAACAAGCCAAAAAATTTGAACTGCTTAAATAAAGTATGTTATATTAAAACATGGAGACTCTAATTAGTTATTAAAAATGTTGTCATAGCTGGGCGTGGTGGTGCATGCCTGCTAATCCCAGTGGTGTTGGAGGCTGAGGCAGGAGGATTGCAAGTTCAAAGCCAGACAGCAATTTAGTGAGGTCATAAGTAACTCAGTGAGACCCTGTCTCTAAATAAAAATATTAAATAGGGCTGGTGATGTTGTTCAGTGGTTAAGTGCCCCTGGGTTCAATCCCACGTACAAAAAATAAATAATAAATTAAAATTAAAAAAATAAAAATGCTGCTACTGCCAGGAAAGCTACAACATGGATAGATTTGTATGCTTTGTCATTAAATTAAAATAAGCATCCAAACTATTATCTTATTTTTTTCTATATTCATAAAGAAAAGTCTCAACATACAATCCAAAATGTAGTGAAACTTATTTTGGTTTTGCTTTTCTTTATATTTTCTGAATTGCTGTAGTGAACACATATTATTTAGGCAATTAGAATAAAGAGGACCACCAAAAAGAAAGGGGAGGGGGGAGAGAAAATAAAGATGCAAAAATTTTTTTTTTAAAAAAGGGGCGGGGGGAAGCTGAGACAAAGTACCAAACACATAATCCATACAGGACTAAGCACATAATATATTTACATTGCTTCTTTAGACCAGATCATTATGGAGAATTGCTCTTTTGGCTCCCTGGGATCTAGGGCATATTGCTTTTCATGGTGTCTCCCACAGCTGTCTGTGAGTGCAAACCAAAGATGGAGTCATTCAGTTTTCAGGTACAATAAGTGAGGCTGATGGACATGTAAGAAAGCAGGTAAAAATTGGCCCCTTAGATCTAAAATCAACATTGATTTACCCTGGTAGACTTTTGGAATCAAATCCACAAGGCAGTGATTTAAATCCCATTATTCTTTTATTTCACACGTTAGAGTTATGGATATAAGAGAACTTAGTGGGACTGGAACAACCAAAAGCTTAGGACCTAGGCAGAGAAGCTGTTAGAATAGGACAGACGACTGAGTACTCCAGTAAGGGTTTGTGCCATTGTGAGCTTATCAAATCTCATTTGCCTTCAAACTCCATCACAGTTAAAAAGTGAATTAGCATCCTAAATTGAGTTCCTTGTTTGTGTTGTCCAACAATCTCTATCTTAAATTCCTAATCCCTCTTTCCCATAGTTGTAACTTTTGATCTGGAAATATGGGTTATGTAACATGCCTGTCTGCACAAGGGTATAATTTCGTCAGAAAAAGGGACCCAATGAAACACAAATTCTAACAAAACTGGAAATGACTTTTCTAAGAAAAGAGAAGATATTTTTGTTTTAAGCATTTGAAGCTAGTTTTAAATAGACTATGCATGCAATGTTGATGGTTCTTAAGGGCTGTTGATTTCCCCATTGAACCTTACCCAACAAATGCACAATGATCAAAGGACCCACAGAATGCCAGAGGTTTTATGGATATTAATGCTTGCAGTGTTGTAAACTAGACAATATTGTCCCATTTTCTAGGGCAGAGAACTGAGGCTCCAAAAATAACTTGCCTAAGGCCAAATATATTATATCAAAAATACCAAACAGAATCATATGTGAAACAGAATCAGATTCTATTGAAGGAGAGTCCTTGGAAACCAAAACTGTTCACTACCGCAACATCCACCCTACTGCTGGAACATCTGCTGGACAGAGCTCTCACTACCCCATACTCAAGATCATTACAGCCAGGTGCACGGTCTGTAATCCCAGCAGTTGGGGAGGTTGAGGCAGGAGGATCGAAGGTTCAAACCCAGCCTCAGCAAAAGTGAGGTGCTAAGCAACTCAGTGAGACCCTGTCTCTAAATAAAATACAAAATAGAGCTGGGGATGTGGCTCAGTGGTCGAGTGCCCCTGAGTTCAATTCCTGGAACCAAAAAAATTAAAAAATAAATAAAATAAAATCATTCCATTAACTATAGAACTGTCCTCCCACAGTTCCTATTTGGACTGAGCACTAGTTCTGACCCCTGGGGCAAAAGCCGACCCTTCCCCTCTACCTCTGTGCCACCCCCCATAGGGGGCTTATAGGCTTACTGCCTTATTCTACCACCACACCCCAAAAGAGGCCTTGGTAAGAATAGGATATTGTCAGCAGAACCTGAAAACTCTCTCTAGAAAATAGAATCTCTCCATCCATCCCTGATACTTTGCTAAGCCAGGAATTTGGAGACTTCACAGGCCACCAAGCACCCTGCCCCTACTCACTTAAGGACACTAGCTGGGAAGAAAAACTTCCCTGAAGTAGCCCCCTAAAACCACAAGAATATCTATGCCCTAGGTCCTGTCTGAACAACCTGGGGACATTCAGTTCCCCAAACCTTCACAAGGACCTACTGCAGGCAAGGCACTGCTGAGAGCAGGCGTGGGTTCAGTAAGCTCAGACTGGTCCAACCCTGCTAGGTGGAAGGGTTGCAGGTCATCATCCTCACCAGAGAAAACAGATTCTCATCCTCACTATTCCCTTACAGAATCTAGAAATAAGGGAATTCCGTTTTCATGCTGTCTGGTTTCGCCACAAACCTCCCCTCCCCAACACACACAGAGAGGGGGCGGAGGGGGGATGCAGGACTTGCTCCCGTTGCCACCACCTGTGAAAACACCCTTCCTAAGTTTGGCAAGGAGAGCTCCCCGGGAAAGCCGAGCGGCAGAGCGCCTGGAGCACATATGGGGTCTGGAAGAAGGGGCTCCGGCGGCCGAGGGGAGGGGAGCACCGCAGGGTCCCCAGCCCTGCAGCTCTCGGGCTGGAACGTGGCGGGGAACGTGGCGGTCTCAGCTCTGGTTTTGTGCCCAGGCCCCGCCCACTCGGCAGCCCCGCTGGCGCGGACCTCAGCTCAGGCCACCGAGGAGCCCAAGGCCCGGGGCGCCGGTCCGACGCTGGCACATACCGCGAAGGGGCCAAGGCCAACCCCGGAAGCCCAGGAGACTGCCAGAAGCTGGGGATGAGGGCCACGTGGGGCCACCGCCAGAGCTGGGGAGGGGGCGGTGAGCGGCGGTGGGAAACAGGTTGCCGCCGAACCCCTCCCCTCCCCCCCCAGTCCTCCCCACCGCGACCCGATTCCCGCCCTGCCCCGGGAGCGAACCCGGCCGCCTCCTGGGCTTCCTCCTCCTTGCGGGACCCAGCGTCCGGGCCGGAGTCCCCCTGGCAGCCCGGGTAAAGGCGTCTTCAGCAAGGTCAAGGCGCGGCCGGCCGGCACCGGGGGATTTTTCCCAGCCGAGCACTGGCTTTGCAATCGCATTGTTAAGGATCATGGCAGCGGCAGGAAATCCGAACGGCCCCCACAGGTCTACGCGAGGGAGGATTTATTTTACAGCGCCGAACATACTCAGTCAGACCCGGGATCTCAGGGGGAGGGGATGCAGGGTTTCAGGACGCTGGAATGTGGCAAAAACAAAACACTTCCTACCCTTGCACGCCATCAATTCTGACCTCGGGGAGGGAGTTCAGGGCCACTGAGTCCCAGACTTCAGTTCCGGAGGGCTCTGTCAGAGCTTGGGGTGACTTATCCCTCTACAGGCGAAAAACAAGATTTAAAAACACTCTACTACTGTGGTTTCTCTATCACAGCCCGTCAATGTGCCACAAGGCTGCGGCGGCGAAGGAAGGCAGAGAGATGCAGAAAACAAACGCCGTAGAAGCAAAACTGCTGTCCGCGAAGGGAGAGGCGAGGGGACGGAAGCCATACCCGCATTCATCCCCATTCCATCCCCATTGGAGCCGAGCTAGCCCAGGAAAAGGCACATAATGGTAGCCGCCCCCGGTAGAGGCCAGCAATCTACTTGCTAACCCCTCAACCCTCGTTAAACTGGTCGGGGATGTCTGGGATCCCTGGGCATCTCCAGGAGGGACCAGGCATCGCGGGCAGGTTTCTAGACACGTGAAGGGCGCTGGGTGTAAAGACCCGGAGAGGCACCAGGAGAAGCCAAGAAGAGAGTCTTTGGGGCTCCCCAGAGCACAGTCATTTTCCTAAAACGCTGTTCCCTGGAAGGCCTTCCAACACCCCCAAGGGGATACTCTAAGCTCTAAGAACTCAAAGAAACCCAGTTCTGACCGGCTCTTTTCAGATGAACCCTGAATCCCCACCCACCCAGTCCCTGGCTCAGTAACTGGTTCTTTGGGGACAGCAACATCAGCACCCAACACCCATCGCAGAAGTGGGCGCCGGGTACAAGACGTCCCCCGCTCTCCATTCCCGAAGTGGAAGCGCCCCGGTACTTACACTCCCCATGCAGGAAAACTTTCAGGCTTGTCTTTCAAGAACAGGGTGCTTGCATCACAGTTCTGGGTTATCACTGAGGCAGCTTATATAATTGCCCGCGATGCCGTTCGGCAGCTGTCCCTCGGTGCGCGGCCGCTTGGCTCAACACATAGGCACCCTCTGGCCCCAGAGCTCAGGATCGTGAGCGTGCCCCACCGGTGCCTTCTACAAAGCAGCAGAGTGGTCTCCTGGGCTAGTCAACCGCCAAGTGTGCGCGTAGGTTCCGGCAAAACCCGGCTGCCTCCCTGCGCCCCTTTCGCTGCGTTGGTGGCTTACGGTTAACTGCATCTCTACAAACCTTCTCGCCAGGGCTTGGGGGTGGGGTGGGAGGGAAACAGGGACTGAGTGGGTGATTGGTGCAGTTCTGATAAGGGCTCCGCACCCAGCTGAGCAGTTATACTCCTACCCACATGGACCAGGCTGCAGAAATCACCTTAACATTTCTCTCCGAGAAAGGTGAGCCAATTTCCAAAGTTAGAGACCACGCAGTTGAATTTCCAGTACTTTCCAACCTCATCTAGGCGGGGGCAGGGCAGAGAAAAGGCGGGCAGTGGACAGCAAAGCCCACCGTACTGACCCGCCAAGGACTCACTACTTGAACCACCCTTCCACCCTTCGCCCAAGTAGTTGGCTGTGTATTCCTCGGCTGCGAACACACACACACACACACACACACACACTCCGCGCCACCACCTTCCTTTCTGCTCCTCCAAGGTAAAGATTGCAGTTTTAAATCGCAAGGAAAATGACTAAGGAGCTTGGTGATCACATTTCAACACAGAGCACCTTTCCTGAAGCTGGGGGTGCAAGCAGTCTCACACACTCACACCCGGGAGCCCCATAGAGCGTCCACCCGGCGGCTGTAGCCTCAACTTGCTCCAAGGCGAACGTGAACATCATCGCCGGGCTGCCGGCGAGACGAGGCGAGGCTAGGCGGGCGCCGCGTGGGTTGCAGAAGGCGCGGGGCTAGGGTCGGGTCGCTAGGCTCTCGGCTCCAACTGCAGCGCACCAGGGGCCGCTGCAGCCAGCGCTCGCCCAGCAGGGTAGGCTGCAGTCCTGGAGCCCGGCGCCGCCTCGCGGGCTCCTCCAGCGCCCGCCGGGAGTCTGAGGCGGGCGGGTCTGCAGAGGGGCTGCGGGCGACTGGGCCGTGGTTGGCGGGGAAGGAGAACCGGGCGCGGCAGACGAACCTGGGGCGCGCCGCCTCCTTTCCACCCGCGTCCAAAGTCCCGGGCCCGCGCCCACATCTCTGCTGTTCCCCAACCCTTCTTCTCAGGCTCCAATCCGCGGCAGGCTCCGGGGGCTGCGGCGGCGGCGGCTCCGGGCTCCAGACTGTCTTGCCATGCCGGCAAAACGCGTCCTAGCCTCCCTCCTTCCTCCTACCCCCGGTGAGGGCCAGGATAGCGGGCAAGCGTCTCCTGGAGCCCTCGGCAGCCGCGGAGCTACCCGGTCCTGCGAGCGCAGAGGGGCCACAGAGCTGGCTAGGCGCCGCCGCGGTCCCTAAGGCGCTTTTCCATAGAGCGGATCACGCCGCCTTACCGTGGCTGCAGGCTGCCACCGCCAGGGAAGCGGGGAGGAGAGCGGCAGGGAGGCAAGGCGCCGCACCGGTGGCTCCTCTACCTCTCGGCGGCGCGGCTCCTGGGCTCCGCGAGCCGGAGCGGGGCGCCCAGGAAGGACAGGTCCGGGCTTTGCGCTCAGCTCCAGCGAGACCAACAATAGCTCCCGCGGGGAGCGGAGCCCCAGCGAGCCTCCAGCCGCGCGCACACGCCCGGCTCCCGCTCCCGGCCGCTCTCGGCCGGCGTCCCTGCCAGCACTGCTGCCCCACATGAACAGCTGCAATCCCGAGGCTTCTGGGGGGTTGGGGCGGGTGTGTGCGCGCGCGTGTGTGTGTGAGTGTGTGTGAGTGAGTGTGTGTGTTTAATAGCTTCCCTCCTCTTCTTCCCCTCCCTGCCTGCTCGCCTGCCTGCCTCCGTCCCCCACCCTAGCTCTCTTACACACAGAGAGGGCGAGCGACACACACACACACACACACACACACACGCACATGCAGGTTACATGAATGGGAGGCGAGAGCCAATCCTATGAGGCCCGGCGAGCCACCGCGCACAGGCGCTTGGAGCAGGGCTGCACCACAGCGCCGGGGGGCGCCACGCAGGCGATGAGCATCTTTCATCAGTCCACTCGCCTGCCTCTCCGCTCACCCCATTCTCTCTGTTGTCTCCAATATTTTCCCTCTCCTTTCCGTGCTCTCCTCTTTCTCCATCACTCTTCACTCCTTTTTATCTCATTTTCTTTCTCGAATTCTTCGAGCTGTCTCAGCGCGGTATCTTTCTCGGTCTCCTCTTTTACCTTCCTTGCTTTCTTCCTAGCCCCCTTTCTAAAACTTCCTCCTCCTTGTCCAGCCTTTTCTCTTCTTCCTCTCCTCTTGCCTTTGGTTCTTTTTCCTTCCTTGTCTTTTTCCTTGGTCTCTTGGTAGTGTTGTCTGGCCTCCTCTGTTCCCCATGTCTCTTTGGGGCCCTTGGCCTCTTCCTTGCCTACCCTCTGGATAGGTTATTCCACACCCCCAACACCTTTCCAAGGATGGACTCTCAGTTGTAACTGCAGCACAGTCAGATATTATTAAGAGCTGAGAACTTGAGTTCCTTCTTTAGGCATGTAAGATTCTCAAAAAAGGCCCCTTTTCCTGGGACAACTTCCTCCAAATCTGTGGTAAAAGCTACTGAATCGTAATAACAATCATTGATTTATATGTGATTTCTGTTCCTTGCGTGTCTGTATGGTGATCACCAGCACATCACCAAGGAAAGGACATTTTTATATGATGGGATAGGCAACTTAGTGTAGTGGCAACTTACAAAGGTTTTGGAGAGAGTCTGGAGGAATTCCCACCCCATGCTTATTGCATGCTCACTGTAGGACACAGTGCAAGCCATTTTCCATATCCCAGCCTCAGTTTTCTCAACTGTAAAACAGATTATACTACCTCAATAGTATCCTGAGGATTAAAAGAGAAAACTATGAAAAGAAAACATTGGGCATATAGGAGATGCTCAATTAATGAGTACCTACATCTAGCTGGTCACAGATTATAAACTTGGGGTATTGGATATCCCTTTAGTATCTCTAATTGAGGTAGAAAGGCAGGGATGGGGATAGGAACATGTAAGAGGTTTCCTCAAACCCTGTCCAATCTATTCTTTAAATTTTACAATAAGTTAACACCAGTGACAAAGCCTCTGAAACTAAAATGTCAAGTCTTTGCCTTTGGACAGTATTTACCAACTTCCTGTCTTCACTACATACATCAAAGCTGGGTACCGTCTCTGATTGGCAGTCAGATTCAGTTCTTCAATAAATGTTTGTTGACTACCTACTCTGGCAGGTGTATGATGAGTTCTGAACATATTAGGAGTGAGGCAGATGAATCCTGCCTTCCTAATTTACAGTGTCCTGGACTTGTTTCATGGATATACCAAGAGAAAAAGAGACATATAGAAGTGCCATTTGTTCAGTGGGCAAAGTCTTATAAAATGTGAGGTCCATGGCAGGGGACTTATTTCTTTATTATTAAAGAAATCCTTGAGAGAAAATCTTGGAAACAACTTTAAGGCTATGCACTTCCTTTGACTTATGAGAAAACTGACACCCACAGGCTAATGTAGTGGGTGAGAGTATGATGAGAAACAAAATATTTACACAGTATTGAACTATCTCCTCACAAGGTACTGTTCAATTTAAAGGGGAACATAGTAGCTTCAGAGCAGAAAAATCTGTCAGACTCCACCCTAATAAAGAGATTAAAATCAGGAGCATCAGGAATGTTACAAATAGACGTTATGAGCCTCCTGACACAATGCACTGAGAAGGACATAATGTCACTTCTGTGGCATCTAATCATCAAGGCATGTCAGACAGGCCTGAAGAGGACTATTCCACAAAATAACTATTGCATGCTATTTAAGAATATGCAGATTACAAAAGACAATTCCAGAGCAGTTCAAGAGTTAACAGTTTAGTTGTATGACAATAAATGCAACACATGATCCTGGATTGGATCATTAATGGGAAAATTGGCAAAATTTAAATAAGGTCTGTAGATGAGACAATAGTATGTATCTATGATAACTTCTAAGCTTTGATGGCTATGTAGGGAACTATCCTTGTTTTTAGGAAATGTGCAAGTAAAGTTTTAAGAGGTACAAGGTGGTAAAAAGAACAACACCAATCCTTGCCTTCAAAGACAGACATGGGTGTGTTGGGTTCCTGCTTAAGGAATAGATAGAGTGTGAGCATAGATGTATGCCTAGCCTAACCTTTGGAGGGTAAGGAAAGATTTCCTGTAGGAGGTGGCATTCTAACTGAGATTCAAAGGCAAGGAAGTTAGCTAGGCCATGAAGGGAGAGAGATTGCTTTCTTAGTAGAGGTAAGAGTATGCAAATAATATGGACCAAAGCATAAGGCTGGCATAGCCGCAGAGTTGGGCATGTGAGGGAGTGTCTGGGTAGAGTTAAAAGTAATAGGTAGGGCTGACTGTTGAAGAGACCTGGAGGAGGCCAAAGGATCCAAACATCCTGAAAGCTCTGTTACTGGGGTTGGAGTCGGGTAGAGAGCTGTTGAAGGCTTTTTGTCAAGAAGAGATGTGATCTTGAGTATATTTGAAAAAGATGAGAAATTGATGATTTGGCAGCAGTGTGGAGAAATGGATTAATGTTGGTAGCTTGGGAAGACCAGAGACAGGAACCAGTAAGTCAGTTAGGTAAACTAAGGTAATTGCCATGAAGATGGATAAGGGAGGAGATATATTAGAGAGAACAAGGATGTACAATGAACAGATTTTAGTAGCTGATTGGATGGAAGTGGGCAACGAAAGTCCAAAGTGACATGCATTTCAGTTCTGGTGTCTTGGTGGAGGGTGGCACTCACTATTCATTACATTATCAAGAGAATTCAGGAAGAAGTCAAAGTTTTAGAGGAGAGACTAAAGTTGATTGTTACCATGTTGTAATCTCACCCAATAGCTGACTTGAGAATCTTCTGTTTGGCTACCCTGTCCCATAGGAAATAACTGTAAAATTCAGCCTGAGACCTGCCAAACAGCCAGTTTTATGTATTATCCAAAAAAGTAGGAGATTAGATCTAGTAGTATATGATTTTTGAGAATGACAACAGAATTGAAACAGCCTAAGATTAAGTAAATTGGGGAATAGCCTTTTTTGGAATATTATACAGCCACTATAAAGTATGTCTTTGCCTAGTTTTTCATGTGATAGAAAATGCCAATGTTATCATGTAAAATTTAAAATATAGAATTCAAAATTTTTAATTACATAAAAATTCTCTTATAGAAAGACCTGGAAAAAACCAAAATCCAACATGTCAAATATTAATAATAATGGTTGCTTCTAGGTGATGGAATTGTGAGTAAGACGAATTTTCCTCTTTCTTTCTCTCTGGTATTTTCTAACTTTTTATGATGCACATTTGTGACTTTTGTAATAAAAATAAAGAACTGTCATTAAAAATAAAGACATAGCTCTGACCTTCACCTTCCACTTGTCCCCTTTCAGTGTACCATCCCCACTTCCCCTGAAGAGTAACTACCTTTGGAGGGTTTTTTTAGTTAAATACAAAGGTATTTAACAAATCAGTGGAAATGATCATCTGGGCTGGAGAGGGGAAAAGGGCATTTTGCAGGCAGAAATGTTATTAGAGCTGTTGAAACTGTATATATTAAAGATGTTTGCATTGCCCTTATTGATTCTGTAATATGTTAAAAAGAAAAGAAAACATAGAGTGGGGCCAAGAAAATGTGAGCCTTTAAAGGGCAAATTTTAATTAGGAAACATATTTATTTGCAAAAAAATACTTCTCTTCGGAGTCCAGCAGTTACTACAAAATTGTTTCAGGAAGAAAGTATTTCAAGCAAGGAGACACACAGGGGCAGGGGGCAATGCTTCCTGCCTGCTGTCTGATACTACATCAAACACACAAGCTTGTTACAGAGGATTTAGACACCCACTGATAAGCGCCATCAAACTTTCACAATGAGAGGGTGAGAAAAGTGCCGCCAGAGGATGTACTTAGTCTTTGGAAAGGTTGCTGTAAATAGCTCCCTGGTAAGGTTCCCTCTGCATCGTGATTTTTCATCTCATGGAAATGTTTACCATGTGGATAGGCGCCCCAACCAAAGTAATAATAGCGCCCTCCGTACACAGCATAGCCGGTTCACCTTTCCACAGGGCCTCCGCATCTGTTGATGAACTCAGTCCTTCACCCACCCTGGCAGGGATCCTGTGAATTCTAGTTTGCAAGGGAGTAGGGGGACCCAGTAAGATCAAAGGGGCCAAGCAGGGGCTACAGCTAAGCAAAGAACAGGAGACATTCTTGGAGAGACTTTTGTGGCCCTGGGTCTTCCACAGAGTGTTATCTGTGTTATTCATGGACTCCAAGGAGAACCAGGGAGGGAGGTGAGCAAACTGAGGCCTGTGGCTCCTGGCTCAGCAGCATGGGAATTGGAACTCAGCTCTCCAGAACTCCCAGGCCACTAACCTTTTCCAGAGCAACCCCATTTTTAAAACCCAGGACGAAAAGTGGTGATTTTTCTTGGGCAGGCTGATTCAGTCTAACCTGTAAGTTGTCCCTCTGTGGGTTTTGTCTAACCTGTGAGCTATCTTTCTGCCTTATAGGAACTCCTCTGCTTAGATTCACCATGAATATTCTCTGTTAGGGAAATAGTTGCATCTTCTCCTTCACCCCACCTCTCAGTCCTAATGTTCAGCAGAGTGTCTGGTTTGTAGGTTCTTAGTAAATATTCTTTCACTGAGAGAAGAAACAAATGCTAATAATAATAACTATCATGTATTGAACACTGCACTGAAGACCAAGCAAAGGGCATTATGTCATTTAAATTGCAGCATACAATTAAGGGTGGTAGCTAATTATTGTACCTCTTTCATAAGTGAGGAAACTGAGACTTAGAGAAGTTAAGCAAATTATTGAAGGTTACATACTTAGTAAATGCCAAAGCTAGTTCCCTCTTGGATTGCTCCTCGTAGTGGATGAATGGATTGAATTAATGATGAGCTGAGTGAGGTGAGCTCTCCAGGAATGGTGTGTTTAGTGTTGTCTGGAGTAGGCCATCCTATTATTCTTCATAATTGAGTCCCATTTCCTTCAATGCATGTTTCACATACTGCAATGACTTTGTTTATGCATTTATTTATTTATTTTTAACTTCTTCCCAACTGCAATATAAGATTCCATGAATGGAGATACCAAGTATATGTTGGTCACTATTGTGATCCCCAGAACCTAGAAGAGTGCCTGCCACAAAGTAGGTGTTCAATAAATATTTGTGAAATGAAAAACGAATGCAGCTCCCGTTGTTCCTATCTGTGGAGAATCTGTGAACACACGTGCATAGGTACTTGTGAAGCTGGGTGTTGTATGTGAACTCACTCCATCTCCATGCCAACCATATACTTCTGCCCTCAAGGGCATGTGGTTCAGGCAGTAGCGCTGAAATTCAGATGAGCATGTAATGGCTCTGATGTCAGATTTTGTCCCTCCACTGACATTTGCTCCCGATGGCAGGGAAAACACTGATCAGAAAATAGCAGCATCTGTTGTGGTCAAAGGTGACGAGCTGGCAAAATTCTGTGGTGAAAGCATCCTCTCTGAGTAGGTCAGCCCCTGCTTTCACAATGCAGAGGCACCAGATGATATTGCTTGAATTCTGTTTTCTTTCTGTGGGCTGCTGGTAATGGTCTCCTCAAAAGTTCTTCAAATGCTTTTCTCTGGCATGAGTCATGCTGCATGAAACTCTCCAAAGAGGATGCATCTCAGCTGAGGCCTCCATTCCCACCAATTTCCGTCTGCCAAACCTGTGGCTGCACCTTTTTCAGACATGGCAGATCAGGTATCAGTGTTGGTCTTTTGCAAAGCTAAATACATTCCTTTCCTAGGCTTGGAAGTCTACAGCATTTATTAGAACTGAGCATTGGTCCAGAGGACTGTGGCTGAGATGATCAAGAATGAAACAACAAGAGCAAACCAAAAGCTACAACAAGGGCCTCTGCTACACTTTCAAACCCTCTGTGGAGTGATTCTAATGAAGGTGATGTGAAGCATGTGTCAGACAAATGTTTTACGAATATGCATGCATTTAATCCTTATAATAGTCTGTACAATTAATTCTACTACTACTCCTAAATCAAATTGTAATCCAACATTTTCAGGTCTTATCAGCTTATAAGACTACAGAAGTACACACTATTCAGTTATTCACAGTACTTTTATCATGTACAATGTATCTTGGAAATGGATATATATATATAAGACTGTTTTATGGATATACATACATATATTCACATTCTTTGTTTATAGTTACATACTATATCATTATATGGATATGCTATAAAATAACTGCATGAATTTAACCATAGGGTTCACAGGGATTATTATAAGATTCATATTATCAAAAAAAAATCTCAGGCAAACAACTTAAGACAAAACACATAGTAGCTGCTCAAAAACGTTAAGTATGTAAATTGTATTATCACCCTCATGTCTGTTGAATGTTTTTTTTTTTTTGTTTGTTTTCTTTTGGGTAGAGGATTGAATAGAGGGGCACTTTACCACTGGACTACACCCACAGTCCTTTAATATATATATATATTATATATATATATATATATATATATATATATATAAAATTTGTTGTTGTTGTTTTGTTTTGTTTTGAGACAGGGTCTTACTAAGTTGCTGAGGCTGGCCTGAAATGTGTGACCTTTTCTGGCCTCAGCCTCATGAGTCACTGGGATTACAGGTGTGTGCCACTGCACCTGGCAAGTCTGTTGATTCTTAAACAAAACAACCCACAGGAAGTTGAAGTTTCAAATCAGTTGGGAAAAGGTGAACATTACAATTCTGTGCTGAAGCAACTGACAAGCCATGTATGTGGCAGGAAGGGACAGTTAGATCACTGTCCCTTAATAGTATCTCTTCAAAAAGTTCTCCACATTTAATATGAAAACTCTCTGAGTCACAGGTGACAATTTTTCATGATTTTGGAGGTGAAGAAGCCCTTTTGTAGTGTGACATAGAAAGGAAGAAATCATAAAGAAAAACATCAATAGATTGGACTATGTCAAAATTTCAAATGTTATTATTTTTAAAAATCTAAAACAAAGATCAAAAGAATAACAAAATGTTAGTGAAGTATTTGATAATAAATGAAAAAGTTGCTATTATTCTTAATATATAATGAGGTTACAGTATACGAAAAACATATCTCAAAAGAAAAGTGGGCAAAGGCCATAAAAACCTAATTTGCCAAAAAAGTACAAATCTCAACTTATGTATTTCATATGCTAATAACTCCAAGAAATGCAAGAAACAATACTGAGTTTTTGTTTTGTTTTTGCATATCAAATGAGAAAACACAAGAGAATGCAACACACCCAGAAAATACTTCCCTTATATTCCATATATGTGAATATATTAATACAACCTCTCTGAAAGAGATTTAGCAGTTTTTATCAAATACTTGCATTGTGTGTATCTTTCTACATTTAATTGAGTTAACCAAAGGAAATAATCATGGAACTCAAAGAATTATAAAAAGGGTTTCATCTGTGTTTATAGCAAAAGAGGCAAATTGGAAACAATCTAAATATCAACCAATTAGCATATGATCAAATGTATTATGGCTCACAATAGTATGATGAATGTTTATATAGTCACTATAGATCATGGTGCAAAAAAATATTTCATGAATCGTGAAAATAGCCACCTTATCTATATTAGTAGGAAATCATTATAAATATATAGCAAAGGTATGTGAGGTGAGGTTAGCCATAAAAATGTCTTGATAATGAAATTAAAGATAATTTTTAGTTTCCTTACTTTTCTTTCTTGTTTTTGGTATTTGCCAAATATCCATAATGAGACAATTTTATTTTAGGTATAAGAAAAAAATTGCTAAAATAAAAAACAAACCATATGGTATAAATTACAATAGAGTAAACTTTCTACCTATCTTATGAGTGGGTAAAATAATGATAACATTATTTACATCTGTTGTGTACTTTACAATTGACAAAGCATTTATTATCTTCCATGATCATCACAACAGCTCTGTGAGAGACACAGGATAGGACTATTACTTTACAGATTACAAAATTGAGGGTTGAAGGATCACAGATGATGGAACCAAGTCTAGAAGTCAGGGTTCCTGACTTCCTGGTCAGTGTTCTCTCCCAGTCTTAATACCAAGTTCTAGATGATTGTTACTTCCTTATGGTTTTACAGTAAGATAAGACCTACAATAGGGTGCCTGTTTATTCTCAGATCCCTCTTTCTTTAACACAGGACTTGGAAGCCTATATAAATGCCTCATTTAATTTTCAGCTTAATTTTTATTTTTATCAAAATAGTTCATGAACATAATTTTAAAAGTCAAACATTCCATAAGGATTTTAATGCAAAACAGTCCTCTGCCCTATAATTTCACCATCAAACTCCACCTAACATTCCCTCTTCCCAAATTTCAACTATCTAAGTCATTTCTTCTGATTTTTTATTTCCATGATTCTTAATAATCTACTTCTATGGTAGTTTCTCTATTTTTAATTTCTAGGAATTACCAATAGATTTCCTATAATTGTAGATAGTAACTTAACAGCTTTACTCTATGTGGCCACTTCCCTTTTCCCTATCTTTTCAATGTACTTACATCATAATTTTGGTTAAGTTTTAATATTTCCTTTATCATGATTGCATAAAAAGTTTTTTTCAACCAAGCCATGTAGTATACTATGATGTGATTTCTTGTACTAAATTTTGTTTTCTCTCCAGTTAATAACTGGCTGTTTTTTTTTTTTCTCATAGTTGTTTGGCAGTTTACACACTGATTGTTCTTTTATCCCTAAACTCTACCAAATTATAAATTTCTCAGTACATTCCAATCCATCAAATAATCTGTCAGTTTCTTTCCTTTCCTTGCTTATTTTCCTTTCCTGACACACAAGAATTTCATTTCCCTTTGTCTACACCATTCAAATATAGACAAGTTGCATTCTAAGCCTGCAGCAGAACTCCTGGGGGACTGCCTTCCACCACCATCCTGAGAATTCCATTAGCTCTCTCTTTTGTGTTTATATCTTTTATTTCTAGGATCCTACCCACTCCTCTCTTTCTTTGTTTACTCTTCAGAGAACAAGTGCCTGGGAGGTGAAGTTTTTGAGATCTTATTTGGCTGGATCTACTAGTTTGGAAACAAATTATCTGTCATTCTAATGACATTGATGGCTCCATTGTCCTTTTGCTTCCAATGTTGCTGTTATAAAGTCTGATGTCATTTGTCCCTTTATCCTGTTCCTGTGATCCTTATATTTTTCTACTCCTCTCTGGAAGTTTTATAGATCTTCTTCTTTTCCCAAAGTTCGGAAATTAAATAATGATTGCTGGGGGTCTTATATACCTTATATTTCACTTTTTCGGGTTTGCCTAAGTCAATTATTTCTTGTCCTCATTTATACTTCCAATTAAATAACAATGTGCAGGGCTGTTGTTATGTTTTTTAGAAACTCGAGAGAAATTTTTTAAAAATTGTTTCCTTGAGGATTTCTTTTTTTCTCTGTTCCCCAAATTCCTCATATTCAAATATTAGACCTCTTAGCTGTTTCTCTTTTTTTATCGTTTCTATCCCCCATGTTTTTGTCTTTTTGTTTTATTTTTGGGATAGTTTCTCAATTTTGCTTACTACTCTTTCTGTTGACATTTTTATTTTTGTTGTTATATCTTTACTTTTCAGGAGACTGTTTTGGTGATCTGAATGTTTCTCTTTTTACAGCATCCTTGTTTCAGATATGTAACATCTCTAAGTATACTAGTGATGTATTTTATGAAATGTTCTTCTCTCTTCATCATAGTCTCTATGTTCTTTGAAGGTGTTTTGTAGTTATTTCTGTGTTTATTTTTCTATATTAGTGACTTTGCTCAGGTATTAATGGTTTACGTATATCCACGTATAACCAACTATAAAACTTATTGGAAATTTCAAGGTGTATTAGCAATACTTGTTGACTGGTGGGCTTCCCTGTAGAATGACCTGTCTGGGTCATTTCATTGATGATTTCCTAATAGTGTCTGTAAGTCTATTCTCAGTGGCCACTTGATTTTGCCAGAATGGCATATTCCAGCCTCTTCCTTGGGAGGACAGGTCTAGCTGCTAAGGTTTCTGGGATCCTACTCAGGGAAGAGATGGGGAGGTAATCTCACCATTCATACATATTCCATTTACTGTTCCTCTTCCTTTTCTCAGCACATTATATCAACACACAACTGAGTTGTTTCCCACAAGTCCAGAGTTTTCAGGCTCATTCACTATAGACAGTGATCTTGTGTGTTGAGGGACAGCCATCCAGGACAGCATGAATGAAGAGTGAATCTTAACACAGTCAACCAACGTTTCCCTTGTCAACTCTACCCAGCCCCCTGCTGCAGGAAATGCCTCAAGCTTCCACGTTCTGAGCTTTCCTGGGGCTCTGCAATAACAACCAGTTACCTTTATGCCTTCTCTACTGATACCTTACATTTCACTTTTTTGGGTCTACCTAAGTCAACTATTTCTTGTCCTCATTTATACTTCCAGAATATTATTGTCTCAATTTCAGCTCTTTCTTCATTTGTGGTTTTGTGCCTTCTATCATTTCTCTCTCATTTGAGTAAGTGTCAGTTAAGAAGCAGGAGCCAGAGTGCATCTAACCCCTGTGTATAACAGAAATCCACAATCTTCTTCAAGGATAGCACTGTAAGAGTTATTTAGCCACTGCCATGGTACTGAGCTGGTACTGATCCAGGGACCACACTTGAGAAGCAAGGCCCCAGACCATAGTCTCTCTCTGGGGCCATGTTTTTATTGGTCTTAGTTTCCCCAGGCCACAAATGAAACCATCTGATACACTCATCTTGCTGTCTTCCTTGCTGTGTGTATGACTAGAACATCAGACTCTCTTCTCTCTCTCTCTCTCTCTCTCTCTCTCTCTCTCTCTCTCTCTCTCTCTCTCTCTCTCTCTTAATTTGGTACCTGGGATTGAAACCAGGGGTACTTAATCACTGAGCTGCATCCCCAACCTATTTTATTATTATTATTTTTATTTTTTGAGACAGTGTCTCACTAAGTTGCTTAGGGCCTTGCTAAGCTACTGAGGCTGGCTTTGAACTTGTGATCCTCCTGCCTTAACCTCCCAGAATCTGGGATTATAGAGGCATGCCATCATTTCCAGCTCAGATTCTTCTTTCTTCCCCACATGCTCTCTTCAGGAGCCCTTGCATGTCTCACAGGTTTATAAGCAGTTTCCTCTACTGCTTTGAGGGCAAGACTCTCACCATTTGCAGCCATTATGAAGTCAGTCAAGGTAACCCCTCGCTAGTACCACTGCTTCTAGTACTTTCTCTGGACACGTTGCTCCTGGGGTTCTACCTCATGTTCTGTAGCACGCAAGACCCTCGAGGTGTGGAAAGATACTGAGTTCCCTCCCTCCAGCCTTTGTGGAAGCTATGCTGTGTTTCTTGCCGACATGAGCAGAAGCCTCTCTCCCATTCAGGGCTATCTGGACCCCAGCAGCCTCACTTGTGCCCTGGCTTTCAGAGATTCCCTTGTGAAAACAGCCCTGTCAGCTGCCTATAGCCTTATTGACCTGTGAAAATATAACTTCTATCCTCATGTATCCTTTTCTTCCTCATTGCCCTCTGAACAAGCTCTCCCAGAATTCACCACCCAGAGAGCAAGTTAGCTCAAGCCAGCATTCAACTTGAGTGAAGGGGGTGACGATCCGTTAACTCACCAGACATGCGGCTATGTGTGACTCCTAGCTTAGCTCAGTTAGAGTTATACTCTGGGTATGACACGAAGCACAGTAAAGGAGCTTTTGAAGACATACTTGAAATATTCAGAGTTCATCATGGAGCAAGGGAAAACATTAGAATAAGACTGGGGTCTGAGGTTGAAGACCAACCTCTCCCTCTACATAACTGCATGACTTTGGACATTTTAGCAACATTCTCTGACTATTTTCAAAGCCATAAAATGTGGGGAGGTGAAAGTCTTCAGATCATCTTAAGGTGTACCTTCCAGTGCTATCTGACCTTCTGTCATCTTCCAGCAGTCCGTAGTGGTCTAGAAAAGTATATAAGATGCTTTGCCTGTGTATCAACATTCATTTTACCATTTAGACATCAGGGAAGTACTCAGTAGACAGAATTCAAATACAAGTTTGAAAGACTTGGATTTTCCTCTTACTAAGCTCTGGGATCCTCATCAAGCCACTCTTCTTTTCTCGTCCTCAGTTTTCTCACTGTGAAGCTAAGGAGTTGGGCCAAGAGAACTCATAATGATAAGCAGCATTTCCAAACTACAGGCTCTTAGGTTACATTCAGCCAGCCAGGTTGTTTTTGATTAATTCAGAGCACTTAAAAAAACTTTCAATCCATTGCCAACATTTAAAAATTAGGAGGTCTTACATAAAAATCAGATTTTTCGGTTTTTCTTGAAAGATCAGAAAATCTGGGTTACCCATTATTGCAAGGCTACCATTGGCCTGAACTGCACGGATGCTGCCCCCATTTCTTCACTGACACATAACAGTACATATTTATGGGATATGGTGTGATATTTCAACACATGTACACAATGCATACTGATCAGATCTGGGTCACTTGCTTATCTATCACCTCAACCATTTACAATTTCTTGCACATCCAAAAAAAAGCAAATCAGCATGTCAAAGAGACATCTACACTCCCATGTTGATTGCTGCACTATTTATACAGAAACACAGGTGTCCTTTTTGAGGGGCATGTGCCCTCTCCATTGTCACAGTCCCTCCTGGGTCTATATTACTGATTTACATTGCTTAAGTCCTCCAAGTATTTGAGTTTGTGATCTCTGGGGAGTAGTCACACTGATGAGCTGTATAATATCAGGTGAGTGCTTATCCCATCCAAATAATAGAATGGGGGTAATAAATGCTCACATTATCACACAGGCCAATGCTGTTCACTCATATTAATATTAATGAGCTATGGCAGGGGTCCACAGACTTCTGTAAAACAAGGGAAAGTAAGGTGTCAGGCTTTGCAAGTTTCAGACGATCTCTGTCACATATTCTTCTTGCATTTATTGTCCTTCTTGTTCTTAAGAGTAATCTTTTAAAACTATGGAGATTGTTGGTTCTCAGGCTGTACAAAAATGGGCCCCAGGTGGATTTTGCCCACGGGCTGGAGTTTGCCAATCCCTGAAATAGAATATGTGAAGCACTTACAATAATGCCTGGCGTGCAGGGAGTATCGACAAATGCTCGTTCTCGTTATTGCAATTTCAGGCCTCTCACTCTCGTACTCTGGGACATGGATGGACTCACAGTGCCCATCAGAGCTCCCCACTGCCATTTCGATTCTCCTCTGATGACGCAGAGGGGGACAGCATTTTGCCTGTTGAGACACGTCCCTCTAAATGGAAAGCCCTGCATGGTATGTAAAGAGCTCCAAAACAGCACGACAAATACAGTGCAACTGTGTCATCACCATGAAATCAAAGCCATTGTTTAAGCCGTTTGCTAAACCACATCCCCATTCCAGTTATTCTCTCTGAAACGTCACCAAACAATCACAGCTGGACAAGGAGTTGGAGGTCCTCTGAAATCTGATTATAGGTTCTCTGTTCTCAGAGCTTTCCTCCTTTGTTTTGGGCCCTTTAATTTCCCTCCCCCCTTCTAAACACCTTGTGTTGTATTATTTATTATTGAACTTGAATGCCAAGGATGCAGCTTGAGATGAAAGGCACTTGACGAAATAAAATTGCATTGTTGTATGAGTCTCATACATGCGGCTTGGCATAATTAAAAAAAGAGAGACATGATATTGTTTTCTCATTCAAAGAATGTGATGGCTAAATCTAAAGAAATGTCAGTTATTTTCCCTGGTGTCCAAGTAACCCAAAGAGAACATGCATTTAAATAAAAGAGCCAAGAAGCACATCAAATGATGGTTGCAATGATACACCGCACTTTTTTTTTTTTTTTAACTTGTTATTCACCAGCAAATAGAACAAAATCATATAGGGGACATGAACCAAGTTCCTAAAATACTTTGACCTGGTTTTCTTGATCTGGACATACAATAGGTATATCATATTTATGAGGATTCACCCTTTTTGGGTGGGGGCATTATCAGGGATTGAACTCAGGGGCTCACTGAGTTGCTTAGTGCCTCACTTTTGCTAAGGCTGGCTTTGAAGTTGCAATCCTCCTGCCTCAGCCTCCCAATCTGCTGAGATTATAGGCACGCAGCACCAACGTGCACAGCCAAGGATTCACCACTCTTGCATTTATTTATCGAACACTACTTGAGCACCTACTGTATGGGCAAGCCCTATGCCAAGTGCTAGAAATGGAGGAATGGATAGATTAAGAGTTTGAAGTCAGCCGGGCACGGTGGTGCATGTCTGTAATCCCAGCACTTGGGAAGCTGAGAAAGGAGGATCTCGAATTCAAAGCCAGCCATCAGCAATGGCGAGGCACTTAGCAGTGAGACCCTGTCTCTAATAAAATACAAAAAGGGCTGGGGATGTGGCCCAGTGGTCGAGTGCCCCTGAGTTCAATCCCCGGTACCAAAAGAAGAAAAAAAAAAGAGTTTGAAATCTAAGAATTTATGACCTAGAGAAGACAGGTGTATTAAGCACGTGATTCTTATTTAGTGCTACTGTAGCAAGAACCACTCTTTATTAAGAACTTGCTGCATGGTATGTATGGTTTTAAATGGGTTTTTATATGATGAATCCATTTAATCAGCTTAATACTCCTAAAAGTTATCTGCTATTATAAATCTCCATTTTATAGGTAGGAAAACTGAGGCCAGAAGCTAAGAGCTCTGATTCAAACTCAAGGAATTTGACCTCAGGACCAGAGTCCTGGAACGGCACTCAACAGTCTCTTAACAAAGGGGTTGAGTCACATCTTGGGGTCACAGTGCAGAAAAGCCCCTCATTTTACTTCTGGGCTCAGGGAACATGTGAGATGATGTGTTTGTCTCAAAGATTCTCTGCACAGAGAAGTTGGGCAGGATATTTCATGCAGAGAAGGAGCACATGCCCAGAAGATGATATTTGTAACAGACCTAAAAAAGAGCATTTCAACCTGTTAAACTTGCCTCTTTTCTTTTTAAATAACACTCAGCATTACCAGTAGTTGAATATTCAATATTTGTCTTCCCTGTGGTTCTGGAAACTTCGGGAGTGCAGGTGCCTGTCTTGCTGACCACTATATGCTAATGCCCAGCTCATTCTTAAGAAATGAATTTGAGGCAAATGAACAAATCCAGTCAAGGCAGAGCAGTAAGATAAGGATTAAGCTAATATTGGCCATCACAGACAGGGGTTAATGTTCAACTTCATTTTATACCCATATTAGCATTTTAAAATTCTCACTTCACACTGCTCTTTTGTAGACAGGCCCATGGTATTCTTAAAAGACTTTAAAAGCACAGTATTGTCAAAACTCCCATTACTACATGTTTCAGTAACATTCTGTACATATATCTGGAGCAATTACTCTGTGCATAGAATTCTAAGCATAGTGCTGTACTTTACCCATGATAGCCATTAATTAGATGAAATGAAATGATGTTACCATTGCATGCAGCACATTTTAAAGTGCAAACCCATGTGGGACAAGAAATGAGCTCTCTTCTTTTCTCTTGTATATGAAAACCATGCCAAAGGCCAGTGCAGACACCTCTCAAATAGTCAGGCTTTCTTAGGAAAGCTGGCGGGACCATCTTACAAGAAGAAATGTTTTGTCTTTGCTAGTCATCTCAACAGAGATGTCTGAGGCTGAGGGTAAGAGAGGAAGGACAGGATCCATTTGCCAAACACTTTAGTGTCAGACTAGAGGAGGTTTGGTGATCTGATTATTCTCTTTTAAGATGTCTTTGCAAATATCAAATGAGAAAAGCATCTGTCTGGAAGGGTTCTCTAGTTCTCATCAATATTGAAGGTGCAAAGACAGGGCTTGGTAATTTTGTTTTTCACCAATAAAATTGTTGATTAGGAAATTATTGTAAGTATAATTCAGATGTTTAAGACAGGCATTTGATTTTTCCTTGAAATAATTTCCCAAATTTTGGCCCAAAGATATATTTTTGCCTACAACCTGGCAGAATAATGCATGTTTATAATCCTTCCCCATCTGGAATAAGCAGGGGAGCTTGGAAACTCAAAAGCAGCATCATTTCTGCCTCCCAAGGGCACTACACTCACAAGAAAAGGCAGCAGGCTCTGAGCCTAGTCTGAAAGTGGCCTTTTTCAAGATAACAGCTGAACTTCAGGTTAAATACATTAATGGGGGGGGGGGGAGAAGAGAGCTTTGTGTTAGCCTGACCTGAATTCCACTTTTGACCCTCCTACTTAGTGGCCTTTTGTCTTTGGGCAAATCATGAAGCTGGCGTCGAACAGTATTCCCTCCTCTCTTTGATTATATTTCCAAGTCAGAGTGGAAGAGGAATGTTAGAAACAGCCAGATGTTCCTTTAGATATAAGACAAAACAAGTCATTACTTGCCTAACTCTGAATTAAACAAAAATTTGAAACAACATGTTACCTAGCCCTGTTCTAGCTCTGAAACAACGTGAAACTTGAGAATCATTCTTTTTTTTTTTTTTTTTTTAATTACACAAAATTTGTGGCATATTTACAATGTGCCAACCACTGTGCTAAACACAAAGGATACCTGGGAAAGCAAATATAGACACAGTTCCTTTGGAGTGGTTTACAGTTTACCAGATTGTCCCATATAAACTATCTCTGTGATGTGAAGAGACATGATGGATGACCCTTACTACAGATGACAAAACTAAATCCAAGGGCCAGAAAAATCTGACACAAGGAACTGGAGTCAGAAGCTAGTAAGCTAGTCTCAAACAGTTTATTCCAAAGTCAGTGCTCTTTGCATCGTACCTGTGGTATTTCCATTTTGTTCCAACAGCATCACAGACAGTCTTTTAAACAGGTGATAACATCCTTTTTTTTTTTTTTTTTTTTTTTTTTTTTTTGGTATTGGGGATTGAACTCAGGGGCACTCGACCATGGAGCCACATCCCTTTTTTGCATTTTATTTAGAAATAGAGTCTTGCTTAGTGCCTCGCTTTTGCTGAGGCTGGTTTTGAACTCACGATCCTCCTGCATCAGCACCAGCCCCCACCAGCCTCTGTGATGACAGGCATATGCCACCATGCCCAGTGACAATGTATTTTTGCTTACACCATTCCATGAAATTCTGTGATGTAGATTTTTTTTTTAAAATTATCTCTGTATTTCATTAATAACATTGAGGCCCAGACAGATGTGGTGGCCCATCTAAAATCACCTGACTAGTTAGGGACAGAGCAGAGCCTGAATTCTAAGATGCCAGACTCTGTCTACCATCCATGGACTCCCTCTTAAGTACTTCCATATTAAGGATCTTTGAGCCCTATTTTGATGGTCTTAGATTATTTCCATAACCTATGTAAATTATAATTAAATTTTGGCTACTAGGCCATTTTGTGGCAAAACCTCAACAAGCTGGGAGCTGAGACCTGCAGGCTTGGAAAGTTATTTATGGTAAGCTCTGAGGGCTGCTGTTACTCAATCTATGTGCCACAGCAAAGCATTTACTTGTCTACGCAAGCTGGCTACTCAACTACATTTTTTCTTTATTCCCCCTCAGCAAAAATGGGGAAACCAGTTTTCTGCATATGGAAGCATTTCTATACTGCTAGATTTCCTGATGAGGATTGGGTGGGATGGGGGAAGCAGAATTTGCAACTCCGCGTCAGAAGAAATAGATATTTCTGAGTGAGGCTGATTGGACCAGGTTCTGCATTGCCAAAGATGTCTCCAGGAAAAAAAAAAAAAAAAATTTTTTTTTTTTTTCATTTTCATCCCCTTTTCACCATTTGCAAAAGTAAGTGCTCTCTCAATCTGCTTATAACCTGTGAGGACACAAAATCCAGAAAATCTATACTTTTTCTTTTCCTTTCTTTTCCTTATTGCTGATCTCTGCAGTAGGTTCAGCTTTCTGCCCTCAGCTCCTGAATAGGCACAAACAAAAAGGTGAATGGAGGCTTCCTTAGGTGCTGTGACCACACTAAAGTTTTTAAAATATGTAAGTGCTGTCTGAATAGATGGCACCTTTAAATTTGGCATGCCTAACATAATGTCATGTGTAAATCTATACCTAACACATTATTCTATTCTCAAACAAAGGGCTTCTCAAGCTGCCAAGGGCGTGACAGACAATATGACACATGATTTTAGTGTTCTAAAAAATATCCATGTTTCTCCTTCAAACAAGACTTTCCCCTTGATGTGGTTTGATCATTATACGACACTGGTCTGCTTCATCAGGTAAAGACGTGTCCAGGGTACAGGCGCTCATCTCCTTGGCTGCTTAGAAACACAGGTGAACAGGAAGAAACCTGAAGTGTCTGAGTGACTTGGTGGGAGGTGGGGACACTTTTAAACCAGAGGGTTCAGTGCATCCCAGGTACTTTGTTGCCTCAAGGTTGTCTGAGGGGGTGTGAATGTGTAGCTTTCCTCTTGATTCTCAGGGGCCCTCAGCGCCCTCTCTTTTTTGTTGCTCCTAGCACCGTGGGCCATCAGGGAGATTATCATTCCTTCTTACAGATGAGAAAACTGAGGATCAGAGAGAGACTTGGAAGCTTCTCTCAGGTTACACATGAAGTAAGTGATTTGAATTCAGTTTTAACTCCTCATCAGACTCTTCACCTGCTTGAAAGAGGTTCATGGGCATTGAAGGTGCTCTTCCCAGGATTTGGAGGGAGGAGCACTGGTCCCTAAGGTCTCCTCCCTCCCTGACACCCGGCGGGATCCTGGACTTTCATAGCTCTAGAGCTCTAGGCAGTGACTCAAAAAGTCTTTCACTTCTGATTTTTAAATTGTATTTACTGCCTTTTGTGTGTGTCATATAAATCAAATTCATAAATAGTTAAGGATTATAACACTATTCTTTAAAGCACTTAACAGGAGGTGGGGTGGATTGAATTTTTATTTAAATCTGACATCACTATTGAAATGTTCGCATTCATATCTTTTCCCCAGTTCAGCTGAACTCCTAATAGCAAAGCTGATGTGTTTGGCTCCATTGTCCTCTCTCCCTTGCTCCATCCCCTCGCTCCTTGTTTTCTTCCTCCGGACTGGAACTGGCACAGTGCTAGTGCCTAATAGCTGCTCAATAAAGAACTACAGTATTGCTTTGCTATTTTTTATCATATTTAATTTTTTTCATACACAAAGCCACAAAGGTTTTTAAACATTAGTTTAAAGAAGCATTAATAATTCATGCCTGCCACAATAAAGTAACTCTTTATAGTGACATATCGAATCAGTATTATCAAATGTGCAAGCTATACTTAGACAATATGCAGATCAATGAAAACCAGGGCCACCTTCTAGGAAGGTTTGAAGAATTTACAATATAAAGGGCATTTAATACTGTATATGAAGCCATGCCTAATTTTCTAGAACACTTCTGGGTTCCCATAATTTCAGTTTTTTTTTTTTTTAACCAATAAAGGCAAATGATTACATGTGTAGTGGAATACAATTCTACCTTCATTCCACAGTCAGTGTTTTTTATAAGTTCCTCAATTGGAAGAAAGCAAATCAGGAGCTCTGATTTAGAGAAATTAAGTCTCTGTAGTTTGATGGCACAAGAAAGCCTATCAAGTGGATTAGCAAATATACAATTCTCTAGCCAGGCGCGGTGGTGCACACCTGTAATCCCAGCACTTGGGAGGCTGAGGCAGGAGGATCGCAAGTTCAATGCCAGCCTCAGCAATGGCAAGGGACTTAGCAACTCAGTGAGACCCTGTCTCTAATAAAACAAAAAGAGCTGGGGATGTGGCCCAGTGGTCAACTGCCCCTGAGTTCAATCCCCAGTATCAAAACAAAACAAAACAAAACAAAACAAAAAAAAAAACAAGCAAATATACAATCCTCTGCTTTTAGAATCTGGGAGCCCAAAGACACACTGCAGATCTGTTCACTTTCTGAGCTCTCATGCATGGAGGGTATGATAGGTGTGATGCATGCTACTATTTTCAATAACTATGCAAGCTGACCCTTAACATCCCCATTTTATAGACAAGGGAACTAAGGCTCAGCATCACATGGGTAGGCATTGACAGAACAAAGAGTCAGACTCTGGTCTGTGGAGTTCTTCAGCCGATGTTCTTTCTACCACTGCCACGCTACTGCTTGGGGACCCTGATCTCTTCCTCTGTGCAGAATTCACTGGTGTACAGCGCTCCAAGCTAAGAACCATTGCCTTAAAATGACAGAGGAAAATGGAGTTGGTCAGATGTGACCCAAAGCAAAGATCTAATTCAGAATCATTTAGTTTCCTGTCTGCCACCTGAGACCACAGTCATATTTCTCTAGTGCAGGGGCTCATTGGAGGAAGACCCACAGACCTACTCTCTCAGACTGACTTTTTATGGTGGCCCTGCTGCCAAATGACTTCCCAGTTACTAACATTTAAAATCACACTTGCTACATGACAGTTGAAACACCCATGCCTATACTCAAAATCCCCCTTGCTGGCTTTTTAGCAGATCCTGGCTTGCTCTTCACTCCTGTGTTCCTGTCTCCAGGACCTCAGGGCTCTCTGGAAAGGCAATGCTCCGTGCGTCCTAATGATGCAAGAGGTGGAAAGAGCCTTCTGAAAAATTCACAGGACTCATCCCTCGCTGCAGCTCACTCTGTATTTCTATGTTAAAACACAAAACAAAACTCTAGCTATGAGTATCTGATGTCTGAATGAAGAAGTACTTCGAAGGATCACGATGGGAAGAAATGATGATGAGAGATATCAGCAATTGACTACATAAAACAAATTTCTGCATACCAAAAATTCATTAAAAAATAAAAGGCAAATAGAAGTGACAAAGGTCTGATATCTTTAATAGAGATGGATCTTTCATGAATTGAAAAAAACTTAGAAAAATACACAAGGGTCATGAATAGAAAATTCAGACAAAAAGCTAAACATAAACATAAAAAGAATTTTGTCTTCCTAATAATCAAAGGAATATAAATTAAACCTATATTAAAGGACTAGTTTTGTATATCAATATGTCAAAGGCGAAAAAGAAAGATAATTTCCAATTTTTGTAAGCACGTGGGAAGTGGTTTTCCTTTTTGCAGTTTGATACACACTGAATGAGAAGCTTGCTTCTCATTACTGTCCAACTTTGCATTTCTTTGACTATAAAAAGTTTTTAAAATGTTGATATCCTGTGACCCATTAATTCCAATTCTAGCACTCTGTGCTAAGGAAGTAATCAAAGATGGGAATATGAACATGTTTATTATAGCATTGCTTGCATTTAAAAAATTGGGTTGAGAGGAACCTAAATACTCAGAAAAATGAATTAGTTGAATAAGTTATGGTTTGTGCATTACTATACAAGCATAAAAAATTGTAAACAGTTGTAGAGCACTTGCCGAGAATGCATGAGGCACTGGGCTCAATCCCAGCACCACATAAAAAACAAATAAATAAATAAATAAATAAATACAGGCATTGTGTCTATATAAAACTAAAATAAATAAATAAACAGCAACAACAAAATGCTCACGACACACAGCCATACATGTGCATACATACACACATACACAATATAATCTTAGTTACTTAAAATGTATCCAGTACACATATACACACAAAGATGAAGGGAATTCACTAGTGTTCAACAGGGATTACTTCTAGATCGAGGAAATATGGTATTATGGGTATCAATTTTCGACTCTGTAACATTTTCTATAATGAACATGCATTGCCTTTATAATAACAAAATTCCAATTATGTTATTAAGACAATCAGAAAAGAAAACATGTAGGTGGCCTGTGTTGGAAGCTCCACCAACAAAGTCTAACAGACCCTTGTGGTAAAGTTAGACAATCCAACAGGAGCCTACCTGGTTATTGTTAACACACCACTGAAGCAGAAAACTTAAAATGAACTTTTTTTTTTTTCTTCTTGGCAGTTCTGTGAATTGAGCCAGGGCCTTGTACATGCTAGTCAAGTATTCTACCACTTAGGTGGACATACCCCAACAGGTTATTAAATGTGTATTAATACCTGCTTAAAAATCAGGTACAATGAACAGGAGATATTTGCTACCACAAAGGTGAAGTGCAATCAGTTACTATTTGACTTGATACATAGGAACTGGCTGTTCTAAGAAAGCACCATTACTTAATATAACAATTCTTCTAAAAATATGGAAACTTTTTACTAAAAAGTAATATATGTACATCAGTGAATACTGAAAAAGTAGGGAAAATTGATAGAAGAAAAAGAATTATATTTCCACTATGCAAAGACAACTGTAATTCAAATTTTGTTGCATGTGTACCCTTAAGATTGATATTTTATTTTTACTGGTTTATATTTGCTCCTTTTTGTTGGTTCATAATTAAGATCATTAAGGTCATAGTATATTTTGTTTTCTAATTAAATAATGTTTAAATTGATCATCTGTTGCTTCTTCCTTTTTTTTTTTTTTGCATTGGAAGAAAGATCATCATAATTTAAAAGAATTGCAATTCACTGTGTATGTGTGAGAGAGAGAGACTGACTATCTATGCCTATGAAGAACAGGCCATACTATAGGGTCAAAGAAAAACCCGTAGGACCAAATTACCAAGCAAATACTATTGCTAAGGTTCTAATATAAGGCTGGGAATCCAGAAGTTTGAGGATCTGAAGGCATTTTATTGTATTCATGTCTACAGCAATAGAAATGAAAATGAGACCAATCATGGTTTGTATTTTTAAAGGATTTGTGGTTCTCTGTTCCAAGTATCAACTATTTGGCAAGAGGACTTTGGGTCTGTAATTGCCATTCATCATGATCACAGCCAGCTGAGTCATGTCAGCCAAAGAGGACTCACCCCCAAATGTCAGTGGTATCTGAAAAAAGATTGTTGCTAGAGCAAGCAGTAATGTTTGCTTCAAGATGTGTTTGCAATGCAGCTGAAAGCCTCAAGAAACTTCTAATACTTGAGGAAAAATCCAGATAATATTTTTAATTATCTCCATCCATCACTTGAGAAAACAATGAGTGAATGAAACAAGATAGGCAGAGAAAAGTTTTCTTGTGGAAAAAGTGGTACCCAAATATCGAGGAAGCAATGTGTAAATCAGATTGAGGTTTTGTTATTTCTTTGATCTTTATTTTTTAAAAAAAATTATGGATTTCAAATAATAAATGTTAACATCATAACGGATACTGTTTATCCAGTGGCTCAAGTACTGTGTCCCTTGTACATGTTACAAACGTCCAATTCTTTCACAGTCCTTGGTCTTTATTCACTCTCAAAAGCAGATGAAGCTGACTCATAGTGGGAAAGATAGAATTTGAATCTAGTGCTTTATTTTGCTTTGCCATGGATATCTTTTTAAAGCAGAGCCTGAATTATATCTATCATGCCATTACAAAGGGATCATTTTGGTCTTTAAGAAGAACAAGTTGGAATATATTATTAAGTTTCACAACTATTCCCATAAGTTCAAGCAGTAGGACACTTTGTTAAAAGGTGTTTTTCTCCTTCACCCTGTTTTGCATAGTCAATAGCTAGCATGTATCCACAGCTCCTGCAGTGAAGGAGGGCTCTGGGTTCAAGTTTGGCACACATGATTGCATTTAACCCTCACCACAATTCTGTTGAGAGGGAGAAAAGAACCTGCCAATCAAACAAACAGAACCCCATTTTTCAAATTAAACTGAAGCACAACAAAGTTTTGTGACCTGCCTAAGACCCACAGCCAGCAAGAGGCAAAACTGGCATTCCCTTCAGTCAAGAGCCATCCTCTTCCAATGAACTATTGTCTCCATTAATCAGACGGACATCCTTCTCACACAATCACAGAATTAGAATAGGAGGGCATCTTAAGAAGCTCCTCATAGCAAACCATCTGGGACAAAGAACAATGAGAGGACACTGATTTGCCATGGGTCACACAGGGAAGGAATGGCAGTGCAGAATGTCTGTTCCCAATTTGGTATCTTAAAAATATTATCTGGTAAAGAATTGATAGTCACAGGTGGAAGTTTTACTATCAGTCTTTGACCTCCTAGCAGCTCAGTTTAGTTTGCATGTTATGTCACTCTTCACTCATTCCTTCACATCAAAGGCCCTCAGCCACAGTGCACTGTCAATCCTCAGCTCTTTCTATACCTCCTTTCATATCCTTGTCCCAGGCCCAGAGCTGGACAGACCCACAGATAACATTTAGGAACACAGAGCACCCCACTTTTACTGACAGCAAATGACTCATGAAACCCTGAGCCTTTTGTTCTCCCTCACGTTCTAGACAACTCTTTTCTCCTCCCCTGCAAAAGGCTTTCATGAACTCCCAATCCCCCCCCCCCCCCCGCCCCAGTCTCCCCAAATGGACAGGGACTCTGTGCTCAGTCCTAAGTTGGAGCACAAAAAAAAAAAAAAAAAAACAAAAAAAAAACATAAATAGGTCTAAACTTCAGAATGCTCTCTCTAGTGTGTTCCTGAGTGTTGCGGCTAATGACAGAGGGCCAGCAGACACATGTTCAACTTTCCACCCGCTTGGGCCTTTCCCAAGTGCTGGAGTGCAGCAATAAACCGCGGCTTGACCTTTCTGCTCAGTCCCGTGGCTGTGTTTTGGGACGTCAAGTCTCCCTTAGAGTTTGTAAGAATTGGCTGGAGAACAGTCCTTGACTCGAACAACTGAAAAATGTACTTAACACTGCATTGATTTTCCATATAATTTTATAAGCACAAACATTCTCTTTCATTTCCTGACAAACAACTATATTCCCTAAAGTGTCCAATAAAAATCAGTAATTTGCACATCACTGTCTTCAGTGGCTATTGTTTGGGGTTAGTCACCAAGGCCAAGGTCTTTCTCCTGCTGTCTCCACCCCTCTTTCCCCACCCCCAAACAAACCATAAAGTGGAAAGGGGTGGTGGCTACATAGGCCTTCCTGATACTGTATTCAAAGTCCTTTGTGGAAAAAGATGATTTTCAAGCAATACATAATTTCTCAAGCATGGAAAAAGGAAGCTAAGGGCAAAGATGAAAAGTGCTACACCCGCCTCAGTGCTGCGTCCAACTTTGAAATGCACAGCCTGTACCAGCTGCCTCCCCTCTGCCTCCCCTTGCGCTCACCTCAGCCCTGAGCAACCACAACTCCGCCCCGTGCTTGCGTGCAAAGCTAAGATGATTAATTCAATGACTGACAAATGTCTGAATCCAAATGGGCACCGGGTCCTCCGTGGCAGGTGTTACGGACAGTTGCATCATAAGACAAGCAAAGGCAAGAGTGGAAACTGAAAGTGGGAGGTCCTCCTTCCCAGGACTCTTTCTGCTGTGCCCTCTCCTCCCAGCACCAGGGACACTTCTTGAATCTCCTCCCTCACATCCAGGACATCCTTTCCTCCCAACCAAACTGTCTGAAACATGACCCAGGCGGATGGTGGCAGCAGAGAAACAAAGAGAAAGGTGTGGATTCTCACCCAGAAGCCTTGTCTCCTCCGTCCTAGAGACACACAATCCTCAGGAGATAGGATACTCTGGTTGCCAGGGGGACCCGAAATACCGGTTTGTCACAATCCTGAAGGAATTGGCTCCCAATGCAGAGAGGGAAGATGTCAGTCATTCAAAACCTAATGTGGCTCGGCCTGAAGTGGAAAAAGAAGAAGCAAAAAAAAAAAAAAAAAAAAAAAAAAAAAGCATTCCTCAGCAATGGGTAAGCAGAGAAGCATAGTAGTTATGGCCATGCTCTCCCTGGCAAGAAATGCTACCGCCCCATCAGTCCAGACAGAGACAGGACATCGCGTGTGGGTCGTGTCAGGAAGTGTGCATTCTTACTAGGTGTTTAGGTGGTGTTGTTTTTTCCTGAGCCCTGGCACTGGGGAGTGTGGAATGGCTCAACCTGTT
Source organism: Tamias sibiricus (assembly GCA_025594165.1). Lineage (NCBI taxonomy): Eukaryota > Metazoa > Chordata > Mammalia > Rodentia > Sciuridae > Tamias > Tamias sibiricus. The sequence goes on from CM046657.1 coordinate 75,866,290, forward strand.
GTAATCGAACATGTGGGTTGCTGCTTGTTGCAAAGATATTGCAGCAGCCTCTTCATTACAGGAGGCTGTTCTTGGATGCTCAGAATTAATTTCCTTGTCTGTGGTTGCCTGCTTGTGCACTGGGATGGGGGTGGGGAGGGGTACTGGGTGGGAGTGTGGACTGTAGAACAAAGGGGATATTGGGCAGAAAGGAACTGACAGTGTCTTGATGCTCCCCAGAGTTCCCATGTGCTGGGAAGTGGGCCTGATGACCACTTGGGGTCTGCCACATGCCAGGGGGAGGGCAAGCCAATGCATTCTCTATGCATAGTTGGGCCCTAATATCCCTAGCTTTAATCCTACCCCCAGAACTTTAGCTCCAACTTAAATGACGATCCTGGCATCTCAGCTGGCCCTCTATGTCTTAGGCTTCCTGATCATAGCAGATGGCAGAAGGTAGCACAGTCCAGCAGAAAGAGGAAAATCACTTACTTACCCACCTTTGGCTCATTCACTCACTTATTTATTTACTTCTGCATGCATGCACTTGCAGTCCATTCAGGCAGTCATTCATTTGTCCTTGCATTCATTCATTCATGCATTAATTCATTCATCCATTCTCATACTCATTTGCCTATTCAATATTCACTCATTTGTATATATACTCATTGACAAATATTAATTTACATTGTCATTCGTTGACATGTTCATGAATTCTCTTATTAATCCATTCATGCAATTCATGCCCTAGCCTGTATGCATTCATTTTTGCATATGTGTTACATTTGCTTTGCTTGCGAGTGCTTGTTCCTATATCCGTTCCATCCATTCATTCAATCATTCATTTACTCACAGATACGTTTTTCAATCATCTTTATGTGCACTTCTTTATGGGCTCATTCATTTAACCTCTTTTCTGTTTAAGACACATCCTAGGATCTACTATGTGTTTGGCGAAAAGAAGAATGAGGCACCCTTCCTGATGGAGTTGAGGACAAAAGACGTGGCCAGACTAACACAAAGAGGAAGGTACTAGATGGATGCCATAGAAATGGGCAGAGGGCAGCCAGAAGATGTTGGTTGTAAGGAGGGTTGTAGGACCCAGTTGGGGAGGGGGCATTGGACTTAGGTTCAGTCCCACTAACTAGACCAGGGGACTTGAACTTCATTCTCCCTTCATCATAGCTTTGTGTTGCTTAATTACTCTCTCTGAAGCTCAGTCTCCTCATCTGTAAAATGGTGAGGAATGCTGTGGATGGCTCTGGGTGGTTGGGAGGAATAGCTGGAGGTCACTGGTGTCAAGAGCCTCACAGATTAAAAAGGTGCTCTGTAAATGTTTATTTTCTTCCTGCTTCCCCTCTAAATTCCCTTTCCAAACCTCTGTCAGCAAGTTCACCTTTACCTTCTCTGGGGAAGTTGCTGGAAAGCAACCCTGCACCCAGGCTGCTGGTCAGGCTGGTAGGGCCAGAACTTAATCTCCCAGAGGCTTCTAGACCTTGGAGGGCCCTGGAGAAAGGCTGAGGGAAACTGTCAAACAGTCTTTCAGATGTAAAACCTGCCAAGTGAATTGGCCAAAGGAATCTATGCACAGGATTTGCACAAACTCTCTTCACTGGGTGAAAGGGGATGAAGGATTTTACTAAGCACTGAGTGAGATCAGGGTTTGGGAGCCTCTTTAGAGGGGATGATGGGGAGGAGAATGGAGGGGTCTGGCTGGCTCAGGGGGAGGGGGTGGGGGTTCTTCTTCTGCAGGTCTGAGGGGGAGGGGAGGCAGAGAAGTTTGCCCTCTGTCCACGCCCCTTGTGGACACTGCGGGTATGTCCTCTCGCTTGTTTCTCACAGTAGCCTCATGAGCCAGAAATTATTACAAATGAGGAAACTAAGAGACTCAGCAATTTGCTCAAGGTCACACAATTAATAAGTGATAGAAGCAGAATTGAAATGCAGGTCTGACGGACTCCAAAGCCTCTGCTTTCATCCACTGTCACATGGTCTCATGGAGGGCTTCTACCCTCTGTGGATAATTTTTTAAAGGTTCATTTAATTGGGATATGAAGGGTCATTGTCTAAAGATTTTCTTACTATTTTTTCTAAGTGAAACTTGAAGTGTGAATGGCAGTAGGCCGAAGTCTTCAAGGGGACACATGGGGATATTAATATCAGAGTCATGTTCAATGCATGTGTCCAGTATATATTATCTTCATTTTTATTGTAAAATGCTTTGAGTAGTGGGGAGCATAAAAATCTGACATCAGGGCTGGGGTTGTGGCTCAGCGGTGGAGTGCTCTCCTAGCACGTGCGTGGCCCAGGTTCGATCCTCAACACCACATAAAAATAAAGGCATTGTGTACAACTAAAACAAATAAATAAATATTTTAAAAAAATCTGACATCAAACATAAGTAGCTCTATGGTTTACCATCTTGCTCCAAGGCTGGGGTTCTGGGGCTGGGGCTCTCTTGAAAGGACTGGCTTTTTAGCCCAGGCTTTCAGTAAGAAATTAAGACTGTACCAGGTTTGGTGCTGGCATTCCAGATATGTAGCCACAGGCATGGCAGGGACAAGAGCAATCAGAGGGACATTGCTAGGCAGAAGGGTCTGTGTTATGAATGAATTGTGCCTAGCAGCCCCTGTACCTTAGGATGTGACTGTATTTAAAGATAGGGCCTTTAAGTAGGTAGAAACAGAGACCCTGTCTCAAAATTTTAAAAGGGCTGGGGATGTGGCTCAGTAGCTAAGCACCCCTGGGTTCAATGTCTCCTGGTACAATAAAAAAAAAAAAAAAAAAAAAAAAAAATTGAGGGCCCTCAGATGGGCCCTGGTCTAATTTGACTTGGGCCCTTCTATGAACAGAAGACCAGGACACAAGAGGGACACCAAGGGCTCCTTTGCAGTGGGTGACCTGTGAAGAGGCAGCCATCTGCAAGCCAAGCAGAGAGATCTCAGAGGAAACCATCCCTGCTGGCACCTTGACCTTGGACTCCAGCCTCCAGAACAGAGAAGGAAATGTCTGCTGCTGGAGCCACACAGCCTGTGGTATTTGTTTTGGCAGCCCTGGCTGACTGGTTCAGCCAGGGGAGAATCTGTGGGAGTCCAGGGCAGGGAGGGTGACTTGGGGGAATGGGGAACAGTGGCCACGCACAATCAGTAGGGAGGGACTCCAGCATCTAACAACTATCAAAACCCACCTGGGACACACTGCTGAATCAGCCCTGAGCACATGTGACATAAACAAAGGGGAAGGAAAGGGGAGAACCTGCCCAGAAAGCTATTCTTTTTTTTTAATTTTTTTTATTTTTTTTATGTTACTGTATTTCTTATACATTTATTTTTATGTGGTGCTGAGGATTGAACCCAGTGCCTCACACCTGCTAGGCAAGCACTCTACCACTGAGCTACAACCATAGCCAGAGAGACCTTCTTAAGTAACCAGAGACCCAGTGAGGCACAGGGGCAGGAGGGGTAAATACCAGCTCCCCCCAGAGGAGATCTCAGGTGGGGGAAACATGAAGACCTCAGGGTGAAAGTGGCAGGCTAAGCACACTGGCTGGTTTTATTTCCTGAACCCTCCACTGAAACTACAGGAGTTTTGTTTGTTTCTAAGGCATAATCTGATGAAGACAGGGAGCACGGGAGTGAAGAGATCCACAGTAGCTAACAGCAGGTGACAAGCGACTAGAAAGCCCATTCTGAGTCAGTGGAGGGGGAAGCTGACAGTTGTCCCAATTTCCACCGTCAAACCTGCAAATAGCTCAGGAATTGGCAGCTTCAGGTACTTTTGGCACTTCAGAGTGGGAAGAAGTTCGATCCCTAGGACCTCTGCCTCACTTTGCCTTTCTGGGAGACTTCATTGCCCACCCAAGGGGGAGCATGCAACAGCAGCTCAGCCCTGCAGGGCGCCAGGTACAGCTGAGGCAGAACACCACAGTGACCAGCAGGAGGCGACATGCACATCTGCTCACGGAAAGCCAGACCAGCCCCACTGCCAGTGCCAGAGGACCACAGGCCAGACCAGGTTACTACTGCTGCTATAATTGCCACCCATCAGTGAATTAAAACAACCAAACTTCATTATCTTACAGTTCCACAAGTCAGAAGTCCAATAGCAGTTTCAAGGACGAAAATCAAGGTGTTTGTAGGACTGTGTCCCTTCTGGAGACCTAAGGCAAATCTTGAGCCATGCTTTTCTCAACTTGTCAAGGCTGCAGACATTCCTTGGCTCAACCCTTCCTCACTTCGATCCCTGCTTTGTGATTGCGTCTCCTTCTTGGAGTCTGAGCCTCTTGCCTCTTTCTTCTCAGAACTTCTGATTATGGTGGAGCCACTGGAGGATTCAAGAGGCTCTTGCCATGTCAAGAACTTTAATTTGAAGACATCTTTAAAGTATCCTTTGACATCTAAGTAACATATTCATAGGTTCTAAGAATCAGTGCATGGGCCTTTTTTGGGGGGAGCATTATTTTGTTGACCACACAGGGCATCAAAAAATCTACTCTAGGAATCTAGATAATCTGACCAGCTCCAAGAGGAAGGGACTAAAGGGACTGATGATAGGGGTTCCCAACACTTGACTATGTGAGCTCTCCTGTAGCAACACTCACATAGACAAACCCCACCTGCGTGCTCAAGTAACCCTTCATCTCCAGTCTTTAAACACTGGCAGACATCTGGGAAAAACCAGCATGGGAGATAGAGACCAAGATGGAGAAAGGAGACTCCAGGGAGATGAAGTCCATATAGGGAATTGACAGTGTGTAAAGCAAAATGGGAAAATGGTACATTAGAAGGGTGGGGAGAGAAAGCTGAGATCTTTCAGGAAATAATACAATAACTAAATACAAAACCAAGGAAGTGGAGGAAGTGGAAAACATGAGAGAAAAGTGAGTATGTCGGCAGATTGACTTAAGAGATTCCATACCTAAACGATAGGAGTTCTAGAAAGGAAAGCACAGAAAGTGAATAAGAAAATCATCAGTAAAATTATTCAAGGATGTTTTCCAGAATCTAAGGGCATGTGCTTTGAGACTTAAGGGTTCCATTGCCTAGATAAAACTATACCTACTGTAGGTACATCACTGTGAAATTTCACAACTTTGGGGACAAGAAGAGTTCTTAAAAGCTTCTAGAGAAGAAAGGGTACCAGGCACAGCTGAGGCAGAACACCACTCTGCCATGAGAGGAGGAATCTGAGTGTCTTCGGCCAGCTCAGTGGCGATGTTGGAAACTGGAAGGCAAATGAGTGATACCTTCAAGATCCCAAAGGAATCACTTCCAACTCAATTCTGTGTGTGTGGGGGGGTGGTGGTGGTGGTGGGGCGATGCAATAGGAAGCCAGGAGAAGAGAGGTAGAGACAAGATAGCGGTGCCCCCAACATAGAGGATATCAGTCCAGGAAGAGAAGGCCAGAAGGTCTCAGGAGAACAACTGCATCCTGCTCCCAGCCCCTCCCGGCCAATGGTTAGAAGGAGACATCTTGTCATCTCTTAATAAGCCTAAAGTTGCCTTTGTTGCCAAACATCCAAAAGAAGAGTTTTGTACGTTGAGCCAGCACCTATGTAGGTGGACTCATTCTCTAAGCCTTTCTCTGTTATTTGGTTCCCTTTTTACAGATCTGCCTCAGTTTCCCCTCTGGTTTCTAGGTCCCTAATGACCCACATCCCCCCCATTGCCGGGGGCACTGCCTCCCTGATACACCCCACCTGTGCCAATCTTTTCCCAGGGGGCTGGAGACTGCTTGCTAGCTCCAGACATGCCTGAGTAGCTCCTTGGAGCTGTGATGTTGCTGCTGAGGTTTCCACAGGTTCATTCACCCACCGGCAGGGACGACCCCATCTTTCTGATGTCCTGAGGTCCCCCCTCTTTGGTCAATGCACTCTGGGCCGGGAACTCTCCACAACTCAGGATCACCCTCAGCACCCAAATCTTCCCCCAGTCCCTGCTCCAGGCCTCTTCCTTTACTCCCCTGATGGTGGGAGCCCAAAGGAAGGTGAGAGGAGGATAGTGTAGCCCAGGACGTCTCACGCCAGAGTGTCTTGGCATAGAACACCACTGCCTTTTGGTATCAATATCCTCTCACTTTCAGATTCCAAAATAGAAACCCAAACCTGAAAATGAGGGTAAGTATTAGGGAAATGAAGAGACTCAGCCTATATTTGCCTGGCCAAATCTTCACCCTTTGCTGTCTACCCCGAGATCACATTTGATCATTGAAAAGTGAGAGTGACATTTATTATGGCAGTCATCTTGAATCTACCCTAATTTTAAAAAGTAAATTATTAGCAAACACCAATTAGATAGTGTTATGAGCTATGAGTGGTACAAATTACTTACACATACTTCACTGCCAACCATGACATATCAGTTTCAACATGATTTATTGGGAGACCAAATGCCCTTTCTGTTTTATTCCATCATGTTCTCAGAAAGATGCTCATTGATTGGAGAGAGGATTGGGTGATAGAGTAAAATCTAAAACTACTAGTGGAAACTAGTTTCAAGGAAATTCATAGTACACTTGCTATGTACCAGATGCTGAGCTATAGGATTTTAAATGCCCCATCTGATTAGATCAGGGAGGTGAGAAAAACTGAAATTATTATTATGAATTATAGCCATTGATAAACTGTGCATCATGGATGTGTCTCTTAGTCACCCCTTCTGTTTTGCACCTTTAAAGTAGGGGTAACATTTTTCAACCCAGCCAAGTCAATGAGGTAAAGGACTTCACAGCCAACCCGAAAGAATTCTAATTTCTTACAAGTATTGCTGCTGAAATCATTTTTCTTGAATGGCACTTTCTAGGTTTTAAAGAATTTCAAATGCATTATATAATTTTATCCTCTCAGGATTTCAGGAGGTAGCCAGGAATTAAAACTTTCCTGGCATTTTTTGGCAATGCCATTGGCAAAAGGAAAGTCTGATGTCAACTGAAGGTGGTTGGCATTTTGAATCTACTAGGAATGTGTCAATTTTCCTGGTAGGTAGAAAATTGAAATCACTGAGATCTGGGACCAGTATGCTCAAATGTGTCAATGAGTACATGTGAATTTTCTCATTGAAAAGTTCTATATTTGGATACTAAAAGATGAGTAGGGTTGCTCTGTTCTCTTTAGTGGATCATGAGCTCCCTATTAAGGGCTGTGCCTTCCTTAGTTCAGTGTCCTCAGAGACTAATGTAGTACCTGGAAAAGAGGAGGGGGCTCATGAAGGGCCCAGTGACTGACTGACCGACTGACTGATTGACTAATTAACTGAATGACTGACAGAATGATGGAGTAGATAAACACAGGGAAGATATAGGAGACTGGCCTGGTACGTAGGAAATTAAGATCACCAAGATTTGGGGCTAGTATGTTCAAAATGTGATAAATACAAACTGAGAAGTCCCCAGCATAAAAATTAGAGTTTTTAAACTGGGAAAGGAATAGATTAAAATGCATATGTAATTTGCAAATATGAACACGTATTTATTTATGAGCAACTATGAACAAATGAAAAGCTTGTATATATGTTGCCATTTCAGTTCTAAGCACAATTTTTTATTAACATATTTCCTCATTATGACTTTTTTTTTTTTTTTTGGTGGTACCGGGGATTGAACTCAGGGGCACTCAACCACTGGGCCACATCCCCAGCCAGTTTTTGTATTTTATTTAGAGACAGGGTTTCACTGAGTTGCTAAGTGCCTCGCCATTGCTGAGGCTGGCCTTGAACTCGTGATCCTCCTGCCTCAGCCTCCCAAAGTGCTAGGATTACAGGCTTGCACCACCGCGCCCAGCTCATTATGACTTTTGACACAATTAAAGGTTTTTTGTTTATTTGTTTTCTTTTTTTTTGCTTAAAAAAATAAAAACAGGAAAGAAATCCTGAGAATTAGCCTTGCAAGTTAAACAATAAACATAAATACAATTTTGCACTTAACTAAATTTAAGTGATATTCTTCTTCCACGGCCAATAGAGAAATCAGCCATCATTAATTACATTTTTAAATGTGGAACATTTAACCAATAGCAGGACCAACACAGATTCACCTTCTACACAACAGGTAACTAATGTCCTTTCTACTGGTTGATATAAGCAACCACACAGAAAAACAATAGTAATATATCCCAAAGGTGTGGAAACTAAATGTGATTGGGCTCTGGATTGTTGGTAGAAGATATAAATAGGAAAATACAGACACACACATACATATAGTTTTCACATGTAAAGTATTTTATGGACTATGGATGCTTTTTGTCTATTAGATGGCAGCCCATCTAATTCAACTCTATGGACAGTGTTAATTCACTCATTTTACAAAAGGTAATAAGAGCTGAGAATTTCCAGGCAATGTGCTTGATGCTGGAGGCATGTGGGCAAATGCTGAACTCAAGGTGTGCACAATCTAACAGAGAGAACACACCTGGAAATCAAAGGAAAACAACCTGGTTTGATGTAAAAAGGGAAGAACAAAACAAAATGTGAGGAAGCCCAGAAGGAGGGAGGAGGAGTTAAGTTTCTGAGATACAAGATCTTGAAAAACAACTCTTTGAACCTGGTATTGTTGGAAGCCAAGTCTGACTCCCATTGTGGTCAGGGATCTTTCCAAAGTGAGAACTGGGGACCCTGTTGCTCCTCTCCTTAAATGCATTAAATGGCCCTCTCCCTGCTAGGCTCTCAGTTGTCACAGGGCAGAGCCCGGCTCACTCTGCTCACCTTTTAGTACTTCACGTTAATGGTCCAGTTCCAAGCCAAGTAGGCACTCACATTTATTTGTTGGATAAATGAATGTTTTGGAGATACCACAACATGAGTGTAAAGTTTCAGGAAGTTGTCTTCCTTCTCCCTCAGTGTGTTGTGAGAGTTTCACATATATGGTCAGTCGAGGGTTATGAGCCAAGTCTTTGGATCCATGACCCAGTTTCAAGTCCGTCCTGACATCTTAGTTTCCTCACTGTCTGACCTTAAATAAATTACCTAACCTCTATAAATTCCATTTCTCACCTACAAAATGATAATAATAATAATAATAATAATAATAATAATAATAATATCTGCTGGAGAGCATAGTGATGAGGATTATGCATTTATAGAAATTGACCAACAACCCCGCCCCTTTGTGTATTAAATGTTCAGCAGATGTGGATATTATTTTTGTAATTCTCCTTTAATTCTAAAACAAATTCCCAGTTATTTACTGATGCTAGGAGCTTTTAGGGGCTCACTTTTAAGCTTCTCCCAGGAACCTTTAGATCAGTTCCTTTTCCTCCATCTCTGTCTCAAGAAGTCACCCTCCCACTTGGTCACTTAGTATGTTTACCAGATTTGGCCTCAACTAACTCAGGATTCTGTTTGTATTTCAATTGGAAAGGACATAGACATGTCCCCATTGAGAAACCCAGAACTCATGTTGTCTATTGACAACTTGGGGCTGGGTGAAGAAAGAGAGCACTTTCCAGAAGGGAGCAGTCCTTATTGCTAATGAAAAGGGGCTATCCCTTTAATTTAACCCTGTGTCTGCCTTGCAAAAGCAAAACCTTTAAAACTTTGTTTTATTTTGTGTATTTGTTCCTATAAGACATTTCTGCAGGGGAAAAAGAAACAATGGAGGTGAAGGAGGTTGCAAGTTTGGACATATGGAGAAAACACAGTGATGTGCATATTTGACATCTGACATTTGACCTTTTTATTTCAGGAGGCATCTTTGGGAGAACAGAGATATGCAAATGACAGGATGATGAGCAGAGGATACTTCGCCTTTACTCAGCTTGAAACAGGGTCATGAGTGATCTTGTAATTTTGAAGCAGCTTTGTTAACTAGACACGGTCTGAATATAGGCAGAAACTGGGAGGGAAACTAGAAGGACCTGGGAGACCCAAGTTTCAGTCCTTCATCTGCCTCGTGTGGTGCTGGCTTTGTGCATGTGAGTGCCTTGTCCTGTGTTGATTGCATCATACTGGTTCAACAATGAGATCCTTGATACCTATCTTTTTCTCTACCAAGGACCTCCTTTTCATTGTTTTCCCCACAGGACCCTATTTTTTTCAAGGCTTTGCCTACTTAACAAACAAGATTGAAAAGCTTATTAATAAAAAGCTTGTGCAATGGGTACTGGAGGCAGGCACATTATCTAGGAGGCAAATTAGCCCTTGGAGGGCAATTCTACTCCAACAGCAGAGATAATCCCGATAATAATTCCAATTGTGCTTACTATGATCATTTATTAGGAACTTAGTACATGTCAGACACTATAGATGCATTATCTAATTTAACCCTTATTACAAAGTGGTAAGAAATTGTCGTTATTTATCCATTTCCCGGATCAGGAAGCTGAGGCTGGGGGAGTCCTGCAGCTTGTCTAAAAGTATATAGCTAGTAAGGATCAGAAGAAGGGTTTTGCTTCCATGTGTCTGACTCCACAACTAAAGCCCTTAACCACTAGACTCAACTGCCTTTCAGTTTCAATAGAATAAAGTTGCTTGTCTAGGGCTTAAGTTCTAAAATCAGTAAGGATGTGGAAAGTTGCAGAGAGTTGTCATTGTCCCCGAATCTCTCCCCTACAGCTATAAGTGTGACAAGATGCTCACAGTACATCTGAGACCAAATATAGAAAAAGCATCAAATATACCCCACTTCAGGCCTGCTCTGGGGCATACCTTGTTGGCAGCAAGGTGGGCTGAGTTGCTGTCCTATTTAAAATTTTTAGATTATATATTTTTCTTACACTTTCTCTACTTTTTTCCTCCTCCTTTTTTTTACTGAATAATTTCAGTTGAAATTATTTATATTAGCTTTCTACTGCTATAATGAATTACTACACATTTAAATATAACAAACAACGTACACTATCATCACATACTTTTGGATAACTTCAGCATGGGTGTCAGGGGGCTGAAATCAAGGTGTGGGCAAGGGCCTTGTTAGATCTGGGAGCTCTGAGAGAGTTCACTTCCTGTGTCTTCCAGCTCACAGAGGTTGCTGACACTCCTTGGTCATGACACCTTCTGTCCTCAGTGGCAGTGAACTGCACTTCTCACACCCACACCTCTGCTTCCTGCTCCCATCTCCTTTCACTCTGACCCTCCTGCCTCTTCCTTTTACTTAAAATAACCCTTGTGACACACTAGGCCCACCTGGATGATCCAGCTTAAATCTTCCCATCTCAAGATCCTTAATTTAATCACATCTGCAAGGTCTCTTTTGATATGAAGGATAACATACTGACAGGTTCAGGTATGAGGACCTAGATGTCTTTGGGGGCCTTCACTGCATATCACATTGCTTAAGTTAAATGCATTGGCAGCAAGGTGGGCTGAATTCCTGTTCTATTTAAAAATTTCATATTATATCTTGTTGTTTTTTTTTTTAACACACTTTCTCTACTTTTTCTCATTAAGAATATGTGCCACATAAAATCTCCCAAGTACCCTGTGCTTTTTAATGGTAGAGTCCCAGAATATTTTGTCAATGGATCAGCACCCAACATGATGTTTATAGTAGATGCTCAATAAACGTTTGTTACATAATCAAATAAACACCCTTTTATCTCCTGGTTGACATGGACTTTCTTTTCAACAAATTTCAGAACTATGGAGACTAATATAACAAGTACCCATTGACACACTGCCCAACATTGACTATGCTAACATTATGCCTTACATAAATATTCTTTCTTTAGTAAATCAAATCCTTCTTGTGCTTCTTGTGAGATTCTATTTAAATCCAACTGACCCATGAGTTATTTTACTCTGCTTTGCTCAGTTTTGGGTGGTCATGTAACAGAGCTTCACAAAGGACTCCTTCTGACTTTGTTTCTGCTGAAAAGAAAATCTTTGGGAAAAGGTGCCCAGCACTCCTGACTCCGTATGAGGTATGAGACCCATAGAGCTGAGATTGATAGGACGTGGCGTTCGCAGACCTCAGCCTTTTAAGGAATTATAGTAATCTAGAGGAATTTGGAGGGAGCCATCAGTGAGAGCTTTGAATTCCAGCCTTGCCTGGGGACACACTTCCTCTGTTGTGCCTAGGGACAGGGCTTATCTGAGGACGCTCAGATCTCTACATGTCACTGTGGACCTTGGAGGAGGGTACTTTGCTCTAATGTCCCACTCACACCTAAGGAATCTCCAGGGCAAGAGGTCGTGGTGCCACTGCAAAGGCAGAAGAGAAAAGGGAGGTCTGGGTTGAGAAGGGCCTGCCTTCCCAGAGTTCCTCAGTCCCTGAGAATGGGGGCAGGTCCTGAGTAGTCCTCCTGCTGCCAATGAAGGGCACCTGCAGGAATGAGGGACGGGCAGGAGTCTCAAGTGATCAGCCCGGGAGAGGCCTTTGTCTGGGTTGAGAGGATTGCAGGTATTCTCCCTAACACTGATGGCTCAGAAGCAGCCAAGAGTAAGCCATGAGAGGAGGCTGGCCACACCGGCAGAGGTCTCATCCAGGCAAGAGCTGGGCTGCCCCCTGGCTCTCTGACCTTCCCGTCTTCTAACCCTAACACCAGCTTCCCACTCAAGGGCCACTCTGAGACAGGCCCCAGCCCGGGCATAGAAGCAGCTTTCACTTAAATTGAACTGAGACATTGTAATAATTACATAAAGTCCTATGCTAATTACCGAGACAGGCTCTTTGGTCAATGGAAGTGATGAGAGCACTCTTTGTTCCCTGATGGAATTGGCCTTAGATTTTAAGAGAGGGGACAGGGTCATTTGAACCACAAAGCTGGTTTTGGATTGTCCCCAGGACCTCCTGCTCAGACACCAGAATGGTGGTGATGGTGCATTCAGAGCCACAGAATGGAGCTAGAAAGCTAGAAAGGAGCAAAACCAGTACTTAAATCCAGTCCTCTCTTGTCTCCAAGTTCTTGAGGGCATCCACACCGTGTCTCCAGGTGCTCCTGCAGGATCCCCAAAAGTCATGAGTTTTTTCCTAATTTTTTTCCTTGCAGAGTCTGCAGCATAGGAACTGGTTCTCTCCAGTCTTTGATCTTGCCTTTGCATTTATTCTGTCTAAAGGGCCATCAACAGTGAGCATCCATCTAAGTGGGAGGAGCTCGGTCATGTGGGCAGATGACAGATTTCCGGCTGGATCTGGTGGCAGGAACATTGAGGATGTTTTAAGAGCACTTTTTTCTTCGTAAGCTTTTGAAAGAGCAGTGTCTGGGAATGAGCCTGAAGGCTGTCCTGATCACCATTTCAAACCTGCCCCAGATGAAAGGCCTAAATACTTGAAGGAAAATATAAGTGTGCCTTCTTCAGGGACAAAGTCTCTCTGAGGCACAGAGGATCCACCTTTGGCAGGAGAAGATGGAATTGCATTGGGGGGAGGCAAGAGGAGATGCGAGGAGGTGCGTAAGTCCTTAGAATCAAGAAGGCCTGGGAAAGGTGATGATGTGGCCATGGATGTGCAGCTAGAAAGGAGCAAACCAGTACTTAAATCCAGTTCTCTCTGAAGGCAGTCTGCAGCTTTTCACTCATATCCTGTTCCTTCCTGCCACAGGGCTGGTAGGAGATTTCCAGAACAAGGAAGCCAATTTTTCTTTGAATGAGCGAGGAAACAGGTCAGCAGGGACAAGTGCTTCTCTCAAAGTTGCACAGCAAGTGACTGGCAGGTCTAGGAATCAGATCATTATGCTGTGTGCCAGGATGAAACCACATGGCTCCTTAGAGGAGGTGGGAGATGGCTCCGTGAAGTGGGTGGATTTTAATGCTAGGTGCTTCTCCTGCAAACCCCTGCCAGCTGCCTGTTTGGGTTGTCTGATGGCAACAGATGTCTGAATGGGCACCGTGGCCACAATCTCACCCTCCATCCTGCACCCAGGCTGCTTTCTTTTCTCTGCTTCCTCCCTCTCTCTTTTTCTTCTATTACTTACATTTGCATTAGGTTTTACACTGAGCAATCAACAATCCAATACTGGAGGCAGGATAGGATAGCGAAGCATGGGAATGTCTCATTGAATGTGAAGTTCAATGACAATACACTAGAACAGTGCATGGCAGACAACAGCCAATGCAGACACAGCATTGACTATGGGGCAGGCACTGTTCTAAGACCTCACATATTGGAGGTCTCACTAGTCCTCAATGCCATGGATTTTGCCCCCTTTGAGGGGGGTCATTAAGGTTAGATGAGGTCATGAGGGTGGGGTCTTCATGATAGGATTAGTGGCCTTATGAAAAAGAGTGGGGAGGCAGGCCGTGAGTTATCTCTCCACCATGTGAAGACAGAGTAAGAAGGCAGCCATCTGTAAGCCAGGAGGAGAGCCCTCACAAGGAACTGAATAGATTAACATCTCTAATTTGGACTTGCAGCCTCCAGAACTGTGAGGAATGTTTATTATTTAAGCCACCCATCTCAAGGATGCTTGCCGGCTATCGCTGCCCAAGCAAATTTAATACACCTGTAGAAATTCATTCAATCTTCTAATGGTATGAGGTAAGCAAAGTTATTTCCTTCCTTCTGTAGGTGAAGGAAGGAAAAGAGGGCTGTGCTAAGTACTGAGAGAGCCACTGAGCTACAAAGACTAGTGCTCTGGCTTCCAGGAACCAATCCAGTACAGTTCAGGTCAATTCAGCCCAGCCCTTAGGACCACACCATGATGCCCAGGAATAGGACTATATCCATTTGGGGTATATATTTTGCTCCTTTAACAACTGGCTTCAGCTGTGTGTAACTGCACTTTCATTCCACTTTGGGAGACTACTTCTAGAAGTCTTCTCAATCTTCAAGAAAAATATATCCTGATGAGGGACAGAAAGAGGTCCTGGTCTTCAGTTCTGACTCTGCCCCTCTGGAACTGCTGGCAAGCTACTCGTCCTCTTTGAGTCTCCATTTTTTCATTTGTGCAGTGGGGTCAATAATTGCGCCTATTTCACAGGGCTGATGTGGGGATTTGATAATAATTGAGGTGTGAAAAATGCCAGCTATGAGGTTGAATACCTCCATGTTCATGCTGGAAAGGAACTTGCAGCCCCCTCTGTTTCTCCACCCGTTACAGCAGCTCCTGCCCAATGTTTCTGCCAAGAACTGGTTTGGCCTGCACCTTATCTTATTACTTATGTTGATGGGGACACAATCCCTGGGGTACAGGTTGACTAAGGGCTACCACCGGTTCAGCAGTGCTCAGTTTTTTCCAATGACAGAAAATCCCTAGCGAATGTAGGAGCAATAATAATGGCCTAGCTATAACGATATTGGCATTAATGTTTATGGAATGACTACTATGTGTTAGGCACCATACTAAATGCACTCACTGAATCCTCCTGACAACCCACAGGGTAGGAACTCATTTATGTCTGTTTTCAAGATGAAGAAAGTGATTAAGAAATTGGTTCACTGCTCCGAGGGCAACACATGGCAGAGACAGGATTAAAACCTAGATCTACAGACCTTTGTGCCTGTAAATGGATCCCTGAGATTTCCAGCTACTCCCACAGGGGCCAGGCAGGGGATTTAGAAGACATCTGGGTGCACAGGCATGATTGTGGTGGACTGCAGACCCTTGCCAAGATTCAGTGTGTGCTGCCTGTCAGCTTCACTTCATTTGACCAGGTGGGATGGGGTTGGGTGGAGGATGTGGACACAGAGTTGTGAAATCGTCTCATTTTGCTAACAAAACCCAAGATTTTGAATATTTAACATGATAGGACATGATTTTAAGAGTGTTTTTTTTCCCCTAACGTTTTTGAAGTTGTCTGTGACCTGACTTTTAAGTGGAGTGACTACACTTTAAATGCACATCGGAGCTGGTTTCCTGAGGGCTGCTCTTCTGTTCTTCTCTTTCCCACTCAAGCAGCTCCAATATTGCAACATTGGGGAGGGGAAAGCTCATTACCCAGAAAGCTCTGCGTTCACTCTAAGGATCTGCTATGTAGACATTGGTCTTGACTTCTGGAACTTTAACCATGGCTGGAGAGCCCTGGGCTGAGGGTGAGGATGCCGTGGGATGGGTGCAAGGAAGGAGTGCGCCAACTGCATACAGAGGAGGTCAGTGGGTGGGAAGTCTGGCTGCCTATGAGATCCCAGCAGCCACTGGGTGCTGGCCATTTCCCCAAGAAGTCCTGCCCCGGTCAAGCGGGTAGAGCCATCTCACCCCTGCTCCAAATTCTGTGGGCCAACTACATTTCACAACCTCCTGGGGCAAGACCAGCTCTTGGCCCAGGCTCAGCCTCCAGGTGCTTTCCCAATCTTGCTTGCTGAGCAGTTTACCTCTTGTTCCCTCCTGGACCAACGAAAATCATTATAAATGTGTTACATATGGATTGAGTAAAATCACCCCTTATTCCACAGAAAGAATTA
This sequence comes from Tamias sibiricus, assembly GCA_025594165.1. Taxonomy (NCBI): domain Eukaryota; kingdom Metazoa; phylum Chordata; class Mammalia; order Rodentia; family Sciuridae; genus Tamias; species Tamias sibiricus. The sequence goes on from CM046657.1 coordinate 75,882,538, forward strand.
GGGCTCTAAATTTGAATGACAAGGGCCACATATGGAAGGGCTTTCCCATCGCTGCATCATGGAAACATTACAACAACCGCACTTTACTTATATAGAGACTGACAGTCCGAGAGGTTATGTGACCTGGCCAGGCCACTTATTTAGAAAGTGCCAGACCTAGGAATTCCAAACTGGCCACCTGAATTGGAAACCAGTGTATTTTTTCTTTTGGTATTCCATTCTCCTGGGAGCAACCAAAACATCAGACTTGAAAATGACGAGAGTGGCCACGGCCCTACTACTCCCCCCAGCACCATCAGTAGCATCAGTGCCAACCAGGGACAGACCCACGGCAACAGGAGCTGCCCTCTCACCTCTTGCATGTGGGGCTTCTTACATAGCTTGGCGAAGCCAGGGATTAATATCAACTGGATATTACCGAGGGTATAGCGGCACCCCACACCAACTTGCAGTCCTTTGTCCCGGGTCTCATAAACATCAGGTGGTTGGCACTGCCAAGTTTAACTGTTGCATCAGCTGATTTTACCATTTCTTCATTTATGTTTTATATCATTTTTCTCCATAATGATTTCAAGATGTGCTTTTAAGATATCAGTATAAAAGCCCTCCTTTCTTTCTTTCTTTCTTTCTTTCTTTTTTTTTTTTTTGTCTCAACTTTCTTGGGTATCCTCAGAGAAAGTTTCTTTTATTTTTTTTTTTTCAGAGTAAAAAATGTATATAATCTCTCTGGTATTTACATTTTCATGATAATTTCAACATTCTTGAAATACAAATAAAATAAAAATAAACCCATGTTACATTAGAACTATCTTAAGGAAAAGTAAATAAAGTCAGATGTTGGTATGTGGTTGTTCATATATTTGTCTTTAATAAGCTCTTTAAACTATGTGAAAGTTATTTCATGGAGTTCTTAAGTTATGCCTGGCTGGATGAAGTAGGGATCTTGGAGGTCCACAAAAACGTAATATTTAATTTTAGGTTATTCCTATTTTCTAGCCATGCAAACTGAGGTTTAGGAAATTGAGTGACTCATCTCAGGTACAGCAAGTTATCTTGCAATAAGCTGGACAAGAACTGGGGAATTGGGCAGAGTGAGATTTGAGTCCAAAATAAAGATGAACAGCTTTCCTTTCAGACCACTGTCCACTCACTCAGGGTGGGTTATAGGCAATGTTTGTCCTTGTAGAGTAAGGACCTCTGTCTTATGTAATCTAACTTTTGAGGGTAAGGGTTGGGTGGGGTATCAATCACAGCATTGGGGACCTTGATTAGTGGTTACATGATCTCCTTCAACATTTTTTCTCAGAAGGGCTTATGTCTCTTATGCAATTAAGTGTCCTGATCTGCTCTGAATTCCCTGGTGAATGTATCTCATGAAGCAATCAGCCATTCGCACACAAGTATGATTTAATACTGTCTAAAGAGATAGTTTTCTGAATCTTAAACCCTGTGAAGGGTTTAAGAAAACTAGATGTGGGAGGCAGGGAAAGTAACACTCTGTTCTCTCATCTCTGCCATACAGTCCTCTTTATACCTCAAGATCCCACTCAAATGCCATTTCTTCTAGGAAAGCTCTTTGATTTCTCTAGTTACAGAGACTTTGTCCTTCTCCTTTTCAGTAATACCTTTTCTCATGTTCTATCCCCACACTTCTTGTAACTTTCTTCCATATAACTAGCTATTTGTGTGTTCGTCTTGTATTTCTTTATGAACTAGGAACCCCTAGGGCACAGAATACTTTTGATTTACTTTCTTGCCCCATGTATGGTGTAGACAAGGGAATATAAGGTTTTCTTCTGATATCTTAAAACTCTGAAATTACTGCGAAGTGAGAGGCAAGGTGTCTCTATGACTGGTTTTGCACCTGGTTCTCTAGTTCCGGGGCTACTTAGAAAAGGGGCCTCGGATCTCCTCTACACTCTCAGATTCTTTGTGCACAACCAGCAGCACTGTTCACTGTCTGCCAACCTGCTCTGGTTTCAGAAAACTCAAGGTAGATTTTTTTTTTTTTTTTTTTTTTGTACCTGGGATTGAATCTCGACCACTGGGCCACATCTCCAGCCCTTTTTTATATTTTATTAGAGAAAGGGTCTCACTGAGTTGCTAAGAGCCTCGCCATTGCTGAGGCTGGCTTTGAACTCACAATCCTCCTGCATCAGCCTTCCAAGTGCTGGGATTACAGGCATGCGCCACTGCACCTGGCTTCAAGGTAGATTCTTAACTGTGGCAAAATGCTTACCACAGCTCTAGCATAAGGTAGGGCTGTAAGGCTGTAAATTGTCACTTTACTCTTGTTGTAGGAGAACAATTGATGTAGCAATAAAGAGCTTCAGAATCTTTTTTGGGTTCAAATCACTGCTTTGTTTATAGCTAACTGAGGTGTCTTCAATACATTGAGTAATCTTTCTAAGATCAGATTCCTTGCCCCTAAAATGACAAGGGCTGGGTGGTGATGGTGGTGGTGGCTGGTGTAGTGGCACTTGCCTGTAATCCTAGAGGATCAGGAGTCTGAGGCAGGAAGATTGCAAGTTCAAGGCCAGTCTCAGAAACTTAGCAAGGCCCTGAGCAATTTAGTGAGACCCTGTTTCTAAATAAGAAGGGCTGGAGATGTGGCTCAGTAGTTAAGTACTCCTGGATTCAATCCTTAGTACAAAATAAAAAAAAGTGGGAGTGTATTTCAAGAGTTGTGGATTCTGTTCACCAAAGATGTATGAAACATGTCTCATCTAACATGCTTTTCTGGAAACTTGCCACCCCTCCTTCAAGAGTTGGACTCTAATGGCTTTCTCCGTGAATCTGGGGGCTTGTGGGCCCCTTGTAATCAACAGAATGCAGCAATTGTGATGCTGGTGACTTCCTGGGCTGGGTCCTAAGGTGCCATGTGGCTTCTATCTTGTAATTTGCCACTGGCCTTTGGAGCGCCATGTAAGTTCACCAGGGGGGCGAGGCAGTTTAGGCCACATGAAGAGGTCACATGTAGGTGGCCTGCCAGCTGAGGCTCATCAATGGCCAGCATCAACTGCACAGATATGGGGATGAAGATGCTTCCTGAGGCTTCTGAGTCTTCAGAGATCAGGGAGCAGGGAGGAGTGATTTTCTCTGCACTTTCCAGATTCTTAACCTGTGACTTGTTTTAAGCTACAAAATTTGCAGTAATTTATTAAGTGACAATAGTTATTGGAACAGGGTTCTAAAAGACCCGATGAAAGGAAGTAGCAGTATTTGCTATTAAAGAAATTACGAGAATTATTGCTGTCTCCAGGGGTCATTTCCTCTGGAGTGGCCACAGTAAACTCAGGGGCTCACGAGAGACCCCGCCCCCAGGCTTCTGCCCCGCCCACCTGCCTCTCAGCCAATGAGAACCCAGTCTGCGATTCTCCTCTTCCAGTCCCTTGTGTAGGCTGCGGGGACGGAGAAGGGCAGAGGGGGCAGAAGTGGCTTTGTTGGCCTCCCGGGTTACAAACTCTAGCTTGTCAGGGGGCCCCGTCTTCTTGTTTGGGTGCAACTTTCTGCCCTGCTGAGGGGGGCCTCGCTCAAGCTGCTTTTGTGTAAGACCAGGCAGCCTTGCCTGGGTAAGGACAGCTTCTTAATCTCCTGTCCTCGGCTGCTTTTACATACTGGTTGGACAGAGGTCAGCTTCGTGGGGGCACATTCTTTGTTGCAGTTAAGCCAAGCCCTTCAGGTCTTAGAATTGGTTTAAGCCTGATTAACTCGTGAGGAAAGGGAAAATTTACATTTTGGGGCTGGAGAATAAGATATTTAAGCGGCTCTTAAGAATAAATGCTTTCCACCTTGCTACTCAAAGCCAAAGCCCTGGTGTGCTCTCCCACCCTCCCGCGCTGCTCCCTCTCCCTCCCTGTGACTCTTATCCTTCTACTCCTTTTGCTCTCAAACCACTTTTCTTCTCCTCTCCTCCTCTTCAACCCCTGCTCTTTCCACCTCCTATCTACCACTGCTCTTTCTTGCCCATTGTCCAAATTCTACCTTCTCTTCCCTCTCCCGTCCCTTTCCCTTCTCTGGCTCTCCATTTCCCTCTCTGTTTTTTCTTCTTCTCCTTCTCTTCCCTCCTCTCCTCCTCCTCCTCCTCCTCCTCCTCCTCCTCCTCCTCTCTCTTTGCTCTTGCAGCTGTGATGTTTGTCGATATCCAGTTTCTTTGTTTCTGAATGGTGAAACACATAGCTGTCTTTGAAGCTGACATCAGTGTGGTCCCCAGATGGTCACCGAGGGGGGCTGGAATTCTGGAACTTTGGCTGTTGGCTTTTCTTATATTCTGAGCAGTCTTGGTGGAGGATGTGCCCAGCTATGGGTTTCAAGTCTTATGAGCCAAAGCTTTCCTTGTCAGTAGAGGGGCTGGTGGATCCACATTGAATTTGATAGCCCATCAGTTGGGGTTCCCTGGGAACTCCCATTCTGTCCTTGGGGTGGGGGACAGTTGTGGAGCACTGAACAAGGCAGAGAGCTAAGGATGATTATTAGTTCTCTCTTCCTGAAGGCTTTGAAAGAGCTTTGGACTTGGGGTAAATATCCGTGGCTCCCACAAGCTGTGTGATCGTGGGCCAGTCAATTTACCTCTCTGAGCCTGTTCCTCACCCATAAAGTAGATAATGACAGTCATCTTGCCTTCCACAGAGGACTATTATGAGGCTCACACAAGCTAATGAATGAAAAAGCATTTTGTAAAGCATAAAGTGCTATACAAATTTAAACCCTTTTTATTATCGTTGTTATCATGAACATAATTTTTATGTCCCACTAATGCTTATCTTACAACTCCTAAGTATTAGGAAGAATAAGCTGCAAGTGGAATGAATTCTTGTTTCCCTCTTGTGCATGAATTTAAAGCATACTTGTGAGAAATAAATTGCTGTTTTGAGGGGTCTTTATTGATCCCCCTACTTCTACCCCACCCTGCTTTATTTAGCCTGGCTGACCCTACCTACAAGTGGGGCTGGGAAAGCTAGGGTTAGCCCTATATGCCTGGCCTAGCTGCTCTTTTGGGATCAGCCCACTTTGTACACCCTTGCCCCATTCCTGCATCTGCTCACTGTGGTGTGAATTCAGCTCCATTTTAGTCTCTCAGACAAAGCAGCTTCTCTGAGCATAACCCCGGTGAACTCTAGGACTTAGCTAGCCTCCTTTTGGAGGTCTTCCTTGTCCTCCAGCTCCCCTGACCTGATATCCACTCCCCTCAGCCTCAGTCTCTTGGGCTCCCCCTTGTGGCAGGCCATAGCCAAGCCCACCTAGCCAACTGCAGGGGAGGTCCTATTACCCAGGAAATAAAACACCACCCATTTAGGGAACTGTGGCTCCTCTAACAGCAACTTCTTCAGGCTTGCAGGCCCCTGAGGACACTGGCTTCAGGTGCCTCTAGGAGGAGTAAAGGAAGCTCCAAGAGCTGCAGCCACCTCACTGCCTGCTGTGGCTTGGGAGTTGCTTTGCTATTGAAACTAACCTATGGTAACTTTGTTTCAACCCAAATCAGCATTTTCTCCAATTTTCAACCCTATATTAGACACATATTCCTGAGAGTTAAGGAAGGGAAGAGACTTCTGTTCCACTGACCTGCTGGCCTCACCTCCCAGGGCTGTGCCAACTCATCCATCCTCACCCTGGCCTGTCCTGGTGCTCCTGGATCCTGTCCCCGTGCCTTGCCCATTCTTGCCCCTCCCTGCTCTAAATCCCGGGGTAGCCATCCACTGAGTCTCTCAACTCCAGTCCTGCTTGGCCTTCAAGAAGAGCTATCACTTTATTTTACAGATGAGGAAAGTGAGGTCCAGGAAGTCAAATGGTCCTTCTGAGGTCTGAGGGCTTTTGGAGTGGTGGGATCAGAAGTTGAACCAAGGTGGAATCTCTCTCCTTCACGACAACTTCCTTCTCTTTGGTTTTACAAAAATGATGGAGGCTTGGCTGGCGTCTGCCCTCATGAAGACCAGGGCCTAGTGGAACAAGCAAACACCCACTGCAACCTGAGGCAAAGTAGAGCAAACCCTCTGTTTCAGCCAACTTTTTCATGCTGTGACCAAAAGACCTGAGTAGAACAATTTTAGAGGAGAAAAACTTTATTTGGGGGTGCATGGTTTCAGAGTCTCAGCCCATAGACAGCCGGGTCTATCCATTCCTTGGGCCTGGAGGTGAGGCTGAACATAATGGCAAAAGAGTACGGTGGAGGGGAGTGGCTAGCAGACTGTCGAAGCAGAGAGAGACTCCACTTGCTGATACCAAATATATGCCCCAAAGGCATGCCCCCAATGCCCACCTCCTCCAGCCACATCCTATAGCCTTCAGTTACCACTCAGTTAATCCCCACTAGGGGATTAATTTGGTGATTGAGTTAAGGCTGTCATAATCCAATCATTTCACCTCTAAGCCTTCTTGCATAATCTCAAACATGAGCTTTTGAGGGATACTTCACATCTAAACCATAACACCCACAGCTCTGAAAATGCAGAGGAGCTAGTTAGGAATTTTGTCTGAGGAGCCAGTGGTGGTGCTGGTGATATGGTGATGTTTGTTATATTTTTAGAAAAGGACTGCCATGAGGCACCACTGTGAGCACTTCCCCAGAGCTCAGGAACTCTAAAGAACAAACTCCCACAACCCCCAAATGGCAGACATTACTAGGCAGTCCTCCCCAACAAACCCAGATATGGCTTCAAAATCCCTGGACACAAAATGTCCAGGTTTCTATATTTTTTGACTGAGGTTGGCAGGCAAGAGGACACTGTATTATTTATTTATTTATTTTCGGCTCTCCAGGAGTCTTAGACAAATACATGCATTTTCTTGAAGAGGTAATGAACTCAAAGTAGGGGCTGTCTTCTGCATATCAGTAGGGAACAGGAGCACCCTGGACTCCCCCAAGATCTGCTTCACTGAATCATCCTCTTATTTCTCCCATGTTGAGGAATGGATGCTTATTGAGTTTTCTCTATGTGCATGTCCTGTGGCATGAACAGGGAACATTGACCCATATCACTGCTCATCTCTCATCTCCTTGTGAAGTGGTCGTGATGATTGCCATCTCATAGAGAGGGACATGAAGCTCAGAAATGTAAATAACTTTTCAGGGTCCCATGGTCAGGAAGCAGTTGGACACACACCTGTGCTCAGTCTCTGTCCCACCCCAGAGTCTGTTATTTTCTCCTTTTAAATTTATTACAAACATTTTAAACATTTAAAACAGTTCAATGAATATAGTGTAGGCTGTCCCCACTCCCCAGTTAGGAAATGAAACAAAGCCTGTTTTATTTTTGCAGAACCCCATACTGCTCTTCATAACACATAAATACAAGAGATTTAATAAAGCAATTGAGCAGTGTTGAACATTTCTCAATGAAGCTGGCTTTTAGTAGAGTTTTAAAATGAATTTTCTTTATAAATTGAAATCATGTCTTCGGATATTTCAGAGATTGCAGCAAAGATAGTCCGCAGTTCACAGACCTGCTTGTCTGAGGAGTAATTTAATGCCACAGACATAGATCTCTATTTCTCTTTTTACCTTTAATCAATTTTAACAAGCCAGATGGTCATTGCAAATGGGTCCTTCAGCATCTCCCTTTTCTGCCTCTGCCACTCTCAGGGATTTATTTGAATTTGGTTCCTGGCAGCAATTCTAGAACCCTCCTATTTTCTGTGTCTACCTGCCACCATTTGGGTCACTCTCTATGACTATCAGTAACTGTGACTTCTCCCCCCCTTCCCCCCAGACCATCCTCTCCCTCAGCACACAGCAACACCAGTGTGGCATCCATATGCCTGGCATTAGTTATTTATGTATGTAATTTCCACATTAGACCCAGCCTTGCTCATTTATAATCTATGCAACAGTAATTATCATAACTGTGAATGTTGTACAGTTTCCAGGTACTTTTACTAGTCATAATCTTATTTAATACCCACAATCTCTCTAAGGTATCTTTTTGTTGTATTCAATTTTATAGACATGACCACAGAGACTCAGAGAAGTGAGGCAACTTGCCACAAAGTCACACAGCTAGTTGCAAGGTGTGGAGTACATTTAATGCTCCTGTCCTCTTCCTAGAATATAAAGTATTCTGTATGTAACTTTAAAAAACTGATATGGATTGCAGTTTTATTCAAATTCCCAACCAGCAATTCCTTTATTGTGTAAATATTTATTGATCACTTATATGCCAGCAATTATACTGGATTTTAGACATCAGTGAATACAATAAAAAGCTTCTAGTCTCATGGGGCATAGAGTGTAGTAGGGACAAAAATAATAAACAAATAGGCAAATATACAAGATGTGGTAGGTTGAATAACCCCTCCCTGGCAAGATATCCACATCTATGTCCCTGGAACCTATGAAAATCACTTCACATGGCAAGAGGGACCTTGTAGATGCTATTAAGTTCAGGGCTTTGAGATGCTGAATGAACATGGATTATCCAGGTGGGCCAGTGTAACAATAAGAGTTACACTGATGTGATTGACAGCTTTGGAGATGGGAGGGGCTTGGAGCCACAGAATGAAAGCAGCCTCTAGATACTGGAAAGACAAAGGAACTGATTCCCCAGGAGCCTGTAGAAGGAATGCAGCCCTACCTACTCACCTTCGACTTCCAGAACTATCAGAGAATAAATCTAGGTTGCTTTAAGGCGATAACTTTGTGGTAATTTGTTACAGCTGCAATAGGAAATGAATACACGAAGCAATTACAGATTATGATCAAACTATGAATAAAAGAGACAGTGGACTGAGATAATGACTGGAGAAGACCCCACTGAGGAGAGGATGAGAGGAGCAGCCCCAGGAAGAGCATTCTGGGGAGAAGGAACAGAAGGTGCAAAGGCCCAGAGGATAAGGAACAAAACAGGGTCAGTGTGGCAAGAATTTAATGAAAGAGTGGAGGGTGGCGTGAAGTGAGGTTGGAGAGTTAGGCCAGAGTCAGATTCAGCTGTACCTTTTAGGCCATAGTGAGAGGCTTGGAATTTTACTAAAAGAAATGAGCAGCTCCTAAAGAATTTTAAACAGGGAGAGAGGCAAATGATCCTTGCAGTGCCCAAAGTTCCTGAGCAAGGCCCTTTCTTGGGGCCAGGGGAAAACTTAGAACCAGTTCAGAGCATTCACCTTCCCCATTAGCTCTGATGCTCTACCGAATTCTTGGAACAGCCTACCTGGCACTCCAGTCCTTTGCTGGACAGGTGCCCTGTGTACACTGTGGACGGGAGACGATGCTGTGAACATGGGCATGATCTATGACCATGAGAGCTGACCTTAGACATGGAAGGGACTCAGCATTACTGGACTTAGGAATGCCCCTGCCTGGGGGCAGAACTTAAACTTAGCAATGAGGTACTCTGTAAATGTTTTGCTTTTTTTGTTTGTTTGTTTGTTTAGACTGTAAGCTCTGTGAAGTCAGGGGTCAGCTGTACTTTTATTCTATAGTTCCAATTTTAACATATAGTAGGTACTGAAAAGTACCTATTGAAACCAAGGATAATTGGAAGGAAGGGATACTACTACTTTAGTGTTCTCTCTCTCTCTCTGTAGGAATCAGAAAAAGGAAGAGAACGAATAAGCAGGAAAACACAAACATCAAAACAACTTATACTCCGTTCTGCTGTGATGGCTGTTTTGAAAATAAGAATTTGTTCTAATGCAACTTATATTAAGGAATGATGTGGGTATAAGGCAACTGTTATGGTTTGGATGTGAAGTGTCCCCCCAAAACTCACATGTAAGACAACACAAGAAGGTTCAGAGGAGAAATGATTGGGTCATGAGAACCTTAATCCAATCAGTGAACCGATCCCCTGATGGGATTAGCTGAGTGGTAACTGAAGGCAGGTGGGGTGTGGCTGGAGGAGGTGGAGCATTGGGGGAATGGCTTTGGATAGATATTTGTATCTGGCCAGTGGATTCTCTCCTCTGCCTTCTGATCATCACATGAGCTGCTTCCCTCTGCCACACTCTTGTGCCATGATGTTCAGCCTCACCTTGAGCCCTGAGGAATGGAACCGGCCTTCTATGGCCTGAGACCTCTGAAACTGTGAGCCCTTAAATAAACTTTTCCTCTTCTACAGTTGTTCGGGTCAGGTCCTTTATTCACAGCAGTGAAAAAGCTGACTAAAATAGCAACTTTCCCCCATGAAAAAGCACAAGTGAATGCCAAGATCCTGCTGAACAGAGCTTTGTAGGAATACACAAAATGTACACATGCATGTACACCAAGCGACCACCACACACCTGTCCACATCCAATTTCAGATGACCCTTCTTCTACCATCTCACAGTAACTCATGTGTCACCCACTTCTGCCAGCAAGCTTTGGGTCTGTCTACAGGTAAAGTGCCATATTTATTATAGTATTTAATATGCTGAAAACAGTGCTACTGTTTTTATTAGTTTCTTATTCCTTTTCAGTGAAATTAGTGAGGTTTTTGAGCTTTGTGCCCGAACTCCATTTCCCCTATAAAATCTGTTTTTTTTTTTAAATGTGGATAAATTTGCATAGCACAGTGATTTTTCAGAACACATATGTGGCACGATAGCAGAACTGACTGTACTTTCTTCTGTCTGCAGCAGCAGGAAAACAAGAAAATATACACAGTGACTAGGGAGAAATTGAAATCAAACCAATATTCACTAAGAATGATTCATGATGTCCTTCTGGTACACAGGACAATCCTCTTATTAGTTATTCATTTTATCACCCTAAAAGCATTTTTTGAATGCCTACTATGTGTCAGGTCCTGAGATAGACCCTGATGAGACGGCAGAGAACAAAATCAGAGTCTTAGAAAGTTTCAGGGATGGGAGAAAATAATATCTAAACAAAAAAACATACTGTTCATTTGTCTTTGCTGTAGGCCTACTGCATATTGGGCCCTATAATTGGCACTTTAAATACATTATTTTACTCAATCCTTTTTGGTAGGCATTACTCCTTTTGCCACTTTTCAGATGAGGATACTGAGGCTAGACAGTGAGTGTGGAGCCAGCATTTACAGCCAGGGAGTCTGACTCCAGAGCCTGTGCTCTTGAATGCAATTGCTGACATCTGCCACTCTGCCTGTTTGCTTGCTTCTGGTGGAAAGGAACACAGTGCCTCTCCATCTTTGGAGAAGGATGGAGAGCAGCTTGTCCCATCTTTGGCAGTCTAACAAAGGATGAAAAAAATACCTTCATGGCTGTCATGAGAGTCCATTGTAGGGGGAGAACTGTGTTTATTTAAGAAAATACCTTGAAGACCACTTCCTTTGGGAGTGCAGAGGAAAATGAGAGGCAATCTGAAAGGACATCAAGCTGTACTGTTTGGCATGAGCTTTTAATAGAAAATGACGGGGAGGAGCAAAGGAGAGGGAGGGGAGAACGGGGAGAGGGAGGGGGAGAACGGAGAGAGGGGATGGGTAGAACACCAGCACCCCTGGGAAACAGTGGCCAGTGAGAGGTTCTGTGAATGAGGTGGCCACAGCCTTCTATGGTGAGGGAAGCCTTCAACATTGTTCCCCTTGCCTGCTTGCTGGAATGTAAACCCTCTCATCACCCAGACCTCCATAACATCTGTGCACACCTGGGAGAAGATCAGCGCTCACGGCTCATGTTTTCAACTAGCTGGAATAGAGCACACTTGGGTGGGAAGGGCCCTGGGCAAGCCCAGGAGGTGATTGCCAATCATTGCCATCTTCCTCCTTCCAGGGAGCTGGCAGACATCTGGTAAGTACTCAGGTGTAGATTAGGGGTGTTTTTTACACAATTTCCCAAAGATTAAGGAACCCCAGATGGTATTTGGGTTACAGTCAGTCGTTAGGTGTCAGGACCCTCAGGTCAGGGACCCCTGGTCTAAATCTAAGATTGGCATTTAATGGGTGACCAAAAACAGCACTCTTCACCTGCCTGTGCCTCTGTTGTCTCACCTACAGCATGGGGATGACCTTTCCTACCTGTGGGGATTTAATGTGTATACAGTGTTTAGCACAATACCTGATATGATCATCAGTCAATCAATGGTGGCTGTTACAACCAACTCCAATGGTGGAATGTAAACAGCACTTGGACCAAGGTTCAAATCCAGCTCCACTACCTTCTAAGTCTGTTTATCTGAACAAACATGTGACTGGACTTCTCTGGCTCTCAGCAGCATGGGAAAATAAGACCCAGCTGGGAGCCTGTGGTGAGGACTAAATGAGAGAGCAGAGCATGCTTCATACTAACCTGAGCACACAGTAGGCCAAGGCTAATCTGTGGGGTGCCCCTTCCTTTGGGTGACATAGCCAACAGGTCTCAGCTCCATTGCCCACCTTGGCCTGGGTACTTTTGTGTAGTGCACAGCTTGCACATCGGAAGGACATGGGCTGTCGACCACAGGAGGCTGTTGTGACTGTGCTAATTAGTATTCCTAGGCCTCAGATTTGCTGCCTTTGTTCTGGTCCAAGACCATTCCAAGTTTGAAAGAAAGCACTTGGGCCCCTTCTTAATTTTCTCCCTCCTGGCTCCAGCTGTCCTCCTTATGACCTGGTTTCTCTACCCCCACTCCCTCTTGCCCCCCCCACTCCGCCTCAGGCAGGACCCAGGCCACTCCCTGACTGAGCAGCTGGCCCCGGAGACCGCTCATCTGGGAGGCTGGCTCAAGGACCTCCTTCTGCCTTGCAGGCCCACCTGGGTCCTGGAACAGCCTCTGTGGAGGTAATCTAGTGCTTTAATTGCCAACATCAGTCAGAAGGAAGCAGATGATCAAGGCCCATATAGGGCACAGATCCTCAGTGGAGAGCCGGGCTGGCTGCAGAGCCCTTACAGGTTATTTTTAGTTCTCAGCCGCAGAGGTGCCAGGAGAAGATGCCAAGTTGGAAGGCGGCCTGCCCACCCAGGGCTGGACTCCAAGGGGCCCGCCTGAGACGCTCAGCCCAGCCCTTTGTGGCTGCTCTCCCTGCCTGGCGAGGTGACCGGGCCTTGCTTATGGTGGCAGCCATCCCTCTGCTGGAAGCCAGAGCCACTGCGAGGACCACAGTCTCTGTGCCTGGGCTGGCTGCTGAAGCAGGGTGTTCTTTTCAAGGGCAAGTCTTAGCACCAAGGCACTCAGCTCTCATGTTGCTCCCATTGTTTGGGCAAGGAGATTGAGCCCCAACGTATGAAGCAACTTCCTGAAGCTCATTCTCCCGGTAAATTCTCACTGTAGTCTTTGCTGTCACTTCCTTAAGAATTCAGCAGTGAAGGGTGCAGCCAGAGACCCTGGTCCCCATCTCTCACTGCTCTTGAACAAGTTCTTACCCACTCTGGGTCCCAGGTTCCCACCTATAGAGTGTGTGTGCGGGTGTAAGAAGAGTGCCACATAAGATGGTTGACAAGTCACTGAGAGGAACCATGGGAGGCTTTGACATTGGGCTGGGCCATCAGCACTTGACGTGCATCCTAGCTCATCCTCACAACTTAGCAAGGCATTATCAGCCCCACTTTTCAGATGGGAAAACTGAGTCCTAGAGGGAACACAGGTAGGAAGCATAGGAGCTGACCTTGAATTTAAACTCTGCCCTTCATGGTCCGAGGTCTTTCTCCCTGGTGGGCTGGAGTTTCCTGGGTTTTGTGTTCCTGGGAGTTTGAGCACTGGGGACAGATGTCAAGGTGGTGATAAAGTGTGTGCGTGTGTGTGCATGTGTGTGTAACTTGTTAGAAAGGCTTATTTGGAGGAAGAGGAAAAGAACTGTGACCCAGTGACCAGATGGGCTCTCCTTTCCTCCCTTGTGGCTTCCAGGGTGTCCTGAGACAAATTATAAGAGAAGGCCCTCAGAGTCACTCTGAGTGGCCTCCCCAGGGGCACATGGTGGTCACTTGCCTATCCTGTCCTCTGTGGTATGGCTCTGTGACACTCAGGGGCTTGCCTTCCCTCTCTGGGTGGTTCTACCAGAGTCAGCATGGCTTCTGAAGTCTGGTGTTAAGAACGTCTCTGCCCATCTACCTGCTTTGCTCCAACCCTGACCATTTTGTCTTCTAAATAATTTTCATGTGCATCTGAACTAGGAGTTTAGGAATGTGGGGAAAAGATGTACTGAGTCTTAAAAGAGAAGTGTCCATCCACCATTGGAATGTGGGAAATGCCTGTGAACCCTTGGGGTGCAAAGCAAGCAACTTGTGGGCAACCCAGCACACATCCTTGCCTGCAAAATCTAACATGATACAAGAGTAATGCACAAGCACAAGCAAAACTGACACAGAATCATGTAACCCCACCCTGGTGGCATCTCTAGTCCAGCCCCTGGCTATTGTCCCTCTGTAATATTAGAACCCCAGACCAAGGCACTGCTTCTCTTGATAGCCCACATTCTCCCGTAAATGTGACTCTGTTTTCTGAAATAAATATCTGTGCCTCTAACTGATGGGTACATAAATTGATTTCTGTAATGTCTGTCAAGAACCCCACACCTCCTGAGTTGAGGTCCCCCTTTACAGGAACTCCCCATACTTCCTCCAGGGACATGCCTTTTCCTCTCCTGGCAACAGCCACCATCCTGACTTCTCCTGCTTCTCTTGGCAGGACCATTGCCACAGCCAGCTAGCTGGTCTGCTGACATGGGGTTGGGTGGCACCCCCAATCCACAGGTGGCATCCTCTAATGCCAGTTTTGTGGATCACTTCTCTTCTTATATCTCTTTATGAGCTTCTGAGGCCAGGAAGATCTGCATATTGAGCTTCTGGTTCTTACCCACCCCCTGCAGCCCCTCCTCCACTCCAAATGCCTCAGTGGTGGAACCTGATGGCTCCCAACGGTGAGTCCCAGGAAATAGGATTTTGGCTTATCAATTGGTGGGGAGACAGCATTCCATGGGGAAATTAGTATGAGAAAAATACTGAGTGAGCTAAGCAAGTTGGTTTGTTGTGGGACTTCTCAGGGCCTTGGTTGGTTCTGCTAATTTCCAATGCATGAGCTTTCCAGTGAACCACAGGCCAGGCTGCCTGGAGACAGTGTGGCTGACACTGAGGTCACACTGCCTCCAAGCCAGGCACCATTGTATGTGCCCACAACACTAGCAGGCAAGTACTGTGGCAATCCCTGTTTTGTGGATAAGGACATTGAGGCACAGATTGGGTATCAACTAGCTAGTCAAAAGAGAAGTTGATTCTCACACAGAGGGCTGCTCTGAAATCACAGCTACTGCCCAAGACCCATAAGAAATCATAAGGATTTCTTATGACCTGGCATTGTGAAAAACACTTCATGTTATTTCATTAGGTCCTCCCACTATTATGGAAAAAGAATGAAGAGAGCTCCACTAGCCAAGAGGTGCCTGAAGTGACCTTTGAACTCAGGTCTTTGAGTGACCTTATGAATCTCTAGGCTGTCTTGCTCTGGACAGAGCAAGGAATCCTTATGTCAAGCGGCATCTCACAGTGTGTAAAATATGCACTGGAAATGCTTCTCTGGCTCTCTGGAAGTATTCACCTCTGCCAAATTATGTCATTTGTTTCCTGAAGCTGAGACACTGCTGGTGTTATTCCCTGGGCTCAGAGCTCCCTCTCTCTCTCTCCAATGATCCAGATACTAAGGAAGAACTAAAATAAGGCCTCATCTCTTCAGTCTCCCAGATTTTCCCCTTCCAAGTGGCTATTTCCCTACCTGCGCTTCCAGGACATGCTTTACAAAAATTGTGTAGCTGTGGTCAGTTAACAGTATAAATTGTTTCATTCATTCATTCTTCACTCATTTACTTGACGAATATTTAATCAGCAACTATTAAATCACTGGCCTTTTTTTTAGGTCCTAGGGATATAGTAGTGAGCCAACCAGACACCAAGTTAGGCCCTATGGAAGAAAGGCGATACTCAGGATAATAGGTAAGCTATATTTAGAATTTCTGAAGGTGAAGGGAAATAGGAAGGACTGGGGATGGGAAAAAGTGTCACTTTTAAGTGGGGACTGTGAGCTTCTGCATAGAGAGGTGAGGGAGCCAGCCAGTCTCAGAAGGCCCTAGAGAGGGGGAGCAAAGGGATACAAAGACCTGCTGCAGGACGTGTGGTCCCCTCAGCAGGGGCCCTGGGTGGCTGCAGGGTGGGTGAGGGGAGAGCCCAGGAGATGTTGCAGGGAGGTTTGTTAATTTGGGTTGTTTATGGGAAGCTTCACACTTAGCTAATATGTTACCTCCAAACTTTTCATTACCATTTTCAGGAAGAGTAACTTAATTTTGAACTAAAATATGTGTGACCACCAATCATATGACCAGCATCCGAGGCTCCTGAGAGCAAAGAAAGCCCAGGCAGAGAGTCAGGGATGTGCTTTAACTTTACCTTGGGAAGTCCCCTCCCTTCTTGGCCCCTGTTATGTCAACTCCTGCTTCACATTGTGTTGGGAGCCTCAGTCTCTTTCCTGTGGAGTGGGGTTTAGGATATTTTTTCCAGTCTCTCCTTTGAATGTGGTGTTAAGTCAGACAATGGATGTGTCTTTAAAAAAAAACAAAAAACAAAATAAAAGGAGGAGTCTGCTGTTGTTAAGGGTTAGTTTTCACAGAAGCTCTATTATCCTGTGGTAGTAGCCAAATCTACTAATTCCTTGTACTTGGGGAATTTCTTCCTATTAATTGTAGCAGCAACACTATAGCTTGGCCACTACCACTCCCATTTTTAAGGGTTGAGGAAACTCTCAGAAAGGCTAATTTAATTTTCCCCAGGGCCCAGAGCTAGTAAGAGGAGGACCAGGATTTTAATTCCAGCATTGAGTAATGATCAGCTTGTGCTGATTTCCCAGTTGCACTCAGGGGCAAGACTGAGGCCAAAGCTAAGCTCACAGGGACAAAATCAAGCCAAAGACAACATGAAACCAAACAAAGGTACTCAGCCCACAGTTGCAGCTAGCCTGGAACAAGATGTACCCCAAAGATGAAGAAGAGTGGGATGGGAGTAGAAGGAATGTACTGCAGATGATGCCAGGGGACCAGGGCTGGGGACTGAGGCTCAGGCCCTCGCAGGAAGGACAGCTTCTGATGCAGCTGCAAGTTGTGGTGGGCTGAGGCTCATCCCAGTCATTAACAGGGTGTCTGTGGGTGGCAAAGGGCCAAGAATGTCAGCCTCACCCAATGGGATATTACAAATATTAAAATAAATATCAAGGCCCTTATAAAACCAAACAAGAGAAAAGAATATAAAGGAAGAGAAAGAGCAGAAAAATCATTTATTTGAATACAGTGGGTGTATATGCATATATTTTAATAAATATATTAAATAAAGTATTGAAATAAAGGGCCTAAACAAAACTATCTTTATTAATATTTCTACACTAGTGATAAGATAGATGGATTGGAATTAGATATTGAAAAATGTAATATTCTGCAAAGGAAACTCGGGGGAGATCAGAGGAGTTATGAAGGTCATTTCTCATTAAGGGTGAACTTTTCTGTTCTTTCCTCTATGACTTCATCCTAAGACCCTGCCAGAGCAGCAATTCTCTGTTCTTTTTGTGTGCTGGAGACAGGCTGTGCCACCCAATGCCCCCTTCATCTAGTCAGTGCTAGGCTGTTTTTAGCTCTTCCAAACAACTAATGGGGTTGGAGTCCATTTTCTGGTGGTGGGCTTTTAGTTGGTGGTTTAGCTGCTCTGAAGTACAAGCAGCTTGGATACCTGGGATGAGCAAAATGTTTTTTTTTTTTTTTTTTTTTTTTTTTTTGGTACTGGGGATTGAACTCAGGTGCACTTGACCACTGGGCCACATCCCCAGCCCCTTTTTGTATTTTATTAGAGACAGGGTCTCACTGAGTTGCTAAGTGCCTCGCCATTGCTGAGGCTGGCTTTGAACTTACAATCCTCCTGCCTCAGCCTCCCAAGTGCTGGGATTACAGGCTGTGCGCCACCGCACCTGGCTGAGCAAAATGTTTTTACCATCAACTAGATCCTTAGGAAGAAGTAAAGATTGCTGAATTTAAGAGGTGGCAGGTACGTTGGGAAGACTGTAGACTTTGAAGTAGATCTGAATCCCCAGATGCAGACCCTTGGCTGTAACATGTGCATAGGAATGCCCACCCCACAGATGTGCTGTTTTCTGTCCAGTGCCCATGATGGAGTCAGGAACATTCAAGGAAGAAGTGAGATAACATTGGCTTGGTTTTTACCAGAGCAAATGTTTGTTGAATGACTGAGATAGTGTATGTCGAATACTCAGCAGAGGAGATTATTGTTGGAGAGAGCTAGGAGCTGAATTGTGTTCTCCCAAGGGAAATGTTGGAATTCTAAACCCAAGTACCTCAAATTAGGACCCTTATTTTGAAATAGGGTCTTTATAAGGGCAATCAAGTTAAAATGAGGTTATTAGGGTGGGCCCTAATTCAATGGTCCCTTATAAAAAGGACAAATAAAGACACAGAGACACCCACACTCACACACAGACCATTATGTGGAAATGAAGGCAGAGATCAGGGTGCCTTATATGCAACTCAAAGAGTGCCAGAGATGACCAGCAAACCACCAGAAGCTTGGAGAGAGGCATGGGATAGATTCCACCTTACAGCTCTCAGGAGAAGCAACCCTAATGACACCTTACTGGTGGAGTCCCAGCCTACAGATACATGAGACAACACATTTCCATTCTAGAAGCCACCCAGTTTGTGGCACTTTGTTATGGCAGCCCTGGGAATCTAATACAAGGAGCATTAATGAAATGGTATGCAATGCTTCTGGAATGACACAACGAGAAGACACAGAGGAGACGCCTCACATGGCATCTAGCATGTGGTAGGTGCTCTTAATACTTGATGAACTGATGAGTTTACAAATAAAGCATATGTCCCAGGCGTGGCATATGGGCAAATGTTTAGTGAGAATTTATTAATTCAGTGGTCATCAGAACTAACCTATATCTATGACCATGAGCCAGACAGTACTCCGAGAGATTGACACGTATGTGATCCTCATTAAATCCTCACAACCACTCTATGATTAATTTCATTTTAAAGATGAGGAAACTGAGGGACAGAGAAATTAAATAACCTTTCCAAATTCACCCAGGTACTGACCTGTGGAGGGGGCTTTCAGACCCGGAGTCTAGGACCAGTGTGCCTACTCTTTGGCACTATTTGGAATAGCATATGTGAAGAGGGGGTCCTGTAATAGGTGCTCAGCTCTAAGCCAGCAGTGGATGAGAGCACCCGGCAAAGCAGGGAGGGCAGGGAGTGTCTCTGTGACCTTACAGCAGATGGGGCCTCATTGTTCCCTCCTCTCCCGAGCTCTGAAGCAGACTGAGTCTCTGCAGACCATTGGTGCTTCCTGCTCCTCAAGGGTAGGAGAGCCTGGGCCTGGCTGAAATCAGTGAGGCCTTTCTCTGCAAGGATCCCTGTGTCGGCCCCAGGCCTACCCCTTGTCCTACTGGGCTTAGAGGAAGCCAGTTTGGTGCAGCAGAGGGCTGTGAGGCACAGGGGATGTCAAAGCCTCGAGCTGTCTGTCAGAGGCCTGGCGGCACAGAGTGTCCCCACCTCCGCTCCATAATTCATCCCAAACCAAGTGTGTAGTGCTGACTCGGCGCTTCCCGCCGCAGAGCCCCTGGCTGCTGCGCACACGCTTTCCCAGACGCTCCGGGGCTGCGCCAAGTCCCAGCCATGGCAGTGATTTACGGTGTCACGGGCGGTGTCGTCCACCCTGACCACTGCTCTTGGCCACACGTTTAATAATTTAAACAGATTTTACACTTTATGAGCCTGCCCTCAGGCCTGGCAGAGGAAACAGAGCCTTAGGAGGAAAAAAAAAAAAAAAAAAGAACTTTACTTGAAACATTAGCTTGAATTAGGCAAGAACAGAATATAGGAAGGTTCCAAGTTCCTGAGTGTGAGTGTGGCCTTCAAGGCCCTTCTGAAATCACCCCGTTTTTATCAGCTCTATCCCTTGCTGCTTCTGTTCCCTTCCCTAGCAAAGAACAGGTTTCTCCCTCCCTGTGGAACAAAGTAATACCTGACCATGTTGGCAAGTTTGTGATTTTGTTGCTGCTAGCAATCCTATCTGTAAAGGGAATACCCTGCACACACACACACACACACACACACACACACACACGCACTCACACGCACTCACACACACTCACTACACACTCACACTCACTCATTCACACTCACAGGGTTCTAGGTTCCTTGGTGCCCGAGTAGGACTTCTAATACAGTAGTGAACAAAACACACAAAGCCCCACCCTCATGGAGTTTCCACTCTAGGGCAGTAGACTTCCTTACCTGTCCCTTAGTGACAGTGTTCTTTCATGAGATCAGTCACCACACTATTTCCCCTGCCTGCCTTGACCTTCCAGATGACCTTCTGTCCTTGTCAATCAGCGCCAAAGCTGCTGTGAATGTGAATCTCCTTCTCTTGGGCTGGGAACTCTGTGAGATGGGGACTGTCAACTTCGGTTTCTATCTCAGCATCCAGCACAGTGCTCGACCAGAGCAGGTGCTCATAACAAGGATGGCTGTGGGAAGATGCCCCTGCCTCTCCTTTCTGGCTAAGATACTTCCTGTGCGTTCTATTCTCTTGTTTCCTGGTTGATTTTGTTGTTTGTTCATTCAATAAGCATATTTATTGGTTATCACTCCATTTAAGGTCCTAATTTGGGTGCTGGGGATAGTTGATAGAGACAGGGAGAGCTCCCGTCCTTGGACTGCTGTGAGGACAGGTGGTAAATGGCTGTTTGATGGATGCCAGCTTCTCAAGAAGCTGTGGGAAGCTATCAGGCCTCAGGGCCATAGCACATCCAGGCAGGTCTGGGAGGATTGACCTTAAACCTCAGGGCATGTGTCTGTGTTTTCCCTGCTTGGTTCAGAGGCTGAGGCTGGAGAAAATGAATATCACCAATCTCCTTTCTGCTCTCTACCTCCATGTAAACTGGGGATAACAAAGTCCAAGGCTATTAAAATAATAATGCAAATAATCCATATTTTTCATCTTAAAAGCACTTCTGGAACATCCGATTAATCTTTCCAGTACCCACGTGTGTAGGTAAGTATAAATTTTTGCTTATAGATGAAGAAACTGATACATGAGGTGATTAAACTATTGGCCTGAGGCTATAGAGAAAGCGAGGCTTTGAGCAGGGATTGGATTCATTAGTCCTCAGTTATTTTGAACAATTTTCAGACTCCAAGGGCCATATCCCTGGGGCATCTGCTAGGGATTGAAGGCAATTTGCCTTGGTGGGGCAGCACCACACAATGGTGATGAATGGGAGCCTTGTAGATACAGACTCTTCTACTTATGGTTGTGTGACCTTTGGCAAGTGGTTTTAGCTCTTTTAACTCCAATTTCCTCATCTATAAAATGGAGATAACAACTTTGTTGCAGGGTTATGAGGGAGAATATAAATTAGATTATATTTGTATAGTGCTTAGTATGGTCAGAGTTCTTTCTTAAATATACATTCTTTCTTAAATAAACAACAGAAGAATTTGAAGTTGGCAGGTCTTGGAGGTGCTAAACACCTCCACCACCATCACTACCTCCACCATCACCATCACCACCATCATCACCTCCACCACTACCACCACCACCACCACCACCTCCACCACCATCACCAAGTATTTATATAATCTTTATTATTAGCCCAGACTGTATTGGGCACTGTGAATATTACAAAATCCATACAAGGATGGCTTTTTTTTCCCCTAAAGATATAGCAAGACATCCTTCTCTTCTTTCTTTTCATCATGATCCACAATCTTTTGCACATTTAGTATATTTCAGACATAAAGGAGTCTTAGTATGGGTTCATTAAATATTAGGTGTCTCACTATTATCAGTTGGTTACCGTTCCTAGGTCATGCCATTCAATCAATTTCTGTCTCCATGAACAAATTCCAAGTGTCTGTCTTGTGTGCTGTGGGGGATACAGAATTGCTGTGAATGTGAACCCTGTTCTCTGAGGGCTCCAGCTGGGGAGGCATCAGTTCTTTCCAGCTTCATTATAGTCCTGAATGCCCTGAATCTATACCCTCAATTTCACCCAGGTGTTGGTTATTCAGGAACATTAGTGCACCCAGAAAGGAGGAGTTGCAATTAGTCCAGCTACACATAGGGAACATTCTAGATACGCTGTGTACCGTGCCAGCCAGTAACATGTTCTTTTGTTAAAAGCTTATAACTCTCACCTCAATTTTGTAGATGAGGAAACTGAGATTTGGAGAGGGAAGTAATTTTTGTGGTCCCATAATGAAGTACCTATTGGCCAATCTTGATTTTGGTATAGCTGAGAAGAGGTTTTTGTCTGAAGATAGATTAGAAAGGAATAAATTAAAGCCAGGTTGATAATGTAGTTTCACAATAATGTGTCATGTGGACTTTCAGTCTATCACTGAGCTTCCTGTGCAACTTCAATAGACCACCAAACATTTGTACATTCTGTATTTTTGGCCCAGACTCTGTTAGGCAAGGTGGATATTATAAGAGTCTAATAAAAGTAGAGGACGCTATTTTCCTTCAAAGTTTATTGATATAGAAGCATTCAATTGGGCAAGGTTCTTGGAGATGCTCATAATCATTATCATTGTCATCATTACCATCCAACATCTTTTGGGCACTTGGCATATTCTAACTGTAAAGGTGTTTGACAAAGATGGTCCCACTGAATCCTCATAAAATGTCTATGAATAGGCATTGTGATTTCTCCATTGTAAAGATAAGAAAATGGAGGCATGCTAGACAGCCCACTGGGGCTATATCCCTTGTGCAAGGGCACAGAGATAGCCAGTATGAGAGTGGGCTTTTAATTCCTAAGCTTCCAAAAGAGGGATGGCTGTCACTCCTGGCGGAGTCCTGTTCTGGAAACCTTCTGTCTTATTGCCTCCTTCAGTGGTCCAGCCAGCTTCCTCCTTTGGTAAGAATGAGAATTCATAGCTGTGAAGTTGGAAAAGTCACTCTTTGGTCTACATGCTCTTACAAGGCTGTCTTGAGAGGGTGCTTGACCTCTGTCTGCACCTCCATTTCCTCACTGCTTATGTGTGCCTGCCTCCTGGGGTGTGTCTGTATTATTAATGATGGCAAAGTGATTGAGCACACTGCACTGAGATTCATGAGATGCAGAGTACGATTCATCTCCAAACCATTCAACAGGGCCACATGGAGTTGAAGGACACAGGGACCCTTCATCGTGCAGGGCCTTGGCTTCAGTGCACAAATAGGTTGTACGTTCAGGAAAAAATTGTTTGTCTTCTGCCTTTTGGAGATCTTGTGGACTGAGCATCTTTTTCTTGGTTATTAGAAAGCTCATAGAAATTGTGGCTTTGTGACCAGAGCTGAATGACCTAGTGCTCAAGTGTAGACCGCACTTGTGGCACCATCTTGCTTCCCAAGTAGCTAATTTTCTTCAAACCTCAGTTGTCCTACTTGTAAAATGGGGATAGATAGGAAGCCCACTTGATTGGGTGTCATGAGGATTCCATCTGTCTGTAGCTCACATATAACTCTGCTCCAGGGTCTTGTCCCAAACCCTGAGGCCCAGAACATGGAACAGAGAAAGCTGAGAAATGACCACTTGGACCTTTCATGCAGTGCTTCCTAAGTTGCTAGGAACTGTCAGTCGTATGCAGGATCAAACCCACAGAATAAATGTGGCACAAGGCGTGTAGAAATAAAACTCAAATTTTGGTATGGCACATGCGTAAGCAATATCAGGAGATGTTTTCTTTCCATATTATCCAAACTCATCCCACTCAAGAAAGAGAAAGAAAACTAAAGTGAAAAGATAGTTTAAGACTTGGCTGTGATTAAGCTGCATCCTACTTTCTCTGGCTACCATGGCATCTCTAATGCCCTCTCTGGGTGTCCCAGCCATGCCAGGTCTTTGACTTTTACTAAAGCTCCCTGGGAGCAGCCTCTTGCATTATCTTTTCATGTTTGCACGTGACTTCCTAACACAAAGTGATTAGCATCATCATCAGGGATTTCTTTCTGATGTGCATATGGGGAAAGCGTCCCCTTTCCTAAGGAATGGCCACTTGCTCTCCTGCTGCAATGAGGAGGCCTGCCTAAAACTATTACATTCTCACTTTTACTTTGTCAGGCTGGAAGCCCAGGTGCCAGGTTTTGCACATATTTATTTTCTCCTATTTCAATTAAGTGATCTGCTTTTTTCTCTCCCTGATTCCTTTTTTAAAAATTATATAATGCCCAAAAGGCCAGCTTTGTGAAAATTTTAAGTGGGCCAGCTTTTTTTTTTTTCCCTCCTCAATGCTACTCCCTCTCCCTTTTCCTACCTGTATTCTCTTTAGTGGCTGCATGGCCCTGGCCCAAACTCCCCTTTTGAACCCTTCCACCCTCTTCCCTGATTGCCCATCCTTTATTACCCTGATAAATCATCCTTGCAAAGCCACAAATGGAAAGCAGCTAGCAGCAAAAAGACATAGAGCAAAAATACATAGAGCAAAAAGATATTCAAAGTTCCCCTTGAATATCAGCCTCAACTTTTGGCTTCATCAGAGATGGTAAAGAGCATTGAGAATAAGGAACTGCAAATGGGAGATCCCAGGAGGGAATTCATGGAAAGCCACCTACGTAGAAAGGGTGGTAACTTGGGGGCATGAACAGGGTGAGGAGGTTGGGTTTTGAGCAGGGTGGAGGAGAGGGTTGTCCTGATAGACAGGAACAGAGGCTTAACACAGGGAAGAGGAAGATAGTGACCAGCTGTGCTGGCAGGTCCAGGATGGCTGAGGAGCTGGTGCTACTATTTTTAAGTAGGTTGAGAAAGATAGGCCTTTTTTCTTTTGTGTTGGATTTTTAAAAATTATTAGAAAGTTCTGCTTAAAACAAGACCACTGCAAGCAGCTCAAGGAATTGAGCCTTCACCATCAAACATTAAAAGTCACTCTAGACTTAAGAAATTTGCTTGCTAGCTAAAATGCTTTTAATATATGTGTTTGAAAGTTCCCACCTTTGTGCAGTGTGTGTGTGTGTGTGTGTGTGTGTGTGTGTGTGTGTGTGTGTCTGCCTCTCAACTGTCATGCCACAAGTGCTGAAGTGTTTTGTTTTGAGGGGGCAGGGGTGTGGGTGGGTCAGTCCACCTTTGTTGGCAGTTAGAGACCAAGGATAGAAAGATAGGCTTGGCACAATTGCTAAAGGGCAGTCCTGCCAAATCCTGTTGACCCTAACAGGCTATAAAAAGAATTCCTGTCTCTTTGGACTTGGAAACATGACATGGGACACAAATCCCCCTCTCCACTCTTCAATGCATGCAGACTAACACCCTGTTATATGCAGGGGAGACTTCAGCATCAAAGACAAGTTGCTTGACTCCTTAAGTTTAGAGAGAGGAAAACTGGAGTGCCAAGAAGTAGCTTGATGACCCCTCAGGTCACAGAGCAAGTAAGAAAAACAGCCAATACTAGAATCCAGGCCTGTAGAAAACCTACATGGTTGAAGCTAGGAGGAGGCATATGAGAAGTAACATTTATTGAGCATCTACTATCTATCAGACATAATGTTAGACATTTTACTACTGTTGCTATTACTACTGTGTAAATACTGCCAACATCAGTGATTTCATTTATTATTTATTTTATTTGTTCTAATTAGTTATACATGACAGTAGAATGCATTTTGACACATTATACATAATATGGAGTATAACTTCTCTTTTTTCTGGTTGTATGTGATGTAGAATCACATGGGTCATGTAATCATATATGCACATAAGGCAATAATGTCTGATTCATTCTACTATCCTTTCTACCCCCGTACCCCCTCCCTTTCTTCCTTCCCCTCTGCTAAGTCCAAAGTACATCTATTCTTCCCTAGGCACCCCTCCCCTTATTATGAATTAGCATCCGCATATCAGAGGAAACATCTGGCCTTTGGTTTTTTTGGGATTGACTCATTTCACTTAGCATGATATTCTCCAGCTCCATCCATTTACTGAGAAATGCTGTAATTTCATTCTTTTTAAGGCTAAGTAATATTCCACTGTGTGTGTGTGTGTGTGTGTGTGTGTGTGTGTATCTTTATCCATTCATCTGTTGAAGGGCACCTAGATTGGTTCTATACAAGCAATAATAAATGTTGGTGAGGATGTGGGGAAAAAGGTACACTCATACATTGCTGGTGGGTTGCAACCACTATGGAAAGCAGTATGAAGATTCCTCAGAAAACTTGGAATGGAACCACCATTAGACCCAGGTATCCCACTCCTTGGCATATGCCCCAAAGACTTAAAATCAGCATACTACAGTGACACAGCCACATCAATGTTTATAGCAGCTCAACTCACAAGAGCGAAACACCAGTGATTCTGGGCACTATGCTAAATACCAATATACATTTTGTCATTCTTTACATATCCCATGAGGCAAGTATGGTTACTCCTGCTTTGACACATGGGCAACCAACTTCTGATAGCTACCTAAGCTACCCAAGGACTCAGCTTGGTCCTAGGACACGTGGGAACCCCAGAGTTATGTGACTCTAACTCCTTGTTATTTCCTGATTCCCTCCTTTCTTTCCAGGAAGAGTTCCCACTCAACTGGTCTAGCCTTTGAGAAGTCCCATGGCCGGTGATTCTGGTTCAGGCTATGGGTACTAGCTGTCCCTTTCTGTTTTCTGGTTCCCATCTCCACTGTACTTCCTCCTCTTCTGACCCAGATACACATATCATGTGCTGAATAATGACGTTTTGGTGAACACTGGACCACACATATGATGGTGGTTCCATAAGATCACATTGTCTAGTGATGTCATAATCTTCTTTGTGTGAATATGTTTTATGATGGTCAGAAAAAAACAAAATTGCCTAATGACACATTTATCAAATGCACCTCCACCGTTAAATGATGCACAGCTGGGCTGGGGTTGTGGCTCAGCGGTAGAGCGCTTGCCTAGCACGTGCGCAGCCCGGGTTCGATCCTCAGCACCACGTAAAAATAAGGACATTGTGTACAACTAACGCAAATAAACAAATATTTTTAAAAAAATGATGCACAGCTGTACTTTGGAGGAAGACAGACAGCAACATGGAAGGAACCTGAGTAAATGTCAGCTCAATTTCTGCCATGATTCTTCATGCCACGGCATGGGCGGAGCAAATTCTCTAACTTCTCTGAGCTTCACTCTCCTCATCTGTTAAAGTGGAAATAATGATGTCTGTGCCTTAGGGTCAGATTCAGACATATAAAGGATTGATTCACAGTATGTGCTTAGGAAGTGATAATCATTGTTCCAGAGGAGGAACCCCCACCGGTGGATGCCAACAGCTTTCTGCAGACCCTGGGTTAGAGCAGGGAATAGGAGACATGGGGTGTGGTGATAGCAGCATCTCTGGGTGCCTGTGCGTGCATGCACGTGCACATGTTTTCCTGATCTTGGTTTGAGCAATTCTATATTAAAGTGTCTCTTGTTCTCTCAGGAAGCAATGGACTGAGTTTATTTTAACTAGTGTGTGTTGGAGACCCACACAGGTGTGCTTGCCATTTGCTAGGAGCACTGCGGGCTAGTGGAGTGGTCCCCAAACCTGGCTGTGCGTAGGACCTGAGGAGCTTCCAAAAGACCCCAGATCCTCAAGCACCACCCTGGAGAGTTTGATAAGTAGGCCCTGGGTTGGAATCAGTTATCTAGCTCTATTTCTAGAAGGAATTTCCTGCACTCCTGTTTGGCAGCCAGGTCAGGAACCACTGGCGTGGTGGACAGGTCACAGCACAGGAACCCGTCCTTTCTACTATGGACAGCGCAGAGACCAGCAGCTCTGGTGTATCATTGCATTTGCCTCCCAGAGTCTCTCTGGGTGAGTATCAGCTTGCCCCTCTCACAGAGGGCATTGGGAGGTCACTGGCTGGGCAGGGGCTCACCTTGAATCAGCACATTTTTGCCATCATGGCCACCTCAGTGGATCTATCAACATACAGGCACTGACTGAGCCAGCGTCATTGGACACACCCCTCTGACAACAATAGCCATTTACTTAAAAAAGCAAATTGCATTTGGTGCATGTTCTGTCTGCAACAATAAAGAATAATTTCTCTTCCTTGGGCACAAGAGCTCCAATTATGATTTAATTCAATTCCGATTAACTATGCTTTGATGGCATTTCCATTCCTTAAAAAATAAATGTATTAGCCAAGCATAATGTGTTTTGACTATAGTTCTGATGCTAATAAGGAGGCTGTTTGGCGGCTATGATCCCACACTTCATTCCAAAGTTGTAAGAATGAGAGGGAAAAAAGGAATGAGGCAGATCAGTGAGAAATCCCCCACACAACGGGCATCATGGTTTGGGGTGGGTGGGGGCTGCCAGCATATGCCAGGTATTCACGGGTTTGCTCTCACAGCCTGTTTGAGATGCTCTGGATGGGCATGTGGGCAGGTAGTGATGGCTGTTTCGCAGCTTGGGGTGAACTCCTGGGCAGGGAGGGTTGGTGGATGTGGAGCTGACTACACGTTACACCCTAGAGTTGGTAGCCAGTCAGGCTCGTCCTCACTCTGGAAAACAAGGCCCTTCCCTTCCTCCTGGACCCTCTCTAAGAGTAATCTGCAGCCTCTGCCTCGGCTTCTGACCCTTGCTTACCTGGTCTCCAGCTGAATAATTGTTATGGATCACACAGTAAGTGTTCCCCAAAAGCTCACGTGTGAGACAATGCAAGAAGGTTTAGAGGAGAAATGATTGGATTATGAGACCTTTAATGCAATCCATGAATTAATCCCCTGATAGGGATTAACTGAGTGGTAACTGAAGGCAGGTAGGGTGTGGCAGGGTGGGCACTGGGGGTGTGCCTTTGGGGTATATATTTTGTATCTGTCAAGCGGAGTCTCTCTCTCTCTGCTTCCTGGCCCCATGTTCCAAGCTGCTTTCCTCTGCCACACCTTTCCACCATGATGTCCTGCCTTACCTTTAGCCAGAGCCATGGGGTTGACCATCTAGGGACTAAGAACTCTAAAACTAGGAGTCCACAAATAAATGTTTCCTCCTCTCTTGTTGTTCTTGTCAGGTCTTTTGGTCACAGCAGAAAAAAGCTGACTAAAAAAACAATAATACTCTTGAAATGTCCCAAACTGTGTCTCCCACATGTCCTTGACACATCTGCACAGTTAGTAATTGCTTGTGCCTGGTCCCCGAAGGCATCCTTTCATTTTTAAAGAAGAGGGATCGTTGGGGCAAACCCCTGTCTTGACGGTTGCTCTATAGACATTATTTCTTCAGCTGTCACCTGAGGTGGATTTCCATGCAAGAGGCAACTGCTGGGCCTGTGCCTGTTTGCTCTCAGATTCATCTGACACTTTCTCTCTTCTCTTCTCTTTGGCAAGGGGCTGACCCAGTCTGGCTGGTGTCCCCTGGACTGAGCCAGAGGGAGGCACTGGCTGGAGGTGGGAGGGCCAGACTGTGTCTGCCTGTGTGGCTTCCACAGGGAAACCCATCTCTGGGTAGGGAAACCTCATGGGCATCTTTTAACTTCAGAGGAGGGCCTTTGAGCTCCTTGCTGTTAATCTTTCAGGTACCTTGTTCTCCCTGTTTGGCTTTTACACTGTCTAGTGCCTGTGTAACCAATACTTTACAATACATTCCCTCTGTTTCAAATGTTCAAAGAAGTCTCTCTCTCTCTCTCTCTCTCTCTCTCTCTCTCTCTCTCTCTCCCCTCTCTCTCTACCTGAAACTGAAGCTTCAAGAGGTTAAGTAACCACCAAGCAAAACAACTGTGAACTTCAGTGTATATCCATCCAGGTTTTAAAATGGTGTATACTGATTAATTTTATGTTTGGATTTTATATCTATCTTTGTAGATAGATACATAAATAATCAAAACACAACTGGGTCATGTGTATATGGTTTGATCTATTGTTTATTCATTGTGAAATTTTTATTTTCTCATTTAATTTCAAAAAATATTTTAATGACTATTTAATATTCAGTCATAAAGATCTATTATGATTTATTTATTTAATCTTCTGTTATTGAGAACTAGGATTCTCTTTACTTTTTCACTCATATAAATAGTTACTTGAGTTTCTATTTAGGTGGCATGATGAAGCTAGCAGAACAACTGTTCTCCCATAGATCTTGACTATATGAATGGCAGATAATTAAAAATCTTCTTAACCCCCACACCCCCAGTCATCAGTAGCAACAAATAAGGAAAGAGTTACAATCTCATGCCATAAACTTCAAGGAAATATTCTGTCCCTGCTGGTGTGGTTTTAAACTCAAGCCCATCAGGTGAGAAGTCAGACTGAAGAGAGGTGACCCCATATTTGGAGGGTGTGGACAGGTTGTCCAGGGGAAAGCTTCAGAGCCCCTGCTTTCTATCCTGCTGTCTTAGCATATAAGCTATTCAGGTAGTTTTCACTGGCTCACCATTTTTAGGACATTGTTTTTAGAACATTATATCTATGCTGTGAAACATATAGGAAGCCCAGACTGAGACCACCAACAAGGGCCTAGAATGGCAATACTGTGGCTATTAATGTAGAGCTGGGAGAAGAACAGATATGAGATAGAATGGGAAGGAAGTCAAGAAAAATTTAGTCACACTTTACAGAAATTGAAAGTCTCATCAGAACTACTCATATCAAGCATGAGAAAGATGAACATCAACCATGTGACAGCTAAGCAGATCGTCCCCACCCCATCCACTCTGGAAGGAAGGAGAGGAAAGTACTGCTTACAAAAGGGAAATGAAAAGTCTAACCTGAAAGAAAATACATCTTAAGAAAACTTCCAATGTGTATTTGCACTCCAGAAGAACTTAATAAGAATCTGAATTCCATGAAACAAGGATTCCACAATGAGAAATGAGATGACAACACAACACAATAAGATGAAACGCAGGGTTACAATGCTATGAAAATTAAGCAAAAGCTATACACAGAAATAATAAATTAAAAACAAAAAGAACTAAATTGGACAGCTGCAAATTGTATTGCAGACTCTGAAAAAAAAAAAAAAAAGGTTTGCGGTAGTAACGGTGAGAGCTGAGGAAAAGAACAGAAATTAAGGTTGTTGGGAAAAGGATGAGACATGTGAAGGACACAATGGATTAAAAAATAAGGATCATTGGTGTCTCTGCTGAAGAGCTCCCAACAAGTGGAGTAGAAAATACATTTCATCTGTTTTCTAAGGATTGAAAGGGCATATTCCAGGAAAAAAATAGATCAGAATGATAAACAAGAGAGACTAACCTCTTAATATCAAATTTGAATAATGAAGAAATAATTGTTTTGGCATCCAAACAGAAAAACAAATCAAGTTCAAGGAGAGAAATCAAACTGACCTCAAACTTCATCAGATGCATTCAATGCCTAAAATATTCTGAGGGAATGACAAAGGAACTAAATGTTATTACACTTGACCAAACGCTTGTGGAAGTATAAAGACAAAAATGTTAACATCCAAACATGAAATATAAGGACTCAGCCTCCACGAGCTCTTCCACAGAAGACCACTCAGTTGAAAGCCAGCTGTCCTTGGAGGGAGGGGGGAAGCACAGCAGAAGGGCTGGACCATGCTCAAAGTCAGCAAGCGGTGGTGTCTCGCCTTAATCCAGATGGGAAAATGTGACCCAATATGGCTGTCATCAGCCAATAGTCCCTCATATGCAGTCTCTTAAGTGCAACATAGGAGTACTATATTTCAAGCTTTTAGGAACTCAGAGGTATAACTATAAACCTTTGCCTAAAAATAAAAGTCAGCTGCTGATGGAATTCATTCAACATACGATGAATCAACACATAGAATTCGAGACTGGAGATGATTGGATAAAAGTCTAGTTTAGCATTCATTCACATGCAAAGGGTCAATTAGTACTGGTACCAATATACTTTGTATACAAACAGTTGTATGTAAAAAGATGTGCACTATGAATTGTAATTATTGTAAATAAAAAATAAATAAAAAGAATAAGTCTACCAAATTAAAAAACATAATGACTCACAATTCTTAAGATCTTTTTCAAAGTATTTTTCTTAAAGGAGATCTCTCATTTCAGTTATATATTTGTTATTGAATTGTGTCCCCTAAGTAGATATATTGGAGTCGAAACCCCCAGTATTTCAGAATTGACCCTATTTGGAGATGAGTTCCTTTTCTTTTAAGATGTTGACTGACCTTTATTTTATTCATTTATTTATATGTGGTCCTATAAGAATCAAACCCAGTGCTGCCTCACACAAGCTAGGCAAGCGCTCTACCACTGAGCTTCAACCACAGCCCCTGGAGATGGGGTCTTTACAGAAATAATCAAGTTAAACTGAAATCATTAGGGTGTGATCCTAAGCCAATATGACTGCTGTCCTTAAGGAATGGGGCAAATCTGAACAGAGACTAGGGAGTAAATGGTAATCTACAAGAAAAGGACCACCTGAGGCTACCAGAAGCTGAGAGAGAACCCAGGCCACATCCTTTCCTAGTGCCTTTAGAGGGAGTGTGGCCCGGCTAGCAACACGATTTCTAATTTCTGACCTTAAGTATTGTGAGATGATAAATTTAAATTTTCTCTTGTTCTAAGCCACTTAATTTGTGGCATTTTATTATACAAGCTCTACAAAACTCAGTATTTTTTAAAGGGATTGTTTATAAATGAAATATCTCATGGTAAAGAGATTTTCTGCAATTTACTAATCCTCCAGTTTAACTTCCATTTCTATTTTTGTCTATATAAATTAAGTGGAATAGTGTTTTTTAAATTATAGCATTATATGAGGTTATTTTGTGAACCTATTTCCATCTGTCCAAACATTATCCATCAATCTCATCTACCTATTTTCTGTCTATAGTTTTGGGAACAAATGTGAGATATTGTCATCTTATTTTAAATTATGATTATTATTGTATTTTAAGATTTGGGTTGGTTGTTTTGCTATTTTTTGTACTTTTAATTATTTGACATGTTTTTTTCTTTAGTATAAATACTTTATTTACACATTAATATTGCAATAAAAAAAAAACTCTTGTATTTGAGTTCATATCTGCTCACCTCATTTTTTTTTTTAAATCTGTGGAATCTTAGGTGGTATTTGTATAGTTTTATATTCTTGATATTTGTGGTTAAAATCCTTTCCAGAATACAACAGTTTTCCATCATAGAGGCAGTGTTTTACAATGCATGCCTTATACTATTGCAGCTCTGAATTTTATTATTAAAACAATAGTTTGATGAACTAAAAGTGTTTTAATACTATTTCAATTTGCCCTTCTTCAATTGCTAAAGAGGATGAATATTTTTTGCAAATCTAGGTGCTCCTTGTGTTCCTTGTTCTGTTTTTGTTTTTAAACCTTTTTCTGTGGCTGTTTTTTTTTTTTCCTAATGAGTACATCATACATATATATACATGCAAGCACACATATGCACAACCATCTGTCCTATTAGTTGCTAATATTCCATTCTATGCTTTGCTTTTTAGTTTTGTTCTTGATGTTTTGAAATATTCATAAATTTTTAAGTCAGATATTTTATTTTCCTCTCATCTCTCTTATTGATTTCGATTGATTACTTTTTTGGGGGGACATGTTCATATCCTCCCAACTGCTCTGGCTGTTCCTGAAAAGAAACATCTCTCATCTTCCTCTGCTCCAGTACACTTCTTTCTTTACCTTTAGCCATTATTCAATGTAAAATTGAGTGACTTTCAATTTGTTCACAATGTTGCTCAACAATCACCAATGATCTAGAATGTTTACAGTATACAAAACATAAACCTATATCCATTAGGCAGTGGCTCTCCCTCCCCTTCAGGCCCTAGCAACCACTGATCTGCTGTTTATCTCTATGGGTTTGGACATCTCACATAAATGGAATTATGCAGTATACTACCTTGTGTGTCTGGCATTTTTCACTTAGCGTCATGTTTTCAAGGTTTATCCATGTTGCAGCATGGATTAGTACTTCATTCCTTTTCATGACTGAATACTATGTATTTCACTGTATGGACATACAACATTTTGTTTATCGGTTTATCAGTTGTGAGCATTTGGATTATTTCCACTTTTTGGCTATTATATATAAAAGTCAAATACCTATGAAAACTTGCATGCATATTTTTCTTTCAACACCTGTTTATTATTCTCTTGAATAGATACCTAGGAAGGGAATTATGTGATCACATGAAAATTCTATATTAAACAACTTGAAGAACTTCCAAACTATTTTCCACAACATCAGAACCATTTTACAATCCTACTAAGCAGTGTATGAGGCTCTAATTTTATCACATTTTATTTCCCAAAACTTATTTTACACTTTATTTGGGGGGGGGGGGCAGTATCAGGGATTGAACTCAGGGGCACTTGACCACTGAGCCATATCCCTAGTCCTGTTTTTTGTATTTTCCAAAAGGGTCTCACTGAGTTATTTAGTGTCTTACTTTTTGCTGAGGCTGGCTTTGAACTCACAATCCTCCTATCTCAACCTCCTGAGCCGCTGGGATTACAGGCATGCGGCACCCCACCTGGCTTACACTTTTTAACAATTATAACATCCTGGTGGGTGTTCAGTGGTATCTCACTCTGGTTTCCATTTGCATGTCCCTAATGACTAATGACGTCCAGCATCTTCTTATGTGAATTTTTGCCATTTGTATCTTCTTTGAAAAAACGTCCATTTAAGTCCTTTGCCCATTTTATAAATTGAGTCATTTGTCTTTTCTGTGTTTTTTCATTTGTTTTTTCTGTGTTTGAGTTTGAAGAGTTCGTCCTATACTGTATGAACTAAACCCTTATCAAATCTATAATTTTCAATTTGTTTCTAGGTTATCTTTTCACTTTCTTGATAATATTATTTGATATATAGAAGGTTTTAATTTTGACAGTCAATTTTATCTGTTTTTTTCTTGTTGTCTGTGCTTTTGTTGTTATATCTAAGAATGCATTGACAAATCTGAGGTCACAAAGATGTACTGCTAATTTTCTCCAAAAGTGAGGGTCTGAATTGTTCTTTTTTTAGGCATGAGGACACCACTAGGCCCAGTACCATTTGTTGGAGAGATTATTCTGTTCCCCATTCCCCAAGAGTCTTGGCACCCTTGCTGAAAATTAATTAACTGTGGAGAATTAACTGTGGATGGACTCATGATTTATTCCTGGGCACTCAGTTCTATTGCATCAATCTATATGTCTATCCTTGTGGCTGAGACACATTATCTGATTACCAATACTTTATAGTAAGTTTTGGAATCAGGGAGTGTGAGTCCTACTTTTACCTCTCAAGATTGTTGTGGCTATCTATTCTTGGTTCTTTGAAATTCCATATAAATTTAGGATCAGCATGTCAATTTTCTGCAAAATAATTGGTTGGGATTCTAAAAGAGAACGCTGTAGAATCCATAGGTCATGAACATTCTAGCATGAACATTCTAGCAAAATTGTCTTCTGATCCATGAATATGGGATGTCTTCCATTTAGTTAGATCTTCTTTCTTTTAGCAATGCTTTGTATTTTTCAGAATATTTATTAAATTCATTCCTATGTATTTTATTATTTTTGACTCTGATTTCTTAATTTAAATTTTTAATTGTTCATTGAACATTTGAGGGAAATGTGATTGATTTCTGTATATTGATCTTGTGTTTTGAACCTTGCTGAATAATTTATGAGTCATAAATGACTAATGGATTCCTTACTAACAGAATTTGAAGTGGATTCCTTATAGTTTTCTATAAAATGCCATCTACAAATGGATACAGTTTTACTTTTTCCTTCTAAATCTCAATGCATTTTTATTTCTTCTTGCCTAATTGCTTTGACTAGGACCTCTAATACTATGTTAACTAAAATAAATACAAGTGATTAAAATGAACATAACCTTAGAGAAGGTGTCCTGAGTGTTCCATGGAAGCTTTTTATCAGGGTGCAAAAGTTCCCTTCTATTCCTTATTTTTTTTCTTTTATTTTACTTTCTTTTCCCTTTCCTTCCCATCTTCCTTCCTTCCTCACCACCCCCCACCCCTCTTTCATGGTGGTTTTCAAAGCCACGCAAGTATTCTACCTCTGAGCTACATCCTCAGTGCATTCCAATTGTTTCTGTTTTACTTTTTTTTTAATCTGAGAAGTTATTGGATTTTTTCAAATGCTTTTTCATATGTTGAACTTACCTGGAATTCATAGAATAAATTCTACTTGGTCATGGAATATAATCCTTTTAATAGACTGCTATATTTTGTTAGGATTTTCCATTTGCTTTAATAAGAACTAGCAATTTTTCTTATTATGTCTTTACCTGGCTTTGGTATTAGGGTATTACTTTACTTGTAGAATAAATTAGATGTTTTCTTCGCCTCTATTTGTGGAAGAGTTTGAAAAAGACTAGAGTTACTTCTTTAAATAGTTGTCAAAATTCACCAACTAGACCATGTGATCTTTTTTCCTCCTGCCTGTCTTTAAGATTTTTGTTTTGTTTTTGATTTTGCAGTTCTGATTAAATCTTTTAACTTTTTACAGATTTATTCATGTTTTCTGTTTTCTCTTAAGACCATTTTAATAGCTGGGTAATTCTGAGAATTTGTACATTTCATGTAGATTGGCATAGAGATATTCATAGTATTCTCCTATAAACCTTTCAGTAAAATTGGTAAAATGAAGGAGCCCCAATTAGGGAGATGGCTATTGCGGTCAGCTGGAAGCCATAAGTTCCACCTGATAATAAGTATGTATGTGACACACCTGTAAATGCACGTGAGGCACCCGCAAAGCTAAAGGTATATAACTGGGTGAAAGTGGTCGGAGTCAGGAGGAGAAGAATAAATTCATTCAGTCAGTCATGCAGTCGCTCGGTCGGAAGAAGAGTTCGGGTCGGAGAAGAAGAAAAGAATCAGAGCGGCCAGAATGTAGGCAGAGCGGTTACAGAAGAGAAACCAGATAGAAGAAGTAATTCCTGGTCAGAGTCAGGCCGAGGCTCCCGAGGAAGAAAGAAGAAAGAACAAAGAAGAAAAAGCTATCTCTAATCTTTCTCTCTAAGCTCTTTCTAAGAAGAAGAAAAATCTTTCTTTCTCTCTCTAAGCTCTCTCTAAGAAAGTAGAAGTAAAAGTAGTAATAGTAATAGCTTTACTCTGCCTCCGAGTTTTCCTCCTGCGGCGCAATGGCTGGCCATGACAGGCAGCTTACAGTAAAATTGTTCCCAATTTTTTTCAGAGTTTTGTAATTTCAGCTTTCTATTTTTCTTAGTATAGCTAATAATTTGTCAATTTGGTTGATATTTTCAAAGAATTAATTTTTGGTTTCATTGATTATTTTTTTTCTGTTTTGTATTTTGTCTCTGCTTTAATCTTTAATGTCTCCTTCTTTTTTCTAGCTTTAGGTATAGTTAGCACTTCTTTTTTTAGTTGCTCAAGGTGAAAACTTAGGTTCTTGATTTGAAATCTTTCTTCTCATTTTTCATCAGCATTTTAAAGGTATAAAATTTCCTCTGAAAACTGCTTCCCCCCAAAAAATAATCAGCTATTAATCTTACTGGGGATCTCTCATATATGATGAATTAATTCCTTTTTGCTGATGTCAGCATTCTTTCTGTCTTTGGCTTTTGAGAAAGTGTTTATATATTTCTGTGTGGATCTATTTGAGGTTTTTTTTTAAATTTGTGATTCATTAAAATTCTTTTACATGCAATTTCATGCCTTTCATAAAATTTCAGAAGTTTTTGGCTGTTTTTGTTTTAAGAATTTATTTTTATTGTGTATTTTTAAGATGTGCAACCTAATGTTTTTATATTACATTGGGTCATTATTTCTTCAAATATTCTTTATGACCATTCCTCTTTCTCTTGTCTTTTTTTTTTTTTTTTTGAACCTTTCTTGTGCATACATTGTTATGATAAAAGATGCCTCACAGATTTCTTCAACTCTGCCCATTTTTCTTCGTTCATTTTTTTCTCCTCAAACTGAGTAATCTTGAATGACACATCTTCAAATTTGCTGATTCTTTCTTCTGCCTACTGAAATCTGTTCCTGTAAAGTTTTCTTTTTTTGAAAGATGCTTTTGTTATTATAGCTATATTGTATAATTTGAGATCAAGTATTAGATGCCTCTAGGATTGTTCTTCTTGTTCAGT
This sequence comes from Tamias sibiricus, assembly GCA_025594165.1. NCBI lineage: Eukaryota > Metazoa > Chordata > Mammalia > Rodentia > Sciuridae > Tamias > Tamias sibiricus. The sequence goes on from CM046657.1 coordinate 75,920,456, forward strand.
ATTGCTTAGGATATTCTGGGTCTTTTATTCTTCCATATAAAATTTAAGACTGTTTTATCCAGTTTTGTGAATAATGTTATTGGAATTTTGATGGGGATTGCACTGAATCTGTATATCACTATCCGTATATCACTATCCCACTCCTTGGTCTTTACTCAAAAGACTTGAAAACAGCATACTACAGGGACACAGCCACATCAATGTTTATAGCAGCACAATTCACAGTAGCTAAACTGTGGAACCAACCTAGATGCCCTTCAGTAGATGAATGGATAAAGAAAATGTGGTATATACACACAATGGAGTATTACTCAGCAATAAGAGAGAATAAAATCATGGCATTTTCAGGTAAATGGATGGAGTTAGAGAATATAATACTAAGTGAAGTTAGCCAATCCCAAAAAGCCAAATGCCGAATGTTTTCTCTGATATAAGGAAGCCGATTCACAGTGGGGTTGGGATGGGGAGCATAGGAGGATTAGAGGAACACTAGAATGGCCAATGGGGAGGGAGGGGAAGGGAGGGGGCAAAAGGGTGAAGGAAAAAAAAGATGGTAGAATGAGATGGATATCATTACCCTAAGTGCATGTATGAAGTCACGAATGGTGTGAATATACTTTGCATACAACCAGAGATTTGTAAAAATGTGCTCTATATGTGTAATATGAAATGTAATGCATTCTGCTGTCATTTATAACATCTTAGAATAAAAAATTAAAAAAATAAACTTTAAGACTGTTTTATCTAGTTTTGTGAATAATGTTATTGGAATTTTGATGGGGATTGCACTGAATCTGTATATCACTTTTGGTAATATTGTCATTTTGACAATATTAATTCTGCCTACCTAAGAATATGGGAGGTCTTTCCATCTTCTAAAGTCTTCCTTAATTTCTTTTTTAGTGTTCTATAGTTTTCATTGTAGAGGTCTTCCCCAAGTGTTTTTTTTCCCCCAGTTATTATGAACAGAATAGTTTTCCTGATTTATTTCTCAGCAGATTCATCATTGCAGTATAGAAAAGCTGTTGATTTTTGTATGTTGAGCTTGTATCCTGCTACTTTGCTAAATTTGTTTATCAGCACTAGAAGTCTTCTGATGCTTTTTGTGCCATCTACATATAGGATCATTTCATCATTTGCTAGTAAATGGTTGGAACTGGAGAACATCACGCTAAGTGAAAAAATCCTAACTCAGAAAGTCAAAGGTCGAATGTTTTCTCTCATATGCAGAAACTATAAAGAAATAAGGAATTTAAAAAAGGGGGAGGGTAATCCAATGAAAACAGAAGGGAAATCAGTGGGAAAGAGGAAGGGGATTGAGGGGGAGGGAGAGGGATGAAAATAGGGAGGGATTACAGAATGAAACTGACCAAATTATGCTATATTATATATATGCATATATATATATATGAATATACCACAATTTTAACTTTATTTATATGTATAAAGCACCATTTAAAAATAATAAATAATAAAAGGAAAACCTGTGAAGTGGAGAAAAGGAGAAGGGTAGGGGAAGTAGAAATACTGGGTAGTGAAATGGACCAAATTATAATTCATTCATATATGAATATATCAAAATGAACTCCACTATTATGCATAATTATAGTGCACTTTTTAGTTTTAATAAAAACATTAAAACAAAACAAAAAAATGTCTGTACATTTTTTCCAAAAAAGGGAATCTTAGTCTTAATTTGCTAAATTTAATTTTCATTTCAGTGAAAATACATTTAAACCCCAGAATTTCTATTTCATCCTTTTAAAAATAATTTCTGTGTCTTTATATATATTTTCTATTTGGTGAGATATTGTTCATATATATTATCTATCTATCTCTTTGTCCATGGTTTCTTTTAACTCTTTAAATCTTTTTAAAACAACTGGTTTAAAGTCTTTGTCTAGTAAGTAAGATATCTTTACTTCTTCAGAGGTGGTTTTTCCTATGTGTGGTCTATGCTTCCTTGTTTGTCTGACTCATTTTTTTGGTTGTTGTTTATTGAAAACCCAGCATTTGGAATATTATAATGTGATAACTTTGTAAATCAGTTTTTCCCTTCTTCCCAGGACTGATGTTAGATGCCATTTTTTTTAGTGACTTTTCTGAACTGAGCTTATAAAGATAATATTTTTTTGTCATGTGTGAAATTCTGATAACTTATTGTTCAATTAGTGATTCAACTGGGATTTTCTTGAACACTAGGCTTTAGCTATTTTTTTCCACTTGACTAAGTATTTGCCTGGTTGCTATATGCTTTTGGTCATTTTTCCAAGTTCTGACAAGATGATTCTTATTATTTTTGTCAAGATTTTGTGTAGGGATGGGCTTTTGGAGTTTCCCACTCAAACATTTTTGCTAATATCACTCTTTGGGTAGCATCTTTCTAAGATTGTATTTGTTAAATGAATGAATAATTACAATAATTTGTTGAGCACCTCCTATATGTAAGAAATTGTAGAATATGTATTCATGTACTATCTTATGTAAACCCAGTGACAACTTTAATAAGCTAGGCATTTCTATCATCATTATATATTTATGTCTCTTAGGTAGAGTCTGATTGTCCCTAACAGCAAACAGGATAGGGCTTCAGTAAGTACCTTGGACACCCTAAATTCAACTGCATAAGTACCTCAGATACTGGTTAGGGAGAATTTGAGTCAGGCTTAGAGGCCAAGCTTCTCGCCTTAGCTGACAAGGTTGGTTATCAGGACCCAGAGAGTGGACTACTTGCTGGAAGCCCTTGAGGCCACCTAGTACAACATGAGAGTCACAATCTTTTTAATGTGTTAAAGCTGGGTGCTCATTTCAACTTCACTATTTCCCAATTACTGCATTTTGATTATGTTGAACAGTCATTTTTTTCATCTGCAAAATGGGCTTAATAGTTAATGTCTTTCAGAGATAAAGCTCCTCACAGTGGGCATGTTTCAAGAAATGGGGAATTTCAGTTTGCTTTGACTAAGAAGGAGGAGCTCACCCCTTGTGGAAACTATTACTGCATTGACACTTAAGATTTAAGGCTTTTATCCACCACACTCCTAATTCTACCCCAGATCTGTGTAGTTTTGCAGGGCTGGTAATGGAGGCTCAAAGTTGCCTGTGTTTTCCTCACCCACTGGTATGCCTATAGTTAAACTGTTCTTTCTACCTGAAATTCTTTTCTTTTTCTGCCAGATATATCTGTCAAAATTGTATCAAGACTCATATCAAAGGTCACCAGTGTTGGGAGGTCTATTCTAGCTCTTCAACTAAAAGCAGTCCCACCAGCCTCTGGGACCTTACTGTACCTGGTCCAGAGCACCATGCTTTTTCATACATGTTCACTCACTGGCATCCACAGGCTTCCTTGATGAGGAAACAGCTGGGGAGCCAGCAATTGCACTAGTTCCTAGAATTGACTATTGTCAGGGTGCTGCTAGAGGAGAAAAAACATGGGTTCTTGAGTGAAGATAGCCTTAGATTCAAATTCTGATTGTTTGCCTATAATTTAGATTTTCAGGGCAAGTTTCTTCATTTCTGAGTCTCAAAATTCTCACTATAAAACAGGCATCAAAATAGCTACCTAGTAAAATGATGAGTAGGATGAATAAATGTTTGCTCAGTGGTTGAGTGGATAAATGAGCCAGTGGTATCCATTAAATGCTGGAGCCCCATAGTTTGTTGAAACATGCATTGACTTAGGCAATGACCTTTCAAGGAGGAATATGGTGGGATCAGAAGTCCCCAGGGGGGTATATTTTATTGATTTGTTTAGAATCGTCAGAACATAGGAATAATAAAAGCCAGTCTGACTTTTTTTCCCACTCTTTTAAAATTCTCTACAGACAGTGGACCCCTTATTGCTTATATCCCAATTGGATTGCTACCCACCTCCTTCTCCTCACCCACCCCCCCCAATACCTCTCCACAGGAGGTGGGCCTTAAGGATTATGGAAGCAGAAGACCTGTCCCTGGTTGTCCCTCAGGGACCTTGCTTGTAGATTTTGAGCTATTTCTGAAACTCCTTGCTTGTTCACTCTGAAAAGTAGTTTGCAATGGAAATTTCTCCCCCTTGAAATCTTTGTTAATCTAATTGCAATTGAAATGCATAAATGAAATGACAAAAGCTGCATTTTATCAGCAATTATAGCAATTTTCTTTTATTTACTGAAGTCTGACCTCTGCTGTATTGATGAATTGCACTTTTTCAAGGTCTATTTTCCCATCAGCAAAGTCAGGTTGTTTATAAAATGATTGGCATAAAATGTTCTCCCCTCACCTGTTATTTTTTTTTCTCCCTCATATTTTAAAAATGTGTCCCAAGTCTGAAAAAATTGTCTAGGAATTTATGGAGACTGTACATCTCCATCTGAGTGTGTATGTTTTTACATGGAGGTTGAAAGCATTCAACAACCGTCTGTTCAGTACTGAAATCTGAAAAAGAAGCAGCATTTAACATCTTGAACCTCTGTCTTCTGAGTCCTTAGTGATTTGGAGTGTGAAATCTCCACCTATTATGTTTTCAATCCTTCCATCTAATTGCTCCTTTCCAAGGTGACATTAAAAGTCACTGTGGGAAGGTTGAGATGAGGAGCACTTCCCCCATGTCTAGGCAGTCACCAAATCCTGCCAGCACTGCCTCCTTGGATTCCCCCCTTTCTTTACATCTCTGCTGCCACTATCCTAGCTCTGACTTTCATCTGCTTTCTACTGGACCACTGCTTCGACCTCCATGCTGGTCTCTCTGCCTTCAGCCTTCATTCTTTTTTTTTTTTTTTTTTTTTTTGGTACCCAACCACTGGGCCATATCCCCAGCCCTTTTTGTATTTGATTAGAGACAGGGTCTCACTGAGTTCCTAAGTGCCTTGCCATTGCTGAGGCTGGCTTTGAACTAGCGATCCTCCTGTCTTAGCCTCCCAAGTGCTGGGATTACAAGCGTGCACCGCCGCACCTGGTTTAGCTTTCATTCTTTTCATTGCTTTTTTTTCCATCCTCTACATAGCTACCAGAACTATCTAACGTGCCCTATCACCCACAGAAAAACATCTCACCTCTTTAGGATGACTGCAGGGCTATGAGTGACTGGAATCTGAGTCCCTCCGTCTGTCCATGTCATGTACCACCTTCCCTGCCCTGCCTTTCACCCTGTGCTCCATGGACCCGGAACCTACTCTGATCTTCACATCACATAGCTACTGCCCCGCTCCCCTTTGCTTTGCTCTGTCCAGTGCCTGGAAAGACTCTTTCCTTCTCTTGGCTCTTATTCGAGCTTCACAACAATTTATTTGTCACCTTCTCCCTGAAGCTTCTGTGATTACTCTGATTTGTGTGATACATCTCTTTATCCATGTCTCTGCTTCTGCATCAGACAGAGGATAGGTTCTTTGAATGAAGGAAATGTATTTTAGCACTCTATCTCTGATGCCTCGCTCAGCCACTGACATGTGATCTGCTAAATAAATTATACCATCTAATAATTGCCGAATAATTGCCAGTTTCCTTTTCCTTTTTTCCTTATTCCTTGGAGTACCAGTTTTTCCATCTGTGTACTTCAAACTGCGTATGAAGTTTCTTGTCTGGAATATTTCCATGCATTGCTTTGAGGGTCAAATTAGCTGTGGGGTATAAATGTGTGATATAAACTTGAAAGCATTTCCTAATGTTAGTTTTTTCTATTATTGCTCCTCTTTGAAACTTCCATCGAAATCCCTAGTCATATTCCCCTGTCCCCATCAGCAACTCTGATTGAATAAAATATTTCAGATGATGAACAAAGGCCCCAGATAAACCAAATATGAAAAAAATCATACCAAAAAGAGGCCACCAAATGAACTCAACCCTGATGAATCTGGACCATTATCTCATACCGGGAGTTTCTTCAGTCTTTTCCCCTTCCCCCTCAAGTCATATGGACACCCACGCTTCTAGTTTTCCCCTCCTTTATCTCCCATTTTTACACTGTAGCTTCTTCCTTCCTTTTTTATGGACTGCCTTGTTTTCTGAACAGATGATAGTTAACAATGTTGATGATAGTTGGTATTAGTATTCACTGTGTTCCATGTGCTATTGTTGCACTTAATTCTCTCCCAAATCCTTGCAGATGGATATCTTTATTTTCTTCTTCATGGACAGATGAGCAGTCTTTGGACAGGCTAAATCATGTTTTCGGAAGCTCTCCAGTTAATAAGAGATAGATGGGAGTGAGTCTAGGGACTTGACCCTCATGTTCAGTGGCCTCCTAGGGATGTATGTCTAGTTCTCCCTCTGGACTGTGGTCTCTTGACTAGATATTTTTTTGTATGGCTTGGGTCTTACATAACCTTGCATTTTCACACTTTCAGGAAACTTTATAGAATAGAAATATTCTCCTTGGAAATACTGTAGTGTCAGGAAAAAGTTTTGTGGAGACAGAAGATCCAGATTAAACATCCTACTTTCTCTGCTTAAAAGCAAGGCTCAGTTTCCACATCTGGAAAATGGGAAGAGTAGAAATTTTGACCTTCTAGATCTGTTAGGGAATTGAATGAGAAATTACAAGTGGAAATACTTACATAAGCTTTCAGCAGCCAGGATGCTTGCGGAATACTAATTCAACTTCTGTGGAGCCTTGGTTTTTCCATTCGTAATAATATTTCCCACATACATTATTGTATTAAAGTTTGACATCAACTCTGTAGTGTGTGTGTGTGTGTGTGTGTGTGTGTGTGTGTGTGTGTGTGTGATTACTATGCCAATATTGTGAAGAAGGATACAGAAACAGAGAGAGGTTGTGATCTGGTGTTCCCTGAGATAAGTTCCTCTTGATTTTGGGAAACACAGCTACTCAACTTTTCCAGAAAGTCTTGGATCACATAGGAACTTACTGTCATTGTCAAGCGTGCTCAAGTAACTTGGATGACTTTCACTCTATTTTCACTATACAAAGCCTGGTAAAATAACTAAATCCTTCTATTGTACCACATTTGTCAAAAGTCCTTCAACCAAGAGTGCCAGACCTTGTGGCTAGCCAGGTGGAGTTGGACTGCAACCTAAAGCCAACCTTCAAGGCATCTCTTGGATCTCATTTTGTTGTTCATTTTTAAAGTCCTGATAATTGTATCTTAAATATTTTTGGCTTAAATGTATATGACTTTGCCATGTAGGATTGAACATTTCCAGCATGGAGAGGAAAAACTGACTCTTATTCCTTAGGGAGCTGCAGAATTGCTGAAGTGGGGCGACCATGGGTAAACCAGGATCCCAGAAGAGTTGGGCAGGATCCTCTCAGAACAGACATTTGTTATATTCTTCTGGCTGCAGGTATCAGAAAAGTGCTTTGGAGCTGGTCCTTGAAGGACTTGAGGCAGTCCACTGGCAGAGAGAGTGGGAAAAGGTGGCTTTGGTGGAAGGACATGTGGGCAAAGGCACATCACCATACAGGTCAATGGCAAGGAATCAGCTCTGATTTTAGAAAATGATTGAGTCAAATCTGCATTGTATCTTGAACCTGCAAGGCAGGAGGATAAGTCTTTCAAGTGTGACCTCCTAGCCATGAGAAAACAGTACCTATCAGTCCTGGCCCTTCCCTTTCTTGGCAATGATTTCTACATTTGTCATCTTAGTTCTACCAAATATTTAAAGTATGAATAATGGAGACCCATGGCAAAGAATCCAGAGTCTGATATTTCTCTTCATTGAGATTAATGATTGTAATTTTCCTTATCGTGGGGGGGGAGGAATGGGGTGAGTTGTACAAGAATGGTCTACTTTGTGAGGAGTATGGGTCTCCTATGAGGCTTCACTTGCAAATCACAGCTTTGCATGCATTACACAGAAGAACCTGATGCAGCAAAACTTTACTTCAGATGATGGTAGATCTCATGAGTAGCCCAAGGTACCAAATCTCTTTCAGAGATCCCAGTTAACCTATGCTCAGTTCAGTATGGCTTTTAAAATCCCAGTTCTTGAACTGTTCTTGTGCCTTGAACAATACCCTACACACTCCAGCATATAATCAACAAATAAACTCAAAATAAAAAGACCAGAGAAGCAGTGTAGCACACAGCAGTTAAGAGCAAGGACTGCAGAGGCAAATAGATGAAGGGAAAAAATGATGGTTGGCCACTTGCTATGGGGAACTACAGGGGAGGAGGTTTATTTCTCTGAGCCTCAGTTTTCCTCTGTGCTGGATGAGGATGTCATGAGGATATTTATCACATCTGGAGCATGCTAGAAGCTCTGAAAATGCAGGGCCATTTCCTCGTTTTCTCTAGATATCTTTACCTGACTATGTTAAATGTCCTGTTTGGGAAAAGCACTGAAGAATGAAGGACAAAAACCATATGTTCCTCTCAACAGATGCAGAAAAGGCATCCCAAAATTGTTTCTGATAAAAATTCTGAACAAATTAGTCATAAAAGGAACATGCCTCAACATAATAAAGTTCATATATGATAAGTCAACAACTAATATCATACAGAGTGTGGAAAAGCTAAAAACTTTCTTTCTAAGATCTGGAACATGACCAGGATGCTCACTTTCAGACATAGTGTTTATGTTGTTTATTCAACACAGTGCTGGAAGTTCTAGCCAGAGCAGCGAGGCAAGAAAGTGAAATGAAGGACATCCAAATTGGAAAAGAAGAAGTCAAATTGCAATTACTTGCAGATAATATCATCTTATATATAGAAAACTCCATCAAAAACTATTAGAACTAGTAAGTGAATTTAGCAAAGCTGTAGGATCCAAGATCAACATACAAATATCAGTATCATTGCTATGTACCAATAGCAAATTGTCTGAATTAAAAATAAAGAATGTAATACCATTTATAATAGCTATAAAATACCTATGAGTAAGTTTATTTGAAGAGTTGAAAGACCTTTACAATGAAAATTATGAAATGTTGATGAAAGAAATTGAAAAGAACATAAAAAAATGGAAAGATATCCCATGCTCATGGATTGGAACAATAAATATTGTTAAACTGTCCAGGCCTCACAAATCTCTAGATTCAATGCAAACCTATCAAAATATCAATTGACATTCTTCACAGGGGTTTTGGCCTAGTGGTAGAGCACTGCTTAGCATTTGTGAGGCACTGGGTTTGATTCTCGGCACTGCATATGAATAAATGAATAAAATAAAGGTCCATCAACAATTCAAAAAAATATTTTAAAAAAATTATACGGCACCACAAAAAACTCTGAATAACCAAAGGCTCTTGAAATAAAACAAAAACAAAAACAAAGCAGCAGACATTTTACTACCTGGCTTCAGAATGCTGCAGTGATCAAAACAACACGGTCCTGGCATAACAAACAAAAAAATAACAACAACAGGTACACAGATTGTCTGAACAAAATAGAGAGCCTGGATGTATACCCAAACATCTATAGTCAACTAATTTTCAACAAAAATGCTAAGTACACACATTGGAAAACAGATAGTTCTTTTGATAAATGGTGCTGGGAAAATTAAATGTCTACATACAGAAAAATGAAACTGGACCCCTATTTCTTACCAGTTAGGAAAATCAACATGAGATGGATTAAATAATTAAATGTAAGACCTGAAAGTATAAAACTTCTAGAAGAAAACAGAGAAATTCTTCAGGACATTTGGAAGAGACCCCCAAAAACACAGGAAATAAAAGCAAATATAGATAAATGAGATTGCATCAAACTAAAATGCTTCTGAATAGTAAAGAAAACAATCAACTGAGTTGAAGACATAACCTTCAGTAAGTGAGAAAATATTTTCAACCGTACATGTGACAAGAATGTATAAGGAACTCAATAGCAAAAACAACAATGACAACAAAAATAACCCAATTGAAAATTGGGAAATAGACCTAAATAGAGATTTCTTAAAAGAAGACGTACAAATGGCCAACAGTTATATACAAAATGCTCACTGTCATTAATCATAGTGGAAATGCAAATCAAAACCACAATGAGTTATCACCTCACTAGAGTAAGCGTGACTATGTAAAAAAGACAAAAGGTAACAAATATTGGTAAGGATGTGGAGAAGAGGGAATCTTTCACATTGTTGGTCACAATGCAAATTAGTATGGCCATTATGGAAAACAGTACGGAGGTCTCTCAAAAAATTAAAAATAGAACTACCAGATGATGCAGAAATCCCACTATTGGGTATATATCCAAAGGAAATGAAATTAGTCTGTCAAGGAGACATCTGCATGCACATGATCATCCACCACTATTCAAAAAAGCTAGGAAATAGAAATAAACTAAGTGTCCATCAATCGACAAATGGATAGAGAAATGGTAGTACATACACATAGTGTAATACCATTAGCCTTAGATAATGTACTTAGATAATATTTCAAAAGGCAAAGAAAGATTTTTGAAAGGATTTTACCATAAAGAAATGATAAATATTTGAGGAGATAAATATGTTTACCCCAATTTACACAATACACAATGTATTCACATGTGAAAGCATCACACGGTGCATACTAATTACATAGGATTTTTATGTTTTTATCACTTAAAAATAAATTTCAATTTAAAAATTTAAATTCTAGAATAGATTTAAAATTCAAGGGGTCCAAATGTTAGGAAATCTGAAGAAAAATGGATGTTCAGGGGCCTTTAGCATTTCTTCAACTCTGAGTGTGCTCCTTCCCTGGGATAAAATGGATTAAACTCTGACTGATCAACAAGTGTTGACAGCAACAAGATTAAGACCATTACTGCTAGGCAGAGGTGTCTCTTTAAACCCTGTTCTTATGACTGCCCAGCTTAGCATCATTGTGCAAGGTATTTTGCCCATCTGAGCCTCAGTTTGCTCATCTGTAAGCTGGAGATGATAAGATTACCTGCCTCAAAGAACTGATAACTCATAGCATATATGAGGTTTCTGGGTATTCAGAACAATACCTGGTGCACAGCAAATCTATGTACTCATTTGGTATCAGACTTTCCTTGTATTAATTCTTATCCTAAGACTTTTAAAAAATTTGATTATATCGATATGTCATCATGTCCCCTTCTCAGGAGAAGTGTCCATCTCTGTCTCTCTGTCCTTCGTGCTCTCATCTTGGACTATGTGCCCTGAAGAAGGTAATTTTGTATGTGTGGGCATTGATCATGTGAGTTATGATTGTTGCTTTAAACATGTCCAAACGCTTCCTTCTGCATTTATCCTTTCCTTTGGTGTTGTGGGAGCCTTGCCGACTTTGCTGAGAAGTTGAAAGGGAAAGGAGAAGAGAAGTCTACCTTCGACAAAAGAGGAAACCAAGGCAACCCTTGACCCTTTGAGTCTCTACTCTCACATCTGGAAACTAAGGAGTCTCAAAAAGATGGTCTCGTGGGGCTCTGTCAGCTCATCATGTCTGACACTAAGACAGCATGAAATTAATACATCTGATAGTAAAAGGGAGAAGGAGGTCATGGGGCAAGATCTACTTCACACAGGAATAATGCAATCATGTGATTCTTTAAAGAAAAAGATGAATCTGTGTTATCCTATTTAAGCAAGATTTTAAAAAATTGCTATGTAAATTTGAGCATAACTGTGATAATCTTCCTAACAATTAAAATCCTAAAATGCATTGTGCAAGATTTAAGCATAAATACTATCACTAAACAAGAAGGTGGGGGGTGCGGGGGCTGTCTCCCATAGAAGTAACAACAATCCCATTAATTGCAGAGCATTCCATTATTTTAATTAATTTCTTGTTATTGTTGTTTTGCCCAGGGTACAGCTGGAAGTGCACATCATTAATTCAGAGGAACGGTCCTCTTTCATTTCTGGTAGGGGAAGTAAGGAGACCTCTCTATCCCATGATTAATAACAGTTTCAAATAATTTCAGATTGTATTTTACTAACAGAGCATATTGTCCTTGGCAAGGACTCCTGTAATGGTTTAAAAAACCAGTTCTTCTAAAGCAACACATGGGTGTCTCTCTTTTGGTCACATCATTCTTAGAGACAGCTATTTCCTGAGCCAGCAATAGCAGGTCAAGTTTGGTTTAAAGTCTCTTTTCACAATAAACCATCCCACCAAGGCATTTGGAGCAGTAAATAAAACATTGTAGAGGATCTCATGTTGCTTTCTGATGTGATATTCAGCTATTTCTGGCATAGTGGAACTGTGATGTTGAGGAGGGGCACTTAGATTCTGATTCAGGTTTTTACTAGTGACTTGGTGAGGGACTTTTTACCAAGCACTTGACCTCTCTGAATCTTAGTGACCTCAACCGATACATGAGAAAATCAAATCCTCCTTTTTTTCCTTCACAGGGTTACTTTGAATATCATGAAAAAAAAAATGATGTGAACATTCTTTCTGAAATTGTAGAGTTTTATAGACAGGTAATTAAGGTATACTGATTAGCAGGCAACATAATATTGCTTAAAAAGGAGAACCCAGTAAGAGCTCTGAAATATTATAAATTTAATCTGGCTCTATAAAGTACTCCAAAAGTGAAAGGTGTTAAGCAGAGTGAAAATTACTGATTGTATGTTGAATGAACATGTAGCTATAATGCACCTATTGTGTGCCTTGCCCCATTCTACTTTGTTCTGTGGGGTGAGGCCTGGCTTCTTTCCCAGGGCTGCTGTGTTACATAACCTCAAATATGACATTATTTCCCTCCCATCTTCCTTCCCTCCCTCCTTCTGCTTCTCTCTTTCCCTAACAGGTGTTTAATTGAGCACTCACTGTGTGACCTTATCATTTAGATGATGGAGACAGAGCCATGCACAGAAAGAGTCCCAGCTTTGGGCAGGTGGGGGCCTAAATTCCAGTGAAGATGATGACTAGATAAACATATAATGTCTAGTGGAGATGAGTGATCAGGAAAAACCATCGAATAGGGTAAGGGGGTGGAGGGTGCTGGGGAGCTACATTACACAGGGAGGTCAGGAAAGGCCCCTCGAGGAGCCGCCAAGAGCAGAGCCCAGGGTGAAAGGAGGAAGCAGGCCCTTGAGTACCTGAAGGCTACTCGTGCAGCACAGGGTGGGGCGACAGGAGGACAGGGTCTTTGGAGGGTGGGGGCTGGGAATGCAGTTATCTTTTTAGTTTTAGAAAGTTCCCTGTGGCTGCCGGATGGAAAGCAGATGGGTGACAGGAGTGTGGACCAGGCAGACCCAGGGGCTTACTGTCTGGGGACAGGAGGCAGCTGATGGTGGCTTCATTTGAACTGGATGGGAGGTGGCCAGAGGTGGGGGAAATGTTGAAAGGAGAACCAATATGTGTAAGGGAGAGAAAGAACAGCCAGGGGAGCACCTGTTTTTGACCTGAGCCCCGAGACTGAGAGAGTTCCCGTCGGGCAAGTTGTGGGAGAGTAAAGGGGAGCCGATGTGTGGGCAGGGGAAGAAACCACAAGTTCACTTTGGGAGATATTAATTATTTGGGTCTTTTGGATGTTTGAATGGGGGGGTCATGTATACACCTTGCGTGTGTCAATAAACTGGGGCCAGAGGGACTGGATCCATCTAAGCCTTCCCTAAATACTTGCAATGTGCCCTTTGGGCAGAGGTTTTGTCTGATCACATTTGTATCCTTTACTTGCATAGTACAGACAGAACAGTGCTCTGCACTGTGTACACTTAAGTGTCCAGTCCACGTTTCCCCTGACTGCCAACCTCAGCATGGAGAAGGCATAGGCTGGAGCCGGGCAGTCCCTGGAAACTCCCACTTTGCCTCTGCTCAGTGCCCTTGGGAGTACAGGAGAGGCAGGGCTCCCTGACAGTCTTGACTTTACATGCACCAGAATACTGATGATCCTGTTTATTCTGGTTTCTAATCACAAACCCCAGACTCTGCTCCAGTGCAGAAGAGCCACAGATTGCACACCAGGAGCCCCTATCAGTCTCCCCCTGGTTTCCGGGTGTCCTGCTGGGAGCGCGATGTGTTTTGCCTGAAGCTGTGGCCCCGTGTTGGGAACTCACATTTGGGGGAAATTAAGAAGTCACAGCAGACAACTGCTGCTGGTTCATTAGCTGACAGGGAGCTGTCACTGGGGTCACTCCTCCAGACTGAGAGAAATGGGCTGCTTTAAGGTAGGGAAGAGTGGCAGAAAGCAGAACACCTCCCATGCTGACCATGTCGGAGCCAGAAGAGTGGCCAGGGTGGAGAAAGAAGCCCTGGATGGAAGGTTAGGAGACTTCGAGTCCAGTCCTGCCACAGCTCTGCTGCACCATGTGACCACGGTAAGTCACACTTCCTGTCTGTTTCCTTATCTATTCATGAACAGGTTGATTGACAGGATGTCTGAGACTCTCAGCTCTAATACACAATAGATGGACAGGGCCTAAGGAGTACAGTCAGCGGTGGCTTGGTTCTGTCATTCTTTATTCTCACCTCCTAAGGTTGCATTCCCCACGCTGCCTTTGGCCTTCCTCTCTTTCTCTGCACACTCATGATGGGTGTGCATGTCCTCTGCCAAGCTGTGAGCTGCCATCTTTGGGCTGATGATTCCAGTGCTTCTAGCTCTACAGCATCGTCATCCCCAGTTCTTCCACAGACCCCCCTCCTCCAATATCAATATAAACTGAATTCAGCACCTTCCCTTCCAGAACTTTTTCATCTTTACTTTTATGCATTCATTAATGACAGTCGCCCAATTCAGAAACATGGAGGGCCTCCTAGGTTTGTGCCTCTGGTCCCACCAGGCACCAGCTTTCTCCTTCACAGTGATCTAGTTTATCACTCCAATCTCTTGCATCCTCTCTGCCAGTGGCGAAGTATAGCCAGGTGGCATCTGCCTCTCCTCTCAGCTTCCTCTTGCCTTTATAAGTGTCCTTCTACCACCGGTCTGACATTAATTTCTTGCTTGAAACCTCCAGTGACTTCCTACTGCTTGGTGAATAAAAATCAGCACCTTGGACAACTAATCAATGTTCATTCACAAAAGTCAATATTCATTCAAACAAACAAAAGTTCAATTTTTAAAAATACCAGTTGCTATCGTTTTTTTGGCATTGGGCTTTAAACTTTATTTTCATTATCTTATTTAAGCTTCATAGGAACCCTTTATGGAAGATATTTATTTTCTCCATTTTATAGGTGAAATTGAGACTTAAAGAGGCTCAGTGACTTGTTTGAAGAATGCCTCTGGCAAGTTGTGGGGCTGGGGATGAAATGCATGTAGGTCAGATGGGTAAGATCTGTCCTCATCTCTGTTCTGCTCCAGTGAGTGGGAGCCTTCACCAATGGCCTCGCTTAGTCCGTCCATTCCCACAATTCTCTTCATCTCCTCCCGATGCGTGCCATCTGTCTGTTTTTATAAGAATACCGACTGCAACTCAGATTCACTCGGACTTTCATATCATAATGCAATTTCTTTTGCTCTTTGCTCTGCCTGAGATCCTACTGCCATCCTCAGATTCCTCTTACTCTTAGAGACCCCATTTTAATAGCATCTCTGTGAAAACTCTTCTTTGCACCCCAGGCAGAATCCATCATATTGTCTCTCCTGTCAAAGCACTATACCTTGCCCTCTTCCAGAGCATTTATCATCCTGTGATTTGAATGACAGCTCACTATTCAATGCACCCAGAAGATTCCGAGTTCTTGGACAACAGAGACTGTGTTTTATTCTACTTTGCATTGATCCTCAATGCCTAGACTAGTGCCTGATGAATACGAACTGCTCAATAAGTGACTATTGAATGAGCCCAGCCTCAAACCTTGTGAAGGCACCAAATGGCATGGCTGGTTACAGTAGCATTTGGCAGAACCATAATGGGATTCAAGTTATCATAATCCACATTTTTATTGATTACTGATTGTATATCCTGCTCTGTGCTACAATTGTTTTGAGAAAATGGAAGGTGGAAAAGTGCATAGATGACTTTGTCTGATGTTAACTAAGCATCTACTATACCTCCAGCTGTGCTTTATGTAGTTTCTTATTTAATTCTCACACCGAGCATTTGAGCTACAAATTGTTTTATTTCTATTTATAAGTGAGTCAGAGTGTCTAACCTGACTGGGAAGACTGAAAGGTAAGTGGTAACAAATATTTCAGTACAATGAATTACAGCAGAAGAGTAGGAGAATGCCTACTGGAAGTAAGAAGAGTAGGAGAATGGACTGGAAGTAAGGACATGGGTCCTATGTGAGGACCCTGTTCACAGCATGACTTTGAAACCTAAGGTTTGTTTTTTCCATCTAGAAAACTGACAGAGGGTCACACAGAAGCAATTTTCATGTGTCATAAAGAGCTCAGAGACTTGTGGTATTCCTTCACTGCCATCTACAATATTCACTGTGAATTCAAAGCTGGAATAGCGTCTCCCCCAAATTCACGCCCACCTAGAATCTGGGAGCGAGAACTTCTTTGGGTCCTTTGAGGTAATCTTGTTAAGATGGGATCATGCTGGATTGGGGTGGGCCCTAATCTAAAGACCAGTGTCCTCATAAGAAGAGGGAAGTTTGGATAAACAGAGACACAGAGAGGAGGGCACTATGTGAAGGTGCAGGCAGAAGGTGGACTGAAATGTCCAGAAGCCAAGGAACTCAAGGTTTGCCAGCAACCATATGAAGCTAGGAGAAAAGCATGGAACAGACTCTCCCCAGAGCCTCCCAAACAGAACAACCAATCCCTGCTAATACCTTGGTTTGGACTTCAAGCCCCCAGAACTGGGAGATGAGACATTTCTATCATTTCAAGCTCCCAGGTTTGCCGTATTTTGTTATAGCAGCCCCAGGAAGCTCACAGACCTTGGAAGAAGATGATGATGTTTTTGATGATGGCAACATCTATAATACTAGCAATAATCTATAAAAATAAATTTGGGTGGAAGTATTACCGTATAACCTTAAAATGACAACATCAGTTTGGACCGGTTTGTTTGGGATGGTCTGGCTTCAAGTAGAAGCCTTGACATGAACATAGCTTGCCCTGCTTTTGAAGGCCCCCTAGTGATTGACAGCCACCCTCCAGTAGAATCCTAAGTGTCTCCAGTATGGTAGAGGTATGGCAGACACCTTCAGACACCTTAGATAGAAAAATCAAATGGTGGTTCATAGTATCAGTGTCAAATAGAAATACCTAAGGGCAGACACTGACCCCCAGGCTCTGATGTGTGATAAAGTGGCTTCTCACCAGGGCAACTCTGTACCTGTATGCCAGGTGAGCAGTGGGAGGGATTCACTTGTTCACTTAGGGGTGTAGATTCTTTGGCCCAACCCGGGAGGGCCAGGGTACTGCAGATGAAGCAGCCCTTGGGAATGAATCTCTGTGCCACCCGAGTTATAAAGCACATTACGTCTTCTCAACGGCAGTCCAGAACCACAGTCACCCACGTCTTATAGAAGAGGAGCTCCAGATTTAAAAAACTCAAGCAACTCATTCCAGCCTGCAGGACTTGAACCTGAGACTTTGACTTGAGAGCCTGAATTGCCAAAACCTGGCCCATGGGGTTCTTGGTTAAAGGTACACACACCTCTGCCCACACGCCCCTTTGTCTAGCATGATTGAAGAGCTTCTTCGATTAGGTGTAAAGAAAGCTGTGTGTTCCAGCAAGTTCAAAGCACAATGCCGGCCTTCTTCTTCAGCACACACTCCACTCCACCCTGGTCTGCATTCCAGTGGGTTCTACATGAACCCAGAAGCAGTTAGGGTTCTCTGTCCTCTGACTTTCCAATTAAGTTAGCTTGAACTCCATCTAGGGCACTGGGTGCCTCAAATGCCCTTATTCTCTCTGATGAGAGAAAGAGTGGGGGGAGAGAATGAACCAATAAATGGGGTTTCCTTCTGCCTCTGAGGTTCAGTTTGTGCTGCTGATGTTCAGTAAGGGATCATCGCGCCAGTCCTTTGTTCTGTCTCTGTGCTGTGTTACCCTGGATGGGGGATGGACCCCTTTCCCCTTGATTTTCCTTTGAACCATTGCTCATAGGCATTTGTGAATGTGGCTGACTTTGCAGGTTTGAAGTGATTGATGTGTTTATTCTGGCGGAAGGTTTCAGCCCCCTCTCTTCAGCTCTCTTCTCTACTACCCCTCTTCTGAAAGGCCCACCTTGCCTATCCAAAGACTCAATAGTATGTTCTGCTAAACAATGGGCTGTTTACTGTAGGGATGTCAGTCAGCACAAACAACATTTGGGATTTTGGAGTCTGGGTTTTTGCCTTTCCTGCATATCTGGGAGTGGTGGCACATGCCTATAATCCCAGCAACTCAGGAGGCTGAGGCAGGAGGATCACAAGTTCAAGTATAGCCTCAGCAAGTGAGCAAAACCCTGTTTCAAAAAATAAAAAAAAAAAATTAAAATGGACTGGGGATGTAGCTCAGTGGTAGAGCACCCCAGATTCGATCCCTATTACAAAAAGAAAAAATAAAGAAAGAAAAAGAAGAAGAAGAAAGGAATGAGAAATAATCCTGGTAAAAATTAAATCTGCCCCCATCCACTTAAAAAGCAAAAATGGCTACTAGTAATTTATGCCATAATTTACAGTGATCCCCCTCCCCCATCTTCTTGGTCATTTTTCTGACTTCTCTGTTAGACCATGTGCTTCCTTGGAGAAGGGACTGGTTGATACCATCCTTAGGTTCTGTGAGGGTCACTATGGTGCCTGCTGCAGCACAAAGCCCTGGAGAGAGCTAGTAGAGGTGGATTGCTTCTCTGGGTGGTCATTTTTCAGAGATGTTGCCTTCATAGACTGTAATTTCTTCACTTGGACTTTTAAATCCCAGAAGAAGAATGTATATACCCAGGGATGTAGAAGATGGAGAAGTACTTTAGGGAACACTCCCAGGATCACAAAAGTAAGCTCTTGGTATTTCTGTATTTGCAGCCCTAGCCTCCTGGCTCCTTTGTTGGAAGTACTGCTTGATCAGGGTGCCTGATTTGGATCAGTGGGGACTCTTCACCATGCAAGAGAAATCATTCCCTGCAACCCCAGGCGGGCCTGTGTCAGGCTCAGTGGGCACAGGGCAAGCAGCTCCCTCTCTGGGAGGTCTCCATGTTAAGTGTCCAGGTAATTAACAGTGCTCAGTAGAGGGGACGATGCTTTGATTAATCACATCTTGCAGAGAATGTGGAGACTGGAAAAATAGCACATGCACTAATTTTGTGCCTACCATGGACTAGGCACCTAGATGAAACCTCCAGCTCCATCTCTAAATGAAAAAGTGTTTTGGGGCAACATAACATATGTCTTTTGCCTTTAAAATACTTGTTTGGAATGTTTCATATAATATGATCTGAGAGACAAACTAATCAACTTAAAAGATAAATCTGGAAACTATTGGAATTTCTGGGTTCAGTCTCCAGCTCCTTTATGTCTGTGACATGCTTTTGAGACTGTACCTAGATTTAGACCAAGCACACATTAATGGAATAATTAAGTAGAAAAATAAAGAAGACAAGATGCTCAGATCCTTGTGGGAGGAGTCTTGTCCCCTAGCCATCAGCACTGAGCAGCTCAGTGGAGCAAAATCTCATGATGTCTCAAAAAACAGTGCTCCTCCATGAACAGAGTGTACCCAGACCATCTTGAGTTGGATATAATTTTCAATTTTTGATATTCTTTCATCAGTCAAAATATGCCTTATTTCTAAGATCAATATCAATTACAAAGATCAAGGATTCATTTTGCCAGAGTTTAATTAGTACATTTTTTTTTTCTTTTAAGTACAATACATAAAATAGTGGCAAGGCTTACGATTGGTGGCATTTTAGATATAATGAAATGCAGTGTGTGGAAGCTCTAAAATTTTATTTAATTGATTATTTTGTTACCGTCAAAGAAATGCTTTGTTCTCTTTTGGTCATTATTCTTTTCCCCTTAATGCTTTGTTATTTCTGTGTCCTTTTAAATTCAGGAAGAAGCCAGAGTAAATAGTTGAGCTACAGCCTCTTTTGTCTTATACTAGTATGCTCTGATCCAAAGAAATTTAGGAACTTTTACTCCAGACCAATCTCTATTATTCCCACCAATTTCTGCACCCTTGACAGACATCACCAATCAATCACTACACTCTTTCTGGTTGAGCTCAGATAAGTGATCGTGGTGATTCTACCAATGCTGTGGTCTTGGCACTTAAGATATAAGCTGTGGAAAAAAAAAAAAAAAAAGATATAAGAGGTCAAGGACATTCTAGATGCTATTCCTAGATTGAGCTAAACCATTAGAAGGATTTGCATCTGTATCACATTTTCTGTGTATTTAGCAGCTTTGCTTTAGGCTTTTATTGAGAAATGATACAAAATTTACCTTACAAACCTGTTTTCTACATTTCCACAGGGAAGTTGTTACAGTCATTATTCACTGCATCTCTTGGCACACCTGGTAAAGAATTTTTTTTGAAAGTATTAACTTCTAGAAAATACTTAAATACTTTCTATCTCTTGAGAATTGATTCTATTTCTTCCTCTGATGACTAAGACTACATAATGGGTCTCCCTTTTGCTTTTGGTTGTCAAGAAACTCGAAGTTGAGAGATCTTTATAGAGTCATTTAGCATTTATATTTATGTTCTTCTGGCCCTGATTTTTGAGTTTTAGCCTTCATATGTATTCCAAATTACTTTTATGTTTTATCATGCACTGCCCTTCATTGTATAATATGTATTCTTCTCATTGTTCTCATTGTAAGGTTCCTTGTGGACCAGAAGTTAAAAAGAAAAGAGTTAAATTGGGTGGTTCAGTCTATTAAGACATCAGATGCTCAGGTGAGAGTGAGAAAGGAAGGGTCAAAGTTTTCACGGATGAAAATAGACCTGCTTATTATGTGATGTAAATGATAAACCTTCAGTTCTGGGTGAGTGTGGTAGGGGGCTCCTAACATGGCTTTAAATGATCCTGGTTCCCTGGTCTCCCAGGGAAAGTAAAGGTCTTCCCTTTACTGTAACATGTGAGAGACCCTGAACTAGGGGACTCCATTAAACCACAGAAGCTGTGAAACCTTATCTTTGTTGCTCCAACTTAGTAAGCTTGGGTAATATTTTTGTTCAGCAATAGAAAATCAAAGCAATAGCCAAGCATGGTGATCATTCCCTTTAATCTCAGAGACTTAAGAGGTTGAGACAGGAGAATTGCAAGTTCAAGGCCAAGCTCAGCAACTTAGCAAGACCCTTCTTTTTTATTTAAAAAAATAAAAACAAAAAGACGGGGGACAGTAGTGTATGCCTGCAATCCCAGCAGCTTGGGAGGCTGAGGCAGGAAGATCGCAAGTTCCAAGCTAGCCTCAGCAATTGAACAAGGCCCTAAGCAACTTAGTAAGACCCTGCCTCAAAATTAAAAAAAAAAAAGGGGGGGGGAATGGGAATGTGGCTCAGTGGTTAAGCACCCTGGGTTCAATTCCTGGTACCAAAAAAATAAAATAAATAAAAAGGACTGGGGATGCAGCTCAGGGACAAAATTCCCCAGTATTGCAAATGCAATACAAACAAACCAAAAACACAAACACTTTAGCCGATATGGATAGCAGTATGGAGATTCTTGGAAAACTGGGAATAGAACCACCATTTGACCCAGCGATTTCACTCCTCAGTCTATACCCAAAGGACTTAAAACAGCATACTACAGGGACATAGCCACATCGATGTTTATAGCAGCACAATTCACAATAGCTAAACTGTGGAACCAACCTAGATGCCCTTCAGTAGAAGAATGGATAAAGAAAATGTTGTATATATACACAATGGAATATTATTTAGCATTAAAAGAGAATAAAATCATGGCATTTTCAGGTAAATGGATAGAGATGGAGAATATAATGCTAAGTGAAGTTAGCTTATCCCCCCACCCCCAGAAAAAAAACAAACAAATGTTGATTATTTTCTCTGATGTAAGGATGCTGATTAATATTGGGGTTGGGGGGCATGGAGATATTAAACAAACTGTAGATAGGGCAAAGGGGTGGGAGGGGAAGGGAGGGGGCATGGGGGTAGAAAAGATGGTGGAATGAGATGGACATCATTACCCTAAGTACATGTATGAAGACACGAATGATGTGACTGTACTTTGTGTACAACCAGAGATAGGAAAAATTGTGCTCTATATGTATAATGTGAATTGTAATGCATTCTGCTGTCATATATAACAAATTAGAATAAAAAAAAATAACACTTCATGGCCTATGCAGGCCTTCTACTTGATTCACATGTCAACACCAATAACAAAGTGTTATCTTCACTCTCAGGACACAGAGATGGGAACTGGAGCTCAGTGAGGAGCAGGGTCATGAAGTCCACTCAGATATTGGCAGAGAACAGTGCTCTTTCCTCTGTGGCACTGAGCTCTTAACTCAGGGTGGATATAAGCATTGTTGTTCAACAACTGCCTAGTTAGTTAAATGAATGAAATTTGACAACTTTTACCTGTATTCTCTTGCTGTAGATCCCCAAACATATTTCATTGTCTGGAGTGTTGGACATTCTACTGAAGGTCTCATTTGCTAGAGTTTTAAGTCTTTTACAAAGTAGGTTGCACAATGAATATATTCAGTAATTATAATTTTATAACAAGCATATGGTGAGCCTCTACGTGTCAGTTGCTTTGACGCCTATCTCATTCAATTGATACCATTTGAGCCTCACAGCTGCCCAAAGAGGTAGGTTACAGACAAGGGACACTGAGGAGCAAAGAGGTTGAATGACTTGCCCAAATATCCAGTGAATAAGACAAAGAGTTTAAACCCAGCTCTATCCAACCTAAAACCTGAGGTCCATTTACCATCTATCAGTAGCCTTGATTGACTCTCTCTTGTAGCTAGATTAATTCCAAAAACAGGCAAATATTGAAGTTGGGGGAAAGGGAACTTCCTTCTGAAGTTTTCTCTTTTTGTTAATGGAAAAAAACGTCATTTTGAAAAACTCTAAAGAACAAATTCTAACACCTACTTATACTACTTTTAAAATGTAGAACTCAGCATCCTCTAAATCCCTATTATATTAAAGGACATTTTTTTTTGTCCCCAAAGGGGGGAAAAAAGAATAAAGACATTTTGAAATTGGTATCAGCTTCATCTTTAACAGACCTGTCTCAAGGACTTTTACATGTAAACAAGATCGTTAAACACTTAATGTGACATTTATTACCTTTAAATATTCATAAGCCACTGAGCAACGGGAAACACCTCCTGCAATGTTCAGGCTGACTGAGTCTCTCTGAATAACACGTGTATACCAAGCACCTTCCAGAACCTCGGGAAGATCATGACTGGCCTAACTCCTCTGAAACCTTAATGGCACTCACTGACTTTATGAAACCTCTTTGTTTGCAAACAAGGCAGTAAACCCAACAAAGCAAACCATGTCTGTTTCCATACACATGTGAGAGAAAGGACTTCGTGCTCTGAAGATAGCATGGGACATGCGTGTTCTGACACGACCTGTTCTCCCAGCTGTTCCCTTCTCTAGCATAACTCACCACATTCTGCAGTGATGGAGCTGTCTCCCTTTCAGCCCTGCTATTTATGACTAATGTTGGGTATCAGTTTTCAAAGGTGAGAGCAAAAAGATGAAAATACATTTCTATTCCATGCAGACGAGATCGGGCGTGCCATGCAGACATTGACCAATGTGAACAAAGGGAAAAAAATCTGTCCTCAGATTCAGTTGGTGGAATTTTGGCTGTGCATTATCTTTCCCCCTTAGATAATGAAATAAAAATGTTTTTCGGGCATGAAGTCTGAGCAGTAAGAATCTGGCTAAGGATGTGGAGGTGTTTAGTATGGGCAGGAAGGAGAAAGAGACCTATTCTTAACCTTTATAGTCCTCAGGCAAAGTCTTGCAATGTTGTGGCTAGTTATCAACTCTCAATTATGTTGATAGGAATCATAATAGTGATATCATGAGTAAATAAACTGATGCTCAAGGAGTTTGAATGATTAGTTTAAGGTCACACAGCCAGGACTTAAACTCTGACATTCTGGCCCTATATTTAGGACTATTTTTACTACAAATACCTAATTTTACAAGTTTGGCCTCTGTCCTTAGGGATTTGCCAGCATTTATTGAAGGAAATAGAGCTTAAGACCATGAATCAGAGAAGACTAAGGGAGGACATGGTCTCTGGTTTCAAGTGGATGGTCATGTGGAAAGGAATAAAGCCTATTCTCTGTGTTTGTAAATAAGTGAATTAGATCAATAGGTAGAAACTCAAGGGAGCAGATAAAAGGAAGACATTTCTACCCAACAATAAGACAGATGATCATGTTAGGTGTTTGACTTCTTATCCTGAAAATGTTTCTACAGGGCTTGGCGGTTGGGTGAGAAGCTGGACTAGGAGGGGATCAGATTCTACGGTCAGCTTGGGTGCTGGGCATGGAGGTCTCTGCTACAGTGGAGCTTGATGCTCCATTGAGGACTAACCGGGATGCCTCAGGATTCCACGGAGATGCTGCAGGCTCCTACAGAGGCTTGATCTGAATTCAAATTTGAAAGGTTTTGTTTTATTTCTCATGAAACAGGAAGAAAAGACCTTGAAACAGAACCTGAACATATGGGAATTTGGTAAAGGATCAAAGGTGACACTGAATAAAATGACAAATTCTTCAGTAAATAAGCATTTGCTGGGACAAATGCCTAACCATTAGGAAAACAGGAAAGTTTGATACTCCCTCTTTCCTCACATGAAAATAAATTCCAGTTTAGTCAAAGATCTTAACCATCAAAACAGACATCATCAGATCTGTGTGAGGATGCACATACACATGCACGTGGTGACGTGCACATATCATGTACGATAGATGCACGGACCATCTCCTAGTCTGCACACAGTTTTGTAGTGCCCAATCTGAAGATATTGTATAACTGTCATAGATCAGGCAGTCCAGCTCTGTATTTTTTTTTTTTTTTTTTTTTAAGTCAGGCTTGTGCAGGCTGCTCATGCTTGTTCATCCACCCCTGCCACTCAGGGCATGCCGAAGAACATTGTGTGGTCTATTTCTAGCAAGGCTCAGGTGCCTCTATTCTTTGCATTCTTCTGTTATAACAAAGCGGACAGTGGGTGAAAAATAGCGGGCACACTTGAATGTTGTGCTATGCAGCATTATTGAATTAGGAATAGTTGTATTGTTTATTGTAACTTGCGGATGTTCTTTCTCTGTCCTTTATATTCATGTTAAAAAAAATGTCAAGGTGTTGGAGGTCATTAGTGATTCAACTTTGAAAAGAAAATTTCCTCCTGCTTCTCTTTGAAGCCTCTGGACCAATTGGTTTGAGGAGCATCCTGAGATTGCAAAGCAAGCTATTAAAAATGTGCTGTCCACAGCTACTTATATGTGCACATGAGGATATTTTGGAGAGTGGCAAAACTATACAACATGGAGAAATAAAAGAATACTGAGGTTGATTTTTAGGTTGTAACTTCATAACCTCATTGTTCTCACTGACTTTATAAGTCAATGTTACATTTTGAACCTGAAAACATAAATTGGAGCTAAATAGACTTTTGTTTTTCTCATTAGGATTCTTGGTAAAATTTTCTGGGAAGAAAAAAGGTTTTACTATGAAAATGTTTGAAATTCAGTAACTTTGAATACCTTTTTTCCTGGAAAAAGCAATCTTCTTTGATCATCTTTTTTTTTTTTTTTTTTTTTTTTTTTGTACTGGGAATTTAACCCAAAGACACTTGACCACTGAGCTACACATCCCCAGTCCTTTAAGAAAATTATATTTTTGAAACAGGGTCTTACTAAGTTGATTAGGCCCTCACTACATTGTTAATGCTGCCCTTGAACTTGCAGGATCTTCCTGTCTCAGCCTCCTGAGCTGCTGGGTTACAAGTGTGCACCACCACACCTGGCTGATCATCATTTTTTTTTTCTTTTCTCTTTTGGCCTTGGCTGCTGAGATGTACAGGATTATGACAACTGCAATAGTGTCCATAGATTAGGTTTTCTAGAGTAATTGTTTTCCATTTTTTCCTCTCTACTTGAATTCTGTCTTTTATGGACATTTGTTTTTCTACTGTTTGTAGATTGGTTGTATTTATTTATTTATTTATTTTTTATTTTTATTTACTTATTCATAATGCACAAGTATATCATCTTTTTACATACAACTGCTTGTATACAAAGTATATAAGTACCATTCAGATCTTTAATCATGCATTTAGGATAGTGATATCCATCTCATTCAACCACCATTTTTCCCCTCCCCCCCGCTCCCTCCCTTGCCCTCCCTTTCCTTTGACCATTCTAGTGTTCCTCTAATCCTATGTACCCCCATCCAATCACACTGTGAGCTAACCTCCTTATATCAGAGAAAACTTTCGGTATTTGGATTTTTGAGATTGACTAATTTCACTTAGCATTATATTCTCCAACTTCATCCATTTGCCTGCAAATGCCATTATTTTATTCTCTCTTATTGCTGAGTAAAATTCCATTTTGTATATATACCACATTTTCTTTATCTACTCATCTACTGAGGGACATCTAGGTTGGCATATTCAGAAATCAATAAGCATAATACATCACATCAATAGACTTAAAGATAAAAATCATATGATTGTCTCAATAGATGCAGAAAAAGCATTTGACAAAATACAGCACCCCTTTATGTTCAAAACACTAGAAAAACTAGGAATATCAGGAGCATATCTCAACATTATAAAAGCTATTTATGCAAGGCCCAGAGCTAACATTATCTTAAATGGAGAAAAATTGAAAGCATTTCCTCTAAAAACTGGAACAAGACAGGGATGCCCCCTTTCACCACTGCTATTTAACATAGTACTGGAAACTCTGGCCAGAGCAATTAGACAGACAAAAGAAATTAAAGGGATCCAGATAGGAAAAGAAGAGCTCAAATTAGCACTATTTGCTGATGACATGATAATATACCTAGAAGACCCAAAAAACTCTACCAGAAAACTTTTACAACTAGTAAATGAATTCGGCAAAGTAGCAGGATACAAAATCAATACCCATAAGTCAAAGGCATTTTTATACATTAGTGACAAAGCCTCTGAAAGGGAAATGATGAAAACGACCCCATTTACAATAGCATAAAAAAAAATACCTGGGAATCAACTGAACAAAAGAGGTGAAAGACCTCTATAAAGAAAATTATAGAACACTAAAGAAAGAAATCATAGAAGAACTCAGAAGATGGAAAGACCTACCTTGCTCTTGGATAGGTAGAGTCAATATTGTCAAAATGTCCATACTAGCCGGGCGCGGTGGCGCACGCCTGTAATCCCAGCACTTTGGGAGGCTGAGGCAGGAGGATCGCGAGTTCAAAGCCAGCCTCAGCAATGGCGAGGCACTTAGTAAATCAGTGAGACCCTGTCTCTAATAAAATACAAAAAAAAAAAAAAAAAAAAAAAAAAAAAAAGGGCTGGGGATGTGATCCAGTGGTCGAGTGCCCCTGAGTTCAATCCCCAGTACCAAAAAAAAAAAAAAAAAAATGTCCATACTACCAAAGGCATTATACAGATTTAATGTAATTCCAATCAAAATTCCAATGTCATTTTTCAAAGAAATAGAAAAAGCAATCATGAAATTCATCTGGAAAAATAAGAGACCCAGAATAGCCAAAGCAATCCTGAGCAAGAAAAGTGAAGCAGGGGGCATCACCATACCGGACTTTAAATTATACTATAGAGCAATAGTAACTAAAACAGCATGGTATTGGCACCAAAACAGACAGGTGGACCAATGGTACAGAATTGAGGACACAGAGACTAATACATATAATTTCAGTTATCTTATATTAGACAAAAGGTATTTATTTATTTATTCAGTATCAGGGATTGAACTCAGGTGCACTTAACCACTGAGCCACATCCCCAGCCCTTTTTTGTATTTTTATTTAGAGATAGGGTCTCACTGAGTTGCCTCACTAATCTGCAGAGGCTGGTTTTGAAGTCACAATCTTCCTGCCTCAGCCTCCCAAGCTGCTGGGATTACAGGTGTGCACCACCATACCCAGCCATTGTCTATTTTTAAAAAACAAAATTATTTCTTTTCTTTTTTTTCTGGAGGTGGGTAGAATATCTTCATTCAAAAATATAACAAATACTCATTGCCTAGCTACCACTTTTCATATACTTCTCGGTACAGAGACTCTAGATAACAAAGAAAAGTCTCTAGCCTCATGGGATTTGCGTTCTAATTGGTTAAACCAGACAATAAAATAAATGCCAAATGGGCTAGGAAATGAGAGTTTTGGTGGGAAAGGCAGCAAAGTAAGGAGGCAGGGGAAGGACTGGGAGAGGGGCTCCAGTTTAGGTCATGGACTGCTTCTTTGAAAAGCTGAGATTTGAACAGAGACTTGGGCAAAGCAAGGGAGCAAGACACAATGACATCTCAACAAAGAGCCACCATTCTGAGAATGGACAGAGGGCAAGGGGTGGAGCTGTGGACACCTAGTGTATACATTTAAAACAATGAGAACTTCTCCCTCTGCCCCTGGGAAGTGACCCAGGATGGTAGACTCTGTCCTTCAGTTACTTGTTTGCTTTGCTGCCCACTCACTTCTGTGGACTCTGTTTCCCAGGGCAGGGGCCAGAGTCTTTCTGGAGAGCTCAGAAACCACAGCAATTGTATCATTCTTCAGTTCTGCCATTTTTGGTTTTATTCTTCTACCTCATGCCTCTAGCCCCGGGCACAGCTCTGTTACCTCCCAGGCGCTAGATCTAATCAGGAGCTGACCCACAGTGGGAGACTTGCCACTTTGCACCTGGCATCCTGACACCAAAATGATGATGTTGATTATGATGATGATGGGGGTGGGGATGGGGGTGTTGGTGCTGATGGCCGTAGGTTTTACTTGTCAAGCACTTATTTTGTGGTAATCCCAGCCACCTTGCAGGATAGCTAATATCCCCCATCTGTAAATGGGGAAATTGAGGTCCAGAGATGACATATTATAACTCATGCCTTAGGAGTTAGGAGCTGGTATGTGAACCTAGAGGATGGAATACAGGACCCTGTGTAGTCACCAAAACTCATCCCAGACACATACCTTTTGGGCCTCACATAGAGTCTCTTTTTGGTTTCTAGTCACTTGTTGACAAGGACATGCTGACTGGTGTTTTTTCAGAACCCTGCCCTGGAGAACTGGACCTGTCCTTTGTTACCTAAGAAACCACCAAAGGAGTTCTTCTCTCTGAAGGACAGCTATCACTTTCTTAGCCCTGACATCAGTGCTGATAGGAATTGCATCTGCTGGGCCTTAGCCACTACGGGTCAGTCTCAGATTTACCACAAACTTTTTATTCCATATAAACTGAACTTCTGATGACCTGCTTTAGGGGCCAATTTAACTAGCTAGTGATTTTCTTTAGTCTGAGTTCCAGACAGACCTTTCCTGCTTCCTCTTCTTTCTGAGTTCCCCTGGGTTATGATCCTTTTCCTTCATGTGAGAAAATACTCTACAAATGCAAAATGATTTTCAGCATTTTTGCCAGGATTTCATCCCTATGTACTCACATTTTTGGGATATATTCCAAAACAATATTTTTTTTTGGCAGTATAATTTTGGGGGAGGAAGCTTTCTGTGTTTAAAACCTGATATTTCAAGGGCAGATAAAAGTTTTTCAAGAATTAAGAAAATACTCTACCATTTATTTCTTTGGCAGAATATCTACATTTGCTTCTCTTGAAGTCAAGAGAAGACCATACTGTATTCATTTGCAAACTATAGAAAATAAGCTAATGAAGGAGTGAATGGAAGAGAAGAAAGACATACTTTGCTGAAAGCAAAGTTTTCTTAAATTGCTTGGTCCCATGAATTCTTTTATTTTTAATTTTTTGTCTAATGCAGGAATTGGCAAACTTTCCCTGTCAAAATCCAGAGAACAAGTATTTTAGGCTTTGGGGCCATTTCACCCTCACAAATGCTCACTGGTGCCATTGTTGCATGACAACAGCCTTGGGTTATATGCAACTGAATGTATGTGACTGTGTTCCAATAAAACTTAATTTCCAAAAATGGGTGATGAGCCAGGTTTGACCTGGAGGCCGTAGTTTGTTTATTGTTGGTCTAGTGGAAGGATACCTGCTATGTGTCAGTTTATGCCAACACGAATGTTGAAACAAAATTTGGTCAAAACTGGAAGGACTCTTGCACATCACCTGCTCCAATTTAATTTTGTTGACAAAAATCTGTTAATCACTCAAGGTTACTCATCTTGTTAACAGTAGCATCAAGAAAAGAAATGAATGAACATTTACTGAACATATTAATATTTATTGCAAAAACTTAATTGCCTCTCATATCTATTCTCTCCAGCTTCCTGAGGCAAGGGACCTCAGATTTTTATCGAGTTTCTGAGATACGTGGCCCCTGGAATTAACACTGTATTTCCCAGTCTCCTTTGACCTGAATGTAGCTATGCAATTCAGTTCCACTCAGTATTTGGGTGCTATGTAGAGGAAGTGTCCTTAAAGAAGGGAATGTGATTCTTTCCTCTCTTTTTATTTCCTCTGGCTGGAGTGTGGATGCAGTGGTAGAAATGTTAGCAGCCATCCTGCAACCTGGTGCAGCAGCTTCAGCACTGTGCTGAAGATGCTGAGTCAATCAAGGAGAGAGCTAGCTGTCCCATGCTGTGGAGTGCCACCTGGACTGAGCTGCCTCCGGACCTCTTGACTTCCCGTACTTTCAAGGTGTTATTCAGTTGCCTTCTGGTTGAGATTGCATCTGATATGAAGCTTCCAGAAATTCTTATCTGCGTTCTTGTCTATGTAGTTGTGGTCTTTTCTTTCAATGCCTGTAAGATTTTTCCTTTCCTTTTTTTGTAATCGGATTATGATATGCTGGGGTGATTTCGTGATTATTCTTCTTGGAATGTGTACACTTTTTTGGATTTGGAAATCTTTTTTTTTTTTTTTAATTTTTTTAAAATATTTATTTATTTACTTTAGTTGTACACAATGCAATGCATTTATGTTTACGTGGTGCTGAGGATCGAACCCGGGCTGCGCACGTGCCAGGCAAGCGCTCTACCGCTGAGCCACACCCCAGTCCCGGATTTGGAAATCTTGAATCCATTAGAACAGCAACTTTTTTTGTCCCCTCCTTCTTCAGCTTACCACTTCATTTCTGGGACTCCAATATATGCATGTTAAATCATTTTGTATTTTCCTACAGGTCACTCAGTCTCTGTATTATTTTTCCAGGCTTCATTCTCTCTGTGATTCAGTTTGGCAAGTCTCTATTGACTTGTGTTCAAGTTCAAGTTCATGGATCTATTTTTTTTTCTTCTTATGTTGAATTCAATCAGTTAGCAAGCTAATGTAAAACATTTTATTTTATATATTATAGTTTTCATTTCTGAAAGTTCTATTTGTTGTTCTTTTTAATGGTTTTCATTTCTCTAGCATGCTTATATTTTCCTTGAAATACTTGAACATATTTATAATAGTCTTTAAAAATCTGTTCGGTTCCTCTCTCTCTCTCTCTCTCTCTTTTTAATACAGGGATTGAACCCAGGAGTACTTAACCACTTAGCCACATCCCCAGTTCTTTTTATTTTTTATTTTGAGACACTGTCTTGCTAAGTTGCTCAGGCTGACTTTGAATTTGTGATCCTCTTGCCTTGGCCTCCTGAGCCACTGGGATTACAGATTTGTGCTGCTGTACCTGGCTCTTCTGTTTCTCTTTCTATTGATTGATTTTACTCCCTACTATAAGTTACATTTTCCAGCTTAGTCACACATCTAATAACTTTTACTAGGTGCTGGATATTATGCATATTAGATTGTTGAATGTCTGGATTGTTTTTTTTTGTTTGTTTGTTTGTTTTTGGTACTGGGGATTGAACCCAGGGGTGCTTTACCACTGAGCTATACCCCTCATCCTTTTATTTTTATTTTGAGACAGAATCTCACTAAGTTGCTGAGAGTCTCACTAAATTGCTTAGGCTGGCTCCGAGTGTACAATCATCCTGCCTCAGCCTCCCTACTTGCTAGAATTATAGATGTGCACCACCATACCCAGTCGGATTTTGTTTTTTAAAAAGCATTGAGTTTGATTTTAATAAGCAGTTTATTTACTTATAGGTCAGCTTGATCCTTTGGGTTTTTGAAAAGCTTTGTTAGGGCAGGTCAAGTGTAGCTTTACTCTAGGGATAATTTAGTTCTCTAAGATGTGACCTTTTTAAGAGTCCCTGCAGAATGAGGGTTCAATGAGGTTCAAAGTCTGAGTTTTTTAGCTAGCAGCTTTCTCATAATTATTCTCTTTCTGTT
This sequence comes from Tamias sibiricus, assembly GCA_025594165.1. Taxonomy (NCBI): domain Eukaryota; kingdom Metazoa; phylum Chordata; class Mammalia; order Rodentia; family Sciuridae; genus Tamias; species Tamias sibiricus. The sequence goes on from CM046657.1 coordinate 75,952,543, forward strand.
CATTATTGTTTTCCTGCCTTGGTAGAATCTCATCCTATGCATGTACAGTTTTGTATTAAGCCCCCAACTCAAATGGATTTCTATGCTAAGTTTTTGGAGTTTTCTTCTGCATAGTGCTTTCTTCTCTGATCCAGTTCTCTGCAAATTTCAGCTGCCTGTCTCCCTAAACTCTGTTTCTGCAGGACTGTTGCTCTGCTTGGGTTTTCCCTCTCTACTCTAGGGAGAGAGATTTCAGCAGAAAAATGGACAATCATTAGTCTTACCTTATTCATTTCATAGTCATGTGACATCTTTTTGTCCAATGTCTGAAAACTATCACTTTAGTTTTCTAGTTGTTTTGGGGAAGAAAGCTAGTAGAATACCAGTGATTACTTCATAACTAACAATGGTACTATGTTAATGTTTAAATGAAAAAGAACAAGAGGTGTCTACTTTATGTTGCTTAAGCCACTGTGATTTTCAGTTACTTGAAACCAAACAGAATATTTTTAAAAAAATATTTTTAGTTGTCAATGGACTTTTATTTTATTTATTTATATGCAGTGCTGAGAATTGAACCCAGTGCCTCACACATGCTATGCAAGCTCTCTACCACTGAGCCACAACCCCAGCCTTCCAAACAGAATTTTAAATACCATACTCCAGTATACCAAGTGCCAAGCTAGGTGCTTCATGCACATTATTACATAGATCTCATTTTAGCTTCATGAAATTTCCATAAAGAAATAGTTATTACTATTCCTATTTTACAGATAAAGAAAACTGAACTAGAGGGGCAATGTATAGAATCAATGGGTCTCCTGAAAATCCCCCTGGGCAGTTAATAAGAGCCTGCATTTCAGTGAACATAGAATGAAAACTTTTTTCTGGACTTGACCTTACACCTGAAAGACATGGGGTGGGGGTTAGAATTAGTTGACATTAGTAAGTGATTTGCTGTGGAAAGTGATGAAGAAGCTGTGAGTATTGGAATCTAAGATAACAGCAGCAACCCAAATAAATATAGGAAAAGTTCAGTGATGGTCACTATGCTTGCAAAGTAGGGAAGATATTGGCATTGCATCAAAAAGTTCAGAACATGAGGCAAAGTATTATACTTGGCTTGTTAAACCATTACTTCACTTATCATATCATCCAGCAGAACACATAATTTTTATTTTTCTCTTTATATAATCCAGCGTCACTTTTTGGAATTTCTGGCCATTCAAGGGGGCTGTGCAGGAGCATTGCTAGTGAAATGTTTTATCTGCAACTACAGGTAGAGTGCAAATCCCTAGGGTAGAGCAGCTTCTTTCTGGACTTGACCTTATACACAGGATGCCTCTTATGATGTGTCCCAGTATCCTCCTGGCTCAATGTCTTGCTCCAGTCACTGTCCTTCAACAGCATTGTGTGGGTATGATTGGCAGCACCTCACCTTAGGACCCAGGCGGTGTACCCTTCATTGGTTCCCTGGGACCTCTGGGACACCACAGTATGGGATACCCGTGGAGCCTCTTTTACTCAGATATAAACCATTATGAAGTTTAGAGGAGCCAATGCCTGAGGGGCCATCCATGACAAATGCGGGATGTCCTGAAGGATGAATGCTACTCCCTTTTCTCCCTCAGACTGCATTGCAATTTATAAGGCTGCTGGGAAGTTCCTGTTAGGACTGGGAGACTGTTTCTTTAGTGGTGATCAATGCAATATCAAATTCTTGTTTTGTTTTTTTCTCTTTTCCCTTCTCTTACATTTCTTTTCACTGGGATGACATTCCCAAATAAATTATCTGCATGCAAACCATAGTCACAGTCTATGCTTTGGGGGTAATATAGAATATAGGCTTAGACACCCTAACTGACAGGGAGTAAGTCTGAGAACCATGCAGGTCATCGTTTCTGGGTTAGTCTCCTAGAGGTGAAAACATTACAAGGACTAGAAAGACAGAGACAAAAAAGATGTAAAAAATGGGTGAAAAGTCCAATGTCATCTATTATAGAAAACACCTGATCACAGAGTGAGAAGCTCTTCAAAGTTTTTTTTTTTTTTTTTTTTAACCTGTTGGCTAGCAATGAACTTGGCTTTATGAGCAGAAATTGGACAAAACCAATCTGATTTACTTTTAAGATGGATGGTTATAATTCTATTAAGAAAGCCTTGATTTCTTGAACCTGCAGATTAGGAGGCAATAGGGTCCAGTCGTACTGCACCCTTGAATATGAGGTTGACTCCACAGAGCTCACACAATGGCTTCCTAGCTGGGTGTCCCACCTCCTGCCTCTCTGCATTGCCTGGAATCAATTCTAGTCAACAGCAGCCAGAGAATGTTCCCGAAGCTCAGCAGTGGTAGGACCAGTCTCCCTCCTCACAGACCTTCAATAACTCCCAATGGCTTATTTCAGTTTTCAAGGCCTTCTAAGTCTGTCCCAATTTACCTAATATTTCAGTTAAATTGGACTACTACATGCATTCCACTTTATCCCAACCTCAGGGTATTTCCTTTGCTTGAAATATCCTTCTCAACTCTGCCTTTTGCAGTCAATTCCATCATTTGAGAATATCCCCTCCGCAGTACTATATTCTTCTGGAAGTCCACCAACCAGGGGTGACTACTTCCTGCTCTGAATTCTGTGACCTCTTGTGTTTCCTCTGGGGAACTTATTATAGGTTTTTCCATATTAGAGATATTTGCCAGAATACCTGCATCATCTTTAGGATATGGAATGGTCTTCCCCAATCGTATGTTGAATTAAATGCATATATAGCCAAAAGAGTTGCTTGGAGAACTACAAAATAAGGATCCACATTTTTTTCTGACTTATATAGGGTTGTTGAATGGGGAAGGAGAGTAAGTGAAGGAGAATTCACCTTTACAGAGCACCTACTATGCGCCGGATGCTTTCCATAATTCTCTGATATTCTGAGTCTTCAAAACCCCCTAGAAAACATATAGTACTGAATGAGTGTTACAGGGGCATGTGAAGCTCAGGCAGGTCGAGTGAATTGCCCCAGATGGACAGCTAGTAAGTGGTAGGATTAAAATTTAAATCAAGATCTCCATGACTCCAAGACACTTGTCCATTCCATTATAAATAGAGGGCCATATAATTTATTCTCCTTGTTGGAAAACTTGAAAATGAAAGGGAATGTTACTGGTAGTTCACTGGGACAACCAAAGTACCCCAAGACTCTTGAGGGTAAAGTTCTGACCTGTGATCACCCTAATTACAAACTGCATTGCCTCTTCTCGGAGTCTCAGTCTGAAGCAGAAAACTAAAATAAATCTCCTCTTGATTTCTTAATTCTCTCAGGGTAACTTTGGAAGAAATAACGTGGCATTGCAGGAAGCTTCCTTTACTAATGAATGGAAAGAAATCCACATTACCTAAAGGAATGGATGAGGAATCTTGTCTCCGCGTGTTCTTTTAGAAGGATTGGGGATACTCCTTGTCCCTTTCATTTCCGCCTCTCAAAGTGCTTGGAGTGAACAAGCTGATCTCTCGAGGCCGAGCTGAGTGAGCTCATGGGGATCCACTGGAGTCAGGCATAGTGGGCCCACATCTAGTGTGGCCACTTATAAAATGGGTAACAACCAAAACCGTAACAGAAACTAATTTTATTGAGCTTTTACTATGTACTGAGCCTCTGATCTGCCCCCTCCTACTGGCTACTATGTGTCTTCTCATTTGTTCCTCACAACAACCTGTTTGACTCCATGTAGCCCCTGGTTTGCTGCCTCAGAGGCAGCAGGACCCAGAGCATACTTGCCAGGTGACTGGCTCCTATTTAATTCCCATTTTACACATTAAGAAACGGATGCGCAAGGTGTGTTACCTCAAACTACTCAGCTATTCAAGCAGTGAAACCCAAATTACTTGACTCCAAAGACCCAGTTCCTAAATACATAGCTATGCAGCTCCCTGAGATCAGGAGACCAAACCCACAGTGTTACTGGGAAGATTGAACAGTAGCACATTTGTGCAAGGGCCAAGCCCTGGGCCTGGTAATAAGTAGGCATTCCATAAATAGCACTGCTATGATTATTTTCAAGCTGGATCTCTCAAGAAGGACACCTCACATCTCTAATGCTTCCTTTTCATTCTATCGTTGAATCACAGGTTAGAAATGGAAAACAAATCTCCATTTATTAAGATAGTGCCAGGTCCTGGAGATGGGAAAACCCCAGCATCCTTCCTTATGGAAATCATATTCTAGCAGAAAGAACTGGTATCACCAATGTGCGAAACTACTGCCTGATATAACAAAGGTATTCCCAACATGCTCATTCATTTCAGAATCACTTGACCCATAATGTTGCAGGCCTTGGAAATCCTTAGACAGTGGAGGTGCAGGGTAGGGAGGGGTTCATACTGCTCCAAGAAGGGGCAGAGTCAAGAACAGTTTTGTAGAGACGATACTGTCTTTTGTCTTTAAAAGGCCATTTGTCGTAGTATTAGGAACATTCCAAGGGGCAAGGATGGTAGATGAAAAGGTAGAGAGGAGGGAAATTCCACGGCACCTCTGGGGAGTAGCCTAGTTAGGTGTGGCTCGGAGTGTGGAGGTGCTTGTGGGCAAGGGTGGGCCTCAAGAGGGCAGCTGGGGAGGCTGCAGGAAGGGAGTTTCAGTTCACCAAGAGTCTCCAGGAGCCAGTTCTGAACATTTTATGTGCCATGCCCTGGGTCTTCACGGGAGCAGACAGAGTAGTAAGAAAAGAAACAAGGATTGGTATGCCTGGCAAGTATGCTCTAGACCCTGCTGCCTCTTACATAGCAAACCAGGGGCTACATGGAGTCAAACAGCCCTTCTAATGTGCTGCTGACAGCTGCTGAGCCCACCTCTGCATGAGCACCCATTTGCTGGGTCTCACTGTGGCATCTAGCCCTTGTCCATCTGCCTAACTTATGGTCCAGCTTTGGAAATGCATGCTTTGGGACCCCACTCTGAACACATCTGGGGAAGGAGTGACAATTGACTTCTTGGAGGGTTGGCATTTAACAATTAAGATGTGTAAAAACCTCATGCCCTTTATGTTGGCATCTGGACGAGGCTCCCCTGTGACAGCATTTCCATCAGGGCTTCATGCCTTTTCTTTTTCAGCTTCTACATTGCTATTGTCAATACTCAAAAGGTGAGATGGGCTTTCTGTTTTATTTCATTATTTTTTTGATTGGGAGATATACAACACAGAAATTTCCCAAACTATGAAGGAATACGATAGTGGGTGTAAAGGATGTTTCCAGAAACCAGTGAATGAATGTTAGAATGATGCTAAAATAAGCAGAGCTTTAATTTACATTTCTGTGGAAATGGTCCTCATTAACCTTTATAATTTTAAGTATGCCACTTGAGATATTGTTGAGGCAAAGGTGAGGGACCCAGGTTGATTGAGCACAAACTGTATGTTCATCACTGTGTTGGCTGAAAAGGCTCAGCTCAGGTAACACTTATCAAGGATCTATACCAGGGCTTATGGAATGAACTGTGTCCCCCAAATTCATACACTGAAGTCCTAATCAGTACCTTTGAATGTGACTGTGTTTGGAGGTAGACTCGTTAAAACAGTAATTAAGTTGACATCCTCAGGTTGTGCTCCAATCCAATATGACAGGTGTCTTTATAAGAAGAGGAGATTGAGACATAGACACAGAGGAAGACCATGTGAAGATACAGGAAGAATACTGCCATCCACAAGCTGAGGGAGGGGCCTCAGAAGAAACCAATTTGTGGTTACCTTGTTTTTGGACTTCGAGCCTTCAGAACTTTAAGGAAATTCCATTTCTGCTGTTTAAACCACCCAGTCTGGTATTTCCTGATGGGACCCCCTAGCACACTGATACATTAGATACTGGCAAGCTTGTTAATGGGATAGATAAGTATTTTAGCCTTTGTGGACCAAATGTCGCTGTTGAAAATGCTTGACTCTGCCATTATGGTACAATAGCAGCTGCCAACAATATGTAAATAAAGGAGCATAGCTGTATGCTGATGAAACTTTATTATAAACCAGGCAGTGGGCCATAGTTTGCTGAGCCCTCATACATACTAAGCTGGCACTGGGCTGGGTGAGTGAAGCTCCACCCACCTGAAGGAGCGTGTGGGCTGGCAGGGGAGATGCACACCCAGCAGTTCTACACAGGAAGGTCATTGTATGTGAAGGAAGTTCAGGATGTTGAAGAGGGGTGTGTGGTCTTACTTGGGGGAGGCAGGGTCAGGGCTGGTAAAGCTTTCTTGGAGGAGGTCAATGCCTGAGCTGTGCATGAATTGAGACATTTTACTTAATAATTCATTTTTATTCTCTGAGATTAAAATTCATGGTCACCCAAGACTCAGGTTCTAAGGTCTTGAGTCCAGGGGGCTGGAGTCCCTAAGCATAAGATAAGTGTGGCATGGTCTCCAGGCTGTGTCTGGCCCAGCCAGGTGAGGGCTCTGGGAATGCCACATCTCTGGGTGGACTTCCAGTCCCCTGATGCTCTCTCATTCTACAGTCCACTGAGCTAAAACAATGGCCTTGTCACCCTGGTCCCAGGATGATGCCTGCATCAGCTGCTGTAGTCCATGGTTATGACTCCCAGTCAGCCACTGAACCCAACCACTGAGTGATGCTTTGGGGAAGTCCCTGTGGTCCTCAAAGTTAGAGGCTGGGAGGCTGACAGTGGCTTGCTCTTTCAGATCTGCCAGATCTTTCAATCACTCTTTCTTTTTCACGAGATGCCAGTGTAAGGAGGAAACTTGTATCTTGGCAAAATCAGACTCATATACTTATCCTGCAGACTAGGGGGAAGTGACCTAGACAAGGCTGCAGATTGCCTGAGGTTCACAAGGTGACAGGTGAGGACAGAATTCAGAGTCTCTCCCCCTGGGCTGAGGACCAGCGCTGCCTCTCCCAACCCGTTGCATGTGGGAGACTCAACTCACAAGAGATTACCCTTTCTGAATGCTTTCCTCTATAGTTTTGGGATAGACATTATACTTTTCCTGGTTATAAAATTGTTATATGTTGTAGCTCCCCCTTATCCATGTGGGATACATTCTAATATCCCTCAGTGGATACTTGGAAACTATACTCTGAATTCTACAGTTGTTTTATTACTTCCTATACATACACACCTATTTAATTTACATATTTATTTAGTTTTTAAGTTTAATTTGTAAATGAGACACAATAGATTAACAATAATAACTAATAATAAAATAGAACCCTTAAGAATATATTATAATAAAATCTATGTGAATGTGGTCTTTCTCAACATATCTTATTGTGCGGTAGATCTTAGTACTCTCAGCATATGATTGTTTTTTTTCTTCTAAGTCAAGAACTTTTGCCTTTCCACTTAAAGGAACCCCTTCTGACTTTTCTTTGGCATATTCAAATTGCCAGCATCACTATTCTTGCATTTTGGAGACACTATTTTAATAACATAAGGGCTACTTGAACACATGCATGGTGTGCCATAACAGACATGACCTGATAACTGAGATGGGCTGCAAAGTGACCAATGGGCAGGTAACAGACACAGGGCGAATATGCTGGACAAAGCGATGATACACACCCTGAGCAGGATGGAGTGGGACGGTGAGATTTCATCCCTCTATTTAGAATGGTGTGCAACTTAAAACCTATGAATTTCTTAATTATGGAAATTTCCACTTAATATTTTACATTTGATCACATGCAACTGAAAGCATGGAAAGGAAAACTACCAATGTGGTGTGTGTATGCTGTATTAATTGCAGAAAATCTGCAAGGTACAGAGAAGTATTAATAAACAGAACAATGTATCTATGATCTCATCTCTCTGCAATGATCACTATGGACACACTGGCACCTTTCCTTTGTTTTGCTCATTTTTAAAGAAATATAATTGAGTCCTGTTTTTTTCTCACATAATTTGGAAATTTACTTTTTGTCCTTTAACATTATAGATGTTTTCCCTTGCCACCCAAAATGCCTGTCACTTCCATTTTCTTTTGCTGAATCTCAGGGGTTATCTGAGTAAGACTTTTCTGACCACAGCAATTTATGAGCCATGCAGGGTGGAAGGAGCCCTTGAAGTGGGCATCAGGACCTGGAGCGTGGCCCTGTCCTCGTGTTGATCCATTGGTGAAACCGATCTGGTCTTGTCTATTCATTGGTCCTCAGTTCCTTCATTTTTATGCAAGGCAGCTGGTTCCAGGATGCCACTGTACATATTGGCTTTTTTCCCCAGTAAAGTTCTCAGGTTTGATGACAGGTATTCAAGAAAATCTTCAAACTAGCTTTCGTTAAACACAACATTACTTTGAACACCCTGAATCAGGGATGCTTTGAACAATTAAAGAAGACAGATTGTCCCAAACAACTGAATTACAAATTAGACATCATATTTCATTTCACTGTACTCTATAGCAAAAATTTTGAAGATGTGGAAGGTAGGAAGAGTGAATGGTGGGAAATCAGTCTTATATATGAATGTCCATCAATGACAGCTCTCTCTAACCCTCTGATGGGCCCTTTTCCTCTTCTTTATCTTCAGGGTTCTCCCCTGGTCTCTCTCTCTCTCTTTTTTTTTTCTGGTAGAGCAAAAGCTTTCTCTTACACAGTATTCCCCAGTGATGACTGAGGTGGTATGCTTTGGATTTTATTATAACCAAGGGAAGAGAAAACAAGGGAATCAAAACTGAGCAGTCTTGTTTATGTGGGCTTTGGACTTGGACTAACCTGAACTTGAATCTTGGGTCTGACCTTTTACTAGTGTGACTTTAGACAATTGCTCTGAGTCTCAGTCTCCTAATCAGAAAAAAATGGAGATGGAGAGATAATACCTAGCACAGTAGAATTAATGAGGTGAATAAGTGAAACAGCACATATCTCTAGCATGCTTAAGAACACTATAAGGGATATTATTATGATGGTAATGGGCTTAGGTGTGTATATCATTCATATCTTAATTGCAAAGAATGTGATATCTAAAATTTTTAGACATAATTTTTAAGACAAACTACCTGTAGCCTCTAGCACGAATGATTGCATCCTCTGTGTACAGAAAGCACAGCAAACGAAATTCCTTTATAATAATCCAATAATTTTTCCCTGTGCAATGACAGAATTTTAAAACCTTTCCCGGAGAGAGATGTTGATAAGAGCTTTAGGTTGATTACTTTTTATATCCCATGTCCTGTTTGGCTGATAAGCTCCCAATCTCTGCATTTCACATTGTTTTTATCTTCCTGGGCTATACCCATCTTGTCACTGTCATCTTTTCAGTTGTCAGAATGAAATTGAAGGAAGACAGGGGGGGATTGAGGCCTTGGGATGGGGTTGCTAAACCTCCAAGCGAAGGTGACAGGTCAGAGCCACCTCAGAAAAGGCCATTCCGCATGCGGGAATTAAACATAATCTATAGGGCACAGGTCCTTTTTACTAATCTGGTACACAAAGCCTGGCTCTCAGGGTTGTGTTGAAGCTCCAGGCCTCTTCTTCCTCTGCCTTGGGCTAATAAAATCCTGAATTCTTACAATAGCTGTTTTCAATTCAATGTAGTCTTTAATCCCATTGTCATTTCCTGGGAATCAATGCATTCTGAGAATCCAAGTTTTAAGTGGTTAGGGAACTTAGAAAACACCCCGGTTGCGATGTGTTCTTTCTGAGATGAGAGAGTCAAGGCTAAGGGAAGAAAAGATTGTTAGCACAGCTTCCTGTTTAAGGGACCCCTGGGCACCTTGCTGTGGAGGGACTGGCCATATTTGTGCTCTTGTGATCCATTGGCAAGTTCTGGGTAGCTCCTTCCATGGCTGATTTTGGTTATCAAAAATCAGTTGAGCTTATATAATCTTGATTGGACCTGTATCCTTTTGGAGTGGAGATGGTACAAGAATAAAGAAGAGTGTGCTGTCTAAATAATCATCTGGTGGTGAGGTCTGGATGGTATTTTCCTTGACAGAAACAAGTACAAACATCAAATATGCTTGGATCCTTTTTCCCATTAGTCTTCTTGTGAATACCAAAACTGTGTGGTATATACATGAAGATGTAGGTAGTTCTAAGTAGAGAAAACCCAAACACTTATTCTCTGCATGTTTTGGGAAATCTGCTTAAATAACTTGGAAATGTTGAATGTTGCAAATCTAAACAAACTTTCAGATTATTCCAAGATTTGATTAAAGCTTCTGAGAAATTACAACCAAAGGACCTTTGGATTACAGAGCAACTAGAATGTGGTTAAACATTCCACCAGCATCATTATCCTTAAAACGAACCACCTTTCCAAACCATAACATTCCAAATGTCTTTTTTTTTTTTTTTTTTTTTTTTTTTGTGGTACCGGGGATTGAACTCAGGGGCACTCGTCCACTGGGTCACATCCCCAGCCCTTTTTTGTATTTTATTAGAGACAGGGTCTCACTGAGTTGCTAAGTGCCTCGCCATTGCTGAGGCTGGCTTTGAACTCGCGATCCTCCTGCCTCAGCCTCCCAAAGTGCTGGGATTACAGGCATGCGCCACCGTGCCCGGCCCAAATGTCTTTTCTTTCTTGTTCTGATGTCCTCAGTTCTGTTCAATATGAGCATCCTCACTTTCCTCCAGGTTGAACCCTCTGTTCAGAGGTTCCAGGTTGAACCTCTCCACTTGCACTGTGAGTGAGCCCTCAGAACAACAGTTGCATTGGTCTGCCAACCACCCCTGGGCCAATAATGACTCCTTTCACATCTACTAAATCATCTTGGAGTCTCTTGGCATATTACAATTCTGAAATAAAATGTAATTTCATTATGAAAAAAATCAGTTGAGCTTATGAAGCCTTGACATTATAGGGCGCTTAAGCTGTGTCAGGAAAGAGACCCAATTTTGGAGTCATTATGCTGAGGCCCCACATGGAAAGCTTAGAAAACAAGCACTAAAGATGGAATGAAGGGCTGGGGGTGTGGCTCAGCGGTAGAGCACTCGCCTAGCACGTGTGCGGCCCGGGTTCGATCCTCAGCACCACGTAAACATAAATGCATTGCATTGTGTACAACTAAAGCAAATAAATAAAAAAAAAAAAAAAAAAAAAAAAAAAGATGGAATGAAGCCCAAATAGAACCTATTCCTGATTGAAAACTTTTATAGATTAATGCTTGTGTTCCCCCAAGATCATATGTGGAAATCCTAATGCCTAGTGTGTTGGTATTGGAGATAAGTAGGTCATGAGAGTGAAGCCCTGTGACTGATGTTAGTGCCCTAATAAGGGGACAGGAGAGCTTCCCTGCAAACAGTTAAGAGTAATTTGACCAGATCTTGGATCTGCCAGCACCTTGATCTTGAATTTATCTGCCTTCAGAATTGGGAAAAATAAATGTTTGTTCTTTAGGCACTTCTGGCCTATGAAATTCATTTTATCAGTCCAAACTGACTAAGGCAAACACTGGGGGATATTGGTTTGTTCAACATTCATTTCAATTTCCTTCTGTTGTGTCTTATCATAAAGTAGACTGGAAAATTTAAAACTACATTTCCCAGACTGCTAATGGCTAGAATCTCAAATGTGATTAAGGTCTCCTCATTCAAGTACATCTGTACAAACCTGGAACAGTGTGCAACTAGGCTCCTTATGTTTCCTTTGCTGGCTGGGACAGTCATGGAGGCTTTTGCCTTTGTGGGTGACTGTAGCTCAGGTCCCAGGGGGAGGTCCACCTGGATCTCAGCCAAGGTGAGGCAGCCTTCCAGGACTAGCATGTGCAAGGATGCCTTCACATTCTGTTAGGCAACTTCCTGTTTCTGTATCTTTCTGATTATAGCAGGGGCAGCAGTTCTCTCAGCTCAATTCTGCTGTGTGGTTTTGAGAGTTCTTTCTGGAAGCTACGCCTAGAGTCAGTTTCTTCAGCTCTCAGTAGTCCTATAATCCAGGACTGGCAAAGTTACAGAGAGCAGAGAGTAAGCATTTTAGGTATTGTGGGCCATATGGTCTCTGTCATAACATTCGACTCTGCCACTATAGAATGAGAGCAGCTTTAGACAATGTACAAATGAGTGGCTATGATTGTGTTCTAATTAAACTTTATTTGTAAAAGCAGTCAGTGGGCCAGATTTGGCCTATAGGCTTTAGGTTACTGACCCCCATATAATATATCTTTTCCTGCTTTTTAGCTGGAGTGAATTTTCCTTTCTCTCATGGATTGCCAACCAATGCAGAGATGTCAGAATCCAAGCATTGATGGACTATGAGAAAGGAGGAAAGAAGGAAATTTATGCTCCATTTCTTCTTGTTCAGGGAACTAATAAGAAATTAGACCATATATTTTTTTTTTTTTGTTAGTACTGGTGATTGAACCTAGGGGTGTTTAACCACTAAGCCACATCCCCAGCCCTTTTTTGTATTTTATTTAGAGAGAGGGTCTCACTGAGTTGCTTAGGGCCTCTCTAAATTGCTGAGGCTGACTTTGAACTGGCGATCCTCCTGCCTCATCTTCCTGAGACACTGGGATTACAGGTGTGTGCCACCACACCTGGCATACATATTCTTAACAAGGAGTAAATGTGGCAGCAATCTCTTTTATACTGTGCCTTTCAGTCTTTAAAGTGCTTGCATATACAGTGTTTTACTCAGCTTTCTCTCTGCTGTGACTAAAGGATCTGACCAAAACCACTGTAGAGGAGGAAAAGTTTATTTGAGGGCTCATGGTTCCAGACCTCTTAGTCCCTAGAAGGGTGGCTCCATTTTGGGGGGCTTGAGATGAGGCTGAACATCATGGTGCAGTGTGTGTGGCAAGAAGGAAGCAACTCACATTGTGGTGATCAAGAAGCAGAGATAGAAACTCCATTCTCCAGATACAAATATATACACCAAAGCCACACCCTAATTCCCATCTCCTCCAGCTCCACCCTACCACTTCAGTTACCACTGTTAATCCCTATCAGGGGATTACATCACTGATTGGGTTAAGACTCCTACAACCCAATCATTTCTCCTCTGAACCTTCTTGCTTTGTCTTACATGTGAGCTTCTGGAGGACCCCTCACATCCAAACCATAACATACACTATCTCACTTGCCTTTATAGAACCTGTGAAGGATATGAAGGGGCTTTAGTTGGAAAGTCTTAGAAACACTCAGCTTATCATTTTTTCAAGGTCATGTGGCTTGTGACAAGAGGCCAAACTTGAAACCAGGCCTCCTGCCTGCCAGCCCACGGCTCCTTCCAGGCTCGTTCTGGTTTTAGACATCTTGCTACTGAAGCCGGATTAACTTTAAGAGAAGAGTGACAACATATGGGTGCCACTTGTGGAAGTTTTGAGAGCATTAGGAGAATTTGTGTCGAAAGGCCTAGTAGTAGCTATCTGCAGCTTTGCTAGGCAGTGTGTGAACTGGACAGCAACGCTTGGGAGATCATTGTAACAGCAGACTCTCAGGCTCCATCCTGCATCTATGGAATCAGAATTTGCTTTTTGACAAGACTTCCAGGTGATTCTCATGTACAATAATTTTGAGAAGCATGGGTAGACTGTTCTTCAGAAAGAAGTGCTTACAATTAAATTGCAAAAGCTCAGGAGATACAGTACGTGCAGCTTAGTCAGAAGTCAAAAGTCATGGGGAGATTGAACAGCATTAAAGAGAGTGATTAAGGTGTCACTGTTAAGATATTTGGATAGGACATCCAGGAATACCTGAATCGTCCTTGACCAGCCATTTGTCCACTATAATTTTCAGGAGGAGATGTGTATGCTTACAGGAGGAAAATCAAAGTAAACCCTATGCTAGAAATAGAATGAATATATCCCATTTACAACATTCCTTATGTTTCACATTTTAACCACTGAATATTGCCCAACAACCCTGTGATAAAGGTGCTATTATTTTATTTTCCATTTGAGGTCATCATCTTCGTCATCATCACCTTCATCATCATAACAAACCCCATATAGCTTGTATGACTGTTCTAAGTCCTTTGTACACATAATCAACTTAATCCTATGAATAATTTTATGAAGAAAACCCATCTTCCAGATAGGAAGACTGAGGCCTAGAGAACGTATAGAGCTGGGAGTGAAGCCCAGGCTATAGGGCTTCAGAGTGTTTGCTAGTGGTCAGTACACTTAACCTTCTTTCCGAGCAGAATGTGCAACTTGCCCAAGGTTGTACAGTTGATAAATGGCAGAGGTAACGTTTACCCCAGCACATTCTTGCTCCAGACCTGAGCTCTTTGCTATAACACATTGTTCTCAAGTATGGTAAGATTCCTGAAATTCACCCCAGACCTTCTGAATCTTATTCTTTGGATATATAATTTTTTTGAGCTCTAGAGAGGATTCTATTGTCCAGCTGTGGTCAAGCAGTACAATTCTATACAGTTCTGCCTCTTTGTTTTAGACATATTTGTAATTTTTATTGGACTGTTCCTTAAAGACAAGCTCTGTGTTTCATTCAAATCAACACATCTTTAGCCAGTGCCTAGTTCAGAACTTGCCTCGGAATAAGTTCTCTGAGTGTTTGAGGTTAGAACTGAACTGATTACTGCCCAGGGGCTCATCACTCTAGGAGAGTGGCTCTCCGACATCTGCATGCATCAGCCTCACCTGCAAGATTTGCTAAAGCACAGATTGCTGGCCACACCTCCAGATCAGTAGGGCTCAAGAATGTGCACCTCTGGCAAATTCCCAGGGGATACTGATGCTGCTGGTTTGTGGACTACAGTTTGAGAATCACTGATCCAGAGACACTTCAGAAAGGAAGAAGAATTAGGCCACTTTTGAAAGATTCTCAGGCAACAGAGACAAGTGAGGAATATTATCATGATGATACTGTTTAAAGCTCAGGTTTCAGGAGATGACTCACCACACCCTTTTACGAGTACACGATCCATAAACTGTGTGAAAAATATGACATCTGATGACATGCGTTGAAACAATTGTGCCTTCACTTTCATCTTATTTAATAATGTGGAGAAGTGCAGATGTAGATTTCAGCTATCATCCACTAATTGGGAATGCATGGTCAATCTTTCCATTTTCTAAAAATGTGTCATTGTTAACAATTCATCATTACAGGATAGAGTGAATTTACTTGGTATTGATTTGAATATAGCACATTTCACTAGGTCATATTTGGGTTAGAAGTTTTTAAAAAATCTTATCTAAAATAGAGATGGACAAAATGAAAGGGCAAAGAAAATCCATATGCCCTTATTTGCTCTTATAGTTTCCCAGCAAAGCGGAGTAGAGAGAGCTGGCTATTGAGGCCATTACTATAAGCCTAAACCAAACCAGCATACGATCTAGGAGAATTCCAAATCCCTTTGGTTTTCACCATTTTACTTCAGCAATAGGGATGGGGGTGGGGCAGGAGGGCTTGTCCATCCTCTCTCCTCCCCCTTTAGACTCTCCCAGAAATCATATTCCAAGAAAGTCATAGACAAACTGGAGCTACCCAGAGGATGGCTAGGTTGGTAGACAGCCTGGAAAATGATAGGTAAGAAGGCACAGGAAGTTCTTTCCTAATGAGGAAGCATCAGGGTAGGTGTACAGTTACGGGGTCTCTCACAGGGGTCTCCCCTCATATCTTCTCTTGAAACCCGCAACATTCTTGGTGTGTTGCCATTTAGCAAATCATGATGAAATCTGTAAATTACTTATTTCTCTATCCTGCTTCACTCTGAGTACTCTGAGAGGTGGGACCAGATCATATTCACCCCTAACTCTCAAATATCAAATATAATTCCTTGGACAGTGTAAGATCTCAGTCAATGTCCATAGACTTTCATTCAAACATAGGAGAGCTTTCTTGTGCAGAGGGGCCTGCTCTGTGTTACCCACAACGGCAGAGCAGGATCAGAGTGGATATGAAGAGGAAATATACGCTGGTCTCTTCTATGAATTTTTGTACCCATATTTAGATATAAGCAATAACAGTACTTGTGAAGAATCAGATAACTAGATAGTTTGGTATCATGCTTGCATGTTATCTGGGGTTCTAGTAAGCATTCAAGGTTTTCTGATATTACTGACATTATCAAATGGCCCTTATAAATTTCATAGCTGAAGTTATTAGTTATGAGTATCATAGCTTTGGTCTGAATCTCCATTTTCCTTTTTTTTTTCTTCTTCCTCCCTCTCTTTTTTATTCATCCTATCTTTCTGTTTATCTATCCAACCACCCAACTCTCCATCTACTTACCTTGTCTACCCTTCCATCCACTCACACTATATTTAACTAATATTTTACTTAGCCAACAGTTCAGCCTTCAGTTAGGTGGTGGTAGTATAGCAGAAAGTGCCTGCCTAGATGTGGTCCTTCTGAACCCTGTTGATTGAATATAGGTGATATTGGCTACAACAGACAGTGGGGGACATTAATGATATCAGTGTTTTGCATGGCTGAGAGGTAGATTGTGGACCCTATCCAAGTGACTTCATGACACTTCTGAGAGCCATTGAGGTCTGTGGTCCCTATCAGAGCACTCTGGGAAGCCACTTGAGGCAGTGAGCTGTGATGTGCACATTTACAATTAGATGATATTATTCATTGTAGCAATATTTTATTTAAGGAAACCAATAAAACAGATGGAGAATGGCAAAGATGTGACTATTTTAGGTGGCATGTTTGTTCAGCAACTGGCACAATAACAGAGATGCAGAAGAGCAGATGAGATGGGAAACACCAATTATTTTAATTTTCTTGAAGAGGGGAACTACGATCACAGTTTTGACCTTCACAAAGCAGAAAATTATCTTGATTCTAAAAATTTCAAGATGATCATGAGATACTCAGCAGAGCAAAGAAGCTGTGTCTTTTATATTTGACTCCCTTGGGTATCTGAATTAATTGAAATGCAATATTTAGAGGAAGAGGAACAATCCTGAGACTATAGTAGAAAAAGCATGGGTTTTGTGTTGTTCAGATCAAAGTTTGGATTCCTGCTCTTCTGCCTACCAGCTGTGAGTCCTTAGGCAAGTCATTTAATCTGTCTGAGCTTCTATTTCCCTATAGGCAAATGGGAGATAATACTATTTTATTTTTAATGAGGATTAAAATGAAATAATATTGATAAAGCAGCTGGCAGAATGCCAGATGCAGCTCAGTACATAATCATTTCTTATTGCTTCCAACATTGCATCCTGGTCGGGTCACACCTGGGATATTTGTTTCCTTCTTTACAAATGCTACAATAGTTTAGCATGTGCCTGAAGACTGACCAGGATGATAAGGGATTAAGGGACTTGAATCTACGTCCTGTGTCCCGCTGAAAGGAAATAAAATCTAATCCAAAGAGCAGATGCTTGTAGGGGGCCAATTCTGGGGCCTTTCACTATTGAAGCATGCTGGGGGAGAAAGGGCATAGTCTTATTAAATGTGTTTCCCAAGAGATTGATGAGTGAATCTACAGGTAGCTAAATTTCAGCGGGGAGGGGGGGATGGAACAACAACAACAACAACCCAACTCTGAAAACCAAAGGACTTCTAACAGCAAGTCCATCTGAAGGGAAAGAAGAGGTTACTCAGAAGAGGAGATGAGTGAGTTGAGTCTTCAAAGTACAGCGGTGTCCTAGGCAGCCTGGGGACATTGGTAGTCATCCCAAGAAGAAGAGCATGAGATTCAAAGGCATGAGAAGTGTGTGAAACCACACAATGTGTATGGGGAAGCATGCACTTCTAGACAATTCTAGAACTTGAATTAGATTGGGTCAAGACAAGTGGTAGAATGTAAGAGGTAGTCAGGGATCATGGAAGATTTAGAGATTTTTCTGAGATAATGAAAAGTTTTCCGTTGGAAATCATGTGATCAAATTTTCTCATCATCACAGAAAAAGAAAACGAAATAATGATGACAAACAGCCAGCCTCTGCAGCTATTTCAAGCTCTACCCGTCAGCATGAGATCTTGGGCAAGTTGTTTCAAGTCTCTGAGACATGTATAGAAACTGCAGCCAGTCATCCAGCCTTGCTTTCTTTTATGTGTGTGTGTGTGTGTGGGGGGCGGTGATTGACGTGAAGACCCAATGTGTCATGCAGGTGGAAACACATGAGAAAACTGCACATTGTCCTGTCCAGTTAAAAGGTTGTTGTTTTATTGTGATTTTCTCCCAATCAAGATGGAGATGAGGAGTGGGAGAAGGGATTGTGAATATGTTTTCTCTTGAGATCTTGGTTCCATTTCTACAGATTAAAAAAAAAATTTCCTTGACTATGTTCTAACAAACCAAAGCAATGTCCTGCTTCCCCATCTCATTTCATAGAACTAAAAATGTTCTGGCCCTTCCTCATGGTATCTATACCCCAGCTGTGCACTAGATGTTGGGGTGCTGATCTGCATAAATTGCTAAGGGCTGTCACACGTGAGAATGCTGTATCCATATCTCCCACCTCTATTACAGCACCAGTCTCATGGTTTTATAAGATGAGAGACCTGGGAAAGATCCCAGGACACTATTGTTCCTAGTTCCTTCACCTATAAAGTAGGGGTCAAATTCCTGACACCCAAGTTGGTCATAAGGATCAAATGATAGATAGTAAAGTGTCTGGCATATTGTATATTCAACAAAAAACAAAAAGAAAAACCCCAAATAAAAAATACAGAAAATGGTAATCTTTTAATGGAGGGTACATACTAACACATTTTAAATATTTTAATTATGTGAATATGTATTGTACAGCCATGTAAATTTACTGCTTGAATTAGAAATAAAATCAAGAAAAGAGAAGCACTGGATGAGCCTGCATGGACCTTGATATATCTTGACACTGAGACAGAACTTGAATGTTGCATTAAAATGTTATCCAGCCCAGAGTGGGATCTTGTTTAGGCCAAAATGTGGAAGCAATTTGGAGGCAAGACCCCTACAACACCATGTGGGTGGACTCTGCAGCCTGAGGAATAGCAACACAGTCTGCAGTCATGGGGGGTGGGTTCTGAGAAAGCTTCTCAGCTTTTAATGGTTCCTCACAGCTCAGACACCTTGTTGAGCTCTTGATTGTTTTATTTTCTTGGGAAGCAATTGCATTAAATCATCTCTTTTTGCTCCCTCAAATCATCTCCTTTTGTGGAACAGTGTGACATTCAAATTCAGAGACTGCCACCCCTCTCCACTCTCTGGATGCCAATATTTAGAGATGGAGTCTGAGATTCCGCTTTTGCATACAATGCCTTTTTTGTCTCTCTGTAGGCTCTTGGGTGGTCCTGCCAGAGACAGAGGCCTTGCCCTGGTAACTATGACTGGACTCTTTGAGCTCTGATATGTGGGGGGAGAATAGGGGGAATCTTTGGGGGGTGTTCTAACTGCTTGCTCCCTCAAGGGGACTTTCAGGGGATTCCCCAACTTCAGCTTATAGAAATGGATTTTGGGGGACCACTGATGTCAGTCTGTATACATTATTACCCTTTTGTTCTGTTTTTTTTTTTTTTAAATTTGTTCTAATTAGTTATACATGACAGCAGAATGCACTTTGACACATCATATATAAATGGAGTATAACTTCTCATTCTCCTGGTTATACATGATATAGAATCACACCAGTTGTGTAGTCATATATGCAATAGGGTAATAGCTTCATTCTAATTTTGGAGGCGTATCCCTCAAACAATTCCAATTTTGATAAAATTTTACAAGTCATGGTATTCTCTTCAATATTGCATAGCAACAATATAACATATACTTAAAGTTATACCAACATTAGAGTATGAGTCTGTGATCTACTTTCTATTGACTTGTGGCTCTGGGAATTTCTCTTAACCTCTTTATGCTTCAGTTTCCATGTTTTAGAAATGGGATTCGTAATACCAATATTCCCGAGTTCAGCTTTGTGAAAGATAATGTAACCTGCCTGGAGCTTGACCTCATGTTTATGACATTCAAAGTCATTGACAAGATACTTAACTCTATACAATACATTCTCTCAAATACAGAGAGTATTTTCATGACATACCACAAACTACTCAAACATTGCTTTCTCTATCATTCTATTGATTAACATTTTCCACATGTCAGGCTTGCTCCTTCTGGACATCAATTGTGCTTAGTCTCTCATTAAAAAAATACAGTGTGTGCAAACTCTCTGGTCTCTCTTTGCTCCCATTCCTGCCTTTCCCAGCTTGGCCCCCCAAAAGGAGGGTCCTGGAAATAACACTTCACACTAGAATCCTTCCACTTTAGAAGAGGGGAAGGGAAGAAGGGAAAGATCATCTATACGTATAGTGTAGGAGACTGGATGGAGAAGGAGGAAATCAGCTCCAAGAGCTCAAAGCTAGGGACCAAGGGCTGAGGAGTGTTCTGGGGCATTCCAGCTCTGACTGCATCCCCCACTCACCCTGCAAGTTGTTTCAACAGGGCACTAGGAGACACAGGGAAATCCTTCAACTATAAGTCATTAGTTTAGCCTACAAGCAGGGTGAAAGAGTCCTCCTTAGAGACTCTGAATGAAGCAAGACCCTTTAGGTCAGCAAGAAGGGGAGACAGGTTTTTCCTTTCCCAGTTGGTGCATTTCTACAGTCAACTTACAGGTATGCAGCAAGCGTCTCTGTGTAGAAGTGCAGATGATTGCAGAGAGATGGTAGAATGGAGAGAGGGTAGCACTTGGGCAGCCTGTACTCTGTGTATGGAATGGCCAGGAGAGGTGAGTTTCCTGGGAGTCAAGGGTGTCTGTGGAAAATAGCCAATCAAGGGGCATCTTGTATGCTTTGTCCAAGAAGACTGGCTGCTGGGGGTGAAGACTGGAAGTGTCTGTGAAATTGGCCACACTGGATGGGAGCTGGAGTAGCAAGCAGGTCTGGAAGAGGTTGGTTAAGGTGTGAGCTTGCACTCCTCTCCTCACAGGGCTTCCCCTGCAGAACTCTGATGTGTACCCTCAAGAGCACCGGGTTTGGATATCTACCATCTGAAGGACATTGTGCTTAGTCTGAGAAGCTCACAACAGAACCCATACAAGTAGTAAAGGCTTGTTTCCTTTGTTCCTGCTTTAGGTTGTATGCAGGCTCACCTCCTCCTTATCTGCATGACAAGTTGCTTAGGCCAAGGCCTGGCTAGCTCTTGTGCAGAGAGGATGTGGTAACTGTCCAATAGTAATATGAAACTGAAGTTGCAAACTAAGCTGCACACTTTTAGACCAAGAGCAACCAGAAAAGTATGAGATCTCCCTTAGGTGTCATTAATAGGTGAGAAAGGGAGATTTGACCATGTGGTGTGGTTGAAGGTGGTGATTAGAGAAAAAGTAAAACCTGTTTGTATTTGTGCCCTGCTGAGTTCAGACTGTTCAATAAACCAGTTACATTTGATAAATTTTCTTTTATCTCTGATACAACAATATAGATGAAAATGTTCTGTAAACTGGAATGCACTATACAAATATTAGTTATGATTAATAATCTTTATAAATAGCAGTAGAAAAATAACATGAAGATTTTCTTGATTTTTTTCCCCCAATATTACGTTAGTGATGTAGAACATAAATCCTGGTCTGGAGTGAGGCAGAATTAAACTGTGTTTCAGAATGCCTAGCTCATGGCCATCGGGGCACAGGGCAAGCAAGGGGACTTCTGACATGAGAACAATTTGATTCAGGGTTCTGGAAGGGCAGGGGTCTAATTCGACATTCTCCCTGATGATATCACTATTTCTTACACATACCCAGGACCTTTTGACTGTTTCCGTTTTTCTTCCCTCCAAGTAGGAGTTAAATTTTGTAATTCTATTTTTGAAATGCCTCCAGTACCAATCATCTCTCTCCACCTCTATTAACATAATAAAAACAACCTCCTCAGTGTCAGGTACTAGGTGTACCTCATCCCATGCACCTCTCACAGCAGACTGTGAGACAGGTACTCTGTCATCCCCACCACACAAATGAGAAGACTGAAACCCAGAGAGGCGAAACCACTTATCCAGGCTCATATGGTGGCTAGCAGGTGGCAGAGGGGAATCTGGAAGTGATAACCTTGCCTCAGCCAACATGGTTCTCTATGTGAACCTCTCCATTTCCATACCTCCTCCACCTTTCTTCAGAGAGGTCCTTCCAAGTCTGATATTCAATGTTCAACTGTCCTATTAAAATTCTCCAAAGACCTCTTAATGCCACCGGACAAATTCCATGCCTGGAGCTTGGTGGGCTCAATTTCCATGAACTGACTTTAACTTCTTTTAGGCTCCATACTTCACAGAGCCTCTGGTTCACATGATGGTCTTCAAACACCTCTGCTTCTTTCCAACTTATCCCTTCTGTCTGGAGACCTTATGGACCTTCCCTGTCCTTCTCCAGGATT
This sequence comes from Tamias sibiricus, assembly GCA_025594165.1. NCBI lineage: Eukaryota > Metazoa > Chordata > Mammalia > Rodentia > Sciuridae > Tamias > Tamias sibiricus. Next base: position 75,974,723 of record CM046657.1, read on the forward strand.
TGGGGAAGGACTAAGTGCTGCCCAACCCACACAGTCCACTCTAGGTCTCTGGGCTGTTATGTGTGCTGCATAAAGCACAGCCTTGAAGTAAGTTAGATCAGGGTTCTTAATTGCAGTCTCAGTCACTCATTGAATATACAGTTTAGGATAATTTGTTTAACTTTCATTAGTTTTGGATTTTTCATCCATGAAGAAAAATTATTATGAGATGAGGTATGTAAGGATGTATCCACCTGATCCAAAGTTCTTGGCACAGTGCCCAGATGGTTCTAAGCCCCTCATTCATTCCTTCAACATACATGGAGGATTTCTGGGCCTGGACTATGCTAGGTTCCAGGACAAAGTGATGAACACACCAGGTCTAGTCCTTGTCTTCATGCAGCTTACAGCTTAGTGGTGAGACAGACATTAATACCACAAACAGACATGTAATTACTTGGCATGCCTCTGAGAGAATTCCCTGAGTACCGCTGTGGGGTCTGGGGCTCCACTGTCTTCACAACATCCAACCCTGGGGGGTGGGAGTGATGGTGCTTTTTGCAATTGAGGAAACTGAAGCCTGAAACAATGAAAGGATTAGGATTTGTCCCATTTTATCAGCATGAGCCAGACAATAGGAATTGTTTTAGTTAGTTTTTTGCTGCTATGACTAAAGTACCTGACCAGAACAACTGTAAAGGAAGAAAAGTTTATTTAGGGGCTCATGGTTTCAGAGGTCTTAGTCCATAGGAGATTGGCTCCATTCCTTGGGGCTTGAAGTGAGGCAGAACATCATGGTGGAAGAGTGTGGTGGAGGGAAGCAGCTCACATGATGATCAGGAAGCAGAGAGAGAGAGAGAGAGAGAGAGAGAGAGAGAGAGAGAGAGAGAGAGAGACTCCACTTGCCAGATGCAAATATATACCCCAAAGCCACGCCCCAATTCCTACCTCCTCCAGCCACACCCTACCACTTCAGTTACCACTCAGTATATTCCTATCAGGGGATTAATTCACTAATTGGAATAAGACTCTTACAACCCAATCATTTTTCCTCAGAACCTTCTTGCATTGTCTCACATGTGAGCTTTTGGGGGCCACATCACATCCAAACCATAACAGGAGTAGAAACAAATCGGAACCAGATTCATCTATAATTGAACACTGAATATTCTCCTCTATAGGAACCTGCCTTATACTGTGGATAAGAACCTTGGCTACTCTTTAAAAGTCTTTCTAATTGCTTGCTCTCCACTGATTGGATCTCTAAAGAATGACAAAGCATCCATTGGTTAAAAGTATAAAGGAGCCAGGCATGGTGGAACATGCCCATAATCCCAGTGGCTTGGAGTCTGAGGCAGGAGGATTGCAAATCAAAAGCCAGCCTCAGACACTTAGCAAGACTCTACCTCAAAAATAAAAAAATAAAAAGGTCTGGGAATGAATGGGGCTCAGTGGTCAAGTGCTCCCCCCCCCCAAAAAAAAAAAAAAGTAAAGGAAGTCCTTCTGGGCTGTCAAAGAGGCTCTTCTTTGCCTAAGTGGGAGCATCAGAACTGGCTAAGGCCTTCCCAGGTCCCCCAAGCTTGGGGGCAGACATAGGTGTTCTAGTATCTAAGTATTGAGAGCATGAGGATTTATCCACTCGACCCATACAGAGATCATGGCATAGAGCCAGGATCATCCTAACTCCTCATTCTTTGCTTCAACACTCTTTAGAGGAGTGTTAGTGACTTCAAAATAAATGGGCAAATATTTCATTTTTTTTTGTGTGTGAGTTAGCACCTAACAAGTTAAGGATAATGATTTTGTCCCATCTTTCTACCTTCTAGTCCAATATAATAAAAGCAATACTACTATTATCAAATTTATACTTGGGGGAGTCCCATGATAAATTTATTTATAAATAAAGATTCTGTGTTTTCAAAAAAAAAAAAAATAGTTGGAAACTACTTCTCTAAGGGATCAGCTGCCACAACATGGCTTGGGAGGGTCTCAGATCTCCAGAGCAGGGGAGGGACAGGTGACTGGCAGCTTCTGTGTACCTTCTTACTTTATATATTCCTGGCTTATGTTTGGAGAGTGTTCCAGAGTTTACAAGGAGTTTGCACACACATTATCTCAGCTGGTCCCAATAATGACTCCTCAGAGACACACAGAAGAAGTAGTGTCCTGTCCAATTTAAAGATCAAGAAACTGAGGCTGGAAACAGTGAGTAGCTATAAAACAGAAAAGCCTGGGTTTGGACACTCTCCTCCCATTTTCCTGATAGTTTTGCCAGTCCTCCAATGAGTCTGCCAGTCCTTGAGGTCACTTTCCACTAAGCAGGTTCCACTTTGCTATAAAGTTCTTTAGAAGAAACAAGCTGGCAGTTTTGCTTGGCCTAGGTTGACTGTGCTTTTATTTCTGAAGCATATGTCTGATATGGGGATGGGGACAATGAAGGGAGAAGAGGGTCATAAGACTGGTGTTCAAGGAAACTGAATTTCAGAAACATAGCCTCATGTAAAATATCCTGCATCTTACTGGACACTGTAACTTGGAGGGGCAAGGAAGAGTCCAACTCATTGGGGAACGTGGCATTCCTTGGGAACTGTTCTGTATATACAAACTGGCATTTGTTATAGCCACATTTCTACAAAAACCCAACTGACCAACTCCCTTTGAACAAAATATAGGCATAATATTATATCAGAAAGAGCACTGGATAGGAGTCAAGGGATCTGCCTTGGTACCATGGACATAGTCCTTCTGGAATCTTTTCTTCTTTCCTAACTGGAGTGTTTGCTCTAACCATCTCTGGTTTCAGCAGCTTCCTGCCTTCCTACTGAGCTCTGCTTCTGTTGGCTGTGATTTCCAAACTCAAGTCTCTAATCAAAGTTGTGTTTCTGAGCTAGATATAAACTGGCCTCTCCTGGTCCTCACTATGTAGGAAATCTAAACTCAGTCAAGTGTCATGTAGATATTTGATTCAGGCCCTTTGAATGCCAATTGAACAATTTTCTGCATGTCCAGTGGGCACCTTCACTCTCTGCTCCTGAGTAATGGGAAGTCAAGGGACCTCCTTGTCCAGAATGTCTCCACCACTCCTCACAGCCCCAGACTATTTCCTCCATGCATGATTGAATGCAGCTGCTGTCAATCACCTGCATAGTCCTTGCCCCCTCCCATGAGGGCTTGGCCCTGAGTTCAGAGCAATGAATGATGTTAGGGATCAGATTCCTGCTGCTAGAAGGTTAATTATAATCCTAGGGCTTTGCTTTCACTTGCTGGGTAGGAAGAGAAGGATCTAACTGCAATCAATGTAGCCTCTCATCCATTTCTTCCCCAGGTTTTTCTGATCTGGAAGATAACTTTATATGAAGAGAAAGGAGTAACAGAGTAAATGGGCAAAGAGGAGGAGAGAGTACATAAAACAAAGTGACCAATGCAGAAAGAGTTTTCTTATGCTCTGTCGATGGCATTCACTCTGGGGCAACATCACTTGGAAAATAAGCTGATCCTGAATAATAGGAGCCTGAAAACTGTTCATGCCTTTGACCCAGTGATTCTGCTTTCACAAATCTAAGGAACAGATCAGAAATGCAAATACAGCTTTATATACAAGCCATGTTTAACACAGGGCTGCTTATTATAATAACGAATAGTGGAAATAACCTAAATGTCTGATCTGGGATTGGTTATGTAAATTGTGACTCATCTATATGGGATTGAACATTCTGTAGCAATTGAAAATGATGTTTATGAAGACATTTTCATGGCATGGTTAGATGCTTATGATGTAATGTTAAGCAAAATCAAGCAGAACAAATTTTGGAAAAAAAGTATCAATAATATTATGTAAAGATAAAAAAAATATGCTTAAGAAATATCCTAGGAAGAAATATACCAACATGATAATAGTGCTTGAACTCTCAGATGGGAAGAAATTTGTTTGAATTTTCTGATTTTTCATAATGATTATGTAATTCTCTACAATTGAAAAAACAAGGGAGGATAAAATTAAAGAGAACTAAAGGGGTAATCCTCCCCTGGAATCACGGATGCTCTGGAGGGGGCTCTGTTGGTTCCTCAGGTCTGTAAGTTTGCCTAAAGAGAGCAGAATTTTTGGCTCTGTCAAGAACCAGACCAGAAGAGCCCTGTGCTTACAGGATGGATAAAGATGGTGTCTGGCAGTGGCGATATTCTGGAAGCCACAGAATCATCTTCTCTAAGAAGTCTTTCCTGGATCAAGTCAGGCACCTCTTCATGTTCCCTTGGGCCCTCACAAGGCCCACCTGTGCTTTAGCATTTAAAGGATTTTGTAGCATTTTTAAGGTGGAAGAAATCTAGCTCATTGATTCCTTCTTTCATTCACATTTCCACTCCATCATTCTTAGTGATATTTCTTAAGCTCTATGTTATGCACTAGGGGATCATATGCCATGGTCTTTGCTCTAGAGCCTCTCACAGTGGAGTAGGTGGGAGCCAGGGGGCGGGGGGCAGCACAGAGGAGGGGACAGGTAATGCTAAAGAGTGTGTGAGAATTTTGGTCATCATCCCTGGCATATAGTCAAGCCCCGTAAATGTTTACTTAAGGAATGGGGGACTCATACTTTGAGGATCACATAAGGAGGTGCTATGTGACTTCAAGGGGGAGACACTCAGTTTGGGGGTAACAGTGTTCAAGAAATAACATCTGTAGGGGTATCCCATTTTACTGATGGAATTCATGTATTTTACAATTTGATGAGGGCCCAAAATACCTTGGTGACAGGCTGAGATTTGAATTCAGGTCTCAGAATTCCAGCTCCTTCCGTTCTGAATTCTGAAGATGTTTTCAGTACTCAGCCTTTCATGACCAACTGCAGAGGGTCAGGTGCCCACCTCAGTGCTCCAGTCTCTTGTCCTTACTGCATCACAGCACAAAATGCCCTGCTGATTCTCCCTACAAAGCAGTCCTGCAGTGTACTGTCTGTCATTGTACGCTTAGTTCCCAGCCTAGAGCCAGGTGTTCAATGAATATTTTCTAAAGGACTTTAATTGTTCCTGATTAGTACCAATGAAATAAATATTGCAACGAGTCTGGCTGTTGTGTTAAAGCTTAGCTTTCCAGGTGCAGTGCCCTGTTGGGGCTGGCTAAGGTCCTGCTGCCTCACCTGCACTTCTATGGCAAGCTCTGGTTACTGAATGCTTGGCCCTGAAGTCCAATTGTTGCCCTAGCTTCCAGAGGTCACACTTTACCTGCCACACACAACTTTCTGCCAATGTTCCTGCTACATTTGTTCCTTCCATCCATCATAGTCTACTCTTCTCCTTTTTTGTGGCAGATGATTGGGACACACTCTTATATGCCTTGGGATTTTAAGATGATGGAGCTATCATGCTTGGATGACCTGGAGAAGGGTGCTTCCTTTCATTCCTTGCTCCTTCTCTAATTAGCATGGGCTGCCCCATCTCCTCCCTGGCATAGTTCTTATAATTACTTCTGCTGGAATGCTTACATGAGCCTCTGTCTTGGTCCTAGACCCAGCTTCCTGTCTGTTTTCCTGGGAAAAGTTGAACACTGGGAAGAGTGAAGTCTTGAAGTCAGGCAAGCTGGGTTAGAATCCCTATGAGCTGTGAGAAGGTGACTCTTGTGCAGTTGTGGGTTTTGCCAAGTAGCTTCCATTTACCTTCTTTTGGAGGTAATGGTCCTTTAACTTTCTCCTGGGAAACTGCTCTCTTCCACACTGTTCATCTAATGTGAAACTTATGGCCCAAGTCTGTAGCATGGAGCCTTCTTCTGGCCACCATGATGGGGTCAGGGAGGGCACAATCAGAACCAGTAGGAAGAAATGAGGATTTTGATGTTGCTTTTGGGAATGAGAATCTGAGTTTTTCCTCTAGGTTCTGAAACAAAGAGAATTACAGGGGCTATTGCTACTGCTGTCACTCTGAAGCTTGAACAGCATGGAGCCAAGCAAAAGAGATGTAGAGTCAAGGCTCCAGTGGGAATTATCATGAGAGATCTCATTAGAGTGAGGATCCAGCAGGAAAACTTGAACTAGATAATAGGAGGAAGATTTAATAAAGAAACCCTTCACTGAGGGCAGGGGAGTAGGATGCTCAACCACATAGTGCAAAAATACTTCAGTGACCCAGGGCCAGTAACAGTGGAGCTATTATCACCTCTAAGTCCAAAGGGATGGGAGAGAGTAGCGACCAGACCTTACGAGGGGAGGGTCATATAGAGAGGGCACTTTGAGAAATACAGTGACCTTGGACTGGGGGATAAAGCCAGTCTGGAGTGACCCAGTAGGGAGGTAGCTAGGGTATAAACATCTGACTTCATTTCATTCCTACCTTCATACTTCTGTTGTTTTTTTTCCCATTGGCCAAACCCATAGCTTGCTGGAGCTCAGGCATTATAGGCTCTCTCAGGCAGAGGAAAAACTACAAGGGAATCCAGAAGGGTAAGGGGGGAAAGGGCTGGTACAAGTTCTGAAGCCAGACCTGCACCTAGAATGCTCAGTTTACTGGAGCCAGTAAAGTCCCCCTTTTCATAAATCAGTTGGGCTGCTTTTTTGACATTGCAGCCAATCAAATCTTCATTGAAACGAAACTGAACTTTAGTTTCTTCCTTTGTATTTTAAAAAAATGCTTTTCTTTTATTGTGGTTATATATATACATATATATCATAAAAGTGTCCCTTTAACCCTTTTTACATGTACACTTCAATGGTACTAATTATATTCACACATTGTGTAACCATATGAATATTTCCAAAATTATTGGGGGCAGGCAGAGCAAGATGGAGCTCAGTGAGCTACTCTGGGTATCTCTGCCCACAGATGTACCAAGTTGAACAGCTATTCATGCACCAAACAAACAGCCCAAGAGCAATTTCCAAATTTTTTTCATCACCTCAAACAGAAACTCTATATCCATTTAGTAAGAATTTCTCATTTATCTTTCCCTGCAGCCCTTGGCAACCCCAAATCTATTTCTGTTCCTAAGAATTTACTTATTCTAGATATTTTGTGTAAGTGGACTCAAACGATATGTGATCCTTTGTGTCTTGTTTCTTCCACTTAACATACTGTTTCCAAGTTTCATCCATGTTGTAGCATGTGTCATATCCTGCATAATATTCCAGGGTGTGTTCATGTGTGCATCTTGCACTTAGTTTATGCATTCATCTGTTAGTGGACACTCAGTTTGTTTTCACTGTGCCTATTGAGAATAATGCTGCTGTGAACACTTCCTCTGTATTTTAAATGGCGGCCATGAGGAGCTCAGGAGCTGATGGTGATAGGATGCATGGTGTCTTGTGGAGGGGAATCACCAGAGGTGGCTGGATCTACTGAAACCTGTGCAGAAGCAGAGGAGACAAAGGGGAGAAGGCATTGGCTTCTGGAGTGTGGAGGCCTTCAGACTCAGGGTGTTGTTTTTAAAAATACCAGAAGCCTATAGTAACCTAGTAATTAGGCTGGTGCTGTCACTGGTATTTGTTTAATGGTTGAGTGATCAGAAGTTTTCATTCTTTCTTTCTTGCTTGCTTTCTTTCTGTTTTTCTCCTGTCAACTCTGGCTGATTAGAAAGGCATGTGAATCTTTTCTTACACATAATTTTCTAAGTCTGAAGTGAGAAATTGAACTGAACTCAATTACAGCAGCCAATTTAATGTCCTTAATTGCACACAGGAGCTAGGAATTTGAAAGATTCCTTGGAGGATGAGGGTGACCAAAGTGGACTTGAAGTTATTGATGTCACATCCACCTATGGGTGTGCATGCTGTCTCAGGTCTCCTGCACCCTGCTCCCAAGCTCACATTTGTGTGTACATGTTGATGAAATGCAGATGCTGTAAGCTTAGTTCTCAGAGATGGTGGCACTTCCTCTGATGGTTTGGCTTATGAATTTACAACTGCTTTCAAGTACTAATTTGGAAGCCTGCATGTTTTTTTTTTTTTTTTTTTTTTTAAATATGTTTTTTTTTTTTTTTCACTTGAGTAAGTGCAACAAAATTAATGAAAAGAAGTTAAGCAAAAGAGGCAAGTTGATTGGAGGGCAGAAGTTCTCCCCAAATGGCAACAATCAGCAGGGCCTGTTGAAATCATGCCATTCCCCAGCAGCAGTAAATCCCGCAGAGTGGGGTCTGCAAAAGCCACAATGTCCTGTGATGGGTTCAGTGGCCCTGGCCCTCAAAACTAATCATCCTCAAGGTGATGACCATTTACTGCTCACTTACTCTGTGCTGGGTCCTGTGCCCCTGCTTTTTATGCTTTGGCTTCAATCTCAGAAGCAATCCTGCATGGTAGTGGTGGCATTCCTGTTAACAGATAGGAACAGTGAGGTTTGGAGGATGCAAAAACTTGCTGGAGGGAGCGACAGCACAGGATTGGATCCTATGTCTGAGCTGAAACCAGGGCCAGTTGCATTGCATCCCAGTGTCATGCCAGAACTGCAGAATCCAAGGCTCAGAGGCTGCCAGGCAAGGCAAAGCACTCATCTGCTCCTCCTTCCTCTTTGGCTCCTCCCTGCCTTATGCTTCTGTTCTCCCTGTCTATGCTCCCCATCCTTCATCTTCCCTCCTCTCTCATCTCATCCTTCCTTTCTGAAATCATCCTGCATAGTTCTTCCTCCCTCCTCATTCTCACTAATCTTTGATCAAGAACTGGTCATATGGTAGTTGTCACTCTGCAAACCAAAATGAGGCTCCAGGCAAGAAAATATTCCTTCAAGATAATTGTGAGTTGTAAGGTTGACCAGAGTCACTGAGATCCAGCCATGATACTTTGAAGGGCAGCAATCAGCAGTCTGAGAATGAAGGAGCCCTTGATTCATACCAGGAGCCTTGTGGCCATACTACAGTGCTTTGGCCTGGGCTGTAACTTGTCAAAAGGCCCAGAGAAATGTTTTGAGCTTGCAGCACAGAGTGCTGACACAATCTAGGGGTTGTGCAGAGTTAAGCATTAGATGATGAGAAAAGGGAGTTGAAATTGGCTTGTTAAAGAAGGAAAGGAGCAGCCATGGGGAATCAGGGTCTAAAACCAAGGAACACAAGGGACAGGAAGATGTGAACCATGAGGTTCATGTGAAAGCTGGTCAGCAGGAGGGTGGTCTCTGCTGAGCTAGGGCTTGCTGCAGTGACCACTTATGATACTCCTGGCTCTCTTTGACATGGGGTAGGTCAGAAAGAGGGTTGCTGCTGTCTGCTCTTTGGCTGATTCCACTGCTCACCCCTCTTAGCTTTTGTATATTTCAGACCTCTGTTGGCAGCTCTGGGCATGAAGTCATCAAGGCAAGAAGCAACTGTGATCCTATGTTTAGAGGTGGAAAAAATGAGAGGGGATTGTTCATGGCTGCAGAACTGGGCAGAAGGAAAGGTGGAATCCACCCAGAAATTCTTACCACTTGTGAATGTTGCTTGAGTTTTTGCTTACAGGCCAGGTGGGGTGGCCTTCAGGGCCCAGCACAGGACTTGGAGTTGGCCAAATCCTAATCTTCATTTCACAACACATCAGCTACGTATTTCCACTTTTCATGTTTTCCCACTACACAGAATCTCCTAGTTTGTCCTGCAGCCTGATTTATTCAACACCACAGAACTTCTGGGAGAGCAGTGCTGGGGTGCCTGAGTGGCTGGTCCCCACTGGTCGCTCTGGATATACAGAAGGTATCCTGACAGCTCAGCCCTCATGGGAGGGACACTGAATAGGACCTGGAAAGCCTAATTATACCCAGAGAATAACTTCCACCTGGCAGGCCTGGGCCTTCAAGGATGAGAATGTGGCAAAGTGCATTTTTCAAGCGGGAACTTGGATGCTGTAAAAACAAAATGGACTGATTAGGGAGGCGCTGGACCATGGGAGTGTTTTCCTTGAGCGAGTCTTTTAACCTTGCAGTGAAGCTGACCCTCTCTCCCGCACTGACAGCCTTTTCGGAACAGAGGAAACGAGCTAAGTTCTTTTTAATGTATATTAAATTGAGCCTGTCAACCTTGACAAAGTCCCTTTAAGTAGATGGTCACTAAGGACAGCCTGCCCAGAAGACACGCTGCTTGGGAGGCTGTATGGATGGTGTCCCCGCCCACCACACAGGCTGCACACATCCTGCTCCCTCTCTTCTTTCTATTCTTCCTTCCTTAATGATAGCTATCATTTATTACTGATCGCAATGGGCCAAAGCCAGTGCCAGGCACCTGATATGTATTCTCTGATGCCATCTTTGTGGCACTCCTGTGAAACGGCTCCTATTTTATCTTCACTCTGTGGAAGAGGAAAGCAGGGACATTGGGAGTGCTGCTGTGCCACAGCCAGCGGCTTTTGGTGGGTCAGTTGGACTTGCTCTTGGACATGGAGGCTCTGGACACCAGCCTTCCCACACATGCACTGGATTGTTGCCTGATTGTAACTTTAATTATCATAGAATCATAGTTTACATTCATTTAAGTTTTATTTTCTAAAGTAGTAGATACATACTTTAAAAAGATAAATAGTGTACAATACCATTTTAGAAAACACCAATCCCTGGCCTTACCGTCTCTTTTTTTAATTGTTGCATCTGGTACTGATCTCCAACTTGCTAAATAGTACTGCTATTTCTTGATCCATAAGTTTTCCATAGCATCTTTTCTGAGTGATAGATGAAGAGTAGCTCTCTTCTCCTTTACTTCTCTTCCACGCCACCATCATTGATCCCTAAGTCATGAATATTTCTATTATGACTTTATAGATAGTGTAGACAGCATAGTTGGGTCTCCTTTTTGTGTTAAACTTTGTTTTGTTTTGTTTTTTTCCAGAAAATAATAACTGCCTTGCTTTATCATTTGCATCCTTGATCTCCAATTTCTATCCTGCCCCACGTCCCACTATCTTTGACATTCTCCTATTCCTAATATTTCCATAAATTCAACACATTAATTCAACTTTTCTAGAAGTTACTCCTTTGGAATAACCTGTCCTTCTATTCTAGTCTGAATGGGTGGCTTCCCAGGTGGCTCTACCGTTGATATAAGGGGTCCTTTTTTGACCATCATCCTGGGAAGCTCTCCTGTGACTCTCTTGTGTTGCTTTCTCCATTTCCAGCAGCCTATAGCTTCCTATGATGTAATTTAACTTTTGAACTACTTTCCTAAGAAAAGGCATACATTAAAAAATATCCTTTTTGAGTTTTTGAGCATCTGATTACTTATTTAACTTCAGTGGTAGTTTGACTAACTATTAATTTTTAGTTGGAAAATGATTTTCTTTCAGAACATTGAAAGCAATTCTCCCTTGTCATCCAACCTCTGGTCTTAGATCCAAAAGTCTAAACCTGATTTAATTCCAATTTTTTTGCATGATTGTTTGTTCACTCTGGAAACATTGGAATATTCTCTTTGTTCTTTGAGTTCAGAAATTCCTTGATATGATTCAATTTCAGTCTTTTTTCATGCACTACATTCAGAATGTGATGAGTAATTTCAATTGGAAACAGTTGTTTTTAGTTCTGGGGAATTTTTGTATTTCATAGTCATTATGGTGGGAAGATTCTTTAAAGTATGATGTAGTTGGTGATATTCTACACAGATGAAAGGATATCAATCTATGTTTATTGAATAACTACTATGTTCAATGCCAGGAACAGAGATAGAGACTTTGCATGGGTTATGTATTTTATCCTCATAGAAAACTTATGGCATAGGTGAGAACTCTGAGACTCAAAAGTAGTGAAACAATTTTTCTACAGATACCCAGCTATTCAACATCACAGTAAAAAATCGGTCCAAATATGAACAACTCAGTCCCCTAGACAAGCAATTCCTTAACTGCCTTCTTTGAGACACCAGTATATCCTGTGTTTCATGTGTTTGGGTAATGATGGCATAAATGTATCTCTCATTACAGAGTTATCTCAGTGCCATTGATACCCTAATGTGTATGGTGAATCTCTAAGTAGGAGATTGTGTAATGCATCATTTCCCAAAGTAAATGGATGTGATAGAAGCTCTGCCTTGAAGGGAGGGTAGAATTTGAGCATAAGACATGAGGACTGGTGGCTGACTACTGGGCCACAGGGGTAACTGGCTGCCTGTAATTCCCTGCTCTTCTCCAATCCTGCTTCTTGCTCTCACTCTCCCCACACTACCTTGCTCCATTGGTACCAATCACAGTACCATTTTCCCCAGGTTCTTGCTTACTCGACAGTCCTACTGGCTATCTTTCATACCAAGGTTAGCCACCTTCTGCCTCAGAATTGATAATTCACTGCTCTTTCTGCCTGAATTACTATCACCTTCCTCACCTAACTCACACCTACTCAGCCTCCAGAACACAGCTTAAAAGCAGCAAACCTCGAGGAAAACTTCCCTAAGCATTCTAATTAGGTTAGGTCTGCCTGGATTATGTTCTCAGAGTATATATTGTACTTTCATATCATATCAATTATAACATCATTTGCATATGATATGCAACATATCGATTGCAATCACATAATTATGTGCCTTTTTGTTTGCTTTACTGTCTGTCTCCTTTCTTGGAATCTAGGTTCCTTCTGAGGGCAGGGACTGTCTGTCTTGCTTTTTCCCATATCCCTAGAACAGAGCATGGTGCCCAATACAGGCTAGGTGCTCAGTCAACATTTGTTGAGTGATTGCATGAATGATCAGATGGATGCATGCAAAAGGCTGCTTCATTTTTCATCATCATTAGTGATGATGCTAATAGAGGGATGTTGTTTAAACTGGTGGTTCTGGTTAGGGTTCCAGTCGCCTACTTCTGCTTCATAATAGGTCTGCAATGAGACAAGGAAAAAATGTAAAACACAGCCTCAAATGTGATGAATATTCCATGAAACAAAATCTTAATTTAAAAAAAATTCATCTCTGTTCTGTGCATGAATTATTTTGCCAACAGGTATCTCAGCATGAGGCTGCCTTCACCCCCAAATACCCAGCCTCAAAAGCATATTCAAGTAGTTCTTTACAACTCCTGTAAATCAAACTCTCATCAAAGAGCCAGGGGAGCAAATGAATATTCCCTTTTTAAGAGTGAGAAGGCAAATGCTTGGAATAAAAAGAAAGAATCAGGCTGGATCTTCATAGGAGCTCATTTTTCCAGCCTTGTGTGGCTAAGCAGGTAAGCCTGAGCAGAGTCCTGGACCAATGTTTCTATCTCCCATGAAATTTGGTGACTCCTTTGAGATGGGACACTGGTGGCTGCATTGTCCATTTCACCATTGAGATCTTCTAGATAGACTAAATAGCATGGCATCCTCGGAAGCATATAGCACAATCCCTGTCTTCATGTCAACTGCTTATTCCATTCCCCTTTCTGTTCCTTATCTGGCTTGCTCTGTCCTTAATTTATTGATTTATTAATTAGCCTTTCCTGGAGGTACCGCCATCCTAGAAAGTGGAGATTTTAAGGACAGTGATAATGCCTTACTCATCTCTGTATCTCTACCTTTCCTACATGTTGGATGCACATGGGGCACTCAACAAACATTTACTGATGGAGTAAATAATCTCATCCACAGCTCTGTGAAGTGAGCATGGGGCCTTTTATTATCCCCATTATATAGTGGAGGAAAGTAAGGCTTAGACAGCTCATGCAACTGGCTTGCCTTTGATCCAGCTAGTGATCCTCAAACTGTACAAACACATAATTAAGGATGACAGTCAGAGCCCTCACCATGGTCTGAATGTTTTTTCTTCCCCAAATTCATATGATGAGATCCTAATCTCCCAGCTGATGGTGTTAGGAGGTGGGGCATTTGGAAGCTGCTCAGGTCATGAAAGTGCAGCCCTCTGGAGCAAGACTAGGGTTATTACAAAGATGGCCCTAGAGAGCTGCTTTATCTTTTCCACCCTGTGAGGATGCTGTGAAATGGGCTATCTATGAACTGGGAAAGGGACCCTCAGCAGACACCCCTTCTGTTGGTGTTCTGACCTTGGATTTCCCAGCCTCCAGAGCTGTGAGAAATAAATTTCTATTGTTTATAAGCTACTATGTCAAGTATTTTGTTACAGCAGCCTGAACAGACTCAGGCTGCCCAGTGTGATCTGATCCCCACCTAGCATTGCAGGATTTGCTCCTGCTGCATGTCACCTCATTGTTCACTCTGGAGTAAGGAAAGGCAGCATGCTGCTCTGTCCCTGTCCTGATTGAATTAATGTGGTATCAATACTTTTTGTGAGTGCCTAGGCCTTTGTGCGCTGGCAGGTTCTTTTATTTACCTTTCAATTCTCTGTTGAGGCATTCCTTCCTCCCAGAAGCCTTTGCAGGAAAGCACTTCGCGGCTCTGAGGTGAGGGTCCTCCAGTCTACCCAGGAACTGAGCCCTGTGCTGACCTCTGCCTTGCAACTGTTGGTCTCCTGATTGTTACTAGTCTGCCTCCCTCTGGGCTGTGGGCTCTCCCAGGGTAGGGGCCAGGGAACCTGAAGTTACCACAAGGTACCCTGTAGACCAGAGCTGGAATGTTTATGAAGAACAGCTGGGAAGGCACTCTGGGTCCCAGCCTGGCCCTCGGGTCCAGTGCTCTTTCCCAGACACCACACTGCTCCACAGATCGCATAATATGAGCATCAGGAGGGAAAAAAAAAAATAGATCAAATGGCAGCACAAACCCAAATTGGCAGCCATCCTCAAGATGCTGAGAGGCCGCCCATCTGCTCTGCTCGCGTTCTAAATCCACAGTTGTGCCCTCCATGCTGAGAGAGCCGGCAGCAGCTGGCCCCCTGCTGTGAGCGAGGAGAGGAACAATTTATTACAAAGGGCCCTCTCTAAATCAATCTTCCAATCAGCTCCATGTCTGGGAGCAGAGGCAGCCTGTGGAGATGTCCCCTCCTTGCTTGTGCTGCCTCTGCACTCCAGCTGCATTTGGCCAGAGTCTCCTTGGGCTTGAAGAAGATGCCTGATGCCCATTTCCAGGGCAATTGAGGGAAGTCAAAGATTAAATATTTGATTGCCTTCAAAGCAGACAGGTGCCCTGTTGGCATGTTCCAGGGGTGCAGCTCCCTCCGTGGGCTGACCTCTGGGTGACACATATGGCAACCTGGGCTAATGAGGATGTCTGTTAGGGTTTGGATGTGAGGTGTCTCCCCAAAGCTCACGTGAGACAATGCAAGAAGGTTTAGAAGTGAAATGGGTTATGAGAATCTTAACCCAATCCGTGAATTAATCCCCTGATAGGGATTAACTTCAGTGGTAACTGAAGGCAGGTAGGGTGTGGCTGGAGGAGCTGGGTCATTGGAGGCGTGCCTTAGGGGTATATATTTTGTGAGGGGAATCTCTGTGCTTCCTGATAGGATTTGCAAAGAGTCTTTCCTTTGCCACACCTAGCCGCCGTGATGTTCTGCATTACCGAGAACCCCAAGGAATGGAGCCAGCCTTCTTCCATGAGACCTCTGAGCCCCCAAATAAACATTTCCTCCCCTAATTGTTCTTGTCAGCTTTTTTTGTCACAGCAGCAAAAACACTTACTAAAACAATATCTCTATCAGTAACATCTGGTAACACCTCCTCTTCTTTGGAAATCACTTACTTACAATATTCTGATTCTTAGGGTTGGAGCTTACAAGCTGTACCTGTGATCCAGTCCTCTGTAGTGAGTTAGCTTGAAGTGGCAGGTGGAAGTCAGAACTGTCAGGTCTTTTCTAGAGGTCAGACCTGTCCGGTGTGGGGCCCAGCTGAAGGTGTTGCTTCTCTGCAGATCTGAATGTTACACAGGGTCCCCTTCTGGGTGGTGTTGATTGAAATAATCAAGACTAGTTAATCCACAGCTTGTCAGTGATCTGATGCAGAAAGGAGCTGGGACAATGGCATTTACTGTGAACTGAGAAACCCTCAGGGAATGAGGCTATGGTACCAGCTGAAGCCCAAAGGTCAGATGGAGAGGTCATAGGGGTATTGACAGGCCACTTGGAAGCTGAAGTGAGAGTGAAATAATGAATAAGTGCAGTCCCAGGGATAGAGACCCAGGGGCAGGATCAGTGGGAGGGAAGAAGGGGACATGGAGAAGAGAGGCCTGGTGAAGGGTGAAAGCACAAAGCTCACAGGGGTCCAGCTGCCCTCCAGTTTTCATGCCCAGGGCCGCAGGCGACATGAAGGGATGTCTGCTCCATAGCCACAAAAGCCCCATTTGTGTGTTTGCTCATTAAACAGGTCTAACTTTAGCTCCGGGCTAATAGCGGGGGCTTCCCGGATGACTGGGTAAGGCCCTTCCTTGATCCTAAAGAGCTTACAGTTCCATTGGGAAAGCAAAAGGGTAAAGAGACAAGGACATAGCTCAGCCTTGGGTGGGCAAGTGCATCGATGTACAGGTGAAATGGAAACAGGAAGGAGCACCCAAGTTTGCCTTGGGAGGGTGAGGCAGGTTTTCTGGCCAGGTTGGAGTGGTGCAGGGGAGGGTACAAATTGCATTCAGAAGAAGCTTATGGTGTGAAATTCTGAGAGGGAGTGAGGCAAGTTTAGAGGTTTATAAGGTGCAGGGATCTGCTGGAACATAAAGCTTGAATATTCTTTTGGAGATGTAAGAATATGTTGTTATGATAAGAAGGTGACCAGTGAAATAGAATCTGTAAGTTTGTCTCAGGAAGCATAAATCATAAAATGATGAAGATGGAAGTAACCCTTAAAGATCATCTAGTCCAAATAATTTATTTTATCAACAAAGAAAGGGAGTTGCCTTCATGTGTCCAGGACAATTTCTGGAATTTCCCAAGGAAGTTCCCTGTAGGGCAGGGACAAGGTCTAGGACTCCTGAGCACCGGCTCCAGCCTTTGTCTAACAGACAGGTACTGGAGTGACTCAGGGGATATTCCTTTCAGCCTGATGCTTGATGGGGGAGCAGAAAGTCCAACACACTGCTTTGGAAGAGAAGCAGGAAGGACCAAGTGTGGCCAACCATGACAGCCCATATTTACTGCATGAGCAAAGGAATAAGCAAATGCTTGATTCTGATGCTCACTGCCACTGGAAGGCTTTCTTTGCCTTCTCCAAATCCTGTCCTCCCTTCTCTTCCAGAAAGGCTTCGGTGACCACTCAGCACCTACAGGCTGGAGGCTCTTCCTCTCCTGTGTCCTCTCCAGCTCTGCCGTTCACAGGGCACTGGCCTTCCTCACTGTTAGGAGTTTCCTGCTCTCCTCTGGCATTCTCTCTCCCTGCAGAGGGACCACCTCTCCTTCCCTTGCACAGCACAATAATCGAACCAGTGCCTGGAGCAAGGAAACCTTGATGGATTCTTTAAGGTTTTGCAAAGTGATCTTTCAGTCTTCCCTCCTATCCTTCTAAAGCTAGTTGGATTTATTACTATAGTATAGTTTCTACTAAGGCCTGCCAGAGTTTCTCCACGTCTTCATAATATTGAATGCTAATTTCAACACGCTTTGTATTCATATGGAGCTTTATGTTTGACAAATGCCCTCCCCCACATGTGGAGAGTAAAGGTCAGGAAAGTTATGTGACTCTCTAGGTTTGGGGGGTGATGCTGATAGAGATGATAGAGGAGTACAAAGTCACAGTTAGGTGAACTGAGGGCTGGCTGGAGAGTCAGGAGAACCACTGATTTAAACATTGGTAGCAGGTGGGAGTTTGAGGAAAAATGTGGGTTGTAAAGACCAGCTTCTTCTGGGTCTCAGTTTTCTTACATGATGTGATCAAAGTGGACAGGATTGCAACCTCTCACCCCTGGCAGCCTATGGTAAAGCAACAGATGCTATGTGGGCTTTACACTCATTGCCATAGCACTAAACCCATCCAGGAGGCCTACCTGGGGTGTTCATTTTATTTTGGGAAGATAATTAGATACTTTTTACTATTCTCTGATAAATTCAAATATCTCTATCTTCTAATATTGTCCTCTTCTTAAATAACTACACATTCAACCTCTAGTACATCATGTTAATTGTGGGCTCAGTACTTGACAAAGGAAGTCACTAGGCTGGATAGTTTTCACTTGACTCTAGATAACTCTTCCCACTTTTCTCCACTCTGTCTGTACCCATGAAGGCCACTCCTCTATAAACTGCACTAGTGGGACCATTGACTTCTGGGTGTCTCTGATAGGGATTAGTCAATGGAAAGCATTGGCAGGAGGTCAGAGGTTAGGAGGAGAGTGGTGGTCAAGTATCTAATATCCTGATTTGGCTGCAGTCCTGTACTGAAGGTCTTAGTTCCTGTCAGTGAAAGTTTCCACACAGCCACAGGTTCGGGGTTCTGGTCACTGTCCCTATATAGTCCTAGATTTGGTAACAGATTTCTACACTTGAAGTCATGTGGTTTATATCCTTTCATAGTTTCCTTAAATCTGTACAAATCTTTTCAAGTTCAGATGGTCCTCCATTTTTCATGGTACACTTAAGGTTTGTTTGTTTGTTTTTTTACTCTATGGTGATGTGAAAGGAATACACATTCAGTAGAAACCATAGCTGAAGCTATCACTCGGCTGCCCCATTGTGAAGGGAGCCAGGGGTGCACTATGGTGTGCTGTGTTGCTAAGCTGTGAGGTTTGAGAGCTGAAGTATGGTAAAAGCATTTTAAACTTAATGATATTTTCAATTTACAATGGGTTTATTGGGGGACAACCCCATCATAAGTTGAAGAGCAACCCCATGATAAGGAAAATCTGCATTCCCTTTCTTAAATTCAATTATTAATTATAATTCCTACATTATCCAATTTGAGCATTCCATCTCCTTTTTGCTGGGAACTTGACAGTCACTATAATAATTTAAAAAAGGGAATGATTTCACTTATGTGATGTACCTAGAAGAATCAAATTTAAAGAGACTGAAAGTATAAGAGTGTTACTGGGGGTTGGGGAAAAGGAAAATTATTACTTAACAGGTACTGAATTTCAGTTTGAGATGATGAAAACATTCTGGAGACAACAGTGGTTGTGCTTGCACAACAATGTGAGTGTATTTAATCACACTGAACTGGACACATAAAGTGATAAATTTTATAGTATATATTTTATCACAATAAAACAATAAATATATAAAAAGGAAAGAAAAGCTGATTGCTTACTGATGCCAAATAGACTAGTTCCAAAAATGGTATCTTTTTTATTTTTAGTATTCTAGAGAAGGGATCGTGTTGGATCAGTCCATGCATTGACTGGGAAACTTCTATTATTATCAGAATGCTGTATATTTGGGCAAAACAAATGGTGCTGCTGCCTGTTTCTGACAGATAGTTCCTGTGGTCCTCCCCTTCCTCATCTCCAGCTATTCCATGAAGCTTTCTAGAATTGCTACAGCATGCTCTTATGGCCGAGCTCCTTCCTGTCTCCGGACTCAGCATGTGTGCCTTCTCTGTAGAAGTTAGCCTATTATTTTACTTCTGCTTCTAATCCTAGACAATTGTCTCCCAAAGATTCAGAGTTTCTTGAAGACAAGGATCATGGCCTTCTTGCTGTCATTCCTGTGTACCTAGATTGATGCTGAATGGTCCTCAGCACACACTTGGTGATTGATTACAACCTTATATAAATGGCATTGTGCAATTTACATAATGAAATGTGCTGCAAACCAGAATATGTTTCTCTCTGGCTCTGATTTCTACTTTCAGGAAGACTAATTTTCTCAAACCTACACATGGCTCAGACTCTTGACAGCAATCTGGCATCCAGGAACAAAGGGGTGCTCTGGTGCTCCCCACCCCCTTCAGTTTCCTGCAGTCTCTGAGCCAGAACTTTATAGAAAACAGCTAAAAATCTTCAAGGAAACATGAACTCCACTCCAGGAACCTTGGAGGTGGGCAGCATCAACAGAGCTTCCGTTTCACCAGAGAAGAGCCATCTGTTCTGCTGGAATTGTTCTTAGCCTGTTGGTGCACTCTCTTAATTTTGCTTTTTCTCTCTTTTTTAGTAAACTACATGACCTATTTATATCATGCTCCTGTGTTGTTTTAAGCATGGCTCTTTTAGTGGAAGAGGGAATTTGTTTCTATTAGAATATAACAAATGCTAGTAAATTCCAGTCCCATTCATGAGCATTGCTCGAATAACCAGATATGGTAGAGACTTGGCCAGGGAGCCCTGATAGCCCAAGAGTAACTTTGCTTCTGTTCTCTGAATTGAACAATGGGAGGTCTTAATGTTGAATGAAGCAATAAATTAGAATATTGTTGTGTTTGAGCACTTATCTCTTTTGTGTGTGTTTATGGTGCCAGAGATCAAACTCGGGGCTTCACACATGCTAGGCAAAGGCTCTACCACTAAGCCACATCTGCTGCCTGGTTCTTTTATTTATCATGATCTGTGGCTTTTATAGATTTATGCAAAGTATTTCTATATTACATAAAATGACCTGTTGTATATCCTATTTATCACATTTTAAATTAGCTTATTGTCTCAATTTTATTTGTGGCACTTAGGAAAATTTCTTATTTTTATGTAGTCCTTACACATTAGTATTTGTTCTGACTGGGTGTCCTGTTCTATATTTTTTGTTAAAATATATTTAATGTAAGAGAGTAAAGTAGATATTTCCACATATTACTTGTGAGAATAGAATCGGTGTAACTTTTCAGGAAAAGAAAATTTCCAATATATTTCAAGAGCCTGAAAAATTATGTTCCTATTCTCTGACCTAGGAATCTATACTGAGGAAAATAATAAAAAAAAAAAAAATGGGAAATTTGTGCACTAAGATGTTCATTACAGCATTATTTATAATAGTGAAAAATTGGACATAATGTCTAGAAATTATACTTTTAATAGTTATTACATAATGATTAAAATTTTGTTTTACAAAAAGACTTTCAAGACTTATAAAAAGCTTACAATATAATCACAGTGTGCTTATGACATTTAACAACTGGGTCTCTGAAAAAGCAAAACAAAATATATCCTGACTGGTGGTGTTTGCCAATTTCCATGGTGCCAACATTTCCACTGTACCAATTTCAAGTTACCAGTGTGATGTCTCTGAACACAGAATTGGAAAGAGATGTGTATTGGCTGTTGTGAACAAGGACAAGCCAGTCCCAGCACATCACTAGCCATAATATTATGAAAAAAATAGGATGTAGAGGGTGCATACAGTATGATCTTCACAATTTCAATAATCTGTTAAAAAATAGTTGGAGGAAAATTAAGTGTTTACCTCTGGGTTCATCCCAGCTCCTGACAAACACAACTGTATTCTTTGGTTCTGTGAGTCCAACTATTTTAAATGCCTCATTTAATGGCCATATTATCAAAAGTGATCTACAGATGGCAAGCAATTACCATCAAAATATCACAGAATTAGAAAAACAAAACAGTTCTAAAATTCATTTGTGAAATAAAAGACCCAGAATAGCCAATGCAGTTCTGAGAGAAAAAAAAAAAAATGCTGGAGGTATCATAATACCTGACTTCAAATTATACTTCAGAGCTATAGTAACAAAAACTGCATGAAACTGGCATAAAAACAGACAACTAGACCAATGGAACAGAATGAAAGACACAGGGACTAACCCACACAAATACAGTCCTCTTGACAAAGGCACCAGAAAATATGATAGAGAAAAGGTAGCCTTTTAAAAGGTGCTGGGAAACTGCATATCCATATGAAGAAACATGAAACTATATCCCTATCTCTCACCCTACACAAATGTCAATTTATGGACCAACGATATAGAAATTAGACCAGATACTTTGCAAATCCTAAAAGAAAACATAGGGTCAACACTCCAACATATAGGTACAGACAGAAAGCTCCTTAATAGGACTCCTAAAGCTCAGGAAATAATAATAAGAATTAATAAATGAGAGGGTATCAAATTGAAAAGCTTGTGCATAGCAAAGGAAACAAAGGCATGAAGAGAGAGCGTACAGAATAGAAAAAAAAAATCTTTGCTGTTTACTCTTCTAACAGAGGGTTGATATCCAGAATATATGAAGAACTCAAAAAACTTCACAACAAAAAACCAAATAGCCCAATCAATAAATAGGCAAATGAACTAAACAGACACTTCTCAAAAGAAGAAATACAAGTGGTCAATAAATATATGAAAAAATGATCAAATTCGTTGGCAATTAGGAAAGTGTAAATCAAAACAATGCTGAGATTTTATCTCACGCCAGTTAGAATGGCAGTCATCAAGAACACAAATAATAATAAGTGCTGGAGTAATGTAGAGTAGAAGGAACATTTTTACACTGCTAATGGGATCTTAAATTAGTACAACCACTATGAAAATCAGTATGGGGTTTCTTCAAAAGATTAGGAATGGAACTCTCATATGATTTAGCCTCAGTATTTATCCTAAAGAATTAAATATTTGGGGCTGGGGATTGTAGCTCAGTGGTAGAGCACTTGCCTAGCATGTGTGAGGCACTGGGTTCAATTCTCAGCACCACATACAAATAAATAAAAATAAAGGTCCATTGACAACTAAAAACAAATAAGTAAAAGAATTAAATATTTATCCTCAATATTTATCCTAAGGAATTAAAGTCATCATACCATATAGATATATGTATACCCATGTTTCTAGCAGTGCAATTTATAAGAGGCGGACTATGGAATCATCTTAGGCATCTACCAATAGATGAATAGATAAGAAAATGTGGTATATATACACAATTGAGTTTTAGTCAGCCATAAAGAAGAATAAAATTATATCATTTGCAGGAAAATGGAGAGAACTTTAGGGATCATTGTGTTAAGTAAAATAAGCCAAACTCAGAAAGTTGAGTTACATGTTTTCACTCATATGTGGAATAGAAAAGAGTAGAAAAAGTGGGAGAGAGATCTCATGAAAATAGAAGGGAGATTAGTAGAGTAGAAGAAGGTTACCAGGAGAAGGGTGAAGGGGAAGGAAAGAGATAGTACTGGGGAATGAAATTGACCAAGTTAGATTGTTACATTGTGTGTATGTCTGACTATGTAACAACACATCCCAGTACTATGTATAGTTATAATGCACCAATAAAAAACTAAAACAAAACAAATAAGTACTTATACAATCAGGCAATATTTTCCATGTGTCTAGCATATTCCACATAGCATGATGTCCTCCCGGTATATCCGTGTTGTTTCATGGTTTCTTAAGGCTGAATAATATTCCATCCTATGAATATGTTGCAATTTTCTAATCCATTCATCCATTGATGGACATTTATATTGTTTCACATTTTGGCTATTGTGACTAGTGCTGCAACAAACAGAAGTACTAATATCTCTTTAAGATTGTGATTTCAATTCTTTAGATAAATAATGAAAGTATCATTACTGAATCATATGGTAGTTCTATTTTTAATTTTTTGAGGAACCTCCATACTGTTTTCCAAAGCATTTGCACTATTTTAATTTGTCACCAGTGGTGCACAAATGTTCCAATTTCTCCTGCATCTTGTCAATACTTGTCTTTTCCTTTTCTCTTGATGATAATACCCTTACAGGTGTGTGGTGGTACGTCCTCATAGTTTTGATTTGCATTTTCCTGCATCATATACTTGTTGGCTATTTGTATGTATTCTTGGTAAAGTGTTTATTCAACTCCTTAGCCCATTTTTAAATTTGGCTTTTTAATTCCTTTGCTATTGAACTGTAAACATTTCTTATAGATTTAGAAATTACATCCTTTTCAGATTTATCATTTGTAAATATTTTGCCCCATTCTGTAGGTTGCTTTTTCACTCTGTTGTTTCCTTTGCCATGCAGAAGCTTTTACATTTGATATAGTCTCACTTGTCTATTTTTGCTTTGCTGCCCATGCTTTTGGTATCATATCCATGAAATTTTTGCCAAGAGGGCTATCATGAAAATTGTTCCTATGTTTTCTTAAATAAGTTTTATTTTCATGTCTTATGTTTTTTAATCCATTTTGAGTTGATTTTTGTATAAGTGTCTTATACCTTTCCTTTTTCTCTTTTTCCTTATTTTCTCCTTCTCTTCCACTTCTTTCTCTTCCTCTTCTTTCTCCTCCTCATCCTTCTTCTCCTCCTCCTTCCTCTCCTCTTCCTCCTCACCCCCCCTCCTCCTTCTTCTTCTGTTCAAATATGTTGACTATAGGATTTTCTTGTTGCCTCCATTCCTAGTTTGTTGGATATTTCCTATCACAAATGGGTGTTGGATTTTATCAGATGATTTTTTTTTTTTTTGCATCTATCAAGATGATTGTGTCAATTTTATTTTATCCTTTATTCTGTTCACACGGTATATGACATTAACTGATTTTTATATTTTGAGCCATCCTTGCATCCCAAGGACAAATCCCATTGGGTGACAGTATATGATTCTTTCAATGTGTGCCTGAGTTGAGTTTGCTGACATTTTGTTATGGATATCTCATCTGTGTCCATCAGGGCTATTGGCTTGTTGTTTTATTCTCTTGTGGTATCTTTGGTTTTGTTATCAGATAGTTATCCCTCTGCATCTTAGTGTTCCTCCAAACATCACAGGATCTGGGTAGTGAGCCTAATGACCACTAGGACCAGAGAAAATAATTGCTGCTTTTTGGGTCTCCTTGCCCCCTGCACTCCTTGTCATGGAACTGGACCGATTTTGTAGTTCCCCTGACTCCAGTGACAGTACTGCCTGAGGCTGTGCTGAGGTCAACATTTCCTTGAATCCTTCTATTTTTTCAGGGCCTTTTATTCACTTCAGAATTTCCTGTTCCTACACCATTCTCCTTTTTCATCCTCCTCAAACAGGTGTTTTATTATCCTGTTGTTGCTGACAGAGGGAAGAAAAACATATACTTCAATAACACAAATACAGCTTGTGCTTTTATCACATGTGACAAATGTGTGCCTTGTGTCACAAAAAGCTGATGGAAAATCCTCACTCCGGAATGAATGAGTTCACCAGTCTCATTGTTACATGGGCAGCCTGTGGCCAAGAGATGGACCGAAGGGGTCTCCAGTGTGTCAGTAGCTGGAAACCTCCAGCTCCTGACTCCTAGACAGAGGCGGTGTCCACTGATGCATTGTTGAAGGCCATGACTGATCTAGAACTCTCCATGTGGAAACTGGCAAGAGCAGGCAGTCTCTCTACCTCCCTTCACCTTCTGTTTTGAGATTCGCAGACAGTTGATAACGTCACTTGAGAACTTTGCCTCAGCCTTCCGGAGAGTGTGACAGTTCTGACGAAATGGCAACCTTATGGTTCTCGGAAAGCTGTTCCCTCTTTTCTTCTAACAGGAGTATTTTTGGATGTGGTCAGCTGTGCACCAAGAAGAGCGGGCAGCAGGTGCTTTGAGGAAGACTGAGAACCCAGACTTCTAAGGCTTCCTTCCAACAAGCATGAGCTCTCAAGCAGGTCATTCGGCAAGATAAGTTGTCACAAAAAAAAGTTCTCTTCTCAGATAGACACCCCTGTGTTGGAGGCATAACTGCCTCTTCCCTGGGCAATTTTTTAAATTAGATTATCATGCATAATTATGCCTAGTAATTGGGTATTATTTTTTATTATTATGAAGATACTAGGGATTGAACCCAGTGGTGCTTTAATACTATATTTCCGGTCCTTTTTATTTTATATTTTTATTTTAAGACAGGGTCTCACTAAGTTATTTAGGACCTCAGTAAGCTGCCAAGGCTGGGCTCGAACTTGCAATCCTCCTGTCTCAGCCTCTCAAATTGCTGGGATTACAGGTGTGCACCACCTCACATGTCAATTGGGTTAATTTCGATGAAATCCTATAGGCAAGGAATTTGATTTTAAGCCCTGTTTCTCCCCCCTTTTCTGCTCTTTCTCCCTTCTGCTATCTATCTCCTGATAGTCTCCCTTCTCTAGTCTATTAAACTTCCTTTCTTCTGTATATACATAAAAGTGAAATTCCCTTTGGTATCTTTACATATGAATATGGTTTTGCTAAGTGCATTCCATTTATCTCCCCTTTCCCTTCCTTCATCCCTCTCGTCCCACACAGCTACTCCACTGATCTGCTCTGTACCTTCATGATATCCGATCCCCTCCCCCATGCCTTCTCTTCCCTTATTTTGCTCTAGCATCCACATAAGAGAGGAAACATTTGACCTTTGCTTTTCTGAGTCTGGCTTATTTCACTTAGCCTGATTTTCTCCATGTTCATTCATTTACTGGCAAATGTCATTATTTCATTCTTATTAATGGCTAAGTAAAACTGCATTTTGTATATATATATATATATATATATATATATATATATATATATATATCACAATTTCTTGACCCATTCATTGATTGATGGGCATCTGGGTTGATTCCATAATTTGGCTATTGTGAATTCTGCTACTATAAATATTGCAGTGGCTGTATTGCTCTGGTATGCTGATTTTAGATCTTGTGGATAAATGTGAGGAGTGGGTTGGCTGAATCATAAGGTGGTTTCATTCCTAGTTTTCTGAAGAATCTCCCCCACTGCATTTCAGAGTGATAGTCCTAACCACAATGTGAGAGTGTACATTTCCCCAACATCCTCACCAGCATTTATTATTATTCCTGTTCTTGAACATTGCTATTCTGACTTGAGAGAGATGAAACTTTAGTGTAGTTTTGATTTGCGGTTTCCTGATTGCCTCAGATGCTGAATGTTTTTTCTATACCTGTTGGCCATTTTGTGTTTCTTCTTTTGAGCAGTTTATTTTTTGTTTATTATTTATTTATTTATTTTTGCCCATTTATAGATTTGGGTTATTCATTTGTTTGTTTGGCATTGAGTTTTTTGAGTTCTTTATATATTCTGGATATTAATCCCTTGTCAGAGGAGTAGCTGGCAAAGGTTTTCTCCCATTCCATAGGCTCTCTCTTCAGACTCTTAATCCTTTCCTTTGCCATGGAGAAGCTTTTTAGTTTGATGGCATCCTGCTTATTGATTTATGGTTTTATTTCTTGAGCTTTGGGGGTCTTATTGAGGAAGTTGGTGCCTGCACCTATATGATGGAGTGTTGACCTTGTGTTTTCTTCTAGCTGTTGCAAGGATTCTGGACAAATTTCCATGCCTTTGATCCATTTCTATTTGACTTTTGTGTGGGGCAACATTGACCCCTTGAGGCGGGGTCTGCAGTGGAGCCTTCTCAGCCTTGAACTCTGATGTGAGAGGCTGCTACTTGCGCTTCCCGCTGGCCTTTTCAGAAGTGGCATTCCTCCTCAGTCCCCATCTCTGAGAGCAGGCACTAGTCAGAAATATTGATGTGCTTGCCCTCACTCCTGCACTTGTCCTCACTTGTCCTGACACTCTGCCTGGTCCTGCTCACCCCCATTATCCTCCAATCCATCACCCAACACTGTGGGCTTCATCTCTGGCTGTCTCCCGGCTTACTTCACTCGTATCCATCTCCACCGCCCTCAGCCAAGCGGCCACCACAGGTGGCCTGGATACTGCAGTAGCCTCCGCCTGGTCCTTTCTACCCTCAGCTGTCTCCCCTCCAGTCCGTTCTACACACAGTGGCCAGGGTCCTCTTTTCAAAATGAAAATGGCTTCACGTCACACTCTGATGATGACCTGTGGTGGCTGCCCCCTTTTTCTTAGAACAAGATCGACATCCTCCACGGGGCTTATGTGCCCTGAAATGCTGCCCCTTATCCCTTCCCATTCCTGCTTCCCAAGACTGTGTCTTGTTCTGGCTTTCTGGGCTGTGGTTCCACCGTCAGTTCCCTGACACTGTCGTGCCTTCTGGGGCTTTTTCTGTACATGCCACAGTACTTAGTGCTGGCACCTACAAGCCCTAAAGTGCTCTTGTCCCCAACACTCCCCCATCTCAAGCATCACTTCCTCAGAAAGTTTCTGCTGATGCTTCCCTTAAGTGACCAGGTCCTCTGTCATATGTTCTTAGAAAACCATGGGCCTTTCCCTCAGGACACTTATCTGCATTTGGAATCACATGTTTATTTGTATATGCACTTGACGAAACCCACCTCTTGCCTGGGCGGCTATGGGCACCATGATTTCAGGGACAACATCTCTCACTGTGGATGGTTATATTCCCAGTGTCTGTCTAGTACCTCGTAGTTGCTCATAAAGTCTTTTAAATGAACAATTGAGTGAGTCAGGACTTCCTCTGTGAATCCTTTCAGTTACTCTTTCTTCTGTGCTTATCTAGCACTTGTTTCTATTCATTCATCAGTTTTCTCTTCCTGCAGCAGTGTTGAAGGGAAGGTGAATTATGACCATGGACATGGATGTATTCACCACAACAGTTGTCATAGGGCCGGTGCTCAAAAGAGTACTTGTTTTCTTTACAATCCCACTTGTGTCTTTCCAGCATGAGCCCATTGAAAGGAACACAGCTCACCTCCTTAACCTCCACACTCTTTGAAGAGCATTGCACACAACAGTGGACCTGCTTGCATGCCTGTATTTGAATGTTGGGACTGAGACATCAGTCTATGGTGTCCCTGGCCAACTTTTCTAAAACCAAATTTTTAATTACCTCATCTTTCCGTGAAGCATGTTTTCTGATCAGATAACTCTTGGCACTCTCTGGCTAATTCATTTTTGATCAACGGGATTGCTCTGCAGTTACAATCCTGTGTAATGTACCCTTTGAAGTCCCCCCTAGCACTGGTTCATTTGAACAAATTGCTTAAGATGTTAAATTAGATTCAACTGTCCTTAGGAAGAAAAATTTTTAAAAAATGGAGAAGATGAATATCAATTGTCCTCGTACCTACAATCTTCCAAAATGGCTTTATTTTTATTACCCCCAGTTTCCAAAGCACATTTGCATTGTGTCTGTGACTTGTCCTGAGCAGAAGATTTAAACAATGTTCACCATCATCAGCCACAGTCACTAAGAGTGTACTGGGTACTTGGTACTGTGCTCCCAGCATAGAAAATAATATCTCTGACCTTAAGATAATGCACTTTAGCTGTAGGAATTCTCTCATTGATGGGTGATATCACTATTTCTTCTATTAATGCTTTTCCCCTTTCACCCACTCCTATCCATTTTTTACCCATTGAAACACTATTTATACTACAAGATCCAGCTCAGATATCCCCTACTCCTAGAAATTTCTCTGTTCTTTCATAAAAACAAGGATTCATTAATTGGGTAGAATCTGTATTTTGAACACACTTTATTTTTATATTCTCTGTGTTTCTTCATTAAAATTTTTTCTCTTATTGAAGTGTGCAGTATTTTAAGACAGGGAAATAATTATATTATGAGCACCTAATTCTGATTAGCACATGGTATATGCTTAATAAATGCTTGCTTAACTGAGTTTATAAATTCATTTAACAAAATAACTAAATACGTGTTAGTTGAGCATCTATTATGTGTTTAGTACCAAAGACAAGATGTGACTAGCTTCTAGATCCTACCCTGGAGGAGCTTGTAGGTTTTTGTGAAATGACTTATACATGTGTGAAACAGAAAAAAAAAAGTATCATAAATGAAACCACAGAGGTGTAAGTGATATGAAAGCTGAGAGGTGAATGGCTAGCACAGATACAGTGAATACACATACAGCAATGGGGAAGTAAGAATATACTCAGAGTATGCCATCCAATCATGTAGGAGACAGACATAAGTGTTCTTGGCTCATCATAATAGCCAAGATGTGGACCTAGATGCCAATCCATGGATAAATGGATAAAGAAAATATGGTATATACACAATGTATTAATAAGTTATAAAGACTGAAATCCCATCTTTTGCTAGAAAATGGATAGAAGTGGAGATCCCCGGGTAAAGCAAAATAACCAGACTCAACGACATGTATCCCAAGCTTTCTCATATGTGGAATTTAGCAAAAACAAAACAAAACAACAACAATAACATGAAAGTAGAAGGGGGACTATTAGGGAAAGGGAAGGGGACCAGGGGAAAGGGTGAGGAGGAGTCAGGGAGAGTACCAGGGAGGGTGGATATGATCAAAATACGTTATAAGCACATATGAAAGTTCCACAAGGAAGCCCATTATTTTGTACAATCAGTATGTGCTGATAATTATAATAGAAAGGTATATTTTTAAGTGAGGAAATTGAAGTCTTGGGAAGCTTTCTACAGCATGCTATTATTTTGTTTTTCTGTATTTTTATTGGTGCATTGTAGTTGTACATAATGGTGGGATTTATTGTTATGTATTCATACATGCACACAATATAACAATATAATTTGGCCAATATCATTTCCCAGTATTTCCCCCTTAGTATGCTATTATTTCCTAAAAAAGGGCGGAAGGTAAGAGTATACAGTAATGTTTGCTTCAGTTTGTATGAGAAACTCTGTAAGCACACACAAGGAAAGGAACATGTTCAGTAGCGGTAGTGGTGGTGGTAGTCCCCCCTTCCCTCCGTACGGGACAGTTAGGAACAAGAGTGGGAGCTAAACCCTTTACTGTGTACTGCTTCATGTTGTTTTGATTTAAGAGCCATGTGGATGTATTATCTCTTCAAAATGTAAAATAGGTATTTTAAAAACCAAGTGTGTCTGGGATGACGACAGCAAGGCTTGACCTGTGCTTTTGATATCTTGAGTGTGATTTGACTTACATAAGCAAAACCTTCTTTTGTCTCGATCACGTCGATGCTGTGAGTGTAACTTATTTTACCTACATGCTATTTATCCACAATAAAGAGGGCAGATCCAGATCTAAGAGATGGAAAGCCGGAGATGTTGACAGTCCGAAGGTTCTGGGCCAATCTAACTGCAATTAGCATACCATCAGGACTTGCCTTCTGAAACTGTTTGGCTGGATTTTAAAGCTTGAACATTAAAGAATATATGACTAAATTAAAAAAAATTCATTCTGGACTTAAACTTTGAATGATGGAAGCTTGTGCTCCAAGTTCCCATAACTTGGGAAGTCATGTGCTCCGCTAGGAACCAGGCGAGGCCTAATTTGGTAGTGGCTGCTGGGCTGAGCAAGCAGAGCTCAGACTCCTAGCCTCTGCTGGCTGCATTCACCCTGGGCACAGGGGGGCTGGCATGCTTTCCTCATTAGGCAACGCACTCTCAGTGGGAATCTACCCCTGCAGCTGTGGTAAGTGGGTTTTGTGGGCTTGGTCAACAGGGCCTAGGGGCCTCTGGGAGGTTCTGAGCACCTTCTATGCGTAAATCACCTTGAAGAGAGGATAAGAGCCCTGTGGATGCACACTGGGCAAACATACACATCCCACAGACATTCCTCCTCTGTCGCATGGTGATGGTGAACAGAGTATCACACAGAGGACGATCAAAGATGGGAGACTGGGAGGTACAGGCCCAAGTTCTGCCGACCTGATAGTGTGGGCAGAGCTGTGTTTGAGTTTCAAATGCTCCTTAGGTATCTGTGGCTTAAGACCTGGACTAGAAGAGGGCACAGAAGCCTGCTGCAAGAGCAGCTTCCTCTAATCACTGCCACCTTTGGGTCCCTCCGGACCTTACACAGCCATCTCTCTTGGGTAAAAGAAAGTGTGTAGGGAGGCTGACCCAATCCTTTTCCTCTAAGACCCAGTTCTGAGTCACTTAGTCTGCTCAGTCTCTGTTTCCTTTTTGCTCTGCTCCGTCTGGTTCTTGGCAGGGGTGACAGCGCATCCATCTTCCCCTGTGAGCTGTGGAGGCGGGGAATTAGGCAAAGGGGGGAAAAGGCACAGCTGGGAAGGCGTCGGAGTTCCAGACCAGTTTCTTTCAAAGCCCCTCCCTGTTTCAAGAGGCCTACTTGTGTGTCCACCTGGGTCATCTCAGGGCTCCTCCAGAAGGTGGAAGAGACCTTGACCTCCTTGAGGCTGGCGTGTGCCACCAGTAGGCTTGGTGCCTGGGCACAGAGGAGCATAGGAGGAAAACTGCAGGGCACAGATGAGCATCTGCCATCCCTTCTTCCATGAAGCCTTTAATGAGCATTTGATGGAGACCAAGTGTATTTTTAATCCTCAGAATATTCCCCCAAATGTAGCAGCAGCATCATACAGATATGCAAATGGCAGGGTCAAGAAATGAAGTTCATTGCCAGAGTCACACTTTTACTGAGATCAGCTTGCTTGCTATAAGAAAGACAACAAAAATAGGTCTTTGCGCATCAACTTATGGGGACCTGAAATGCGTACAGCCACATGCTGGCCTAAAGAAAGGTTGCTGCAGAGAGCAAGAGTCCTGGCTCTGTCGTTGTTGCTCTTCATGGAGACTGCACTCTCTGTACACCTGTTCCATGTTCCTCTGAACTGGCTGCTGGCTCTCTCCACCCACCGGGTCCATACCCACAAGGGCAAGCCACAGTGGTTCATCATCTCCTCTTCCTGGTTGGGCAGAGCTCCATGGCTAGGATGTGCTTTGAAAACAATGACTTTCATCTTTGAAAAAAAATTGTTCTTTTACTATCTACTATAAAAATATGTTTTACATTATGTCTAGTTGCATGTATACATACATGTTGTGAAGTAAAGATATAAATTCACATGCAGTATGCACAAGCACACAGATATGTAAATACACACTATGCAATGTGTTTCATGAAAGAATACTGCTTTCAACATACTCTTAACATTTTCTATCCCTTTCTATTACATTAGACAAAGTAGCGCTCGTTATCCTCCAAATTGATCGCATAATCCACTAATGAATTTAAACCCTCTCTTTGTAAAATACTGAGTGCTGGAGAGCCGCAGGATTCAGTCCCTGTTCCTTTTCTGCATTCCTTCTCACCCTCCTTTGGAGATTTTATCCAGCTTCATGATATGGATGACTCCAAAATTTACACCTGCAGCCTCGACCTTCTTTTGTATCTTCATTCTCACGTACTCAATAACCTAATCTGTACTTGAGTGTCCAATGGCATCTTGAATGGAACTCCTGGACCCTGTCCCAAGCCTACCGGTAGCTGGTTCCACTTCAGCAAATGGCATGTCCATTCTCCCAGATGCTCAGGCTAACACATATGGAGTTGGCTGTGGCTAATTCCATTCCATATACAAACAACCTTCAGATACTCTTGGCTTCAAACTCTACCTAGACATCAACACTTTATCCCCACCTCCACCCAAGCCCTCTGGTCCAGGCACCAGCATCTTTCCCTGGATTGCTGTGGTGGCTTCTTAACTGATTTCTTTGCTTTTAGCTCAATTGATATTATCTTCAAAAAAAATACTCCTGATCATGGCACTCCTCTGTTCAAAACATTCCCAAAAACACCCATCTTAGGCACAGCTTTTCCTTGTCCTTCAGGCCCTCCACCATCAGACCCCTGTGACTCTCCAGCCTCAACCCTGGCTTCCACTCCTCTCACTCACTGTGCTCTAGCTGTTCCCCAGACACATCAGCCACACACCCACCTCCAGCCCTCTGCTTTCCCTGTTCCCACTGTCTGGACCTCTCCTCCAATTACTCACATGGCTCACGACCTTAGTGAGGGTTCTCCAGAGAAACAGAACCCGCAGGAAGGTGGTCAGCCTGCGGTAACCATGGATGCTCAAGGAGTTTATAGTCTTGGATAAACAATACTAAACAAGTATATGCATACATAAATAAAAGTACGTGTGTGTGTGTGTGTGTGTGTGTGTGTGTGCGCGTTTGTGTGTGTGTGTATTCTGGATGCTCAAGTCCCTCACAAAAAGTGACATAGCATTTGCATATATTCTATACTCTAAATAATCTCTAAACTACTTATAATACCTGATACAATGTAAATAGTATGTGAATAGTTGTTATACTGTATTGTTTAGGGAATAGTGACTAGAAAAAACATCTGAACATGTTTAGTACTGATTTCGTTTTTTCAATGCACAGTGAATGAATCAATGGGTGTAGACTCTTCATATATAAAGGATAAAATATATTACAAAAAAGGGATTAATTACACAAAGTTTTTTCTTGTGATTGTGGAGAAAGATAAGTCCCAACTTTTGCTGTTGATAATATGGAGCCCCAGGAAAACTGATGTTTTAGTTTAAGATCAAAGATGGAACAAGCCAGGTGCGGTGGCGCACGCCTGTAATCCCAGCAGCTCAGGAAGCTGAGGCAGGAGGATTCTGAGTTCAAAGCCAGCCTTAGCAATTTAGGAAGGCCCTAAGCAACTTATCAATACCCAAATATAAAAATGGCTGGGGGTGTGGCTTAGTGGTTAAGCACCCCTGGTTTTAATCCCTGGTGTGTGTGTTGGGGGGAAAAATGATGAAGTAAAACTGATAACCCAGCTCAATGGTAGTCAGGCAATAGGAATTTTTTTTTATTTCAGGGTAATCAGTGTTCCATGGACCTCCATATGATTGGATGAGGCCCACTCATATTGGCAAGGGCAATCTTCTTTTCTCAGTCTACTGATTTTGATATTGCAATCATCCCAAACACCCTTACAGAAATACCTAGGATCATTCTTGACCATATATCTGGGCACTTTGTAGCCCAGCCAAGATGACACATAAAATGCATTCACTCCATAAGACTCTTTAGGTTTCTGCTCAAATGTTAGTTTATAAAAGAGAATTCTCTGGCTATCTGTATATAATGGAACCTATCTACACACACACACACACACACACACACATACACTCATATGTATGCTTATCAATTTATGTATATACTTGTTTAGTATTGTTTATCCAAGACTATAAACTCTAAAGGGCATGGACTATGCTTTATTTGCAAATGTATTTCCAGAGTCTAGAACAAAGTCTGGCAGAAAATACTTGTTCAAATAATATTTGTTGAATGAATGGGTATGTAGTTGGTCAATGAATAAGTCATTCTGGGCTAAGTATGTGCCCTGCTCCAGCCAGTGGCCAATTCTTATAAAGAGTAACTGACTTTGTTCTTTGAACTGGGGGGTAGCAGGCAGGGGGTCCCTGGGCATTCAACACACACATTAAATTTCATATATAATGCCTGTAATCCCAGCACTTGGGAGGCTGAGGCAGGAGGATCATGAGTTCAAAGCCAGCCTCAGCAATGGCGAGGTACTTAGCAACTCAGTGAGACCCTGTCTCTAAATAAAATACAAAAAAGGGTTGGGGATGTGGCCCAGTGGTTGAGTGAGCCTGAGTTCAACCCCAGTACCAAAAAAAAAAAAATCATGTATAATAAAACACATATTTTCTTTCATAGGTGTGGGCTGCCAGAAGGTTTTTTTTGTGTTTTTTTATGAAGTCCCATGGAAAATGAAGTTACAAAGACACAAGAAACTCGAAGATGCTATGTACATTCAGAGAAGGAAGTGGTTGAATCAAGCTAGTGAAGTGGGAAGTTTTTCTGGAGCAAGGGTATCTAGCTGAGCCCTGATAGTAGAATTGGCGCTGAAGATTGCACTGAGCGGAAAGGACAGACAGGCTAAAGACAAAGATAGGCACAGGCCAAGCAGGGGAAGGGGGAGTGCATCTGTGTGTGATACAGTGAGTAGTTCTGGTTAACAGAGCATCTTGTAAACCCCAATTGAAGATAATCATTGCCCTGGGCATGAGCTCAACAGGGACACCCAGGTGAGATATGATTCAAGGCCCTGAGCTTCATTTTCCAATGAGATGGTTTGGTGTTCTGGATTACCCAAACCATTGATTCTCCTCCCTTCTCTGGTGGGCTCTGCATTAATGCATGCAGAAGCTTATAAATCCTCCATGGGTCCTGTTTAGGATACCTTTGATGTTCAACAGGTACAGGTGAGATAGCAATAACCCCGAGAAATGATAGGAACCTGCATTTGCAAAATGCTTGTCTCCACTTTGTGAGTGTTTTAATTAGTCAATTCTCACATCTTCAACTGCACAAAGGCACCTGGCTAATGCTCACTACAGCGTTAGCTCTTTCTCTAGGAGGCGGGGTGGAGGGGGAGGCATCTGACTAAACAATTTTAAGCTTGACAGAGCCATGATTTCCCTCTCAACGTTCAATGATCCCACTACTGCTCCCAATTTATTCATCCTTGCTAAAGAACTGCACAAGTAGTTGCTACGGTATTATTTTTCACCTTCCTCATCTTAAAAATTACCGACGTTTCATCATTTTAAGTACCTCTTTAAAGAAAGAAGTAAGATCAAAAGATGTTCTTAGCTTACAGGCTTCTTTCTCTTTTTCAATATATTTTCTTTCTGTTCGTTTTTCTGTCTCTATTTCTGTGTCTGTCTCTCCTCTAGATTCTTCTTACTCCACTCATTCTCTCTGAGGGCAGTGGAGTGGTCTGTATGGGTAGGAATACTTGAGGAACAAGGAGGAGCTCTGGGATCTGTGGGGGAAGCTCCCGCTCTGCTGATTACTAATTGTGTATCACTGGGGAAGCTGTTTTGCCTTTCTGAACTATGTGGTTTTCCTGATTGCAGGATGAATGTGGAGTTTATTGCAGAATGGGGAGGCAGGATGGTGCCATGAAAAGCAAGTGATTCTATTTAGGATCACAAGGTGCTTCTGTGGGCCCTGTCAAATCCCAACTCTGTGGTCCTCAGTATGTTCTTACACCTCCCTGCAGCCCACCTATCTAACTTGAGGAGATGAAGATAACACCAAGTTATGGGGAGAAAAAGCAGAGGTAATAACCTAGAAGGAGGTTCAGCTTTGTGTTTGGGTGGGCTGGGGTTCAGTTCCCACTTGTTTTAGCTGTGTGATCTTGGGTAAGCTACTTAATAGTGATTCTTAATGTTCATTGTGCACATATCACATGCCAGATTCTACTCTAAACTTTCATTTGTATTATCTCAGTGATTTTTCTGAATGCAGTGAGGAAGGTGATATCATTGTATCTATTTATATACCAGGGAATGGGGCTTTGAGATGGCTCTAGCTTAGAACTTGCGATCCTCCTGCTTAGAACTTGCACCACGGACACTAGGATGTGACAGAGCAGGAATACATGTCCAGATCTTCTGATCCTATGGCCCAGTCTTTGATGGGACTGTCATGATTTCAAGACTTTGTTTAGGTATGAAAAGTGAAAAGTCCACCAGTAGAATTGCTTATATAAGCCGGGTGTGGTGGCACATGCCTGTAATCCCAGTGGCTCAGGAGACTGAGGCAGGAGGATCACAAGTTCTAAGCTAGCCTCAGCAACTTAGCAAGGCCCTAAGCAACTTAGTGAGATCCTGTCTCAAAAAATAGAAAGGACTGGGGATGTGGCTTAGTAATTAAGCCACCCCCCCCCCCAAAAAAAAAAAAAGAATTGCTCATACAGTAAATTGTATGTATTCTTGTTGTTATAGATTTTTTGTGAGGATTTAATGAGATGCTACATATAAATGACTTAGTACAGTGTCTTGTATAGCATAATTCTGTAATAAATATCAGCATGTATGTATAAGCCACCTTAAATATATGTATTTTTGGAATACTACATATATGCAAATGGGTGGTTTGCAACATTTTATGTACTATGCAAGGGACTGTTGTGATGACAATCTCTGACATTCCTTCTGACTCATTTTCCCCAGGCTGTCAGCTCCAGTGGAAGTCCCCAGACCACTTTACACAGTGATGACAAATGGTTCTACAGGACTTTGACTTCTGTATTAATTAAATGTGAGAAAACACAGCTCTGTGAAGACACCTCTGCGGTTTCTTTTTTAACTCTGTTCCTCCACCACACCTTCCAGCTACAGTGCTCACAGCAACCTGCATATGGTATTCTATTTTTTTTCTGAATGATGAGTCACAAATTAGTTATTGAAGTTTCATCTCAAGTTCCAAAAAGGAAAAAAAATTTGTATTAAGAAGCAGAAGAGGAGAAGTGTGAGTCAAGGGGATTTGGATAATTTGGGCAAAGGTCATAAATATGCTGTCAACCTTAACCCACTTATCCCAAACATTTATTAAGCCCTTACTCAGTACTGGGTGTTGGATAAATAAAGTCAGGTAAATCTTGCTTCCTGTTTTGGTGGAGGAGAAGGGAAAGGGCTTCCCATTTATTGCTTGCATGCTCTGTATTTGGCAATGGGCTAGGGGATTTATATCTCTTATAGTAACCCTCTTAAGATATGCATTGTAGGGTTGGGGGTGTGGCTCGGTGGTAGAGCACTTGCCTAGCACGTTTGATGCCCTGGGTTTGATCCTCAGCACCACATAAAGATAAATAAATAAAATAAAGGTATTGTGTCCAACTACAATTAAAAAATA
Organism: Tamias sibiricus; assembly: GCA_025594165.1. Classification (NCBI taxonomy): domain Eukaryota; kingdom Metazoa; phylum Chordata; class Mammalia; order Rodentia; family Sciuridae; genus Tamias; species Tamias sibiricus. Next base: position 76,012,571 of record CM046657.1, read on the forward strand.
AATATTTTTTTTAAAAAGATATGTATTATAACTTCCATTTTGAAGATAAGGGGTTTGAGGTTTAGAAAATCCAAGGGGTTGCTGGGTGGTGATGTAAGCCTGTAATCCCAGCAACTTGGGAGGCTGAGGGAGGAGGAGCACAAGTTCAAGAGCCTAGGCTAGGCTCCGCAACTAACTTAGTGAGGCCCTAAGCATTTAGTCTCAAATAACAAAGGACTGGGAATGTGGCTCAGTGGTTAAGTACCTCTGAGTTTAGTACCCAGTACCAAAAAAAAAAAAAAAAAAAAGAAAGAAAAGAAAATCCAAGGGGTGTACACTTGGGAAGTGGAGAAAATTAGGACTGCCACCATTTTACTCTGCCTCTTGTTGGAGAAGTTCTAGTGTGGGGGATATACCCAAATTATTACTGTTCAGAACAATAAACTTCTGGAATTTGAGTCCAGCAGTACATGCAGAGTCAGTAGCAAGAACTTCCCAGGGGCGATAGTCAGGTCTTCCATTCCCAGCCACAGAGGGGCTCAAGTTCTCTGCTACCTGTGTTATTTCAAACAGCATGTATCCATCGCTTTAATTCAAGTGATAAAAGCTCAGAATGTCTTAAAGATCTGGAGGGCAGAGCCACCTTGAAGACTACCAAGGTGCTAACAACTTATCTGGCCTCCTCAGGTGGATGGTCTGAGGAGCCTGGCACCCTGGCCTGGCTGAGAAATCATAGGATAGTTGATTGTGGCACTGGCTGCCCCTGATATTCTTAAACATGGGTCTCACCACATTGCTCCTCAGCCTAAAACTCTTCAGTAACTCCATCTGGCATAGCCAAGAGGCAAAGTCCCGAGCTAGGCTGTGAAGCAGTGCTCTTTGGGGACCAGCCTATCTTTGTAACATCTTTAGCCACTCAACCACCTGTCCCCTGTGTGTCTAACCATGCCACAACCCTCTTCTTCCTTTCAGGACTTTTTCCTTTCATGATTCACACAAATTCTTCTGCCAGCCAAAGTTTAACTTGAATGCCTACCTTTCCACAAGACCTCATGTCTTCCCAAGCAGAATGAACCACTCTCCTCTGCTTTCTCATAGCACTTTGCTGACACTTCTGGAATAGCACAAAGCACAACCTGCCTCAGATTGCACCTAGTCACAAATGTTTGTACCTTAAGAAGGATGTGGTCATCTTGGATTCCTTCCGAGGGCATGGCACAGAACACTGCTCATGGTACATACTCAGTAAGGGTTTATGGAATTGACCAGAGAATTGTGAAGTACACAGTGCCTCCAGTATCTGAGCAGGCATTGGCCTGTGTGCCTTCAGAACATTCCTCACCCTTCTGCTGCTCCGCTCTGGGTTGCAGGAGTTTGATTCTTGCAAACCACACTTTCCAGACTCCTTTGCAAACCACATTTTGCAGGGTCAGATATGAGGTTCTGAGATCATATCTCATGGGTGTCTGGAACCTGGGTGCTATTTCGGGCTCTGCTGCTAAATATCTTTGAGCAATTCACACAATTATTTTGGGCTTTAGTTGACTTTTTAATAAAATGAAGATGCTCAATTAATGTTCTGTAAGTCCCTGAGCATTCATCCATTCATCCTTCTTTTATATACATACTCATAAAAAAATGTATTGAGCCCTTCCTGTCTGCCAGGCAGCAGGGGTACTGAGGTAAGTTCAGCATGGTTGCTACACTCGGTAAATTCACACTGGAGTGACTGAAGCACTTTCAGAGGGGAAGTGATGTAAATGGATATGTTCTTTGGAAAATGTGATGGGTAGTCTGCAAGTGGGGCCGACAGGAGCCAAGTCCTGAGAGTAGAGCAGGAGAGCCATGGATGGAAGTTGGAGGACATCTGGTTTCACCTCATGTGGATTTTTTTTAACAATTAGAGAGGCCCCTTGCTCCAGGGCAGTGATATCCCTCAGCCAACAGCAAGGAGGTTGGATGATCCCCTAGCAGGTGGCAGCAGAGTGTTTTCCAGTTTGGGGACGATAGACTAGATGGTTCTTGAGATGGGTGCTTAATTCCAAGATGTAGTGATTTTAAAATGCATGGTTTCCAGGCTACCAACTAGTAGTTTTGAAACTTTTTAAAAAAGCAGCTTAATTTTGCCTTCAACAAAACCCCCATGGAACCCCAATTTACAAAACCAGCAAAGTCGAAGGTACTCCAGAGCCCTACTCTCCTGACCTTCCTTTTAGTTCCTGAGAAAACATAAGATAAAAAAGAAAGGAAGAAAGAAAGAAAGAAAGAAAGAAAGAAAGAAAGAAAGAAAGAAAGAAAAGAAAGAAAGAAAGAAAGAAAAAGAGTTTCAAAGACTCTAGGCACTTCAGCTCTCTTGTGATGGAGTACATCTATTCTCAAAGTCTATGCTATTTTCAGCCCCTCCCTTCCCCTGCCTCCACGGCCTTGTAACCTACACAGCATTGCCTTCCTCACTCTCTGCCCTTGGCCACAAGGGTTACGGATCCTACTCAATGCCATGGGACTCAGCAGCATGTATATGGCCCTGTCAGGTCTGGCTTTAATTTCATCCTTCTCTGACATACGGACTGCTGCTGCAGCTGACTCCTGATATCTTCCTGCAGTCTCCTTCTAGGCACAGAAACACTCCTCTCCTTCTCTTCCTCCCGTATCTCAGCCTCCCCTCTTCCCTGGCCCAGAGGCCCTCTACTGCTGGGCTGTGAGTCACTTTTCCTGACTGTACCTTCCTGAGCCAGGGTGACGCTCACCTTTGGCTTTCACATCAGAGATGGATGTTAATATTTGCATCTATATTACAAATGAGTAAACCAAGTCTCAGGGAGGCAAGTGACTTGCTCATGGTCTCTCAGCTGGAGAGGGCCTTGGGGTTCAAGTTCACGTCACCCCTCATGATAATCTCTCCTGGGCCTGGCCTTACCTTGTTCTTCCTGGTTGTCTCCTCAGGTTCTTACTGCTTGAAGACAAACTTCCATCTGGTTATTGTTTTCTTCTTCTTTTCTATTTGTTCTTTTTAGTTCTACATGACAGTAGAATGTATTTTTTCATATTATACGTATTTGCAGTGCAACTTCCCATTCTTCTGATTGTACATGGTGTGAAATTATATTGGTTGTGTATTCATATATGAACATGACTAGTTGTTTTTTCATTCTCAGCCATTTCCAATTTTCATTTTGTCTTAATTCCTTTCCATACTCTTACATTTATTAAGTTCTTACTCTGTACTAGATATGATTTTTAAATACTGTATGTATTAACTTATTTAATCATTTTAGCAGGCCTATGGGGTAGATATAATTTTTTTCCCTTTTACAGGTGAGAAAATTAAGGCATGTGGAGAATGAATAACATGGTTTCACAACTATTAAATGGCAGAGTCAATACACTGGGACATCAGAGCTGAATTCCTAATAACTAGACCACTCTATGCAGAGTTTTGGCTGGCCAATGTGCCTGTGTCCTTGCTTGTATGCTTGTGCATGTGAAATGGGATTGAGAGCAGGGACATCTCTGCAGGCATACTTGGTAGGACAGGATTTTTGTGTTTCCACCTAGTCACATCAAAATATCTTGCTTTTCTTCTGTGTACTGCTGGAATAGTGTGAAAACAAATAGATTTCGTCTCCTATTTCAAATCTGGTAGATTTAAAGTGGCTGCTTGGAAACATGAGTTGGAAAGGATTCTGAGGTCACATTTGGTCCCAGCAGGAAAGAAAGCCATGATCTATTAAGAATGTATGCCATGAGCAAGGGAGGTGACGGTGATGCGCATGAGCTCTCACACAACCAAGGATGGATTTCTCATTTTTTTTTTTTTTTTTTTTTTTTTTGCCTGTTTTGTCCCTGATCAGTTAAGTGGGGACAGTCCTGTTTTTATCCTAAGATGTGCCCTGAGTTTTTCCAGGATCTCCATCCAGTTCATGCATGGATGGACTCATTTTGAACATGACTCAGAAGAGAGAGACGAGGAAATGGGAGAAGGGGGTGATAATAAAAGTATTCCTGGTGTATATTTGACTGGTGTTTATTTTGTCCAGAATTCTTTCAACATTCAGAGAACGGAAGTTTTCATGAGTACCTTGGAGAATCAGTAAATCTCTCTCTCTTCAGTTCTATGTACATGGCTATGAAATTCTTCCCTATGGCACTGTTCTGCGTCCTTTTGTATTGGAAGTCACAGAGATTAAAAACAGCAGCTCTACTGTTCTGCACTGGGTCTCCTCCCCGTGTCCTTGGAGGTCTAATAGATTGCAGGATCCACATTGTTCTTCCCTCAAGTCTTTCCAAAACTGAGTTATCCCATCTTTCAGATATGAATTCACATTGTCCCCACATTGACTCCTTTCATCACCCTTTCAAATACTGTCTTCCCTAGCCATTTTGTACAATAGTACCTGATTTCATTTTCTTTACATCTTGCTTCATTGGTTTTATCTTTTCTTATTTGTTTACTTGTTAGGGGTCATGTCAAACATGCCTACTGGTATTTGTAATGTAAGTCCTATTTTTAATTTTCCTGTTCACCAATGTGTCCGCTACACCTCTTGGAAGGAAAAGAAAAAATAAGATCGATACTAGAAATTCTACACCTGGTCTTTTATGAATTGAATGACAGCTGCCTCTTCTGTGTTCCTGGTGTTTTATGACCAGTTGGTACACAAGAGACCATGTTCTGAATCTTGGAAGATTCTTGTAACTCAAATGCCTCTCTGCCCTTGAAGATCTTTTCCCACAGTGCAAATTCACCTGCCCCTTCACCTGCTTTCTATCAGATCTACAACAGGCTGGAAATAACAGGTAGCTGGAAGTTTCCATTCTGATTGTGAATTATAACTCTTCACTCAGATAACCTTCTTGGACCAAACCCAAGAAGTCTATGCAGACAAGAAGAGTCCTTGTGCCACATGTTCTCCATATTGACTTTCTTAATATATTCCTTTTGTTTTCTCTCTCTTACATCTTCTCTAAAGTCTTCAGTGGCTCCACATTTCCCAGAGACTAAATCCTAAGATCTTCAGACTAACTGCTCAAAGATTTTCAGATATCCTGGCTCTTATATTCTGGACTCAAGTCAGGCCTGGACCTTGGCTTGCTCTCTGGACATGCCTTGCCCACGCTTTCTCCTGCCTGTGGTCCTTGTTCAGACATCAGTTCTTGGGCAGTCTCCCCTTGGTTCCCTGATTTTTGGAATGGATGACTGTCCTATGGGACCCTGGAACTCTGCACCTTCCTGCATTCTTGGACACTGACACATGATTTTGAAATATATTAGTTATGTGTATTTTTCCTAGATTGTAAGAAATTACTATCTCAATTTATCATTGTATTCTTTGTATCTAGCAGAGTGTCTTGCCCAAGTTACCAAAGCATGAATAGAATCACTTCCTAATTTTTACAAATGAGAAAACAGAAGCTCAGAGTGTAAGTGTCTTGCCCAAATCCACACAGCTTGTTGCCAGGGGAATCAAGGCTTGACCATCAATCTCTTATAGTTAAATTAGAGGTCATACACTCAAATGTCACAAGAGACTTATTATGGAAGTGCTAAAACATGTGGGTAAAACATACTCAGAAGTAGGGGGAACCCACCTATCTAGGAGAAGCTGCCCAACAGCTCCAGCTGATAATCATCAGGTGGGCATGTGGGTCCATTTCTGTCAGGCACTCTGGTCCCAAGGAAAGTGGAAAATCTGATTTGTGTGTGACATCTTACAAAATTTTTAATCTTGCCAACTAGTTCTAATTAAAAACACCACAGTCCATGCTTATCCTCTCTGGGAGCCAGATGAAGCCTCAGCCTGCCAGTAGGTGACCTGTGCTTTTCATCTCTGTAGGGCTGCCCTGGATCTACTACCATGGGTCAAGTGGCTCAGACTTGCAGAGTGAGAGACTAGTTCCAATGGCCTTTGTGGCTGAATTATTTAAAACCACTGATATTGGGCTGCTCCTGAAGCCTTCAAGGTGAGTGGGATGAACACTCTTGAGTTTCACATGGGTGCTTTGAAGTTGTGTCAACTCTAAACGACAGTTTTCCTGGTCATTAAAAATGACCAAGAACTCGAGTGATGGTCTGCAAATGGGTTCTACTGAGGATAAATGCAAATCAATACAAATTATGAAAGTGGCCCTGTGATGGATTGGCTGGCTGTCAAGAAAGATGAAATACTGAAGAATTGTTGCAAGGGGAGTGGGTGGTGATCTCTGAAGGCCTGGCTCTTTGGAAGTGGAAGGCAATTAACTACCTAACAGTTACATACATGCACTGGGGGGTTGCGTTCAGCCTTAGAGGAAGTGATCAGCTCTGCCTTAATGCAGGCACTGAGAGCCAGGCAATGGAAGTTTTGTCCACATTGACTTGAACATTCATTTATTATGACAAAATGAGCTGGTATTGACCTGGAGGCCCTAATGCAGGGTATCAGCACATTAACGACAGGCTGTTGCATGCTGCGTCTAAATGCTGGGGATGAAAGGATTGCTGTCCTTTCAAATATCAAGGAAATAGTGTCATTTAGATTTGCAGAGATTGCTCCCAGGTTATCATGAGTACATGAAAATTGGAGTTTGGGGAGTAAAAGGGAACAGCATGAAGTCACCATGGGTTTTTATCTTAATTCCACCACTTACTTGTCTTACATCCTTGGGTATGTTGCTTAACTCACTTTCAGTCTCAGATTTATCATCTGAAAATGGGGACAATGACATTTTCCTTTCAGGCTGGCTGGGAGATGGCATTTATAAACCTACCTTGTACGGTGTCTGGGACAAACTGAGTGCTGAATGCATGTTCATTTCCTTTCCCCTCTCAAGTTCTACCATATTTTATGTGAGCTGCTCTTAGGGTGTGGTTAGCTTTCTACCTGAAATTTCTAGTTGCTCTGTGCATTTATTTCCTCTGTTAGTGATGAATTCTTTTGGGGCTGACATATATATATATATATATATATATATATATATATATATATATATAGAATGCTCCATCTTCACATCTTCCACAGGGCCTACCCATCATTGGTACCCAATCTCTATTTGTAGTGTTAATGGATCCACAGCTTGATGGCACAGGCACTGCACCAGTCAGCATCGTTCCTGTCAGTCATTGTGCCTTGAAGTCACTGTGTTTCACCAGGCCACATGACTCAGGATGAGCTAGTGAACCTGCTGGTCCTGCTGCTTACAGGTTCCTGACTCACCACCTGTGCCCAGTAGGGGCTAATGTCTATAGCGCATGGAATACCGTGGAATATAATTTCTGTGACTGAGGGTGGCAGGGTTTCTTGAATGAGTCACTTCTGAAAATCAAGGAGGCTTTCCTAGGTATAAAATGAGGAAAGGAATTGTAGGCAAGCAGTCTGTACAATGGCATGGAGGTGTGAGAAAAGAAGATGTGAGGTGGAGGAGGAAGGGAACTTGAACTTGGGCCAGGAGCTTTATGCTCATCCTCTCACTCCTCTTGCTTGGGAAAGCATTGTCCTTCATATCTTAAGGAGAGGAAAATTATTGTATTGACGTTTAATAATTCATGGAGACCACACAATGCAAAAGTGGCTAAGCTGGATTTTGAACCCAGTCCTGTCTGACTCTGATATTCCCACACCCAGGGTGTGTGATGAGGGGCAGGGTGCCATTGGGATTTACTGGCAATTCCCCAACATACTACAACTGGCTTTGACCTTGAAGGTAAACACGAGTGACTGCTTCTCTGAAACTCTATCCAATTTTAGTTTTGAAAATTTCTCATTGGTTTGAAAAGTGATCCTCATATGTCCAGAAAGGGATGAGATCAGGCATGGGAAGAAAGAGATCTATCTTCTAACACAGAGGGATTGCTTCATTTTGAGTCTTAGCCAGATTGCCTGAGCTAATTTCACATGTGGATTTGAGACAACTTGCTGAGATTCATACTATCTGAGTGGGGGTGTTTTGTGCAAATTCTTTTTATTTTATCAGGTGTGTTTTACTGCACCATAGCTCAGGCTAATTGTCCCAGTGATGCCTTGGGAAATTGGGCTGGTGGTTAGTATGGGAAGTACAGAGGGGTGTTTCTATAGGCTGTGTTAGTCCAGGTGCATGCGGGCTCCTGATAGAGTATCCCTAGGGACTGATTTGAGAGGCCTTTTTATCTGTCAGGATCTTGTAGATGCTGTGGGGTCCTGAGCTCTGACAGCAAACTGAACTCTCAGGCCATCTTTTTCCTAAGTTCAGTGCAATCCTCACTGTGACTTTATTAAACCAGATATAGACATTTCTTTCAATAAGGGCATGCAAATAGATGGCTGCTAAGCAAACCATATAAAGTCAACAGAGGGGCCATCCTATTCAGGAGAGTAGCCTTTAGGGTCAAACCTGGACTTTAAATCTTTCTTCTCTCTTTCCTAGTAGTGGCACACCTTATTCTCACCAATCAAAATGCACAGGGATAATTATACCACTCTCCTGCTGTGTGTGTGTGTGTGTGTGAAAATTATACGAAATAGCATTTGTCAAGCTCTAAAACACACTTCCTGGCATACGTCCCTCTTACTCCCCAATCCCTAGTTGGGAAAATATAAATAAGTTAACCGGTAAGTAATTAAAGTGCTATTTTTATGTAAAAACAGTCTTTGTTGTTAAAATTTGCACCATATTTTAAGGTTAATAAAGAAAACCTCAACAAAAATCTATTAGCTTGCTGGCTCTGCCTGCTGGCTCTGGGTAGAGCTGGTTGCTCCACCCACCTCCCCCCACCCTGCCAAGGGAAAGGACGAGGTGGGCGGGGGGGGGGGGGGGGTGCTGGCAAAAAGGGCCCGGGGGAGGCAGCCACCAGCCTGCCTGAGGAGACAGGTGGTGTGGAGGCCCAAGGTGGAGGTGTGACTCTTCCACGCCATGCTGGCTCTCAAGCTTGTCGGGGTAAACCAACACTTCCTCGTGATTTGTATCCCTGACAAGTTCAGCCAGAATATTGGACAGCAAGTGCCACCCAAGGTCATCTAGGACCATCTGAGATGGTATGTACGACATGCAGGCACTGCAGGAGTCTGAGATTCTTCCATTCTTGAATCCAGAGAGGAACTTTGTCCTCCCAGAAGAGATAATTCAGGAAGTCTGAGAAGGAAAAGTGGTCATTGAAGAGGCAATGAAGGAGGAGATGAAGGAAGACGTGGACCCCCACAGTGGGGCCGACGACGTTTTTTCATCTTCAGGGAACTTGGGGGAATCAACAGGAAAATCCAGCAAAGACAAAGGGAAGAGCTCCTCAGACTTGGGGTGTAAAGACAGGGGCCAAGCGGAAGCGCAGCTGGATCACTGACAAAGTCCTGAGGGCTAACAGTAACCCCTCCAGTCCCAGCGCGGCCAAGCGGCGCGGAACAAAGACATGGCAGCCCGGCCGCAGAGTCCTGCAGTGCAAGCCCTACTGCCTGCCTTCAGGTCCCTCGGCAAACGTGGACATCTACAGGGAAGCTGTGGAGCCTCCCACCATGTTGTCAGACCACCAGGGTCCCTTGGGGACCCAAAAGACCAGGACCAACCCTCTTGGACTTTGAAGCTGCAGAGTCCACCTCCTTCTTCTTAGGGTTTAGTTCCATGTGTGGCACCTCGCCTGGAGGAGGGCAAGGGGGTGGGGCTAGGAGAAGGCTGTGAATCAGAAAGCAATAAAACAGTCCTCACTCTGTCCTCAGAAAGACCATAGAGCTAGCCTTCCCTGGGGATCCACTGCTCTGCCTTTGCTTGTCCCTCTAAACCTCCCTTCTGCCCCATGGAATCTTCAGGAGATGTGGCCCAGGTCGCCAAGTGCCCCACTCCCTACCTGGGAGACTAAAAGCTGGATGTTTTTCTCATTCACTTGTACTGTAATGTTGTAGATAATTTGCTTGGTATTTCAATATTTCATTTTAAAGAAGCCTATTTTACTAGTGTTTTATATGAGAAAGAATACTGTTAAACCTGTGTTGTATTTTTTTTTTTTTTTCTGAGATGTTTTATTTTTAGGAAACAACTACTGAGATACTTTTTGCTCAGTTTTTATAAACCAGACACAGATAATTTATAGTGGTTATTTTTGTACTAGAAACTTGCAAAAGGACCAAATGAGGATGTGGAGAGGAAGACACAACCTTTGAGCTGGTGAGGCGGTGGCTCAGTGTTGGTTGAAATATGTTTTCATATAATTACAGAACATTAAAGCACAAAATAAATAAATAAATAAATAAATAAAGCTTGCAGCCACTGCCTTCAGCTAATTCTCTAGACCTCTAGAGAGAAACAGTTTTGGTCATTGAAGGGATTTGGTGGAAAAGTTGAGGTGCAGCTTTCATCCAGTCTTTCAACTACTGAAGGAAGAGTCGAATGGCTGCCTTTTGATGCTGTTCACACATTTAGGTTTCCCTTTTCTAGCTAGAATGTTGAAATTGCCTCTATGAATAATTATGCAATTACCTCACTGGATCACAGAATAATAGAAAACTTGAAGGGAAATTTTATTATGGCAGGTGCATTTACTTCTACCTACCACAGGCCATAATGGGCCCAGGATAATTCTGGAAATTGATTTGCTGCTTGTTGAAAGACCCAGAGACAAGCATTTCCAGAGATAGTAACAATCCAGGTGCAAGGTGGCTCCTGGTAGAACTTCTTGAGGGACAAAGGTGAGACTAGAGACAATGGAATTTTCAAAATCTTGCTGAGAATGTTGGGCTTTCCACAGAATTTAGAATGGGATTTTGATCCAATTACATATTAGTGTTATAGGACAGAAGACTTAGAGATGACCTCTTGGTTACATATTACTATTAATGTATAGTAAATGTGGACACTCAGGAATCTATGTTGGAACTAATGGTTTGACTCTGAAAACATGGGTGAGTTACTTAACCACTTTGAGCCTCAGTCTTTGGTTTTGTAAGGTAGGGCTGATACTAGTAGTTACTGTACCAGATTATGGTTAGGATAAAATAAGAGAAGCACATAAATTTCTCAGTTTGGATCTTGGTCCATGATAAACATCTAACAAAATGGTATCTTGTTACTCTCTGTACTGCTAATACTTCAACCAAAATAATAGCAACATATGTTGACCATGTTCTTCTGCATGCATAGACACTTTACCTATGCCTCTTTTATGATTCTTGTTACTCTCTCCCTTTAACTAGCATTATCTTCATCTGTGCAATGCTTCCTCTAAGCCACCTTAAGCACAGTGGCCCCAATTGGTTTGTTGCTGTGCCTTCCCAAATGAGGCAGGCTATGTCCTGGTTGGATTTCCTGGATGAGCTCCCTTTTCTACCTGTTTCCCCACCCAAACAAAGAACATTTTGCAACGATGCTTCATTTGTGTGGCTACCAGTTATTCCCTAGTTGGAGCCTACACACCTACAATTTGATGCTGATGTGATCGGTTATATTGAAACCTTTGAATTTAGGCAAAATTTGTTTTGAAATGTGATACATTGTCTGTAGCATCGTATTTTAATAGCGTTGATGGTTTTACTTATACCTGCACCATTCAATCCTGATGTGTGAATACTTTTTTTTTTTTTTTTTTTTTTTTTTTGTGCCGGGGATTGAACTCAGGGGCACTCGACCACTGGGCCACATCCCCAGCCCTTTTTTGTATTTTATTAGAGACAGGGTTTCACTGAGTTGCTAATTGCCTCGCCATTGCTGAGGCTGGCTTTGAACTCGTGATCCTCCTGTCTCAGCCTCCCAAGTGCTGGGATTACAGGCGTGCGCCACCACGCCCGGCTTTTAATGTGAATACATTTACTAAGATTGAAACCATACCCAGAGCACCCATGAGTAGACAGGATATATAGCCACCTTCCTAGGCAGCCTGAGCCACAAGACATGCACCAGATATGAATTCTAGCAGTCACAGTGGAGTTGGGTTTCATAAATGACATTTCCTTCCTGTCAAGATGGGACAGGATCTGCAGACTGTCATGGTGCTTCTACAACCACTTCTCACTTGGAAGAGTGAGCAGTACTTCCTTTGAGGAGTGGACCTTTCCTAGCTAAGGTTTCTCTTTCTCCTCCTCTAAGTGCCTGAGGAGGGCAAGAGGATTGGCAAATCTGTGTTCTTGGTATAGAGCCCTTCACTTAAGGGCAAAGGACCTACACACAACCCTCCTCTGGAACTAGAAGGCTAGTTTCTGGTGGTACAGATACAGTTTGCCATATAGAACTCAGAGATGCTTTTGATGGCATGTGGTATTATGGAAAGCTTACAGATTTTAGAAACAGGCAGATCAAAATTTGAATTCCTGCTGCAGCTTCTAATAACTAATTATTTGAATTCCTTCATTATGTATAAAATGGAATTATGATATTACATCAGTTTTTAAGGCACCATGAAACTCAGCACTGGTAATTAAAAACTGCCATTCTCTCAGTGATGACCTATCCTGTGCCAGCAATTACATTAGGTACCTTCAGTGAGGATTATATCATCAACCCCATTTCCAGGTGAGGAAACTGAGGTCAGAAAGACAAAAGAATTAGCATGTGTAAAAACATGCCATGAAGCCCAATGCACATACGACTAGTTGGGTTTTCATTACATGCAAAATATGGAAGATACTATCTACTCAGTGTTGAAATAATTTAATTAAAATGTACCAATAAGTGCTCAGCACACAGTGAGGGCTAAACAAGAGGTATCTTTCCCCCTTTCTCTTATACTTCATGGAAATGATCCATTCATGCTGAGACTGGAGGAGATGCCTGGGTCCCTCAGTTCTGATGCAGGGCCAGCAGTTAACTTCCTGGTGCAGCCAGGAATGTGGTAACCTACCTTTCTAGGTGACAGTTTTTCTTTTCTTTGGAACAAATGTTAGGGAATTTGTTCTGGAGAGTCTTGAAGGTCTCTTTTAGTCTTAGCATTCTAGATAAAACACAGACCTTCTTTAAAGAAAAGTCAGTCATCTTCTAAGAGGTCCTAAGATTCCTCTTGGGTCCCACTCCACAGAGATTTGCTTCTTCCCCTGTTACAACAGCCAGATCCCAAGCATCCAAGTCAGGCGTCACTCAAATATATATCATCATTTACAGCTCAAAGTCATTTCAGAAGTCTACTGCCTTGGTACCTTCATAGAGCATAAATAGCATTTTCTTTTCTTTTTTTTTATTCCAATGTTGTTATATTTGTAATAGTAGAATGCATTACAATTCATAATATACATATAGAGCCTCTTTTCACATAACACTGTTTGTATACAAAGTATATTCGTACTATTCAAGTCTTCAATCATGCATTTAGGATAATGATATCCATCTTATTATACCACCTTTTCTCCCCCCGCCATACCTCCCTAGCTCCCTCCCTTCTCCTCCCTCCCCTTTGAGCATTATAGTGTTTCTCTAATCCTCCTATGTACCCCGACACCCAACACCACTGTGAATCTGCCTCCTTCTATCAGAGAAAACATTTGGTATTTGGATTTTTGAGATTGACTGACTTCACTTAGCATTATATTCTCCAACTTCATCCATTTACCTGTGAATGCCATTATTTTATTTTCTTTTATTGCTGAGTAAAATTCCATTGTGTGTATATACCACATTTTCTTAATCCACTCATCTACTGAGGGACATCTAGGTTGGTTCCACAACCTAGCTATTGTGAGTTGTGCAGCCACAAACATTGAGATAGCTGTGTCACTATAATATGCTGTTTTTAAGTCCTTTGGGAATAGACCCAGGAGTGGGATGGCTGGGTCATAAGGTGGTTCCATTATAAATAGCATTTTAAAATGATAAACAGATCTTCTGTCTAATGCAGAACAGAATTTTGATAATACCCAATTTTAACACAGAATCTTCAATGACTCTCTAGTCATCATGATCTTATTCCCTCAAATAGGGATATGTAGCATCCTCTTGCTTTGTAAATTTAACTTGCATATTGTGCATATCAGCAAGTAGAGTGTAATAATAAGAACACAAGATTTGGTTTATGAAGACTGGCCAAGATTTCCGTTTTGTTATCATCATCATCATCATTCATATAACCACTGCACTAACTGGTTGACTCTTGGCCACTGGAAACATCATGGCATCCTCAGGCTTACACATCTTCACCAGAAAAATGGAGACAATAACACTTTTTGATCTGTCTCTTAAGGATAACCTTGGCCGGGCACGGTGGCACATGCCTGTAATCCCAGCACTTGGGAGGCTGAGGAAGGAGAATTGCGAGTTCAAAGCCAGCCTCAGCAATGGCAAGGCACTTAGCAACTCAGTGAGACCCTGCCTCTAAATAAAATATAAAAAGGGCTGGGGATGTGGCCCAGTGATCGAGTGCCCCTGAGTTCAATCCCTAGTACCAAAAAAAAAAAAAAAAAAAAAAAAGGAATGACCTTAAGAGATTTTAGATTTTAGTAATACACTATGTGTAGTGTATGTTGAGCTTCATGAACTATTTTTATACATAGGAATTTTCTTTATTCCTCTGAACCTCAGTTTCCTAATCTCAAAGTGGAATTGATGGAGTCATCCACAGGGAGGATGCCTACCATGGTAATGCCCAGGGCAGGCACTCAGAGAATAGAAGCAGTTCATTTTCAGCAATGGTTCTAATGAAAGTATTCAAAGTTGAAATAATATAACTCTATTCTACACTTTGCAATGTATATTATAAATATTATTTATTATAATAGTACTTATCACTACAATTTCTATTTCTTAATGTTTGGGAACCAAGAGGAGCTAGTTTATTCCTATTCTTTGACAACAGTAATGTGGAACTCAATTAAGCTTAAGTACCCAGCATGCTTATTAGTATCAGACAATTTACAGAAACCAATGAGAAGTCAACGGAGAATTCACATATAAAGGGTGCTATCAGATGTACCATGGAAGATCTTCTGAAAGCATGCACTGCCTTTAGGGACTCTGGCTGCTCAAAGCCCAATCTTTATCAGTGTGGCTTTTCCAGCTTCCTTCATAAAAAGTAGTATGTGACAAGCCTGCTGGGGCAGGAAATAGTTTTGTGCTAATGAGTTTGTGCTTCACTGACGTTTTCCCATTAAAATCATGTTAACTGTGCCCCCCCTGTTAATCATCCCAAAATCAGTTTATTAATTAACTCATTTTAGGAAATCGCAATTTAGTCAGAGCTCTCCAGCTCATTAGCATGTTACCAGGACAGAGAAAATAGATGTCACTGAAATCTCTCCTTGTATGTTCAGCTCATCGCGACACTCAGTCTTCTTCAGTCCCGTAGGTTCATTCATTCATTAGTTTACTGGACAGAGTTCTTGGAGTAGTCTTAGGTGATTGACTCTTATGCTTGGTATGGGGATGAAAGATGGAAGGCACAGCCTCTGTCTCAAGAACATCAGCATTGGGGAAGTGAAACCCATGAACAAGAAACAAGTGACAAGGGAGAGGAGAACTCAGGGGCCTGTTTTGGCTCTAGCACATTTCAGACCCTTTATCCTTACACCATGCATTGGCTCAGAAGCTAGTATTGCATTTCAAAGCCACATCTGAGTCAGTGAGCACAAATACATTTGTGTAGGGAGCACTGAGATTTTTCCAGCCCAAGCTCCAGTTTTATAATAATGATAATATTATGACAATAAGAACTGACATTAATGAAATGATTACTGCATGCCAGGCACTGTCTAAACCACTATACATGTAATAATTCAATTATAATTATTTTTTAATATTTATTTATTTACTTTGTTTGTACACAATGCAATGCATTTATGTTTACGTGGTGCTGAGGATCAAACCCGGGCCGCACACGTGCAAGGCGAGCGCTCTGCCGCTGAGCCACAACCCCAACCCAATAATTCAATTATTTAATAACAACTTTAGTAACTCATTTAATCAATGTTAGCCACCAGTGAACTAATAACTCACTAAATTCTCACTATGACTTTATAAAATAATTGATAATAGCATCTGTGTTTACAGATGAGGAAGCTGAGGCAGTTTGCACAGATTCGAACACAGGCAAATTTGCTCCACAATGGATAAGGACATGAGACTCAGGAAAGGAAGCAACTTGTCTCATGTCTCATAGAGAGTAGTGAGGACAAGGTTCAGGCCTCTCCAGTGGCCAAATCAAGATTCTTTCTACTGTGTCCTATTATATGTTTCCAGAAACTCCCACCACTGGGCCAGAGTACCATTTCCTGTGTATGCTCCTTGTGGGGAGGGTTAAGGTCTCAGTTTGACTCTGTATCCTCAGTGTTTGGCACATAATATGCACACAGGTGGTATTTGTGGATTGAATATATATGTATAAATATTTAGGATTTAGCCACTTGCTTATACAAGGATCTCATTCTGGAGAAGCTGCAACTTTCTAGTTACATGACCCTGTGTAACTGAATCCTTTCTAAACCTGTTTTCTCATCTGCAAAATAAATCTGAAAATAACTTCCCAGGAGCATTGCGATGTTAAAAGGAATGAAATTGAAAGTGTTCTGTGAGTAGTAAGTTGCTCTGCTAATGTTAGCAGAAGTTGTCCTCTTATTAACTTGGCCATTTTTGGACATCTGAATTGTCCTCCCTGCCTGGTCTGTGGGCAGATGAGAGCCAGTCAGCCTGAAGGGAGATGCTGGCCTTTTGTTTTGCTCACCAGGCACTCAAAGGGTGGCACTGGCATTAGTGAGCTAGTCTGCCCATTCTGTGATTTCCCTGAAAGGCATGAAGACCTGGATGTGATGTGGCTGCCTGCAGGCCATTAACGTATATGGACCAAAGAGGAGAGAGGCAGAGTCTTCCCTGTCACTCTCCAGAACCTTTTCATTTGAACTCTTCCTGTATTAAGAGATTGAAATATGCTGGATCTGTCCAAACCTTGGTCTTGGCCTGGGTGGAATCACTTCTACCCTTTAGCTACCCTTATGCCTGTTAAATACCCATCTCATTTTCCCCTGTAACTATGTATGGTTGACTTTCCTGCAATCATTAATGAGTTATCCATGATTACCCTAAATACATGTATGAAGACACAATTGTTGTAAAAATACTTTATATTAAACCAGCAACTCGAAAAAATTGTACTCTTTATATATAATATGAAATGAAATGTACTCTGCAAACGTGTATAACAAATTAGAATAATAAAAAAATTTACAAAAATCAGACTACCATGGGTGAAATAAATGGTAAACAGATAGTGTCAAAATTAGAAGTGGGGGTTTCATACATAGACTATGTATCTTAGTCATTTAGAAATAAGTGACTTTGGGCAAGATATGAAGCCTCTTTCTGAGCTACTTTTCTTAAGAAGGTAGTAATAAATGTATCCACTTTTTAGAAATGTTGTGAAGACTAAACAAGTGAGTTAACATAGGAACTTTAGAACAATACTTGGCACTGGGTAAGAACTTAATACATAAAATGTCAATTTTTATTGTTTTTATTATTTTAAGTTACCTGCTCCCACTGATTGGCAAGGGTTCATGATAAATTGCACTATTAATCAGAAAGAAAGGTTTCTGGTAAAATCACTGTAGGGTATATTTTGAGCTTTCTTGCACTGTATGTCCAGCCTCTGGGGCTGAGTACATCCATCTGGTCTTCGCTGCTAAAGCCAGTCTTGGGCAAGGGAGGCTGTGTTCATGAGCAGGTCATGACTGGCTGTGAGCCTGAGGATGCTGTGACATCATGGTGGCTGAGAAAGGAAAACTTGATCTGAGTCTGGGGAGTGAAACTAAGATTGACAAAGTACTTGCAGGGCTAAGAGGCAGGATCCATGTAAACGTTAAAGAAATACTAAATAAATAAAATGGGATTGCCTCACTTTGTTTAATGATTTGCTAGCGGAGCCTGGGGATGTTTCCTAGGAGGGAGGTGGAAACAGACTCAGCCTCTGTAGCCCACAGACAGGGTCTGAAGACAATACAAAGGAGCTGGTCCTAAAACACTTCTACAGAAGTATCTCTTGAGGTTTTTCCTGTGAGCAGGAGTATTTCTATAAGCAACATCCAACCCAGAAGACCAATATGTAAAATAGCTAACAGAGGGGGAAGGGAGAAAGGAGTTATCATGCTCAACCCTTCCCCTCTCCAAAATTAAAACACAGTGCTTCGCGGTAGACCACGAATTTCCTCAGTAGTGGAGACTCTTGGAACCCATCTTCCTGCCAGCTGCCCAGTTATATGATGTGGCAGGACTGGGGGAAGGATTGTTGGTTTCCTGTGAGGTCTTCTTCAGGCAATTTTGGAACTCCTTTAAGTTCTGTAAGTGCAACCTAGAGTCATCACCAAAATGAGGATTTTAAATTTAAAAATTTTGGATATTATGAATAATCACTCAAGCAACAATATCTTTAGTGAGCTGAAAGGAGCATGGCAACTGTTTTTCTAGTCCTTTCTCACGATGCAATGGAGGCCTAGAGAGGGAGTTGGCTCTGAGGGCTTATTGCCAACCCAGCCCTGCTTGGGCCCAGCACTGACTTGGCTGGTGTTGCTGATGTGATAGAACATCTGTGTTTTATTGAGCAGCTGCCACTTATTGATACCTGTGTAAGATGCTCTGCCCACCTGCCCTTGTTTAATTGGCATGTTTCCTCTGTGAAGCAGTGTAGTAAGCACACTGCTGTGTTCATCATACACTGCCTCCTCCCAGGCGAGATGTGTTCCATCCCTCCTTACAGTTAAGCTAGGTAGGGAGCTCCTGACTAGATTTCAGTGAACAGGGTGTGGGTCAAAGTGATGCCTCCTCCAGGCTCGGCTATAGATGCCCCAGTGGAATCCTTTAATTCTTTCCTTTCTGGACACAGCAACCTCAATGGTCATATGCTCTAGGTGGGTAGCTACAAGGTAAAGGAAGACTATTCCACCCACATCACACTTAGCAAAAACAAGTAATGAGTCACTGTGGGGGTATTTTTGCTATAGCAATGTCTAATCTATTCTGACCAGTGCGGACAGGTTCTCTTGTAATCCCATTTTACAGTTTATGACATCAAGGCCTACTGAGGCAGAACAGTTAGTAAACGGACAAAGTCAGAATTCAAATCTGACATCTTGGCTTGTACTTTTTCTATCACACCACAGCTGAAAGAGGGAGAGAGAGAGAGAGAGAGAGAGAGAGAGAGAGAGAGAGAGAGAGAGAGGGAGAGACCAGTGAGATGGAGAAACACCACAGAACTACTGGACAGACCTAGCTGCATGACATGGGGTGAGATTATTTGGCTCTTTAGATTCTGTTTGCTGACCTTGGAAAGAGAAAGCCAAACACTTCCCATCCTTTCTTCCCTGCATCTTTTAAGACTGACAAGAAATTGAGTGACAGTGAGGTAAAGAGTAGTGCACAGGGGGCATGTGGTCCGGGGCCTTTGGCTGACCAGTCACCAGAGGTTTCTTGGGCACATCTCTGGGGTTTCTTTATAATCTGCCACAGCAGGGGCTGGGTCGGATGCCACAGTGAGGGCTCTCATGGGGGTCAAACAATAGGAGGCAAGTATAAAGAGTTTGTAAGTTGTAAAGTATCATGCATTGGGGACAGAGGACTGTGCTGAGATCTTTTCAGGAGCTGCAGAACATTCTGGCCCAGAGCCTTGTTAACATGAATAAATTATTTCTTCTTTATCGTCAGACAAAAACCCAGAGATGTTAGAAGTTGGTACTAAAGAGCTGAGAGGCCACAACATGGGTGAGGAGCAGGTGACATGGATTCTCCCAGTCATGAATGAGCAGAATGGCACAGGCTTATTTCCAGCCAGAAAAGTTGACCCGGATGAACAATAGTGATTACTAGAGGTTGGGAAGGGATTGGGTGGAGGGACAAAGGGAAGTTGGATTTGATTAGAGCATATCATATATATGTGTTAAAACATCACACTGAATTTCATTATTATGTATAATTTACATGTGAATTAAAACAAATTTTAAAATATTAAAAAAGAAAAAAGAAAAACAGGTACTCCTACTAGACTCTTCTTTCTCTTCCTTCTCCTTTATCCTTTAAAATATATATATATATATATTTAAATTCTGGCCTTTCCTACCATTCTGTCTGGTACGTCTCTTACTATTCCCTCTTTGCTGATTTCATTTTTTTGTTCTTAGTACTCAGAGGTACTACCTGTTAATATTACATACTGCCTCCCTCCCCAGAGGGTGAGCTTTGTGAGAGGGCAGGCACTCTGCTTTGGTCACTGCATCTGCCTCACTTCTAGAACCATGCTTGGCATCCAGTATTCGTTGAATAAATTCAACGAGCGCTGATTCTTCTTACAGATAGATATTCTCCTGCTCCTCTTGTGAAATGCATCCAGAGAGAGTATTTGCAGAGGGGTGGAACGCGGAGGCAGGTGCAGGTCCAGGACCTCCAAGAACTTCATTTGTAGAAAGGGATCTAGGATGCTCAAAGAAGTGGGACATGGAGAGGAGGAGAAGCTCTCTAGAGCCACAGCCTGTACTTGCCATTTGGGTCCCTTCTGAACTTGGAAGCAGGATGCCTTTGCTGTGGTCTCTAACTTTGGTCCATGGTTCTGGTGCACCAGAGACTTGGCCTCCACTGGCAGGGACCATGATTCATGTTCTGTGTCACCAGCAGCCAGAAGAAGTCCTAAATGGTGCTAAATGGTTAGTCCATGTTGAGAGAATGCATGGAACTCGGAGTTTTTCCTTGTTTCTGCGTTTCCTTGCTCTTGTTCCCAATTTTCACCCTCTGGCCTCTGTGTCCATTACACTGATCTGCCAGACATACAATCATCCCAAACTTGTTCCTCTTCCTCATTTTTCTTGTTTCTGATAATAATTCCCATTTTATTCTTATTTCCTTCACAAAATCCCTATTCCCCCTTAGTCTTCCTCCTCTCTCTTTTTTAGACATTTTGTTATTTATGTCTTTATTTCAAAGCCTCACACAGTGTCTGACACCATCTAATCATAATAACAATGAAATTAATGAAAATAATGATAGCAACTATCATTTATTGAACACTCTACCTCAGATACTGTGAGAAGAATTTGACGTGACTCATTTTAATGGAGCCCAGATTAACCACGGAGTTGGTGAATCACCATTCCCATTTTACAGGTGGTAAAATGTTAATTAGCTAATAGGACACAGAACTCACAAGTCATAACACTCACTCAACCAAATATTGACTGAACTGAATTAGAGGAAGACAAAGATGAAGCAGATTAAATCGTTGCTTCTATCCTGTCTGTATTGGTATATATGCATTCATTTTTCCTTCAGCATAAAAATAAAATCCTAATTCCTAGAGCTGACAGGCAGGAAAACAAGGCAAACCCAAATAAGGCACCATGACATCCATCTGACCTTTGAGAGCTGATAAGATGAGGGATTTCTGGGGGGCTCTGACCTTGACCCTTTCCTGGAGACGACTCAACAGCATCCCCTTCTCCCTCAGATACAAGTGACACATGGGCTCTTGATCCCATCCCCCAGCAGCAATTATGAAAACCCACTTGAATTGCAAATTAATACACAATTATGATTTTGGCAAGTGCTCCAAGGAAACTCAAAAGGGCTTAATTGAGTGACACTTTCCCATGTGCCCATCTCCAGACAAATGGGACAAAACACTTTGCGACATGTACTGGCTCCAGACAGCAGAGGGGAGGCTGTTGTGATCGCAGGGGGCCAGAGGGACTGACATCTGAGGTGTGGTGATGGGAATGTAACCCGACAAGTGTGTGCTATTTGGGTTTCCTAAGCTTCAGAGGGAAATAACACCATTAAAGAGCTGAAAATGTAGAGCAGGAGATAGAAAAATAAATCCTATCACAATTAAAATAAAATATTATAAGTCTTCCCCAGTGAGATTCTTTGGAACCCAAAGACTTGGGATTTAGCCTATAGAGGGAGTGTTGAGAAATTTGGGCCCAACACCTGAAAGTCTTGAACTTGAGCTGTGTGGCAATGAAGGCAGAGTCGACCCACAGATAAGAAAATTGGGAGAAGACTTTAGGTTCAAACCAAGCAAGCAATATGAACATGAAATCTCCTTCCTCACACCTCATACAAAAATAACTTCTAAATTCAATGAGGATTTAAATGAAGAAAAAAAAAAGGAAGAAAATTAGAATATTCATAAGCCTTGCAAGCTAGGGGAACTTTCCTAAGCAATGTAAGAGATTCACAAGTCTAAAGGGAAAAGATTAATATATTTGAATGCATAAGATTTGTGCATACCGAGATATTATAAACAAAGTCCAATATCCCCAAACAAAATAGCAACAAGAACAACAAAACAAATGATAGTCTGGAAAAGGATTTGTAACATGTATGAAATAAAGTTATAGGGTTCAAGATTAACATGCCTGCATACAAAGTGCTTTCACAAATTGGCAGAAGAAAGTCAATCAAATTAATAATGATTTTAAAAAAAGGTGGAGGTAATGTGCAGGCAATTCATGGAAAAGACCATGTAAATGGCCAATGGACGCTGCCTTCCCTGATGAGTAGCCAGGGAAGTGGAAATTAGAGCAACACTCTTTCCTCTCTAGATTGGCACATACAAAAGATAGCAAAAATATCTACTTGTTGAGAAGATGTAGGGCAATAGGCAACAGTCCTATATACTCCTGGTAGGAGTGTGAAGTAATAACTGTTTGGGAAAGTTACCTGAAAATATTTTTTAATTAATATTACACGTATCGTTTGGCTCCAGATATAGGTCCAGCCTACTCTTAAAAATATGATATGTAAGGATTTATTTATAATGAAGTTTATTGCAGCAAATAGCACAAAACATCAACCAAATAAACCTGAAAACAATTTGGATGTCTACTAATGTGGGAATAATGAATAAATAGTAGCATATTGATATTATGAAATAGCATCCAGCTATTATGTTATAGGATTTAGTTTTACATCTTTTTGTAAATTTCAACTTGGAGCACTCTTGCAAGGTACTGCTAAATGAGAAAAACAAAGTTAAATATATAAATATATATATTTTAATTTTGATGGTAAAACAACTAGCAAATATTTGTGTGCAGATGAATATTTTTGTGGATATAAAAAAGTGTTGTAAAGGAGTGGGGTGGAGATAAATATTAGATTTTTACTTATTTTAAATTAGAATGCATATAATTCTTTTTTTTGTAATTAGAAATCACTAAATAATGGGAATACAAAAAAGAGAACTACTTGGGGAGGGAGGGAGGGAGGGAACAAGAGGATAGGAATAATGGCAGACTGAGTTATCCATGATTACCCTAAATACATGTATGAAGACACAATTGTTGTAAAAATACTTTATATTAAGCCAGCAACTTGAAAAATTGTGCTCTTTATATGTAATATGAAATGAAATGTACTCTGCAAACATGTATAACAAATTAGAATAATAAAAAAATAAATAAAAATAAGACCCCCCCAGGAAAATCAGAAATTAAATTATCAATATTCCTTAGACTTTTGTATGAATTTATATTAACATTTTTACCATAAAATTATTCAAGTAAACTAAACTTGCCTCTATTTATGAATAAATTTACTTCAAGCTTTATATTAAATACTTGCAAGGGTCAATAAATGTACTTTACATGGCAAAATGAATGGATAATCTATTGAAAAATAAGAAACAGGAGAGATTTTTCCCTCTGGATAAAATTGTTGCTGTCGTCCTTATGTCCTTATGGCAGCAACAATTTGGATCTGTAACTAAAGTTTAGTTACAGAAAATTAGAGCAATTTCCTAAAAGATATATATGTATATATATATAAAATACAGTTAGGCAAAATAAATAAATAAATAATAAAATTGATTAAAAGAAAAAAAGAACTACTGAGAATGAATGAATAACTTATAACAGATGCAAGGGAATGGGCTCCCCGATCCAGGAAGTGTTCTAGAAAGGGCTAGGTGACTACGCTTGGGGAAGCTATGAAAGGGATCCCTGGTTTGGATAGGAGTTTCCTCCGTAGCCATTTAAATTCTCCTCTGGCTTAAGAATCTTTGAATGGGTTGGAGGCAAACTAGGATAAGACTGAGTCACATGAGCAAGTCAATGAAGAGAAGATTTGCGGTAGGTGGGAAGGGCTCAGGCAGAGGCAATGATGGTGGAGCCAGCATAGGTGAGGATGAAGGCCATCATCGATAATGAGTCGTAGGGCCCTGGAGCTTCTGAGGAAGCATCCCCTGTGGTCTACAGTAGCAGACACTGGATTACAGGAAGTATGGGAATCAGGGGATGAAGTGAGAAGAGTGAGGGTAGTGCCAGCGAGCTCTAGCTGGAAGAGAGGTGGAAGAAGCCTACTAACTTGAAAGGTGGAAGGGCAAGGGCTTACTGGTAGATAGACATGAGCATATTCACAGAAGAGCTCCTGATGTGAGCAGGTAATCTATTAACTGGTTTCTACTGAGGGACTAGAATGGATGACAGTACACAGGAGAAGGTGCATGAGTCTGGCTTGGGGAGGGTGCATTTGTTCTCTAAAATAGGAGGGCAGGTCAAGGTGAAATGCATGACTACACTTTGGGCTGTTGAATCTTTGTAGATAAACAGATCTTCCTTTGGAATGCAGATTACTATCTCTGTAGTTTCACCAATCTAAGCCTTAATTAGACTTTTATTAAGTAGAAAAACTTAATGCTTCCTTCTCCGGTTGGTTGGGAATACTAGGAAAAACAACAACAAAACACCTAGAGCATCTGACCCGAGGTTGACACTGAATTAATGACAACTGTGGTTATTGCTTGAGAGATGACAGTACATAGAGAGGAGGGGGTGCAAGCTGGAGTCAGACACCCTGGGATTGGTTGGAATCCAGGCCTGGGGGCTCACTCTCTAGTGTCCGTGGAGATCCCAAAGAAGGCTGTTTTCCTCATTTCTGAATTGGGGCTATGAACATAAAGTTATTGTGACGTTCAGAGATAAAGTTTGGCAAGTATTGTGCCTGGAACAAAGAAATTGCTTAATACCGAGAAGCTGTTATTGTTTATTTTTCTCATCATCCTTTACATGGGAGGTGAGGTAATGGAATGACACTCTTTGCAACGTATTAGGAACAGTGTGAGAAATAAATAAACAGTTTTCCAAGTGGGAAAGAGGCCGTGCTCAATTAACATGGTGTTCCCTATCTGTTCTTGGCTTCCTGGAATTGGAAGCCAGAATGGGAGAGAGGTGGGAAGCCAGGGAGAAGGAATTGGCAAGGCAGATTGCTCCTTTTGATCACCCCCACCCCTACTCTCCCTTGTAATTAAAACATTGAGCATTTCCATCTTGTAATGATTTCTTTGCACATCTATGGTGTTATGTGGGAGATGCAGAAAAATAGGTCCAGGTGGACTTAGATTGGATCACTTGCTTCTTAGGTGATACTGGGCAAGGGGTTTTATGAGCTTCAGATTCCTATCTGTAAGATATCTAAGAACGCCCACATTAGGATTCAATGAGCATTAGTTGATACTGAGCCAGGCAGTAAATATGAAGTTTGTTTCCTTGGATGCTAACAAGGGCCCTTTTCTTAAACTTCGATTCTTTACAGCCTACCATGAAACCTGGCCAGAAGAAAGTGCATTTTGTAAATGACATTTCAAAAATAAGTAAATAGATGAAAGAATGAACCAACCAGGTATGGTGGTACATGCCTGTAATCCTAGTAGCTTGGGGGACTAAGGCTGGAGATTGCAAGTTCAAGGCCAGCCTCAGCAACTTAGTGAAGCCCTAAGCAACTTAGCAAGACCTGTCTCAAAATTTAAAAAAATAAAAATAAAAAGGACTGGATATGTAGTTCAGTGGTAGAGCATCCCTGGGTTCAATTCCCAGCACTAAATAAATAAATAAATAAATAAACAAATAAAAAGATGAAGCAATGAACACTGAGAGCTGATTGGTTAGAACAATGTCATAATGGATGACTGCTGCAGATACCACTTCACTGTGTATGGTACAGATATGTGGTTCTGGTCTCAGGAAGTACAGTACCAGTACCTAAGGGACCTTCTTTCCTGCTATCAGTGATAGTGATAAAATGATAAATTATTTTACAACCAGCAATTTTATTATTTTATATTGTAAATTTTTTTTATTATTTATATTGTAAAAATTTATTTACAACACAAGAGGGTTGTTTCAGTCTCTCTCTCCCTCTCTCTTTTTCAGATCTCTGGGAATATTTACTAGGTTCCGAGGGAAGCCATTTCCTACTTCCTGGCACCTGTGCTGGTTCCAGCATTCATGGGCCTCATGGACCCAGAGTTGCAAGAGGAGGCAAGTGCAGGGCTGCTGTCACAGTCCACCCAGCAGACGCCAGGCCAACTGGAGGACTCCAGTAGGGTCCTGGAGTCTCAGAGGAGTAAGACCTAGGAGCTGTGAGCTTGGCAATTCCCATCTTCTTCTGAGCTCGCAGTACTGTTTCTTGTAAAATGGGAAGTTTACATTACATGACCTGTAAGATTCTTTCCATTGTTCACATTCATTTTTTAGAAACAAGTATTAAGCTAGATTTTAGGTTTAGATATACCCACAAGAGAGGGAGCCAGGATAGGTTTTCTGAAGGTCTATTCTGTTTATGGATGTTGCACTAACTTTAATAAGCTCAGTTGGTGATCAGATGGCACATGTCAAACTCATTCTAAAAGGATCCATGGTGGCCTTCTAGTTAGAGCTGACATACTCGCATCCTGCTGGCTTTTGTTTGGCTGCCATTACTCCTAAATATTTTTAAATCCTTTATGAATATAACATACATCCTGATCTGCTGATTCTCATTCTCATTGCCATTCTGTTCCCCCAAGCCTTTGAGCTGGTGACTCTTGAAAGTCAAGTCTTCTCACTTTATACACAAGTCATCAGCATGGAAGAAGGGATCATGACTTGTCTGAGGCCTCTCAGCTGGGACTCAACAAAAGCTTCTGACTTTGAATCCAGAGCTTCTTCCTCAGCAGCAGTCTGGAGATAGGTTCAAGTTCAAGCGCCACAGATATGGGCAGTCCTTTGATGTAAACTGCCTGGGGGCGTCTGATAGTGAAGTCTTCCCCAAGTGGATTTTAGTGGGAAGAAGAAAGAATGAGAACAAAAGATATGCTTCAGCTGCTATTGGCCTCATTTTCCTTATTACAGAAGGTAAGATGACCCTATTATGCTTACCTTGAAGAGTGTTAGACTTTAAGTAAAATAGTGCCTGGACAGGAGCCTGTGGTGATCAGGACTTAGGGGCCTTTTCCCTGGGGATTGCGGGAACATGGTTGAAGGATTGTTTGAGCTTTACTCTCCTGATCTCCCATATCAGAATAATCACACACATTCTTGTTTCAGTTCCACAAAAAGGGTAATTTACATAAAAATTCATGAGTGTTTCCAGCTCTCTACCAAGCAGAGATTTGGGAGTTCCATGGTACAGTCCTCAGGGCAACCTCAATATACACCCTCCCTCATGTGGTACCCAGGTCTGAGACAGCCTCCTGCTAGGACCCTGGGCCTGACCCAATTCCCCTGACTTTGCATAATGCAAAGAAAGCATTTACTTTAATAGTCCCACCCTTGCTAGGCTGAGATGCCTTTTTTCATCCTGAAAACATCCCAGTGCAGATGCATCACATTTCTGACAACACATTCTCTCACCCAACAGATTGGAATGATCATTTAAAAGCTCTGAGTGAAAGCTCAAGCTTCTGATTGATCTGATAATATTGTCTCATTCCCATTTTATGCTACCTGTTCTTTAAATTGCATATAAAAATATAGTCCATGCAATATTAATACACTAATGAATAATACACTAACAATTTGAAACACGCCAACCCACCCAAAGATTTTTCATCTCCTGCATGTTTCATCAGAGACACTTGGTATATACTGAATAATCGTTAGGATGATGAAAATGATAATAACAATGAAATAAATATAGAACAGTTTTACATGGTGGGGAAAAACATGAAAGGTAATTCTCAATTATAAGTGAAAAATGGATTACTGTGATTTAGGGACTGGCCTCTGCTTTTGATGTATGACAGGTTAGGGCGGCTGCAGCTGCCAGTAACTAAGTGTATGTGTAACATGGCCACATCTGTCCAGTGCTGTCTGAGAAGGGGGTGTTGTACAGAAAATGGGATTTCCCGACATCAGAAGTAAAATGTTTAGAGGGAAAGGACATAGACTTTGCAGACAGCTGACTATGGATTCAAATACTGGTCCAGCCATTTAATTGCCCTATGAACTTTCGGTCTTCTATTTCCCATCTGGAAAATAGCATCAAACTGCCCCACAGGATTATGGTGAAGATTAAATCAGATCATGTACATGAAAATGCCTGGTCTAGGCCTGACATCTGGAAGGCATGCAGCAAAATATTTCCATGGCAGAGTCGATGGTACCTGTAGTACTTCCAGAAACGTGAGCTTTCTTCTTTTACAGTTTAAAGCTTGAACTGTGAGGCAACTGCTTCAAAACTCCAGAGGCTTATTCTTCTTATCTGTGGTTGTAGAAGCACTTCTCTGTTGGAAGTTTTGGGTCTCTGATTTTCAAACAGAGGGGTGTGATGGCCCTTTTACATCCAAATATAGATATGCAATATGGATGGTATACTAAGAAGAGACATAGGGGAAAAGTGTGTATGAGCTTTCTTTTAATCATGAAGCTTAGAGGGTGAAAAAAAAATCCCATATTTTGTGAAAAGCATTTTAATTAGGACTTATTTTGTGAAGTGTTGTGATTTTTTTTTTTCTTAAAACTGAAGACCATTCGCTTATCAGTCTTTTACTGAAAGTTGACTATGAGCTGCAAACAAACACTGAAGGTTCAAAGGTTAATCTTGGGGGATAAATAGTTAACTGTTGACTCGTTAAGTAGAATAAAAGATGCTAAAAAATAGAAAACAAAATGCCACTAGAGTGATTGATTCATTTTGACAGCTGTGATCAGAGGCTACTTTTTGAAGAAGGTGGCATTTAGGGTAAAGAAGGAAGAAAGTGCACTGGGTGCTAAAATGGCAGTGCTAGAACTGACACAGTCAGGGACCCCCATGAAAAACAGGATCCCTTAGGACTAAGGAAGAAACATCTTTCAGGAAAAATAAGACTGTCAAGCCAGCCTCAGTCTGACGGGATTAGCAGTCATACCAGAAAATTAGGAGTTAAAAGTGCACCTGTCTTCAAAGCTATGGGAGAGAGCATGACAAAATGGGAGTCTAGGAAAGTGAGCCCTCTGAGCTAAAAGCCAAACAAAAAAGTGTCTGCACAATTCTGAAAATAATGTTAGAGACTAGATAAAGGTAAGTATCAGGTGGTAAGGGACAAATGCATATATAGGGTGATCACCAAAGTAATCCATAGTTACCTTTACCTTCTTAGCATAGTAAAATGCATACCTCTAGGTGGAGATTTAAGATGGTCATGAGACATGTGTCACACAGAGAAGCATGATGAAAAGCGCAAATGCAACTAAAGTCCCATCACAACATGTTATGGCATCAAAAAACTGAGTTCCTGTTGTCCCCAAAGATGCCACAAAAGCTATGCTCCTTTGTCCTTTGCTTGAATGAGCCTAGGATTCCTGTTCCACAAGTGCTGCCTCCCTTCTAACTTGAGTAGAAGTCCCTAATAAAAGCTCTACCTATGCTAAAATTATTTCCAGGACTTATTTCTACAACTCTAGATCTAAGAACCCAAGTTCAGTAAGAGAACCAAGAAAAGTGGTAAGTTTTACAGGGTGTTGGTCATATAGAGCATGTGATGTGTTGTGTGCATCTATGTATGTCAGGGTGCTAGCTGGCTATGATTCTAACACTGCTGGCTATGAGTCATTGACTGCCAAAAGTGTTCCAAAACTTTGCAAAGCACTAACCCATGTTGTCTCATTTGGCCATCTTGACAACCCTATAGACTATGCATGGCCGTCCCCATTTTACCCTTGAAGAAGCTGAAATTCAGAGAGGTAATGAACAGATAGTGACAGACTCAGAATTTCATTTCATCTTTCCAGTTCAAAGGCCCTGTGTGAGCTCTACTAAATTCTAAGGCACCACTTTAAAGAGAATGCAAAAGGGAATAGACAAGAACTTGCACCTAAAAACTACTTAGGAGGCAAAGACTCAAATGTGAACTGAAGCTCTAAGATTTTAGGCAAGATATGATCAGTATGAACTTGGTGGCAGGGAAGCTGCCAAGTTCATGGCTGGGGTGAAGTTTAACAGAGTAGTAGCTTTTTGAATTAGGTCTTGAAATATGAATAGGACTTTGGCAAGCTGAGAAGAGTCAAGGAGAATGGCTGAGTCTGGAAAGCATGCATGTAATGCTGGGGTTAGGCAACAGAATAAAGAGAAAAATGTGGGGAGGAATAGAGATAAAAGAAACTGGAGAGGAGTTTTAACTTGGCTTCAGAGCATCATGCCAAATCCTCATGCCAGTTCTTTTCATGACTAAATGTGACAACTTGATTAGGCAAGGCTTTCAATTTCTTTATTTTAATCTCCCCCCACCCCTGTCAAGAATGGTCTGAGGAAGTTCCCTGAGGGAAAGTCTGACATTATGCAAATAGCAATCAGAACCCATGGAGGGAAAGATATTCTGTAAATATGGGGAACTGAGCTATAATGGACAACAGAACCTTGGCCTAGGACGGTAGGTTCTCATGGTGGGAGCAAATGAACTTGACTCTCGTGCACCCATCAGAGTCACTCCTCCATCAGGCATCATACAGCAGGGCTTCTTCCTTGCTAGAAAAATTAGCTCACAGCTCCTTAAACTGCCCCTGTTCAAATCTTCAGCAGTCTGAGGAGAGTTGTAGACACATGATGCTAACAGATCACTTTTGACTAAATAAATCAAAGAGTGCGCATAGCCACCACTTGTGCTGTGTGACACTGGTCATATCATTTTGTCTTCCTAGACCTTAGTTTCCTATTGGTATAATGAGGAAATGGGATATGTTAGTCATATTTCCATCACTGTGACACAATACCTGAGTAACTTACAGGAGGAAATTTGGCTCTTGTATTTTGGCTCACAGTTTTAGAAGTTTCAGTCCATGGGTTGGCCCAGTTTCTTTGAGGCCTATCATAGCAACCAGGAAGTGGGGATCGTAGTGGGATGAGTAGAAAGGGCCAAGGCATGCCCCCCAGTGACCTTCTTTCTCCAATTAGGCCCCATCTCCTGAAGTTTCCTCCTCCATTCCCCATAGTCTAATAAGTTTGGAATTTATAATTGCATTAAATAATGTCTCAGTCAAGGGGAAAAAGGGTCACATGCATAGGCACTAACAGTCCAAAGGGATCAGCGCTTGTGTCCAAGGTGACTCAGACTGGGCATCTGAACAGTCTGAGGAAGGGGATGGTTAGAGGAGAGGGCTTGGTGGAGGCAACAACATTGGAAGGATGAATAGCTATCATGGTGATCACAGGCGCTGTGAATGAAGGAACCTCATAGATAAAGGCATAAGGAGAAGAGAGAAGGCAATACATTTTCAGAACTGTAGCAACATCAGCAAATAAAACAACAGGAACAATAACAGCAATGGCTATGACATTTCTGCCAGGCCAGAGCTAAGTCTTTGCATTTATTAATCTCTAATTCTTACAATCATATAAAAAGTCATTTATTATTATCCTTATTTTAAAGTTGAAGCAGTAACAGCTAATTCATTTTGTTTGGGAGAGATTTTCCCCTGCATATGGCTAACTTTCAGCTAATCCCAAATAGTTTATTCATTTCTGCTATTACTCATGTCATTTTCTGTCCAAGATTCATTTTTTCTTTTCATTCAAGTTACTTCTGGCTAATTCTTACCAACTGCACTGAAGGCATGAAATGCAAACTCCTTTAATATTAGCTTAGGCAAAACATTCAAATGCACAAGGATCATGATGCATTTCAAACCCGAAGTGAGTAAATTGTAGATTTTTCAAGCAATGGCTCTCCCCTCCATTGGGGTGGATAATTGTGATTAGGGCTTAATTAATTCTGCTGTCCTTCCTCATTTTGGAAGGGCTTGGACTTTTGAAAAAAATATTATTGCATTCAATCATTGATCATTTCTTGAAAGCCTATCTCATGCCAGACACTGAATGAAATACTTTGGGGTTTATCTCTAATCTTTCACAATTCAGTACAGGTGGTACCTCTTCCAGGAAGTCTTTCTGGCCCCATTCCACCACCCCTGCAGCAAGCTGGATCAGTTAACTTTCTCTGTGCTCCCAAACTGCTCTGTACCTGGCTTCATCATAATGCTTTGTTCACTGTAGCATGATTGTCTGGCTGCTTATTTATCAGTTTTGGTTTGATGTCTATGAAGGCAGAGAATGCATGTTAACTGCCATTATTTCCAATGCCTGGCACATGGTCTGACTGTATAATACATCTAACAAGTAGGTATGCATTGAATGAATGGTCTTTCAGTTATTTGGATTCAGAGACTATGTTTCAAATTTAAAAATTCCAAATGCCTACCCATATACTGGAACATGGTAGGATGCCTTAGAAATTACTGAAGGCTACAAATGAATAAAAAACAAGTGTCAGGTTTTCTATCTCAAGGACCTTATTGTCTAGCAAAGGAGACAGATGTATTTGCTGTTGAAAAGAATCTATCCTCTCTACAGACAAAGAAAACTCCAATCTTCTTCATCTGTGGGCTCTCCACCTAGCTAAAGGGACAGAAAAACTCATTCTAGAAATTGATTCAGAGGTAGGCACCTGAGCCAATTCTTGAGCAGAGAGAAAATATGAATCCATATCTTGGGGGTAAAGTACTAGAGGAGACCTCGGCTTCCACTGGTGTTGGAAGTAATGATGTGAATCTTAGTGCAACCAACTGGCTACTGTGAGGGAAGCAGCTCAAGAATGGAGCCAGCCTAGAAGAGGAAAAGCTGAGAAATTGCTTCAACCTAAGCTACAGGCCAGTATATGTCTTTTATTGTTGATAGTGTTGTGAGTTGAAATTATTCATCATTTGTAATAGAGAGTTCCAACTGATAGAGACATGGGACTAGGACATTGTGACAGGAGAGGGTTGCAGATAAATTGCTGAAAGAATTCAGAAGAGAGGTGGTCACTCTAGTGAAGAACTCTGGAGACAGGAAGAAATGTTTTAATCAGGCCATGTGTGCGGATAATCATTTTGAAGCCAAAGGTAAGAATCAGGTGGTAATGTGTGAATCAGACCTTGAGAGATAAGGAGGATCTATCCATCAATCGAGGTGGTCAGTTCCAGAAGAGGAAATGGCAGAAGCAAATTTATTAGGTCAAAAACATAGGGAACACTTAAGAGAACATATTTGGTTAGAGTCAGAGGTCTATCTTATGCAGTGGTAAGAGAGAAGCAAGGACAGGCAGAGATGAGTTCACAGAAGGCTTCTAACATCAGGCACTGCAGATGGTCTCCCCAGAACACCTACATCTCTTCTCCTGGGAAGCATGGTGTGGGGTGCAACTGTCCCATCAAATGCCCACTGCCTTGCATGTGGGAACCCAAAAGGAATCTCCTGAATCCACCCCAGATGTTCGCATCAGAAGCAGAGGCCACCTGTCAGCTTTATGACAGATGCCTTAGGCTCTCTCCTCATGCAAATTTCTCACTACCTGTTTGTAGAGAAAGGAAGGGAATAGCAAAGTAGTGAGGTGCCAATGAAAAGTTCCCCTTTGAAGCCACAGATTCCAACATGAAAATGCATCCCAAAGATCCATTTTTTCATAATGGGAATGAACTTAGTGAAAGGAGAGAAGGAAGAAAAAAAACAAAACAAAAAACAAAAAGGTAGTGCTATGACAATCCTCTTCCTTTGTCAGGGCCATGCTACTATGGTTTGGGGATGGTTCATCCCCTCCCAAACTCAGGAAGGAATCTTCATTCCCAATGAACAGTGGTAAGAGGTGATGGGACCATTAAGAGGTCAACTGGTTGTGGGGGTACCACTCTCATGAAGGGATCAAAGCTATTCTCTCGAGAGTGGGTTTGTTCTCATGGTAGCAGGTTGTTGAAAAAGTGAGTTTGGCTTTTTTTGCTTCCTCTGTCTTTGTGGCTCCTTCTTCTTTTGGACTTCCTAGCCTTCAGAATCCAGCTGAAACATATCTACATCCTAAATAATCTAGTTTCAGGTATTTTGTTACAGCAAGAGAAAATAGACTAAGATGCGTGGCAAGGAAGACCTGAGCCTTTGGAAGAGACATTTCCAACTGACAATTAAGGCTATAATAGGTGCTCAAGACATGTTTAGTGAATCAGAAGCTTTTACAAAACGCCTCCCCTATAGGGAGGATGTCTATACATTCTTATATTCCTACCAAACTTTACAGAATTATAATTAGTGACAAAATCACTATGTGATGGAAAAAATGCCAAACCCCACATTCATTGTGACTCTGGTTTCCAAGGGCTTTGATGACGGCAAAGTCTACAAGACTCTGAGGGAGGGAGCAGGGGGCATGATAATTTTTGGTTTTAATTCCATTCCTTGTCCATGAGGGGTCTGGAGTGGGGGAGGGAGATTTGTCTTTGGATTTATTTTGTTTTTACATTTACATAGATAAAGCATGACTCCCCCATTTATCTATAAGTACTGGAGTCTGGGAATGGAGCTGTGGTCTGTTAATATTTAGAGAATGTCTGCTTTGTGGTGAGTGCCCAGGCAAACCCTTCTTCATGCCAGTCAGAGTGGGGCTGACTGCTCTTTGGAGTGCTCCTGCAGTACCCAGCCTCCTGGAATTTTGCTTCAGTTGGCACAGTTGTCTCCTGAATGGGGAGAACCTCTGACATGTACAGCTGGTTGGCATGACCTTGATTGGCATGACCTGACTAGCTCTATGGCTCACAGGACACTGTTATGGTAGAGCTGTGCTGAAGGCAGGAATTCTGATCCTATTATTTGGGCCAGAGCATTTTGGCCTTGCTATGAGAAGGTACTCAGCTCTTTCCTCCATTATCAGCCAGGATAATTAGTATGTTGTATGCAGAGGGGTTGGAATTATTGGATTCGAGATGCAGTAGGGCTGACCTAGACATTTATATGATCTTGAAATGACTGGCAGGTATTACATCTTACTCATGAATCAGCTAAAAAAAACTATTAATTTTTCATCCATTTCATTACCGAACATTACCGGTAAAAGATCAACTTAAAATAAAACTGATGGCTATCAAAACCAAATTCTCCACAAACTAGTCATGCCTTCTGGCATTCCTTTAAAACGTGGTGCTCTCTCCCTTGCCAATAGTTACACTGTTCTCTTAACATCTGGGCTTATTTGTGTATCTTTCCAATAACACTGGAGACTTGCAGAGAGCAAATGTGATCTTTTCCATGTCAAGCAGCAATCCAGTTTAGAGCAGTATTTGTCTAGAAATCTAGGACTTGGTTTTCTCAGGGAGACCGACATAGCTCATCCATCAAAACCTTCACACACAGTTTTGAATTTTCTTTGTGTGTGAAAGAAACAACACAGAGCCTTATAAGTCAATGTAAGGCCCCTTGGCTAGGTTTTATTTTGAATGTGTTGGGAGCCTTTGGAAAATCTTGGGCAGAGGAACAGCAGGATCTGACTTATGCTTTAAAAGGATCATCTGGCTGAGAATAATTTGTAGGGGGTGGAGGTTCAGGAAACTGGCTGGGAGGCAATTTCAGTCATCTAGGCGAAATACAACAGGGGCTTGAGCCAGGGCAGGAGTGATGAAGTGGTGAGATGTGTTCAGATATGTCCCATAGTTTGAGCACTATGCCATGGGATTGGCTGATGAACTGGATGTGTGGAAGAAGGGAAGGGAGGAGGAGTCAAGGATGACTCCTGTGTTTTTGGCCCAAGTAACAGAACTTTGGAGGAGCCAATAATGGGCTGGGAAAGAGGGGGGGGGGTGGGAGTAGAGTAGGAGGAGAGTCCCCTCTAGGATGGGAGAAGACTGCTCTCATTGGGCTCTTTCCCAGCCTCTCACAAATCCACATGCCTGCCTCTGGGAGGCTCCAGTCCTTCCTCAGCTCCTTAAGCAGCAGCTTCTGACCCCTTCCTCTTCATCTTCTCTTCAGATGCTGACTATTCCCTGGGATGTCCTCGTGTCTGTCAGACGCAGCGGGAAGGAAAATCAGGTTCTACCCAATTAGCTCATCTTAAGTGGATTTCACTGTGCATTTAATTAAACCTGTTATAATCTTGAAGGGTATTTTGATACATGGTACTTGATACAGAGTAATTAGACTACTGTGGGCATGCTTATAAATATCTTTGGGTTGAGGTTTTAAGCTGGGCTCTGCTGCTATGGGTTTGTGCACGCTACCTTGCCAATAATTCCAAAGCCAATAATATTTACACACTTCATAGTTTGCAGCCTTCTTAGCCCCTTTGGCTGGTGGATCAATTGCAAGGTCATCTGCTCATGCCTTTCCCTGGGTTAGAAGTAGTATTCCTGATTCTGTCACTCTTCTGCTCAAATAACTTGATGGCTCCTCTCCAAGCATGGAATAGGATCAAAACCCCTTGAGTATGCATTGTTGGCCACATACAGTTTGCTGATTCCAGTATATACTTAGTTTGCAAAACTTTATTCCATGGGGGCATCTAGATCTCAATGTGCCTGCAAGCCTCTGCTTCCCTCTGCATTGGAATTCCTTTGTGATTTATTTTGTCTCTGACAGAAGAGGGTAAGGTTATGATGTAGTAACAAATGGCTCTGATAGCTCCGTGGCTTACTGTGTGTCAAAGGTTTTTTTGCTTGCTCACTCATCTTGTATGGCCACCACAGATCTGCGGCTGCTCAGCTCCACGGCTAGTTTTTGGAAGAGAGGAAAACAAGAACATGGAGATTCACAGGCTGGATTTTAATGCTTCTACTCAGAAGTGGCACATTCATTTCCACGAACGTTTCCTCAGTCAAATAAGTCACATGACCAAGTCTGCTGTCAATAGGGCAGGCAAATGTAATCCTGTCTCAGGCAGAGAGTGAACAATAACACAATCTGAAGCTGTATTATGGATTTTTTCTAAGATGACCCTTCATTTTCATTCCCAAAGCAGTGGTCATTTTCTATTTTCCATTAGGGTTTTTGAAGTTTGTACTTTCTTCCTCTATCATATCTTGAGAGACTGGGGGAAAGGGACAGTGTTCATTGTCATCTGCCTCACCTTCAGTCCCTAGTAGAGTATTTGGCCCACTGGATACTTAATAAACATTCCGTGAATTAAAAGTTACATTTTCCACAATGCACCACTCCAATGTCAGCATTTGGAAGTTGAGAAACATGAGAAAGCTAGTCCTATTTCCCTTAGAAAAGCATATGGCTCTATTCAGAAGTTTCATCTCATTCCATCCTATGTCAGTGTTTGGACATAGGTACTGCTTGTACAGCGATTATCCACGTGAGGACACATAGGCCCAGAGAGAGACAGCAATACTCATTATTGAGTTAAATTACTGCCACTTTAGTAATACCTTTGAATTTATAGTTATGTCTAAAAATGAGGATTACTCACTCATGGCCAAAGGGATTGGCCCATGTCTCTGTCTCCTAGGGGAACCCTTTGCTGGGACATGTGCCCTCCCAGAAGTGGCTGGTGGTTGTGGGAATTGCCCAGTTGCCCAGCTAAGTTCAGACAGATCCACTTAATTGTTGGAATTTACTTATTCCATGAACTCTTCCATGGGGTTGTTTCATTAGAACCAGAGAGTAGAAATGGATCCTTTGGGGTGAGTGTGGAGTAGAGGAACAGACTAGGAAAAGGAGAATAGAAGTCTCAAAATATTTATGGAGATGTTAATGTAAGTTTTAAAAGCATCATGTTCATTCATTATCTAGTGTTATTACAGTTGCTCTTCCACTCAGGATGAGGTTATGTCCTGATAAACCCAGCCCAAGTTCAAATATCCTAAGTCAAAAATGCGCTAGGTACATCTAACCTGCTGAACATCACAGCTTATCCTAATCTACCTTAAATATGCCCAGAACACTTAGACCAGCCTATGGTTGGCTGAAATCAGGGCCCCTTTTACATACGGTGACCATATGTTCGCATGGAAGACCAGGATTTGTGACCTGTGCTGCTACCCAGCAGAATCTTAGTCTCTGTCATTAGCCTGGAAAGATAAAAATTCAAAGTATAGTTTCTACTGAATGCATATTGCTTTCCCACCATCATAAAGTCAAAAAATCATGAGTTGAAGAACCATCATAAGTCAGGGACCATCTGTAACTGTCAATATACGTGCTAAGTATTAAAGATACAGAGATGGAAAAGAGCTAGTGGATGCCCTTGAAGGAACCTCCCGCTTGGAAGAGGAAATCACTCCCAGTGCAAAGCCAAGAATTAACCATTGCACAGGAAGCACAAACCAAATACTCTGGGAGCACAAGGGAAGGAGGAGGGGAAGGCAAGACCAAGTAAAAGCTGCTGACCCCAGCAGTATTACTCCAGTCCAGGCGGCTTATTAACCAGATTGTCAATAATGTCATGGTAAATGTTTCTAATGTTTTTTTAAAAGCCTCCAAGCATTTTATTGCATTTGACCCTTCATCTAATAAAGCTATCTGCCTACGCCAAGCGGTGTCAGCATGCCACTTAACATGAGCTGCCAAGTCCATTCCAAGGTCCACGAGGGAGAGGGCGTTCCTTCATGGTGAGCATCTCTCCTCCCGCCCCCACGCCTGGTTCAGCTCTCACCCTCAGCATAAACTCAACCAGGCCAAATCCCAGCTGTGGCCTGGAGTATGCCGTGTGTCCTATTCCACTCCAGAAAAATAACAAGTATTTCTGCTGGGGAAGCTATGGTGTCGGCCAGGCACAGGGGCTCCTGTACCAACCAGTGTATCTGGGTTCACATCCTGGCTCCACATCTGAGACCTCCAGCCATCCTGAGCATCAGTCTTCTCATCTTTAAAATTAGAATTATGGGCATCTGCTTTGCTGACTTCCTGTGGTTACTGTGAATGCCTTAATGATTCCCCACAACTGGCCTTGCTACCACCAGCAGTAGCAATACTTACTGAAAGCTGGTTTATGCCAAGCGCTGGGCTGGGCACTTTTCTGTGTGAATCTCATCTAGCCCTCACAGTTCTTGAGGTTAACTGTGCATTCAGCTCCAAGGTATGGATGAAGCACCTGCAGCATGGCCACCTCAAGGGACCTGCCCAACATTACATAGCTGCTGAGTTGCTGAAGCAGATGAATCCAGGCTAGTTGTGCTCCCACAATAAACCCTCTGATCACACTCGTTTCACAAAGAAGGGTGCTCTTGCTAGACTCCAAGAAGTACTTGGGAAAGACACATTGCCACACACACGCACACACATAACCACATTACCAGGCTCCAAATTCTGATTCAATGCACCTGCAGTGGGGTCCAATGATAAGGATTTTTAAAACATATGATCCAGGTAATTTCACTAAAGCTGGCTCTTAGAACAATTTTGGGGACTTTACTTTGACTTAAAGTACATATTGTTCTTTGTGACTTGAATCTGGTCTACAGCCTCAGATTTTTCAGTCTATTTAGAAAGTCATCCACCCATCTGCTGACTTTGGGCACTTATGTGCCAGACATTGATGATACAGACAAGATGAAGGACAGTTCCCAATCTGAAAGTGCTCATGGCTTAAATTATTCTAACAACCACTGGAACGCTACCATCTTTCTGTTTCCATTTCCTAGTTATAGCTATGTATCCTGGTGGCCTAGTAGACAAGTTTCTTCTTGGCCTCTGGCCCTTACTTGGTCCTCTCTTCTTTTTAATTAGATATATTTAAGGTGTATAACATAATGTTTTGATATATACATATATATATACACCTATATATATATATATATATACACACATACATACACACATGCACACATATATGCAGGCAACAAAATTAACATGTCCAGTGCCTCACATAGCTACATTTTATGCATATGTGTGATAAGAGCAACTAAAATATACTTTTCTCAAAAACTGCCACTATAAATTGTGGCATTGTTAACTCTAGCATTCTTGTAGCACATTAGATCTCTAGATGTATTCATCCTACCTACTGCAACTTTGCACCTTTTGACCTGCCAGTCCCACTCCCAGTCCCCTCTCCTTTTGGCACAATACCCTCTGATGAGGGGATGGAGGCGAGTGCTGAGAAGCTGGGTCAAGTGTCGCAGGCCTCACTCTCTTCAGCTTCCTTTTCCTGGCAGCTAGCTTGGGGAATATTGTTGTGTTGACCATCCTATTGTGTTCCCTAAGCATAAGCATCAGCAGCCACAATGGGACATTTCCAGTCCTTACCTTCTATATGAGGAAGGGTCTGGGGGCTTGGTAGGGGGAGAGAAGCAGAGTGAAACCAAGGTTCCACCTGGAGAGTCATGGATGGATTTAGAGGAACCTATGAACCATTGAAATTGTGTACATATACCTATGTGTAGTGTGTGTGTGTGTGTGTGTGTGTGTGTGTGTGTGTGTGTGTGTGTGTTTGCACACATGCGTATGTACAGAGTGGTTGTGGTGGGAGTTATGACTGTCATTGGGTTTTCAATGTGTTTATGACTCACAAAAGGTGGAGAGCTACAGCCACACCATCCCTCAAAGGGGTAAACACTCTCTTCAGGGAAGAGATTTCATTAGGCTTTGAAAACTTCCTTAGTTGCTTACTCAAGATTCTTACCTCATGGGATCTTTGCCATCATTCTGTGGGGTAGTTATTAGCTCTCCTTAATGGTTTGGCATATTGGGGTCTTGACAGGCAAACTGACTTGGCCCAAGTCTCACAGTTACCAGGGTGCAGAGGCGGGGCCCACACCCAGATCACTCCACTAGAAGGAATGGGAAGCTGCTTATTCACTGTCTGGAAAAACCAGGAAATCAACCAGTGAAGATCAGTAAGTGAATCCAACACCAGCCTCTCATGCATATTGTGTCATTGAACTTCCACAGAAACCCTGAAGGTCCTGTCAAACTTTCTGTTCTACAGAGGAGAAAGCTGAATCCCACCAGGGATACATGACACTGTCCAAACAAGGTTAAGCTTTGAACCTAGATTTATTGAAGTCTACCTACTTCTGTCTCTTTCCAGACCCTTTTCCACCCCTGTGGGTGATTTATGGGATCTCTGGGGAAGTAGCTGGCAGTTGGCTGAGGCAGGGAGTTGAGGGAAGGGAAGGGAAATGGTGGGCTGTCAAATTTCTCTGCACCTCAGTTTTCTCATCCATATAATGGGACAAATGGCATTTTAAGGGGTGACCGACCATGAAGAGGGAATGAAACAATGCACTGAAGTGCTGGAAGCAGGGAGATGCCCTCTTGCATGTAGCTCTTATTATCTGGGTGGATGAAGAAGGTCATGCCAACAGTGGGACTCTCTCCCTACACAGGTCTCTGCTGTTCAGCAACAATTCAATGACCTCCTGGGAGGCAGAATGAGCTTTATTAAAGAGTTTTTCTTTTTGATCCTGCTGGGAAACTTGAGGAGTTAAAAGCCATTTTTCAAAATATGTTTTGGCATTTAGTTACACGCAGCCTCCTCTTTGGTTATAACTCCCTTGTCGTGTTTGCAAGAAGCAGGGGCTTTTAATGTACTAAAGCAAAGCTGCTGCCTCTCCACGATCAGTTTGATGCCTTTAACAATTAGTAGTCTAGACACTGAAGTCCAAATACCCAGGTAACTTAATTATTTCTCTTCTCCTCCCCTTAACCAAGAAGCACCAGCAAATGACACATTAGTTTATCTAGGGTTTTTAAAAAATGTGACTTTCGACTGCACGCTGGAACCAATGACCCTTCTCTCTAACCACATTCAATTAATATGCAAATGAGGTAGACCTTTTGGGTCACCATTCAAGTTCAGAATCAAAGGAAATCCAGGGGCAGAGGGAAGAAATAGCAAGTGCTTAGAGGAGCAATTGAGAGAAAATAAAGGATTCGAAATCAGATCAACCAAGGTTTGAATCTTAGACCAACCATTTACTTGCTTGATTACCATCGCCATGAGATTTATCATATTTGAGCCTCAATTTCATCAACCTTAAAGTGGGAATTACACTCTTCTGCCCCTTTCCATCCTCACAGGTTGTTACAGTGTGTGCTATATGATTAGGTTCTCCATTTCATATTTACCTCCTTTGCTCCTGTTACAGATGCCCTCAACTAAAAGGCCTGCCTGAGCCAATGCAAATGAGCCAAGTGGGGTAGGGTAGCCTGCAGAACAATAGGGAATGGTGAGAACTATGGCAAACTAGACAGTGCCTGTCCCATAGGGACAAAACGTGGTAGTAACTACCCAGTTTCAATAGTTCATCTGGGTTCTCACAATTTCTGATGTTTTTAAAGAGAAGCCTGAAATCTGGATTTTATGTAACATCACCCAACACTGTTAAAAATAAACAAAAGATATCTGTGGGATTGATTTAGCAGTGAGCACCCAGTATGCACCTTTCTATCATGTCTGGGGAACAAGGCTTGGACTCCCTTTTGCTCTGAGTGAGCCTCGCCGCTGGTTTCCTTCTGCACTGTATCTGCCCTTTGCTTTAGCTCCAGAGACCTCACTGAAAATCTTGTCTTCCTCAACCACCAGGAGAAATGAAGACTCTGCCTTTTTATTGTGTAGATCGACTTAGCCCTCGATGGCCGTGTGGAAGTAAGTCTATGTCCCTCTCAGGTCCGTAGCCAGTTTTCCTAAATGGGATCTGTGTTCTGTGCCCTAAGGCCCTACGCTGGGGCAGGCAATTGAGGAGTAGAGCCCTCCAGAGGGCAGCCCCAGCACCTGGATCCCACTTGAGCTCCACATGTGGAAAGGCCACCATAGAGGTTTGCATTTTCATTTTTCATTTGCATGATGGGAATAACAACACACAACTCCTTCCTTTCCCAGGTATGTTAGAAGTTCCAATCATAGTTATATAATGTTTTCTGAGTGCCTGCTCTAAATCAGGCCCTGTACAAGAAGCTGGAGACACTCAGGTAATATGTCACTGTTATCAAGGAATGCAGAGTCCAATGGGGAGACACACACATTAACAATCATTTGTCATAGGCTAACGTGACCGAACCACAGGAGGAATGTACTAGAACAGTGGTAAAGAGGAAGAGGGAACCTCCAAGCCTTTTAGGGGTTTAGAGGTCAAGGCATGTTACATAAAGAAACAAAAATTGGGTGGATGAGAGAAAAAGAGTAAATTTATTTTGTTAAGCAGCAGTGATATAGAAAGATGCCAGCATTTCACTTGGTTTGTTTTCTCATTTATTAATTCATTCAACACATTGGCCAAGTGCCTATTATGTACCCATTCCTGCACTAGGAACCTAGATCTCTCTGATTCACTTTATTATAATGACTTTTAGATCTATTGGTGAGTTCTGCTCAATGAATTGGTATCTGTATTTAAGCTCCTCATAGGACCCCTTAGTATTTGTTGGAACGGAGCTAACAAATGAACACACATTTGTTGTAGTCCAAACCTGAGAACTGATTCTAAAAGTCTTTGCAAAGACCACTCTTTTCTGATCCTACAGATTTGAGTCTACTGCTGTCAAATGCTCTGCATTGGGAGGAACTGGGACTTTCAGAACCCTTCAGCTCTTAGGGCTCTGAGAAGAATGCTTTTCCTCTGTGGCTAGTGTACCATAGAACTGATAAATTCCTCCTAGGGAGGACCTAGACACAGAGGGGCCTGGAGACGTGGCAGCCAGTATCAGCAACCTCTTCTCCCTGCTATCTTTGATCAGTCTTGCTTCCGAGGAGGACAGATGTCAGTGTTGGTTTGGCTCAGAGCGTCAGTACTGTGTATTAGAATGTCTCATTGTTTTCAGGAGCCAGGTGGAACTCCCAGGAAAGTGCAGCAGAAGTGGCACATGGCCAGGGAAGAGCAGGGTGAGGACTGGGGACTGGGGAGGGGATGCGGGAAAGGAGTGAACCAGCAGTGACTCACTCTGAGATTGTGGGCACCTGAGGCCTTCTTGGAAACATTCATTACATGGTGGGTATAGCAGCACAGTGTTCTTTTTGACCACAAAGCAAGCCCTTATTCATCTATCCACCCTCCTCCTACCCACTCACTCCTCCTTCTTCTACTGACCACTCTCTCATCAGTCAAGAAGGCTTTATGGGCAGGCTCACGTCCAACCATTGAAATGAGTAAGGAGTCACAGACACATGCACATGCAAATTAGGAGACAGCATACCTAAAGCAACAGAGAGATGAATGAGCTGCTGAGAAAACCCAGGGAAGGAAACAACTAACTAGCTCAGCAAGAATCACAGAAGGCTTCCCAGAAAAAGTGCCGATAGACCTGGGCTGGGAGGAGTAAATCTGAGATTGCCTGGACAGGTAATATGCAGAATTATCTCAGGAGGTATAAAGAGCCATTTCAAGGGCATGAAGTCAAAAGAGTCTGGTATATCCTGGGAGGGGGAAGAGTTGAGTGTGTGGCTGGGACTTAGGCTTGTGGAGCTCATACCCCATTTCTCAGTATTGGCTGAGTTTTAGATTGCTGTATTTTTAAGAGCTTATCTCTGATAGTTATCAGTCTTGAAAACACAAGAACACTTTTTTTTTTTTTTTTTTTTTTTTTTTTTGGTCTAGTGCTGGGGATCAAACCCAGGGACCCACACATGCAAGGTGAGTTCTCTACCACTGAGTCACATACCCAACCCTGTGAACTCATTCTAATATCAAACAAGGCCCGCTCAAATGCCCCAGCTCAGGGTTCTCACATGTAAGTCTCCTGTACTTCCCTATTCAAAATATCCAT
Source organism: Tamias sibiricus (assembly GCA_025594165.1). Taxonomy (NCBI): domain Eukaryota; kingdom Metazoa; phylum Chordata; class Mammalia; order Rodentia; family Sciuridae; genus Tamias; species Tamias sibiricus. The sequence goes on from CM046657.1 coordinate 76,057,106, forward strand.
TGCACATTATTCAGTCCTCTGTTAATTCATTTCAAAGATCTAATGTTTGTTGAGCATGTACTCTGTGCCAACAAAAAATAGTAGAGATCAACTTTTTCATGCTCACTCAGCTAATTCAGTTAACAAGTGACAGTAAAGACTGAAAGCCCAAAGCCAGGCTTCTATTTACACCAGGCATCATACATGAGTCTCTTCTTAGAAAGAGGAAGGAAGGAACTAGCTCTTCCTGGAAATTGCATTGTTCAACTGTAAGCCTCACTTTGCCTGGGTAACACACATTACTAAGGAAGCATCTCTTCACTAGTCACTTCTGCCTGTGACTGTCGGAGGGATTCATCAGTGAGCCAGAGAGAAGAAGACCCTGTCCTGGGGCTTATGCATGATGTCTTTTCCTTCCAGACAATAAGCACAATGGGGGCCTGGGCTCTGCTTTTAGTCAATGCACCCCATACAGAGCCTGGCACACAGCAGGGCCAGAATATTTCTCCCCTCCTTTCTAGTCTGCATCCATCATCCCAGAAGTCGACATCAGGGGCCAAGCTGCTCCATGGCAGCTAATTAGAAGTCATTTGAGAGAGATCTTAATGCACCCCACACTCATTTAACAGTCACCATCATCAATGCACCTCACAGCAAGCAAGCAAGCAAGCAAGCAAACACACTTTGTTCTGCCCATGTCATGCCCGCTGGTTATAAGGATGGAAGTGACCCACAAGGAGACACTTTCTTGGGAACATTTATTACCAAGGCAAAGGTAGGGTCAGAGGATTTCAGGTTTCAAGAACAGCTAGTACTTTACGTTCCTTCCCTTGTCTGCTGAGGAAAAAACTCATGTCCTCTGATGCCTTTAGTGGGAAGAGGAGGGTCTTTGGGGATGAAACCCTCCTCTTTCACCTGCTGTGACAAATTAGCTGGATGAACATAGAGAAATTTATCACTCTGTACCTTTTCCTTTCTGAGGAACTGGCCTTTGATAGAATTGGAAAGTGACGATTGCCAAGCTATGGCTCCGACCTTGGGGAAACATGTTAGGTTGTTTGGGTTATTGTAGAAAGAATGCAGGATGGAGAAACAGGGAATGTGAGTTCTAATCCTGGCTCTGTCACCTGTGTTCTCTGTGATAACAACTCAGTTACTTAGATTCTTTGGGTCTTGACTCCTCATCTGTTAAAATATACTTGGTCCATTACTTTCAACTCACCATTCTTTCTTGTCTGAGGCCCTCCTCTCCGTTCCCACTGCTAATAGCTTAATTCAGCCTCTTTTGGGTAATAATTGCCAAGACTCTACAGCTAGTCCAGATATAAACTAGAAAATGGTGACCATCTGGGCAAATTAGAACACTGCTTTCCTTTGGGTCGGCCCAGTCTCATTCTAGAACTGCTTGATCAGCAGATTTCAAGCCCCTTTTTCTTCCCGCCATACCTCTGGGGCAATGGGCAAACTTCCCCAGCATAAGCAGCAGGCCTGAGCTCACTCGTCTCCCAGCCCCCAGACACAGCTCTTCTATTTGAGTCCTTCTTCCACACCATTCCAGGCAATCATCCCTGAGCTGAATCGGATGCATTTGTGCTCCCTTTTGCACAAACCCTTCATTGATTGGCTCCTCGTGGCTTCAGGTTAAAGTTAAGCTTTGTCAAGCCTCATAAAACTCCACCTCCCTCCATGGACCCCGTCACACACCCAGTGTTTGCAGTTCCCTGGATATATGTGCTTTTCCTCTCTGCTTGCACCCATGAGAGCCCTCCTGCACAGAACGGCTTCTCCAAGTTCCTCCTCTCCAGTCTCCATCCAAGCCCCACACTCAGATTGCCATTAAGATTCGTCTTGGTGGCATGTCCTCCAGCAATAGTACTGGTGTCCCCACCCCCCAAGACAGACTGGGGTCCCCTCTAAGGAGCCTTCCTTCTTAGTACGAGGTTCACCTCTCCTAGTGAAGGTCTGTGCTGCAGTTGAGGAGTCTGAGTCCTGAACAGCTGACCCTCTGCTGGACAGAGCCACATCACCAGCAGCAGTCACCACTCCTGGAACTCTGTGCCCGGCGCTCACAGCCCCTGCACTGTAGTTGTTACCATTTCCAGTTCACAGCAGAGGAACGAAGGTTACAAGTCACATCTGTTGTCTAGTGCAGTGATTCTCAAAGTGTGGGCCCCAGTCCAGCAGCCGCAGCAGCTTTAGTTGGGAATTTGGGAGAAAGGAAAACTCTCCAGCCTACACTAGGCTTCCTGAATCAGAAATTGTGGGTTGGACCCAGCTTTATATGCTGAAAAAGCTTCTAGGTCATTATGATCCATAATAAAATTCAAATAAGGCCTAATGTTATCCAACTGGTAACAGGTAGTGCTGGGATTTAGAATCACATGACAGATCAAAAAAAATGAAGAAGCTTGTGCTTTAACATTTATGCTGTGACCACCAATGGGTCTGCTCAGGGAAGCGTTTCCTGACTGCCTTATTTAAGATCAGAGCCTCTTTCCTTCCTAATACCTACTTCCAGTATTTCCTAATTTCTGCCTTTTCCTTTACTCCCTAATACTTCCCATCAGCTAGTATCCCACACATTTTAAATATATATTCATTATTCATCTCTGACTTAGCTTGGGCAGCTATAACAAAATATCACAGATGATGTGACTTAAACAGCAGAAATGTCTTCTCACAGTTCTGGGGGCTGGAGGGCTGAGCACAAGGTTCCAATGGGGTCATGTCCTGATGAGAGCCCTGTTGCTGGTTAGCATGCACTTGGCCACCTTCCCACTGTGTGCTTCAAAGGCTGAGTGACAGGGCAAACAAACTTTCTGGTATCTCTTCTTCTAAGGGCACTAATCCTATCACAAAGGCCATATCCTTCTGATGTTATCTAACCCTAACTACCTCCCAGGAACCCTGTCTACATGCTATCACATTAATGGTTAGGGCTTTACCATATAAATTTTTGGGAGATACAGATACATTCAGACCAGAATAATTTCCTATCACCTGAGTGAAATTTAGTCCATTTGCTAAATGCTAAGGCTTCCATGCCTAGAACACTGTCAGCACGTAGTAGCTGTTGAGTAAATATTTCAGAAATAAATGGTCTCACAGCTGCTGGCTGCTGACAAGGAAAGACTAACTTGGGTCTATGTATTCACTCTCTAATATACTGTATACATCCCCAACATTTGCCTCCACGTGTGTTCTCCTGATTAACAGTTCTTCCCTTCCGGAAAGGTCATTTGCCAGGAAACATTCCTTTACCAATCATCACTTGCAGAAAGAGCATCTCTTCCCAACAAACTCTGCAGAAGTTACCCTAGGCATGATTTAGCTAATTTACTCAGAGCTTTGTCTTAATGGTTCACCAAGTGGAGATTCTTTCAGTAATGACAGTAAATGCATTTGAAATGTAGATATCGACCCAGGCTATGCTGCATATTCAGCTCATCAAATTTTCATGTTAAAATTAAAATATATTTTTTGTGTGTGTGTGGAAAAGGAGAAGCCAGAGCGTTGGTTTTAACCCATCACTGTGGCATTTTTTTTTTTTTTTTTTCAAATGAAAAGCTTCAATCCTGTACCCCTTCCTCCATGGCTACTGCCATATGATAGGAGAGGATGTCAAGACAGAAGGGGAAAAACAGATTCATTCAGACCTCTCTAGGTCCACTCATTGTGCTCAGTTATCCATATAAAATGTGCACAGGACATTTTACCCCACCACCTGTGGGAAAAGGAAACACCACTGTCATTCTATTATTTCTTACAAATAAAATCTTGCCTGAGCTCCCAGCTGCCTCAGTCATCATCAGAGATCCCCCAACTCCTGCTAGGAGAGCAAAGCAATCCCCACCAGTTTTTACCTAATTTGTCACCTCCTTAGTGTTGCTGCACTGGCCATCCTTCCCATCCTTCCCCTGTTCTCCTCTGGTGTCATCCTGGTTATGTCCCCTGTGTTTATCATCTTCCACACCATTTTGTTCACTCCTTTCTTTACTGGTTTATTTTTCACTGATTTGTGGTTTACTCTGAGGTAAGCCAAGACCTACAGAAACAGGTACCGGCATTTCCTTCCTGGGGTGGGAGGGGGTAGCAATGTCAATTTATTTTTAATCCATATGCTTCACACACTGACCTGACTTAATGTTTGCAGCAACTCCATGAGATAGAAAATATCATGGCTACTCTGTCAATAAGGCTGTTGAGGCCAGCATGGTTAAAGGATTTGGCCTGTCCAAAGCAGATAAATGAGGGGTCTTCAATTAACAACCAGGTCTGCCTGACTCCCAAGAACAGCTCAATGGCAGAGCCTCTACCTCCAAAGCCAGCAACCCAGGTTCATATCCTTGTCTTGATACCTACCAGCTCTGTGACCTCAGGTAACTTATTGCATGTCTTTTGCTTAGGTTTTCTCATCTGCAAAATCGGAATAATAATCCCACCTGCTTCATGGGGTGATGAAGGTAGAAGAATTAAAAATATGAAGGACTTTGAAGAATTTCTTGTGCATAAATGTCAACCAATACTTCTTAGATAGTGTTTTATTTTTATTTTATTTTTTTATTTTTTGATACCAGGGATTGAACTCAGAGGCACTTGACCACTGGGCCACATTCTCAGCCCTTTTTAAAAAATATTTTATTAGAGACAGGGTCTCACTGAGTTGCTAAGTGCCTCACCATTGCTGAGGCTAGTTTTGAACTCGCAATCCTCCTGCCTCAGCCTCCTAAGTGCTGGGATTACAGGCGTGCGCCACCGTGCCCAGCTTATATAGTGTTTTGACTCTATGATGCTGGATATTCATCATCTCTCACATAGGCTTTGGCGATGCACTCTAAATAGGTGTTATGACCTCTCCCCAATATTCACCCAATTATCAATTGAGGAAACCAAGGGCCAGAGTTTTTCCAGCTACTTGATTGAGGTCACAGAACTAAGAAACTAGCAGGGCTAGGACAAGGTCCAGGGCCCTCAGTTCCTCCTCCAGTGGTCTGCCTTCTCAGGCCCTGGGCTCTGGGTTTCTAGGCTGTATCTGTGGCCTTAAGGTGCCAAGGCCTTCCTTCTTAAAGGTACTGACCTAAACCATTAAATGCAGTGAGTCATTTCTGTGTCCAAATCCTATAATGAAAGGGAAATGCACTGGTGGGCAGATCAGAGGAAGAACCTGAGCAGTCTGTAGGGAGCAAATGAAGGTCATTTCAGCCCTGCTGGCTTGTCCTCATCTCCTGTCTCCTCTTATTTTTCACAGCAGGACCTTGACAGGTGGGTGGCAAGACTGGGAGCTGCCTGAATAGTGAACGTGATTGGAAGATTTCTGCCTGAACCTTCCTCTTCCACCTAACATGTCCAAAATGATCTCCCACCACATTGTCAATCCCGTCATTTGAGATACTTCTTTGTGACAAAGCATTGTCCTTCCCACATCTTGTCCTTGGGGCAGGAGAATGTTCTCAGACTAGTTTTTGAAAACTGACCCTCCCTATTGGTGACTTTCCCCCACACTCTCTGCCAAGCAATCCTACAGAGCAAAACAAAAGGGGGCTCATGTTTTATTTTGGGCAGCCTCTATGTTCCAGGAATGGCTAGTGTTTTGCTCCTATCATATCATTTAACATTATGTGTGTAGAGACCACAATATAAGGAGTAATATTTCTTTCTGATGCATAAGTAAACAAATTCAGAAAGCAGAAAGCCTCAAGGGCTTCCCAGAAGTTACTCAGCCATTCTGATGGGTCTAAAATTCAAACACAAGCTTGTCCAGTTCTGAAGTCTCTGCTTTTTCTGTGACACTCAACAGTATGATGTCATTAGCTTAGCAACTTGACTTTCTGTGTGATTCATAAACTCTCCTCTTCTGTCTCACTGGAGTACTCTTGATGGTGCAGTTGAAATCTCCTTTGCTAGACTTTGAGCCTATTTCCTTGGAATCTAGGGACCATACTTAGATTTTGGAAATCTGCTTTCTAGGAGTTGAAAATGCATGAGGATTCAAGCTGGAGGGCCTATTCCATTTTCACTCCAATATGAAACCAGTTTCCAAACCAGTTGTCAAAACTCAAGTCACATGTGAAGGCCATCAGTGATTCTGTACCACTTAGCCCTGAGGTGGGTCCCAAGGAGAAAATCTTGAGTGCAAAATGGTCAAGAAAAAAAAAATATATATCAATGCTCCTTTTAGCACCAAGAGGTTTCTGGGGCATCTGCTATGGCGTGACCCTCTGCCAGTTCTGGAGTTCCCACACATGAATAGGCTCCTTCTCACAACTCTCTCTCTCTCTCTCTGCGTCATTTAACCACAGCTCAAGTGCTTGACCTCATCCTTCCACTCACACAATGGAGAGGTCGAGGTTCTCAAGAATCTGAGTTCCTCAACCCACTTCTTTGCCTTTTCTCTGTCCCTCTCTTCTCCCCTCCTAACCTCTCCCTTCACTTCCTCCTTTCTCCTCTTCTCCTTCTTTTTCTGTATATTATATCCTTCCTTTTACTGTCATATTATGGTCATGCAACCCAGTCCACCAAAACTTCAATTATTCTGTAAAGCAACTATTCTATAAAGTGGTTTTTGACTTCAGCCTTGAGTTTTCCTGATGTGCTATTGTCACATCTGAATCCATACACAAAGTTCGGGCAGTTTTCTCTTGCTTCCCTTGAATATCCAACATGCAGCCTCACAATAACATGTATCCTATAAAACTGAACTTTGGGGAAGGCAAATTAACAGGCACTGAGTACCAGCCATGTGCCAGGCACCCACTTCTTGTGTTGTCTTATTTGTGCCTCAGGGGAAAAAAATGAAGAGGCAGGAATTTTCATGCCCACTACACGGAAAGAAAAATTTAGACTCAGATGAATTAAATGGGCCAAACTCATACTTTTGAGGGTCCAAGTTAGATTGTTGATCTTTCTTGGTCAAACATTGAAGGCCAAGTTTTTCTATTATAAAGTACTGGTTAGAATTCAAGACTTTTAGACTCCTGTCTTATTCTGCTTTCTGGAGGAGTCAAGTATTATAATAGGCTGTTCTTGTCACTTGTGACCAGGCTGAAAATTAGGGCACAGCACATCAACTTTATGCCTCAGCAATTATTCTATAAAGCAACATGAAACATACATACCCACAAATAAAATTGAAATTGAATCTTAATTTCACAAAAGATGTTTTAGAATTTACAATCAGAAGGCCATTTATTAATCCACATTCACCAATTAGGTGGCCCTGTCATTTATCTGTGTGAACATCAAGCAGATCTACCACTATTACTTTAATTAATTAATTCAGCCCTTTATCCCCCAGGGTGGGCCTGGGAGACACCTGGCTTATTTTCACAGCAGTCCCTGATGCTCAGCTGTCAAGCCGCATCCTGACTGGCACTCTGAGCTTCATGCAAGGCCAAGCACTTAATCTCTTTAACGGAGACCTGTCATCACTTGCTTTCACTCCATTGCAGCCCCAGTCAATGTTGAGACATAATGTCTCAAGCACCTGTCCCTTTCCTCCCATCCTAACAGCCACCATCTGGGTTCAGACACTTCTCAACTCCTCTGTGCACCAGAGTTCCTGCAATTCGACGGTCCTATCTGTGCCAGGCACCATGTATATGATTCTGATTCTCTTCCTCCCATTCACAAAATGACCATGCACAATGAGATGATCATCGTCATATTCCCCCAAAGAAAAGGGAGCCTTAGAAAAGCAGAGTGACTTGAGCAAGATTCCTCAACTGGGAAGTCGTAGAGCCACAACTTGAACCCAGCTTTATGTGGACTTCATTAATTATGTTCCATTCACCCCTCTGCGTTATATCTAGCTCTGCCTCTAAGCTGTGGGATGGAAGACAGGAGCTAGCTGGGCTACATGTTGCATAGAGAAGTAAGACGGACAGGTGAGGTCTGCTAGAAAAACATGTCAGCATGAGGGCCTGACTAGGGGAGATAAGAAATGTCAAGGGAAACTTTGGAGTAGTCTTTTGTGGATATGCCATGTAAATTCTCTCCACTCTCTCCTTTGTGGACTCCTCCATGAATTCTGCTATGCTCCTGACATTTATGTACAGTGTACATATTTGTTGTTGGTGGTGGTGGTGGTAGAGTCAGTGGTCAGTGCTAAGAGGAGCAGGAAGAGATGATGGGTATTTAGGTTATACCTTGTTTTATAATAGAGACTGATTTTTAAAAAGAGCAGATGAAACAGGGAATTAGGGTGGGGTGTTTCCCAACACCTGAATGGAAGATGTTGAAATGTTGAGGGCCCCCAAAGGCTTATGTGTTTGAGGCTTGGTCTCCAGCTTGGCAGTATTGGGAGGTTGTAGGCTGCAAGATGTGCAGCCTAGTGGAAAGTCTTTGGATCACTGGGGGCATATCTTTGAGGGAGCTATGGAATGCTTGTCCCTTCTGATTTCTCTCTTTTGCTTCCTAACCATGAGTTGAGTACTTCACTCCCTCCATGTGCTCCCATCATGATGTGATGTCTCAAGATAGGCCCCAAAGAAATGGGACCAATTGATCACAACTGATACTTCAAATAAACCTTTTATCTTTATATATTAATAATTTTAGGTATTTGTTATAGTAATGGAAAACTGACTAACATAGGTGAGAGAATAGCTAGTACAAAAGCACAGAACTGTAATGATTTAGATTTCCCAGCCACTTGTATTCCTGGGTAAAATAGTTTTCAGAGATATCCTTTCTCCACGGAAGATGCTGAGCTTATCTTCTCATGTTCAGAAGGCTACAAGTCTTTCATACGTGGTTCATGACCAGCCTTCAATCTTAAGCCTTAGCTTTCAAAGTTCTGCCTTTCACATTTCCCCCTTGCTGTTTAAGTATTCTTATTTTTTTCTTTTTAGGAAAAAAGGGGGAGAAGAAAAGAAGAAAAAAAAGGAAATCTAGACATTTCATGCCCATTGCCTCTAAGCATTTTAGTAAGCCTGGGGTGTCACCTCTAAGATGAAACCTCCCATAATATTGTGAGGCTCACTGGGCCTCCCACACCTTCATTTCATGTCATTAAAGTTTCCCTCCACGTTTTTAAAGCTTGGTGTATATATATATATATATATATATATATATATATATATATATATATTTTTTTTTTTTTTTCTTCTTGATGTCAGTGGGAATAATTCTTAAAAGCCATCTTTTATACAGCTAATTTTTTTCTTCCTATTGCATTGAGGCATCCGGGTATGATGGTGGGACAGTTAGACCTTTCATTCTCTGGGCTGTGGGAGCCTGTGAAGCCTGTCTGCTGAGTGTTTCCAAACTCAAGTCCTATAGAACATGGGGCCCGGGAAATGGTCTTCAAAATGTAAGTTCAGTGGTCAAATATTTTTGGAAGATGTGGCACGCTATATCCAGCCTGGGAGGTCCCAATGCATATAGGCAGATTAAAGGCATGGAGAAGTCCTACAGCAAGAAACCTGTTTCATCCAGGGTTTCCTAAATTTATTTGGTCAAGGAAACCCATTTCTGCATTTCCCACATCCTTTGGCAAGTGCTATTATAGACAATAACAGCCCCTTCCAGGAGCGTGGTATCTGCTTTGGTTTGGATATGGTTTAAGCGTGCCCCTCCACGTTTTGTGTGCTGGAAGCTTGGTCCCCAGTGTTGTGGTGAGGTGGTGAACCTTTAGGAGGAAATGTCTAGTGGAAGGTAATTAGGACCTGGGGCTCTGCCTTGGAAGGATTAATACTGTTCTCATGCAGCGGATTAGTTTCCATAAGAATGTGGAAACTTGGTACCCTTATGAAGCTCTCTTCTGCACATACTTGCTCACCACTCTAGCTTGCACTCCCATCATTGTGAATCTGTCAGGAGACCCTCACCAGAGCCAAGCAGGTGCTGATGCCATGCTAAACATACCTCTTTTCTTTACACACTACTTGGCCTCAGCTACTTTGTTGTAGCAATACAAAATGAACTAAGACAGCACCTAATATTTTACACTTTGTTAGAACAGTACTGTGAGCAATTTGTGTTTTATAGGTAATGGCACTGAAGGGTGGAGATGTTGATGACTTGTACCAGAGAAGGCAGCTGGTAGGAGGCAGATGAAAGTTGTGAAAGTTGTGTCTCTGATTTATAGGGTGAGATCTTATTGCCAAACTTTATGGTCTTTTTTTTTTTTTTTTTTTTTTTTAGAGGTCATTTGCAAGCTTCTAGTTGGGTCTAGAAAATGCACCCCCCCCCCACACACACACACATACACACACACAGGTCACATTAGAGTCAAGTTATTATTACTACAAACAAACACCATGGAGTGTGTGTGTGTGTAGAGGGGACTAAGTAATAAAATTCCTGTTTAGTGTAGAGGGAGCTTCACATACTTCACAACCATCCTGAGAGGTAACCATCATGGCTCCTATTTAGTAGAGGAACACACAGAAGCTCAGAGAGGTTAGGTGGCTTTCCAGGGCCATACCAAGATGCTTGGCCAGTTTTTACATTTGTGTTTGATTCTAAAAGCATTCTTTGTGCTCCTACCCCACTACCTTTTTCTAGTGAAGGGCACCATCTGTCTCATCCTAGAGCCAATAGTGAGCACTAGATTTATCTGGATGCCTCAGAGGATTAGCCTGGTGTGTGTTCCAGAAGGTGGTTTAGATAAGAGTGGCTCTTCCCATAGGTTCAAGAAGCATGAGTGTTGAGAGTTAGTAACTCTGTGCTCAAAAGAGATCAAAGGGAGTTTGTGCTTAAATGACTTGACAGTGTTTTGCCCAACCCGGAAAAGTGGATTTGGGACTTTATTCCTCAAATGGAAAGAATGGTTGGTGCCTTATAAGGGAGCTGAGCAAAACTATGCAAGACAGGGCCTGGTGATTCTTCAGGCCAAGAAGCTGCTAGTATAGGAAAAGCCATGGTAGGAGGAGGAAGACTAAGGCTTCAGTCTGGGCTGCACCCTCAGAGTGAGATCTGGGCATGACTCTTAACACCCCTTGGCCTCAGATCCTTTGGAAAATAAAGGGCTATGAGAAGATGCCCAGAGGTGAGTTTCGGTATGGAGGCTAGAGGGACCCATTATCAAGTCTGGATTATGTCCTGTTACCCAGCAGAGGACAGTTTGGTGACCCCAGCCTTCTAAAATGAAAACAAGAGGGGGAGTTCCAGACCTTATTTCTATCAGAAAGAGCATGTGGGCCACAGAGGGACCACAAGAAATGCTGGGACCTGAGAACTTGGGGTGCCTTCCTCCTTTGGTTACTGGGTTACTTGAGTCTGTGTCCCTGGCAGGGGATTTGCAGAGGGCTTGTTGGTTATTTTTAGGGGGATAGTTGGTGTAGAGTCACAGGACCATGTTGCTTTGTACCTGAAAACCCATCTTCCAGCCCAGCTTGGGCAAGGAGGACCCTCAGGGTAGGCAGAGGGAGGGAAGCAGAGCGAAGTCCTGACACTTGTGAGGGGAAAGCAGATAGAGCTACTTGCCAGCCTAGGCCTGTAAAGGAGACTGGATCTGAGCAGCAGAAGTTTCCAGAGGCTTCCATGATGGGAGATTGGCTTATGTGACTTCTCAGCTCCCTCGGCTCCCATGTTATACGTTGACTTCATTTCCCTGCCTTCTGTGAGCAACGCTGAAAACACCAGCACCACAGATGAGCTCAGACTTGAGTGTGACTCACTGAAGAGTCTGGGCTGCCAGGCCTCAGACAACCAGATCGCAATCAGCTCTCTCCCCGGCCCCACACCTGTGAGGCCTCCCCCAGGGGTAGCTCTTGGTCTCCTGCCCTTATTTCCATGGGGTAAACACAGGGTGAAAGTGTGGGTCAGGGCCCACAGAGACCAGATTTCAGATTTCATGAGGGCCTCCCAGGGACCACTGACAGTTTGACGAAGAGGTTCAACAGAGGAAGGTTGTTCTTTAGGCCCTGTTACTATTTGGGAGAGAGACGTGAAGGCAGCCACAACTGGATTCCAAAGTGTGGGACATCATCAGTAGCACCAGCTGTCAGGACCCACCCTCAGGTCTCTGTGCCACACCCTCAGAGCAGAGCTCCTCCTTTTCCCACCAGAGAGAGTTCTCCAGCTTTGCCAGCACTGGTGCTGGAGGCCCCAAACACTGAAGCTTAAATGCTTCATCTCCAGGGGAGACCGACCTGTGGGCCAAGGCTGAGGCTGTAGCTTGGAGGTGAGCTTGCAAGCTCCCAGAGGACAGGGACCAGCCTAGAGAGCCCTCCACCCAGTAGTCTCTTCATGAAGTTGTTGAATGACTGATTAGTGAGGAGGGATGGCACATAGCAGTCACTGAGCATCATGGGAGATCTTGGGAAAGCAGAGGTTTTTGGACCTGGTTTTGAAGAGGGAAAGGTAGAATGAGGAGGGAGTCCTTACTGAGCACCTACTATGGGGAACAGATACTGTGATTGCCTTCTTTATGAGCAGAGGCTTGAGAGGATAAGTGCATCACCCTGATGGCCATTTGTAAGTGACAAAGTCAGCTGCATAAAACTAGGTCCTCAGACTTACTTGCCTTATGTGGTTAGGCTTATGTGACTTCTCAGCTCCTTCGGCTCCCATGTTATACGTTGACTTCATTTGTGGTTATTTCCCCAATTTCATAAGGAATACTGAAACCCAGCAAAGCAAATTTGTAGAAGGCAAAATGGAGACTGGAATCCAGGACTCAGTCCTCAGTGCTACGCTCCTGAGGACCACTTCCCTGACTGCCTGATGTTCTTCTGTCACAGACAGCTCCCTGAGGCATTTCCCATTGGCTGGGTCTGGCCCTGCCCTGCAGCCCTCATCTTCTCCCTCATCTGTTCATGCCACACCTTCAGGGAGAGCAGACATCTGGTCCACAGCTGGCCTACGCAGGGCCCATGCAACTCTATGGCAGGGAATGTGGGTTTCATGTGTTTATTTTTCTTTTCTTGCTATAACAAAATTGGATAATGAGCCTGATGATTGAAGTCCCAGCCAGAGAGTGGGCAGGAGTCCTGGCTCTGTCACTGGCTTGGACTGTGCTATTGCCGTGCCCTCTCTGGGTCTGGTTGCTCCCATCCATAGCACAGGAGGTTGCATGAAATGACATCTGAGATCTTCTCCCAGCACTCATCTTCTAGAAATCTACGTGAAACAGGTCAGCATGCATGTACCAGAAGAGTCAAATATGCTCTCCCTGTTCTGAACTCCAAAAATTAAATATGCACAAAACATTTTGATGTTTAAATCAAACCTAGGCATTTTCTATTCCCTTTATTTTTATACTTGAATGAATTTTTCAGAAGTCTTCATTTTGTGAGAAAAATGTTTTCTCTGAACAAATGCACAGAATTTCAAATTCTTTTTGTTATTTGCATACATTTTTAAAAAATAAAAATTAATAAATGGGTTGAAAAAAGTGACCTGACTATGAAAGACTTTCTGGGGTCCCCATTGATCTCCATTTTGTTATGGTTCATTTTATGTGTCAACTTGGCGAGGCTCTGATGCCCAACTGCTTGGTCAGATACTAGTCCAGATGTTGTTGTGAAGATATTTGTGGATGTGATTAACAGTTATAATCAGTTGACTTTAAGCAAAGTAGATTACCTTCCATAATGGGGGTGGACCTCATCCAATTCACTGAAGGCTGTAAGAACAAAGACTGTGTTTTCCCAGAGAAGAAGGGATTCTTTCCTGAGATTCAGCAGTAGCCCTACCTGCATCTGAGTTTCCAGCATGCCAACTGCCCTGTAGATTTTGAACTTGCTAGCTCCCATAAGCCTGTTAGTCAATTCCTTACAATAAATCTCAATCTTTCTATTATCTATCTATCTATATCCTATTGGTTCTATTTCTCTGGAGGACCCTGACTAATAGATATCTGTCAGGTTCACAGATTTTTTTTCCCCCACTAGAAATGTTCTAAAATCTGTTGTTCTTAGACTTTTTCTAGGGGTGTTGTCCTTATTTCCAGGTTGTGCTTTGTCATGGTTGTGAGTTCAGGACTCAAGGGACTTGGGTGTGAAGTCTGCCCTGCTGCTTACTAGCTGGATCCCGATGTAGGGCATGCTCACCCTGGGCCCCAGTACCCTCACTGAGGAAGCAGCAGGTGGGGAGTAGGGTGTGTAAGGATAAAACCTTGCTCAGGGGCTTCTGGGAGGTCAGGTGAGAGACATTAAACCATGGGACACATAGTGATTCAATAAAAAATAAACACTATCAATATTGTTACTATGACTCCTCCTCCATTCCCTCCTTCTCCTTCTATCGTAATTATTAATTGGACTCAAGCAACATTTATGGAGCACTGAACAGCTGCCAGGCCCTATGCTGGGAAGCCAGTGATGGGAGATGAAAGTCAATGTCCTTACCCTTCAGGAGTTTAGAATCAATTGAGAGGAGAAAGCTCAACAGGCTCCATGAGCCACAAGACAAGACAGCATAAATCAAACCTCTCCCAAGACTTTAAGGCCCAACCCAAATCCTATCTCCTTCAGGAAACCTTTCTAGATACCTATATTGGAAATTAATCTCCGGACTCCTTGTCTCCAGGGCCTTTGGCTTATACCTTTCCTGTGGTACTTACCACTATTTACCTTGTATTGGAGTGATTTATGCACATGTCAGCCTCTCCTACTAGAGTGTAAGTTCCTGAGGACAGAAATATTTATGAAAGGCCTTCCTATGACTTTGGCTACTGTATGAAGGACCAATATTATAACATCAATAACCTCCCTCGCATTTTAAGGTGATTTTATGGCAAAAATAATTAGAATTAAATGTAACTTTAAAAAAATATTTTCAGTTTCATCTTCATAAGCAACATTTCTTTCTACGTCCATTGTATAGATACTGTGTGGAAGGCGGAGAGATTGTTGTGTCCTGTACAAGGTCACAGAAGTTAACCACAGGGTGAAGCCCAGAAACTGGCCTGATTGTGCTCAGCACTCTAAGGCTGGCAGCTAACTGGACGTGTCTGTGTCACATGTTCCTAGTCCCATTAAATCACCCTTAGCAAGCAATTCTGCATTCCGCTGCACATAAGCAGTTTAGCTTCCTTGTCATGAGTGTGGTTTAGTAAGTTATCTCCCTGTGTAGACATAAAATGAAGCCAGATGAAACAAATTGCATCTTTTAACTGCCTTTCCAGACTGGTTGTGACTCCTGCCCTGACGATTTTAGGTTGGCAGGGGCTCCTCTGGACCAATTTACCCAACAAAACCATGTGGCTTCAGAGCAATTAGAGTTGGGTGTGCTTGAACTTTCCACTCTTCTTTCCACTCTTCTTCCCTCAAACATCTCAAGGCCTTGTGGCCACATCGAAGAGACACGCTCAGGTTTCTGCTGTTGACAAATGAGGTCACTGAGGTTTTGAAAGGTGGAGTGACATGTGCCCAAGACTACCACTGCCAGGATTCAAATCCTTGTTTGTTCTGATGCTAAAGACTTTCCCTTAGTCCTTCCAAAGGATTCCCTTTTGTGATTGGGATGGAGTGGGAGAGCAAGACCTGACTCTCCCATCAGAATCTTTGGATGATGACCATGACATGACCCATAGTCACTTTTGAGGTTGGTATATACTGCTCTTGGATTTAATATGAGGTGTGTGTTTTCTTCCCCTGTAGCTACACCTGACTAATGAGAGGACTGATGAGTTCTTTCATCCTCTCAACCCCATGCATTTACTTCTGCTGTGGTTCCCACTTGAAAAGTCTTAAAAGACTAAGAACTAAGGCTCCCATTCTTCTGCTAAGATCTCACTGGATTGGGGGTATGGCTTGACTGAATTGAGTGGATGTAATTTTATACTTCAGCAAGACCAGCCTTTTTGCAATGAACAGGGGGAAGAGTCAAAAGCAAAGGATAACTCATAATGAGAGAGGTGGTAGTGGTGAGGGCCAGGTGTGGCCAAGGAATATGCACATTCTTTACTGGGTGGTGAGAGGCCATGCAGGGTTTTGACCAGAGAGTTGTGTCACATGAGATGACTTACATTATAAGAAGGTCAATCTGGCAGGAGAAAGTTAATATTTAAAGTCTGCTTAGTAGAGTATTAAAATAGTCTGATTTTAAGATGATGGGGACCTGGGCCAGAAAAGTAGCTATGGGTTGGAGAGGAGAAATAAATTGAAGGGAATATGGATAGGTGGACTAGAATTATTTTCCTTTGAAGTCTCAATAAAATATGACATAGCATAGGAGAAAGCAAATAGAATGAGGCGGGCAGTCTGGATTATGAATCTTAGCTCAAATCTCAGTCACCTTTAGGTAAGTGACACTGGGCAAGTCACATAAACTCACTGAGGCTCAGTTTCTTCATCTGTCAAATAGTAGTGTTAGTGGCCAGTCATAGACCTGTTGCTAGAATTTACAGAAACAGCAACTGCATGAAGCCAGCCACCCTGTAGATGATTGGTCAGTGCTTGCCATCATAAAAACAGGGTTGGAGAGCAGCTGAGCAAATCCCTGGTCTAGAAGCTTTGCACTTCTCTTCCTTGCTGGCTGTTTGAACTTGGGAAGATGACTGGACCTAGGTGAATCCCTCCACCATGGGAATAATAATGGTCATCTCAGATCTGTAATAGTGAATTTTAAAGTAGATAAATGCATGTGAGGTGGCTAGCCTGTGATGGGCACGTGTGAAGCACCCTGGAAAAAAAGTAGTTTCTATTATCACCATTATGAGTGCCTGATGCATACTGTGGTTGGCTGAACAAACTTCCCTTCCTACTCCATTTCTCCCTTTTCCCCCTCATACTATAGAATCTCAAAAAACAAGAACAAAAACAAAAACACAACTATTTTTCCCAGCCTCCTTTGCAGCTAGACGTGGCCATATGACAGGGTTCTGGCTAAGAAGACATGAGCACATGTCTGCTGGGGTCTGGATGCCCCTATTTTCATGATTAAATCAGAGACACAGTCCTCTTCTCTTCCTTACTCCTGCCTGAAGGTGAGGGATGATGTCTGAGACTTGGTCAGCCAACTCACAATCATGAAGAAAAGGCTGAGAGAATCATGAAGATGCCACTCCAACACTGGGAAGCCACTCCTCTACACCAGTGCCAACAACAACCACACTTTTTTTTTTTTTTTTTTTTTTTCAGGCTCCTCGTTAAGGTAAAGAAAACAAATCCTTCATGCTAAGGCTCTGCCCTTGTGTTTCCTGTATACTTGTGGCTGAACAAAGCCCTAATTAATGGAAGACATAAGGAGGAAAGAGTAGGAAAATGTTAGGCAGTTGTGGGTAGCATCATTCCCACTGAAGGAAACTGTTCTGTGGCTCCATACAGGCTCCGTGCTCACCTCCTTCTTATAGGGATCTTACTAACCAGAATCCTTCCTGGCAGCTCAGCCCCTCTAACTCCATCTCTGTGTGAATGAATCCTTCAAGGCTCAGCCCAGTGCCCTTTATCTATGAATGATCTCTATCTCTCCAAGTAGAGTGAATCATTCCTATTTAATCTCTATTTTAAGTGTTTTTCTCCCCAAATCATATTCTCAAGCAGCCATGCAGTTGGTTAATGGGGCCCATAGCTTACCACCTCTAGTAGAAACTAAGCTCCTTCACAGACAGTATCTCTGAATGGGCTAGGGCATGTCAAGTGCATGGCACAATCCTACAAAAATATCAGGTAATATCATTATCATTATTTTGTATTTCAACTATTTGGCCTGTTCATTTGACAAATGTGTGTGTTAAGAATCTACTGTGTTAATAGTGTTAATAGGATAAGCTCTGAATGACAGTTTGTGATCTTTGGGACAATTTACTGAATTTTTGTGTCTTTCAAATAGGAATAATAGATTAGCAAATAGGGATATTATGAGGAAAATTGAGTGTATACACACATCCTGTACACAACAGTGCAGGACACATAGCAAATACTCAAGAAATACCAATTGTTGTTGTTGTTATTTACCAGGCTATTAGTCTCTAAGTATTTACCTATTCCTACCATATAGCAGGACCTCAACAAATGTTGAATAAATAACTGGTGAATAACTTGTGTATGTATACTTCTGAAATGTTTAAAAACCTCCAAATGAAACTAATTTAAATTCATATATACTTAAGTATATTAATGTTCATGAATAATTCACATTAACAAATATGTGTTTTTAAATTAATTTTCTTTGGAGATTACATTGAGAATTTCACAACAGCTTTTGAAGTAATTGGAGAAGCACCAGCAAGTACCACAAAGTCAGGAACAGCAATGATATAGGTCAATTAGGGAAGGCATTGCTTTAAAACTCAACAGCTATCTACTCTCTACCAGCTCTGGGTTAGCACTGAGGGAGGCCCCACCACCTCAGTCTCCAGAATGAAAGTTGACCCTTTCCTCTGGACAACAGGGACCCCAGTCTGAGTCCAAGCATAAGCTTCCTTTACAACCACCTGCCACAAGCCTGGGTTCTTCAATCAGAAGACCTGGCTGCTGACCTCATCCTGCTACCTGCTAAGTGCACAATCTCCCTGGACCTCAGTTGACCACATACAAAATGGAGTGATGAGGACATCCCTCTTACTGAGCAATTGTGGAATTCATCTGAGTTAATCAAAGGAAAGTTCCCAGCACAGAATGGAGAACAAGGCGCCTGCTCAGTAGATGTGAACTGGCCCATTATCCCAGGTCACCCAACGGTACAATCACTCTGTGCTCTCCATTGGGTTCCTTCAACACAACATGACCTTGCACCTGTTCTCCATACTGCTCAGTCCACTTTCTTCTTTTCCACTAAATAAACTCTACTTGATTCATCAAGAGCCACCACAGAGGACACTGTGGTAAAGTGCATAGCATGATATGACAATGCACACTCAGGGTTTAAAATCTTTTGGGGTAAACAATAGTACCTCAAACAATAGCAATAGATAATGCTATGAGTGATAACACCTAAAAGACCCCTTTCCAAAGCATGCATATATCCTACTGGTCTAGGGTGCTTGACATGTCTTTTTATTTGCCATTTAATCTAAGTGTGTTTGTCAGCTTTTCCTCACTGTGACAAATACCTGAGAAAAACAACTTAGAGGAAGAAAGGTTCATTTGGGCTCATAGTTTCAAAGGTCTCAGTCCACGGTCGGCTGGCTCCAAAGAAGAAAAATCATGGTGGAAGCATGTGGCAGAGGAGAGCTTCTCAGCTCATGGCAGCCAGGAAGAGGAGAAAGGAGAGAAGATGGAAGAGAAGAGAAGGGGACAGGGGAAAGAGCGAGGCTAAAGATTTAAAAAAAAAGGACCCATTTCCCTCAACTTCGCTCCACCTCTTAAAATTTCTACCTCCTCCCCATAGTCCTATCAAATTCTTAATCCATTAGTGGAGTAGTCCACCGGTGAGGTCAGAGATCTCATGATCCAATCAATTCCCAAGAACCCCACCTCTGAACTTTGCTGCATTGGGAACCAAGCCTTCACCACATGAGACTCTAGGGAACACATCATATCCAGACTCACACAAGTGAGTGAGTGCCAGCGAATATCAGGGATGAGAGTCCTGCTCCTTTGAAGTGAGGTGGAGTGTCAGGTCCTTGCTGAGTCAGGGAGGGGACTAATATTTGTTAAGTACCCACTGTGTGTCAGCACTGTTTGAGTGCTAGGTATGTTCTCATGTTTAATCCTTACAACAATCCTATAGGGTAAACAGTGGCATTCATTTCACACGGGAGGCAATGGAAGCACAGAGATGTCATGTTACTCGCTTGAGCTTACACAGTCAATATGCAGTGGCCTTGGATTTGAGCTCAGGTCTCTGCTGACGGGGTTGCACGTGTCACAAGGTTTTGCTGGAGAGGAGACAGGGCAGCATGGAGTCGGAGGAGTGCACAAAAGAGAGAGTGAGGGGCTAGGGCAACAGGAAAGCTAAACTTTTTATCCTTGCCAAACTTATGAGAGACTGATCCTGACTACATATCAATGAAAGAGGGAAAATATTTTGTGCATGCTCATTTTATTTGCAGTGTGGGAATTACTGGGTCATGGTCACACTGAAGTGTTTCATTTGTCAACTAAATGGGTCGTCTTCTTCGTGTAAATTTATGGAATGCTGGAAAGTCTACCATAGGATTTCCTAATTTGAAATCTAAATTTCAGCATGTGAGTTGTCAGGCTTCAGGTAAGTGAATTGACCTCATCGAGCCTCAGTGGCTTTCCCTCAAACCGAGATTATTGATGACAGAAACCCAGACGACCATAATGAGAGACTATAAAATGAGGTATGAGTAGGAGTGTGTACATGACCCATCACTTAAACTGGGACACTTGAGAAGGGTGTGTGGGGTCCTAATAAGAATTATGCTGGGAAAACAGGTGTGAACTGATAACACTTAGAGCAAACTGGAATGTATTGTCACACCAGGTACTGTCTACAAGAAGTGTCTAGCACAGTGCCTCACATCGCAAGCACCTGCAAATTCTCTTTCCTACTTGTATTTTAGGCACCATTCCAAAATTAAGCTACATTGTACCATTTAAAAATTTCTGAAGACTTAGATTCACAAGTGAATATGCCTCAGCCAAAGTTCTTAGTCACCACACACTCATGTTCTCATGTCTGGCAGACCACACTGAGCCTGGAGAGACTACCAAAGCAACACAAGAGGCTTCTCAGTGTGTAAGGAGAGGGCAGCTTAAGAGTGTGTGTTCACAGGAGACAGGAAGGGAGGGGTGTGCTGCAGACTATTTAAAAACAAACAGAAAACCATCACATCCCAGCTTCAGATCCCAAGATAGAAGGGGGACATCAGGAAATGGAAGGGGACAAGTTAGAATAGTCTACTTACTAACTTAGGGGTGAAAAATAGATAAAATATTCCAGCAAGTTGATACATCTTCAGCAATTACTGAAAAATACTGTGGTGGATACAACAAGGGATGAAGGCAGAAATCCTAGGATTTGTTCTTCCTGACAAACAGTGGGTTCTTAATAAATCTTAGGATTTTTTCCCCTTCACTTCTTTTGCAGTAAGGATTGGTAAAGTAATCTGAGGAGCTGATTTGTAGTTTATACCTGTGGCCCAACAGCTTCTGGGGAAGAAGCTGATGATTCCTAATGCTGGCTAATCTAGGATGGACCATTCCCTTTCCTCCCCTCCCCTCCCCTCTCCTTCTCTTCCCTTCCCTCCCATCCCCTCCCCGTCACTCCCCTCCCCTCCCCATCGCTTCCCTCTCCTTCCTTTCCCTTCCATTTCCTTTCCTTCATCTATCCTCCCCTCCCTCCATCTCTCCCTCCCCTCTCTCCATCTCTCCTTCCTTCCCTCCATTCCTCCCTCAGATATTTATTGAACTAAGAACTTAAGATGTGGTGATGAATAGACAGACTTCTAATTTGTCAGAAAAGACAGACAACTGAGCAGAAAATTAACTACAATTATAGTCAATGCCCTGAGGTCAGAGCATTCCTTATCAAAGGCCCCTGGATTTTGGTATGTTTGACGCAGCCATGTGGCTATCCACAAATCCCTTCCACATGTCCAACACTGCACTCATACTCTTCCCCCATGTCTTGTCGTACCTGTCACAGGTGATGGTCTCACTTTTCACCTCCCAACCCAAACTGGAAGAAGCCTCAGGGTTGCTTCCACCTTCATCCTGTACTCCCTCCCTCCCATTCCATGCGGTCTTAAGTTGTGGCTTTCCCTGACACCTCTCTCTCTCTCTCTCTTTCTTTCTCTCTCTCTCTTACACACACACACACACACACACACACACACACACACACACACACTTCTTTCCTTCCTCATTGACATTAGTCATGACTAATGGCATCACCTCTATGCTCTATCTAATTTTGCCAGAATTGCTTTCTCAAAGTTAAGTCCTGATTATATCTCTGCCTTGCTAAAATAAAAAGAGCCCATGTTGATTACCTATCTTCTCATCTGAATGACTCAGTTTGGTATTTAAGTTCCACCACACAAAAATCCCTGACAACTTTGTTAGTCTAGCTCCAGCTCCAATGCTAACTTGAGTTAAGCCCAAGATGGTACAGAGACAACACCAGCATGCTCTGGATGGAGCCTGAAGCCAGGTCTGCTCCATCCTGTAAGAAGCACACCCTGGAAGAGGTCTGCTGTGTGTGCTACACTTTTCAAACCCTTCCAGGAACTGTAAATTCTCAACCTCACACCATCCTGGGATTGCCCGACAGAGGTAGGTTGGATTCATTGAGTGTCTATGTGCTTCGTTATTGTGCTAGGCACTTAAAATACATTGTAATACCACTGTAATGATGAGAGCATGATTTTGGGTAATTTCTGATTATTACCGTCTCCAGTATCTATAGCAGGGCTTTGCGTATAATATTTGTTGAATAAATAATTTGTTAACTCCCCATTTATGGATGTGAAGACTGGGCCCAGAGAGTTAGGTAGTAGAGTAAGAATTCAAATGCAGGGCTGGGGGTGTGCTCAGTGGCAAAGTGCTTGCCTGGCATATGTGAGGCACTGGGTTCCATTCTTAGCACTACATAGAAAAATAAATAAAATAAAGTTATCAACAACTAAAAATATTTTTTAAAAAGGATTCAAATGCAGATCTTTTCAGCTCCCAAGAACCTGACTTTTACCTACACTGCAGTGCACAGTGCAGAGGAGCAGAGCTCTGTGGAAAATGGGATTTTCTAGGAAACCTCTTGGGAGAGTGAGGGTAAGGTGGTGCAAGTTCTCACCATTAGCTTTTGGGTTGCATTAGAGATGTGAGGGGAGGGGAGTGAAGAGGAGGGAGGAAGAGGGAGAGAGGGAATGTGTCTGTGTGTGCATGTTTGTGCATGAGCTCAGTAGATTGGTAGGGGGAGGGAGGAAAGGATCTCTGAGTTGAGATAGCAATGATAGCTCTGGAAAGTTCATCATGGATAGGGAATGGAGAGCTCCCTTTCCCTTGCATAGCCCGCCACCCACATACACTTGTTCATTTATCATCAATGACCAAAAAAAAAAAAAAAAAAAAAAAAAAAAAAAGAAAAATTCAGTAAGAAAACCAAG
This sequence comes from Tamias sibiricus, assembly GCA_025594165.1. Taxonomy (NCBI): domain Eukaryota; kingdom Metazoa; phylum Chordata; class Mammalia; order Rodentia; family Sciuridae; genus Tamias; species Tamias sibiricus. The sequence goes on from CM046657.1 coordinate 76,079,991, forward strand.
TCTATGTTTAACTTGCTGTATCAGAATAAGAGAAACATGTCTACTAAATGCCTTCAGTGAAAAAAAAAAAAAAAAAAACAACAACTCCTGCAGCATCTCCAGTCAGACACCGTCCACCCCTCATCCCTCCACATCTATCATCTATTTACCCATTTGAGTAATGGGAGGAATAACCAGCTCCATAATCAATCTCATTTTCCCTGAATGTTTGCAGTTAAAAATCATTTGCATTTCAACAATGGTCCAGCAGTCCCTTATCCCATCCATCAATTTGAATGGGAAGTTGGTTGTCCAATTTCCATCTGATCTCTAATTGAATAACTGCATGTCATCAACACAAATGTGCAGTTTGGCCTAGAGCTTGTTTGGGGGGCTTGGCTTCTTTCCTAAAGAGTTTCCAATTTTCAGTTTATATTGCATACACATATAGTGTGTGGAGAATGGGTTTAAGTGGAGAGATAGAGAGAGAGAGAGAAGAGAGAGGGTGGGAGGGGAAGAGAGAGGTGTGACTGGGGGTGAGAGTGGGAGAGAAGTAGAAATGTAGCAGTTGGAATTGCAGACACACACACACTGCTAATTAAAATGGGAAAATAAAATTCTTTCACTTGGGGCCACAGGCAATGAATGTTCCTTGAAAAAAAATAAGTGAAGCCCCTAATACTCAGAGATTTGCAACTGGATAATAACTTTGCAAAATGTGACTGACAGTTACCAGATTATCTCCCTAATCACACCTTTATTTCTATTAAGCAGGGCTTATTCTCTCAGCAGGTTTCAAACATGTGTTAATGCTGAACCTCCCATAGCTGAATCAAAGAGCTGTATCGACTGGAGCTTTATGGAGGGGCTCTACAAATAGGAACATTCCAGGGAGAGGGGCAGAAAATGGGTGTGGAGCAAACATAGCTTCCATTTGCTCTGGTTGCAACAAATGCCTCATTCCTCAACCCGTGAAAAATGTCAGGAGCATCCACAGGAGAAAGATGAGCAATGTAGGGGAAGGCATGCAAACCAACAAACCCTGCAGAGATTTTGTCTCAATGAAATTCTGGGACTCCAAAGCCTGTTATTTCAAAGGATGAATCCTCATAAGAGAATGATTAGAGTTTATTTTATTATATCATTTATTATGAGTGTTCTTTTTCTTAATGTATAAGCACTCATGATAGTGAACCTGGCAGTGAACTCTCTGAAAGAGGAAAGTATCCAGAGTCCCAGTCTCTGTGGTTTAAAATCTAGCGCCTGTGAAAGCTAAGCTACCTTAGGAGTTAGGAACTTCTTCCCAGTAATTTGCCCAAGAAGAAGAAAGGAAAATAGACCCTCTTGAGAGTCTAGATGAGTTTCTCTATGTGTATGCAAACGTGATCAGTCTGCACTCTTTACTAAGTATCACTACCCCATGCAAAGAGGAAACTGAGCCTGGGGGTGGGGAGCCCACACCTTCTCTTTTCCAACTCTCCTCAATTGCTCCTGCTTCTCTCCAGGACCCTGATTCATCACTGACTGACTAAGGCTGGGCTTTTGCCTTCAGGGGAAAAGACTAGGGCTGGGAAACAGCTCAGGAATGCCAGTAGCAAAGAAAAACATCCCTTCCAGGAGCAACGACCTTTAACCTGTGAGCTTTGGTTCATCTCCTGTTTATAGCCTCTTCATGATGGAGGTAGGGTCTGGAGTTGGTGATGGCTGTTTTTCTGTCCCTCACTCTGGCTGAGACCATAAACTAATCTATTTCTTTTCAGAAAGAAAAAAAAAAAAATCTGAAGCATTTTCAGGGAAGGGTGAGTGAGGGAGGGTCTGGAAGCCAAGGTCATCAGGAGTGGAAGGACCGCCTCAGGGGAACTCTGTCACCATCCTGTCCTATCTGCTCCTCAGCCAGCCTTTCTTGTTCCAGGGAAGAGCTCTTCACACTTCCTTCTGGGCTCCCACTGAATTCGGGTCAGATCTCAATTGTGCCAGATCAGTGTATGTTGTCATGACTTTCAGGCTCTCCCCTCCCGACTGCTAGCTGCTGAAGACGGTTTTACTTACCAAGGCAGCCCCATCTTTGGTGTATGATAAATTCTTTTGCCAAAGGAAGGAGTGGAGTTGACACTCTGTTTCACAACTGCTATTTTGTTTCCTAGAGTCCCCTGAAGAGAGTTCCTGCTTATTGAAAAGGCCTCATATCTATAAATCACCCAAGAAATCATTCAATGTGCTGCAGAAGCAGAAAGGGAAGCCTCAGAAATGTTTATGTGGCTCTTGCGATGTTGAGGGGATGAACTGGATTTGAAACAAAAAGCCTGACTTTTTTCAATCCCAGCCCTATAGCTGAACAACTGAGCTGTTCTATACAAGCCACGTCCTAAATCTTAAATCCTCAGAGTGTGTTGGATTCAAAGAGTAGATTCCAACTTGTGTATATATTTCACCATCCCAGGGTGTCATTGCAAAGGATCTGGTTATCTACAAGGGCACCGTTACTAGTCAGGGTTCGCTAGAGGAACAGAACCAACAGGAGACGTATCTGTGATTATAAAAAGGGGATTTATTGGATTGGCTTACACTACCCAAGCTTGATAGTCCCACAATGGCTGTCTGCAGGCTGTAGAGCTGGAGGAACCAGTAGCTGCTCTGTCCAAGAAGCTGAAGCCTCAGAACAAGAGGGATCAACAATGATACCCCAGGAGGGACTGAAGGCCTGGGAACTACCTAGAGAGTCCCTGGGTAGTCTGCTCTGGAAGAGCGAAGGAGCTGGAGTCTGATGCCCTCAGGTGATCGCAGCAGCAATTAAGAACATGCTCAAGAAGAATCAAGATTTCATTTATTGCTTCCTTGTTCTTCTCTGTTCTATTCAGACCTCCAACAATTGGACAATGTTGCCCACACTTAGTGTGAGCCTATACCTCAGTTTTCTGTCCCACATGCCAATCATTCTTGAAACACCCTCATGGAACCACCCAGAAGCATCTTAGGCATACGTATCTCTTGATCCAATCAAGCTGACAAGTCAGATTAACCATCACTGGCACCAAGGATCATGGACCACTGTGATCTTGTAATAAGCTATATATTTGGTCTTCTTCCCCTTTTCCTGGCATATAGCTCCTAAAAATCACTGGAACTTCAAAATGATAAGAGTTTTTGTGTTCTGGGCAATGGACTGATGTCTGGTAGCCCCTATGTAGCCCGGGGGTGTGGGGGATAGTCATCAGAAAGACCAAGGCAGGGTTAGAGAATTGAGACTTTCAGCCCCACCTTTCAACTGCTGGAGAGGAACGAAGTGCTAAAGGTTGAGGTGATGATGTGGCCAATCATGCTTGTACCATGAAACCATCATATAAATCCCAAAGGACAGGGCTTTGTGGGCCTCTTGATAGGTTAATCCATGGAGGTTTCTGGATGGTGGTGACCCAGGGAGGGCATGGAAGCTCTGAGCCACTTCCTACATGCCTTGTGCTATGCAATACTGTATCTGAATTCTTTGTAATATCCCCTAAAATAAAACACTAAACATAGGTATTTCACTGAGTTCTATGAGCTACTCTAGCAAATTAATCTAACACAAGGAGGGGGTTGTAGGAACCCTGATTTATGGCTGGTTATGGCATAGGTAAGACAATCTGTAGTTTGCAATTGGCATCTGAAGTAAGAGGCTGTCTTGGGGACTGAGTTATCAACTTATGGGTCCATTTTTATTTATTTATTTTTTGCTAGGAATTGAACCCATGGCATTCCACATGCTAGTCAAGTGCACTAAGGTATACTCCCTAGCCCAACCTGTGGGATCTGATAGTATTTCCAGGTGGGCAGTGTTTTGTATCCATGACATAAACACAAGCTCCCATGTTTATGAAAAGAGTATGACAGTATTTAAGCTGTGTAGAGGCAATATTTTTAACATCCAAAAATATTACCTGTTCTCACTCTTGAGTGGAAGATCCTAATCTATTATTATCAATCAAAAATATTTAGAAACTAACTTCTTCTAATAGATGAGGCAAATTTGGGGGAAAATTAAAACTACTGAACAAGCTGCTCTGGGAGTCATAAATGGATTAAAAGGACATCATTTTCCAGAGGTATTTGCCAAAGTCCAATTCAAGGAACTGTAATAGTCAAATAGGAATTTTAACTCCAGGACCTAATGATCTAAGAAGCAATGCTTAAAAACTTTTCAGCAATATTTACTTCTATATATTTCTACTAATGATATGAATTTGGAAAATACAGAAAAACTGAAAAGAAGAAACTATCATTAATCTACATGCAGCATTTTACATGATTGCGTATATCTGTTTTTCTGTGCTTGGAAATTTAAAATTGATTTGCATCATTCATGATGCTTTCTCTTAAAATTTTTATTATATATTAGACACATTTAAAGGGCTGTAGGTAAGGTACATACAAGTTACAAAGCACAGAATCAAGGAAGAGCCATGATCCAACTTATGAATTCAAATGTTTCCAATATGATCAAACTGTGTGCTCCTCCCAAATTTCCCCAAGTGGTAACTATGATAATTTTTTTTTCATTTCTTTGATTAAAAAATTAAAAATTTCCTTAAACAATATTGTGATTTTATTTTAGCTTATTTTAAGTCTTGCAATAGTGTCACCTTACTTTTTTCTAAAAGATTATTATTATATTTTGTTCAATTGTACATTTATAAGATTTATTCAAATTATTATACATAACCATATTTTAATTTTTCACTTATATATAATATTCCATTATGTGAATTGCTGTATTTTATCTATTCTCCTACTGATGAGCAATTAAGTTGTTTTAAGTTTTCTTCTTTTTTTTATTTCAAACAAATTCTGCCGTGTCAATTCTTACATTCATTTCCTGGTACATGTGTGTAGAAATTTTTCTAAGGTACATATTTGTAGTGGACTAGGTCATAGGTATGTATATATAAAATACACAATTGTTTTTTATAAATCAGTGATATTCTATTAGCAATATAGTATAATAGTCTCCGTTTCTTGACATCCGTAACTATGCCAATATTTTCTAATATTGGTATTTTTCATTTCCTTGTGTTTATACAGATCTCATTTTGGTTTCCATTTGCATTTCATTAATTACTTTAGAATGTTTGTTGGACATTTTTGCTCCCCTCTCTGTGACATACCTGTCTAAGTGTCCATTTGTCTATTGTTTTGATTCCTTTCTCTTCTTGGCAGGTAGCTAACATTACTGATTAGTAAGGGATGTTTCCTTTACTTTAACAGCATTTACAGCATCATCTTCATTCTCTGACCAGAACTTATTTGTGATTTACTTCTCTCTTGCTGTCTCATACTGCTGAAGCTTTAAAGCCAAATAGTCACTTTCCTAGATCCCCTGCAGTTAGGAGTGGCTTTGTGACTCATTTCTGGGGAGACATCATGGAGGCGTAAGTCTTCTGTGAGTGCAGATGAGAAAACTTTTGCTTTCCTAATAAAACACTGCAGGTGCACTATTATAGTCCTACTCCATCCTTGCTTAGCCTAGGTGAATGCAGGTGTGATACTGGGAGCTTTAACAGCCAAACCAAGGGAACAGGAGAAAGGGCTGGGCAGTTTATAAAATCCTGACCATTCTTATGCCCATCCAACCCAACCATCTGGTTATGTGATCTAAAAAATTTACTGATTTGCTTCAATACTGTAAATACAACTTACTGTTTATCAAAACAGCAGTCCTGACTGATAGAGCATCTTTTATCTGTTAGTCCTCAAACAGTCATATCTAGCAGTGTGCCCTCCACCCCCAGTAATCAAAAAATTCCACAGTTAATTTTATTAATTCAGAGTACAAAATTCTTAAGCTGGTTTGAATGGCCTGACCGCTGCCTTCTTCTTTACCCTTTTGGTACCTATGCTGTTTTTCATTCACTGAACTTCACCTGCTTGCCCCCTTCATCATAATCCATGGAAGTACTAAATTCTTTCCTACCTTATGACCTTCAAGCATACTATCTTGTTGCCTGGATTCCCTTTCCTTTAACTTTTCTCACCTGTGATCATCTTGTCATAAAGCAGATTGCAGTTTTCCATGCTAGGTTTTGATTTCCACCTAAGGACTCTGTCACTTTTGCTCTGAGTTTTATACCCAGCCGAGCTGAGCTCAGCCAAGGGACAGTAGCACTCATAAGTGCCTGGTTGGATAAACAGGTGATTATCTTGTGTGCCATCTGGCTGTGAAAAAACATCTCTTCTTCAGTTCTCCTTAACTTCCCAAGCCTCAAGGTTTTTGCATCTAGATGAGGAAATAATTGCTCCCTCTCAGAATAGCTTGAGGATTAGCCATGAGCCCTGAGAGTGCGCGTGTGCATGCTTAGTTCCTGGGAATGAAGTCATTTGTCTCTGGTAAGTGGGAGGTTTATTTCTCTAAGCAGCAAAGTTTCCTTCTAATTTCTGTTCTTCTGACTTTAAGAGTAATATTTGGTATAATTATTAGTATTAGTATCTGTAACCAATATTTGCTGAGCCCGTGCTCATGTACTTTATATGCCAAGTACATTAAAAATATGACATGATTTCTTATGATGAGGTAGGTTTTATAATTATTCCTTTTTTTACATTTGGAAAACAAGGCTGCAAAAGCCAACTGCAAGCCTCTTGGGGTTCTCATCACCTGTGCACAGCACATACCCAATGGAACTCTGCTTGGTTAGTAACTATCTACCCGAAGCCTGCTACTTATGGGGAATGTTCTTTGTATTAGCTTCCTTTTTTTTTTTTTTTTTTTTAAACCAAGAAGAGGCCAAGCAGAGTAAAATGCACTATCAGATTTTTTTTTTTTTTTTTTTTTAAGAAAAACAACTTCCAAAGACTGCTTTGAGGTCAATATGGATTTTCACTCCCATCAAAAAACAAATAATCCAATTGATAAATGGGCTAAGGAATTGAAAAGACACTTCTCAGAAGAAGATACACGATTAATCAACAAATACATGAAAAAATGCTCAACATCACTGGCAATTAGAGAAATGCAAATCAAAACTACTCTAAGATTTCATTTCACTCCAGTCAGAATGGCAGCTATCAAGAACACAAACAACAATAAGTGTTGGAGAGGATGTGGGGAAAAAGGCACACTCATACATTGCTGGTGGGACTGCAATATGGTACAACCGTAATGGAAAGCAGTATGGCTATTTCTTGGGAAAATGGGAATGGAACCACCCTATGACCCAGCCATCCCACTCCTGGGTCTATTCCCAAAGGACTTAAAAACAGCATATTACAGTGACACAGCTACTTCAATGTTTATAGCAGCACAATTCACAATAGCTAGGTTGTGGAACCAACCTAGATGTCCCTCGGTAGATGAATGGATAAAGAAAATGTGGTATATATACACAATGGAATTTTATTTAGCAATAAAAGAGGATAAAATAATGACATTTGCAGGTAAATGGATGAAGTTGGAGAATATAATGCTAAGTGAAATCAGTCAATCTCAAAAATCCAAATACTGAATGTTTCCTCTGATATAAAGAGGCCGGTTCACAGTATTGTTGGGTCGGGGTACATAGGAGGATTAGAGGAACACTATAATGGTCAAAGGGAAGGGAGGGGAAGGGAGGGAGCAAGGGAGGAAGGGGGAAAAAGTGGTTGAATAAGACGGACATCATTATTCTAAATGCATGATTGAAGACTTGAATGCTGCGAATATATTTTGTATACAAACAGTTTTGTGTAAAAAGATGCTCTATATGTATAGTATGAACTGTAATACATACTACTATAAATAAAAAAATGTTAAAAGAAAAAAAAATAAAGGTATTGTGTCCAACTACAACTAAAAATATATTAAAAAAAAAAAAAGAAAAGAAAAACAACTTCCAAAGACTGCTCTGAGGTCAATATGGATTTTCACTCCCATCTTTTCTCCTCCTAGATCTGCACAGACTCTGAAATGAAAATTGATGCTCAATCTGGTGAATCTAAGGCAGGATCCTCAGCTGGAAAACAATGGCTGAATCCTACTTGGACAGCATTCTTCTGAGGTCCAGAAAGTAGATTAAGGCACATGACAGAGTTTTATTCTAAAAGCTGAAAGCAGAGGCCCTTATCTTAACCAGAGCTCCTAAATTAGTCCAGTACATGTCACAGGTTATCAATGAGGGCTGGTTGAAATGCGTTCTGTGAGCATCATGATAGAGTGAGATTTTATTTTAATGTTCAGTGTCTAATGTCATTTACTTTGAATGTCACTCAACGGAGCATTCAAGGCTTTTCCATCTACCCCAACCTACCATTCCAGTTTCTGCTCTTACCACTCCACTTCTTGCACATCATTCTAACACAGCACTATTTCCTGGACATGCCCAACATTTCTGTGTCATTGTGTATGCTGTTTTCTCTTTCTAGATTTCCCACAAACCACCCCCACCTCTTTTAAAAAACAGGCCAACTCATCCTGTGTTTCTTTGTCAGAAACAATTTCTCCGTCCAGCTTGTCCCTGCTAGGGCAATACAACATGTCCACACCCACAAGCTAACCAATATTCTAGATATGACTAGAGCAATGTTTTCCAACGTGTGGCATTGTGTGGCTGGTGGATAAAGTACAGACTTTGAACTGGGCACAAATCTCCATTCTGCCACATTAAGGTCATACGCCTGGAGAAATTTATCTAAACATAAGCCTCCTTTTTTTTTTTTTCTTCTTTTGTGGCGCTGGCATTGAACCTAGGGCCTTGAACATGCTAGGCCAACACTCTACTGTGAATCTGTATACCATCTTCAGCTTTCATTCTTCTTTTGAAAATGGGGACATTGTTTCCTGCCTGTTTGGGCTGTTGGAAAGAATAAGGAAGACAACATGCAAAGTGTCCAAATGCAGTGTTGGGTAAGTGGTCACCACTGCTTCATTCTGGTCATTTGGGCTCTAGCTCAAATATAATATTTTGTGACTGGCCCCTGTGTAGCATCTCACTTCTCTACTCAAATCCTTTAAGTTCTGGACCCAGGCTGTCAAGTTGAAATTTCAACCATAGTACTTATCAGCTTGGGTAACTTTGGGCCAGTTACTTAACTCTCCTCACTTTCCTCATCTGGGAAATGGGGCTAATAATAACCCACTCACTGGCATGCTATTTAAACCTTGGCACAGTGCCAGACACAGAATACAATCTAGCTATTTCTGTGTTTGATATTCACTCTTTCTCTGCAAGGTCTTCAATTGCTCCAGACCCAAGGAAGTCCTCATTTCATATGTGTTGAATGAATGAATGTGTACACTCTGGTTCTTTTCTCCCCTTCCTGCATGCCGCAGAGTGTGGGCTCCTCTAGGGGTGGGAAAGGGGTGGTAGCATGGTTTCTGCTAGTGCACAGCACAGGGTCTGGCACTAGGCAGCTCTGAGTCCATCTCATGGAGTGGAAGGGGAGGTTTTCGGCTGTGTGTCTGCTGTGGGGTCCCTGACATGACTGCGTCTGCTGGCAGGACACTCTGCTCTGCCTGCCACCCAGCAGCCTTGCGCCCCCACTCACTCGGGTTCATTCAGCAGTGGATGACCCAGAGATGGAAAGCTACTTCCTCTCTGGCATAACCAGGGCCCACGCCATTGTGTTTCTTGACTGGGTACAAGATTTACCTTGTTCTGCTGGCAGATTTATTTAGGCTTTGCCCCATTTGGCTGGCAGAGAGAGGATTCCTTTCTTTTTTGTGGGTCTAATCCCTTGAATCAATATTTGTTCCCACATTTTCTGTTTACACACAGAAACTGCTAAGCTGATCTGGCATCTCTAAAGTAATAGATGAGGGTGGGCCAGAGAAGGGGTCTGGGAGCCAGAGGAAGGACCTGTGTTGATGACATCTCAACAGGTCAGGACTTTGCTTTCCAGCAAAGCCAGTCACTTTCTTGATGAATTTCTTTAACTACTTTGCAAACTTCCAAAAAGAGGTGGCATGAGATGAGTGAAGGACACAGCCAATTAAAATTCAGTCCTGACCAACAAAGAGAAGTAGGCCATGGCTGGCTAACAGAGAGGCATTGATGGAGAGAGTTTCTGGATCCAGGAGCCCCCACTGTTGATGCCTTTTGCTTCCCAAACAGGAACACCTCCCCAGGCATGGAGTCTGGGTTCCTAAAGTCTGTGCTGCTTTCCTGTGGAGCCCACAGCACAATCCCTTTGGCTCCCTTTCCATTCTCTCTCTTCATTTCTATGGGACACAGACCACTCACGTCCCTTCTCATCATGGAGTTTGCTTCCTGCTGCCAGATGTAACATCTGCACGTGGCCCACGGGCAGGTTCTGAGTGGGCTGTGGACAGATGCCATTCCGCGATACATTCATCCTTTGTGCCAATGCGAGAGCCTTTCCCCAAGTCCTCTGCTGGCTAATCACTTCTTAGATCAGATGAAAGGAGAAAGAGAGAAGAAGAGAGGGGGAAGGTGAGACTGGGGGAGGGGGAGAGGGAAAGGAAGGAAGGAAAGAAGAGGGAAAGGGAGAGAAGGGGAGGAAGTGAAGGCATACAGGATTGGAAGGTTTAGACTTGGACTTTTGGACCAGATGGAGGCTGCTGGAGAAACTGAAAGCCCTTCTTCCATCTGTGTGTCCTTGAAAATGATGTAAAAGCAGAAGCATAAGAATGCCATACACGTAGAAGAGGACATTCTCTTAACAGCTAAGGCATTAAAATTCACACACTCTTCCTGTGTTCCAATATATTATTGGACGCACAGTATGATCTTTAGTCTGGTTTTACTCTTGTACAACTGAACACAGCTTTGGCAGGTTTTAGTCTCAAATGCATCCCACGGAGGCCAGAGTTGACTGTTAGGATTGGCTTAAAGCTTTCCATCCTTGAGTCACTTGCATTTTGTTGAAAAGACCTACTTTTTACTTTCTTTAGCTGTCACTTGGCTGCCACCACTCTCATACTATCATCATTGTCACCACAGGTGAGGAAGGGGATATCATGACTGACAGGAAGGCAGCAGTGCAGGTTTGCAGGGTTCATTTCATTAACGGAAGACCTGTGGTGCATAAAGAGGGAAGTCCAGGGTGCTAAAAAGCCAAATGTTGTCTGGTCATGAGACATCCATGTGGCCAAAAACAGGGGCTTTGCCAATAAGGGAGGACTTGAATCCAGTTTACTAATTCTGAAACTCTTTCTATAATTTCTGGAGTTCAAAAGACCAAGACATCTTTAAAGGTCAGGGGTAAAAATGTCAATGATCCAAAGTCTGATGATGGGAGAAATAAGGGGTCAGAACAAGAATAAGTCCTTTTGTTAACTAGTAGAGAAATTTATTTGCCCTTGAGGGGCTTGGCCAGTTTCAACACTTGGCAACTCTTTCACTGGAGCTGACCCAAAGCCACCCATGCTGAGATTTCCTCCTGTGACAGAGGGATGGGAAGAAGATCATGGGCTTTCAAGTCTGAGGGTCTCATCTTCTGCATGAAACTGGGCATATTAATTATGTCCTCTGAGCTTCATCGTACTTATAAAATGGCACTATGCTACTTGCTTCATATGAACTCATAGGATTATTGTGAGGTTTAAATGGATATGTAAAATTATTGGCAAAATCTGACACATAAGGAACACTTAGACCAGTGCCTCTCAGCTTTGGGTGATTTCATTCCCCAGAGGACATTTGTCAGTCTCTGACATTTGTCAATATCTGAGACATTATCATGATGGTGGAGTTGTGGGGAAGGGTAGATGCTACTGGCATATAATTGGTAGAAATAAGGAAGATTGCTTACTATCCTACAATCCACAGGATAATTCTCTGCAGTGAGAAATTATATCTCCTAAAATGTCAATAGTGTCAAAGCTGAGAATAAAATGCTAGATAAATAGAGGGAAAATTTGAGAAGAAAAACTAGACAAATAGCTATTATGTATCAGATATTTTCCTATACATGTCTGATCTGATTAAGAAAGACAACACCTTTTTATTTACAAAGAGATATATGTTATCTAATTTGATTTTCTAAGGGAGCTGTTTGTAAGAATTATTAATTCAGCCTCCATTTTATAGGTAGAGAATCTGAGGTTCAGAGACTTTGGATTACTCAGCTCGTGGGCAGGGTGCCCAGGTCTAGGATAATATTCTCCTGTGTTCAATCTTTGTGCACTATGTGGATACGTGTAGCATGGTCAGACAGCTCCGAAGTTTATCTTTGGCTCTTTAGTTACTGTGCTCGTGGGGGCAGTGGAACAAACCAAGCTGATCAATGAAGAGCAGATGTTGTAAGGATAATGTGAAATGATGCACACAGTAGGTCTTCACAAACAAGAGCTCTGTTAATATCATCATAGCTTCCTCTGTATGACTGAACTCCACACCTGATTTCTCAGCCATGAAACCCCTATAGGTCAAGCAGGTCTCTTATGCTGCTATGCCCCCCACTGGAGCCTCCATCTCCACCAGGCCTGCCCAGCCATGGTGGCTGTGTCCACAGAGTGATGCCATCTGTCAGACACATCCTGTGTTGGTCACCAAGACTCTGCAGGAACCCTGAGTCCTTTTGGTGCCTGGCACCCCAGGGCTGGCACCTTGACAACTGTGTCACGGCCATCTCATTACCTATTAGAAGGGTCACCTTTCTGACAGACAGCCTTGACAATTCTTTATTAAAATGTTTTTAGTAGAAAAGACAAATTGCTGTATAGTTCTGACGTGCTCTACTTATGACATGAAACAGTGTTCTTGTTTCTTTTGCTTGGGGACATTTAACTGCTAACTTTGGCCCATGTGGTGTGTCATTATGATGCATGGGTTCTCAGGTCAGAGCTTCTATAACCTTTATGTATGCATTCATTCATTCATTCACTCGCTCAATTGTATATTTGTATATCGTCTGTAAACCTGGCACTCTGAGTGGATTAAACAAAAAACAAAACATTTACATTCAGTCCTTGATCCTGAGGATATTGCCGTCTAATTGGCAAGGCAAAGGTGTCAAGTGGCAAGTGAAATAAAAGAGGTATGTGTTGTCCCTGGTAACCAAAGCTTTGGCAGGATGGAAACCAGCAGTGGTTGAGTCTCTTGAGTTGAGGCTGGGCTGTCACTGGACGGTGATAAGTAGCATAGTGGCAGAGGATGGGGGCTGGGTTTTGTTGGAATACACTGTGATCTGTACATAGAGTAGCTCACCATCCGTAACTAAATAAGCTAATGATACTCCATCCCAGAAGAAGGCCTTGGTGCCAAGTTTTTGGCCCTGAGTGACATTAAGTGGTATTCACTTAATGAATAATATCTCAAAGGAGTTGAGTGGCTGAGTGTATTAGTGGAGAGTAGCAGAAAGGGAATTCACAACTCTGGCAGGGGAGGTCAGGGAAGCACCCAGAATATACTATTTCATATACTAACTCAGTTAATATATACTATCTCAGTTAATCTCACCAACAATTGCAAATGGTATTTGAACCAGGCATTAAGGGGAGGAAGGGGGTATGGGGATTCTCTAAGCAGAGCAGAGGTGTGTTTCCTGGGAAGGGTGGCGATTCTGCTAGAACATGACATGTAAGCTTCTAGGATAGGAAGTGAGGCTCCAGAGCACTGTGGGGTCATTTGAATGCCAGGCTGTGGAATCCAAAGTCTCTCCAGTAGGATTTGCTGGGCTCAGGGATGATTTATACAGATGAGGGGCAGGATGGGATCTGCATGGAAGATACATAATTGTAAGAGCCCTGTTGGTTTGTGGGAGGACAGACAGACAGCTCAGAAACACAAGGCAAAGAGATAAGTCAGGTAGCTGCTGTATCCACCCAGAAGAGAGATTTCAATGCTAGTCCCCCTTCCGACGGCCCATTAAAACCATTATTTCATTTAAAAGAACCAGAAATGTTTATTAAATAAGCAAATAATAAGGGAAAGGTCAAGGATCAGTGAGTTTTTTAAACAAAAATTTAAAAGGCAAAACCAAGCTGGGTGTGGTGGCGCATGCCTGTCATCCCAGCACTTGGGAGGCTGAGGCAGGAGGATTGAAAGTTCAAAGCCAGCCTCAGCAATGGCGAGGCACTTAGCAACTCAGTGAGACCCTGTCTCTAATTAAAAATACAAAAAAGGGCTGGGGATATGGCCCAGTGGTCGAGTGCCCCTGAGTTCAATCCTCAGTACCAAAAAAAAAAAAAAAAAAAAGGTAAAACTAAGGTATGTTAAATATTTGAGTACCTGGTAAAACTTGAAGTGCATGTACTTTATGGAATAAATTTATAAAGACATCAAAAACAATGAAGTGAAGAATAAGGGTCAAGTTCTAGTAAAAGAAGCACTGAAAAAGTCATCTGTAAACTTGTCACAGCACTACTGTCTGCTGACACTCCTACTCACGTGTGATGCAGGGGGTTAGTGATTTGACTTGTCCTTTCAGTAAAAAATCACAACTCCTGTTTATGGAATCCCTATGCTTTGTCATGCACAATGCTTAAGGGAATGCATATACTATCTCAGTTAATCTCACCAACTATTGCAAAGGATACTATATCAAGCCTGAGATTCCTCAGGGTTAAGGATCTGTCCAAGGTCCCAGAGTGGTAAGTGTGGAATTGGGAAGTGAACCACAGTCTGAGGGGCTCCAAAATCCCTGCCTCAGTGCATTCAGGTGGATAGAGCATCTCCCTAACTGCAGGGTGAGATAAGCTTGAAAGTTGCGTGAGTCTTTTCAGGCTGGGGTTGTGGCTCAGCGGTAGAGTGTTCACCTAGCACCTGAAGGCCCTGGGTTTGATCCTCAGCACCATACATAAATAAAATAAAGGTATTGTGTCCAACTACAACTAAAAAGTAAATATTAAAAAAAGAGAAATTTGCTAACATTGCCTTCTTTTCTGTGCACTGATTTAATGTCTTTCAAAACTTGAGGTGGATGGAAAATAGAATAATTTTGGGTGAGAAAGGAAATGGTGGGAAAGAGGAAAAGGAGAATAAAATTTCTACTTCCAACTTTTGCTTCAGCCTTCTGTAAATGTGTTATCTTCTTTGGATCTGGGGTTTCTTTTCAGTAAAATGAAATAGATGAACTAAATCATATGTAAGATACATTTAACATTCCTGGGATTCTGTGCCTTAAGCTGAGCTTATTATGTGGTAGGAGCAAGATTGTGAAATGTAATGGATTTCAATTTTTTAGTACAGTGTAAAGATAAAACAAGAAATCATGGTATTCAGTTTCAGAGGAGAAGAGAAATGTTATAAACCTTATAATGTTCCCAGATTTAGGAAATAAAAATACAGAGTATTCAGTTAAATTTGAAACACAGGTAAGCAATAAATATTTCCTTAGTAAACTATGTCCCCATGCATGGGATATAGTTATACTAAAGATTATTCATTGCTTATGTAAACTCCAAATTTAAATGGGCATCGTGAATGGTATCTGGGAACACTGAAACCTTGACAAAGTAAAAATAACAGCACAGTTGATTCAAGGCAAAAGGAAGGGTTGAAGAAAGGGTAGGGAGTGCTTTCCTTATCTCACAGAATGCCAAATGACCCACTCCTTCTAAACTGAAAGTTAAACAGAGTTTTGAGTTTAGTATTTGTAGTGATAAAGTCAACCTCCAGGAAAACAGGACAGGGATATAGAGCAACAATAAAAGGAGGGAGGTGACACAAGTATAACAAATTCTTCTTCCACCAAAGGAACCCAAGGTGCAATCTACAGTGGATGATCATGAAGCAAAGACATTATGCAGCATAGTGGGACAAATATCAAGAGAGGAAAGATGAAACAAGTAAAAACTGTTTTCTCTGGGTAGTGGGGTTTGGGAAGTGTGTAAAGAGAGGAACAGTTGTTTTCTATTTTATTCTACACTCATTAGATTTTAAAATTCTATGCCCTGTATATAGATAAAAAATATACAGTAATTATGTTAATCATCATTACTGCCAACCATCACCCAACAAATTATAAGATTTATGGTCACATACATTCTCATGTTCTCATACTCAAGCTTATTTCATTTGCCTTTAGCAACTTCATTTGGTGTAAAAATATTAACAATCAGATTTACGAACTCAAAGGATGCACAAATATTTGCTATTGCTTTGCCATGTATGGCAAAAATATTTCCATGTTGTTTTAGTACAAAAAAGATAAAACCTTCAGATAAATAAACATGATTCATTTAATTTAAAACAAATATTTGAGAGGCACTCTCCTAACATGCCTTTAATTGTGAGTTGCTATGCATTATCCTAAACACATACTTGCAAATGAATTGTGCTTTCATAAGCAGAAAAGTACTATCCAGGGCAAAGTTTGCTCAGGGCTGGATTAATCTAAGAAATACATGGATTTCCACTGGTACTTGCATTCATTTGAAAGGGAAGCATGAGAGTTCCATCAGGGCTATCAGAAAAACCCAAGCATTCAGAAGTGACTGGATACTGAGGCCTGACTGATCCTGTGTGCATCGGCTTATGTATGCATATGTATGATGTGTGTGTTTGCATGCACATGTAATAGAGTGTGATTGACAGGCAGGTGTGTGGACTATAGGAAGTTGCTGATTCCAAGATGAAGTCCCATTAGGAGAAGGCTTAAGGACTCCAGAGACTGACAGCTGCAGCCTGTGATTTATGGTGCTTCTACCAGATACATTCCTCACGCAGTCTTATATCTTGCAGACCCTACTGGCTCACTTCAGACTCATTTTTATAGTCCTTGAATTCTGTGGCCTTCATTGGTTTGCTGTAGTTCTTTACAATAAGCTTTATAATGAGTTAAAGTGCATTATTCTTATAATGGCATTAAAGGTCCTTGACCAATGTGCTGGGTCTCCAGGATGGAGAGCAATAGCCAAACCTCTTTCCTGGGCAGTAGTGTGTAGACACTTTGGAGGGAGACCCACAACAACACTTTGTTAAATCTAGTTCTTCTTTTCACTTTGCCCTGCCATGAAATCAAATCCTTAATTTGGCCCAAAGTCTACCTCTTCCAGAAAGATCTGCCTCCCTCAACATCAGCTCTGATATCTCACTGTTGGCTTATTCCCAGAGTTGTTCTGAGGAGTCAGATGATAATGGAGCCTTATGATTGAGTTAAAAAATGACTTATTTATAATATGTAGAAGGAGGCTGTGGGTTTCTATAGACCTGTGCAACCTCTGAAGAGCAACAAGGGCTTTCTGGTTCCTGGGCAAAGTGGTCGAAATTATATATAAAATAACAAAACAACAACAAGAGCAACAAAAAGCCCCAGGAACATTCACTGTGATTACAATTTCCAGTTTTTTGAGTACCTACTGCAGGTATATTAGGAGTTTTACAGTTATCAACTTATATAATAACCACCACAGGGTGGGACATTATTATTTGTCATTTCAACAGGAAGAAAATAAGGCATAGAATAATTAAGTAATAGACCAGAATCATAGAGAAAGAAGATTAAAAGCCACAATTTATATCCTTGTTAGTTTTGATGTGAATTCCATGATCTAGTTTCATGGAATTGCCTCTCTGGGGGTTCAGTTAGTTAACTAAAGGAGAAAGCAGTATGAATAGCAGCACTAGCATCCAAATAAGCATGACAGATTGCACGTGTAGTCCATGTTAGCTATTGAAAATCACATGCCTAGACTCCTTCTCTAGGAAGTCAGCCCTCCACGCAGAAGTTTGAAGGCATGTACAAACATGCACTAAATGTGGTGTGCAGCTCCACATGACGGCATGTGGCTGCACTGTGACAGCGGGGATAGAACAGAGGAAAGCACAGACTGTGAGGGAGGCTGTGGGTTTCTACAGACCTGTGCAACCTCTGAACAGCAACAAGTCTTGAGATGTAACCCAGTGTGCCCCTGGACCACACTGCACCAAGCAGCAAATGAAGCCGGTCACATAAACTGTGGATGCCTGTGGCTATGGGGACTCCAGAGAGGTTGTGGCCACCCAAGAGAGTGTTCTGATTACAATGGGGGGTTAAAAGCACAAAACTACTTTTGTAGTGTTTGACTGGCATCATTTATTCTGCAGAGAACCTGTCTATTGAGGAGTCCAGGCCTCATTTCTGCCCCAGCAAAAGCAGACAGCCTGCTTCTGACTAGACCAGCACACAGCTCAAGATTGAGACTGGTCATTGGGGTGTGATGACTGTTCCTGCTTTTCCTTCCTTGATTAACTTTCATTTCTTTCCTTATTTTTTTTTAACTCCTATGGAACTCCTAGTTCCTGTTGCAATGGCCTCTGTTTTATTGCTTTTCCTATCTCTAGCTCGCTGTGTCCTAACCCCACCTACATTTCTTCTTTTCTCCTTTAGCACAAGACTTTTCTATACCAAAAACATTGGGGACATAGAAGGTTAAGGACTACTTTTCAAATGTCTAGGACTATATCACATAGGGGAAAATCATGTATATAACTATTATAGAAGATAAGTGTTACATATCATTCTTAAAGTGTTTATTAATATGAGAAATAATTTTTAAATCCCCTCCCAAGGCCAAGAACTCTGCTAGACCTAATTCTATGGAAATTTAAATAAGAGGTACTTCCTTCTGGCTAGTCACTGGCATCCAGAGGATGGTATCAGGGAGGTCAGGAAGGCAATTAGGGAGAAGACAACATGCATGGAACACTCGATAAATACTAGGCTGTTGTAAGAAAGTCCTATTTCTTTGTATATCCTATTTTGGCTAATAAAATAGAATTTTTTGCTGATATTTCTGGCCTTTCAGGAAAGTACCCTCTATCTATTTCTTTACCAGGTGTTATTCATGGACACAGGTACCATCATGCCTCTCTCTCTTAAACACACACACACACACACACACACACACCATCTCTTCTTCTCTCTTTCCTTTTTTTCCCTTCTGACTTCCTCTATTCTCCTTTCTTTTCTCATCTGCTTAGTTCAATTCCTTCTAAGAGTTTTGGTTTCCATAAGTAACAGCCCAAAATGCTGCTGACCTCAGTACACTTAGTAGTTAGACATAGCAGAATGGTAGATAGTTCTTTGTGTTATACCAAGATCTTGATCACACATAAACATATTGGCAGAGGATAATGCACAAAAAGGAAGGATTGGGGTGTGTTGTGCTTATCTCTGGGTGATGGTATTTCCTTGAAATTTATCTATCTTTATTTGGATTTACCCAGTATCGTACAAGGAGCATATATTTAGAAAAAGCGGGTCTTCTGAAAAGGGTGGTTGATGCTTCTTGTGAGAGATTGTGGCTGGGACAGTCAGAGGGGACTGGAAAGTGGAGTCTGGGAAAGCAACCAGATCCAGCTGACTCACAGCCCTAACAGAGAGTTGACAAGTCCTCTGATTGCCACTGATATGTTTAAAGTGAATGTTTTGATGACATAAGTGAAAGTGAAACGGTCAAATCAACAGGCTGAAGATGTTTTTTTTTTTTTAGGGTGTTAGGGATGAAACATGAAAGAAAGTGAGGGTTTGGCAAAACCCATGCTTTGGTGGTGCCAAGCCCCAAATGATCAAAAACTGCTTCAAGATGTGGATGAAACCTCAAATGGAGGTTGCACACAGGCCACTGGGACAGTCTGAATGCTTGGCAGGACAGGCTGAGACAGAAGGCATGTGCTTTGGCTGAGATGATGGGGAAGCTCTGTGGAGCAGGCTGTGTGCCCTCTTCAGCCTTTGCAGTTGCTGCCACTGGTAATTTGTCCTACCACAGGCTCAGCTGTCTTCTCTGAGCAAATCTCCATTCAGAGAAGCGTTTTCCAACTCATCATCCGGTAGGCATTTGAACAAGTCAGGCTGTCTGGATGTTCATCCATTCATTGAGCTAATGTCTGTGGAGTGCCTGCTATGTGTCACGCACCAGACTGGACCCTGGGATTATAGCATTCATAAAGCATCAAAATTCCTGCCTTTTGATGCTTGCATTACTCTAGGGGCTACAGAGTAGCCTGGAGTGCCTGCCAATCCTGACTGACTGCTTTTGGAAAAGTTTCTAGATTTGTCTCATCTGTACAATTGTATGGCTGCCTTAGTTTCCCACTTAGCACTAGTTCCTGAAAGAAGCTGGATGGAGCCCTGGAAGACAAACTTGGTTGTGACCTTGTCTCCCAGCCTTGCTCCTGAAGGAATCTGAACTTGCTGCTCCTCCAAACCATCTAGACTTTGGCTGAGACAAATGGTTAACCAGAACAGCTTCCCTGCTAGCTACTCGGCTTGTAATAGTAGCTACCATTGGCTGATCCTTACCAGGTGCCAGAAGAGCACTCTGCTTTTTTTTTTTTTTCATTGTCTTATTTGCTACCATAATAGATGTGAGGGTTCTGGTTTCAGTATTGCCAGGTGAACTCCCTCCAAATCCTACCTGGCCACAGCTAACACTGAAAACTATGTGCCCACTATAAAACCAAAACCCAAACCAAAAATTAAACGGTTACCTGAAAACACTAGAGAATGGCCCCTCCCCCCAAAAAGGGGCAAATTTTGGAGAGAAATCAAAATTCAGAAGGTAGTAGCACTGAATGTTTTTAATTTTTATGTCTTTGAACCCAAAGACAAACCAGGCTGGTGTTCTGCACAGCTGGTGAACCTATGAGACAAACCCACAGTCTTCCCCGCCTAGAGTCAAATCACAGAGTTTAGGGTGACCACAACCACAGAAAAGTCCTGGAAAAGAGACAGAGCCCAACTATGTCTATAAAGTCCGCCCGAGTCTTCAGCTTACTCCTGCATGTGCAGAGCAAACTGAAAGCAGGCTGTTCCTGAGATTGAAGAGCACTAATGTACTGCCAGAGTGAGGGCCTGCAGTGAGTCTAACTGCATGTGCATGTCAGTATTAAGTGTGCCCTTGGCTAATCTAGCATGCAGTATGCAGTTATTGAATCAAATATGAATGAGGGCATCGCTGTGAAGGTATTGTGTAGTATGGTAAATGTCCAGAATGGGTTGACCTTAAAGGACAATATCCACGATATGTGGGTGGGTCTCATTCAATCAGTTGAAGGTTTTAAGGGGTGGTGGTGGTGGTGGGGAACAAAACTGAGTGCAGTTTCCTGGAGAAGAAGAAATTCTGCCTAAAGCCTGCAATATCAAGTCCTATCAGAGTTTCCAGCCTCCAGCATGGTCTGTAGATTTCATATTTGACAGTACTACAATCATGAGTCCTTAAAATAAATCTTCATTATAACATTTGTATGTATAGGACATAATGATATTATATATATAACTATAATATATAATACATTATATGTAATTATGGGTATATATATGTACATATACATATATATGTATATATGTGTACATATACATATACACATATATACATATATATATGTGTGTATATATATATATTTTTCCCTATTGGTTCTCTTCTGAAGAATCCTGACATGCCATATTTTGGCATATCTGGATATACCAAAGTAATTGCCTGCTTAAAAAAATCAAAATTTTCAGGGCTATTATAGAATCTAGAGGCTCCACAACATAATATTAACAATGTCCAACATAAGATCCCCAATTACTTTATGTACAAAGATGAGGAAATGGTGACCAAATTACCAGATAAAGACAACCAACCAGAAGGACCCCTACAATCCTGTGAGTGTGGGAATGAGTAGAACAGGCTTTAAAGCTGCTAGGATAACTTACAGCTCAACATAAGAAAGGAAAACATGATTGTGGTGAATAAAAATGCACAAAATATCAACAAAGAAAGAAAAACTGTCAAAACAAACCAAATAGAAATTAAAAGTTGAAAATACATAATACTTGAGATAAAAATCCACTGGATGGGCTTAATAGCAGAAAGAGGCGACAGAGAAAAGAGAAGTAGATACTGTTCGAAGTGGAAGAGTGAGTGGAAATGATATGGGACCAATGAAAGGAGACTCAAGGAACTCTGAGGTAACAAAAAGGTCTCCTTCTGAATATGGAGAGAGGGACAATGGGGCTAGCAATTGCTTAAGCAGTGTTGGGGGAAATTCCCAAACTCTGGTGAAGACACAGATGCATAGTTCCAGAACTCAGAGAACTCCAACCAAGATAAACATAAAGAAAATCACATCCAGGGAAATCATGGCCAAACTGCTGAAAACCAAAGATAACGAGAAACTTTTACACCATCTAGAGAAAAGTGACACATTCTACAAAGGGCACTACAAATTCCAAATCTTGCTGACTTCTTGTCCTTAACTCTATGGAGTCCAAGAGAGGGATACACATATATTTATGGTGGTAAAATAAAAAATAAAAAAATAGAGGAAGGATATCCAATGATATTTGCTTTCAAGAATAAAGATGAAATTTTAAGATAAAACAAAATTAAGAAAACTAAGAAAATTTATTGCCAGAAGAGTTGCATCACATGAAATAATAAAGAAAGCACTTAAGCTGAAGAAAAATGATACCAGAGGCTAAGAGCAGACCTTAGGAAGGAATAGGAAGCATTATAAACTGTAGGTATCTGGGTGAATATAGGAAATTCAAATTTTCTCATTCTTTAAAATAAAGCAAACATTATGGCACTGTCTTATGGGAACTATAATATTGGTGGTTGTTATAACATGGCAAAAGTATAACATAAAGGAAGATGAGTGGTTATAAACAAACATTGGTGTTGCAAGGTTTCCACATTTTATGAAGAGATAAATTCTAAGTAGAGAGAAAAATTAAGGTCATATATTATAATACTGTGAATAGCCACACACACAAATTAAAATAATGCAAAAAGAAATAAATTTAAAGCCAAGAGATAAAAGAAAATTAAATTTTAAAATGTTTTAAAAATTTTATAGATAGGTAGTGAAGAAGACAAAAAGAAAGAAGTAAAAACAGAGATAAAACCAGAAAACAAATAATTAACTAGTAGACCTAAAACCAACAATATCGATGATTACAATAAATATGAATGGACTAAACACTTCAACTCACAATCAGAAGTTAACAGAATGGATCAAACCAACACAAGAACCAAAGCCACTACATGTGCTGTCATAAAGGAGGAGTTGAAAGGAAGTGGATAAAAAAGATAATCATGCACACAGAGAACATAAACAGATTAATTACATGATTTAATACCAAACTGACACTTTTGCTAGTGATTAATTTCACTGTTTTTCATCTCCACATCCATCCTCCCCTGGGCTGCTTGCTGATACTGATGGTGGACCCTTGAATATTTTGCCGCTGCCTTTGCTAAATTTTGTCAGTAGAGGGCGCTGCAGGGACACTGCAGGAGGGAAGGGCTTTTTTTCCTGGTTTGGTGCATTCTCTTTTCTTGGGTGGTATGGGTTGTGTGTGTGTGTGTGTGTGTGTGTGTGTGTGTGTGTGTGTGTGTGCGCGCGCGCGCGCAGGACATCTATAGGTGCTTACTCCCACTGATTTTCAGTGGCACTCTCATGGACCTCTTCCTGGCAAGTTTGTATTGGCATCCCAGCTGATGCCTCAGTGACCTTGGCAGGAAACTCCCCATGGCGTGTCGGCTACACCTTGCGCAAAGTTTAGGTGGTGCCTCAGAAGATGACTATCCGGTGAGAAAATATTTAGAACAAAATTAAAGGAAAAAATAGATCGTCATAGCTGGAGATTTCAACACCATTCTTTCAGTAACTAGGAAAGAAGAGCCAAGATATGAATTTTTTGAACCACACTAACAGCCATCTTGAACTAACTGATATTAAGAGCACACTGCATTCTAACTACAAAACACTCATTCTTTTCTTGTGTACCTATTCATCAAAATAGACCATGTTTTGTGCCACATTTAAAAAATAGTTAAATTTTCAGTTTAGTTTCAGTGACTGAAATCACATAGAGTATGTTCTCTGACCTCAATGGAATTAAATTGAAGTTAAGAAGAATGAAATACTTTGAAATATCTTAACAATTATTGATAAACTATGTAACACGTGGATCAAAATAGAATTCATAAGGAGAAATTAGAAGCTGTTTTGATCTGAATGCTAATAAAAATTCAACATATCAGATTTGTAGGATAGACAAATTAGTGATTTGTCACAAATCACAAAGTAGTGATTACAGGGATTTATCACTTTAAATAAATAAGAAGAAAGGTTAAAAAATAACATCCTTTGATTGTATCTTAAGAAGCCCTCAAAAGAACAGCAAAGTAAATACAAAGTTAGCAGAAAAAAATAAAATAAATTTAGAATAAAGGAAAGAGAAAATTGTCAAGTAATAAAGAATATTAACAAAGTTTAAGGTTGGTTCTTTGAAAAGATTGACAAATAGTAAAACTCTAGCTAAACTAATCCAAAAAAAGTGAGCAAACACAAACTACTGATATCAGGCATAGAAGAGGGATTATTACTGTGGACTATACAGATATTTATATTACATCAAAAGAAAATGATCAATAACCTCATGCCACATATTCAACAAATTACAAATTCAACAAATTTCATTAAAAAAATGCAATACTTGTCAAAATGGACACAAGATATGTATAACTAATTAGAACAAATTTAAAAAAAACTGACACAAGAAAAAAACCAGAAAATCTGAATAGTGATATATATAATAAGAAATTGAATCATTATCAAATCGACCTGGAAGAATTTGCTGGTGAATTCTGTTTTTAATCTAAAAATAAATAAAATCTTATCAGGTATTAAAGGAAGAGATTAAACCAATCTTAAATTATTTCAGAAAATGAAGAAGAAAAAACTTCTCAACTCATTTTATGAATCTGGCATAACCAAAACACCAAAACCTGAAACACACCTTTGAAAAGTAGGCTAATCTCCTTTATTGACATACATGCAAAAATACTTAGGAGTAGCAAATTGAAATGATATGTAAAAGGATACTACATCATGATCAGGTAAGTTTTTGTGTTTGGGGGGGGAGATTGAACTCAGGGGCACTCAACCACTGAGCCACATCCGCAGCCCCATTTTGTATTTAATCTAGAGGCAGTGTCTTACTGAGTTGCTTACTGCCTTGCTTTTGCTGAGGCTGGCTTTGAACTTATGATCCTCCTGCCTCAGCATCCCTAGTTTCTGGGAAAACGTGTGCCACCATGCCCAGCCTCAAGTAGGTTTTACTCCTACCATGTGAGGTTGTTTTAATATTCAAAAATTTATTGTTATATTAACATAATACAGAACATCATATGATCATTCAAAGGATGCAGAAAAAGAAATTTTCAAAATTCAATACCCATTTATGTCAAATCAAATTTCCCAGAAATTTAGGAATAGATGAAATTTGTATAACATGATAAAGGACTCCTTCAGAAACCCTACAACAAATGCCATGCTAATACTGTTATAAAACAAAATTATTTAGAATAAATGTGACAGCAATATGGACAATTTCTATACTGAAAATATAAAACATTATTGACAGAAATTAAAATAAATCTAAATAAATGGACAAAGTTCAATTTCTTAAGAAATCAACTCATTTTAAATTGCTCTAAAAAATTAACACAATCTTAATCAAAATCTCAGGAGGGATTTAGTTTACAAGCTATTTTTGGGGGGTATATTGGGGGTTGAACCCAGGGGGGCTTAACCACTGAGCAACATCACCAGCCCTTTTTATTTTTTATTTAGAGACAGGGTCTCACTAAGTTGCTTGGAGCCTCTCTAAATTGCTGAGGCTGACTTTGAACTCTCCATCCTCCTCCCTCAGTCTTCCAAACTGCTGAGATTGCAGGCATGTACCCTCACACCCAGCAACAAGCTATTCTTAAATATATGTAAAAATGAAAAGAGATCTAAAGAAATCTTGAATGCAAAGTTGGAGGACAACACTATTAGATTTCAAGACTTATTAGAAAGTTTTCAGTATTCAAGACAGTGTGCTCTTGGCACAAAGATCAAGAAAGAGCTCCACAGTACAGGACAGAGAGGTAGAAATAGAATCCTACTTATGCAATTATTTTCCTTTTCAGGTAAGACACCAAATCAATCCAATAGGGAATTTTTTTTTTTCATTCTTGTGGTAAAATACACATAGAATAAAATTTACTATTGACCATTTTAAAATAATGGTTTAAGAATTATCCATCTTCATAATTATCTTCATCTCATAAATGAAAATTCTATACACAATAAACCATATCTTCCCATTTCCCCTCCTATTAGTCCCTGGCAAATCACTCTTCTGCTTTTGTCTCTGATTCTGACTACTCCAAGTGGCTCATAGCTGTGGAATCATATAGTGCTCATCTTTTGTTATTGAATTATTCCACTTAGTACAATGACATCAAGCTCCATCCATGTTGTAGTTTGTGGCAGACTCTTTCTCCTTTAAAGGCAGAATACTATTCCACTGTATATACCACACTTTGCTTATCCCTTCACCAGCTGTTGGGCTCTTGGATTGCCTGCACATCTTAAGTAATATGAATAATGCCAGTATATACCTAGTTGTACAAATACCTCTTTGCGACCATGCTTGAATTCTTTTGAGTTTAATCTCAGAAGTGGAATTATGGATCATATGGTAATCCTATTGTATAATTTTTTGAGGAACTTCCATATGGCTGTACTATTTTACATTTCCACTGATGGGGTTCCAATTTCTTCACTTCTTCTTCAACCAACACTTGTTATTTTTTCCTTCCTTCCTTCCTTCCTTTTTTCTTTCTTTTATTAGCAATCAAAAGGGAAATTTTAAACAATTGTGCCAATATAACCAAATATCTGTACCAAACAAGAAAACATGACAATCAATATATTTACCTCTTACAATGTACAATATTTAATATAGAAGGAAGATCATAGGATTTTTCATTCAAGGAATAAAATGATTTATTCAAGTAAATCATGTAACTTCTCTGTGAGTACCCACATTCATCTTACGAGTGAAGCTTAGTGTCAAATCAAGACTGCTGTAGCAAATGGTAAAGTCAGACTTGGAGGCCACCTGTCTCCCTCCTCTACCCTGTGTAGTTTGTAGATCTTAGGGTCTCATCTTTGAGTCCTGTCTAATCACCTTTTTCATCACTGAGCCACCAGAGCCCAGCAGCATCTGGCCCAGTAGACACCCTGCATATCTTTTGAGTGCTGATTAAAGTCTGAACCCCAGTGATGGAGCCCACCCATAGTATGCTGCACACACCTGGTCAACGTGTTTATTTGGCCTCCTCTGTAAGGGGCATGGTTTTCAAGTCTTATTCTTAGAAATCGTGACCAAATTATGAGAGAGAGAAAAAAAGTCATTAAACACTTGTACACTGGAACAAAAGTCATTTTTTTAACCTGAAGAGCCCCAATGACATGTTAATTAAAAATAAAATAAATAAAAATATTTTGTTTTAAAATTACCATAATTTTCCTCCGATTCTATTTGAGACAGTTTTAAAATGGCCAATTTTCTTATCTTTAAAATTAAGCGATGTGATGTGTGCATCATCAAATTTTATCTAAGATGTGTTATAGCTAGTGGTGAGAGAGGACCTCAGGTGCTGACCTGGATGTTGAAATAGAGAAAAGTGTGGAAAGGAGAGTAGGGAGAGAGGAAGGCAAATGGTAAGGAGACAGTCAGGAGACAGAACCTGCCTGTGGTGGTTTTTCAGCCTCTAGATGGCCAGATTCTAGCCTGGAGGGTCTTGCTTCTTCCTTGGGTGGGGATGCATGATACTCCCAAGGTGATCCCATTCCCAAGAATATGATATCCTATGTTTAAAGATCTAGTCTCAGGTTAGAGAAAAGCCTTTATTTTGTGTAGTGGCATAGTGGAGAGCCTGACATCACTAAAAATAACATTGCAAAATATTGAGGAAAACCTCAGAGAAAAGGAAAGAGGAAAACACCATCCAGGCACCAGAACCACTGGCTCTGTGACAGCTAATCCTGGGCCCCAAGAGTTGGTGCACAACAGGAACTCTGGTGTCCTGGTGTCCAGGAGTCCTGCCATCTTTATTAAGGCCAGGTTTCTTCTGTGTCCACCCTTTATATCCTGCACATGGGTCTGTCTCCATGCATCCCTGTCACCTTCCCAATTGAGGTCCCTCAAATATATTCTTCTGTTTTTTGGGAGTAACTTATACTCAGTTACTCCCCCCACCTATTTCTGACATAAGGAAAGTGATAGTGGTAGATAGTCCTTATCTACCCATACTGATGGATATAAGGACTTCACAAGCACTGGCAAGGAGGCATTTGATGATTTGGTTGGAGCCCTTTATCATGGGACTTATCAATCAAGGAGACATCAGAGAACTGAACAGAGGCTGATTAATAGTTACACATGGACAACAGGCATAAGGTACTATGCTGGATTAGATATATGGTCACCTTAACTATAGACCCACAGTGAAAAGATACTCCCACCTCAAATAGTAGTAGCATTTCAGTTTGTAGTAAAAATTATCAAACAGTAATAAGTTTGTTTTCTTCCAGGAGATATACAAAAAAGATAAACAGAGGGAGAAATGCTTACACATGCAACTCTCAGGAGAATAAGAAGAAAAAGGAGAGAGAGAATGAAAAGAGTGAGGACAAAAATGAGGTGAGAGTCTGCAGGCACTGGAATAGATGTTCATGGCTTAGGTCTTTTTTGGGGGGGTTAATAGGAAAGATACATGTTCCTTGAAATGTTAATTGCTCTATATCGTTAGCTCTGAGAGGAAAATTTTTCACATTTAATGATTCTGATATATGAATGCATATTATAAGGGATGTCAGAAAGAACCCTGTAGCTCCTAGAAAGAGGAATAATTTGTGACAGTTGTTCCTGCTTCTACACTTATGAACTTGGCAATGTGTAGAGTTGGGTGAGCTATTTGCATTGGTAGCATCATATATGGTTGGATTTTACACTCAATTTAGATGTATAATAATTGCTCAAAATGTCCTTGGAAAGGTTGTACTATGATGTCACACTATAGCAAAAAGTTAATACCTGCAGACGATGACCTGAATGAACTAAGAAGTGCAATTAAATGCATTGGAAACCACCAGATGTCTTCAAGTGGGTCACAGATTTCTCAAGTCTTAACAGATGTTGACAGGACATGTTTTAAGAGCTGTAACTTAGGCACTGTGGTCTTTCTGTCAGAAGCTAAGGCTGGCTTTTAACAGAAATTGTTTGACCTCTAGAGATAATTAGTTCAATGAAAGAAAGAGCAAATAAGAACGATGGGTTGAACCATGTAGCTGATATAGATCAAACTGTGGTTTTCTTTCTTTTGCCTTGAAATCACACCATCAATTATAAAGGGCTTAACAAGGAGAGGGATGAGAACTAGGTTCATCCCATGATGCAGTGTGTGACCACTGATGGTCAAAGGGGTTCAGAGGAATCCTAAGTGCTTAAACAGATTAGACTCAAGATTTTTCTGGTGACACTTAAAATGAGTGATTTGCCTATGGGTGGATAAATTAATGCTGTTGAGTATGATTTTTTTAAAAGTAAATTTGCACTTTTATATCCCACCTTTTCCTACTTACACTGTTAGTGAATTAACAATACATTTCATAACTCATTCTGTCCTTCAGTTAATGAAGTGGATTCTTGCTAGGACCCTGACTGCCTTAATCCTGATCTTTGGAGGCTTCATCATCAAACGGTCAACCCAAGCTGTCTACCCCGATGGGCAAATGTTACAGTTACCCTATAATTTCAAGAACTGAACAGGAAACAAGGCTTCTGGTTCATACATGTTAGCGACAAGAACTAGGTTTAGTTCTGAGAAGAAAGGTTTGTATCCCTGATATTGGTATACAACTTCAGACTGATAATTAGTGGTTTAACACCACTGCAGAATAATATATAATGGTTTAATTTGTACAACATTCATGTCACATCAATATAGAAAATTTAAAATTAACCAACTATAAATTATTGAGTGGCTATTAGAATATTTAATATCAAGAGAAAATGCTAGTTGAGAAAGATACGTTTTTCTTAAACACTTTAGATTCAAGTGTAGTAAAGCATCCATTTGCTGCTAAGATAATTTCTTTTAGATTTTTGGCGTTGCACACTGTAATGTTAGAATCCACTAGACCACTCAAAAGACTGAGGAAAGAGTAAGACACAGTATCTAAAAGGGTAATCATTTTTGTTACTAACCCTATTATCTTTCCATTGTTTTATAGAACATCTGCAGAAATATTTGTGTTGAGATAACAGACACATCATTCCATCCCGCTTTCGATAAAAGTAAAACTGATTTCATGAGGTTAACACATTATTTTTCTGTTACATAAATAACTACTGAAACATTTGATTCTCTGTTCTATCTTAATGCCAGCAATAGAACCGCATTAAACAATATGGTAAAGATGTAAATAATTTCCTGCAGGTGTGCTGAGAAACACAACTCATGTGTTCCTCACAACTTATTTCAGATAGCATGTAGGGGTTTTAAGATTTGTGAAGTGTTTTTTTAAATTGAAATTCTGATTTTTTTAAATGATGTTAAAAAATGAAAAGATCTTGCGTATAGCATGTTTTCAACAATGTGCCACAATCCAAAAGTGATTACATTGTACTTGGATGGGAAAATTAGAAATGGAATTGGCTTAGAACCAAAAGTAAAAATAGTAAGGCATTTGTGATGTGTGCTGATGTGGAAGCGGGATGGGATGGAGGAATATGTGAAGAAATTGGTAGAAGGCACATATTGACTTTATTTTCTGAACCAAAAATCAAAGTGCGAGGTCTGTGACTCCAAATATAACAATGGGAACAACAGGGCAGATAATCATAGTGCCTCAGAAATTCAAAAGCTGTTACTCCGTGCATACAGAGGTAGTGAAACACTGACAAAGGTGCTAAGATGGGGGAAAAGAAGACTACAAAAAGAACCAATTACTGTAAAGTAAATGATATTTTCAAACTTCTTTTTTTCCCTCAAATTATTGCTAGTAGTATAGGCAAAATGTGTGGGTATGAAAAAATGTGTTATGTTAACTGTGTCTTTTGAGTATTTATTATTCTCAATCTGCACTTATGTATCAAGAAATATTTTACACTAAAAGCCAGAAACAACTCAGTCTCCAGAATGAACTCTTTTCTTTATAGGAGAAAAAGAAGTTTCTTATCACACACCTCTAGGTACTGTGCTTCCCAATAAACACAACTCCAAATCAATCTTCCCTCACAAAAAACAAAACGACATCCCATTCCACAACAACTCTGAAGAAGAGACCAGACTAGATAATGTGTTTGGAAGTACATTCTATCCTTCCATGAGAATGCAGCTTAGGTGAGAATCATACATGTTTTCAGGAAGTTTTTAAATATCATATTTTAGCATTTACCCTTTGATTTTATTTCAATCTGGGACAAACTCTGAATCTTGTCACCAACATTTCAACAACATATCACACCAAAGCAGTTACAGAAGCAATTTCATTATTGAACATAATAAGGTACAACTCCAGTGTGAATAAATGATCACTTTTGATTAGGACACAAAAAAGCAGTGATTATTTTTTTCAGATTTATTTGACACTTTGTAACAGGATTCCTTGGAACATAAAAATTCTCTATAGAATTTAAATTTTATATATACCTCATGAACAATTATTTTAGTACATCTCTTTAGATATCCAATTGTGTCCTGGAGATGTTGATTAAATTAACCTAAATTTGGCCTGAGGTCTCCTCTGTTTCTGAGTCCTTCAGTAATAAACTACAACCTAGCTTAGTACTTAAACTAAAGATGTAATTTAGGAGTACACTTTTTTTAAACAAATAGCTAAGTTGCAGCCAATTACAGCAGCTGAGCTTCAGTCAGACCCAGGCAACTGATTCCAGTAAGGTAAACACAGAGTTATAATCAATTAAGTGCTCTACTTTATTTGTTTTCTACATATAAAAATTGCCTGACTGTATTGCTGGCTGGAGTTCTTAGAACCTGCTCTGATTCTAGACTCATAAATTAAAGCCAACTAAGATCTTAAACTCAATTTCTCATGACAGTGTATAGTATGCCTGTGTACCTGATTATGTACTAGCTATGGGTATGGACAGAACTTTAAAGACTTTGGAGGTAGGTTTGAGAATCATAAATAAAAACAATAACCCAAAGGGGAAAGAAAGAAAACAAACAAAAAAACTAACCAAGTTAAACTCTCACCCTAATTTGGCTCATGACCAAAGACAATAAATAGGAGGAAAAGAACCACATCACTCACCTATTTAACATGAGATCTGGGTAGATGGATCTGGGGCAAATCCAAGTTCAATCAAAGAGCACTCTGTAAAGAGAGAATAAAAAGGAGTGTTATCTCTATTGGTAAGTGGAAATAATTGTGAGCAAGGATTCAGTTTACCACGTGGCGACAGGTCTGTACCAGAAGGCAGACTTGGGTGTGGGTTGGGCAGGGAAAGGGAGAGTACATGCCAGAGCTGCCTTGCATCTACTTAAGCCACAAATCCAAGCACTGATCTTACAGTGATCCTTCCAGGGGCCTTTACACCTGCTCTCAGCAAAAAATAACTGATATGGTTTTGATTAAAACCCTCGAACAGACCGTTACATGAATTTCTTTATTCTGCTGGCTTTTCTATAATGCAAATCTTGCCAAATTACACCTCTGCATAAAATGGGTTTCCACTTTGAAGGTCAAGGTAGAACACCACAAAGGTTTAAAGGCTCTTTAGGACCTGATTCCAGCCTTCTTGCCTTCCCAGCTTGCTCCCTTCTTCCCAGCCATGCTAACTCATCTCATGCATCTCCAGAAAGTCACATGATTGCCCTTACCCACAGACCTTTTCTAAAAAAACTGTTATAATTATACATGATTATACATAACAGTGGGATTCATTATCCATATTAGTACATTAGTACACAAAGTGATCAATTGCATTCTCTAGTAACTTCCTTTCCCTTCCCTCTTCCTTCTCCCAATTTGCTTGTTCTACTCTGCTCATCTCCCTTCTATTGTTATTATTGTATTATTATTATTTCAATTAGTATATTTCAATTAAATACTCAAGTGAGATTCATTGCAGTATGTTCATACATGGAATAGGATAATTTGGTAGATTTTTCCACCAGTAATTAATTCCCTATGCCCAACCCTCCTCTCTGCCTCTTGATCCCTTTCCTTTCCTTTGTTGGTTTCCCTTCTATTTTTATGAAATCACCTTTTTATAATTTTTTTATTTTTCTTTTTTCTTTCTTTTGAAACTCAATTTTTTAAATTTTACATTTCATATTATACTTATAGAGCACATTTTTACATATCTCTGGTTGTTTTTCTCTTTCTAACTTCTGCATAGTAGAGAAAATATTCAACCCTTGACTTTGAGTCTAGCTTATTTCACTTAGCATGATGTGCCCCAGTTCTATCCAATTATGCAAATGGAATAATTTCATTCTTCTTTATAGCTGAGTAAAAGTCCATTATGTATATGTACACCACATTTTCTTTATCCATTCATTTGTTGATGAGCATCTGGGCTGGTTCCATAACTTAGCTATTGTGAATTGTGCTGCTATAAGCATTGGTATTCATGAATCACTAAAGTATGCTGATTTCAGTTCTTTTGAATAAATACCAAGGAGTGTGAGACAGCTGTGTCACGTGATGGTTCTATTCCTAGTTTTTTAAGGAATCTCCATACTGCTTTCCAATGTGGTTACACTAATTTGTGTCCCAACAGTGTATGAGTGTACCTTTTCTCTTATATCTTTGCCAGCATTTATTATTATTTATATTCTTGGTGATTGCTGTGCTGACTGGCATGAGATAAAATCTCAATGTAGATTTCACTATTTGGATTTTTTTTTTTTTTGTGTGTGTGTGTGTGTATGTTCAGTTTTTTGAGTTCTTTATCTATTCTGGATATTAATCCCCTGTTGCAAGAGTAGATGATAAAATATTTTCTCCCAGTCTGTAGTCTCTCTCTGCATGTTCTTATTTCCATTTCTGTGCAGAATCTTTTTATTTTGATGCAATCTCACTTATTCATTCTTGGTTGTATTTCTTACTTTAGGAACTTTATTAACAAAGTTAGTGCCAGCACCAATATGTTGGAGTGTTGACCCTATGTTTTTTTTTTTTTTTTTATAGTTGCAATGTTTCTAATTCCTAGGTCTTTGATTTACTTTAAAGTGATTTTTGTGCAGGGTGAGATAGAGGGATGTGATTTCATTCTTCTATATACAGATACCCAGTTTTCCAGCACCATTTGCCAAAAAAGTCTATCGTTTCACTAATGTGTATTTTTTGCACCTCTATCTAGGATCAGATAGATGACTGTACATATGTGGGTATATCTCATCCACAGGCCTATGAATATGAGACCCCTCAATCTAGAAAATCATGCCTCCTATGTCTCACAAAACCTCTCACCATCCTGACTCCATTCATGCCCAGGACTCATTCAGTTATCACCATTCCTGCAAAGCTACCCTGATCATCCACCAGAATCCTGCTCTCAGGATTTCTAATTTTGCCTTAGCATTTATCAGCTTAGGTCATGACAATTTACTAAATGATCTTGTCCTTATTGTTTGGTGTTGTTATATGTCTTATTTAATGTTGTATTGTCAGCACCTAGTAGAGTTCCTGACACACAAGAGAGTCTCAATAAGTGTCTGATGCATAAGTACACTGACTGAGTGAAGTAGCACCACAGAACAAGTGAATAATTTAGTCACTATTTATCAGGCATGTACATGCCAAGCACAGAGTGAAACTCATTACAAATATTTGCTCTCTCTTCTTTTTGCCCAGATTCTGTCTTCCTATGGACAAATGACTTGTCTTGATTCTTTAAACACATTCTGTTCTTAAGACATTCATCCATCAGCCTTCCAGCTTGGTTTCCTGGTATTTAATGATAAAAATTGGAGTTTGCCTGACAAGGCCTGAGTTCACTTTCTTGAACTCAACTCTCATGTGACCATTGAAGTCCGCAGAATTCATCTTCATTTTGAGTGAGGCCTTCATCTCTTTCTCCATAAGAACTTTGAAGCTATAAAAGTCTAATGGGTTATTTGGTTTAGTTAAGCTATTTAGTTGGTTTAAGAGGTTGGCAAACTAAAGCCCATGAGATAAATCTTGCTGACCATGTGTTTTAATAAATTTTATTAGAATACAACCATACCCACTTATTAACTTATTGTCTTTGGTCACTTTTGTGCCACAGTAGCAGAGATTGATATCTGGAACATAAATGGGAAGACTTACAGGGCCTAAAATATGTATAACCTGGTCCTGTACAGAAAAGTCTCATAACCCCTAGTCTAGAACATCTACTGTACTAAAGATGGCAACTCCCTATACCACATTCCTTGTAGGTGGCTATTTAGTCTTTTCATTGAGAAGAAAATTTTAACTCTTGAAGAAATTATTTTTCATATTGGAAGACTGAACATAGAAAGATTTCCCTTATGTTAAAATTAAATCTATACATTATAAGGGCTTAAAACAAGACAAGAAGAAAAAACATCAAAATGTTAACTTTCTTAGGTCACTGCTGTGTTTGAATTATAGATTTTTTCTATGTTTTACTTCTTTTCTCTCTCTCTCTCTATCTCTCTCTCTCTCTTCTCTCTCTCTCTCTCTCTCTCTCTCTCCATACACACACACATACACACACATAGTGTGTATATATACATATATATGTTATATTATTTTAGTGAATGAACACTGCTTATATGAGTGAAAAAAATAAAATGGAAATGCTGTTATCCATTTCTCTTAGATCTGTCTATTCACCTGTGCTCATTATGGAGCTTATAAAACCTTTTCCACGAGTTTCTCTGTAAAGGGAAAGTGTAAACTCAACACAAGGGTGAATAGAAACTATGGTAGTCCACATAGGAAGGTCAGGGAAACACATGATTTCTGAACTACATCAATAGCTTCAGTGGCTCCAGATTAAAAGATGGTGGGGTTAAGCAGGGCAGGGAGAATTACCCCATGAAAAGAGTCATGTGAGGCAGTGTTCTTTTTGGACTCCTGCCTTTAGTATGCTTCTCCAGTAGTTCTTGAGACCACTGAACCTCAGTGCTTAGGGAGATTTTAAAGGTCATCATTCTTTCCTGTTCAGTCCTTCACATCTCTAACAAGGGGACACCTACTTTCTCCAGAGGTAGCACATCTCATATGTTGAAAGTGGTCTTCTAAGAGCTTCCATTCATTGACCATAATTCTTTCCCATGTGAATCTACAAATCTTCCCTTGATGGCAACTCTAGAGAAATGTAGATTCCTGAGTTTTCTTTGAATGAAATCCCATTACTTTGTTTTAAAGTGTGGTGTGCCCCAAAGCAGAGGAGTTCCTTTATCTTCTGACTTTTAACTCTTCTAGTATTTTAAAATATTCAGCATCCATGGGGGATTAGTTTTAGCTCTCTCCACTCCCAGCCCTGAAGATACCCAGATCCACAGTTGCTCTAGTCTCTTACATAAAATGGCATAGAATTTGCATTTAACAAATTCAGATTCTCTCATACATTTTAAATATTATACTTAAAGGTTACTTAGAATACCTAATGGAACAAAAGTGTGTTGTTGTATGTTTTATGGAATATTTGCAAGATAAAAAAAATAAGTTGTGTATGTTCAATACAAATGCCACCAGCATAGGCTTAACTACATACTATATGCCAACAACATAATTAAAAAAAAAACATTCTTGGTCTGCAGTTTGTTGACGCCACAGATATAGACCCCATAGGTATGGAGGGCCAACTGTGTGTTACTATTGAAGCACATGAACTCAATGTTACTTTTGGCTTGATATCATAAAATTACTCATAGCTGTCCAACATCTCCTCAGTATGACCACAAGTTACAGCTCCAATCTGTGATTACATATTATCTAGTTTTTTTTCTTTTTGCTATATATACTTAAATCTTAGTAACTTTAAAAGCAAATAAAGTATTTCACACTGGGGCACTAGCTCCTCATCTCTTCTTCCATTTGAACTTCTTTTGGCATTATTGGTCTAATGTTTTTAGTATAGAATTAGAATCCCTTTTTCAAAGGTATGAAAACTAGAATAAAGAAGGGAAACAGGATCATCCCTGATCTGCTACCATTTGACCCACTATCCCACTCCTTGGTCTATACCTAAAGGACTTAAAAACAGCATACTAGAGGGACACAGCCACATCAATGTTAATTGCAGCACTGTTCACAATAGCTAAGCTGTGGAACCAACCTAGTTACCCTTCAGTAGATGAATGGATAAAGAAAATGTGGTATACATACACAATGGAATATTACTCTGCAATAAAAGAGAATAAAATAATGGCATTTGCAGGTAAATGGATGAAGTTGGAGAATATAATGTTAAGTGAAATTAGCCAATATAAAAAAAATGCCAAATGTCTTCTCTGAGCTAATGAAGCTGATTCATAATGGGGTAGGGAAGGGGAGCAAGGGAGGAATAGTTGAACTCTAGGCAGGGCAAAGGGGTGTGAGGGTAAGGGTGGGGACAGGGGATTAGAAATAATGGTGGAATGAGATGGACATCATTATCCAAATTACATGTATAAAGAAATAAATGGAGTGAACATACTTTGTATACAACCAGAGATATGAAAAATTGTGCCATATATGTGTAATATGAATTGTAATGCATTCAGCTGTTATGTATAACAAATTAGAATAAAAATATACACTCAGAAAAATGAGAAATTATATTCCCATTTATGTATAATATATCAAAGTGCCTAAATATATTCTACTGTCATGTATAAGTAATTAAAACAAATAAAAAATTTTAAAATAAAAAAAGAAGGGAAACAGGATCATCCCTGATCTGCTAGCTTTAATGAAATCAGTGTTAATATTTTGATGTATTTCTTTTGGCCTTATTCAAATGTAAGTGCACAGGAGTATGGAGCGAGCATGATAGTGTGTAAGTTCTGGGTCTTCATGTAGTTCTCAAAACTACAATTTAGATCAGCTTTCCATAGTCACTCTGGAAAAGACCATGAATTCATGTAGCCAGCTTTTTGATATGGGGTATTTGGGCTGCTTCTATAATTCTTCTAACAATATCATAATATGATTGTGGTTTGCTTCCCTTAAGTTTTTCTTACATGTAGTACTATTTCTTAGATTTTATTTCCCAGAAAACTATTCCTTCCTGGTAAATACTTTTTGGTTGAGAAATTGGGAGATAATAGAGTATAAGCAAATTTTAGAGATCACTGAATCCAATCTCCCATTTTAGGTAAAGTCACTTGACTGAGAACAAATAACAACTTAACAGGAGAACTCACCCACCAGATTTCAAACTGCAGGATGTTTTTATTGCTTTGCTGTTCTATCCCTCTCTAGAGAACTACTTATCTACTTTATTTAACAATGCATGTAAAGCCCAGGTGAGTAAAGTATGTGCCTTACTAATAGTCACAGTGATTAAAAATAATAAAAGACAAATCAAGAACTTCTAACAATAAAATATCCATTCATCCAAGCATATATATTTTGAAAATATTTTCATTTCAATGATATAGATCACTATAGGATATTAATTTTCTGAACATGAAGATTTCTATATGGAAAAAAATCTTTCATTACTTGCAGCTCATAAAATTGCTCACCTTTCCCCAACTTGCCTATATGAGTCAAGTTGTTCCACAAAATTGCATATTTTTTTAATACACATAGCTTCTTGAAGTCTATGTAAGGTTTTCTTGAACCAGCTTAAAAAGACTTCTCCAAGAACAAATGCCACTTTTTAAACCCTACACACTAAAAATGTTTATCCAGCACTCACGCACCAAGACAAGAGCTATGTGCCAATCTGGCAGAGAACACCATCTAGCACCATTTCTGATATGTTAACCTGGGAAATGCTTCTGTCTTATCCTTCATTTTCATTTCGCAGTCTAGGCATGAGTTAGTAAGTAGTTTTCTCATTTCTACTGAATTCCAGGAACCACGTTGGTCACTGAGGACACAGCTGTGGACAGATGGATGTGGCCCCTGCCCTCACGGTTCTCCCCTGCCAAGTCCCATGCTAATTATTGTGAACTATCACTGTGGTCTTTACATGTCTGTTTCTAGCTTCACCCTCTCACTGTCAGCAGACTTCTCAGGAAATGGATAATAAGGAGAAAGTAGCCGACTTATTTCAGTCTAATTGGTTAATAATTTTCTCTCTTAAAGCCACCTCTCTCTCCATAATATAGACCACTGGCGACCATTTTGGACAGAAATTTAACTTTCCTGGATTAGATGCTGAGCGTTTTCAGAAATTTGGAAGTTGAATCAAGTAAATCAATTTTTGTTGGTAGCTGCACTGTAATAGGTACACTTGGGTCTTGGAAATGATCATGTGTTTTCCCATGTGGACCAGACATCAAAGAAAACAAATCCTCATGGGGAGAAAAATGAAGTAGAGAAGGGAGATCCCAGACAGCTTTCTCAGCATCATCTGTATTCCTGACTTTTTCATAAGACATTTATTTCCCTTAAAATAAGTCTTTTTTTTTCCCTCAAGTTGCCTTAGGATGCTTTCTGTAACTTAAAGTCAAAGGGCTTAATTAATATGCCAGGAGTGGGAAGGAGGGAAAGGAGGGGAAGGCTTCCAACTCAATAATTCCAGGTACAGTGGCCTCACAGTGAGGGCGGCTGGGAGCTGTGGGGAGCACTGCTGAGATAAAATGGAGGGGGAGTTATGACCCAGGCTCAATGAAAGTTAAAAGAAAAAATGAAAATGAAAGAAAATCAAAACTCAGGGCTGTAAGGACTTAAGTGTTGGCACAAAGAGGTTTCCTAATCAGAGAGAAAGATAAAAAGCCTGAGAGATACAAATGACAGAAAAAATAGAGGTAAACTTTATGAGATAGAGGATTAAATACTGGCTTTGAATTTGAAGTAATGACATTGGTTTTAATAGAAAGAACAGAATTTGAATGTCAAAATCATCCCTGTCTCATTAAAGTGGTCACCTAGTGCTATGTAGAGATGTGCAGACCAATTCCAGCATGCTAGCTGTTTAGATCCCTTGGTGTACAACTAAAGAGTACATCAGGCAGACAGATCCCAGCTGTGTCATTAGGATAGTCACCACACCTCAACAGGCCTTAAGCTGTTTCATCTGAAAGCTGGGGTGATGTATATACAACTTAGAGGGTTACAGTAGGAATAAAGGAGATATTGTAAGTAGCATAGGGACTGGTACAGAATCAGAGTCTGCATGTCATTCCTTTTTTCTTTTGGGTGTTAATGGTCCACTTATGGTTTTGGTCAAGCTAAAAGGCATTTGGAGGGAAACTAAATAAGTAAATATGGCCAAGATGACAAAGCATTTAAAACAGGTAAGATTTTCCAATATTTGCTCAGCATTTACTATTTGCTAGGTCTGGTGCCAAACTATCAAGTACTAAGATTCTCAAACACAATGCAGGTCTTGATCCTAGAGTAGGTGCCCAAGGCCCAATCCAGAAAATTCTTAGACTTTGGCACACTGAAGATGACAAAGGCACAGGCTTCCTTGGGGACATGGATTCAAGTCTGTGTGTTAAAGGTCCACTCAGAGTAACTTTGTAGCTGCTGGTGAATTGAATATTTTTCCTTAAAATTAATTGATACACTACATGAGAACATGATATTAAGTAGGACACAACTATTCTGCATAAACACAGGCCAATGCATTCTTATTCCTATACCACTTGTCCTGAAATGGCTAAGAAAATGAATAAACAAACAATCCCTCCCCTAATTCACAGTGCTATGACTGCCAACCACTTGTCTGAAGGCCTAGTTGGACTGGAAGTTTTACGAAAAAAGGAAATTTTTGTCTCATTTGCTCCTGCCTGATTAAACTCCAAATTTTGAGATACTGCCTGACAACATAATAGGTACTATGGAAAAGATGGGGGGGGGGGGAAAGGAGGATATAGTGGAGGAAAGGAAGGAAGAAAAAGAAGGCAGCATCATCTGTGTTCCTGACTTTTTTTTACAAGACATTTATTTCCCTTAAAAATAAGTCATTTTCCCCCCTCAAGTTACCTTAGGGTGCTTTCTGTAACTTAAAGTCAAAGGGCTTAATTAATATGGCAGGAGTGGGAAGGAGAGAAGGGTTCCAACTCAATAATTCCAGGTACAGTGGTCCTTCTATTATGAACACACTAAGAGTCTGTGAGTCTGTTTCTAGAAGATGTGTGGTGGCAGAGCAATTGTAGACTTGTACCTCAGTGCACACACTGTTACACAGATAGCCAAGAGCTTTTTCTAACCTATGAGCCAAGAGACAAAACGTTTGCCCAAGGAAGCTAAGTTCACCTAGAAACCCTGGTAATGAGTTGAAGCAGAAAGGATGAAGAATCAAATGCAGAGGTCCAGTTCTATCAGCCCAAGCACTCAGACAAAACAACAGGGTGAGAATATAGTCTCAGAAGAGAAAAGCTCCCTCCATCCATCCCCTCCCACAACTACCCGCAGTGTGGCCAAACACATTCCTTGTCTGGCTAGGCTCATTGTTTGGTAAATGGGGAAGAGAGATCTGTGGTCTGGATTCTAGGATGCAGCTTTGCTACTGATTTCTTGAAACTCATCTATTCACAAATGCTCAGCTACTTATTCAACTGACATTTGGGAAGGCCACTTTATATGAGATGACGTGATGATTGGGAAGGCCACTTTATATGAGAATACATGGAAAGAACCACCAGGCCAGTCTTAGAGACTTGAAGCCATCAATCCTATCTCAAAGAATATAAAGGTTACAATGAGAGAATGGTCACATATGAGCTGCTGAGCTGCAAAGTAGGAGAAAAGAAATTTCAAATTTCAAATAAAATATATGTAAATATATGCAAAAATATATCTGCATATATTGGATGTTACAGTGAATAAAGTATGTTTGGGGGAGATACAAGGAATTCAGTATGTCCGTGACATGGGCAAAGAGAGGCAAGGCAAGAGGCAAGACTGGTGGATGAGGGGTAGGTCTTAGTGTTTTGCCAAACACGGCGATATTTCTGTAGAGCAGTGAAAACCACTGACGCAAACGGGAGATCAGGAGGCAGCTGCTGAAGAAGTTTTGGAGAGAGATGATGGTGATCTGATCTGTAGTAAGGTCTGTGGGCAGCAGAGAGGAGTAAATAGAATAAGAGATTACAGGAATTAGGAATTCTAAGTCCATCTCTTTTTGCAAATGCAGAATATGAGATTCCAGTTATATTTTCTCTGTAGGTTAAGTCTTACCCTATAGGACTGGGTATAGACTAAGTGCCTAAACAAGAGTCAATCATTACCTTTGTGCTCACACACTTTCATCACTTTTGAATGTTGGTCAAAGTCTGGTCTTTAGTTATGGCATGGGATTAGCCAGATACCACATGTAGCTTTGGGGACATTTTTTTCTTTTTAATTTTTTAGCTTGTCAGCACCCAAGGTCGGGGACTCCATCTGCTTCACTTCCATGAAGCTATAAAACCACAGCACAGCTCTATGCAACACAATAGAGCAAAGAGTGACCCCAATTTTCCCATTGGCCTGAAGGCCCTGAGGTCAGCTCTTCTCAGGACTCTGAGGGATCAAGCTATAACAGAGTGAGAGACCTCTGCACTTTGGTACAACCTCTGCCACATGCATGCCACAGTTAAATGTGCAATTTAAGAAGAACAAAATTGAGTTCAGAAAGTGTTGCTGAGGCTGCAGGTATGTGATCATGTTGCTTGGGAACCTGTGGGTGGGCTAAAGGATCATGGTAGGTATGAATAGTCTTATGTTCTAGTCCAGTTTTGTAATCCTGCAACTCTAGGGTTTTGGACTCTAGTCCTTGTCCCAGCTCAAAAAGAATATGCATTAATTATTATTTCATGCATTTATTATAATTATTAAATTGTATTAGCTCCCTTTACTCCTAATATAATGTAAGCCTCACATGGGAGGAGTTTTATCTGTTTTCTTACTGTATCCTCAGTGCTTGGAATGGAATAGGTGCTCAATAGTTTGTTGAATAATTGAATTAGCTAAGTGAACTTGGGGGAAATTATTTAATATCAGGTTTGGGTTTATTTACATTTCAAATAGGATTGACCATATTCATCTTATACTAAATTTAGAGTGATTTTGAAGCTATAATTAAAAAAAAATAAAAGGCTCCTAGTTGGATGTTCTGCTACCATCTTTTGCATTTATCTAGTTTACAC
Source organism: Tamias sibiricus (assembly GCA_025594165.1). NCBI lineage: Eukaryota > Metazoa > Chordata > Mammalia > Rodentia > Sciuridae > Tamias > Tamias sibiricus. The sequence goes on from CM046657.1 coordinate 76,122,916, forward strand.
TGCCTTTTCATCTAGCTGGTCATCCATCCATCTATCCATGCAATTATCCATCCATCCACCCATTTACTCATCATGTCTTTAGTTTCATATTTCTTATGTTTCTTTATAGAAAATCTATTTGATTTCATGCTAAGAATTGTGTAAGATGATACTTTCCTCATTTCTGATGTTTATATCAATACTGTAATGTGATTATCTATATCTTCCTTTCATAAATGAGGAAACTGAGGCTTAGTAAGTTGACAATATGAAAAGTGGTGGGGCAGGGATTCACATTTCAGGTTTGTCCTGCTGAAATTTCATTCCTGGCTTTTCCAGCTCCTACCTAGAATTTTCTCATCTGTATAGTAGGTGCTAGAATGCCTACCTCACAAGATACTCTTGAGTGTTTTTGACATATACACCATCAACTACATGAAGCACTTAGATCTAACACCTCACCTCAGCATGGCTACCATTGCAGGTATCCCCATGGGGCAACCCAACGATAAGCCTCCTGGCAAGTCAACACTCAGTCCCCTTTTTTTGACTACCTTCATGTATTCATTCATTTATAATCATTTCAGAAAGAAATCCACAAATGACATTGCCCATTCCTGCTGACTGTGAGAGTGCAGTGGTATAGAGGTGCCTGTCTCTGAGCCTCAGGTGGCCCTCCCAGCTCACTCTCTGCTCTGGGGTAAACACACTAACTCCTGAATCCAGACTCACAATTTCTCTGAGAAGCTCCCTGTGTTTCTTTATGACCCCTTACCAGTCCCTTCCTACTTAATTCACTAGGAAAACCTCTTAAAGTATACCTTCTGTAAATAAAATGAAATTTGATGTGGTCGTAAAAGTATTTACTTTAACAAATAGTAAACATACTTACAAAAGGATTTGTATTTTTTATAAGAGCATAAAAAACAATGTTAAATCACTAAGAAAGAATACAAATACCTCATTTTATCTATTAAATGTGACATTTCAGTTTCTTACAATGTTGGGCAGCAGGACCTTGTCTAGTTATATAGGGAAGCCTTTCAACACACTGGAAAGATAAACAAAGGCCCAAATAAAAAACCCAGATCCTTACTGATTCGTTTTTTATTTGCTTTCTGTGTTATTATGTCTTGGCTACACAGTAATGCAACTTTGGCAAGTGACTTTCTTATTTTTTGCCTCTGTTCTGTCATTCAAGGAGGAAAATGGTATATGCTTATGGGGCTAGTTCCTTACTCATGATCACAGGGTATTGGAGGGCTGAGAAATGAGTTACAGAATACCTGCAATAAGCTAGGCAATGGAATATGTATTGTATACATGTGGCGTATTATTAATTTTTTTTACAACTTTTCAAGGAAATATGTTCCCATTTTATAGACATATAACCTGAAGCTCAGAGATAGGGCATAATTCATTTAGGTCACATAGATTTGAATCTGGAAATTAAAGCCAAGTCTGTCTGACCTCAAAGCCACTCCCATAGAGCACTTGCCTAGCAATCTCCAGGCCCCAGGTTCAATTCCTAGCAGCATAAAAAGCAAAACAAAACCCAAAACAAGCCACTCCTCCTCTCTCTCCTCCAGCTCCATGCTTAGCCTGTTGAGTTTTACTTCTTTTCTCTTATATTATTGGTGCATATGTCTTTTAGCCTCTTTTAAAAGCACAAGGATTACTGTCTTTTATTCCCAATTTTTTTTATCTTATCCTCTAGTGCCTAACACAGTATGAATGCTTAATACACACTTCTTTTAAAACACAGGTGAACGAGCTTTATTTTAATTAACTATTTAACTTCCATTCACCAGACATGTGAATCAGACTTATTCATCTTTTTTTCTTTTGACTTTTCTTGGGTCCATCCATGCTCAGAACTGTCTTACAGATTTTGCCCTTGAAAAATGGAACTTTTTATTTTTTTAGTTAACAGAGTACAATAAAAATCCCCAAACTAATAATGTGTTGTTTTTTTTTTTCTTACTTGCCTTTAAAAAAAGAAAAACAAAACTTCCATTACTTATATAAAAGTGGCAAACCATCTTTTTTATTGCTTCAAACTACTTTTGTTAAAATGCTCCTTTGCTGCCAAGTTTCAACCTAAAGCCAATGTTCATATCCAAGTCACAAATAGGAATGATGAATATGTTTGGGCCCTTCCCTCCACTCTCCTTTTCAGTGCTTCAATCCAAACTTTCTTCTATGTTATAACTATACTTCTTTTAACACTTGAAGACACTGAGATAAAAGTATTTCTTTCCTATTATTGAATCTGGAAAGAGCATGATTCTGCCTATATTTTTATGGATTCCAAAGGAAGCCAAAGAAAAACAATAATGACAGGCAAGACTGTGGACTATTCACATGGGACAAGAGGTCTGCATAGTGCTGGCAAGGTCACTGACATTGGTCACAACTCAATGCTTTGGTCACTCAAAGCTCCCTTCTCAAAACAGAAATATGAATTAATGGTTAAATGGTAACCTTAAGGAGAAAATCAAGCTATCCTATTAATGGCTGGATTTTTTTTTTTTTTGACAGCAGAAACAAAAATTTCTCATCACATTATAGTTCATTCTTTCTGCTGGGAGGGTATCTCTGTAGAGTTTGCAAATTTCATGAAAGGTGTTACCTTTTTTCAAAGGTGGTTATGAAGGAAACATGGCAGAGTTCAAAGAAGGAAAATGGAGTCCCTAGTGCTGGTCCTCTCTTGCCTGCACCACGGCAAGAACCTCCTAATGGCTCCGAAGGCATTCTTGCTCTTGGACCCTGTTTCCACTTAAAACTATGCTATGCATCCTAATAATCCCTGAAACCAACATCCAGAATACTTGGGCAGCAGTAAAAGGCATCCACTGTATTAAATAGCCTCCAGATCTGTTCTTCTGTAAGACTCTGAGGTTTTCACAGGCTTGTTCTGGATCTTTCAATGTCCAACATCCGACAGAACATTTGGAACCGTTTGTGTTCAGTGTTTGTGTAAAGAATATTGTCAGGGTCACATGGATCTGGTGAAGAAAAATATTGTTTTGTGTATTTGAAAAATATGGACTTGAAAGCTGTTTAGCAAGACGTTTGGTTGTAAGGAAAATGTCCCAACTAGGAAACGTGTTAAACTTAGCACAGCCGACTGCTTAGTAATGTCAGTCAAGGATATAAATGAAATTAACTTCTCTTGTCACATTTACTAACAGAGATGGCAAGCAGATGCTCAGGAAGTCTGTCTTCCTGGTTACAGAGGCTGCTCCTGAGATGGTCCTGGGAAGCACCCCAGCTAAGCCCAGCTGGGCAGAATTGCAAAGTGTATTCCTTGCTGGCCAGCTGGTGTCTTGTGACTTTTTCTTTGGGAGCACGATTTGTTTCCCTGTTTTCTTTCTCCTGTTCCTTTCTCCTACACATATGGTCTGCCCTTCAATTCTTTTGTAAGAGATGTGTCTTGGCAAGTGATTTGATTTTTCTGAAAATCAGTTTCTTACTTTGAAAATTATTCCCTCCTTATGACTCTTCTTGTGAAGAGCAATGGTGCCCTTGTTATTTACTGTAAGAGCATCAGGAATCCTTCCATTGCATACCACATGCCAGGCACTGCTGAGGGATTTGCTGAATCTTTCACATAGATTATCTCATTTAAATTAAAGGGATAACTCCATGTCCTTTAATTCTCAGCATAGTGCCCATCAGGGAAGAAATTCTCAATAAATATTAGTCATTATTATAATTTTCTCATTTAATCCTAACCATCATTTCTTGAGGTCAGTATTACTATTAGATTTTTTTCTGTGCTTTAAAAGATTAGCAGTCTGAGGCTGTCTGCTAAGGTTGTACAGCATCTCAAAATCATTTTATGAGATGTGGGCTTTGTATATAGCCATTTGCTGCTAGTGCACATTAGAGGTTAGGTAGGGGAAAGGTTGGAGGTAGGTGGACACTTTAATATAATTGGGGCAAATTATTATTAAATAAGAAATTTTGTCTTAGGTCAGAGGAAATTTGTGTGTGTGTGTGCATGTGGAGAGCAGTGACAGTGAATGGGAGAGCAGTGTCTGAAATCAGGGTCTCTGATGACCTCATGACTAGGCATCCTGCACCTTTGCACAGAAACTTTCCCAGGCACCAAGCATGCCTCAGCCATGAGGTCATCAGAGACCCCGATTTCAGACATTGCTCTCCCATTCACTGTCATGCTCTCCACATGCATGCACATGGGTAGAGCAATTTAGGGGGAAGATTTGTTTTAAGGAGAATTTTCAAGAGCCCAAAATGATGCTGAAATGATTGGCAACATATGTTTTTGAGCTTTCCTTTGGGCTCATGTGACTGACTCGAGAAAGGGTTCAAGAGGAGTGGCAACCTCCATCAAGTCTTTGCCACATTCCCTGAGACACATAAAAGAGGGATTCTCTCCATTTTGCACAAACTGACTGGAAGGCCTTCCGGAAACCTTCCTATTTACTATTTTTGTGTTTCTTGACAAAAGCTTCCTAAATTCAAGTACCATAGTTGTTATGGTGTAGATGTGGTATCCCCCAAAAGCTCATGTGTGAGACAATGCAAGAAAGTTTGGAGGAAAAATGATTGGGTTATAGCCTTAGCCTAATCAGTGAATTAATCCCTGATGGGATTAATTGAAGTGGTGGGATATGGCTGGAGGAGATGGGAATTGGGGCATGGATTGGGGGTACCTATTTTTATCTGGTGCATATTTGTGTCTCTCTCTCTGCTTCTTGATCATCATGATGTGAGCTTCTTCCCTCCACCACACTCTCTCGCCATGATGTTCTACCTCACTTCAAGCCTGGAGGAAAGGAACCGCCCTTCTCTGGTCTAAGACCTCTGAAACCATGAGCCCTCAAATAGACTCTTTCCTTCTCTATAATTGTTCTGATCAGGTCCTTTAGTCACAGGAGTGAAAAAGCTGACTAAAACAATAGTCTTTTTTGAGTCAAAGGAATTAAAACTTCCAAGTCTAACAAATGCCAAGGTGAGTTCAACTGCCTCAGTTCCTCCCCTAATATTTTCTAGGGACACAGGAGCTCCAAACAGGCACTCAGGAAATCCAAGTCTGGATGTTGGCTCTGCTACAATGTTCTCCATGACCTCAGTCAAGCTCCTCTCTGGTTCTTAGTTTCTTCATTTCTGGAATGGATGGTTTGAGATAGATGACTGGAATTTCCAGTTGGAAAAGAACAGGATTCTACAGAGTTCAAAACATACTTTCATCCACATGTTATTCAACATCATTACTCATATTTTGTTCATATCTCTTTCTTTTTGCTGGGTGGTGCTCCCTCTTCTCTGCCTTTGACTTCTCCTCCCCCTCGTTTTTAAATAAGCCACATCCCCTTGTAGTTGTCTCTTTCCTGGAATCACTGAGCTGGTGACTCATTGGTAACCTGCCTCTGAAGTGTTCCCAGTGGATCTCTGCCTTCTTAATGAGCAGCAGGTCACAGCTCCTTGCTCAGTCCTGGAGCTGCAGGTGACGAACTGTCGGGATAAGGGGAGTGACATAGTGGTGTGATTGAGGGGACTGCATCAGCCAGGCACCAGCAATGACAGTGCTGAGCACCTCTGGGGTCATCTGTCTTGCTCCACTCACCCAGTGGATCACTCACCTTCGTAATTGTCCCCATGGGGCCAGGCACATGCTTTCCCTACCAAACTGCAGAGGTACAAAAAAAGCTTGGGCAAGAGTCCAAAGCAGATTTTATAACTAGCATATCACACCCAGGGGAATGCCTTGGTGCCCTGCGAAGTCAGACTTTGTTTTTTACCCATTGGCTCTTCCTGTAACCTAAGGCACAATTCTTGGGGTTGTTTCTATGCAGAGATGAAAGTCTATGCTCAGAGCCCTCTGTCCTACTTTCATCTAGGTCTTCCTAGAGTGGGGGTAAAGCTATCCCTGTTGCCAAGCCAGGCATTTCAGGCTCCTGAGTTCTGGCTCCATGTTTCTGTGGACCCCTTGAAAGGTCTCAGAGGCATCTGTGCAGGTACCCAGATGAGAGATGCACAAACCCACTGTGTGCTCCACTGACCAGACCTGACCAGGGATCTCACAGAGAGGCTTCCACAACTTTATGCACAACACTCATAATCTTCATTTTCTAAAAATCATGCATTCCAGGGAACATATTTTGTATATATATATATATATATATATATATATATATATATATATATATATATCTCCAAAACAAAAACACACATCTGGTCAATATTCAGTTGCATGCATGGGTACTGCTACTTCAGTTGTTCAGTGCTTCAGAGTGCCCCGTGTCCTCCTCCCTACCAATGTGGCTGCACAATTCCTTCCCTCTGGAGCCTCAACTCCCCACAATGTAACATCAATGCCTGGGCCATCTGGGTGATGGCTCTGCTCTAACCCCCGAAGAGTGCCCCTTCTAATGAGTCAGTATTTATTATCATCTGACTTTCTGTTATTATCAATGTTGCCATTATTCCAATGAATCAGGTACATTATAAACAAACACAAATATAGCTGTTTAAAAAAAATTATAGGCAAGTAACAAAAAAAAATCTCATATTTTCTTTGGCAAAGTTTGCATCATCCTGTTTTGGAGATTGATGATTCATTCATTGTCTTTTAAGTCCAACCTCCCTTCTTTACTCTCTTCAAAGCTGAGATTCAATCATTTTTTCTTACAGGCAACAACCTTCTAGTTGACTCTTCTGCCTTGAGTTCTTCCACCCTTAAACCTAATCTTCACGTAAAAGGAAGGGAGAGATTTTGCTGCCACCCAGGACAGACCAAAGTGTCTAGCAAATGCCATTTGGGGGAGAGAAAAGTGGTGAAGGCAGTGAGTTTTCCTTCTTGGGAAAACACCAGGTTAAACAGATTTAATTTTTAGTTTTGGAACTTCCAGAAGCTTTAAATAGGCTCTATAAATTGAAGATCTAGAGAAGGGACCAAGTGTACACCATTTCCCAGACATTTTGGTCACGAAGCGTCTCTTCCAGCCTGTTTCTACTAATATTGCTCCAAACAATGTGTCATTGAACACCAGATTGGGAAACAGAAATAAGTTCCAGACCCTCTCTGGGTCATCTAAATACCAGTCTAGTCTCTCTTTTTTGGCATTATATCTTCATGTGGACACCCCCACCCCCCAGTCCTTGCTTTAGTCTAGTGGATCTAGTGGTTTAGGGATCCCTGTAGATCACCAAGACCTTTTCAAAGGTTTTACAATTCAAACTGATTATTTTCTTAATAGTCTTAGGGTGGGACTTACTATTTTCACTCTCAATGCTTTATAAAGAGATTCAGAAACTCTATGTGATATTTAATTTTTGCAATAGACTTAATGCAGTAGCAGATAGAATAATTCAAATGTGTTTTATTAAAACCACATTAAAAATACTAAATATAAAACAACTAATAATGTTTTGGAAAATATCATTACTTTTCATAAACTGTTGTTGATATGAACATGTAATAGCCTTAGTATTATTTTAAATGAATAAAATATTTTCAGTTTTAGTGACTTGTAGAGTAAATATCACAGAATATAACTCACATAAGTGATTCATCATAATTTTTCAGAGTGTAAAAAGATGATGAGACCAAAAATTTGAGGATCACTGTTCTGATCATACTAAATAAGTATTTAGAGACCAGAGTGTGGTTTACAAATGAGCCTCTCTTTCCTTCTGGTCAGGCACTCACATGCTCTGTTCCCTTTGCCTAAAATGTTTTCCCTGTGGTTTGAGTAAAATGTACCAGGCATCTTTTATGCACTTGGCATTGTGTTTGTTCCCTTCACAATTGTCTCAGGAAATTGGTATCATTATCTCATTTTCCAAGAGAAACCAAAGCCCAGAAAAGTAAGGAATCTTGACATGACATCTAGATTTAGCCCTGACCAAAGTCCAGAGATGTGCTTCCAACTTTTTTTTCTGACTCAGTCTTACCATGTAAACTTTGATTCTATCAACATCATGAAATTCTGTTGCTTCTTGCTCATAAATTCTGAGATACAGAAACGTTTTAGAAAGTTGCATTGGAGTTTCCTGGCTGATCTTCTAGTAGTGAAGCCCCATTCTTCAGACTCTGAAGTGGAGGGACAGTATGATCTTGTGCATTTGGTCTTTGTCCTTATTTCCTGACTTACAGGAAAACTCTGGCCATCTTCAGAGTGCTGAGCATCTTATCTAGTAATGAAGCAGCTGGAAACCTGAAAGTTCTCTGTGTTGTTCTGAATCTGTTGAGAAGAAAAACTGTTTTCTACATCCTTAGGTGGCTTTTGCGTTTGTCTATTTGGTGTTTCATCTTTTTCCTCTGATCCTGTTCTCTACTGGAACTTCCCTTTCCTGTTAGAGTCGTGGCTGGTCCATTGGTCCAGGACCCCAGTTAACTCCTGGGCAGAGTATGCACAAGATAGATTTCACCCCAGTCAGAAACTCTTTCCTGAGAATCTCACTATGAGCAGAATGATTCAAAAGCTGGAAAACACTCGGTGTCCCTTCAACACAGCTGTGGCATCCTGAAGGGACCACCCAGTGCTTTCTGATGTGTAGCTCTCTGGAGTCTCTCAGGTTCTGTACTTTCTGAGACCTGATTCTTTATAAAGTGAGAGTCATCACTTTTCCTTTCTGCACCCTTCCTCCCCAATTCAGTTACCCCAATCCACACTGTTTAGTAGAAGAATCTTAGGACTCTACCCCTGCACCAACCCATCTTCATGCCTACCCCTGCTGCTCTAATCTCTTAATTTGTGCACCATTCCTTAGATGATAAAATTAAAACTTTGCTTGATTTCATGGTCCTGAGCTTCTATTCATCGATCTTTGAGACCCACCACTTCATTCCTGACTTCAGGGACTATGGCAAACAGATTTTTATATCATGTTTAGAAAACCTGGATTGGGAGGTAGGAGAACCAAATTCTAAACCCTGACATTTCCTAGTTGTGTTTTGTTTTTTTTTTTTCCTGGTAGCAATGATGTTCATAATAATGGTTCCCTTTTCTTGAGCACTTACTATGTGCAAGGAACTTTATGTATATTATTTGTAACACTTACAATAACCCAGTAGTTTATGAACAGGGGCAAAATGGCCACTTGAGGGATTTTTGGCAATGTTTGCAGATGTTTGTGATTATCATAATTTAGGTGGGGGTGGTGCTAATGGTAACTGGTAGGTGGGGACCAGGGATGCTCCTGAACATTCTATAATAAGGAGAACAGCTTCCATCACAAAGAATTATCTGTCTCCAAATGTCTACAGAATAGATGTTGAGACTGCAGTAATTCTGTGAGGTAGGTGTGACTCACATTTTGGCTGTAAGGCTCAAAAAGGATTAGTGACCTGCTGTTGGTACATGGCTTGTAAGTGGTGAGTGAGACATAGGCTAGTTTTGGACATAGGCTAGTTTTGGCTCCAGGGTCCATGCTTTTTCCATTACTAAATTAGGACTCTCCAAGAATTTGAACTCCTTTTCTAGGCAGGTCAATCAGGTGGGAGGTCAGTCCAGGTAGGAGGTCATTGAGCACAAGCTGAAGTCTCTGAAGTAGAATTTAAGAGTTTCCAGTGGGTCACTGGATAGCCCCAGAGGGGACCTCTGTGGCCTTAGCTGAGCCATAGAGATTTTTTTGATGCATGTGGGGTCTTGACACCAGAGGGAAGAAATTGTGTACAACAGTTCAAGACAGATGAGATGAATATTTGAACAAGTCATTGATCTCTAAAATCAGTTTTCTATCCTATGCAACTAAAGACACTTCTTGTTAAGATCCCAGAGAGTAAAGAGATCATGTATATTCTACATATGATATTCAATCTTATCTCCTTGCCAATTTACCCCTTTGTGACCACCTGTGTCTCTACACTTACATTTCACCTCATTGTACCACATTCATAGCTCCCTGTTCTTAAAATGGTGTGTACTCTGTGTCTGTGTAATAAAAACAATTTGAACTGGTTCCTGTTTCCCCAATATATGGTCCCGAGTGATCTATAGTTTGGCTATTACTCCCCATCACCATATTTGTTCCAGACTGTCTTTGTGTTGTTAACATTATTTATCAATAAATCATTGCCTTTTTCTGTATTTGAGTGCCCAGAGGCCATTGTATTTGGGTTCATCTTGAAAATCCAAATAATGTAAGTAGAAAGCTTAAATAATAGATAAGCCTCTTATTCCCTGGGAGTCCTGGCAGGCCTGTTCACAAATATAGTTTCTTTTAGTCTCTGTCCAGTCTAATTTAAGGTCTATAGGAACAGTGTTTAGACTGAATAAGGAAAAGCTAAGGGCAGATTCTATTTCCTATCAATGATCTTAAATATCATGTGTCTAGAAACACAAGTGTAGGGATACAAATGGGCAGAATTTGCAAATATTGGAATTTTGGCTCCTTTTCTGTTTGGTTTTTCAGGGTGGGAGGAGATGATAGTCCTTGTAAAGGTAGCATTTATTTTTCAAAATAATAATAAAAAGTCTCCATTAAAAAGGAACATTTATCCTGCTGTGAATTTAACAAATCTTAGCCTCAGGCCTATTTCTATTAATTTGCTTTCATTTGTTTATTCTTTCCTCTTCTACTCTTTCAAGCAAAGACAAGGTAATCAATGAAAGCACTTAACACAGTTCTTTCTTTCCTGGTTACGTGAAAACCTATATGTGTGAGGTCTTATTCCTAAATTTGCACAGAAAGCTCCTGGCATCTGAGTTTCTCACTAACTTTTCAGGATGATCTAGTGACTATTCATGTGTGACATTTTATTTTATTCCTCTATCAACTATCCAGCAAATAATTAGAATCTACCATATATAACGACTCTGACTCCAGCCTCTCTCCCCCTCAAACTATCTTTCCCATGGTTATCAGGTTTTTTTTTTTTTTTTAATACACATTATATACCCCAGATGAAAAGACTTCAATAGCTCCCCAGTGCCTGTCTTGAAGATAAAGTGGGGATGCCTCAGGTAGTGGTCAAGACTATCAAACTCAGATCTGTGGGTTTTAGCTAAAGTGGTGTAGCTGGGACCAAATAAATATACTCTACTGTCTAAAATAACTAAAGACCTGGGCAAAATACATGAAACCACAGCTTTCAGACATTGAATATCAGGCAGGGTAAAAACACTGATCCCTGATAGAGGGAAAACAAATGAAGCACACTCTACATTTACCCCAGCTTAATGTGTGGAGTGAGTTTCAGCCATAGCTCATGGAGGAGGCCTAAGGCGGAGCCCTGAGGATACCCTGAGCTGGTAAGATGGAGACATCACAGGCAGAATATCAGCAACGAAGACTGCTGCTTAGAGAGAGCTCCAGAGACCTCCAGAGTGCCCTGGAGTCTTTATTTGAGCACATCAGATATGTGTGACAAGCTACCCAAGGACTGGGAAGCACTACCCAAATGGAATATAGAATACACAAGCCCTGCAGCTTGCACGGGGCTGGAAGCAGTTCTTGTTCTCACCAGTTGGAATAAAATTTTCTCATGACAGGTAGAGGATTAGGTGGAGCATCGGAATAATTTTTTACTTATTGGCAAGATGAAATTAACTGTAGACTCAAAGCTCCTAGGGTCCTGACTGACAAGGCTTTCAAGCAAATTGAGAAAGGATTAAACTGTTTCCAAGAAATTTAACTGAATTTCACAATAAAGATCTAGAATATTTAAAAGAAGACCAACATGTAGCTCCCAGACAAATAAAATTCACAAGAATAGCAGCCCCAAACCAAAAAAAGCCAAATAAAGTACAATAACAAAAACCAGGTTTTAAAAGAAGCAGGACTGATAACAAGAGAGCTGTCAATTGCACCAACCCAGAAGTAGCACATAGGATAGAATTCACAGATAAGATGTTATATAGTCATTGTAATTACATTCCATATGTTCAAGAAGGTAAATGAAATCACAAGAATGTCCAGGAGAGAGTGCATCTATAAAAAAAAAAACTCAAATCAAAATTTTAGAGAAGAATAAACCAATGTTTGAGATAAAAATACCCCACACTTACTAGATGGAAATAACAGAAAAATAGGCAGTACAGACAAAAAGGCAGTGAGAAATAAACACTAAAAGTAGCAAGAACAGAGCATCAAGAGCTGTGGAACAATGTCAAGTGGCTGAATCTCTGTGAAGCTGGAGTTTGTGAAAAGGGAGCTGAGCAGAACAGATATTTGAAGAAATAACAGCCAGATTTTTCCAACTTTGATGAAAAACACAGGCCATAGACCCAAGAAGCTCAGTGAACCCCAACCAAATAACTTGAAGAAAACTAAAATACATATTCTAATCAAATTGTTGAGAGCCAGAGATAAGAGATAATCTTTGAAGTAGCAGGTTGGAGAACACCATGTACAGCTGAACCAGTCATGAGCTGGCTCAGTGAGAGTGGACATCGCAAAGCACTGAGAGAAAACCCTGCCAACCTGGAAGTCTATGCCCAGGGAAGCATATTTCCAAAATAAACAATATTTTTCCAGAAAAAGAAAGGTGAGAGAATTTGTTATGGGCAGAGACCTGCATGGTAAGAAATATTAACCCAAGTCTTGCAGACAAGAGAAACTATACCAGAAAGAAATCCCCATCTACACACAAAAAAAATTGAAGAGTACTAAGGGAGAAGTGCTCTTTTATTTTTCCAACTTAATTGAAATATCTTTTACAAAACAACTTGAAGCATATTAAATTAATAATAAAGAAAATACATGTCATGCTAAGTAAAATGGTGTATCATTTGAAGTTAGATTCTGATAATTTGAAGATGTTACTATAAATTCCAAAGTGCGTGCTAAAATAACAAAACAAAGAATTATAGTTAAGTCAATAAAATAAATAAAATGCAATCACAAAACATTCAATTAATCCAAGTGAAGGCAGAAAAAGAAGAAAAGGTATTAACAACAGATTAGACAGATAGAAAACAGTAAGTTAGTAGGTTTAAGTCTAACCATATCAATAATCACATTAAATAATTAAATGACAAATAAATGGCAGAGATTATCAAACTGAACAAAGAAAGAAGATCCAGCTATAGCAATCTACTTTATATTTTAAACCATAAATAGGTTACAAGCTCAGGTTAGAAAAAAAAAATCATGCTAATAATAGCAAAAGAAAGATATAGTAAAAGTGTAGTATATTTTAACGTAGGAAATAGTGTATTTATGAGTAAAGAATATTGCCAGGAATAAAGAGATTTTGTGTGTGTGTGTGTGTGTGTGTGTGTGTGTGTGTTGATACAGAAGTAGTATCAGAACTGGGGGTGTGGCTCAATGGTAGGTAGAGTCCTTGCCTAGCATTGGTAAGGCCCTGGGATCAGTTCCCAGCATCAAATTAAAAAAAAAAAAAAGTAATTTCACGAAAAAAAGATAATCCAAAATATTTATATGCCTAATCATTAGAGCTTCAAAATGCATGAAGAAGAAAAATCTGATAGAACTACAAGGAAAAATAAACAAATCTATAATTATAGTCAACATTCTTCTCTCCATAATTGACAGAACAAATAGAAAGAAAATAAACAAGGATCTAGAAAAGCAAGCAACTATCAACCAATTGACCTAATCGACATTTACAGACACACTACCCAACAATAATAGAAAGCACATGTTTTCAAGTGTGTATGGAACATTTTACAACATAGGTCATATTCTGAACCATAATGCAAATATCTATAAATTTAAAAGCTCTCAAGTTATAACACATATATTCTCTGACCAAAATGGTATTATTATTCAATAACAAAGATTTCTGGTAAAATCTCTAAATACTTGGAAACAAAGAAATTCATATTTACATATTCCCTAAGTCAAAGAGTAACTCAGTAGGGACATTAAGTTTTCACTGAATAAAAATGGACACAATATATAAAAAGTTGTAGGATAGAGCTAAAGCATTACTTTCAGGGAAATTTTTAGCAATAAATTCTTTTGTTAGACAAGAAAATCTCAAACCAATGAGTGTAGCTTCCACCATAGCATACAAATCTATTCAAGATCTGACTTTATAGCAATGTCTCTCTTATAACTATAATGTCTCTGTTGTAACTATTGATAAGCCCCAGTACCAACAATAGTTGTAACCATAATAGTAAAACCAGCAGTGCTTATTTATTGAGCATTCAGCATGTTCCAGACATTTTTCCATACATTGCTTCATTTAATCTTTTGGTAGGTGTTAAAGATATGATCTCATTTATTCCTTATTATATTCTATGAGGCATTATTATTACCTTCATTTAAATAATTAGGATGCTAAGTTTTAGAAAGTTTAAAGTCCTTGTCAAAGATTATATGATCACTCAGCCATTCAAAAACTATTGAGAATTTACCACGGGCAAGACTCTTTTCCAAGTAACAGCTAATGAGTAGCATATTCAGGATTCAACCTCCCTGGTTTCAAGGCCTGTCTTCTTAACTATCTATTTTTGGTGCCATATATATACTCCTGTTCTCTCTATGTCCATCCATTTTAACTCCAGGGGCTTACTACAGTGTTTGAAACGTAGATGGGATATGGAAATTGAGAAAAGAATATTCATAATTCAGTGAATCAAGGTTCTATATCACATATTATGATTGCCTTCCAGATATATTGTTGTCTTTATCATTTCTTAGGACTGTGAAAGCTTATCTGCATTCTAATTCCAAATATGTTTGATTCTTTTTCCTTTTCTACCTCTTGACTAATGCCATGACCTACAACACCATTGTTTCTTATCTAGACTTCAGTTATAATTTTCTAATTGTTTTTCTAACCTCTATTATTGTCTCCTTACAATTGCTTTTCCATTAAGCAGCAATAATAATCATTTAAATAACATTCTATAAATTATACACTAGGGACTTGGGATGTGGCTCAGCTATAGAGCATATTGCTTGGCATGTGTGAGGTCCTGGGTTCCATCCCCAGCACTGCCAAAAAACAGAAACAAAACAAAACAAAACAAAACAAAACTACCAGACTATGTATTTCCTCTCCCTAGAAATCATCAAGCATAGTTAAATTCAGAGAAAAACTAACCCTTCATTGTGACCTATGAGTATCAGCTAATCTGGTCCCTGTCATATTATCAACTTCTTCTCCTGGCACTTTGTTCCTAGCTAAATCAACCTGGCCATACTGGGGTATTTGTTCTTGTGATATGCAACCTCTTCTGCATCCAGAGGCTTCACATCTGCTGTTTCTTCTATCTGGAGTTTGTTCCCAGTCTCATCAGTACAGTGCTATTCATGCTTCATATTTCATCTTGTGTTATTCCTTTAAGAGATCTTTTCTGATTCTTTTCCATTATTGATTTCCCCGATTAATGCTTTTCATAGCTTCCTGTTCTTTTGCTTTGTTGCCCTTGTCACAATATAGAATCCATTTTTTTTATGGTCCTGAGATTCAACAGAGATCTAGGTCTTACACAAATCAATAGTCAATTCTATATCCTTACATCATTCTGTTTCTCCACATAATTTTACACCCAGAGTTGTCCATTTTCCACTTTTGAAAAAAAAAATTATGTTGGCTTGTAGACACCACACTCTTCTGTTTTTCCTCCTTTAAAGACTACTGTTTCTTATTTTCCTTTGATAAGACTCCTTCTCTTCCACAGTTCTAACTGTTGACAGGCCTTGGGCTCCGTCCTAGACTGTGTTCTTTTCTCTATCTTGTCTTTCCCTCAGATTTCATATTTGCACAAGGTTCTAAGTCTCAATAATACACTGATCACCACCTGCCTACTCAACATCTCTACTTGGATGTTGAACCGGCATCTCAGATGACATGACTGAAACAGATTTTTCACACTCCCAAGCACAGAAAACAGATTCTCCAAGACTTACCCATCTGAGTAAATTGTTCCAACATCCATTTAGTTGCTCAGACAAAAATATTTAGAAGTCGTCCCTAATTGCTCTTTTTTTCCTAAGACCTAATTTTTAACCATCCAAATTCCAAAATGAATATCTGAAAGGTGATCTTTTCTTCCTATATCCATGGCTACAATCCTAGTCCAAGAGCCAGCACCAGACCTCTGCTGGCATCTGCCATCAGCCTAATAACTGGTTGCTCTACTCACATTCCCATCACCTATCCTCCTTAACAGCAGTTGGAGGGAACATTTAACCTCTAAAGCAGATAACACCACCTTCACAAAGTCTCCAATATCGTCCTGCTTCAAGCAGAATGAAGTCCAACTTCCTTGCTATGGAGGTCTTCATGGACCTATGTCTGGACCTCAGTCTCTAATCTCATCCTGACTCATTCTTTCCGTTGTTTTCTATGTTCATACTTTTCTGCTCCAAAAGCATGCTGACTTCATTCCTATTTCAGGGCTTTTAGTCTTCTGTCTCCCACTTGAGTGCTTTCCTGCTGATGTTTGTATAGCTGACTCCTTACTGCAAATGTCTCAGATGTCATATCCTCAGAACAGCTTTCCTCCTCTCCCCTACCTAAACAGTTTCTCCACCATCGCCATTCAACACTTTTTCCATCATAGCATAGAGTCTGAGATAATACCATTTTTGTTTATATATTTGTAAATGGAAGTTATATCTAACTTCTATTCCAAGATACACGCACGCACACACACACACACACACACACACACACACACACACACGTGTAAATGGAAGTTCTTGGAGGTATGGACTCCCTCTGTTGCTTTGTTGCCTTAGAGCTTGGAAAAGTACCTGGTTCATGGTAGACAAATATTTGTTGACTTACTATCTAGATTCTTTTTGTTGAAATTGTTTGGACAGATTTCAGTGACTTCTAAGTATATACCAAAGAGTTGAAATGTTTCTTGTCATGCCAATGTACATGCTTTTCAAAGCTGACTTGAGCAACCAAATCCCAATTAAGGAAGAATTGCTAGAGGCAGGAAATGCGATGACTGAATCCAAAATATAGATTCATCTTTTTCCAAGCTGGGAAATCTCAGTATTCTTCCAGTGAGACTGAGACATCATCTAGAGAAGACAAAGAGTTGAGGACAAATTCTGGATCAGGATGTGAGACCAGCTTATGTTGTCAATGATTGGTTTTACCAAATCCTCAACTCTTTCAGAAACTGAAGCATGATTGTAAACGTTTTGTGATGGAATTGTTGTTCCATAGAGTATCTTTCAGTCTAACTGACAGCAAGGTTAGTCTCTGGGTACTTACTATATGCTGTGTACTGTACAAGGCTCTTCAAATAGGGAGAAAGACAGGGATGGATATGCCTAATCCTTAAATCCCAGTGCAATGCAACAAACACTGTATCAAAGGAGTATGCAGGTAGCAAGAAGTAGAGAAGAGCAGCAAATGCCTGGCTGTGAAGAAGCTCAGGAAAGATCTACATAGAAGTGCTGCTGGAAAGTCAAGCAAAAC
Organism: Tamias sibiricus; assembly: GCA_025594165.1. Lineage (NCBI taxonomy): Eukaryota > Metazoa > Chordata > Mammalia > Rodentia > Sciuridae > Tamias > Tamias sibiricus. The sequence continues at coordinate 76,140,230 of CM046657.1, forward strand.
ATTCACCCAACAGACCAGATGGAAGAGCATGCCATGCAAAGCCCCCAGTGACAAGAGAATAAGACTGGTTCAGGAAACAGCAAGCATTTTGAGGGGCGAGACGGCTGGATATTCGGGGGAGAGAAGATGATTCAGGCTAAGCCAACTCACTCAAATCGAAGACTTTGAATAAATAAGAGTTGTGGATTTGACCTTGAAAAGTGATAAACTGAGTAAGGATGGTCTTGAAGACCAGAGGGTATGTCATAAGCTACAGAGATTTGAAGATGGGCTTCCTAAATTTAGAGATAGGATGATAGTTCCTTCATTTTTGTTTTCTCACCTAATGATGTGTGGGTAGATATGATGAAACAATGTTCTGAACATTTCCATGGTAGAATTGAGGGGAATTATGAAGTCGATGAGCCTGGTCCTTGTGCTAGATATACAATTTTAAAAGGAGAAAAATTCTCCTTTTACAGACACACACACACACACACACACACACACACACACACACACACATTCTACATGAAGGTTCACAGTAACTTTATTTCAAATAGCCCCAAATTGGAAACAATCCAAGTGTCCATGAACACATGAATGGACAAACCCTGCCACAATTGATAAAATGCAAAAATCACCAAGAAAATAGAATGAATGGTTGATACACCTGAGAACAAGAGTGAATAGTAAAACAACTATCCTGAGGAAAAAAAAAAAAGAAGAAAAGAAAAAAGCAAAGAGAAGGGGGAAGGGGAGAACAAATGAACACATGATATATTTCCATCTATATAAAATTTTTAAAAGTACAAACTCTTCTATACTTATTTAAAGCATCACCTGTAACTGTATGGGGTGTGGCTTTATTTTTAACCTTAGAAGAACCGCATGGTCCTATATTTATTTCCATTTTTACAGATAAGAGATAAAGTCTGCTATAGAGCACTGATAGCTGTGAATTTTATGATCAGATTTTAATGTTGTTTTTAATCTTATTATGATATTGCTTATTTTAAAAAGACATTAAGGTTTTAAAATTTTTATAGTCAACTAAACAATAATAGCAAGATTTCTGTTGGCTCTCTCCTGCCTATGTCTATAATACTCCAATATGTTAGCAGACAAAAATCACCTAGAAAGTGTCTAAAACTTGAGATTCTTATTTCTTGTCTAAGACAAGTAGTTCTCAAGTATTAGAGTATATTAGGATCATCTGGGAATCTTGGTAAACATATAGACATGGGATCTTGGTTTTTATTAATGCTCCAGGTGATTCTGATAAACAATGAACTTTGAGAATCCCTTTCCAAATAATCTCAAATCTCCTGGTCTGGGGCCTGATATTTGTGTTTTTCAAGGCCTGTTAGATGGTTCTGCAACCACCCTTTGGAAAAAAAAAATTTCCTTCCAAAAGCTGGCAACCAAATCCCTTTCCAATCTTCATTGTTACTGTTTCAAACAGCACCCATTCCTGCCATCCTGAAGTTCTCATAGGTCCCCGTGACACCATCCCAGGGGACATCCACAGGGCAGATGGCCCTGCTGCCTCACTACTTCTGTCTTTCGCATAACCTTTCTCAAAATGCTCACTCCCTTTGCTGTCCTCGTATTTATCAGAAAGAATTCTGTTGAAACGTCTGCCCCTCACAGAAACTTTCTCTGGTACCCTAGGCCCTTTCTTCTATGTTATTTGGGCATTTTGGTATCACCATTTATCACTGAGAATTGGACATCTTCTATTTACATGTCTCATGCCTCACCTTCCCTGTCAGCAGGAAGGTAGGAAATCCAATCAATGCGGCACTGATGCCTGAGTCAGGTGGACCTGGGTAGGTTCCCAACTCTGACATTAGTAGCCATGTGAATTTCATCAAGTATTTAGCTTCTCTAAACCTTGGCTTCCTAATTTGTGAAATTAAATTTAGAATCAGATATCTCTGTTAGAAGTCTTACGACTACCACAAAGCTTTCCATTCTAGGAAGACAATTAGGAACAAGTTCCTGACAAGGGAAAGGTCCTGATGCATCCAGCAGACTGCACAGGAAAAAGAGCAAGCATTTTAAGGAGGGTAGGAGGAAATGGAAATGGTCAAAAATGGTACTTACTGATTATTGGGGTTCTGGATTCTATTTGTCTTTAGCAACTGCCAAAATAGCAGCAAGAAAAAGAAATAAAATGCAACAACTATCTCTCTAGACATTCTGATTCCTACTGGAGTTTTTTTTTTTTTTTTTCTTTTTCTTTTTTCTGAGTGATTGACATTCTGAACGGCACAACAACTCAGATATAGTGGGCATTAGGAGTGCAAGGAGATAAAATGACATAGTCCTAACTGAGGTCTTTTGGTGGTCACTTCTTCCCCTGCTTCAATTCATACTCCACAGATAGGGCTGAAACTCTAATCAGATGAATTCATTCCTGATCAATGGCCTTTATTAGCAACCAACAGCTTACAACATAAGATACAAATTCCCTAAGAGAGAATACAGGTTCCTTCATGTCTAGTCCATGTAAGCTTCTATTGCCTGATTACACCACATTTTAGTCTTATGAGATAATTTGCTTTTCTCAGAATGCAGAATTCTGCCTGTTGCAACTCCATGCCTTTGCAAATATTCTATTCCTTAAAAATGCTCTTTCCCATGAATCTGCATAGCCAATTCCTTTTCATTTTTTAAACCCCTGTTCTTGGATAACACCTTTTCCCCATGCTTCTTTCCTTCATGAATTGACTATGATCCAGTCTAATGTTCCTATCCTCAACACACCTCCATGATAACACTGTAATGCAATTAGTTATTGCCATCTTGTCTCTTTCTAGGCTGGTAGCTCCCTTAGGGAAGGACCTGGTGTCGGAGGGAGTACTATCACAATTCTGCCCATTCTACCCTCTATAGGACACCGTCACACTGGAATAGCATTGTGTGTCCTACTAGGATATAAGCTGACAGGGAAAGAGAGAGAACCACTCAATATTTTAAGTGGGGCAATGAGGAGCATATCACAGAAGAGAATAGATCCTGTGTGACAGACACTGTAGTAAGAAGATAAAGTCAAATTGAACAGAGGCAGCCCTTCCTAAATTTTCACTTGTGGAAGAATCCCTATCATATTTAATGAATTATAAGAGCTACTTTAGTATGTATATTAATTAACTAAATAAAACAATCTTGGAAGCAATGGAATCAAAATTGTTATCTATATTTAGAAGTGAGAATAAGAGAGTCAAGTGTTTTATTCCAAGATATCCTTCCCCATGAGAGCCCCAGAATTGGAACTGAGCTACAAGGCTATGAGCATTCTTGAAATATTCTAATCTACTATTTATCAAGAATCTCCCATTTTCCCATAATTGTGCTAAATTACACACACACACACACACACACACACACACACATATATATATATATTCACTAATTTGTAATAAGCTATCATGATAAATGGGATTAGCACCACTTTAAATAAAAGAAATCTGTGGCTTAAAGAGACAGATAAGTTTTCTAAGAACACAGAGCAAATAAACAGAATCAGGATTTGACTCTGGATCCAACTGACACCCAAGCACCAATTTTTCTATCAGCTATGCTGGTTGAAGTTTTTTTCTTTGCATTTTCTCAATTTCATTGTAATAGGCAAGAGCTTGCAGTGGACCACACAGAGAGCCTCTCTAAGAGAGTGGATATTTAATCAGTCTCAGCAAGAAAAGCATAAGGTACGGGAAAAAAACTCATCCCATTGAAGAGGTGAACAAAGGGGCCTTAGAAATTTCTGTGTATCAATTAAAGGCTATTTTAGGGAGCAAAGATGGAAGAATCTGCTCCTCTCCTTTCCCATTTCCTGTTCTCGAATATTCATTAAGGAATCCATCCAACATGTCCTCTGACGACATCTGGGATAAATGCTGAAGATTTGGACAGCATCAGGATTGCAAATGACCAATATGGTGAAGGCTCAAAACCACACTCTGAAGGAGATTTGACAGAGCATTAGGCAGAACCAATGATTTAGCACACAAATGAGAGGATTCTTCAAGTACTTGGAAGGTGACTGTATGGAAGAAGCAAATCCAAGGGCAAAAATCCCCAAGGAAGACTAGATTCCTTCCAAGGGTCATATGTAAAAATAACCAAGAACCAAGTTTCTTGTCCATTGAAACAAATGAAGAACTTGTATCACAGGGAGAAAAACAGTGAACTTCCTGTTGCAGCTGATAACACCCAAGAAAGATGGTGTGACCACATGGTGGTGATGTCACAGAGAAAATTCAAGAATCTGTAAGGCCTTTCAAATTGCTGCCTTATTGGCCTTCTTTGATTAAGACCATCCTTACCACCACCATTATCATGTCTCTAGACATCTGAGGAGATGGGTGCTGTCTTTGCAGTTTGGATGGGAACATCTAGTAAAGAGCAGAACACAATCACACTCGGTACCAAATGGATGAGCTGCTCCAGTACAGCAAATCAGGGTCCCTTAGGGGAGAACATGAGTCAAACTTTACAATCATAGCTGGCGTTGCTATGTCTCCTGGGTCTTGTGCTACACAGCATTGAAACAGGCTGAAAATCTTATCTTCTTGGTGTGATCAAATATTTCTCAGTACACACACAGATTCATTTTATGAAAGCAAATAAATCACTTGTGCCTTTCTTTTCCCATATTTTCTACCAACTGGATGAGAATGCTGCCTGTCAAAAATCTGTCTAAAAAATAATTGTATATGTCAAGAAGCTCAGCAGAAAAAGAGTAAGCATGGAAGGTCCCAGACCAAAGGTTAAACCAGGTTAAGAAATTTGCATGTTTTCATGGAAGTTGTAGAATTAGCACTACTAGAATGAACACTTTTTTTTTTTTTAAGAGCTTGAGACTAAATTCTCAGCAACTTCTGATTTTCACTGAAGTTATACAGTCAAGAACACAAATGGCTTTAGGTATTGAAGGAAAAACTGTTGCTCAAAGTATAAGTTTCATTTAATAACTCAAACCTCTATTGTTTCCCTCTTGGATTTCAGTATGCCCAAGTTGAGATTTGAATGCTAAATCTAGGTCAAATAGAACTCTGCTCAAAGAATTCCCAGTCCTGAGGACTTGGAGGTAGCTTTGAAAACACTTGTGTTGGGAACATTTGGTAGAGGTACTATGCACTGCATTTATTCTTTGAAAATTTATTTTTTGAGTATTTTCTCTGTGTTGAGGATTCTGCAGGGCATAGCTGTGGGGAGTATGAATAAGTCATGTCTCCCTCCCTCGGCCAGTTCGTAGGGAAACAGGCTTACAAGGATATAATGCAGTGTTCTGTTGTAACAGAGGGGTTTTAAATGAACAATAGTGATGGGGATGGAGGAATAATTAATTGACTTTGCATTCTGTGTTTGGGGGGAATGGTGGAGGAGGCGAGGCTGGTAGGAGAAGATTTCTTCAAAGAATTAGCATATAATTTGTGAGCTGGATGTTGAAGTGTAACTAACTTTTCTTATATTGTTGGAACAGCATTCAAGTGAGAAGGAGGAGAATGCATGTAGCAGCCAAAGTGTGGAACAGTGTAGCATACTCAGGAAAACTTGCATATGGCCAGTACAAAGGGTGCAGGTGGAGCTATGCAGGAGATGGGGCTGAGAGAAGTGGGTGGAGGAAGTATGAGGCTCTGTAATGCAATCATCCTTTGTAAGGTAGCAAAATTAAAAAAAAAAATAACGATTAGATTTTGTGATTTATGAACACATGTGTTTATAAATGTGGAGATTAGAATAGAGGGGAAAGAGAATTGAATCTGGAAGTACAATTAAGTGTTGATTACCAAATGAATAAGTTTGGAAAAACTTAGTTGCGGTAAGTTCATTGGCAAACAGGCATTCTCAGAGACTGTTGATGGATATGCAAATTGGTCCTTTTATGGAAGACAAAAATTTGATATGTAGTAATTTCTTCTCTAGAATTTATAAGATACATTCATACGTGTGCATAGCAATGTTTGCCCATGAGCAATTGTGATCAATCTCAGTTTTTATCAATATGAAACTGGCTAAATAAAGCAGCATGCGTTTATGCAATCTAATGACCTATAATAAAAAGAAGGCAGCAGATACATATTCAAAGGAATACATGGTGAAGGAGTTATATTGTTAAGGGAAATACTGAGTTGAGTTCAGGTAAAAGGTAGATAGGCAGGTGGATAGACAAACAGACAGTTAGTAGTTGTATACATATAGTAACTGGTGGTCATCCCATTAAGCATCACTAGGAACACTTAACCCAAACAATGCAGTTTGAAATGAAATGAATAAAATGGAGAGCCCCTGAGCCACTGGAAAAAAAAAATCAGGTCTAACATAAAAAAAAAAAATAAATAAATAAATCTAGAAAAATTAACCCTCCATTAGGGGTAGTTTTTTCACTCTAAATGTACACTGATTCTGCAATTGTGATCTAAGAAGCTGAGAAATTGGAAGCAGATATTTCACCATATTGAAAGGATCTAAGAGGGTACAGAACGGGGTCCAGACTCTGCATATCAGGAGTTTCATTGTGAGAAGCCACTTTTGTTCCAACTGAAAAGTGAAAAGCATATCCTCCAGGAGTAAAGACAGGGTCAGAAACCCACCTGTCCTCCAACAGAATACAGCCTAATTTCTAGATATCTTAATCTCAAATTGGGTTGATCCCGGATAGCTTACTGACACTAGGAAATCTGCGGGAAGCCAATGTACATATTTTCCAGAGGAAAGTACATTATCCTAGGTTTAAATTAAATACACATTTTTTATATACAATCACCATTAGCAATGACCAGTGTTTTAGCATTTAAAAATAATAACCAGACCTAAGAGGAGATGAGAGACAAGACTGCCAATCAGGAGAATCAATACACAAAAGCAACAGGCCTACTGGGGATCCAGATAATGGAGTTGAAAGACAGAAACACTTAAAATAGCTCCGCTTAATGAATTCAAAGAAATAAAAGATAATACTGTGAATTTCAGCAGAAAATTGAAAACTCCATAAAATAACCAAATGAAAATTTTTGGAGGTTTAAAATATGGAACTGAAATTAAGAAAAATATGGATGCATTTAGTAGCAAATTAGAATGACTGAAAAGAGATAGTGAGTTGGAAGATCAGACAGAAAAAAACATATACAAAACTATACAGAGATATGAGGCCTAAAAAAATACGGAAGAGAGGGGAAGGAACCTTAAAGGCCATCGAAAAATCTTTGCTGTGGTGGAGATGGGTCAGTGTTTCCCAAAACGCTTTCATTTTTATCCTGGCCACAAAGAGTATATCACATTTCCCAGCCTTCCTTAAAGTTGGCTGTGGCAATATGATTGAGTTCTGGCCAATGGAATATAGGAGGAAGAAAATATAGGCCAACAGGCTTGGCCCATGCAAACATCTTATGTCACACTCCTCTCTCCTGTCTGGAAGTCTCCATCACCTTGGGGTGATACAAGACTGCAGGAAGCAGAGCCTCTCAATTTATCACTGCATGGTTTTCACATAAATGAGAAACAAACTCCTACTGTGTTAAGAAACAGAGATTTTATCTTGTCTGTCACTGTAACCAACATCACCATTAAATCCCATTCTCAACCATTCTAGGGGACTTCTTTGCAGCAACTCTTATTACAACTTTTAGACTGAGAACTTACTGGGAAGACACTGTCCAACAGTCCAAATAACAACTAATTCCTTCTTTTGAAAGATTAGCACTTAAAAAAACACTCTTCCTGATTTTCTCTCAATGAGCTTACTCATTAGACTTATCTATTTATCTGGGGTTGCTTTCAGAGCTAGTCCTGTAGATATTGAATGCAGCTCTCAGAATTTCTAATTTGGAAAGAGGAAATGGGAAGTGTTTTTGAGAGAGGAAATGGAAAACTCCCTGACACTGTCTAGCTGAATAATCTTGATTATGTCTCTGTTCCTGAAATTTGGCCTTGATCTGTGAAATGATTGCATTAAACAGATTTCCATGTCCCCTTGAGTTCAGGAAGGTGAAATTTGATTTTCAACTATTAGCTCAGGAAAAAAAAAAAAAAAGAATATAAAACAAGATATTTAAAAATGTAAAATAAGTACTCTTTTAAATATCATATAATATAATGTAATATAAAATAAGTCCATGTCAATATCCATATCTAGGTGAAATGAGAAGATTGAAGATTAGATTTATGTCTATATGACAAAAACAGGTGATATTTCATTCACTTACACTCACAAAATTCAGAGTTCTCTTAAGGGTCATTCAAGCCTGTTCATCTAGTACCCCTCTCCCCCTTCTAGCTTTTGAATCTTGAATTCCTTCTACCACAGCTCCACCAAGTGGATGTTTGAATGTTGCTTGAATTCCTCTAGTGACAGGGAAGTCATTACATTCCAGGAAAGCAACAGATTACCTCCTGGCAGTTGAATTTTGATGCTTAAATGTTAAGAAGTAGATTTAATAATGCCAGAAAATAATTTGACCACAGAATTACATGTTCTTATGCACAAATACACATATTAGCACAGTAGACACTATGACTACATAAAGAGATGTGCAAACATTGTACAGTGTACACTCATGTGCTCTAAAGCCTGTGCCCATGGAACCTAATCGGATTCATTGATACATTTATACAGAATCACATAACATACCTTGCTAATCATTTTGGCTATAACAGGATATGAAAATCTTTTGTTCCCTCTCTCTAATGAGGATAAGGTCATTTCCTATGCCTTTAAGAGTTTCAGAGTAAGTTTTTATCTAATGAATATTGCAAGAACAGATAAAAATAGTTTTCCATGGCAACATTGATTATAGTGCTGACTGGTCCCCATACCCTTATAGTATAAGGTTTCCTCCTAGATAGGCCACAGCAGGTCTGAGGAGGAAGTTCAGGTAGAACGTGGCTTCTTGCAACAACCTGCTTTTTTTCCTCCCATGCAGTGACTTAAAATCCCTCCTTATTCCTATTTCCAGAATACTATCATTTCAAATTGGCATCATTGTGCATGTCTGGGGTCAAGGGCTGCATCTTTACCACCTAAAATGGCTAAATAATGAAATATTAACAAACCACCCTGAAACTGAAAGACAACCACTTACTGGTATACAACCACTCCTGAGATAGGTAGGGCAGAGATCCTCACCTCAAATTACAGTTAGGAAGACCCAGGGTCAGTGTGGTTAGCAATAAGCCCCAATCCCACAGTTTTTAGCAAATTTGACTACTCCTGGAATCACTGCAGAGTTGCCTACTGAATATTCATTAGTAGTCCATTGCTTTACACAGCATGACAATGTGTCTACTCTGAAACAGGAGATATGGCATGGAAGGGAGGGCATGTGGTTCAGTTCTGACCAATGAGATGAAAGATGGAATTCCCAGTGAGGGTGCTACTTCCTGAGCAAACAGACCAAAGCCTGGCATCAATAGGACTCTTCTTCCTTCTCTCTGGAAAGTAGGTATAATGCCTGAGGATCTAGCAACCAGAACCATAGGAAATACAACCATAACACGTAATAGTAAGACCTAATGTAGGGGCTATGGCTCAGCGGTAGAGTGATCATCTCGCATGTGTGAGGCCCTGGGTTCAATCCTCAGCACCACATGAATAAAATAAAAGGTATTGTGTCCACCTATATATATATATATATAAAACCTAATGTAAATTAGGCCCTTACATTGAGCTAGATGTTTCTAAGCACTTTCCTATTTAAATCTCACAGCAATGATTATTCAAAGATATGCAAACTGAGGCTGGGAAAAGTGAAGTTACTCGTTCAAGGTCATAAAGGCAGGATTTGAAGCACACGGGGTCCAGAGCTGTGTGAAGGATAGCAGAGGAGAAACTGACCCTGATTCTGTTACATTCAAAACCCAAATGTCTAACTTGTTTAAGCCACTGTGGCAGGGGCTTTCTTGCAGCTGATTGCAGTCCTGGCTTCTACTTGGTGTGCTGTGATACACAAGGGAGAGCTCTGGGCTAGGTTCCAGGTGAGCTTGGTTCAAGTTCAAGGTCTGTCAGGTAACTGTGTAACATTGAGAAAGTTGCGTCCATGACCTGGGTTCAGTTTCCTCATCTTTGAAAGGAGAGAACTAAATAGGCTCTCTTTCTAGGTCTTTAAAGTCCGCTCTTCTGGGATTCTTCAGGTTTCTCAGGCTGCCATCTCATATTCTCTGATGTGTTAATTGCTACATGAAAGGATAGACAGAAGCAACACTTGCTGTGTGCAGGGTCTCCGTGTGGAGACAGCAAATGGCAGAACTGCCTCTGAAACTGGCCAACCCTGCCCTGTCTTCCACCACACTGCTGGTCATCAGTCCGTTAAAGTCACTTGAGAAACCAACACCTATTGAACTTAATTCCATTACAGGGCAGCCTGCCTTGTAGTCTTATTTTCTAACTGTTTCACTTAAAATTATCCACAGGCACATGTATGTTTATTTTCTTCCATTCAAATGCCTTGCAAAGCCCTGTTATCAGCAATAGCAAGAATTAACAAATGGAGTTAAGATAAGAAAAGGCAATTTCATCAGGCCAACTAATCATAGTAACTTAATTTTGCTCTTACTTGATCATTTCTGAGAGATGTTAGAGTTACTATTAATCACCAGTGTAGCTTTGGTCTGAGGAATCATCTGCATTAGCAAAATATAAACACAGCAAACAGAAATTACAAATAGAAAATCTCAAGCACACATACACAGATAAGTTCTGGTGATAGCATAACAGAAGGTATAAATATGGAATAATATGACAGCTCTCTTATTTCTGAGTTCTCATTAGGAGTAAAAGCCATGGATAATTTTCTGATCAGCTTTAAGGATATATAAAATCAGAAACCAAATGAGCTGGACTGAAGCTTGCAGATCACCTAGTATATAGGTTCTCTTGGTGAGAATCACCCAAGGGGCTTTAAAAACCCAGTGCTCTGTCTTCATCCAAGACAATGATGTCAGACTGTCTATGGTGGCACGTAGGCATTAGTGTATTTTAATGTTCCCCGGCAACTCTATGTACAGCTAAGGCTCAGAACCACTAATCTCAGCCAGATTCCTTTCTTCTGTTCAGGTGAGAGACCGAGGCTCGACAAGAGAAGTGACTGCTTGAAGTATCAATATCACCACCAAGCTCGGGTCTGTTGATTCCTGCAGTCTTTGCTTTCTACCACTCCTGAGCCACGCGACATGTTATGGGGATGCAAGTGTCTACTACGGTCAAGTCTAAAACCAGTAGGGAATTGTATTTACAGGGCCATGAAAGAAATTTTGACTGAGGTGTTTTGAGAATCAGCTTGAAGCTGTGCATCCCCATTGTGAAGAATGACAGGTCCCCCCCCCCCCCACCGCACCCCCTGTGCCTGAGGAATGGTCCTGCTGCAGGGCATGGAAGGCTGATGTGGGCAGGGGGCTGGACAGTTAGAGGAAGGGAGAAGGACAAAGAAAACTACATTTCCTGGTGCCTACTGCTCCATGGGGGTGATGCTAAGCACATTAGTAGATGAGTTTATTTAGTCTGGAATCCCAGGCTGTTAAGCTGACATGTCAGAAATAACATTCCTGGTTACTAAAATATTCTAGTGATTCCATAGAGGTTGATCAATAGCTGTTTCTACAGACAGTTAATTGCCTTCCTCTCTCCTATCCCTGCCTTCCTCTCTCCTATCCCTGTCACTCTGCTTCTTCTTTAGGATCCCCTTGACCTCTCCTGGCTCAGCACCCAAGGAACCAACACACCACACAGCAGAAGGCTTGGGGCACTGCTTTAGTGCTCAGGCCTTACTTCCTACTGATGACTCAGTACCTACGACACTTCAACTGTGAAATCTTTTAAATATCAACTCTGTTCACATGACCTCAGTGAGATAGATACAGGATCCATCATTTTGCAGTTGAAAAAGCAGATGCTCAGAGAGGGTACAACATATGACCATATTGTCTATATCCATCGATGACCCCACTCCTTCCTTTCCTTATTCTAGATCTCCACCTGGAGAATTTAAGTGGCAGTCATCTCAGCCACTCTGCTATTGCCTCTCTAGGCAGTGCCCAGGTTTGAAGATTGGTGCCCTGTATGTACACTGGAATCAAGTGTGTATTTTAAGTATTCATCTCCTTCTCTTTAAAGCACAGCATGAAAGGAGGGGAACTACAATGGCCCTCACATGAAAAATGAACTGGGATATCTGTAGTATAGATACCAACATGGTCTGTAGATTTTTTTTTTAATAATTTGAGAGGAAGAAAATGAATTGTAGGCCTAGCCTGGGAACTTGTCTCAGGGCTTGAGTCTGGAGTAAGTCATATGTAAGTCCATATTGTCTATATCCATTGATGACCCCACTCCTTCCTTTCTTTATTCTAGAATCCCCACCTGGAGAATTCAAACTAGTGACTAATACTCTCACATGCTGCTGCCTGAGTGGGCATGACCCTGTAAAGTGTGAGAAGCACTTAAACATGAGAGTGCTAATAAGTAACAGCTACTGCCCCTTTATCACCATTTTAAATCTGGAGATAATTTTTTAATACTGCAGAGCTAGGCTATTTATTCTACATTGAAGTCTACTTTCTTCTCCTTCTCAGATTTACAAAGAATGTTAATAAATTCTATAAATTGTAGGGTCTCATCAGCAAAAGAAAAAATGATCATTATCTGCATAAATACTTAGGTGATAGACCATTGAGGTCAGGGTCTAGTCTGTACTGAGCACAGCCCTTGGCAAAGAGAAAGTGTTAGGTAAAGTTATTAAATACAATGCTGAATAAGTTAGTTTTATCAAAGAAGAGTAAAGGGAGAACCAGGATTGAATACTTAATTTCTAGGCATAGATGTAGTGATAATTTCACCTGTATTAAGTCATATATTTTAAGTTAAGTTCCTCATATTCCATGGGATTCACTCTTCTTTGTCATTTTAGAACAAATTAACCTTAAAATAGGACATAAAAAAGGTAAAATCTAGTATTTCTGAAACAAAAATCTAAATTCTTCTCCTCATAGAATCTCTACCATTGCTAGCTCTCAACAATTTACTGATACAAGACAACCCTTTTGCAAAAGAAGACGAGAGTTCACTAAAGAACCTCTAAGCACTGAGACAGGAAGACATCCCAGCAAGGTGTTCCCAGACACAGAGACTAAGATCCCAACCCCTGCCTGGCCACTTAGGAAGCAGGTGACCTAGGATAGGTCTGGTAACCTCAGAAGCCTCTGTTTTATCACCTTTCAGAGGGACAGTGACTCTCCCCAGTTTCCTTCCCCAGGATGCTGAAGATTAAAGGAGACAATGGGTGTAGCACTCATAGGCCAGTACTCAGGACATACTGAGTTTTAGGGAAATATTGAAATTCTTGCCCCACCAGGGTTCAAGGTCTAGAGGTACCCACAAAAAACACTGATAAAAATTTTTGTGAAGCTGGGCGCGGTGGCGCACGCCTGTAATCCCAGCACTTTGGGAGGCTGAGGCAGGAGGATCGAGAGTTCAAAGCCAGCCTCAGCAATGGCAAGGCACTTAGCAACTCAGTGAGACCCTGTCTCTAAATAAAATACAACAAAGGGCTAGGGATGTGACCCAGTGGACGAGTACCCCTGAGTTCAATCCCTGGTACCACAAAAAAAAAATAATAATAATTTTTGTGAGTTTGTGGTTTCTGTGTGTTATACCACAAAACACTGAAATTGTTGAAATAAGCTTTCCAGTAAGAAAAGTAAGGGACCTACAACTAAATCTAAGTATTAATGATTATTTAGTTCCTTTTATAATTACAATTATAAAAATCATCTACTGTTTTACTTTTCATGGAATACTCGAGTTCAATGATACATTTATTTTTCTAAAAGTATACAACTTTAGGGAATAATAAGACAAATAATCAAAGGAAAAGCTCTGATGAAATTAGCCATTAAGCATACTATTAACTCAGTAGAAATAAAGAAGTACTATTTTTGCTTCACAGATATGGAAGCTGAGGTTCCTTACCTAAAAGCACACAGTCATACTGTATGATCAAGCTGATTGGGCCAGGGTTGAACACTTGACCCTATGAACTGGCCCAGTCAGTTTCTCCCTTTTAAGAGCTTGGAAGCTTTAGGGCACTGAAACAGTATTGCTGAGTCAAGATGAATTAAGTAGGAACTTCATCAGTACAAAACCTCCTAAGGACCAATATTCTGGGGACCAGAATAGGAGGCATAAAGGAGAGATAAGAAGGGTTTTCATATACTTGTGTTTCATTAATTTCTCCAAATAAAGAACTTTTAAAAGCTAATCTTGACTGGAATATTTTTAAGTACCTGCATATGGCATTCTTAACCTTGTCTACTAAGTAGCCTATAAATAGGTGCATTCCGTCCTTGGTTTGGCTGAAGGACTCTGTTGACAAATTAAATTTAAAAATTAATTCAAAAGTAAAGAAAAAAAAAGAATTCTTAAAAAATATGAATGAGTCTCCATTCTTTATAAGCAAAGTTCTTTAAGAAAGGAATATTAGACAATGAAGAAATATTGTATTGGGACTGAATTTTTCCTGTTTAAAGGCTGGAGAAAATACACACACACACACACATATATACAAAAATATATATATGTGTGTGTGTGTGTGTGTAGGTAAGTAGATAATAGATATAATCCACTTTTGCAATATGTTACAAGAAAGAAGAAAAGCCTGGGATAGAAGTTGGTATGGAAGCCGGGCGCGGTGGCGCACGCCTGTAATCCCAGTACTTTGGGAGGCTGAGGCAGGAGGATCGCGAGTTCAAAGCCAGCCTCAGCAATGGTGAGGCACTTAGCAACTCAGTGAGACCCTGTCTCTAAATAAAATACAAAAAAAAAAAAAAACAAAAAAAAAAACGGGTTGGGGATGTGACCCAGTGGTCGAGTGCCCCTGAGTTCAATCCCCAGTACCACAAAAAAAAAAAAAAAAAAAAAAGAAGTTGGTATGGAGCAGAGAGCTTGATAAGCTACTGCAGCGTAGTACTCATGCCGTGGGAAACAGAAACAGCATTAGCTACAGCTAGGTTAGTGCACTTGATAGACTCTGTATTTTAAGTGAAAATTGGAACGATTTAAAATAAGAGAATTAGCTCTAACTGGTGTCAAACCTTAATGCCAGAATGTGACCAGTCCACAGATATGGGAAGATATTCCTAGGCAGGGACAAGAGAAATGACACCTATTAAAGGATTAGGCTAATATAAGGCTAATGAAAAGGAGAAAGTGGATTAATGCCTTGGTCTTTCCTGGATAAAGAGTTTTCAAGATCTTTAGTGGGAGGAAACTGAAGTTACACTGGAGCCATAGTCTATATGTTATTTGTGCTTTGTTATATATACTATGGTGTATGTGGCTTTTAAATAAACTACATGTAGTTCATGTATGATGGCAGTGATAATAACTACATTTATTGATGCTTTATTATAAACTTAATATTTTGGTAGACATTATATATATCCATATTTCCTTGTTCAAGTAACTGAAAGTCCTAAATAGCCTCTTTCCCACATCCATCCTTCCAAGGGTGGAAAGTGTGCACCTGCTGGTGTATGCTCCCTGGGATGGAGGTATGGATTGTGGCTGAAGCTTGGATATGTGAATGAAAGTGTCGACGCAAGCATGAACTGAGGCCTCTTGCAGCATGACAGGAAGAGACAGAGGTGGGCTTTGGGCTCGTTCTCCTACACTGCCATCTTATAGTTTGGAGTTCAAGAATTCAAAAGTAGAACTATGCCACCTGGGTTTAGTGAAATTCGATTTGTCAATGATAGAGGGTAGAATAAGATATATGTTATTGAATAGTTAACTTATTTTTTATAATCTTGAAGAATTTAGCCATAGGACAGATGGCCCTCTAGTCCACCTCCTAGACCTGCAGATTCCAGAGGAGGCTTGGTGCCTGCTGTAACAGGCCCTCAATGACCACATCTCATGTTATTGATGACTGTTTGGAAGGTTTATTCTTACTTAGCAGTGCTCAAATTATAAACAACACAGTGTGTTGGGTGGTGTTTTGAAATAGCCAACAATTAAATTCTAGAAATAATCATCCAAACAGAACAGATCTGAATCTTTGAACAAGAAGGGCTGGAATAATAACAGCTGGATAGAGGCTGTGGAAGGTGACAAGCCTACAGTATTCATAGCTGCTCTACTAGTTGGTAGCAATTAGCTGGGGAAAAGGGGGAGAGGGTAGCACCAAGAGGGGAACAGCTGTTTCTGCAGCTGTGGACAAGAACACTGTGGCTGAATGCGAATTGAAGTTCATCTTCATGTGCTGCATTGTCTCAGCAGGAGATGGGGTCAGACATTTGGAAGTCCATGGAAAGGATGATCAACTAGCTGGGCCCCTGATTGCTGAGCAGCTACTGAATATCCTATCCTGACAAGTTTATTGCTAGAAGAACTTAGTTTCTGCAATAACAAAGAACTGGAATTCAACTTCTACAATAAAGGGAAGAGGTGTATTACAGAGCACTGGGTTAGGAATTGGAAGATATGTGACCAACTTACTGAATGTCTACAGGTAAGTCACTTCACCTCTCTGAGCTTCAATAGCTCATTAGAGACACTAAAGCATTTAGCACTATACTCAACATATAACCCACAGGTGAGCAGTCAATTAATGTTGGTGATTGATGTTGTACTCCTGTTAATTATTTCTCTCCAATGTAGAGTGGAGATGATAATACCCATCTTTTATACTTCAGAGGTATTTGTAAGGACAAGTGAATTAATGAATATTAAAGTAGTTTGAAAGCTATCCAAATGTGAGAGCATATTTATATTATGTACTCCAAAGTTGGGGTGATAAAAATGATCCCAAAAGACCTACCTAAATCCTAATATAATAGTCCACTCTTGTCTTCAGAGTTTGCTTTTCAAGACCCTCAGTGGACGTCTGAAGTCTCAGATAAACCAAACCCTGCAGATAATATATGTTTTCTAATACATCTGGCAGCATTGCCATGTAGTACCATGGTTATTCTGTCCTTCCACGTGTTATGCCCTGGTTACTCCTTTGCATTACTACTCTTGCAGTTTGGGGTCAATTTAAATAAATTAGTGTTCCTTGATCATAGGCACTGTGATCCTGTGATAGTTGATCTGACAACGGAGATGGCTACCGCCTGACAAAAAGGCAGGTAGTGTGGATACACTATACAAAGCTTTGCTCCACACCTGAGGCAGGACGGCATAATATTTCATCACACTACTCAGGATGATATTCAATTTAGAACATATTTATTTCTGGAATTTTCAATATTTTTAGACCATGGTTGACCACAGGTAACTGAAACCTTGAAAAGAGAAACTGTGGATAAGGGGAACAACTATGTCAAACATATGGAATTCCTTATGCCAATGTCGGTGTCTGGAGTTCCTGTATTAGTGCCATATCAAAGAAACCTCTGTGAGGGTATAAATGTTCCATATTTGCACAGCCTGTGCTGTCTAGCACTTGTGGACAGCAAATGCTTATTGTATTTCTCACACTTATGCCAACTTACTCCTGAAGAAATGCACATGTTTAACACAATTCATTCGTTACTGCTTGCTGTGGGCAACACAATACCACAGAGTTTCAACAGAGTTGAGGATTCTAATGATGTCATCTGAACACCTTCATAGTCATACTTGACAGACGCAGCCCGTCGGACCATGCAGAGCTCTCAGCTCTCTGAGCTAGATGTTGTCATTCCATTGTATGGAAGAGGCATTGGAGGCTAAGAAAGATCAAGATGAGTTCAAGAGATGACATAACAATATAAGAAATAACAATCACAAGTTTCACCAGCCATTTGCTATGCAGGGCAGGGATTCTCTAATGTTTTTCAACATTTTTCAACCCACAGAGTAGATGCTCAAAAAATATTTGAGCAAATAGTTGGATGCAGAGGGTCCAGTGCACTTTCCTATCATCCTTATCATTGCTTATTTTCATGCCTTCCATATTGTGCTGTAACTTACTGATTTACATCACTCCTCTGCTAGACAATGATATCTTCAAGGTCAGCAACTGTCTTTTTGTCTTGGTATACTTAATGTGGCGCTCAGGCTACATTCACCAATATCAGCTGCCTGAATGGAATGGAATTAAACTCTTTCAGAGGACAAGTAGGATCTGAGCACTAAGACATGGATTAGTGTGTCCCCACGGAACAGTGGGCATAAGAACACAAAGAATGGATCCAAGTGGCAGACACTACTGGGAATGTGAGAATGGTCTGTCAAGTATGAGTTCCCAGAGAGAATGGAGAGCCAGGTGAGCTGGCGCATCCACTAGAGTCCTGGGGGCACACTAGGAGTAGGGGACCAATGACCTAGGCAAATGGCCCTAGCTGGAGGCTAAGATGAGGCAAATGCCATTCTAAGAAGCTGTTCTGGGATACAGGAGGCAGGCCAGGGGAACCACGGCTTGTCCCCTCTCTAGATGGGAAAATGCTGAAGCAAAATGAAAATGAGCATTCCTTTTTGTTCCTCCTTCTTCTTCTTTTTAATATTTTTGGTATCAGGGATTGAACCCTGGGGTGCTTAGACACTGAACCATACCCCAAGACCTTTATGAAAAACATTTTTTTTTCCTAATTTTGAGACAAGTTCTCACTAAGTTGCTTAGTGTCTCATTAAGTTGCTGAGGCTGGCTTTGAACTTGTAATCTTTCTGCCTCAGCCTCCTGAGCTGCTGGGATTACAGGTATGTGCCACTACACCCGGCTTCAGTCCTTTCTCTCAAGTGACACCAGAATGCAGATTTTCCTCTCCCAACTGACAGACTCTGCTATTTGCTTATTGCCATTTCCTAATGGAGGCATCTCTTGCCCCTCTCTGTTGTTGTTTTTTTTTTTTTTTTTTTTTTTTGTGTGTGTGTGTTTTTTTTGTTTTTGGTACTGGGGATTGAACTCAGGGGCACTCAACCACTGGACCACATCCCCAGCCCCTTTTTCGTATTTTATTAGAGACAGGGTCTCACTGAGTTGCTAAGTGCCTCACCATTGCTGAGGCTGGCTTTGAACTTGTGATCCTCCTGCCTCAGCCTCCCAAAGTGCTGGGATTACAGTCGTGTGCCACCACACCCAGCTCCCTGCCCATCTCTGGACACCAGCTCTGTGTTCTCAAAGCCCGGCATGATTTCTGGTTGGAGTATTTTAACTGATTGATTTGCAGCTATTGACTTATATTTGTCTCCCTGACAGTTTTTAGCTCCATGATTACACTATTTGCTATTGTGTCCCCGGCATCTAGCACAGTACCTAGTACTAATTATTATTATTTTTATTGTTATTTGTTATTATTTATTGAGCTTAAAACCACTGTAATAGAGGAAGTACTATGGCTAGGTATATGACTTTTATTCTCCGGGGAAGACACCACCAAGCAACCCCTGGGGCTCTCTACATGCCAGGCACTGTCTTGGACATGTTGATGAAGGTCTCCTGGTGAGAAAATAGGAAAATCACCAAGGTAGTCCTTGGCATATTATCAACATCCTGTGTAGCTTAGTGACTTCGTCTTCCCACCCGTCTCTCTGAACCTTTTTATGTAAGTTGTCAGGCATAAGTTATAATCATCATCATAACACAAGGTAAAATAGAATACATAAAATCCATGAGATGTACATTTGCATCTGTATGTGCAAGGCACATCAGGGAAGTTCTTAGCCCCAAGAAGCTGATACTATGGGCTCTGGTTTTCAGTAAGAAATCACCAGGGGATTTTAAGCATGCAAATTCCTGATTCTGATTTTATGAACCTTTGATGCATTTCAGAATGCTGATCATCAAAACTTTATGCAGCTCAGAATATTTTCCTTCTGTAATATTTCCTCAAAGGAAAAATAACTGGAGGAGTCACTGGCACAAGTGAAAATAAGCTTGTCGACAACCCTGGATGTTAGGGATCAAGCTTGGGTTCTTCCTGGGGCAGGAATCTCAATTTGGCTGTTCTGTAGCATCACCTGAGTGGAACATTTTAAAGACTAAGACTCCTGGTCCCCACACCAGGAACTGGGTGAGGGCATTCTATATCTGAGTACTGACGAATGCCTGGCTCAATGCACACCTAAGTGTGGTCACCAGTTTTGGTTCTCAGGTCCTCTGTTATGCTTCCCTGTCCTGATACCTCTACATTCAAGCTGGACCCTCTACAGTTCATGGGCAGGAACCTCAGGGCCATCAGATAATGGTCTGGGACAAAACTCAGGCTTTGGTTCTTTTCCTCTCTTCCTAGGACTTCCTGTCCCTCCTAGAACTGCCTCTACCCTGACACCCAACTAATTTGCTCTTGGAACTCCTATTTCCAGGGCTGGCATTTGCTGGATCATTTGTTGGTTACACACAGGACCCTACTGTTTGGATGTTTGCTAAATGTTTGCTATATCTACCTCACCTCAACTGCTACTTAAACTGTTGTCCCACCTATGGCTCACCCCTCCTTTTTCTACCTTTGTCCCCTTCTTCTGATTAATCCCTATACAAAAACAAATTTCTCAATCACATCTTTCAGTGGACACTCAGCATCTGTCTATTCAGCCATCCCTGTGAGACCAGGTTATGTGGTCTCAAATTCCTTGTGCCATTGCCAGCAACTGTGTTGCAAAATTCATTCCATGTTTATGCAAATCATTTTGCATTTTTAAAGAAAATTTGTTGTTATTGTGTGTGTGTGTGTGTGTGTGTGTGTGTGTGTGTATGTGCGTGCACATTTGGCAGGGAGGGGTCGAATTAATTATGAATCTTTCATCTCAACAATTATTCATAAAACTAGCATCATTTGCATCTTAAATAGTCTCCAGGAATTCAAAGAAACAGTGTACTATAGCCACAATGATAAACTCAATAATAATTAGAATTATTCCCAGGCTGTTAAGTAATGCAGACATATTAAAACACTTTTGGTTGAGTTTATTATGTTATAATAAAATGAAAGCATAGCTGAAGGGCAATATTGGGTAGCAGCTGGTTCATTACCAATTCTACATTCTCTTCGGCTATTTAGATACTGTGTAGGTGTTTATATAGGCTCAAAATGATTTTTTTCTTAAAAAAAAAAAAAAAAAAAAACAAAACACTTCCAACCTGCAGGCTCAAAAAACAAAAACAGAACAGAAAACAAAAAAACCTTTATTGAATATAGTTCATTTTTCAATTGGAAATTTCTACCATTTCTGCTCCAATAAATAATCCACTTAAAAGAGTCTCACAGACATTTTTCATGTATCTTTCTTTTTATACTCTATTTTGTAGACATCTACCAGTCCTGACTTTTATTTTGTTCTATCCTACCTGACTGAACCTTATCCTCTCGTATCTTGTCCTATTCTAATTTCTCCTCTATTATCCTGCCCTAGAACGACCTATTTGATTCTGTGAATTTTAATACATCAGTTTCTAATTGGTCACCTGTTATATGTCAGGAAGTTCAGGTGATGAGGAAATGAACAGGTTGGAGACTCTGCTCTTGGACTTTGGGCTTTGGAGTAAGTTAAGACCATGAGAAATTTGCAAGCTCCTATCCAAGATGGCAGCCGTGTGATGGGAGGGCCCAAGTTACATTGGAAAGACAATTGTACAAAGTAGAGATTGGTCTGGTAGGGGATGGTAACCTTAAAGATGTCCACAGGCTGCCATGCCATCTGCTATCCAACTGAAACATTCCAGGGGGAAAAGTGACTGTTAAAGAAACACCAAATCAGTGGCGAAAACTGCAAATCAAAGTCACAGGTCTATTTGTTCTGTAAATGTTATACGGATGGTACAGATTTGGCCCAGTTAGAAAGCACAACAAAACAAATCTCCATGAGATAAAGAGTTTCACTATCAGCATGTCTTTGCTGCCTGGGGCACTAGCTCTGTCTCCCTGTTCTCTCAATTTTCCTGCCTGTCTACCCAATCTTTTTCTCCCTCTCTTCACATCTGGCCAAGCCATTCAGTTTGTTTAGAATCTCTCATCCATTCTTAGAAGGGAGCATCTCCAAAATCCATAAAAAACACATGGGACCCAGGTGCTTCCTTTAGAAAATAGAAAAATTATTATTAATAATAATATAGCCTTAATAACTGCTACCATTTGGGGACTGGCACCTCCCATGTGCTAATCATTGTGCTGAGCCTTTTCCATGAATTATTTATGTTCCCCAAAGCTACAAAGTGAAATTGGGACTCTTGTTATTCTCTAGACAAAATTGAAGTTAAGAGAAAGTGATTTACACATAGAAGAATGCAACATAATTGCTAGATGAGTGAATGAATGACTATAGGAGTGAACAGAGGGACTAAGTTCCCTCCGAAATGAGTGGTGGAACATAGCCTTGAACCATGAGCCATCTAAGCCTTTGCTCTTAATCACATCACTGTATCTATAACTTGGGGCAGGAAGGGGAGAAGAGCCATGGAGGGAGATGATGGACAGAGGAATTCCCTCTGCAAACCAGGACACAAAGGCTGGAGACCTGACCTGGATTTGGGACAAGGCCTAGCAGCTGCCCGAGGGAAAGGTTAGAAGGCATTAATGAAGCTATGCCAGTGTGAAGTGATGCTTTTCATTCTCTCTGTTCTAATGTCTCATGTCTCTGGTTTCTTGCTGTCACCTCCCTGTCTTCCTGGTATGGTTTTCATTTTCCTCTTCGTGCTTACAGCCTGTCTTTGGTTGGACTTCATTCCTTTCTGGTTTCTCTAAACATGCTTATGGACTGTGATTTTAATTGCCTGTTGATACTTCTTCTTTTTTTTTTTTTTTTTTTTTTGTGGTACCGGGGATTGAACTCAGGGGCACTCGACCACTGGCTCACATCCTCAGCCCTTTTTTGTATTTTATTTAGAGACAGGGTCTCACTGAGTTGCCAAGTGCCTCGCCATTGCTGAGGCTGGCTTTGAACTCGCGATCCTCCTGCCTCAGCCTCCCAAAGTGCTGGGATTACAGGCATGCGCCACCGCGCCCGGCTATGTTGATACTTCTTAACCAGAGATCTTTGAAGAAAATATTTGAAGAATCTGAATACTGCAAACCTTCTTGAGGACACCCACATGGGCAAAACTTCAGCTTTGTACTCACTCTGCTAAAGATGACCAGGAGGAAGCCGCTCACCCTGTGAACTGTGTGAAGTCTTACTCTGACCAGAGAACTGTACAAAGGGATCAAGGAAGGCTCCCACTACAGGCAGGGACTGCTATCAGAGAAACACCCACAAGTCCTTCCAAGGAGAAAAACAGCAAGAGAATCTGAATTTTTGTTTACCAGCTGACATCAAGCAGAAACTCCCACATGAATCATCTTTATTCCCCACAATAATCTTGAGAGCACCTTGTGCCATATATATTTTTTCTTCTATCATAAACTCATTTGCACGTGTCAGCACTAATTTTCAAATGTGCCTGGAAGCAGTGAAAAATGAAACTTCAGATTGGTAGCAGCTTTCAAATGGCATTCACTCACAGCTGCTCCTCAACTTGTACTTGTTATTAAAAAGGGGGGAAAGGCGAAATTGGTATTTTTTTATTGCTCTAAGTAAGCTTTTAAAAGCTGCAACTACACAGAAAAGAAAGAGGGAGGAAGTGGGAGAAACAAGAAAATGAAGTGTTTGTGCTTTAGAAATAAAGGCACCAACCTAATCAAATTCACAATGACAAATTCTGCTGAAATTACTGTCTTTCCAAGTCCCTGGACCCTTGTCTATACCCCTGCAAGAGATGGGTCTGATGTACAGGAGAATGGTTTACTCTATGGGAGAAAATAAGGCCCTGAGGTGGAGATTAGTGTAGACTATAAGAAAGGAAAGAAGCAAGACACACACTGCCAAGAGCCTACCCATTCCGGAACTTTCTCCGGAACTTTTTTGCTCTACTGCCTTACTTAATCCTCATGCTCCTTATTGGAGGTCAAGTGGGGTGAACAACAAAGGAATAAGCATAACAATAACAGAAACAAATTGTATTTTATGTGCCCACTTCTGTCTTAAGGGATTTATGTGACACATCTCATTTAATCCTTTACAAACTTTTGATTTATGTACTATGTTCAAACTATTTTAACAAGCAGGGTTGTTGAAAAATGAATAGATTCAAAAGGGCTCAACCTGACATGGCTTGGTCAAGCAAAGCTTTGGATCAAGCAGTTGGACTCCAGGACTCTCATCCCGAATTGCTGTTCTAAGCTCCTATTTAGGACAGATCTCCTACAGAGAAAAGTACTCTTGGAGGCAGAGAGTACTGGCATAGTCAGTTGTTCTCCATGGAGGCTAAAGCCAGGCAGGAAGGTGCCTGGAAAACCAACAAGAGGACTCTTAGCTCTTTTCTAAGAAGACATGGAGATTTAAACAGGTGAGCAACAGGTCAACTTTTACTTTCTGAAAGCTTATTGACTTTGGGAGAAGGCAGATTAAAGTAAGACAGGCAGGGAATAAAGAGATTGTTAAGGAGCCTGTTGCACAGTTCATATGGCAGATGGGGCAGCCTGAATATAGGGTTTGGCACGAGAATGGAAGGAAGCTGTTGAAGTAAATAAAATACTGGGACCTGGTTTTGATTGAATGCACATGTGTATTTGTAAGGGGGTAGGACTAGGGAGGAAGAGGCCAAGGGAAATTCTGAGATATGAAGAGGGAAAAAATGCTAAAAGTTTTAAACTGCTTTGGAACCGAGATTTTATACTCAGAGTTGGGAACTATTTTTAAGGGTATAGTTTTGACACTTTTCTCCCTCCCCACTCATTTGCCTTAGAAAGACAGATTTCCAGTATAATTCTTTGCATTCCAAATTATGTCCTGTGTCCATTAAATGAAAGAAAATATGCTCTAGCAGTTGGGATAACTAAGAGAATGGTTAGATGGAATAGATATGCAGTCAGGGAAATTTCTCAAACTATTAAAGTTCATCTAAAAATTTTAAATTAACCTCATTTATTGATGAAGAATAAATATTTTCACTCATGATCATAAAGTAAAGATATCTTCTTTCATCATTTCCATTCAACATTGTAATAGAGATTCTAGTTTGTGCAATAGGACATTAAAAAGAAATAAAAGATGTCCACTTTGGAAGAACAAAATAACACTGCTTTATTTGGAGAAGACATGATAATATATGTAGAATATTTGTTTGAATCTATAGAAAAGAATATTAGAACTAATTAATTTAGTAAAACTTAAAGGGCATGAGGTCAATATAGAAATCAATTATATTTCTATATATTAACATTTGACAATAAGAAATTAAAAAATCACTTTTAATGCCATTAAAATATTAAAAAGTTCAGGGATAAATTTGAGAAAAATGTCCCAGATCTAAAACTAAAGACTATTAAAGAAATTGAGAAATACTTAAATAAATGGAGAACTACACCATATTTGTGGATTTAATGACTAAATTGTTAATATGTAAATTCTTGTGGAATTGATCTATACATTAAACACGATACCAATTAAAACCTTAACAGGATTTTTAAAATAGAAATTTCTAAGATCATTGTAAAATTCATTTGGAAGTATGTAGTACCCATAACACACAAAAGAATTTGGAAAAAGAATACAGTTGAAAGAATTTCACTCAATGATTTCAAGACTGATTATAAAGCTACAGATATTAGTGTAGTGAATTCAGCATCATATTAGCATATGTAAATGTAAATGTAAGAAGTAAAACAAAACTTCCAGAAAGATATATAGGAGAAAATCTTTATGATCTAGGGTAGGTAAAGAGTTCTTAAATCATCAAAAAATCCATAGTAGAAAAATTGATAAATTGAACTTCATTAATATTAAGAACTTCTGCGTTTCTATAGATTGAATCTTTATAGGTCTTAAAAGAATGAAAAGAGAAAGCAAAACTTAAAAGAATGAAAAGAGAAAGCAAAATAAGAGAACATATTTATAATTGTGTATTTGATAAATGATATATTCAAAACACATTTTTTAGTAACACTCAAAATTCAATAATAAGTAAACTAACAAGTCAAATAAATAAAGGGCAAAATTTTAACATTATTTTCACCCAGTAGGATACATGGATGGTAAATAAGCACAGAAAAAAATGGTCGACAATGTTATTCATCAAGGATGATCCTACTAATTTTGTATTTTCAGTGCTAGGGATCAAACCTTGGGCCTTGTGCATGCTAGGCAAGAGCTCTACCACTGAATTACACCCCAGCTTCCTGACCCTATTAAATGTTGATGAGGATATGAATTCACTTGAGTCTTCTCCGCTGTTCGTAAAAATACAAAATAGTACAAACACTTCAGGAAATAGTGTGGCAGTTCCAAAAAGAGTTAAACTTTCACCTACCACGCGACTCAGCCATTCTACTCCAGGGTACTTACACAAGAGAAATGAAAGCCTACATCCACAGGAAGAGTTGTACTTGAGTGTTTATACAGCAGTTTTATTTGTAGTAAAACAAAACTAAAAGCAACAACATTTCTATCAAGAGAATGGATTTTAAAAATTGTGGTATAACCACACTATGGAATGCTACTCACAATTAAAAGAAAATAAATTAGATACATAGATCAACATGGAAAAAAAAATTTCCAAATAACTATTCAGAGTGGAAGGAAAGACAAAAATAAAAAAAGTACAAACTGAATGATTCCCTTTACCATTTGTAGTAACTAGAGGTAAAGCAATGGTTGCTTGGAGTGGAAAGAGGGCTGGAGGGGCAAGAGGGCAAAAGTGACTTTGGGGAATAACGAATATGTATATTATCTTCATTGTGGTGATGATTTCATGGGTATATATTTATGTCAAAATGTATAGTTTATTAATGTTGCCTATATTCTAATAAATCTGCTTTAAAAAAAAGCCTATCTGTGAACATCAGGTTTCATTTCAAATTCTGAGATTGTGTTTCTGTACTCTCAATGTGTATACCTAACCCAGAGCATTTCCAGAGGTGAAGGAGGCCAACTTCTGGGATGCTCAGTATGTTTGCCCTGGGAGGAGCAGGATTTTTTAAGTCTGCCCCCAACAGCTAGATGGAAAGCTAATTAGTGCAGTAGCAATGTTTTGCTTAGTGTATTCTGGGCTAATTGAGGTGTCCCTTGGTTAAGGTGGTAATTAGACTAAAGTTTGTCATCATTTCTATCTGTAGGGCCTCATAGAATCACATTCTTCATAGAAAGGTCTCCCATTCTATAGAGGACCTTCATGCCCTAGTTCTATCATTGAAAAGAGCTTTAAGCCTTTGTGCTTGAACCTCTTCTTGGGATATAACCTTTGGTACATAAGTCTATGTAACTCTTTAATGCAATTCTGCTTACTGCAATTCAATTTAATATTTAGTGTTTATACATTTATTATTATGAAAGTAGCTATATATCTAGCCCCTACCAAGTTGTCCTAAACCCTTTACACATGTTATCTCATTTAATCCTCAAAACAATACTGTGGGTGGTATTATTATCCCATATTATACATAGTGAAACGAAAAATTAAAATTCTGTTTTCCCCAAGCAATATTATGTTATTTTTAAAAATAAGTGCAATAATTTCATTTTATTTATTCTGTGTGTTGCTGAGGATCAAACCCAAAGCCTTACATGTGCAAAGCAAGCACTCCACCTCTACAGAGCCACAAACCCAGCCCAATATTGTGTTATTTTTAAAATAGGAATTTAAACTCCAATCAAGCTGACTACAAAGCTAGTGATTCAAACTACTCTTCTATTATCTCTCATTTATTAACTTGTTTTGTAATTTTCCACAAAGAATTTGAGACATCTTACTATAAACAAAAACAGGTAAACCAATTGAAATTGTACCCCAGAGAAAGTAACAGTTTGTTTTTTTCCAGTAGACTGTGAGGGATGGGAACTCCTCTTTATCATTTAGCTAATAAAGTGTATGTTAAAATAATCCTGGATAAATTGGCTTACTGGAGGAGGAGGAGGGTGAGGGGAGGGGTATGAAGCAGAAAGGAAGGGGGGAGAGGACAGAAGAGGAGGAAAGAGAGGAGGAAGAAGGAAATTTCCCATTTATATATTTTCTAAGAAGGAGATAAAGTTTAAAATTTATAAACAAGAAAGGTTACCATTTATCTATTTTGTCAGGAAATCACAGAAGCACTAACTTGACCACTGCATTAGCAACTCTGAAATATCAGGATGGGCCTGCAGAGATGAAGACAATTTCAGATCAAATGATCAGGCACTAGAACCTCTAGTATTGGAAGGAAAGAAGGCAGGAAGGAAGGAGTGATGGGGGAGAGAGGGAGCACAAAAGAAAAACAGAGGATAGGAAAAAGAAAGAAAGGCCATGTGATCCCAGGACTGTTTCCAGAAAAGGTAGAAAGTGCGTCCCAAGCTAGGTTAGTCTTACAGCATTGAATCAGCATTGCTGATAACAGTCAAGAGAGTACAACATCCAGTAAAAATAGCCATAATACCCACACTTACTGAAATTATGCTATGTTCAGGTACTGGTGCTAAGAGTTTTATATGCATCACCTCAATGGCTTACCGTGAAGCTACAGGAACTATTACCACTGCATTTTACAGATAACAAAACTGAAATACAAAATTTTAAGTAACTTGCCCAATATTAAACATAAATATGTTTAATATAAATATGTTTAATATTGGGAGACAGGCTGGGATACCTGGCTGCATTCTTGACACCAAAGGAAATTCCCAGTCATCCCTGTGGACTTAGTGGATGTGTCCAATGGAGTTGTGAAGCTGAATGACCAAGCAGTAAAGGGAGTGAGGACTGTATCATTTGCTGACTAGCCACGTCTGGGTGATAGGAAAGTTGGGTCATAGTGGTAACACCTGAGCAGGTGAGTCCTTTTACACCTGCATCCAGGAGGGAATACTGAGGATGTGTATGACCCTTCTTTCAAATAATTCACATCTCCTGGTATTGGTGTGTGCGTGTGCAAATCAGAACTTGGGACAAAGGGTAGAAAAAGGTGAGATATTCACAGAATACTGGGAAAAAAAGGAAGGAGAGAGAATTGCAAATTACACCTTTATTTGGTATGTATTCTTCACATATCAGCACATTCAGCACAAATCTGTCAAGTATTTACTGTTTATCAGGCACTGTGATATTCGTGCTAAAATTGCATAGCAATGGTTTGCTTTCTCCTGTGGTCTCCCAATGACTGGGGAGTTCTTGGTGAGTAGGGACTATCATTTTTATCAAATGTTTGACATGTATTAGAGGAATAAAGAATGATTTGGATTTAAAATTCTGGATCTTGCACTTAGTACCTGTGAGTCTTAGTCAAGTACTTAACTTCACTGGATCTTAGTTTCCATGGCTGTAAAGTGAGAACTTTCTATGTTGTTAAGTATGTAAAGACCAAGGGAAATAATGCCTGTAAAAGCCAATTTTTTAAAATGCCAAGTGCCATTTCAACGTCACCCCTTTCCCTCCTCAACTTCCTCTTCCGCCTATCCTTCCTCGCTAGTTCTGCTCCAACCTCCTCTTCTTCCTAATTACATTTCATACCCCATCCCACATTTTTGTTACTCAGTTCAATAGCTCTCTGAACTGTTCCCTACTAAAGAAGCAGAGCAGGAGCAACATAAAAAAAAAAGAAGTAAATATACATTTTAAAGACACTACTTCCTTTGAAAGTATAATCAAGTGGATCCTTCCTCATGATTTTTTCATTGTTCTTTCAGCATCTTTTCCACTGTGAGAGGGCTGGGGAACATTCTGTTCCCTGTACCTATGCTCTAAGGACCAGATTAAAACAATACAGCCATTTCTGAAGATGTTGTCTCCTGGAGCCCTGAGAGCCTCTTCACCATCCATTCTGTGCATTGTCCTTCAGAGCTTAGTCAATCCCAGAGCTGAACACAAATGAACAAGGTGCATTATCCCTCTACAGCCACACAGGCCCTTCCACCCCAGCCCATGTGAAGAGCCTCAAGAAAGTACTGGGACCTCTGAGTTTCTAGGGGCATGGCCTTATAGAGCTACCCACAAGGAACCCAGCTCTCCAAATCTGGCCATAGGATGCAGCATTCTTTTTTTTTTTTTTTTTTTTTTTGGTACCAGGGATTGAACTCAGGGGCACCCGATCACTGGGCCACATCCCCAGCCCTTTTTTGTATTTTATTAGAGACAGGGTCTCACTGAGTTGCTAAGTGCCTCGCCATTGCTGAGGCTGGCTTTGAACTCATGATCCTCCTGCCTCAGCCTCCAAAGTGCTGGGATTACAGGTGTGTGCCACTGTACCTGGCAGATGCAGAATTCTTTTTAGAACATCTGGAAATTCTACACAGGAGCCCCAGGTCCAAAGTAGGAGAGGGTCACTTGCCTAATGATAACTTCAGTCTGAAAGACACAAACAAGTACCTGTCTCTACTTCTTCTAAAACTCATGCATATTTCTTTTAAACATGAACACATATTTGTCTAAACTATGTGTAAATCTTCAGAGGCTCCCTGGTGCTTATGGACTCCAAAATACACTCCAGATTTTAGATCTTGTTCTAGTCAGTCATCATATATCCTCTGCTAGAAATTTCCTGTATTTTCCTTTCATTTGTCTTTGCCTCCCATGTGTCATCTCAACGTTGGAGAATTCCAATAGATACTTCAAGAGCCAACTCTAATGTGAAACCTACACTCGTCCATCTCAGAAGAGTGCTATGTTGACTCTTTACATGACATTTTATCAGTGCCTCTTATAAAACACATCTGTACTCCTCATCCATGAAGCTGATCTTATGGAAGGCATAGAACCTTGATCTTCTTTGTTCTCCTCTTTGATAGTTAAGGAATGCTGGCCTTTGGGGCACACTAGGATTTCTCCAGTTTCTCCTTCTGTTCTTCTCACACATCTTTCTCTAATCCCGTGGAAGGAGTCTCTTCAACCAGGGCTGCCAAATTCCATTGGCAATGGAACACGGGACTTAGTCACAGTTTTTTTGTAAGTCAAGGTGGTACTGGTTTTAGCAAACCTGCTACTTTCCCCCCATCTTTCTCCCCTGTCCTAGTCTCTTCCAGATAGATGGCTAAATGCTGAGGCTGCCATAGGACTGGAGTGATAAAAAGACCCCTAGGCTGTGCCAAGCATCTCTTATTCTCTGTTTGTTCCTTTTCCTTCAAGCACTGATAGACGCCAGTGTCTGTTTCTCTTTTTCTCTCCAGTTAGTAAACAAAATGTGTCTGTACACTGCATGGAGGTGGAATAAGTTTAGGATTCGCTCAGATTCAAGGCTATTTAACCTGAACTGGTAGTGTGGGAAAAACCAACAATATGTGTGGTCTGGCCTTCCTTACTAAGTTTTACCATGTGGGATTTGAGGATAAAGCTCCAGATGACATTAAAGAGTTACTTTGTCCAGGGTACCTCTTCATACCTCTATTTTATTACAGGAATGGAACTTCAAGATAGTAGAGGGTGGTTGGACTAAGGCAGGATTTAGGTTTCCTGGCCAGAACACGCTCTTGCTATTATACAAGCGCTATCCTTGAAAAGTATCCTGAATGTGCTTTCCTTGTAGAGAATGAAATGAGGAATTAAATTATCCCATTATGGATCAAAGCTCTGATATTATTTTTAACTTATGTCTTTCTGCAGTCTCTGTCCAGTCAGCCTCTTTAGTCCTGTCAATTCTTCCTTTCTAAATTCGTTTCATATCCTGTTCCCTTTGTCACTGGTGTACTTTGGAATCTTATTATCCTGCACTTGAGCTATGAAAATGATCTCCTAACTGAACATTCCCAGTCTATCCTCATTGTGCCTTGGAATGATCATCCTAAAGTATGGTTCAACTCTTGTTTTTTTCCCCTACTTAAAAGCCTGCAGGCCCTCCTTGTTCACATCAGAATCCTTAGGTTGTGACTAATAGACAAAATCCATGCTGAAGAATGCTTTATTTGGGTTGGTGGGGGGGGCAGTGCTTAATTAAAGAAACTAATAAACCTGGAAACAACATGCAAATATTGGAAGGTTGCTTATAAAGATCAGTTCCAGACTTATTTCAAAAATTAGAAGATGTGACAACAATGGGCCAAACTTCCCATATGGCAGTCATCTTTGTAGATAAGTTTGGGCTTCGTGAGCGACCACCATGCTTGTGACATCATTGCAGCCCCCACCATGGATGCATGTGCATATTCACTCATACATTGTGCACCCACAAGGAAATATCTCTTTTAAGAATAAAATTCAGGGGCTGGAGCTATGGCTCAAGGGAGAGCGCTCGTCTTGCATGTGTGAAGCCTTGGGTTCGATCCTCAGCACCACATAAAAAAATAAAATAAAGGTATTGTGTCCACTTATAACTAAAAAAAAATAAATAAATAAAATCCAGACTCCTTGATCTATCATTTGAGGACTTCACAATATGATAGGCTGCAGAAGGAACCCCAAATTTATCATCACTCTAGAAACTGTGATGTGTTACTTTACATAGTCAAAGGGATTGTGTAGATAAGACTAAGTCAGGGATGTTAAAGGTGGGGAAATTATCCTGTATGCCAGGTGGACCCAATAAAGGGCCCTTCTAAGAAGAGGCAAGAAGAATATTTATTCAAAAGAAATTGACAATGGAAGCAAAGATTGGATTGATGAGACCACAACCTACGAAATGCTGGTAGCCTCTGGAGTCTGAAAAAGGCAAGGAATGAATTCTTCTTTGAAGCCTCTAGAAATAACCAGCTTTGTTAACACTGTGATTAGAGATGTGAGAGACTCCTTTCAGACTTCTGACCTACAGAACTATATAAGAATTAATTTATATTGTATTAAATCACAAAGTTAGCTGGGTGGGGTGGTGCACGCCTGTAATCCCTGTGGCTCAGGAGGTTGATACAGGACGAGTATGAGTTCAAAGCCAGCCTCAGCAGAAGGAAGGTGCTAAGCAATTCAGTGAGACCCTGTCTTTAAATATAATACAAAATAGGGCTGGGGATGTGGCTCTGTGGTTGAATGACCCTTAGTTAAATCCCTGGTACCCCCCACCCCCCAACAAAGAATAAATCACAAAGTTTGTGGTAATTTGTTACAACTACAATAGGAAACCAATTCATCCCAACTTTCTTTCTCAAATTTATCTTCTAGGTTATCTCTCTACACATTTATTATGTCACCTAGGACAGATTATTTACCCTTCTTTCAACACCATATAATTTCTGATTCAAGTACTTGGTTTAAACATCTGTTTGGAATGCTCATTTCCCCATATCCATGACTCCAAATTTGTCTCTCAAATGTCACCTCCCTTTCAGAAAAAATTGATCCTTTCCTTTCTACTCTGTTGGATTTGAGTTGATGTAAGTTGATCACTCCATCTTTACCGTCTTCTACCATGTTACTGAATGCTAATAATGGGCCAGGTTTGTATTCAGGATTTACATTCTTGATTTTATAGTCCTCATAAGAGGCCTTGACACATGTGTATGCCCACACATGGATGTCCTCAGCCCATACATCCAAGCCCCTTATACTTTGTATCTTTAATAAAGCAAAGGGGATCTGTAAAACACCTTGACCCTGAATTCTCCCTTTTTACCCCCAAATAATTGGAACAATTGGATCAACCCTGGACTGGAAAGTCTGGATACATAATATCTTGAAGGACACAGACTTTCTCTTATGCATACTGGGAATGAAGGCAAGTTAGTGTTAGCTATAGAAACAAGTTTTTTACATGGATGCCAGGATAATCACTCTTTGGGATGCTGGTCATATAAGCAAACCAAGCAACACAATGCTGATGATATCACTGCTTCTGCGGCCTAACATAAAAACCCTCTCTGAGTGGGGATATGCACAGTAAAGAGGGCACTGCAGAAAGGATATCTGTCATCTAGCCAGCCACCACTGAAAAAAAAATCACCTTGATGGAGACCAAACACTGATTGGCAAAGCACTGTGAAAGATGGAGTCACTATTTGCCAGCCTGTCACCACTGAACTGTTCTTACAGCAGTCTTTGTTCTCTTATAAGCATTCTCCAATAAACCACATCTCCCATTCTGCTTCCAGGTACCTTTTTATTTTTTATTTTTTTGTCTCTCTGTGAACTACCCCACTGCTGTGGATAACTGGGCTCTGACAAGAAACCCTCCATTTCCTCTGCAAACCCTGCCCCTTGAACATCTGTCATGTCTGGGGTGTCTGTGCACCTGACATGTAGTCTTGACTGAGGAATATATACCATAAGGAGTCTTGGGCTGGGTAGGCTAGAATGTCTGGGGTTCCATGTATACAGAATATGGACCAGAAATTGGGTTTTGGTACCTATGTCCATTTGACTCCACAGAATCCTCACCCTTTGAGGATAGGCACAACTAGAGGAGGGCCAAAGTGGGATCTTCCAAAGTGCAGAATTCAGGGCAGTCTCTTTTCTCTGGGTCTATGGGACATTCTAATTAAACAATTCCATGTTTATGATTTACATCCTCAACTGGCATATGCTATCTAAGAGGGTAAGAACCAAAATCAGAAGTGTGAGTAAAAGGTAGTTTGTATTTACTGCCTGTCTGTTCCACACTAGTCACTAAGTTAATGTTTCACACATGTTCACTTAATAGATCCCTGAAATTTTTTGAGAAGGATTCTGCACAAAAATATATCAGAAAGAGTAAGGAATTTGGTTAAGATCACAAGACTAGTAAGTAGTGGACTTGGGATTTTAATTCAGATCTGCCCCCTTTCCACTTGCTACACTCCTTCATGAATATACTCATTCATTTAACATATTGTATTGAGTGCTCTCTAAGTAGCAGTTATGTCACTGATTCCTACAGACACGATGGTGAGTAAATCCGATACTGCCCATGATCTTACAGAACTTCCTTCTCCCTGAGACAGTCATGGAATCAAGGAAACAATCACAATTCTGCATGGGGTTTGCTATTGGTAGGAGAAGACAGCACATGGTAGTATCGTAATATGCAATGTAGCCTCCAATTGCTAAAAGTCAACATTCAGATAGCGTGACAGGCTAGGAGAAAGGATGCTCACAAGAGTAGGCAGTTCCCAGATCCTAAATCCAGAACGCAATGGCCCATTTAGCCCCATTTAGAGGCCTCCCGAATTAAGGAAATATACTACTAGCACACTTCCCTGAATGATCATTACCCTGCATCATAGAGTTCACTTTTTGTATTTCTCAGAGCAGAATGGTCCCTATTAGAAAACTTGCAAGTGTTTGGTAAGGTAATAGAATTAAGATTATTAACTCACCATGGCATTTAATTTGCTCTATTATTAGTATGAACATGGAGATAATATTCAGCATGATGTATTTTAGAAGTGTTTGGGGGATATTGTTAACTACTTTAAAGCCATTGACACCAACCTTTGCACTTTTTCAAGAAAGATTATACACGGAAGTGCAAAAAAGTCTGGTAAGTTGTTCAAGGTCACACAGCAAATCACAGGCCAAGAGGGATGGGGAGGGGAAAATGAAAGGTTTTAAACTCCTGGCTAATGAACATTTGGTGTATCTATGTGTCTCACACATCCTTCTCCATTCTGTCTTCCATTCAACATCTTACAAAGGAAGAAGAAAAGGCTTTCAGGATCTGCATATGGTGTGAGGAGTGAGTTCGGTGCTGCTTTTAATTGAAAGCTCTGAGGGCAGAGCTTACAGTGCAGGGTAACAGCTGTAGTGCGTGCAACTGCTCCGTCATGCTTGTATCGCCATAATAGGAAGGCTTATTATTTTTTAATTAGAAGCTTTAGTGTTTTGTTAAACTGTAAATGTGTCAGGACCTGGGGATTTGGCTATACAATAAACGGTCTTGCATTTACTCTTTACAGAAGCTTTTGAGAGACACAGGGTCAGTTTGCAAAAGGCATTTCATAATTATGGAATAACAATAGTTAACATTTACTAAGCATTTGCCATTTTTCCAGGCATGGGGCTGAACACTATTTGGATTCATTTATTAAACCAACTGACCAACCCACCAACAAACCAAATTATAAATATTCCTGGAACCCCTGCTATGGTCTAGGGATTGTTAGAGACATTTTGATGGAAGGAAAATGGATGAAAAATCCCACCCAGACTCAGCCCCTTAGGATACTATCCAAACATAAAATACAGTTTGGAATGGAAATACATAACTAAAATGGAAATTATTCTATGATCAGTACCATGATGAAGGAAGAGTTAAATGCCTTCCCTCAGTCACAGTCTCATTTCTTTTTTCTTTCTTTCTTTTTTTTTTTTTTTTTTGGTGCTGGAGATCAAACCCAGGGCCTTGTGCATGTAAGGCAAGCACTCTACCAACTGAGCTATATCCCTAGCCCCCACAGTCTCATTTCTTCCCATGCTTTCCGCATCTGGGTACAAGGCAACTCTATTCATCCATCTACTAATTCAAGGCACAGTTTCTGTGGTCATTCTTGATTCTTTTCCTCTCCCATGCCATATGTCGAGTCCATTGTCAAGTACTGCCTATTTATCCTCCAAAATATGCCTCAGTCATCTTTTTCCCTTCTATTCCCATCCCTCAGCTTAAGCTTCTTACCTGAACTCCTGAAATGACCTCTCAACTGGTATCCCCAATACCATTCTTGCTCCTTAATCTACCCTCTAAATTCCAGTCAGTGTGACTTTGTTAAAACACAGGTCAGATTATGTCTCCTGTCTACTGAAGCATCTCTAGTGGTTCTCCATTGTGCTACTTAAATTAATTTATAAGTCCCTGGCTTACCCATTGCCCTTAGCCATTATTTTTAGTTTCAGTAATCATCTTCCCTGGACCTTAGGGTTCAAGATGTTCCCTTTGCCTTGAATGCTGTTGCCCCACTTGGTATTCAACTTGCTGCTATACATCCTCAGCTCTTAGTTGGAATGAATGGTTTTTCTCCAGGGAGAGCTCCCTGACTCCCAAATCAGAAGTAATTGTCTATTATGACCCTTCCTAAAGACATTCCATACTTATTATATATATAAATAGATCAACCATCATGTATAACTAGCCAATAAAAAATACAGCAGGAATGGGGCCTCTGCACATTCAGGGGAAGGAAAGAATCCTTTTGCTAAAGAAGTTGAGAAGGAGGTGGAATTTAAAGTTTAATTCTAAAAGAGCTGATCAGACTAGAAATGGTATGGCTCCAGAAAGAAATGGATGTATGTGAGTTTGAGTCTCGTTTCTATCAGTTATGTGGCTTGGTTGAATAATACAAGCTCTCTGTGATTTTTGTTTTTTCTACACAGAATCAACAGAATATTTCTCCATTTCTGTACCCTTATATATAAATGACATGCAGATTACAAAAATGTTTTCAAGACTAATGAATCATAAAGTGATTTGAGGATTATTTTTAATACTTACATGTTTAATATTTAGTTGTGCATGTGTTATTGTTAATTTGTCCAAACTTACAATCTTTCCATTTATGTACCCTCCAAACGAGCTGGGTGCTTCATTTCACTGTTTTTCCTGCCTTCCCTGGAAGCCATTTATTGGTGAATGCCATGAATTATGTGACCTGCTTCAGATGAGTTGGAGAGGGAGGTAGCAACAGTCAAATGAAGGAATAAAAGTAGAGGGACAAGGATTTTTTTTAGTAGATGTTATAATTAATATTTATTGAGTACTTACTATGTGCTGAGAATTATTCTAAGCACATCACATGCTAATTTTATCCTTGCAAAAGCCTCATGAGCTAGTTATTATTATTAACCATTTGGGACTCAATGAGGAAACCGAAGCTTGCCCACTCTCATATGACTCTAGTGATGGTGTCAGACCAGAAGGGTGTCCTAGATCCGAGGAGGGGTGAGGAACTCTCACATTGCCAGTATCTTAGTAACAACACCCACTGCCACTGTGAATTAGTGACATTTATTTTGTTTAAATCCTCAGGGTACAAATGTAGTCCAGACAGTAGAATGGTTAAGACTAAGGGCTTCTACATCAGCCTGAAATTTTCCAATTGCTTTCTGTTTCTGACCATTTAATAGGTGTGTGACTTTGTGCTAACCCTAATTCTTGACTTTTCTAAATCTCCATTTCTTCTTTGTTGGATTAGAATAATGAGAGTCTGTAAACATAAGATTTCTGTCAAAATTGCATATGTTAATGTACATAAAAACCTTGGCCCATAGCAGAACTACCTTGTCTTAACATAATAAATGTTCTTTTTTTTTTCTGCATTTGAATAATGCTCAACAAAAATATTGAGGAATGAATTAAGAATATTAAGAATATACAGATCTACAGTTTCGCTGGGAGATGACTCTGACCCAAAGCTCCCAGACTCTGTCTCCATCTTTCATCTGTGTAGCTTGTTCCCTGACTTCTTGCCTCTGCATGAAGCTTTCATCCTACTCTGATGTCACCTGAGAACATGAGTGCATTACCACCATGTGCTCCCCTCAAGGGCTCAGATAAACGGCTGGCCTCAGTAAACTGGGTGCAGATGGCAGGCAAAGATGACATTCAAGCAGAGATGGAAAAAGCAATTGTGTTTTCCTTTAAGGAAGTCAAATTGTGCAAGGCATGGTGACCTCTGCTCTACATTGGGGGAGAAAAAAAATAAGCAATTTACTTGCACATGGTTCATGGGAAAAGAGCCTTGGGGGAAATTACTTATGTAGTAAATTTATGTCGGGTTGTAAGACAGATTATATTACTGTATCAGCAAATGAGGTCAGAGGAGCAGGAAGGACGGATGGTAAAAGGAGAAGCTTGCAGGGGGGAGGCTGTCGTAACAGTATGTGAACCTTGAAATAACTGATGACATTTTTTAAAGAGCTGGGTTAAAGATGTATCACATTTTAACCCCCCTGAGGAAAACCTAGCACTTTATTTTGTATTCATATATCAAAATTCTTGAAGCATAATAGTAAAACTAGCTTAAGTGGACATGCTATTAGAAACCAGGAATACCTGGAGACTTTTAGCATCACTATCCATCTTGGGTCTGTTGTGTAGATTTCAACCCCAATGCCTGAGGGGTCCAGGCAGGAAGCCTGAGTGGCTCAAGCAGGACTAAGTCAGGGAGGCAGAGGGAATGGTGGGGCCTGCATTCGAAATGAAACATCCTGGAAGAAGGGAGCAGATGTTCCTCAGCTCCAGACAATGCCAGGCTTAGTCTTTCCAGTTGTCTTGGATTTTCAAAAGGCAGTAGAAATTCAATATCTTGTGTGATACTGCCTGATTATTTAATCTTTACTGAATAAATCTTCTAAAAAGTGTATGAGTCAAACAAAACTTACCTTTGAGTCAAATCTGGCCATCAGTAAGTGATGTGTGATTTATATAGACATAAACAGGTTCCACCTACAGATAGGATTCCCAAAACTGCAGCTTTTTCCCATGACTTAGTGCTTTTAAGCCAAACCAGTCTCCATACCCTAGGCAGCCAGCAGCATCCCCATCAGAGGAAGGTAAGGTGAGCCCAGCTCCCTTTAGGAGTAGCTTCGTGCACACTGGTTTTAAAGGCAGACAGATCTGAAAGGGAGGCCTGACATCATTACTTATTAGAGTTGTATAAGATTGACCAAGCTCCAGTTTCCTCATCTGGTCCCATGTGGTTAATAATAATAACTAGCTTATTGGGTTATTGCAAGGATAAGATGAAAGTCATATAGAATGTACTTAACATAATTATAGGCACATTGTAAGTGCTCAATAAATATTAGCTATTATTATTTATATTGAAAAAAAATGTCCTGGTCCTTCTAGTTTCATTTCCTCTTTTGACCCTTGCTGCCTCCCTCTCCAACTCCGCATTTACACAACTCTTGATCACTCAAATTTTCCCTGGGGTCTTGGTCTTACACATGTACTCTGAGTCACAGGCAGTTTGTTTTTTCAGGTCCCCACTGTTGGCACTCTCTTTTAGGTATGATTGTACACCCCTTTTTGACAATTCCCTAACAAATGACCTCAGGCACTAATTAAGAGTAGCTTAATAGATTTTCCATTCTCAGTGTTGGTAGGGGCTTTGACTTTCCTGTTGATTATAACCATTGGCTCCAAGTTTCTTTATCCTCAGGAGTAAAATTGAATACAGAAACAAGAAAAAATATAGTTAGCTATAGGACTATATCTCTCTAGTTCACTCTTTGAAATAGACAACAATGAATATCAATATGAACCTATACCTGAGTTTTGGAGGTAATTTAGTTCTGACTATGGAGGGCAACACAAATTATATATGTATATATATAAAATATATAAAATGTTGGAGCCAGGCGCGGTGGCACACACCTGTAATCCCAGCACTTCGGGAGGCTGAGGCAGGAGGATCTCAAGTTCAAAGCCAGCCTCAGCAATTGCAAGGCACTTAGCAACTCAGTGAGACCCTGTCTCTAAATAAAATATAAAAATGGGCTGGGGATGTGGCCCAGTGGTCGAGTGCCCCTGAATTCAATCCCCAGTTCAAAAAAAAAAAAAAAAAAAATGTTACATAAAATTGAAACTATTTTGCATGAGAAAATCTACTTTGTACAAAGTATAGAATGACAACTAGCAAGAATTTTCTTACTAAAAACTCATCATAAATTCATCTCTATGCAGAACAGCAATATAAATTATTAGAATAAGGTGGTTTGCTGCTTAATAAAACTGTTGAGTATAATAC
The DNA here is from genome assembly GCA_025594165.1 of Tamias sibiricus. Taxonomy (NCBI): domain Eukaryota; kingdom Metazoa; phylum Chordata; class Mammalia; order Rodentia; family Sciuridae; genus Tamias; species Tamias sibiricus. Next base: position 76,180,707 of record CM046657.1, read on the forward strand.
ACATATCTATGTCTATATATCTCCTGTTTTCCATCAAGTGTGGTGATATGATTGAGTTCCTTTGTCAGTATAGAAGTCAGTGCTTATTGTATCTTGAGAGGATCATTTGGTTGGTGCTAAACTTTGAGACACTTACATATAGAAAGTTCTGAATATCTCATTATGAATTTTCAGGTATTGCTATACTTTTGGAACAGAGCATTAAGCTTATACATTAAACTTAACGTTTATTGAGAATCTTCGGAATACTAAATACTGTTTTTACCTCTGGGAAGCAAATATGAATTAAAGCTACCAGACCTTATCACCACCAAAATGCACTGCCTTTATTTTAGTCAAATGAAGACACATGGGAAGGTCATGGCTAGCAGTGGGCAGCATGAGCCAGGGCATGGATGGTGAGAGATATAAACAGGTACTCCTAAAATAGAAAGTTTGAAGCAGAAGGAGATAGGAGATGAGGTGTCTTGAGGACAGAATATTCCTCTGGCTGCAGTTCAGGACACAAATCTAAATATGGCAACACTCCAGCAAGAAGCCCATTTGAGGGCATCTCCAAAGAAGAGGTGGTTAAGAGAAGGTTAAAAGAGATGTTTTCAGAATGATTGAGTTGAACTTCCTGCCAGTTTGGTGGGATGACATCAAAGTCACATTTAATATAATGTTAGAAAAATAATGTGACTTTTCTGTCAAATGGAAATTTAGGAATAAATCTACCTCTTCCAATTTTTGCCATTTTATATTAATTATATTAATAAATTATTCATGCAATATTTTATAATTTTTTTGTGCTCGTAAACTCTCTTGTCATAAATTCTCTGGACAGGGATTTAAAGAAGTTAATCTTTGGTTTTAGTGAGGAAACATTTTATTAATGGGTTTAGGCACTTGCAGAAAAGAAAGTGAGGTATTAAAGAAAGTATTAAGAAGGTATTAAAGAAAGTGAGGTGTGGCTCATGAAGACCTGGGCACATCCTTAAGCATATGGCTGACTCTTGGCTGAAGAAAGGTAACGTTAACAGATTCATTTGAGTTTAACATGCCTGAGGTAGGTCATGGTCACTCGCATTCCTGAGCACACAGCTGGCCTACATTTTAAAGGTATGTTTGGAGTTGGGAGTGGCCATGTAAGTATGTTCGAGCCAGAATGTGCCTATAAGCATGGCTACTACTCCCAGGTTTGTAGCATAAGAAATCTCTCATGCATGTTCTTTGGTCATCTTCTGGCTTCAGGTAGCTGATCTTGATGATCTTGGCTGCTAAACATGGTGGAGTCACAAAATGAAAGAAGCCAATATCCTAGAATTTACTCTTGGAGGAAAGCTGCTTACATGTCATGTATACAATTTGCACTTTACCTGAGTGAGAAATAAACTACTATGTTAAGCAACAAAGATTTGGGGGTTTCTGTTAGAGCAGTTAATACTTAACTAATACAAATTTTTACGATGTTTTTTTTAAAGTGTGAAGGTCAGAAGCCCATTATGATGGATCGCTTCTTGAGCTAGGAAGAAAATCAAGTTCCTTGAACTCAGAAAAAGATAATGGGAACAATAGTATTATTCTATTGCTTTTCAAGCTTGAACTAAATCTTCTTCAATGGCATTCAAATTTCTTCTTCCAATGCTGCAGTTGGTATGCATTCTGCTCATGATCTTTTGGCACTTGTAGAATAGTAGGAAAGCTCTAGGCTTTGGGTTATGAACCCCAACTTTGCTGCAGAGCTGCTGAGTGATTTCAGTTCATTACTTCATCTCAATTCTCTCTTTCATAAGTTTGGAATAATAAAAGTACTAACCATAAGGAAAGGAGAAGTAGGAGGAGAAAAAGGATTTAAAAGTATACTCAATGGAGGTTCTTAAATACAGCCATACCTAGAATACCCATTGGCCCATTTATTGGGCCAGCCCTAGCGTCCTGGATGTTTTCCATGGGAAGTGACTAGCCAGCCATGGTGCAGTCTCCCAGTGGGGAGGAGAGCTGGCTTCTTCAGGTAGCAGAGCACAGTGGCTCTGAGTCCAGTTTTAGAGCATATCTATCTCTTACTAGCCAGGTAACTGGAATAGTTCTCTAAGTCTCAGTTTCTTCATCTATAAAACAGGGACAATAACAGATTTAACAAGACACCCTGTGGCAGACAGAATGCTCAAGAAGTGCTAATTTTCCTCTTCCTTTCCTTCACATACAGAAGAAAGAAAAAGGGCTCAGGTAGTATAAATGCATGAGCACAGGCTGTGGTCCAGAAACCTTGGGGTCAAGTCCCACCTTTGGTAGTTCATCCTAGGGAACACTTCACATCCATTAGCACCAGGTTCCTCTTTCATGGAATAGAGAAAGAAGACATGTGTTGCTTTCCTTCCTTTTTGTGAGAATGGAATGGGCTTCTGAATGAAATGGGCTACCTTTCCTTTGGAGGCTGCAAAGTGCTCCATGAAAGTTAGTAGGATATTTTTAGTTACCAAAGACATAGATGACTGTGGGTCTTTTTTCATTCTTTCTTCTTGACTTTCCTAATGTTCTCTGAATGTTTCTATGTCCCACGTGCCTAATACCTTTCCCAGAATCTTGAAATGTATTTCATGCTCCTTTTGTAAAATGGAGGAGACTGGAATGATGCACGAGGGTCCACCATTAACCTCATTAGGGTGGTTTACAATATAGTCTTTGAACCAGAAATACCTAGGAGTAAGTATGGCACCCCTCATTTAGCAACTTTGCTACCAAGGGTAACCTGGGCTTTGTAAGCTGCCTGTCGTGGCTAGCCACAACGCCGCGGGAGGAAAACTCTCGGAGGCAGAGTAAAGATACTACTACTTTTACTTCTACTTTCTTAGAGCTTAGAGAGAGAAAGAAAGATTTTTCTTCTTCTTAGAAAGAGCTTAGAGAGAAAGATTAGAGATAGCTTTTTCTTCTTCTTAGAGCTTAGAGAGAAAGATAGAGCTTTTTCTTCTTCATCTTCTTAGAGCTTAGAGAGAAAGAGAGAGATTTCTTCTTTAGAGAGAGAGAGAGCTTAGCTTTTAGAGCTTCTTTCTTCTTTGTTCTTTCTTCTTTCTTCCTCGGGAGCCTCGGCCTGACTCTGACCAGGAATTACTTCTTCTATCTGGTTTCTCTTCTGTAACCGCTCTGCCTACGTTCTGGCCGCTCTGATTCTTTTCTTCTTCTCCGACCTGAACTCTTCTTCCGACCGAGCGACTGCATGACTGACTGAATGAATTCATTCTTCTCCTCCTCACTCTGACCGCTTTCACCCGGTTATATACCTTTAGCTTTGCGGGTGCCTCACATGCATTTACAGGTGCGTCACATACATACTTATTATCAGGTGGAACTTATGGCTTCCAGCTGACCGCAATAGCCATCTCCCTAATTGGGGCTCCTTCAGGGCTTCAGTTGCTTTACATACAAAATAGGGATAGTGATATTATTTCATGGAATTGTTGGAAGCTTGAATTAGTGGATGATAATGCCCGGCATGTGCCAAGCATTTAGTGCACAGGGGCTATTGTTAACAGTTACTCTGGCTCTGAGAGCTGCACTTCTCAAAAGCCTCTGGGACAAGCCAGAGAAACACCCATAATTGCAGCTAGCTTTGCTTGTACTTGTAATATTTAAACATTGCCTCTAATGCTGTGTTGAAATGTAAACACAGAAAGCTGTTTGGGTTTTGTTGTTGTCTTGCTAAAAAGATATACATCTTTGAGCAGCTTTTTAAACCCTCAAACCTCTCTTTCAGTCAAAGGCTGCCTCAACTTGAAATGATAAATTCCTTTTTTTCATTCACTTTGGTTTTGTTGACAATAATAGTCACACTTTATTTTGTATTCGCTCCCGCTCCCTTTCTGATGTCTGCTAGTTGCTACAGACTTGTAATATTTTCATATACACTTGCTCCCTCCCAGTTAACTATGTATTGGTTCGTTCTCTGAATACTGCAGGGGCAAGGGTCTTGAAGCCACTAACTGGACCTGTGGGACCTTTCAGCATTATTTTCCGTAGGTTGTATTTCCATCATCAGCAAATGGAGAGGAGGACCCGAATAATTTCTAAGGTCCCCACTCTGACATTTTAGAATGAAATTTGTCATGCATTTGCTCATTCATTTATTCAGTGAATAACTATTGATTTAATTCCATGCATAGGTCTTCATTGCAGTAATTAACTTGCTGCTGTGTAATTGTTTGTTTACATCGCCACACTGGGGACACAGATATAAAATGGCATGATCTCTGTCTTGAGGCACTTATAGTCTTTTAGGGTAGGTGCAAACAGATGATTATACTCTAATAATCTAATTACTGCAAGGGAAGCTTGTACAAGTTTGAGAAGAGACTGTCCAAGTGGCTCTGGTCAGGGAGGGGCATGGCCATTGACAGTCATTTAACTAAGCAGATAAAAAGATTTTTTTTTAAAATTTTTAATTCCTGGTGGCCCTGTCCTCCAGAAACTTATACTCTTAATGTTGGAAATGGACACACTAAAATGATCATAATTCAGTATGTCAAGTTCTGTAAGAGAAGAGTCAACAGTGTCCTGTACACATAGGAGATGCAACCAGTTGGCTCAGGGTTGCCCTTTGAACCTTCCAGGTTCAGCTGGAAGTGTTTGATTCATAGTAAACCTGGAGGAGGATATCTATAGAAATATAGTTTTTAAGTGATGGCAAGAGTTTATGAGCTTAATTTTTGATTTGACTATTTAGGGAGTGTTTGCTATGTGCTAGACTGTGTGCCTGGCATAGCCCAATGGTGTATAAGATATATCATTCAACATATGGCTTTAGGATGGAAACCAACAAGAAATGAAACCCAAACTTGTCAACACTTAGAACCAGAAAGCAACACTGGTTGCTCTAGTTCCTTCATTCATTAACTGCATGACCTAGAGCAAAATCTCCTGGTCTTTCTCCCTCATTTCCCTGGTATGTAAATGGAAGGATAACAGGTGCAGGTGAGTGTTGTATAAGGAACAAGTTTCAAACACAGTAAGTGTTGTGGAAGTGCATTGTGAATCTGGGAGGGGTGGTGCACATCTGTAATACCAGGCCGAGGCAGGAGGATTGCAAGTTTGAGGCCAGGCTTTGCAACTTAGTGAGACCCTGTTTCAAAATTAAAAAAAAAAAAAAAAAAAAAAGAAAGAAAGAAAGAAAGAAAGAGAGAGAGAGAAAGAAAGAAAGAAAGAAAGAAAGAAAGACTGAGAATGTAGCTCTGTGGTCAAAGCACCCTTGGGTTCAATCCCCAGTACAATGACAGCAAAAAAGAAGGTGGTTTGTGGGCCATTAAGGACTCTGTGCCTGTTAGTGATGATTGTAAAGGGAAAGGGGAATGAACTGTGCTTAACCTAGGAGGAGAGAAGGCCATGGTTTCCTCACACAATGACTCTTGCATTCTCAGGGCCTCAAGGTCCTGGATGTGCTGATGACTTCCCAATCTCTGTTTCTGATTCTTCTTCCTTTTAGTTGCTGATCAACAACAACTGTCGGCTGGGCTTCTCCACTTAGTCTTCCCCTGAACACCTCATACTGGCATGACCAGAATTAATTCAACTTCCTCCTCCTCCTCACCTCATTTCAGACTTTCTCTGGCTCCTACATTTCCCATGGCAGTAAACAGACCCCACACCAGAACACATTCCACTGGTCAGCAAGAGCTAGACAGTTCTCCACTCATTCCCAGGCTCGCCTCCACTCCTTAATTCCACCAGCATCACCTCTCCCGGGACACGCTACTTCAGTGGCGCCATTGTCTGGAGACTTTGTCTCTTTCCGCTTCAAACCATCCACCTAGCTGTTGCCGGAGTGCTCTGTTAATAGTGAAAACAAGCCCACATCACTCTTAATTTTCAAAGGCCCAGGGATTCCTCATGGCCTATGGGATTATTTAAATTTACTGGATCATTTAAGCTATTAAGTGGAAATACAAGGCCTTTTTTGACCTTGAAGCTGTCTCCTTTTCTAGTCTCAGTTTACCAATTCTTTATTTACTAAACTATTATAATGAGCTATTTATTTCCTTTCTCTGTACCTTTGCTCATGACCTGCCATTGGCCTAGAGATCTCTTTCCCTTCCTTTTTGCTTGCTAATCACTATTATTTAAATTTAGGTCACCTACATTTCATTTATAAGAAGGAGTTCTGAGAGGCCTTCTCTTATGTCCTTCCACTATGCACAATATGGCTGTGCGTATTTTGAATGCCCTTATGTGAATCTATAGCCTGGACCTGCTCATACTCATCTCTGAGCCCAGCGTGTAGCCTGGGAGCACAGCAGCCACTCTGCAATGTTTGGATTGGCTGATGGCTCTTCTGGATGCTAAGTAGCCCTCTTCTTGGAGTCTGTAGTTTCATTTATACATTTCCAGAATTACACATTGCTAAATATTTACTACCCAAAGAGCCTGTTTTCTGATACTTTCAGAATAACATGGATTTGGAATTTTAAGAAGGAAGGGAATAAAGGAAGAAAATGGAAGGAGACAAGGAAGAAGAAACAAAAGAAGGAAAGAACAGCAAAGAGGAAGGAGAAGTACAAGTAAGAGCAAAGAGAGAGAACAAGATCTCCTGAAAACAGAGACAACTTTATCAGTTTTAAAGGTGCCAAAATCTCCTTATGAAGAGGGAATGATATCCTCTTCATTTGATCACAAAGCAAACCTTCTGAAAAGATGCACCCTACTCTAGGTCTAGTGCCCTGCTTCCCCTTGTATGCCATTGTACCTATTTTCATTTGTTCAACACTTCATAGGGGTTGAGAAAGCCTGGTGATGATGTCATAGGTGAGTCAGTCTGTTCTTCTGAGTGGCATTACGTGGTGAAGTTCTGCAAGAAGAGAATCTGAGAGGGAATGTGCTCTCTCATTTTGCAACCTTCAAAAAAGTCACATGTTGAGAAATGACAACTCAGATCTCAGCAATCTAGGACTAAAGGAAGAACACTCTTCTTTATGTTGATTGTATGTTGTTCCTGCTGTTGCTATTGTTTATTTCATGTCAAAGCTTTAAATGATCTTATTAGTTTTATGGTCTTTTCCCCACTTGTCCCCATAACTTTGGGGAGTTCTTAAATAATGCCTCCCGTGTATCCACAACCAAAAGCAAATTACAGTTAAAGTACTTTAGCATGTCCTACACATGACTTACATGTGATCTTAAAACTGAATAAAAATATTTAATTAAAAAAAAGCAAATTACAGTGCTGGGCCCTCTTCATTTATTTTTCTGCTCTGGATCCCAGTAATATATGCACATGGCTGTGGCTAGGTCCTGGCTATTGAAGTGATAGCCCAAATAAACAGTCTAACATCTACAGAGAAATGAACAAAATGAATCATTATGATCCTGTGTTCATGATTATTGAGGATGATCACCCTCTGTTAGCTTCTATCTTATGGCTGTTGGTGCCAGTGTAGGAACATGGCGATGGTATAGCTCACTTGTTCTACTTCAAGCACATTAGTAGTTACTGATGGCTCTGGTGACTGCAGGAAGGCAAAAGACCTTTGTAGAGACAAAGGATGATTGGCCCTGACAATGGAAGTATAAAAGTAACCCAGATTACTCACATTAAGCTAATTGTCCTGCTATGGTGCATATATTAGTTTTAATTTTGTCACTTGTATAGACAGATACAATTATGCTGGTCAGCTATTTACTTGTATTTCAAGAATAATGGATCTATTTCTTCCTTTAGGAGAAGTGTGATAGGTTTTTTGCTGGAGAATTGCTGATATTATTCTTAATTTGGGACTTAGGCTTAATAGCATTAGAGGAGAATGAAGTTAGACCTTAAGAAATATGCTCATTGGCAGGATGAGTGAAATCTCCATCTCTGTCAGTGTTAAAATGTTTCAGAAATTCTCACCTGTCTTAGATAGATCAATGACTTTCCTGCCAAAGGCTACACTACACTACTTCTGACCCTCTCTGTGGATATTAGGACTCTATGCTATTCTGAAGGGTATATTTATCTATCTGTCCACCCATCATTTATTGAGCTATCATCAATGTGAAAGTCTTGTGCTTTCTCAACAGAGAATAGATGGATAAGCAAACAATAAACAACAACAAAAATTCCTTGCCCTTGAGAAACTCATGGTTTGATGGTGGAAAAGACATATAAACAAAATTAGACAAACAGAAAGAGGAGTTGGCCATGTAACTTTGTTGTGGCAGGAGGTGGAGTATTTCTGCAGAGTCATAGTGTATGCACATTAACATCAGAAGCAAAGAACACAGCACATCATAGCCTCTGCATAGCTGGACCCTGGGTCTATACCATGAAATTTAATGGGATGTGTTTGGACACATTAGCAAGGATCAGGTGACAGCTCTTGGTTGATTTTGTGGCAGTCCTGTGAGTGTGCTGTCCAGTTCTCTCTCTAAGAGAGAAACTGCTGCAAGGATTATTTGCTATCTGAGTGCCTCCAGCTGCCACACTTTGGGGTTCACTCTAAGGCCACCTTCTCCCAGGGAATCATGGTGAGGTACTGGAGCTGGGCCATTCCTATTCAACACAGGACTCTGCTAAAGGGCAGTCTTCACTGGGGCTCCAGTTGACCTGGTCCTGACTTTCTCAAGCTGATCCTCAGTCTTTGGCACTATTCACTCAGTCTCCTTCCTTTCCCTTTCCCTTCATCGTGTTAGGTCTGAAGGACAGTGTGATGCTTTTCCTACCCATGCCTTCTTTCTCTTCCCTTACTCCTCACAGGCATGTCCCTTGATAAATCTTTCATACTTCTCATTTGGTCTTGGTGGGTGTCTGCTTCCTGGAGGAGCTGAACTAACATGGATTCAGTAAGGGGTTGGCTTTGAACTGGAGGGTTTTCCATAGGGAAAATAAATGGTAAAACTTCTGTTATAAAAGAATGATTGGATACAGAGTGAAGGGACAATTTGGGAAGAGTGATGTGAAGTGGGGAGACCCACTGGGGATGAGAAAAACATGAACACTTGGAATGGGGCAATAGCAGAGGGCAGAGTGGGAAAGGGGCCAGAAGAAACAGATAGGAGGTGGGAACAAGGGGTCTTGTGATTCACTGGTGGTCAGATGCACTGAGAGGGAGAGTGAAAGACAAGGACGACTCTCATGGTTGTGGAGCAGTGTACGCTCAGCAGAGGGACTCCAGGGAGCTGGTTTTATGGAATGATACTCACAAGAACGTACAAGGTCAAGTTGGCAGTTTCCTATGCTCCTTACACCCAAGTCACCTCTGCCAGGATGGACACTGTGAGCAAGGAGGACACTTGCAAAGTGATCTCCCTGCTGGCCTTTGAGTTCCTGTGCTAGTTGCTAGAAAGTATCCTTCCTTATTCGACCAAGTTTTGCTGTTGCTATGCAAAAGGAAACTTGGATAATCTAGATAACAGTTCCTTTTGATTTGGTTCTCTGAACAAACCAGAAAGTCAAGATTATTGTCTCATTCTGGATTTAAAACAATCTAGCTTTGAAACTCCGCATTGAACTCAAGGATCCCTTTGCTCCTGGCAGTGTCAATCCTTGAGGAAGACACTGGTACCATTCCATGAGCACCCAGTCTCTGCTGACTTCTTTGCTGTCTTGGTTTTAGGGGCCAAGTGCATCAACTGCAGCTTCTTTTGCTGTCTTTCAGCCACAGGTAGTCAAGAGATTTGGTATTGGTCACAAACATGTAGGTGTAAGCTTGCTGGGTTACTAGAGGAAATCTTTTTGTTTATTTCTTAAAACAGATTTGGATGGCACTTCCTTCCTTCTTTCCCCCAACTTTCCTGGGTTATATTCAGATAGGATGCTGAAAACTAGAGCGGCTGTCCTGGCATGCCAAAGGAAAGGCTTAGGTGATATTAGTGGACCAATAAGCCTAGGTCAGCAGCATCTACCTTTAATTTCTTACCTCAGAACAATCAACCTGTAAGCTGTAAACTACAGAAAATTAGCTGTATGGTAAATTAATTCCTAACAAGCCTCTTGCTGAAGCAATGAATAAAATCAATTCAATGGGTAGAGTAGTCTAAGCAAAGCAATGTCATAAAATGACCTTGGCATCCCATTTTCAAAATAGAATCTACGTTCCTATCACTTGTAAATAGGTACTTTAGCCAAACTGAACTATAACAATTTTGAAAATTCAGTATGAATGTAATTGATTTACAAAAAGATGTATATAGATTGGAGAATTGCTAAGTAAAATTTGAAGTTTTGAGTCTATATAAATGTAGAGTTACATTTACTTCTAGAACAAAGTTTTATTTTTTTGCTTAAGGATAAGCTATCAGAATGGACTAGGCTTAATAATGGGACTCCCTAAGGTAGATATTCCATGAAAACATGAGCTAAATAAAAATCAACCCCTTCAGTAATGCAGGTGTGAAGCAGATGTCCATCTATTGTCTCAGGACTGCATGGAGTCACCACTAACCTGAAGGCAGCTGTTACATTTGGGATCACAAACTGTTTCCTTAAGCCAGAGCTGCTAGAAGCTACTGACTTATTTTCTTTTTATCCTTTCTCTTATGGAGGTTTTTTTTTTTATTTCCCCCAGGAAAAGAGGAATAGAGAAATGCAAAGACAGGGCAGACTCAGAGAGCCTTGTAGTGGTCTTGGTGTCAAAGGGTAGCACAGAGCTAGAGAAGGGGTCTACATGTGGACCCTGGCATCTGTCTGTCATAACTGGGAGTAGCATCTTTAAAAGACAGCACTCCTGACAGGATGCAGCTGATAAGACAAGGAGTATCCCCAGCCATTGCTGGCTTCAGGTGAAGGAAGAACATGATGAATTCCACTGGTCTCACTGTGGCAGGAGGGTGGCTGCAAGCACCAACTCATGTCAGGTGCAAGAGTTCCCAAAAGCAATGGGCAGGTGGGGGGCACTTTACAGGGTAGAATGTGGTCTGGAAATCACAATGCTAAATTCTTTATCATTTGAAGTACTGCTTAGAGGTAACCTCACTTTCGGTTCCCCACGAACTGCTATTACAAAGGCAGTAAAAATGTATAAATGATATTTTAAGAATTTCTGGTGGTGGGTCACAGTGATGGTCCTGACACTTTATACCTCCTTGAAAGCACACCTTTTGCCCATGTAACTTGCAGGGCTTTCCTTCTGGATCGATCACTAGTCAGCCAACCCTGAGACAGTAGAGTTTTTGAGTTGATCCCATTTGACCCTGATATAGGACAGACACTGCTGCATGCCACAGTAATCCAGACAGCATTTGTTATGCAGCATCATAGGTTAATCAACAAGTAATATATCCTTTAAAGTGGGTGATATTGGGGATATCACATGATCTGAGTCTCAATTTTTTCTTTCTTTGTCTCTTTGTTGCAGTGCTGGCTGGATTGAACCACAGGCCTGGCACATGCTAGGCAAGACTGTACCACTGGGCTACATTCTCAGTCCTTTTAAAATTTTTTTTTTTTTGAGACAGGATTTGCCAAATTGGCTAGGGTGTCCTCAAACTTGTGATCATCCTGCCTCAGCCTCCTGAGTTGCTGATATTACAGATGTGTTCCACAGTGCACAGCAATAGTTTTGCATGTTTTTAATCCACAAAATATTAATAACAAGCTATATGAGAGGAGAGTATTTTGAGTATTAAATAAGATGACAGCACATAAGATGTTGTTATTTCTTGGAAACACAACAGACTGCATATGTGAATTTTAATATCTCATTATAGGACAGTCATCTGTGTTTCTGCCTCAGGGATCATGTTCCAAATAATATCTCTGCACTCCAGGCCTTTGGATGTGTTTGCACATGAGCTGCCTAACAGTGCATTCCAACTTTTGGGGGTGGTGATGCTATTGGAGAGTCTCTCAAATGAAATTCTAGAGTAAAGCAAGTGTTTGTAGAATTGGCTTTTTAAATGGGTGAAAAAAAAAGAAGAAGAAGAAGCCAGGAGGTGAAACATCACCTCAATGATTTCAGTTGGAAAAGACTATAGAAAAGCTGGCAAAGCAGAAAAATAGTAGAAATAGTTATAAGCTTTAGAGCTAAGAAATGCTGAGTCAAAATATGGGCACCCACATTTGCCAGCTATGGAACTTAAACAGGTTGTCAAAATACAATGAACTTTGGTTTTCTACTCTATAAATGGAAATAAAATTAAGCAGCTTTAGGGATTATTGAGAACATTAGATGATATGCATGTATTTAAGACATCTAGGACAGAGGAGGTAGCATGCAACGGCAGGGCAGAAACATTGCCCTTATTACTTTGGACTTGGAGAATGAGGACTTGGGGAGCAGACAGCCAACTTGCACCAGTAGCAATTTCAGGTGCTGAGTTGTGAAGGGGATTCTGGAGAAAGAAAGCAGCCAAACAATTACTCTTTTTTTGTGTGTCAGTTTTAATACATAGTATTATTTTTTTTTCTTTTGCATAACATCACACTATATTTAGGTGCTGCATGGTCCAGAACAAAAGCTGGAATTTATTTTTGAATATGCAGAGCAATGAGATGACTAGTTTCTATATATCAGCCTCACATTGCCAAACACATGAGCATCTTACTATCAATTATCTGCTTTTCACATATGTCTATTGTAATGTTGTGGTCTGATCCTGCTTTAAGCATCTTTGCAGCTTTGACTCTGAATGTTAAATATGATACTTTACATTGGCATAGCATCAATAACTTACACAACGCTCTCCCAGATGGATATTATTTCACTTTTGACCTTCCTAACAACCCTGAAAAAGTTGAAATTTCTATCCTGAATTTCAAGTTGAGGAAACAAGCTTTGTATAGTAAATAGCATGTCCAAAGTCACGAAATTAGTGGATGCTGGTCTAAATTGCAAAGTGGTAATGATGGGGGGCATTCTCTGAACACTATCATATGCCAGGTGTTATTCTGAGCTCTTTACCTTCAACTTCTTTAATTATGATTAAACATAGCACCTAATGTGGCACATGAATTAGGGACCTCTTTATTTGTCATGGTCCCATTGTGCCTTGCTTATGAAACTCACAGTTGTTTTCCGTATAAGATCTGGGATGTGTGTATGAAAAGTGGGTTCCCATCTAGTGTTAGGTGCTAATCTATGTGGAGTCTAAACTGATCACGAGAAACACCTTCTTCTTTGCCAGTGACTGGTATAGAGATGGGCGTATGATCCAGGCCAGCCAAGGAGTTGAGAGACAAATTTGCAGGAGGCTTTTGGAAAAGACACCCAGCCTAACCCTGATAAAAAAGTGAAAGAGGACAACAGTGGCACTCAGTGCCTTCTCTTCTGATTTGGGTGTTTCAGTGTGAGGGTCTGATGCTTGGAACCCTGAAAACCGTTTCAACCACAAAGAGACATCAAAGTAGTCTATCAGAACAGAGCAGCTGATTCAGAGCCCTGATGTCCTTGAGCTGCTCTTAATCTACCTGGAAAAGCCCACCATGAACTTCTTGTTAAGTGACATAATTAAAAGTTCTTATCATCAAAGTCACTTTTAGTCACATATTCTATCACTTGCTCTTGAAAACATCCTAGATGATTCATCTTCACAGATATGCAGGGCCATCTCTATTTCTCAGTTGACAAAACTGAACAGCAATGAGCTTAAGTAGTCCAAGATTACAACTGGAGACAGTTGCAGGTTGGGGATTTGAACTTTAGTGTATCTTAGAAAACTTTGGCCTCTTAAAATAGGTGCCACAAGGATGCCTGCATCCCCACCTACTCATTCCCACTGCTATCAGCCTGGACAGTAGGGGAGCTAGAGGACAAAAAAGAGACAGACATGTGTGTCCCTGGATGCCTTCTGGGGGAGGAAGGAAGAACAAAGCCCAAGAGGGTTCACCAAATAAAATTGCCCAATTCACCCTTTGGCCTGATAATGTCCCTCTTTATTCTGTGCATCTCAACACCAGGGAAAGCAACAGGGAGGCAGAAAAAGCAGAGGACTTGGGGGTAACAATTATACTTTCAAGTTCCGATTCTACTATTTTGCACAGGTAGTACTTTGGCAAGTCTCTCCATCTCTCTGAGACTCAGTTTTTTCATCCATCAAATGAGAATAATAACCTCTGGCCTATTTCCTTCCAGGGTTATAGTAAGGATGACACGAGAAGAGGCATGTGGAAATCTCTCTCAGCTGCAGAGGATAAAAGATTCTTATTAGGGAAGACATCCTGGAGAAGACATGGTCTCCTCATGATAGGCAGGAAAGACCAAAAATACTAATAGTCCTTAACATGAGCATTACAATAATGTTATTGCTTTTGATAAATTTATAATTTGTAGGTTGTAAATTCAAACATTCTCCCCTCTGAATGCCATTCTGAAGGTTAATGAATGAAATACCTGATTTTCAAATCCCAACAGTTGGTATTAATTGGAAGCAAACACACACCTTCAGGTTTAATCTCTCATAACAAGATAGTCAGATAACTTAACCTCAAAGCAATTCATTGCCACACCACTCAGAGCTCTCAGAAGATGGTAGACATTTCAAAGGCTTTGGAGGCATGCATATGCTCGTTCCCCTCCTGCACCCTTCTCTTTGTAAAATAGTAAACTAGAAGGAAGGAAGGCACCAAAGGAAATGTTGGGGAACAAGATGGAAGATTTTTAAATAACCTTAGAATATTAAATCCATAGGACTTAATTAAAAAGAGCCTCAGAGGTTGCTGGTTCTTGCTACTTATTTATGATGGAATATTTTGTAACCTTTAAAAACATGACCTGGAAGAGCACTTGAAGGTACAAGTTGCTACACTCAGGGTCATGTGAAGGGGTCATGGTAAAGCAGGAAGCATAAGCTGTAAGTATCAGCCTCAGGATTTCAAAGTAGTAAAAAATCTCCCCTCCCTCTCACACACACCTGGAAGAAGCAGCACAATTTGGCTTCATGACAGAGAGAGCTACAAATTAAGGCACAGAGATCGTTTAAAATAAAACTTTGGAATTACTGCCATTCCCTGAAAAGTTATAAATTTTAGGATAAGGACATTGTTTTCAAAATATCTTTTTATAATGGTCTCTGTTTTCTCCATGTTTGCCATATGCAGGCAGTGTGCTAAGCACTTTATGCATATTCATCCTCATTTAGTTCTTACAGTAGGCCCATGAGGTGAGTACCATTATCCCTCCCTCTTACAGATGGGGAAACTGAGGACCACAAAGAGGAGTGTCTCACATTACCCAGCTGGTAAATGGGGGAGCTTGAAGCAAAAACTTGACTGACTTCAGAAGCAGCTCCCTAACCCATTAATGGTATGTCTTTTTTTTTTTTTTTTTTTTTTTTTCTGTCTCTCTCTCTCTCTCTCTCAAATTAAACTGAGAGGGGAAATAGGCCGCAAACAGGTTTTTGTTTCTTATATTTTAAATTAGATTGAAACAAAGGGCACTGTGTTAGATCACCCAGTCTCCTAAATATTCAGTGTCTCTTGCCTCTTTCTCACCATGCTGGTACCACCTCCTTAGTCTAAACCACTCCATCTCTGTTAAAATGATCCCAGTAGTTCCCTTTCAGGGTGAGCACTCAGATCTGTTCACTTCATGTTTCTGTGTGAAAAGGTGCCATCAGCATCACCAGTCTCTTCTGGGAAAGAGACCTGGCAAGTCACATAGGGACTACCATGATACTGCTCTGGCTCCTGCTCCACCCCTTCTCCTTTTTTTCCTCTCATGCTAGCGTGTTCGAAATAACAAGTCACAACTCTTACAAAATAATATAAGTTCACAGAGTCATAGCCACATGTAGAAATATGAGTGCATCAGAGCTAATAAGGTTAAATATAGTTTTATTAAAAATTGTCCTGTTTGGATGGGGGTACATATGATTAGAGGAACACTAGAATGGTCAAAGGAAAGGGAGGGCAAGGGAGGGAGCAGGCGGGGAGAAGGGGGAAAAATGGTGGTTGAATGAGATGGATATCACTATCCTAAATGCATGATTAAAGATCTGAGTGGTACTTATATACTTTGTATACAAGCAGTTGTATGTAAAAAGATGATATACTTGCGCATTATGAATAAATAAATAAATAACAAAAAAAATTGTCCTGATTTTACGTTTTTACATACAAATACTGTTTTACAACAAAATGCATTTCTGAGATAACGTTCAAAATGCTGTTGTTACATCACATTTAATAGTTGTCCAGCTGTTCTTAGTCATGTCCCCACCTGTCTACTTGTCTTTCATTCACCCCAGCTC
The DNA here is from genome assembly GCA_025594165.1 of Tamias sibiricus. Classification (NCBI taxonomy): domain Eukaryota; kingdom Metazoa; phylum Chordata; class Mammalia; order Rodentia; family Sciuridae; genus Tamias; species Tamias sibiricus. The sequence goes on from CM046657.1 coordinate 76,196,838, forward strand.
TGACGTATCCACTAAACGTAATAGGTGTAGAGCATCTAGGGACCAGGATACTTTTAGGAGATCAAAATGTTTCAATTAGAAGATAAAACCCTAAAGTTAGATGAAAATTAAAAATTAAGAATAGAAGACAATGAACACAGCCTGGTTTACATTTGTCTTTATACCAATGCTGGAGTTAGATTTTATATGAAAAATTGTGTGTGTGTGTGTGTGTGTGTGTGTGTGTGTGTGTGTGTATGAGGGGGCAGCAGGGAAGAAAGAGAGGCAGGGGGGAGGGGGAGAGAAAGAGAGAAAGAAAGAGAGGGAGAGAAAGAGGGAGAGGGACAGAGACTTTTAACAGTGGAAAAACCCCATGAAGGCAATAGTGCCCAGGAACCAACTGTGAAAGTTATAACACGGCTTTGACTTTCCTTCTCCTGGAGGGGCCATGGCCCTTATAGAGAAGTCCTGCTCATTCTTAAAATCTTGGCCAAGTGTGATCTCCCATGAAGCCTTTCCTGACAGCCCCTACAAACATCTTAATTGATGCATGTATCCATTTATATATTTACTTATCTCTTTCAATGACTCTTCCCCCAAGAAGGCAATTTCAAGCAGACAGTAAGATCATCCTAGCCAAGAAATAGTAGCACTTATTATACACCACATTCAGTGGTAATGCTCCCTTTTGTGCTCATGTTGTAGGGTGGGTGCCTTTATTGTCAGCCTGGTTTTACTTTTGGGAATGTGGAGGCTAAGCGAGATTGATGTGCTGCAGTTTGTAAGTGGCAGAGGGAGGGTGTAAACTCTGGTCTGCACGCTCTGGAGTCTGGAGTTGGCTCTGTTGACATGGGAAATGTGGAGAGGAACCTCTTTCACTGGCTTGGTGACTTCAGTTGCATAAATGGCAATTAGTGAAATGCCTTTGGATTTTATTTTTTTATCCTCTATCCCTAATTCCAGGTAGGGGGATGACTGTGTGATTGATGCCTAGTTCAGTCATTCCCCTCCTCCTTTTCTCTTTTTGCTATTCATCTGCCTATAGGAACATGCTCTCTGTTCTGCTCCCAATTATTAGAGAAGTTTGGAAGGTCTCCAGGCCTTCAACTCCTATTTTGTATGTTTGTTCTGATGTTTGTGAGGCTAACACATTAAACATGCCTTCAATTTCTTGCTCAGTTATAAAAGTAATAATTCAGTTTGCATTTCACTTGGGTCTACAATTGGGCATAGTAGAGCAGTGATGGTTCTTTGGGTCCTTTAAAGTACCAACATACTCTCAATCATGAGGCACAAAGAACTTGGAAGAGGGTGGAATGAACTTCCTTGAAATGGTTAGAGAAGGCTTTTGGAGAAGGAGGACTCCGAGCTGACTTTTGCATACCAATTTCTATGTAGGGCAAAACGATGGCTTGAGAGGAAAAGATATGGGTTCCATAGTGTACTGAGGGCATATTGGGCTCTGATTAATGGTGGTAGTGGTAATGGGGGAGCTACTCATTAAAAGTGATTACTTTCTAACAATTTTTCAGCATGCTAACAGTTTACATGGTATCTTTCATTTAATCCTCAAATATCTCTTTGAAATAGTAAATATTCTCACTTCCTTTTTGTAGATGAATAAAAAATGATTCAGAGATGTTAAGTAACTATGGTAAAATTATGTAACAACATATGAAGATTCAACCCCAGTGTGTCTGTCTCCAATGCCAATATCTTATATAATTCATACAATTATTTTCCACTATCACTGTGCCTTGTACTTAGCTCCTGCAGATCTTATATCTTTAAATACATATCATCTGTTTTCCTGTTTGTCCCTCATAATGGAATGTGAGTTACATGAGAGGAGGAGCCATGTCTATGTTCTTTGTATCTTCAGCTTTTAGCATATTTCATTTAATCAATTAAATTTTTCTTGAATTCTATCTGCTATGCACAAAATACAGCATGAGACATACTCTGATAAGCAGGACAGGCTTCATCTTAGCCTATGGTGCAGATAACAAATCAAAATAAATGGAAAATTTGCAAGTTAAAAAATAAGGAATTGGAAATGAATATAAATGCTGTGAGATAAAGGGACAAATAATTGGGAAGGTGGATAAAGGGAACATAGACAAGGGAGTCCTCACTGTGGGTTCTAAGCTGTGACTTGAAAGATATGTAAAAGCCAAGTTCAGTGGACAAACATTTCAAGAGGAGGAAAGGAGTGACCGGAGGATCAGATATGGGTAAAATTTTGACATGTTCTTACTTAAGAGATGATCAGACAAAGTGACAGATGTGATTTACACAGAGATTTGGGGAGGACTTTGGATTTTAGTTCAAGTGCAACAAGATAGGCAGGATTTCATCATGGCAAACTAAGCAAACATCATCAAAATAAATAGGACAGTGTCAAAATTCTTTGAAAGGTAAAATAGACAAAACTTGTTGATGGTTGGTTGGAGGATGAGAGAGGAGTTAAGAATCACCTGAGGGAGGATTTCTAGGTTGAGCAACTAGGTGGGTGGTGGCATCATTTACTGAGAGGGGAAGACTAGGGATGCTTAGGCTGGAGGAGGTTTGGAAGAAGCTGGTGAGAACTAACTAATGTTTGAGATGAGTATTAGATATCCAAGTTGAGATACAAAAATTTGACAAATGACATGACCTGTCCCTATTTGGTTACATCCTTTTGGTTTGTTGGTGGGCATATTATCCACCTGGGTGCAGAATAAATATGTGAACAATTCGAATTACAAGCATATACTTCAATAGTATTGAAAGCCATTTAATCACTCAGTATAAATGTATTTTACTGTGGTTATGGTATTTTCTGCACAAGGTTGCTCCAGGATTTTAACAACCACTAGTGTAAAAAAAAATTGAACTGCACAAATTCCCAAATTCATACTATGTACAGTAGCAATTAGGATTAAACAGTTTGCTGAAGATTGTATTGCTGCTTTCTGAAATTATAAATAATGTATTTTATATGAAATATAATACAGATAGATAGATTCCCAAGGCAGCATACTTTTATTATTTGAATGAGAAATAGAATTTCTCTGATTTCCAAAGCTATTAGCTTTGCCACACCTGTCTCTCACATCTGAAGATGCATAAAGAAATTTCCTGGTTCACCTTTTTTTTGTTTTAAGATTCAGTGGAACCAATTTTCAGAAGGGCTTAGAGGATGTAACTTTCCTATAGGATCAGGCTATATACCTATCAAATGTTGACTTGAGGTCATTTTTAGGAAGATTTTTATGTATTGAAAAAGTGTAGCCATGACTATAAACAAGACTGTCCCTCACATCTGACCTCCATTCAATTTGATCATAGTTTCAGAAATCTGGCTTGGAATGGATTTGAGAGTGAAAGATTAAAACATGAGGATTGCATCTTCAGGGCACTGTCTTTGTACTTTCTAGTATGTACTCATTTGGACGACAGAAACCAAACAGCTTGCAAAAGGGCAAGGCCACCTTCTAGCTTCTAGAAGAGAACAAGACATATGCAAATGATCATTTACTCTCTTGCTAAGCAAACGTGGTCAGTTATTACAATGGGCCAAAGAGGGAATAGTAAAACAATCACAATATGGAAAATAAACAGAATTTAAATGAGAGAAGTATTAATCATAGACCTAAATCCTTGGTGTGGGAATATCATTAGAGAATATGGAGAGACAAATATCATGATAAGTGTCCAAATAAATCATGATGGTTTCCATAGTTATCTCTGAAGGGCATTCAAGAAGCTCTGGAAAAAAATATATGAAAAAAATATCTGGCAATTATTGTTGTTATTGATATGTTTGATTCAGTCTGTAAACTTATAAAAAATATACATTATTACTGAGAGAAAAATATACACTTTTAGACCTAATTATTTTCCCAACCTATCTCTATATTACTCTGATAAAAGATTGTTAGAGGTAATGATTATTATAAGAAATAAATTAGAAAAGCTCTACACAAAATAAAACTTAAGGATTTGAAGTCCCTTTTCCTGTTTTTCCTTCTGATCACTCCTGAAATCTTGTAGATGAGATTCCTGTGTTTTTCCAGTGCTCTAATGAGGATTGTGGATATGGTTCTGGATGCTTGTGAGGACTCAGTACCCCTGTGGCCTGTATGAAGACCATTGCTCTTCCCTGAGTGATTCTGAGCACAGTGATGTAACCCTGACATTCCCCACTTGACTTCCTTTCATGGCTCCCTAATGCCTTACAGTAGGGTTCAACCTCCTTAGGAGTTTGCAGAGCTGACATCAGTATCCTTCCCCACAGCCTTATCTTCTGTACCCACATGAAACTTACAATGCAGCTAGAGCTGTTTCCCGAACACATCTTGCTGTTCCCTAGGCCTAGGTTATGATTTGCCCTTCATAACCTGGAAAGGTATTTTCCTGATTAACTCATGTCTATTCTTCCTTCCAGACTCAGTCTAGGCCTCTCCTCTTCCTGAGATCCCATCCACTCCCATCACTCTGGCAACCTCCAACAGCACCCTACCCTTATCCCTAATATTACCTGACTACCATGTTACTAAAATTATTTATTTTTCTGGCAGTCTTCATTACCTTGCCAAATGGAGCATAAAGGAGGATAAAGAAGCTTCATCTTCTATCTCCATCTCCTTGCATACTACTGATGTGTATTCAAGGTATATATTCTTGTTTGTTTTCATTTTTGATTACACAAAATAATTCAATACTCATTTCACTGTACTTTGTCCCAACTCTCCTTGCTCATCTCTTGTAGAGACATCCCCAGGTCTTGAAAATAAAATTGTGTCATTTTCAGGGGCAAATCAATAGGCTTCACTTAAGTAATGGGCATCTGGGAGTAGGCAAGGAGGATTATTTTGATTAAGTAGAGGGAACCCCAGAGAGTAAAGAATGCCAGCCAAGGTTGGCCACATGTGACAGAACATGTTAATTTCAAAAGGGAACCTCCCAGAGTTTCTGGAGAGGGAGTGGGCAAAGTCAGCTGGGAAAACACAGAGATCTCCTAATCCTCCTAAAGTTTCTGTTTTGATTTTGGCAGCACTGTAATTGCCCACCCACACAGGCGAGATAATGTAAAATCTTTTGAGTGGGAATTCCTGAAAAGCCTAATTCAAATTCAGTGAGTATGGAAGGGACAGACTTTGTTTGTGTACTCTATTCTTAAAAGCAGCATTCTAAAATCTGCCTGATAATGAAAATAATAAGTAATGCTAGTTTATAGGTAAACTCATTAAAGATTTCTGGAGGCAAATTCATAAAAAATGCACAGTTCTTGCCTTTAGATCAAACGGATGCCTGGAGACTGTATCTTTAACACTAACCTGGGAAAGTTATTCTTCCTGAGTATGGGCTGCTGCCTTTGTTTTATTTGCTAAAGGCAGGTGGGGAAGTGAAATTATCAAGTAGAGACCAGGGAAGAGCATTTAGGCGTCACGAGTAGCATCTTGTTTGCACTGTCTTTTATTTCAATTGGCTTTATGAAACATTTATTGTGTAGTTCCATGTGCCAAGGTAAGGTCCTGAAGTTACAAAGGTGAGCATGACAGCACCTTAAAGACATTTACTGTTCAGTGAGGGCCTGTGACCTGTGCAAATTCCCACTGTGTTTAAATGCATCCTTTAAATGACATTTTCTTGATTAAATTGTATAAATATGGATCCTTCAGCACTCTGTTTGTCCCTCTATTCTACTACTAAATGATTATCATTATTGCCTTTCTCATGACATGCTGATATTCTTGGCTGATATTGTTGGCTTAGGGGTGTTCCTCTAATCAGACCAGAAGATTCTTGCAAAGTGAGCTGTGTGTAGGACCACAGAATCTGCATGGTGACAAATGAGTTCAAAAGCCAAAATCTGCATTTATTAGCTGAGTTAAGTATTTTAGGGGAAGGTTCTTAAAATCTCTGTGTCTCAGTTTTCTGCCTATAAAATAGGAATAATATGATTTGCCTCAAATAGTTGTGATCAGCATAAATGAGTTGATAGACCTATGTGCTTAGACCTATGCTTTTCAAGGAGCAGTAATCAATAACACTAGATATCAAAATTTTTACACATAGACCCAGACCCAGACAAGACACAGGCCCCAGGTCCCAACTGCTGCTTTAAACTGCCCTTAGTTGCTTTTAGCTTAAGGACTGACCCATAGAAGAGGTTTTAACCATCATTAGATGCTATTCTCATTCACCCATTTGTCTAAGAGAGAAACCTGGGACCCATTCTTAAAAATATCCACACCCTTACCCACCCCCACGACCCAATTAGGTATCCACTTTCTCTCTTCTAACTCCATAATACACTCCTTCATCTCTTTCAGTCTCTGCTCTAGTTTAAGTCCTCACCATTGCTTGACTGGACACTGACTTCATCTTTAAATTGTTCTCTTTCCTTCTACTTTGATACTGTCTGGTATGTTTTGAATATAACAGTCTGAGAGGTCTTTAAAGACATGAAATAGGCCAAATCTCTCTCCAGCATAAAACTTCAATTGTGTTCTTTTGGGAGTAAAGCCCAGGATCCTTAATCTGGTTAAAGAAACAGAGTGTAATCTTATCCCTCACTAGCCATACAACTTCCTCTAGGGTCACCCTGGCTCTGTTTCCAGTGCATGAAGATATTGTCACTCCTTCCATTTGCTATCTATTTGCCTAGAGTGTGATTCTTCCCATTGTTCATGTCTTTAAGACTTAGTCTAAAACTCACTTCTACAGAGAAGTATTCCTTCCCCCTACCCCCATTCTAAATGGTATATTCTGTCATTGCCCATTTCTTCCCTTCACATCAGACAACTCAACCTGAGTGACTGTTCACTGTTAGCCTCTGCATCACTTTCTAAGTTCCACAAGGACAGGTGCTACATCTGTCTTATCTACATTATCCTGAATGCTTAGCAAAATTTCTGGTGCTCAATAAATAATTAGCAAACAAATGAAAGCCCAATATCTATTCATTTATTAAATGTATGGACTGGAGCAATGAATGAACTTTAAAAAAAAGCATCTGCTGAATATGCTCTGTCGTGAATACTAAGGCTTTAATATGCTTTACTTATTTTCTTTCTTTCTGTTCAACATGATTTTATTGCAGAAGGAACCAGATTTCAAACCATCTAAATACATAGAGAAGGCCATTTTCATTCTGAGAAAATTAAAATGTATTTTTGATCTCATTCTTTGGCAATTCCTATTGAAAAAAAAGCTCAAATCCTTTCTTGTTAAGCATCTTTCAGCAGCGAGCAGTGTCCATCATGCCTGGTCTTGTTGTGATATCTGTGTGTGAATATATGTAGACACATTGCCAGCCTTTCAGAAACCATATTTCAAGAATCCTGTATTAAAACATTCATAGAATACTAATTCAGCCAATAATTATATGTGGCAGTGACCTGGGGTGAGAAGGACAAGAGTGAATTAGATTTGTAGAGATGAGAACATTGAGACCCTGAAAAAGACTGGGTGAAAAATGAAAGTTACACATATATATGGAATTGATAGAGACTCAGAGAAGGTTAAGGATGACAGGATCTTCATTATTATCTTGTAGAAAATAAGGGCAAGACTAACATAGAGCTTAGTGACAGGCTTTAGAATCAAAGAGACCTGTGTCCAAATTGTGGCTTTGCTTTGAGATCTTGGCCAAATTATATAATCATCTGTATTTGCAATTCATAAAAGAAAGAGATATTACCTGTCTTGAGGGATTTTTGTGTGAATTATGTAATGTAATACACATAATGCAATGTATATAACACAGCACTAGGCATCCTCTGGGTCCTCAATCAAGGTCACTATTATATAAGTCTATTATTTTGTGGCTGGAAAATATAGGGCACAAAGAGAAAAGAGAACCTGCCAAGGAACATGTGGCATGGTAGAGATAAGGCTGAGGGTATTCACTACTGTTAAGGATTCCCAGTCTGGTATTCCTTGCCTTGTCTCCTCCCCTTTCTTTCTCACACAGGTCATAGCAAAAATAGCAGCAGGTGGAGAAGGATGGAAAGTCACTGGAAGGGGCTTTCTGGTTCTGGTAGTATGTATATCAAGCTACATAGTTAAAGGAGTCTCCTGTTGTTAGCACCCTTTGTTATGGCACCTGTGCAACTGGACTAAATATAAGAAAAAATCCTTTAAATGCACAAACTGAGTTTGGAGTAAGAAAAATTCTTAATTCTTCAGTTTTGAGAAATGAAGTGACAAGAAAGCACAATCTGAAGAGCTGATAATGTTGCTGCCCGGGGTCAGGGAAGGGGCAGAATAGAGTCAGTTTCTGAACATTTTATTACAACTTGGAGACATAAGATGATATCTTGATGCTGTTTGAGCCAGACAGTTTAAACCAAGACGTTTATTTATTTTTTATATGAAGTCAAGATCATAAAGAATGAAATAGGAAAAGAATAGTATTTCTTCTGGCAGAGGGAAGTTGGCAGGGAAACTGTGTACAAGTTTACATATATAGGGTTTAATTGAGAAGAAAACATAAGGCATCTATTTTAATCTAGGATTGTGCATCATGTAGTTTTGAGGTTCAATTTAAGTAGGGGGGGCAACTTTGATTATGCCAGAAAACTCCAAACTGAACAATGACTATAAGATTGATTCTTATTTAGTGGCTTTCCTTAAATGCCTGGAACAAATAAATCCAAAAGTATAGATATCTATAGGGAAAAATCTCTCAATAACAATGATTAATAGTCTGAGAACTTTGATAATAGAAGAATCTTGTCAGGAAAGTAAATCAAGTATGTTTAACTAATTACAATTAAAAATTAAATTTAAATTATAAATCAATAAGAGAAATAAGTATGTTTGATAAAGAACTAAGTAGGACCTCTGAACATGAAAAATTGAGTTAAAAGACTAATTTTTAAAAATGGGTTTAAGAAAAGATTAGACTCAGGTAGAGTTTGCTGGAATATAGCCAAGAAAGCGCTCTAGAATGTAAAGAGAAAGACAGAGGGGAAAAAAAAAGAATGGGGATATACAAAAGAGGTTAAAGACATATGGAAAATAAAATAAGAAGATCCCGGGGCTGGGATGGTGGCTCATGGGGCTGAAATGGTGGCTCAGCGGTAGCGCACTCGCCTAGCATGTGTGCGGCCTGGGTTCAATCCTCAGCACCATGTAAAGAATAAATGCAATACATTGTGTACAACTAAAACAAATAAATAAATATTAAAAAAAGAAGATCCCAGGCTGGGGTTGTGGCTCAGCGGTAGAGCACTCACCTAGCATGTGCGCGGCCTGGGTTCGATCCTCAGCACCACGTACAAATAAATGCATTGTGTACAACTAAAAACAAATAAATAAAAATTTTTTAAAAAAGAAGATACCAAATATATCTAATGGTTTTGAAATATAAAATGGAAGGATTATGGCATTATGTGAGATACAGTGTTTAAAAAAATCATTACCAAGACCTTTTAGAACAGACAAAAGCTGTGTTCTGGCAGATTTAAAAGCACAATAAATTCCATAAAGAATCAAGAAGGTCAGATTAGACCTAGAACTATCAGAGTAAAATTACAGCATACCCAAACAGAGAGAAGATCATTAACATAGCATAGAGAAAAGACAGATTTCCTAGAAAGAAATGGCCACTAAACTTACATTTCTCGTTAGCAGCAGAGGCCAGGATGCAATGGTACAGCAGCTTCAAGGGCTTGAGAAAAATGAAACTACCATCCCATAATTTTATACTCATTTCAAATGATAGAGTGAGGACAAAATTTTTTTTCCAAATGCTTAAAACTGAAGGAATTCACCCCTCATGAGTTCTAGCTAAAAATGCAGGAAAATGAATCTGACCTAACTTTCCTTTTTACATGTCTGAATAAACTACAGTGAATCTCAACCATCATGTACATCCACAAGACACTAATTAAAAAAAATATGTAAGTAAATAGCAGAAAGATCAGCAGAATGGAGGGAAGGGAACAGGGCAAAGGAGGAGGGGAAGTACTGGGGACTGAATTAGAGCAAATGATATTCTGTGCTTTTGTAATTATGTCAAAATGAATCATAATGTTATGTATGACTAAAAAGATCCAATAAAAATACAATAGCATATAGTTAAAATGTAAAAGAAAAATTGAATCCAGAATGAAGGCATGAGATAAATACTGGTGGGTGAAGAAGCAGATTAACATATGCACACATCTGAAACCACCATCAACAAGTAAACTATGGTAACAATATGTAACTTAGAGCAAAAAGAAGATGAAACCAAAACACTGAAGAACAATAACTAGAGAACAATATCAGAAAGTGGTGATTTGGGCTAAACTGTTCCAGCATTTGTTGTGTTAGAGAGTTAAGATACTGTTTAACTTTAAAAATATAAAAGTGGCCAACACAATACAGCAGCTAGCATGAAAAAAGTCCTAGAAAATTGAAGAATAAAAATGAATAGAATAAAGGAAAATTGATAAGTTAACAGAAGTTAAAAGGAAAAATAGCAAGAGAAAGGATGCTAAACACAAAGCAATAATAAGATAACAGAAATAAATCCAAAATAGATAACTAATAATCATATAAAATGTCAATAGTCTAAACTTGTGTTTTGGCAAGTGAAACAACTAAAAAACAAATGGACACAAAAAGGCTGAAGGTCAAGGGATGGGAAACAAGATACAGTAGAAATAAATGTAGGATAACTCAGAAAGAGAAAGTAGGAAATCCACCCCATTTACTATAGCCTCAAAAAAAAAAAAAAATAAAGTATTTGGAAATCAACTAAACAAAAGAAGTGAAAGACCTCTACAATGAAAACTACACCACACTAAAGAAAGAAATTAATGAAGATCTTAGAAGATGGAAAGATCTACCTTGTTCATGGATAGGTAGAGCTAATATTGTCAAAATGACCATTCTCCCAAAAGCACTATACAGATTCAATGCAAAACCAATCAAAATCCCAATATCATTCCTCATAGAAATAGACAAAGCAATCATGAAATTTATCTGGAAAAATAAGAGACCCAGAATAGCCAAAGCAATTCTTAGCAAGAAGAATGAAGCTGGTAACATTAATATTCCAAACCTTAAATTGTACTACAAGGCAATAGTAACAAAAATAACATGGTATTGGCATCAAAATAGACCAGTTGACCAATGGTACAGAATAGAAGACTCAGATGAACCCACACAACTTCAGTTATCTTATATTAGCAAAGGTGCCAAAAATATTCACTGGAGAAAAGACAGCCTCTTCAACAAATGGTGTTGGGAAAACTGGAAATCCTCATGTAATAAAATGAAATTAAATCTTTTTCTCTCACCATGTACAAAACTTAACTCAAAGTGGATCAAGGACCTAGGAATTAAACCAGAGACCTTGCACCTAATAGAAGAAAAAGTAGGCCCAAATCTCCATCATTTTGGTTTAGGCTCCAACTTCCTCAATAAGACCCCTGTAGCACAAGAACTCAAAACAAGAATCAATAAATGGGATGGATTCAAACTAAAAAGCTTCTTCTCAGCAAAAGAAACAATCAGTGAGGTGAATAGAGGACCTACAGAATGGGAGCAAATCTTTACCACAAGCACATGCACATCAGATAGAACACTAACCTCAAGGATTTATAAAGCTCTTAAAAGCCTTAACACCAAAAAATCAAATAACCCAATCAATAAATGGGCCAAGGAACTAAGCAGACACTGCTCAGAAGATGATATACAATCAACAAATATATGAAAAAATGTCCAACATCTCTAGCGATTAGAGAAATGCAAATCAAAACAACCCTAAGATTTCATCTTACTCCAGTCAGAATGGCAGCTATCAAAAAAACAAACAACAATAAATGCTGGCGAGGATGTGGGGAAAAAGGCACACTCTTACATTGCTGGTGGAACTGCAAATTGGTGAAGCCAATCTGGAAAGTAGTATGGAGATTCCTAGAAAAACTGGGAATGGAACCACCATTTGACCCAGCTATCCCACTCCTTGGCCTATTCCCAAAGGACTTAAAAACAGATTACTGCAAGGACACAGCCACATCAATGTTTATAGCAGCACAATTCACAATAGCTAGATTGTGGAACCAACCCCAATGTCCATCAGCTGATGAATGGATAGGGAAACTTTGGTATATATACACAATGGAACACTACTCAGCACTAAAAGAGAATAAAATCATGGCATCTGCAGGTAAATGGATGGAGTTGGAGAAAATAATGCTAAGTGAAATTTGCCAATCCCCCAAAACCAAAGGTCGAATGATCTCTTTGATATGAAGATACTAACTTATAAAGGCAAGAGAGAGGGAAGGAGAGGAATGAAAGAGCTTAAATAGAACAAAGAGGGGGGAGGGAAGGAAAGGGACAAAGGGATAGGAATAATGGCAAGTTTAGTTATCCATGATTACCCTAAATACATGTGTGAAGACACAATTGTTGTAAAAATACTTTATATTAAACCAACAACTTGAAAAATTGTGCTCTTTATATGTAATATGAAATAAAATATACTCTGCAAACGTGTATAACAAATTAGAATAAAAAAATAAATGTAGGATAATCAAGTAAACTTGGTACAGATAGAATATTTGGTAAAATAGACTTTAGGGAGAAACATTAGTAGGAATAAAGAGGGTTGCCATATATTTTGTAAAAGAATAATTTCTCAAGGAGACATATCCATTCTTAATTGGTGTTATAAAATGAATTACATTGAAAAGAGGTAAAAAATGAGAGAAAAACAGAACATTGTAAGCCTACAGTTGTAGTTGATACATTTTAATGTAAATAACTTGGTTATTGTTTTAGTCAACTTTTCTCTGCTGCACCTAAAAGACCTGACCAGCACAACTCTAGAGGAGGAAAGGTTTATTTGGAGGCTCACAGTTTCACAGGTCTAAGTGCATGTATAGCTGAATTCATTTTTAGGGGCTCAAGTTGAGACAGGACATCATGGCAGAAGAGTGTGGCAGAGGGAAGCAGCTTACATGGTGATCAGGAAGCAGAAAGAGACTCCACTCTCCAGATAAATATATATACCCCAAAGCCATGACCCCAATCTCCCCCTCCAGCCACACCCTACCCCTTTAGTTACTACTCAGTTAATCCATCTCAGGGGATTAATTCACTGATTGAATTAAGAATCTCTCAAAGCCGGGCGCGGTGGCGCAAGCCTGTAATCCCAGCACTTTGGGAGGCTGAGGCAGGAGGATCGCGAGTTCAAAGCCAGCCTCAGCAATGGCGAGGCACTTAGCAACTCAGTGAGACCCTGTCTCTAAAATAAAATACAAAAAAAAAAGGTCTGGGGATGTGACCCAGTGGTCGAGTGCCCCTGAGTTCAATCCCCGGTACCACAAAAAAAAAAAAAAAAAAAAAAAAAAAAAAAAGAATCTCTCAACCCAATCATTTCTCCTCTGAATCTTCTTGCATTGTCTCACATGTGAGCTTTTGGGGAGATCTCACATCCAAACCATAACAGTTATTAATACATAAAAGAGATAAAGTCATTAAAGCTGTTGCAATGATGACTCTACTGAAGAACATGTTTTTTTGAGCATGCATGCAATATTCCAAAAAATAGATCATGTATTAGCTAATGGGAAATTTTAATACTTATCAGTGAATCGATATTATTAAGTATCTTTTACAATCACAATGTAAAAAAGGATGGGGGGACAGGAGAAAGAGGTAAATGTGAAGGACAATTAGAAATTCATCTATAGGCTGGTGATTAAAAACCATTCTTCGAATGAGCTGAAAACAAAGTAGAATAAAAATTGGAATATATTTATAAATGGACAATAATTAAAAGCATACATTTCAAAAGTTATGGTGTACAGCTAATGCAATTCTCAGAAGAATTTGTGGCCTTTACAGGCTTGTGTTAGGAAAAAAAGGCTGAAAATTAGCTTGGTGTTCAGCCTCAGTGATGGGGTGGAAAACAAAAACAAGAATAAACATAATAGAAAGAAAGAAATAATAGAATATATTACCAAAACTATGAGCAAGGCAATAGAGTAGAAAGGATTAAAATGCCATATGTACTTTGACAAGAAAAAGAAAAAGTTCTTGCAAGATTGATCAAGAAAATAAAACAGAAAGTAGTATATAAGGAATAAAATGGTGATAAAATGATTGATATCTCAGAAAACTTATGCCATAAGAGAATATTTTTTAAACTACATGATGCCAATAAATTTGAAAAATTATACACCATAATTTTCTAGAAAACTTTTAACTCATGAAAACTGGCTTGAGTCAAAAAAATTTCTACTTTCTTTCATTAAATGAATTGAGTAGTTGCAAATAAGCGGGCTTCCTTCTTCAGCATGAATATCCCTAGTGTGGTCACGTGTTTTTTCATGTACCTAATTTCACGAATGCCCATATTCTGATTGATTACCCTTGGCAAACTCTGTCCACCCCAACTCTATGAACAGTTCCCACTATGCCAGACTCTGTTCTAAGTTCTTGTGATAAGTTATGAATCAGACAGTCTAGTAGAAGGGATGTGCCATCTAGCAGAAGGTCAGAAAGTTTCACAACATGTAAGAAAGTTAAAAGATGCAGTGGCACAGGTCAAGAGAGGTACAGAGAATGGATTCTTGGTCTTCCAAAATTCAACATAGTATTGGAAGTGGTCTCGTATGGTTTGGTTTATTTATTTATTATAATTTTAAAGTTCTTATTTTGAAATAATTTCAAGGTTACAGAAACTTAGTTGCAAGGACAGTTCAAAAAATTCCTGAAAAAAATCATCAGATGCAATCCTAACCTATTAACATCTACCCTACCAGTTCTACTCAAATGTAGGGAAGAGTCAAATCAAAGGGGGAACTTCCATTATGGTGCAACCAGCTGAAAAAGCACTCCCAGAGGTTTTCATCAAAGCCCAGGAGTGTGTATCAGCATTTCTCTAACACAAGAAAATGACTATTATTTTTATTTGTTGTTTTTAGATATAGATGACAGTAGGGTGTATTTTGTCATACGTATGTGAGGTGCAACCCACTATGATTTTGATCCTATTCTTGTGGTTCAACATGATGTAGAGTTATGTTGGTCATGTATTCATATATGAGTATAGGAAATTTATCTCTGATTCATTCTACTGTCTTTCCTATTACCATCCCCCCCCTCCCTTCCCTTCATTCCCTTTTGACTAATCCAATGACCTGCTATACTTCCCCTCTCTATCCTCCCATGTTATGGGTTAGCATCCACATATCAGAGAGAACTGGCTTATTTCACTTAGCATGATATTCTTTAGTTCCATCCAATTACTGGCAAATGCCAAAATTTAATTCTCCTTCATAGCTGAGTAATATTCCATTGTGTATATATACTACATTTTTTTATTCATTCATCTGTTGAAGGGCATATAGGTTGGTTCCATAGCTTGGCTATTGTGAATTGAGCTGTTATAAACATTGATATGGCTATGTCGCTGTAGTATGCTGATTTTAAGTCCTTTGTGTATAGGCTGAAGAGTGATCAAATGGTGATTCTATTCTAACTTTTCTAAGGAATCTCCATACTGCTTTCCAGAGTGGTTACACGAATTTGCAATCCCACCACCAATGTATGAATGAACCTTTTCCTCCACATCCTAATATTTATTGTTGCTTGTATCCTTGATAAATGCCATTCTGACTGGAGTGAGATGGAATCTCAGTGTAGTTTTAATTTGCATTTCTTGAATTGCTGGAGATGCTGAACATTTTTTCATATTTTTTTAACCATTTGTTTTTACTCTTCTGTGACATGCCTGTTCAGTTCCTTTGCACATTTATTGATTGGGTTATTTTTTGTTATTATTGTTGTTAAAGTTTTTGAGTTCTTTGTATATCCTGGAGATTAATGCTCTATCTGAGGTGCAAATGGTAAAGTTCTTGTCCCATTCTGTAGGCTCTCTGTTCATGTTCTTTATTGTTCCCTTTGCTGTGAAGAAGCTTGATAGTTTGATGCTATCCCATTTCTTGATTCTTGATTTTATTTCTTATGCTTTATGAGTCTTACTGAGGAAGCCTATTCCTGAGCTGATATTGAAGAGTTGGGCCTACTTCTTCTTCTAGCATGCACTGGGTCTTTGATCTAATGACTAGGTCCTTGATCTACTTTGAGTTGAGCTTTGTGCAGGGTGAGAGATAGGGATTAAATTTCAATTTACTACATATGGATTTCCAGTTAAGAAAAAATGCCTATTGTCATGTGCTATCTGGCTCTCTGGATCCTGTTTATTTCAAAACTTTCACAATCCAAGATGTCTCTGGAATCTCTGAAAAGTTTCCCCTTGATTGGGAAGGAGTCTTAAATTTAGTGGAACACAGAGTAAAACAGCAAATGGCATCCCTCTCTTATTACACTTGGTTTTAAAAGTACCTTTTCCAACAGGTCAGTTCTGGAAATTAGTTCAATACACAAATACTACTCTAGGGAAAAAAAAAAAACATATTCAGAGAGAATATCTGTTACAAAAACTGTGTTGGCTGGTCAGCTTTGATATGGGGGAAATGAATCAGCCACAGAAGCAGCTAGTTTTTACTGCCCATCACAGGACCTGTGTGGTCCCCCAATTAGGCAGGCCCCTTCTCTGGCATTTCACTCTCACTTCCCTAGTGTCTCCATTTAGCTTTGAGCTGGACTGGAGAAAGCCTGTGCTTCCCACATTCTTTTACTCTTTGAAGACATTGCAAGGCCTTTTATTTGAAAAGAAAATGAGTGTTGTTACAGCAATTGTTGATAGTGGGGATTTTTCTATGAGGACTATTTCATGATCTAGAGTAGAGAATTTTATATAATGCCAGAGTAGGTGCACTTTGCAGAACAGCTGGCTGACTCTTGGTCACAGGAACTAGATAAGATTGAATGGAAGCTCATCAATAATTTTCAACCCCAATCTTTTTTCTGATTTCTCAAGTTGCTAATTATTTTTTATTTCCTTTGACTGGAGATGCTGGGCCATGAGTATCCTATTAGATGGCTCATCTTCCTAGGGCACATTGAGTTTTACTTGCCTTTCACATTTCATGTGCATCACAAACCCCTTTTATCAACAGAAAGGATTACAGAGGCACCAAGACAATAACTCAAAGTTGCTCCCACTGACCTCTCTACAAATCACCTCACTTTTTTTTTTTTTCCTTTAAGATATTCCTAGATCTCTATTAGTGGGTTTTTAATTCTATTTGATCACAAACAATTTTAGCTAGTAGTGACTATTGCATTTATAAATAAACACCATGAATTGTTATTAATAGTCAACATCAAGCTTAATTTACACTATCTGTTCATTTGATTAATCTCTGAAATGAGCTATGGAGTGGGATCTGATATTTTCTATAGTTTCTTTATTGTTTTTTTTAATCATCGGTATCCATACCTGGAATTTTCAGGAATTCAGTTGTTTTCAACTAAGGTTGCAATCTCACCCAGGAAGCTCTTTCAAATCCTGATGCCAAGCTACAATGTACTTCAGGCTATAAATTAGAATTGAGCTGGTATGTAGTAACCAGATATCAGTAATTTTTTAATCTTCTGGGTAATACTAACATGCACACAAACTGACAATCAGTGTTTAGTGCCCTGCTTCTTAAATTTGGATATGTATGTTGATTAAACTTGGGCATCTTGTTAATATTCACAATCCAAATCAGTTCATCTGGGGTAGGGTGTGATGCTAGAAAAAAGCACTTGGCATTCTAATTTTAAACTGGTGCATATTAATTATACAGCATGCTAGTTTTCATTGTGGTATACCAGTGCATTAATGTAACATAATTTGATCAATTTCACTCCATAATACCTCTCCATGTTCTCCCTTCTTCTTGCCCCTTCTTCTTATCTATTGATTTCTCTTGTACTACTTTCATGTTGTCTTTTTTCTCACTAGCTTCCACACGAGAGAAAATATGATATTTCTCTTTCTGACTCACTTTGCTTTACATGATGCTTTTCAGTTCCATCCATTTTCCTGCAAATTACATAATTTCATTCTTTTTGTGGCTGAATAAAAATTTAATTGTGTGTGCCTACCACATTTTCTTTATCCATTCATCTGCTTAAAGACACCTGGGCTGATTCTATAACCTGGCT
The DNA here is from genome assembly GCA_025594165.1 of Tamias sibiricus. Lineage (NCBI taxonomy): Eukaryota > Metazoa > Chordata > Mammalia > Rodentia > Sciuridae > Tamias > Tamias sibiricus. The sequence goes on from CM046657.1 coordinate 76,214,874, forward strand.
ACTGTGATTGTGCTATGATAAACATAAAAGTATGCTGACTTCAGTTCTTTTGGATATATATCAAGGAATGGTATAGCTGGATGATATGGTAGTTATATTTTTAGCTTTTGAGACACCTCCATACTGATTTCCACAGTGGCTGTAGGAAATCACATTCCTACCAACATTGTGCGAAAGTTCCCCAGATCCATGCCAGCATTTATTGTTATTTGTGTTCTTGATGACTGCCTTTTACTGGAGTGAAACAAAATCTCAGTGAAGCTTTGATGTGCATTTACCTGAAGCCTAAAGATGTGGAACATATTTTCATGTAATTGTTGGTCTTTTTTTACTTCTTTGCACATTTATTGATGGGTTTTATGGTTTAGATATTTAGTGTCCCCCAAAAGCTCATGTGTATGACAATGCAAGACAGTTTGGAGGTGAAATTATTGGGTTATGAGAGCCTTAACCTAATCAGTGCATTAATCCCCTGATAGGGATTAACCGAGTGGTAACTGTAGGCAAGTAAGATGTGGTTGGAGAAGGTGGGTCATTGGGTCGTGGCTTTGGATTATATATTTTGTTCTAGAAGAGTGGCGCTGTCTCTCCCTGCTTCTTGGTGTCACATCCAGAGCTGCTTTCCTCCCCTATCTTCTTCCTCCATAGTGTTCTGCCTCACCTGTGGTCCATAATGGAAACCACTGTTATGGACTGGGACCTCTGAGACCATGAATGCAAATGAGTTTTTCCTCCTCTAAAATCGGTCTTTTCAGGTCTTTTGGTTGCATCATGGAAAGAGCTGACTAAAGAATGGGTTATGTGATTTTTGCTGATGAGTCTTTTGAGTTCTTTATATATTCTAGGATATTAATCCTCTACCAAATGGGTAGTTGGCAAAGATTTCATCCGATTCCATGGGTTCAGTCTTCACATTCTTAATTGTTTCCTTTGCTGTGCAGAAGTTATTTAATTGGATGCAATCTCATTTGTAGATTCTTGCTATTATTTCCTGAGTTGTTGGTATTCTATTTAGGAACTTGCTGTTTATTGATACTTATAGATTGAAGCATTTCCCCTATGTGTTTTCTTTTAAAACTTGCAATGTTTCTTCTGGTCTTCAACCTAGATCGTTGATCCATTTTGAGTTGAATTTTGTACAAGGTGAAAGATAGAGATTTAGTTTCATTCTTCTATGTAGGGATAGCCTAGCACCATTTGTTAAAGGAGCTCTATTTTCTCCATCATATATTTTTGGCCCCTTTGTGAGGAATCAGATGACTGGAGCTATTGGTCTTTGTGTTTTCTATATATTCCATTGGTCTCTGTATCTGTTTTTATGTCAGTGTAAAGTTGTTTTTATTATTACAGTCCTGTGATATAATTTGGAGTCAGGTGTTCTGATGCCTCTAGATTTGCTCCTTTTACTCAGGATTTCTTTAGCTATTATGTGGCTTTTGTTCTTCTATATGAATTTTAGGATTTGTTTTATAGTTCTGTGAAGAACATTGCTAGTATTTTGATGGAGATTTCTTTGAATCTGTAGGTCTCTTTTGGTCATATGGTCATTTTAGTAATATTAATTCTGGCTATCCATGAACACAGGAGGTCTTTCCATGTTCTAGTGTCTTCTTAAAGCTTTTCCAATTTTCTGTAATTTTCCTTGTACAGATCTTTTACCTTATTGGTTAGATTTATTCTTAGGGCTTTTTTTTTTTTTTTTTGAGGTTTATAAATGGAATTGTTTTTCTGGGTTCTTTCTTAATGCATTGTTTGTATATAGAAAAGCTCTTGATTTTTGTATGTTGATTTTGTATCATTACTTTGCTGAATTTATTAACCCTAGAAGTCTTCTAGTGGGGTATTTATGGTCTTCTAAATATGGGATCAGAACATCTGAAAATAGGGATAATTTGACTTCTTCCTTTCCCAGTTGTATCGCTTTTAGTTTTTCATTTGCCTAATTGCTCTGGCTAATATTTCAAATGCTATATTGAATAGGAGTGGTGAGCATGGCCATTCTTATCTTGTTCCTGATTTCACAGAAAATGCTTTCAGCTTTTCCTCAACTAATATGATGTTGTCTTGGGGTTTGTCACATATAAACTTTATGATATTGAGAAAAGTTTTTTCAATCTCAAGTTTTCTTGAGTTTTTTTTTTTTTTTTTTAAATCTTGAGGGGTGTTGAGTCGCTTGGCAAAGGATTTTCTGCATCTATTGATATGATCATGTGATTTTTTTTTGTCCTTGGTTCTATTTATGTGGTGTATTACATTTATTGATTTGTGTATGTTGAAACATTCTTGCATCTCTGGAATGAAACCAACTTGATTGTGGTGTATGATCTTTTTAATGTGTGGTTGAATTATATTTGAAAATATGTTAAAAAGTACTTTTTGTATCTATGTTTGCCAATGATACTAGTGTCTAGTTTTCTTTCCTTGAAGTGCTCTTATTTGGTTTTGATATCAGGGTGATGCTGACTTTTTATATTTCCTCCCTTTCTATTTCATGGAACAATTTGTGGAGTGTGGATGTGAGTTCTTTAAAGATATGGTAGCATTCAGCTATGAATTGATCTTGGACTTTTCTTCACCAGGAGGCTTCTTATTTTTGCTTCAATATCATTGTTTTTTCTTGGTCTGTTTAGGATTTTAATAGTCTTTGTTAGATTGTATATAGCTATAAATTTGTCCATTTCTTCTAGATTTTTCTGTTTACCAGAATTTAAGTTTGCAAAAAATTCTCTAATGAGCCTCTGGATTTCAATTGTGTCTGTTGTAATATTTCTGTTTTGCTCTCTAACTTCAGTAATTTTGTTTTTTTCTCTATTTTGAGTAGCTTAGCCAAGGATTTATCAATCTTGTTCAAATTTTCAAAGAACCAATTCTTTGTTTCATTAATCCTCTGCAATATTTATTTCATCTCTATTTCATTAATTTCAGTTCAGATATTTCCCTCTACTAGTTTTGGTATTGATTTGTTCTTGTTTTTCTACAATGTTAAGATGCATCATTAGATTATTTGAGAACTCTTTCACTCTCTTAATGGTAGCACTCATAGCTATAAACAGCCCTCATAGAACAACTTCTGTTGTATTTCATAAATTCTGGTATGTTCTGTTTCCATTTTTCTTTAATTCTAAGAATTTTAAAATTTCCTCTCTGATTTCTTCAATGACCAACTCATCATTTAAAATTGTGTTGTTCAGTCTCCATGTATTTCTATATTTTCCTTAGTTTTTTTTAACCTGTCAACTTCTAATTTCATTTCATTATTATTTGAAAAGATTCAAGGGATTATTTCAACATTTTCGTATTTGCTGAACTTGTTTTATGAACTAATTCATCATCAATTTTGGAGAAAGTTCCATGAATAGCTGAAAAGAAAGTATATTCAGTTATTGTATAAACTATTTTATAGATGTCTGTTGAATCCATTTAATCAATAGCATAAATATGACTTTTGTCTTTGTTGATTTTCTGTCTGAATGGCCTCTTAGTGAGTGTGTTATAATAAAGTACCCTATTACTATTGTTTTAGGGCTTATCAGTCTCTTTGAGTAACACTCATGAAATTAGGTGCACTGATATTCAAGGCAAAAATATTTTAAATCCTTCTGTCTTCTTGTTGGATTGCTTCCTTTACAAATATGTAATGACTGCTTTGTCTCTTCTGACTAATTTTTTTTTCTTGCTTTATTACACAGATCACAGCTTCCAGCATTGAATTAAATGAGATCAGTTGGCATCCATGTCTTATTCTCAATTTAGTTGAAAAGCATTTTGGTGTCTCACTATTAATTATAGTTCATCTTTAGAGTTTTTTCTTTTTTGCTAGAGCATTACAATAATACATAGCATTTGAGTTCATTTTGATTAAATTATACATGCAAGGAATTTGATTTCAATTCTCATTCCCATCTCATTTTCCTACCTTTCTTCCTTCCTCTATTAACTTGTTTTCACAGATACATAAAGGTGAAATTCCTTTTGGAATATAACATGATTTTGTTATGTGCAGGAATATAAAATGATTTTTTTAATTTAATTTTGTTAAATTCAGTTCATTCCATTTTTTTCCCTTTTCTCTTCCATCCTTCCTCACAGGTTTATCTTGTACTCTACTGATCTTCCCTGTATCTTTTATAATTTGTTCTTTTTAGTTATACACTACAGTAGAATCCATTTTGATATAATTGTATAGGCGTGAAATGTGTCTGATTATAATTAGGATATTAGTCTTATAAATGTATATGATGGTAAGATTCACTGTGGTATATTCATATATGTACATAGGTAAGATATTCTTCTAATTTTTACTCAAAATTTTATTTGTCTGATAGAAGAATATCTATTCCTTCTTGCTCCTGGACTTCATTTTCATGGAATATCATTTCCCATCCTTTCACTTTCAGTGTGTGAATTTCATAGCCTATGAAGTGTGTTTCTTGGAGATAGCATCGAGTTGGGTTTTGTTTTCAAATCCATTCTGCCATTCTATTCCTTTAGTTTATGCTTATCTTGGAAGTTATTTATTTCTTCTACAATTATTGATAATAACTTTGTTGGATATAGTCTTCTAAGTTCGTGGTCATTTTCTTTCAGGACTTGAAATACAGCATTACATGCCCTTCTAGTTTTTAGAGTACCTGCTAAGAAATTTGCTGTTATATTCTGAATGATTTGCCTTTGTAAGTGAATTGGCACTTCTCTTTTTGAGCTTTTAAAATTATTTCTTTGTTGTGAATTTTTGCCATGTTGACCATAATACGTCATGCAGAATTTCTTTCTGATCCTATTTGAAGTTCTAAATGCCTCCAATACCTGTATGTCCATCTGATTATGAAAATTAGGGAAGTTTTCTACTATTGTTTCAATGAATAATGCTAAAACATTATTTGGTCTTCATTTCCTCTTCTTCCTTAAAATCCATGAGCCTTAAGTTTGTCTTTTTAACATTGTTTCTGAACTTTTGTGTACTCTGTTTATATTTTATTAGTATTTTTCTTTATTACTGTTGAGTGTTCTATTTTCTCCACTCTATCTTTGAGCACTGATATTTTTTCTTTTGTTTGATTGAGTCTATTGGTGTGACCCTCCACTGAGTTTTTTTTTTTTTTTTTTTATTTGATTGAGTTTTTCATTTAATAGATTTCTATTTGGTTCATTTCAGAATCTCTGTATAGAAATGCCCTTTCATATTCTGTATTTTTTCCCTTGGTTAATTCTTAGATCTTCTTTCATTTTGTTGATTACTTTACCAATCAACTTTCTGATTTTTTTGTGTAGCATTTCCTCCACTTTAATGTTTATGTGTTGGTTATGTTAGTGTTCTGAATGTTTTGAGGCATTGTATTACTTTTTTTCTCATGTTGCTTGTATTTTTATGTCAAGAGTTACACATCTTCTGGAATAGATATCTTTTGCACTGTTGTGCAAGGGTCTGTTTTAGCGAGCTGCTTCCTTTTTACTTTGTGCCGGAGGATGGGGTATATCTCAGTGTCACAGAATATACTCAACATAAGCAACATGCTGCAATTAATCCCTTGCACTGCTTTGAGAGGAGATAGTAATCATGTGTGATTGCAAATGCTTCAGAGAAAAACATATATTAATAAACTGTAAAAAATTATTAAAAATGTTTACATCTCCACTAGTCCAAAAGTGCAAAATGTAGCAATACTCTAGGATAGGCTTAAAAATAGGTATTAAAGAAAGTAAAATTATTATTAAATTATATAGGATATGTAAAGAAGACAGAAGAAGGAGCAAAACAAGGGGGGTTGGGGGAAAAACAAAGTAGAAAATGTGAGAATAGAAAGAAAAGTTACAGACAGTATAAAAATGAGAAAGAAAAATAAATGTAGAAAGAATAAATCCAACTAATACATTAAAGTTTTTAAATACATAAAATTAAGTATGCAAAGTCAAATAATAGGGAGATTATTAAATCAATGCAGAAGACAATACCAGTTAAATGAAGAAAAAAAAAAAAAACTAATGTTAGAGTATAAAGTTATTTCTTGCTGGGGGGTATTTGAGATGGAGAGATTTCTTACTGGGACTTCCAGATTTGGATTCTGTCAAGTTTTGGAAGGCATAGTAAATGTCCATGCTTCCATGGTTGCTTTCTAACTGGAAGTAGTCTGAAAGTAGCAACTGCACAATCAATCCCTATGCTGGGTTGGGGAGCTGTGGATTTATCTAGTTTAGCATTCTGCTCCATGCACCATATAGAACTCAGACTATGCACTTAGGCACACAGACCTTATTCCCCCATCTCTGGTGTGAACTGGTAATTGGCATGTATGAGGACCTAAAAGCTTTCTGGAAATTCAGAGGATATGGCCACTGATTGTCCAGGGCATAGTGGCCATATCTCTTCCTGGATGGGACATGTGTGCCCACTTTTTGAAATGCTGCATATGCCAGGATCAAAACAGACCCTGATCTGCCCTTCTCTGGTGAGACCAAGGTGGTTGTAAATGCTTCACAATGAATTCACACCCTTGATATTCCCCTGCTTAGATATATTAACCTGTTTTAGGCTGTTGTGGTTGTGTGCTCACTCACATGTTTGGGGGCAGAGGGTGTGTTAGACCATGGCAGAACCACAATGGTCTATAGAAGAGCTAGGCACAATCTGTGTCAGAGGCACAAGGCACTCCCTCAGACCTGCCCTCCTGGGCAGTGTTGTATTCTTTGTTCTGCTCCCTTTCCAGCAGCTTAGGTTGGAGGACATGTGTTTATCAGTTTTCAGCTTGTAGCAACCCCATTACACAAGTTACTCAGATAGCCATGTTCAAAGGAGTTCCCCATGATGATATTTGCTGACATCTCTAAGTGGAATGAAGTTTTAGGGACTTAATCCTTTCCAGAGCTGCAAATGTGGACATGGACTTTTCACAATGCCTGCCTGTCACAGTTTTCCACTAATAAATTGAGAGAAGTGAAGGAAGTGGGGGCTTTGCAGTCCCTGCCACAGCTTAACTCAGTCTGACTTTCTTATCTACCACTGTTTCCAAAGTAAGCTTGTCAGCTTTGCCTCTCTCTTTCTCTAATTTTTATGCCTCCCCAAGACCTGCCTTGATGGTACAGGTATAGTATTATGGTTTGGATGTCACTTGTCCCCTAAAAACTCATGTGTGAGACAATACAAGAAAGTGTAGAGGATTGGGTTATTAGAGCCTTAACCCAAGTAGTGAATTAATCCCCTGATGGGATGAACTGATCAGTAACTGAAGGCAGATAGAGGGTAGCTGGAGGAAGTGGGTTCCTGGGGCATGGTTTCAAGGTATATAATTTGTATCTGGTGAATGGAGTCTCTCTCTGCTTCCTGACCATCATGTGAGCCCCTTCCCTCTGCCATACTCTTCTGCCATGATGTTCTTTCTCACCTTGAGCCACACAGAATACGACCAGCTCTCTATACACTGCGACCTCTGAAACTATGAGCCCCAAAATAAACTCTGCCTCCTCTTCAGTTGTTCTGGTTGGCTCTTTTCATCACAACAGCAAAAAAGCTGACTAAAACATACAGGTTCAATGATAACAAATTCTTCCCTGCTTTTGGTTCTAGTGATTAGATTTTGTATCTCTGACCATCTAATATTGTGGTTCAGTGTCACCCACCTTACTGGGTATCACCCACTGTTACCCACCTTGCTGATTAGTTGTTCTCTTGCAGCTTTGATTCCAAACTACAGAGGCTCTTAGATCTGTAGCCTACCTCTACTCCACTATCTTTTTTTAAAAATTATTCTAATTTGTTATACATGTTTGCAGAGTACATTTCATATTACATGTAAAGAGCACAATTTTTTAAGTTGCTGGTTTAACATAAATTGATTGAACTGAAAGTGGCAGGTATGGCCCAGGTTTCTGCCCTTGACACCCCCTCAGAGTGAGTTTACTCTAGGATAGATTTCCTTCTCTGGCCCATGTTCCTTGGAAACATAAAGAAGAGGTTGTAAGAGAAATCAAGATGGCTAATACATCAGCCTATCTCATAATTCTATATACCACTGCTAGGATCAAGCTACCTTCAGGGTTTAGGGCTAAAGAGAAGACAATAGAGTCATGGTGGGAGTCAAGAAATGGGCAGAGCCAGGTATGGTTGTGCATGCCTATATCCCAGTGGCTTGAAAGGCTAAGGCAGGAGGACCACAAGTTTGAAGCCAGTCTCAGCAACTTAGCAAGGCCCTAAGCAACTTAGTGAGACCCAGTCCCAAAATCAAAACTAAAAGGGCTGAGGGGCTGGGGTTGTGGCTCAGCGGTAGAGTGCTTGCCTAGCATGTGTGCAGCCTGGGTTTGATCCTCAGCATCACATAAAAATGAAGGCATTGTGTACAACTAAATAAATAAATATTTTTTTAAAAAATAAAAAATAAAAGGGCTGAGAATGTAGCTGATAGCTGAATGGTTAGGTGCCCCAGGGTTCAACCTCTGGTATCAAAAGAGAAAAGAAGAAGGAGAAGAAGAAGTAGTGGAAAGGGGAAGGGGAAGGGGAAGAAAAACAGGACGATGAAGATGACTACAGGGAGGATGAGGGATGAGGAGGAGGAGGAGGAGGAAGGAAGGAAGGAAGGAGAGAGAGAGAAGAAAGAAAGAAAGAAAGAAAGAAAGAAAGAAAGAAAGAAAGAAAGAAAGAAGGAAGGAAGGAAGGAAATGGGCAAGGACCATTTGTGTTGAACAGTGTTTGACTCCTCTCTTGTCTGGATCTCCATCAGTTGTTGCCAAGATATTTTCAAAGCCTTGGTTTCTTCTCTATTCACTATGATCTAGTCAGCAGCCCCAACTCTTCAAAGAAACATAGAGATGTGGGTGTGGGTGTGGGTGTGTGGATGTGTTGAAAAATGAGCATCTCTTCCTCTCCTCAGTTCTGGGCTCAGCTCCTCACTTCCACATGAAGATTACTGAGTCCAGAGAAACCCAACTGGGGTGCAGGTCAGAGGGCTGGTTCCCTCAGCTGAAAGTCCAGTGTATAAACACTCATGGAGAGGAAATTCCACTTGTGTCTGAGTTTCAGACCCAGGACCAAGATGGCCTGTTCCAGGTAACTGCATTGCTGCTATTCAGAGATTCTGCAGAGATCAAAGTGACATGTTCCATCTGGAACCTGATCCTGAACCAAAAAAGGGAAGAGCAACTGTCCATAGCAGGTCAGTTTTCTCTCTTCCCTTACTTACCCTGGAACCTTGGGAGACTGGCTTTACCGGGTCTGCTCCACTCTGCTTCTGCTCTCTTCTTTCTGCTCTCTTCTATCACATGACAGCAGCCTTGCTGATAGGACCCAATTTCCCTCTCTATTTCTACTTCCTCCTCTTCTTTCCTCACCAGACTTTTCCAGTCCCCAACTTAACATCTCCATGAAATGAGGCCTCTTCATCAAAAACTACTATCAGATCTCTCTAGATCTCCAATACACCAATCTCTTCTACATTGCCTTTTCAAGGTTCCTCCTCAGATATTCATTAGATCTTCCCTCTACCTAAATATCCTGATGAAATGATTCTTTTAAGCTTAAACACAGATCAGAATTCCCTCCTGTATACAGGTAGTCATGATTTTTTTTAAATTTACTTTTTTATTCTAATTTGTTATACACATTTGCAGAGTACATTTCATTTTATATTACATATAAAGAGCACAATTTTTCAAGTTGCTGGTTTAATATAAAGTATTTTTACAACAATTGTGTCTTCATACATGTACTTAGGGTAATCATGGATAACTCAGTCTGCCATTATTCCTATTCCCTTGTCCCCTTCCCTCCCTCCCCCCTCTTTGTTCTATTTAAAGCTCTTTCATTCCTCTCCTTCCCTCTCTCTTGCCTTTATAAGTTAGTATCTTCATATCAAAGAGATCATTCGACCTTTGGTTTTTGGGATTGGCGAATTTCACTTAGCATTATTTTCTCCAACTCCATCCATTTACCTGCAGATGCCATGATTTTATTCTCTTTTAGTGCTGAGTAGTGTTCCACTGTGTATATATACACCAAAGTTTCCCTATCCATTCATCAGCTGATGGGCATAGAGTTTGGTTCCACAATCTAGCTATTGTGAATTGTGCTGCTATAAACATTGATGTGGATGTGTCCTTGTAGTAATCTGTTTTTAAGTCCTTTGGGAATAGGCCAAGGAGTGGGATAGCTGGGTCAAATGGTGGTTCCATTCCCAGTTTTCCTAGGAATCTCCATACTACTTTCCAGATTGGCTTCACCAATTTGCAGTTCCACCAGCAATGTAAGAGTGTGCCTTTTCCCCCACATCCTCGCCAGCATTTATTGTTGTTTGTTTTTTTGATAGCTGCCATTCTGACTGGAGTAAGATGAAATCTTAGGGTTGTTTTGATTTGCATTTCTCTAATCGCTAGAGATGTTGGACATTTTTTTCATATATTTGTTGATTGTTTGTATATCATCTTCTGAGAAGTGTCTGCTTAGTTCCTTGGCCCATTTATTGATTAGGTTATTTGGTGTTTTTTTGTGTTAAGGCATTTAAGAGCTTTATAAATCCTTGAGGTTAGTGTTCTATCTGATGTGCTTGTGGTAAAGATTTGCTCCCATTCTGTAGGTTCTCTATTCACCTCACTGATTGTTTCTTTTGCTGAGAAGAAGCTTTTTAGTTTGAATCCATCCCATTTATTGATTCTTGTTTTGAGTTATTGTGCTATAGGGGTCTTATTGAGGAAGTTGGAGCCTAAACCAACATGATGGAGATTTGGGCCTACTTTCTCTTCTATTAGGTGCAAGGTCTCTGGTTTAATTCCTGGGTCCTTGATCCACTTTGAGTTAAGTTTTGTGCATGGTGAGAGAAAGAGATTTAATTTCATTTTATTACATGAGGATTTCCAGTTTTCCCAACATCATTTCTTGAAGAGGCTATCTTTTTTCCAGTGAACATTTTTGGCACCTTTGTCTAATATAACATAACTGCAGGTGTATGGGTTCATCTCTGAGTCTTCTATTCTCTACCATTTGTCAACTGGTCTATTTTGATGACAATCTACTCCACTATCTTGATTCTTTCTGCTGTTATTAATTCTTAAAGTAGTAAGGTACTAGTGGAAATTGAACCAACTCTTGAATTCCCCTGTTTTCCTGAATGAGATACCATGTGTTACTTATGCAAAGACTAGACCTGTTCAGTGGTGGACACCAGGCAGGAATGTAGCAGCAACAGCGCTACACCACCTTGAAGCTCTGTATGGCCTCAGAGTCTCCAGTTCCCATATACTGGGTAGAGCTGGTATAGACAATTATTTTCTTGGCTCCTGACAGAATGGGAAATGGCCTGCCTTGCATATCATTCCCCCAAGTAGCAGGATCACTTACTTGCAGGAGAAGTTAAGGAAGGGAAGTTTCAAAATTAAAACAAGAAGATGGGCATCTAATATGTTTATGAAGAAGAAACCCTGCAGGCCAGGGTTTCAAAAGCTCTATGGTTTCACAGAAGCAGGAACAATCTCTTCCTATGGGAGTAGCCAGAGAGAATGTGGGGCAGGTCACATCTGAGCAGAATGAGAATGACTAGGCTGAAAAGCAGTACTTTGGGTGAGCTGTGCTAACATTCTCTCTGGAGAAGAAGTTCATGGTACCAGCCTCCTTTTCAGGGAACATTCTAATGAATAATAAAAAAATAAAATACCTCTTTAAGCTATTTACAGAAGTAAGCCAATTCTTTATTTAAAACAGAATGCATAATAATTCACTAGAGACAGTTTTCATATCCTCCTTCAACCTTCTGCCTCTAGTGAACCTCAGGAAAAACAAATGAAGTCCATCTTTAAGTGCTTTCAAAAGTGTTCCCTGTAGTACTTAATCAGATAAGTTGGCCATAATCAGATAAGTTGCTCAGGATATACAAGAATGAGCCCAGACTTTAATGCTGAATGGATCCTTGTGTTCTTTGTAACTTGGGAAAATTCTTCACCCTCTTACAGCCTCAAATTTATCTTCTGTAAAATGGGTTCTTGTGAGGATTAAAACGTCCAGGTTCACACATGGGTTCAATTGGTCATAGTTATTCGTATTTTTAAAATTTGCCTTGCTTCTTTACATTTGGTTTGGTTGTTTGAGATTAATTAATCCCAGACATAAAAGGATGTTAAAAATGTCCTAATAGCTGGAAGAAGTTTAAAAGACTCCTGTATTCTCTCGTTTTCTCTAAGACTGATTCTGGGAAACTGCAAAAGTTTTGAGTGTTTAACACTTGGAGATGGAAAAGCACACAGCCATTGTTTCTCATCTCTTTTTCCTTCCTTATTCTGTGGGTTTGGGATAAGGATCTAAAGTCTAGAGAAGGCTAAGCAGTCTGACCACAGCAGAGTCTATTTTGTAGAGTATTTTGCAGACCAGAGTTCATCTCAGGAGGAGCAGAGTGGGATCTGCAAAGAAACCAGGGCATGTGGGCCCTTCCTCTGTATTTCTCCAGAGCAGGAAGAACCAGCTGCCTCTCTTCTGCAGGCCCAACTGGTGGGGGCTGTTTTTCAGGGCCCTCTGGGCTTTCCATAATGGGCTTCTCAACAAATGAGTTGTGCAGTGTAATTATGTACATGAATTTGCTACTTCCTAGTCCCAGGTTGGATATTTTATACTTGAGAAAATGTATAAAATGCAGCGGCCTTGGTGTTGATCCTTCTTTTACCGGGAGGTTAGTTCTTCAGCCTGAAAATCTCACAATAAAGATGATAAAGGTTTTGATCATTCAATTTAATCTTCGAACTGTGGCTTATTTTAAACCTGCAATATATTTTGCAGATTGGATTTAATATCTTATACATTTAACACATGCTACTCTCTGAAAAGAAATTAAAACCCTGTCCTTCATAAAATTTTAGCTTCAAACAAATGTCTGTTTTTTTTTTTTTATAGGACCTGAATTGAGGCTTAGTTTATCTCTAAAGGAAGTTCTGTTTTGCTCAAAGAAGTAAAAGAAGGATGTGAAAGAGAAATTTAAAAGTGAGCCCTTTGAATTTTGTGATGGTTAACCAGCACTAGATGATTAAATTTTCCAGACAGATATTGGTTTTAAAGGGGTACCTACTTTACACTAGGTAATATAGGTAATGAGAAGTTATTTTTTTTTTTTATTTATGTGTCAGGAATCATTCTCGTGTACTTGCATGATTTTCTCATTTACTTTTCATAATAACTCCATAAAGAAGGGCATTAGTTACTCTTCTATAGAAACAGATGAGGAAATTGATTACTGTAATGTCACAATATATTCCTCAGATTTATAGCTAATATTTGGTGAACCAGAATTGAACCCAGATGTGTCAGTCTAATTACACTAAATATAACTGTGGTAAGGTGGCCCCAGAGCACTGGCTACTTACACAGAGAAGCTCCTCTCACTCACTGGAATGACTGCTGCTGGTGGACCATGCTTTGGCTCCACATGCCTTTTGTTCTGTGCTCCAGAACAAAATAAGATATTGTGTCCATGTATAACTAAAACAATATTTTAAAAAATTATTGAGAAATGTGGAATAAGCATCAATCAATCAACAAACTCCCTTGATCAAAACAAGTGAGAAAACAAAAACAGGATGAAGAATAAAAATAAGTGGTGCAACAAGTCCAATCTCGAAGTATATAACTTAAGGTGTGTACCTTCAAGGGGTAAATATTGAGAGCACGGGCTACAAAATGATAATAATGCTTTACCAGGAATACATGATAACCCTAAACTTGTAGTATGTAACAAAATCTATAATATTATGCAATTCTCATGAATTAATTAAAAATTTCACCATCATGGTGAAAGAATCCAACATAATTCTCTCAGTGGTTGATAAGTTGATTAGAAACCCTACCCTAAACAGTAAAATTTAGAAGACAATTGGAAAACTCGATTTAGTGCAGGTCGATATGATGATGTGGACCTGTAAACTTAGTTGAGCCAGCATTACCAAAAAAATTGATTGATTTACATATTTGTTTATGAACCAATCTGTACAAAGTAAATTTTATTACTTTAAAATAGTTGATCTCACACTATGATGTCTGATCTCAATTCCATTAAGCTGCCAGTCAATAAGGAAATAAATAAACATAAATTTTCCACACATTTGAAATTTAAAATGGATACTTCTAAATAACTCATGGAACAAGACAATAAAAATTTAAAGTATACATATAAAGAAATGGCTAATCATTGAAATCCTACATATACTATCTTGGAGGTTGCAGCTAAAATAGTACCAGAGAGAGAATTTTAGCCATAAATATTACCATTAGAAGAGAAGACCTAAAATGAACAAGCTAGCCATCTAACTTAGAAGAAATGAGTAGAATCATTCAGAAAGTAGAAAGTCAGATATAATATTATAGAAAGTAAAGAGAAAATAAGACAGCCAAGGTTAGTTCTTACAAAGACCAATAAAACAGTTACCATGTCAGATTTGATCAAGAAAATTACATAGTAAGCACCACAATGAATAAAAACTAAAATATAATTATAGGTGAAGCAACATACCAATTTGAACAATGTTATAATATGTGTGCTAACTCCAGGGCCAATCGTAGCACCTTATGGACTTTGTGGCTTTCTCCAGGACAAGCATAGAAGGAATTGAAGAGCCAAGCTCCAAACCCAGTTTTAAATCCCCAATTTTTGCCTGTAGAACAACCAACTCCTCACCATCTAGTTACACCTATTATGTAACTAAAATAAGTTGTAAAAAGGATCATAAAATTACTGTTGGAAATATATGAGCTCACATGGAGCAAGAGAAAGGGTTGAAAAGACTGGAGAAATGCAACAGGGGGTCTGCCTCACCTCATCTCCTATCAACCCTTTTGACTTCTATCATAAAAAGTCCTTTACAATGATTCTCTGTCAGGTCCTCAGACACAGTCACCTACAAAAGTATTCTCCCAACACTTTTCTTTCCAGTTTCTTTGCAGTACTCCTGGATTAGTGTGGTGCCTGAAATTCTATAATTCAACAGTCATGTAAATAAAGCCTCATTTGAAGATGTTGAAGGTCATCTTGAACTCAGTGTGTAACTTAATGGACTGCTCCATAAAAAGAAAACTCATCCACATTCCTAGGGACCAGGGCTGCAAAAGCTATGTTTGGTTTTAGCAGGTATGTAAATACACTGAAGGGAATAATAGAAATGGCTCTAGTAATATTTAACAACCTAGTCCTTGCTGGGCAATAAGTCATTGGGTAATTTCTGGGAAGGAAGTGAAACAGAGATTATGGAGACAGGTGTGAACAACACTGTGGCCTTTTCTCAAGGTCTGGCTGGGAATTACCATGAGTTCAAGAGGTAAAGGATATCTTGATACATCCTGGCTGCTTCTCCAAGGGAAAAACTGGGGGAGGAAAAAAAATATTCACTGAGTAGCTCCTAGCACGTTACAACACCATTGCATATAGTAACCCTACAACAACCCTGTGGGCCAAACCCTTTGGCCCCATTTGATGGGCACAAAAAATGGTAACTTAGAGGTAGAATACTTTGTTTAAGATTCATAGACAGGCCGGGCGCGGTGGCGCACGCCTGTAATCCCAGTACTTGGGAGGCTGAGGCAGGAGGATCGCGAGTTCAAAGCCAGCCTCAGCCATGGCGAGGCACTTAGCAACTCAGTGAGACCCTGTCTCTAATAAAAAATACAAAAAAAAAAAAAAAAAGGGCTGGGGATGTGGCCCAGTGGTCGAGTGCCCCTGAGTTCAATCCCCGGTACCAAAAAAAAAAAAAAAAAAAAAAAAAAAAAAAAAAAAGATTCATAGACAGTAGAGTCAAATTCACTATTCAATTCTGACTTCAAAAGTCATGCTCAGAAAATTACATGTTCTTTATGTCACAGAACTTCTCCAAGAGTTGTCATGCTACCTCCTCTTTCTCATGGATTCTCTCTCCAGAGTTCCCAGCCTGATCACCATCAAGGAAGCTCCCAACCCTCACTGCTGGTCAGCTGCCTAGTCACTGAGGCTTTAAATTTCCTCTTCTACACACGTATGTCTCCAAATCTATATTCTACCTTGGGGACATTTCTCCAGTGTGTTCCTTTCTTTTTCCATTTTTACTATCATAATCTGGAGTGATATCACTTTCCTTCTGGATTATAGTGATCCTGTCTTTACAACCTTCCAATCAATCTCAAATGTCCCCTATTCAGAAATGCCCTCCTATCTCCATCTGTCCCAGCCTGGCACACACAGTCACCTGTGGGGAAGGGATGACATAAGGTGTGTGTGGTGTGGGGAGTACTCTCACAATTTAACCCAGATGTTCTTCTCTGAGCCTACTGTTAAGATTCTCAGACAGGGGTCTTTCCTCTCACTCCATAGTAAAAATTATTGCTGTCAGCTTGTGTGCTTGTGTGGATGGTTTGGGACCCCTGCCCTAAGCCATAAACAGCTTGAAGGAGGACCCTCAAATCGCTAATCATGCATGCCAGTACAGCATCTGACACTCAATAGGTATAAAGTAATTGTTTGTTTAATAAATCAGCAAACCATGAACTCCTTCAAAGAAAGGACTACATCTTGCATTAGGTATATTTAGCTGGTAGTTGGTGCTCATTCTATGCTAATTGAAGTAATAAATAAAATGCATAAACAGTATAATTTTTATTAATATGTTCAGCTATATTTGGCAATATTGGGTCAGTTACTTCTTTATTGTTTACAAGTGGTATGACTGAGCTCTTCATCTTTGATACTCAATCTAGAATCCCCAGATACCAAAGGATTTTTAAAGATAGTAATGGGAACTGGAAGTTATTTTCTATATTCCCCAAAGGCTAACAAATAATGCATTTACTCAAATGAAGGTTAATTAAAATGACAAATTGCTTTGCTTTTGGCTGGAATGTATCAAATTAGTATGTGGTAACCTATTTTGTTTACATTATAAACTCTGATTGGCTGCTATTTAATTAATAAAAATGAGACAAATTAGTTATTGCTAAATAAATACAGGTTATTTGATACATAAAATCTTTCAAAGCAGTCTCCGTGGGAAGAAGCACAATCAAAGGGCATTTTCCCCTTCACCCTCAAAGTAAGAGAACAGGATGAAAAAACAGGTGAGAGGACCGTGCAGTTTCAACCAGACTGGTATAGATAATTGACCTTGGGTTCTGAGAACTGCCTGTTAGTGTTTTTCCTTCTCCTTTAGGATCAAGAAACTCATTTAATTAAAAACTCTGGGAGGCAAGTTGTCTTTAGTTCCTCCATATTGGAGAGCTAATGAGGCCCAGGGAGGTTAGGTGACCTTCCAGCAACTGCAGACCACAGAGCTGGAACTGGAACTCTCTCCTCCAAGGCCCAAGCCTACCACTTAGTTCACATGGATACTCTTTCTTCTTGATGTAACAAGGAGGAAAAAGTTAATGATGAGCATTTAACTATTTGTTCAACAATTATCTACTGTGCACATACTGTATGCCAACATGGGCTAGGAAGAATCCAGCCAGAAGAATCCAGGTTATCAGAGGAGTGAAGGGGAGGCCTGAGGATGACACTAAGGAATCTCAAGGGGACACTTCTACACAGATTCACCTCCCTGGGTCACACCCTGAGCCTCCCCACAGACATTCAACCATGGCTCTTCATTAAATGATAGTCTAGATGCTCTTAGCCTGGCACTGTAGGTATTCTGTAATTGGGTCCACCTACCTGTCTCCCACATTCTTCAGGTCTCTTCACACCCTTGCCATGAGGGGCTTGTGACCTCTTTACAACATACATCCCGCATGCATATCATTGTTCCTATTCATGCTGTTCCCTCAGATGGGAAGTCTCAACCCCCAACTTACCATTTTCAGGCAGAACGCTTTCCCTGTTTCTCTGACTGTGAAGCTATTCACTTTTAGGCCTCACTTGAGTACTTCAGTCACTACAAGCCTATCTCTCTCTCTAGACCAAGTTCCCTGGAGCAGGGCCAAGCCTCTCTCATTTGCCTGCCAATGCAAAGTGCAAACTTAAGTCTCAACAACATCCACTAATGCCATGTGTCAACCTGACTCTGTGCCAGGCATTGGTACCAAATGTAATATACATTACTTATTTAATTCTCACAGCACGCCATGAAGAAGGTGCTATAGTTATCCCAGACTCACAGATAAGAGCAGAGACTCAGTGCAGTTCTGTCTTAGCTTGCTCCTTCTAGGACTCTAGACTTCAATATAGTCCCTCCTCAACTAAGGACAATGAAGAACAAAGACCCAGAGATGACGATCTCCTTTGTGTATGTCTTAATTTTTTGAAATACTACTCACAAGAATTGGCTGCTTTCAGAACATAGGAAGAACTTGGGCTCAAAAAGGGTGGGGACTTAGGAGTTTCAAAACAAAACAGAAAATTAAAAGGATGATATGTGAAAACACAGACCATATCTACCAAAAGGCCCTTGGGAGCCCTCACAGAAGAATAAAAGGAAAACATTTATGTTTGTTCTGATGTCCTCTCTTATCTGTGATGATGCTGGGTTCTTAGATAGCTCTGAATGTTATGGAACCCTGAAGATATCTAGGATTGTCAGAGAGTGTCAGTGTGTGACTTCCAACCACATCTACTTTATTGAGTACTTTTTATTTCCTTATTTCAGTGACTTAAGGATGAGAGAAAGGCCGACCAGCACCACTGCAGAGCAGCTATAGTATACTAAGATATCTTGGCAGAACATCACACTAACTGAACTTTCTGCAAGGCTGCTGTGTGCTTGGTATGATAACAGCAGAAGGCTGTGTTTTAGACATGAGAGCATGTTGCTGAGAAGACAGGAACTATTCATGCTCAATGTTAAATTTGGAAACAAATTTAACAAATAGGTTGCATGAATTGTCCTTGGACACACAGCTCATCACAGGAACACTGGATTCCTACTCTTCCCTCAGAGTCTTTCTGCAACATCACCTTGTTGAATGTCCAAGTTTGAGAGCACCTTCTCTTTCTGAACTCTAAAATGGAACATGTTCCATTTTTGCAGCATAGTACGGACCTCTAGCTAATGAACAAACTGTTATTTCTCCTTCACTATGTTTCATTCTTGAGCTATCACGCTACTAACATCTACTTTATTGGTTTAGAGTAAATTATTCAGCTCTTAATTACCATATTATGAATGTTTAATTTTTGCCCTGATATTGTCACAGAGAAAATGTGCCCTCACACCAGTGGGCTCTGGTTCTGAAATGTGACTCCACATTTTCTTCCTCTGCAAGAGCAATGCCTTTTACAGTGGCTCAGAACGTACGCAGTCTTTGCCTAAGGGTTCCTCAGAGCGGCATACTTTCTTCCTTACCTAAGAGCCCATGATTAGAGCAGGCAATTGTTAAATTCTGGCATATCTAGGGGAGCAAATTTCTTAAAATAATTTCCAGAGAAACACAAAGTCAGTTCAAGAAACAGGAACTTCAGTTTTTAATTCACTTGTAGTAAATATAAAAAGAGTGAAGTTTCTTTTTAATTAAGGTGGAAGGGAAGCCAAAAGGTTCTGCTACAAAGCACATAGTTCTTTACCATGCATTGCTAATGATCATGTGTATCTGGATCACTTTTAAGTCTACAGTCCCTCCAGGCCTGCAGTCTGCCCAATGAGAGCCCAGGGATCATCTGACTCTTTCTCTATATTGGAAAAATGAAAGAATCTTCTTCACCATGTCTTCGAAACTTTCCAAATCTGTCTGCTCCTCACCGTTTACACTACCATTGTCCTTATCTTGTTCTTATTCTCCCAGACCAGTTTATAAGCCACACTAGGTTTTTCATCCAACCCTACCCTCCACAGGTCCACCAGTGTGCTCTAACACCTAAATCTGACCACATTAGTCTGTGACTAAAATCCTTCCACAACTCTGGATCCTTCAGCAGTAGCTCTCCAACTTTTCCATGGTTAGGTCCATATGACTAAAGAAAAAAAAATCATAACTCCGGGACCACAGTCCTAGTCTGAGCTGGCCCACAACAAGTTCAGTGTTTCTTTGCAGTCTCTGACCTTAAACATAGTCCAGAATTTTTACATCCAAACAATTACATGTTTTCTTTTTAAGTATAAAATTCAAGCCTTTTTACCACCACCCACTAAAATCTATGAGCAACTTGGTACCCTATCTATAGTCCAAATCTATGTGTGGGCTTTGCAGTATCTCTGAAATGCCACCTCATATTCTCAAGCATATATATATGTTAGTGTTAAAAGCTCTATGAAATTATTCATATGTGAGATTCTGAAGGAAATAGCAATTTATTGAGACCAAATGCCAGGCACTGTTAGATTCTTTCCATAAAGATATAATTTGTTATCTAACCACCCCCAAATGATGAGTATATTATTCTTTTTAAAAAAATATTTATTTATTTGCTTTTAGTTGTACACAATGCATTTATCTTTATGTGGTGCTGAGGATCGAACCTGGGCCGCACATGTGCTAGATGAGCGCTCTACCGCTGAGCCACAACCCCACCCCAATATATTATTCTTATTTTATAGATAATGGAATTGAGGCTGAAACATATCACACACTTTTCCCAGAAAAAGGATAGGAGGGAAAAACGGCAAAGAGGTAATAGCACTTATGGGTGATTTTAATATATATTTTTCTCTTTCCAACCTTTCCAAAATGACCACAAATTGTTCTTCCTAATAGCACTAATATAAACTATATGAAAAAATTAAATGAGATAATCCATTTGAGAATCCTTAGTACAGAGCTTGGTACATCAATTTTATTCTCATTCCTTATTCGTCTTTGTATCCATCACAGCATGTAACACCCACACTTCTAATAAAGAGCCAATAAAACCAGGTTCTACTCAATTGGATTAACAATTCAACTAAAGATTATTTTAATGTTATCTTTCCCCAATAATAAATATACAACAATGCATTACCTGCACCAGGGACAGCCTGGTTAAAATGTGTCACATTAAACTGAGTTTAAGACTTTGGTTAGCCAGTCAAGGTATAATACCTCACATTTATTAAGGTCTTCCTATGGAAAAAATATTACACTTTGTGCTATGAGCACATTATGACTTTTAGTCATGCTACAACTTCATGAGACCTGCATTATTAGGATTCCCAGTCACAGAAAAGTAAATAAAACACCCAAGGTTACCAGACCAATAAATGGAAGAACCCAAATCCATAACCAGTATGGTCTCATTCCAAACCCTTCCTTTAAAATCCTCATACTAAACCGTACAGCCTTATTGCTATTTCCACATAAGCATTTATAATTTTAGAAATGTTCCAAGCCATCGAGTGCCTGACATATATCAGGTACTTCAATTCATCTTGTTTTATCCATATAATAAAGTATACTTTATTAAACCTTTTTACATATGAGAAAAAAAGAAGGTTGAAAGGTTTTCCTAAAGTCCCATGGTATGGGGCAGGGCTGGAATTAAAAACTAGTTCAGACCCAGGAGCCCCCTGATTTTTGTGACTGCATGCTGGCTGTGTTTGTGCAGGGCCATAAAACTCAACACATACAGCAGATCCTTAACCACACTTTTAATAGAATGCCAAGCCAAGTATAAGCACTAGATATGCCGTTAGCAAAATTCAGCTTTGACTTTGCATAAAAAGCATTTCAGAGCCTCTAAAAGAAGTATTGAGCCTGCTCAGAAGCAGTTCATTTGTCTCTAGTCTCCATGGTTCCTGTCCACTGCAGAGGTTTACAGCTGCCCAGCCCACCTCGGGGTTTGCTGCCTGCTGAGCATGCCTGTTTCACTACAGTAGGCAAATGGACTTTGCAGAAGGAACACACTGATGCTCTGCTCTTCTATTGATATGCAACACATCCCTGACCTAGCAAATGGGCCTGAATTCCAACTACAATTTATAGACCTAAGTCCTGCTGGGCTGAAACAGAAGATAAATAGACCCTCAGGAAGTTATTTGTTGGGGACTTGATTGCTGGACATGGATGTTCATGGCCCTGTCCAAACTCATAAGCCAATGTCATAACTGCTACACTTCCAAAGGAACCAATGGGGCTATGTCAAGGAGGAGTCTAGTTGAGAGGGTCTGGCAGCAGCTGGAGGAGTGAGGAGGAGGTCTCAGAATCAGCATTCTTCTTTTTTAAATTTATTTTTTATTTATAATAATTACAATTCATAGTGCACAAATATAGCATCTTTTTACATACACCTGTTTGTATACAAAGTATATTCGTACCATTCAGGTCTTCAATCATGCATTTAGGATAATGAGAATCAGCATTCTTTTTTTTTTTTTTTTTTTTTTTTTTTTTGGTACCAGGGATTGAACTCAGGGGCACTCGACCACTGGGCCACATCCCCAGCCCTTTTTTGTATTTTATTTAGAGACAGGGTCTCAGTGAATTGCTAAGTGCCTCAGCCTCCCAAAGTGCTGGGATTACAGGCGTGCGCCACCGGGCCCAGCGAGAATCAGCATTCTTAATGAGTAAACTGTACTTTTCTTATCCAATTCTTTTCCTTTTGGATTCTCCTGAGATAAACAGTACAGGTTCAGTCCCATTCAAATACTGAGACAATCTGAACTGTGGCTGATTTCTTTGCGGGGTGGTAAGATAAAGGTGGAGACGTGTCATTTGGAATTTTTCTGGATTTCTTAGAGCTGCTTATGAGGTACACTCTGAGCTTACAATGCCATCTTCAGTCCCATGGCTGGTTTCTGGCTTAATTCCTGGCCTTTACCTTAGCTCCCTTGCTCAGAACAGAACCCCACTCTGGGTGCAGGCATGTATTGCTTTACTGGGCTAGCATTAATCCTCTGGGACAGGTCCCTAAGAAAGCATTCTCTTCTGAGCCAGACTGTCAGCTCAGTCAAGAGTGTGCAGCTTGCAGGTCTACAGGTGCCATCTCACAACCTCCCCACTGACAGGTCCTATTCCAAATAACCAACCCCATCCTAAACCTGGATGCTCCTCAATAAAGTCCTGCCATGCTACCTCCCTTTGAGCACTCTTTCATTTTGCTAGTTGAGGACTAAGCCTGCTTTGAAATTAAGTGAATAGAAATCTCCTAGGAAGAGTCATCGAGACATTCTGGGAAGAATGCAGTACTTCTCTGACCTTCAAATGTGGGTTATATTCACATATGTAGCCACTTATGTGGCAGTACAGCAAAAACATCACTTTGAATCCAAACTGCCTGAAATTGCATCCTGGTTCCACCAATGATGACCTGGTATGTGATTTGGAGCAACTTACTTAAGTTCCTTCTGATCCAGTTTCTCTTTTTATGTGGAGAATGACAGCAAACTATGTCACAGAATTATTGTGAATATAAACATGTTGATAACTATAAAGTGATTAGAACTGGGCCTAGGCTGCAGTAAATGTTCCAAAAGTATTAGTGATGATTATGCTTTCATGATGAACACTGAGGCACATGGGGAAGGATGTGTAAATTCAACTGCTATTTCATCAATGTTTTGTCATAGGGAAAGTGTGTACATGTATTCATTTATAAACAACAACAGAAGTCAGTAGTTGATATCAATAATTTTTAATAATAATATTAATATAATGATAATAATGTTAAACATTGATTGTATTTTGGGAAATAATTTTCCATAGTTCTTTTTTTTTTCTTCTGTATAGCCTGTATTTTAGTCAGCCTTTTCACTTCTGTGACTAAAAGGACCCAACCAGAACAATTGTAGAGGAGGAAAAATTTATTTGAGGGCTCACTGTTTCAGTGGTCTTAGTCCATAGAAGGCCAGTTCCATTTCTTGGGGCTTGAGGCGAGGCTGAACATCATGGCAGGACATTGTGGTAGAAGGAAGTAGCTCACATTATGATCAGGAGGCAGAGAGAGACTCCACTCTCCAAATATACAATATATATATGTGTGTGTGTGTGTATGTATATACACACATATGTGTATATATAAATTTATATATATATATATATATATATATATATATATATATATATACACACACACTGAGGCACAGAGGAAAGGATTGTACAAAATATACAATATATATATGTGTGTATATATACTCATTTATGTGTATATATAATTATATATCTATATCTATCTATCTACATGTGTATATATATACATATATGTATATTATGTATAATATATGTATATTATGTATACATATATGTATACATATATGTATATCATGTATAATAATATAATTATTATTAAAAATTATTGATATATATACACACACACTGAGACACACAGGGAAGGCACAGACCCCAAAGCAATGCCCCCAATTAACCACTTCCTCCAGCCACATCCCACCTGCCTCCAGTTACCACTCAGTTAATCCCATTGGGGATTAATTCACTGATGAGGTTAAGACTCTCACAACCCAATCATTTCTCCTCTGAACCTTCTTGCATTGTCTCACACATAAGCTTTTGGGGGAACACCTCTCATCCAAACCATAACAACTTGTAAGAGAAGTACTACCTACTACTTGTTTTAGATTATCTTTTAAAAAGATATACATGCAGCAAATAGCTCTAGAGGAGAGGAATATTGTCTCTTTCTGAGGCAAAAGGTAGGCATACTTACTATCGTGAAAGATATGGGTTGCCTAAGCTCAAGGCTTCTCTCTTACTATGTAACCCATTACACATGAAGGCATCCCATCTGGCCTGATCTAGGTCACCCCTGGGAATCTTTGGGGCCGGGTGCTTTTACAAACAGACTGATGCTCATGCTTCTTGCTGTACAGGGAGTAATAAAGTCCTTTGTCTCTGATGCAGGAGGCTTGTGTCTTCTGCCAGCATTCATGCAGGATGACTTGCTAGCTTGTTAGGCTGGCAGAATTTTAAACTCTATACTGTTTTTATCCATATTTATAGTTTTGTTTTGGTTTTGCCTGTGAAATCAATTCCATCATGCATCTAAACAAGTCTGTATCAGGAGCCACACGAGCCATCTTGCGAAAGCATTCTAGCTTTTCCCAGGCACTACTAAGTCTCAAGGGAAGAGTGCATGCAATGAAGCACACCTTTAACCTGTCAGCCTCAACAGGGAGCTCAGGCCACATTAGACTTTCCTATAATCAGGCCACTAGTGAGAAAGACCACAAGAAATGGGGCATTTCAAGGTAAGAAAGATCATTAAGATGTCTTTTGGTTAAAAATGGAGGCTCACCTTCTCTGGATGACCTGGTCAAAAGCCTAACTGTGGCCTAATTTACAACATTTTTTTTTTTTAAATGAAGGCACAAAACAAATATAAAACTAGTGACTAAATACTCCCTTTTCTTGATACAATGAATTAAATTTTTCTAACCCTATTTTTAGGGACTAAGAGAAATGCCATCAGAAGTGCTGTCTCCTGTTTGTCAATCCCTCTTGCCACTGCTACCAGGAGTTCTTTGTAAAAATTGAGGAGAAGCATGATACTGTGAAAAGAATATGAGCTTCAGAGTCTGGTATATCTGTGCTTGGGCTACAATTCAACCATTTCTTATCTGTAGTGAAGCTTTTGACATCTCTGAGTCTCAGTTTCCTTGTCTTCAAAATAAAGCTGATAATGTCCACTGTTCAGTTTGTGTAATGATTAAATGAGATAATATGAATTAAGTTTCTGGTACAGTGTCTGATCTATAAGAGGCCTCAAATAATTACTGCCTTATACTTCCTAGCTGTGTCTGTGTGACAAATGTGATGTTTAGTAGATTACTTAAATTCCATGAGCTTGCATTTCTCATTTAATAGTGGGGGCAATAATAGATATATTTTAGGATTGGTGTTATTTTAAAAAATAGTTGGGTTAGTGCCTGGCACATAATGGGTGCTCAACAAATATAAAAGCTCTACTTTCCCAATCAATTCTATATTTTTATTTTAATTTCTCATCCCTGCCCCCAGCTTACATTGACATTTTACACTGATTTCAATTTTTTAAAAATATTTGGTTATTTACTTTAGTTGTACACAATGCAATGCATTTATGTTTACGTGGTGCTGAGGATCGAACCCGGGCCATGCACGTGCGAGGCGAGCGCTCTGCCACTGAGCCACAACCCCAGCCCCAGATTTCAATTCTTAATTAAATTAGTCTTTCCTCAACAATTATTGCCTGAATTCCTATTTTATATTTTACTATTTTATGTAAAACAAAAAATATGTAGAATTAATCCTTTGTTCCAGAAAAGTTTTACTTAGGTAGAATCAGTCCAGCAATAATGCAAAAATAAATAAATAAATAAAAATTTAAAAAAAGAGAGAAAGAAAGAAGTCAAACAAACAAAACATGGAAGGTAACTAAGTTTCATTGGAAAGAAATCTCAAGAAAAATAATACCTGGGTTCAAGTTTTGATTTTTCTATTATCATATGAGACAAGGGATTTCTTACAAATTAACATCTGTGAATCTGTTTCATTATTTATAAATATGGGTATAATACCTTTTCTCTTATTGGGTCATTATGAGAACTGAAGAAAAGAAATACTTGTAAAAAGGTCTATTATCTGTGCATCCTTCCCAAATATAATTTATGCATGTTATACTTGGCCTAACAGTAGATAATATTATGGTTTGAATCTTAAATTCCTCCCAAAAGCTCATGTGATAAAGGCTTTGTCCCCAGTGCACAGTGTTTGGGCACGGGACATTTTGGGATTGGATCAG
Organism: Tamias sibiricus; assembly: GCA_025594165.1. Taxonomy (NCBI): domain Eukaryota; kingdom Metazoa; phylum Chordata; class Mammalia; order Rodentia; family Sciuridae; genus Tamias; species Tamias sibiricus. Next base: position 76,241,426 of record CM046657.1, read on the forward strand.
GAGGGCTCTGACTTCATCAAGGGATTAATCCACTGATGGATTCATAGCTGAATGGACTATTGGGAGGTGCTGGAAACTTTAGGCTACAGGACCTAGTTGAGGAAAGAAAGTCTTTGGGGACAGGAAGGTTTATATCTTGTCCTTGGACATGTTACATCTGTCTGTCTATCTGTCTCTCTCCTTCCTGGATGCCATGAACTGAGAAGCTTTGCTCCACCAGGCACTTCCTTCCTTGAGGTTTCATCTCATGACAGGCCTAGAGGAATGGAATCAGTCAAGCAGTGAGCCACAATAGGGGAGAAGTGCGGTGGGCTGGTGATTTGAATCTGGGAGTCATCAGCTGTAGATGGCGTTTAAATTGAGATTCAGTGAGCCCATGTAAGGAGGGAGAGTAGAAAAAGAAGAGATTCTAGGCCCAAGCACTGCAAGTTTCAAAGTTCTGTAAGGTAGGAAAGGGCTCAGCAAAGGAGAGGGATCATAAAAAGTCACATAGGAAGTAAGGCTTGAGCTCAACTTCCTTGAATGTGAAGAGCTGACATCACCTGAAAGAATACCTGTCCAATGCTTGCTGTGGGTCAGGTGTTGTGATCCTATTCCTTGAATCCTCCAAGAAGAGTATTACTTCCTCATTTTACAGTAAGGGAACTGAGGCTCAGAGACATTAAGTAACATGACTTGACAAAGAATACAAAATGCAAAACGAAGGGAAAGGGTTTTAAGTCAAGTCTATTTGGCTGAGTAGAATTTGAAGAGTAAAAAGAGGAGCAAATAGTTACTGAGTTCCCAGTGTCTGGTATTTGTATATCCGAACTCAAAGCCTCATGCTTGGAACATGTACATCTGGATTTTACTTCATCCTACAACATGGGTATGAGATCAGAATGATTAGCTTTGTTTTTCTAGTGAGGAAACTGAGATTCAAGGAGTTTTAATGAACTGCCCAAGGTCTTACAGCTAGTGGGGCGAGGATGGAAACTCAGACTTCTTTGACTAACAACCTGATTTTTTCTCCACTACTCCTTCTTCCTACTGGGATCAGTAGAGAGAAAAGATAGGAAAGCACACTTCCTTATATGTCCTGGCTGAGATATAAGAAACGCACCATGTGCCAGCCCAAGTGTCTGGGTATGCCACACTCCAGCAGTTCTTTCTGCCCTTGTCTCTTCTCAACCAAGGCTCTGACTCTTCTAGAAATTGCTCTCCACTGAACTGGCTCTCTGAACAGATTCAGGCAAGGCAGACATTCTGCCTCATCTGCCAGGACCTTTTGATAGCTCTTTTGTTAATTGGGATAAGTACTCACAAAAACACTATGATTTTATGTCAACTAAATTATCTGGCACTCACAATCCAAATTAGAAATTCAAGACACATGGCTGGCATCGGAGGAGGGAGGCACTCCTTCCTGCCATGATTAATGATTCGGAGTTTCCTGTATAGATGGGAAGCTAAGAAAAGTGACTCTGTGACTACTATTTGTGGACCTGTTAGTAGGTTCCAGGCACCATGATAAATGAGTGTGTGAGTGTGTGTGCATGCATGCTCGTGCGTGCGCGTGCGCACATGAAAGTGTGCATGTAAGACAACTGGAGTGAGAATAAAGGATTACGATTCCCTTTTTACAGATGAAGAAATTACAGTGGTCCCTGCTTATCCGAGGTTTCAGTTACCCATGGTAAAACATGATCTAAAAATAATAAATATAAAATTCCAGAAATAAATAATTTGCAAGTTCTAAACTGTACACCTTTCCATGAAATCTCCCCCACTCATATGTGTACCATCCCTTCATCCACCATTTCCACTCTGTGCTATATATGTTTACCTGCCATTTGGTCACTTAACAGCCCTCTCATTTATCAGATAGATAGGATGTAGTGGTATCACAGCACTGGCATTCAAGTGGCTCTTATTTTACTTAATACTGGCCCCAAGGCACAAGAGTAGTGGTGCTGGCTATTTGGAAATGCCAAATGGAAGCTATAAAGTGCTTCCTTTAAGTGAAAAGGTGAAAGTTCTCCATTTACTAAGGTGAGAAAAAAAATCATATGCTGAGGTTGCTAAGATATATGGTAAGAACAAATCTTATACCCATGAAATTGTAAAGAAGGAAAAAGAAATGCATGCTAGTTTTGCGGTCACACTTCAAATTGCAAAAGTCATAGCCACAGTGCATAATAAGTGCTTAGTTAAGATGGAAAAAGTCTTGCATTTGTGTATGTACAGGAACAAGTAGTATATGTAGGGTTTGGTACCATCCATGGATAAGAACATAAAATGAATAAAACTTGGGTGGAGCACAATTTTTAAGGTTATATGATGAGTAGTTGGAGGAGCAAGGGGCTAGATCTCATTCTGTCAAAATCCTATGCCCTAGAGCAACCGCGGAATTATTTTCAGTTTGTTTATTTTTTACTTGGAACACTGAACGAAAGGGATTTCAAGAACCTGATATTCTTAGAATCTTTTATGGTGATCAAATCATTTCAGGAAGATTCAGAAAGAACCAGAAGGCCCTTTACAGGAGGGCTTCTCAAATTTTACTGTGCAAACAAATCACCTGGGGATTTTGTACAAATGTAGAATCTGAATCTGTCGGTCTGGGGAGGGGCTTTCTCTTCTGAATTCCTCACTTAAGTTCAGGTCTTAATTTCCTCATATGAAAATTTCTCCCAGATGGCAATGAAAAGGCCTTTCCTCATGGGGTGGTTATGAAAATTAAATGAAATAATGCATAAAAGGCCCTTAGTATATAATGCCTGACAGCACAGAAGGGCTCCATAAGTGGTAGCTATTTTTATTTTTTAATAAAGCAAGTTGTTTTACCAAATCAAAGGGACCAGAGGGTTTTTCTTCTAAGGTTGTTCATAGCGGCTACTGCATACACAATGGTAGATTATTATTGGTCTATGGGGTTGGCTTTTGGGCTGCACCTCCCCGTGATTCCAGCTTTGAGAAGGTGTTGAAGAAAGCAAAGGCAGAAACTTAGGGCATGAAGGGGATTTAAAAATTATCTGATCTAGTCCACACCCTTCCTTACACAGATCAAGAAACAGAGGGCCTGTGAGAGTGTTCCATAGCCCCTTCTGGTCAGCCAGCAAGTCAGTGGCCATGAAACACACAACCCAAGTCTTCCCAGGTTCAAATTTATGCTTTGCCCATATTAGTATTACAACTGATGAAGTTGCTACAAATATCATGTCAGATCTCCCAGACCTGCCCTCTTCTTTTTCCCTTATTGTTCTGTAATTCCTCATTTTGAAAAAAAAAATAAAATAAATAGAAAATCCCAAGTCTTGAGGTCTCACTTGATTTCATGTACACTAAGATACAAGGCATAAATCAACATGGTCAGTTAAAAATAAGCCTCCTATGTGGCTCTAGCATTTTCCATTTAGCTTTTTTTTTTCTTTCTTTTTCTATTCTTCTCCACCCTAAGCATAGAGTGATGCCAACCTTAATTATGCTGGAACAGATAGGTATTGGAATTGAGGACACTGTACATGGTGTGAGCTCTCTCCAGGCTTCCTGTCTCCACATCAGTGAGGTGATTAGCATCACTATAAATAACAATAGCAGGTTTCATGACTGGTTTGATTTTATTCATTCGTGTGCTCATTCATTCATTCAGCAAAACATGAATATTTACTTTGTGCCAAGTTCAATGCTGAACACTGGGGAGAGAGAATTGAGTATGATTTTCTTCAAGAGCTTCACAGTCTAGTACAGGGAGAAACATTTCCTAGACTGAGGGATGAGGTCTGGGATGGGGAAGCCCAGGAGCCTAGGAGTAGCTTGGAGGGATGGTCACAGTGCCCAGAGGGGTGGCTTATGAAGGGTCACAAATTCTTTTCTTATTCTGGCAGCATGAATACCAGAACTGAAATCATACAGAGCTAATTTGGATGCTAAAAGAAATCTCTAGAGAGAGACTGTGCAGAATATTTGGAAGAGATTTTAAGCCTGGGTTCTAGTCTTGGTTTTATCATCCATTATGTAACTGTCCTGAGACAAGGTAATTTCACTTTCTGCAGCCTGATTTTCTAAGTTTGAAAATCAAAAATTTTTTTTTTCTAGATTGTGTCTAAACCCCTTTATATCACTGCAATGTATAGCTCACTAAAACATGTCTGTCTTGAGCTCAGGATCACACCTCACTCTGTCTGCATTCCAGGGCCTAACACAAGTCTCAGCACTGAATAATCTGTGTTTGTGGAGTAGAAGAGAATTTTAAATTAGATCACTTTGGTTGAGGCAATAAGTTAAAAAGACGAGTTCTTTTCAAATGATGCTCTTAGCTGGGATTTTAAAAGCTTGTCTTTAGCAGTAGACACTATGACTTTTGGAAGCCTATAAAATTTTGTACTAAAGGAACAGGAACATAGAAAATTTTCAATAAATGTTACCGTTGGCAGGATGATGGTAACAGTGGAAGCCACAGAATAATCTGATGCCAAACATCTACCACGGAAGGTCTAAAATAATAATTGATGTGTTCACTTGGAGACTGCAGCCCCAAGACTTTCAGGAGAATAATGAGTTTAATGAGAAGAAAGGCATTCAGTGAACATTTCATATTTGAGTGCAAAAATAGGAAAATGCCAGAAGAAGCAAAGGCTTTCATCCCAGCAAGACAAAAAGAGCCTTAAGAGGGTGAGACTGAAATGGGACAGTGTCAGACAGCAATCAGAGTCGGGAAGAGCCTCAGAACAGAGCTCCTGGCCATATACTCACAGGGCTGCAGGCTGCCAGGTAACTTGGATGCTTACTTAAGGTACTTCCTGCTCTGGGTCTGATAAAGCATAGATGTCAGCTTCCAACCACCCAAATTAGTCTTTCTTTGTGGACTAGAGGTTCTTGTTTTTGTGAGCAGTAAGTTGACAAAATTGCCATAATTGGGGAGGAAAGAAAGAATTATTGTCATTGTTGTAGTCATTGTCATTATTGTTGTCGTGTTAGTTTCCAGGACTGTTCAAAATACCTGTGATAAACAACTGAAAGGAGAAAACATCTATTTGGGCTCATGGTTTCAGAGGTTTCAGCTCATGGTTGCATGGCACAGTTGCTTTGGGCCTGTGGTCCCACAGTACACCATGGGGGAGTGTGAAGGCCTGTTCACCATGGGAAACAAAGAGAGGAGGAAGAACCAGCTGAGGATACCCTTTCCAGGGCATGCCTCCAGTGACCTAACTTCCTTCCACTTGCCCCACCCTCCAAAGGCTCTACCACCTTCCAATAGCACCAAAGGCTGGGGACCAAACCTTCAAAATGCAGGTCTTTGGGGGACATTCATGATCCAAACTATAGCAATCATTTTTAAAAGTTGTTTCCCAAAGAATGAGAATGTAAAATGGGCAATGGTCAGTGAGGTTTGAGAATTTACTACATATAGATGCTTAATTATTTGTCAGAATGACGTAGGAAGTTATTCTTTTTCTTTTTTTGGGGGGGAGGGGTACTGGGAATTGAACTCAGGGGCACTTGACCACTGAGCCACATCCCCAGCCTTGTTTTGTATTTTATTTAGAGACAGGGTCTCACTGAGTGGCTTAGTGAATCACTTTTGATGAGGCTAGCTTTGAACTCGTGATCCTCTTGCCTCAGTTTCCCCAGCTGCTGGGATTACAGGCATGTGCCATTGCATCTGGCAGGAAGTAGTCTTAAAGTCCTCTGTAATTCTGAATAGTCTTCTGTAAAATAATTTAACCAAAAAAAAAAAAAAAAGTTGTTTTAGGAGGCAATGGGATTGTTCATGTAGAGCTGGCCCATGAAAAGTGCTCCACCAACTGCCTCTTTCCAACCAGGTCAGCTTTTCCTTGGAGGATTGCATCTGCACAAGACACTGCAGAAAGTACAAACAGGGTTAAAAAAACCACAACAGGACCAGGTGAGCAATGTGGTGGGGAGGATGGAGAAACTAAAAACACTGGACTGAGATGGGGATGGTTAGACAGCAGAGACTCCCAGAGAACTAAGGAGTCAGAACTGCCAATTTGTACAGATCTGAAAGTCTTCAAGCCATGACCAGTAGTTCAGAACCTCAGAGAGATGTATGGGTCTAAGGCTCTGGGCACTACTTCAGCTGCTCCCACCAGCGCTTTAAGTGCTGTGCATTTACAGTGAACTTGCTGTATGCAGGTCACTGATATACATTATTTCACTTCATCTTCACAATAACACCTTGAGGTAGGTACTATTATAATTGCTCTTTTACAGATGAGAAAACTAAAATGCAGAACATTTATGTAATGCTTCAAGTCACTGGTAAATATAGTAAGGGGCAGAGACAGGACTCACACCCTGTCTGAACAGCTTTGACTCTGACCACTATGCTAGTCTCCATGGCAGCAAGCTTTGGAACTTAGGTGAGTTGGGATGTGTGGAGGAGACAGGGTGAGGCTGACTGCTATCAAGTTGTCACTGTGTGTACCACAAGGTGTTATATAATTTCCTATGAAGTCAAGGATATTGCACTTCACAATTTCAGAGGGCACAGGAACCTCACAGTTATCAGATATTCATATAAAAATTTTTTTTTTCTGGTAGGTGATAGAAGGGGTACCATCTTCATTTGTACCAGTTTGCCATATTGGCCAGTTGAGGACCTTTTATTTTTCCCAGCATTAGGCATTTGTTCTTAGAATAACCCATGAATACATGTTCTATCTAGAAGTCCTGTTTTCAGGAAGCTGTACTGTACTATGATGCTTTCTGTGCTCCATACACAGCAAATTGGCCATAGAGGACTGGCTGGCTCAATGACAGCCATAGGCTGGAAACCTGTAATGATAATGACATCCTACACTGTATATTGACTAAATCACTCCCACTCCCACTTTTGGTAGAGAAGAAAAGTAGGGGAGAGAGAGAGTTTTATTATTTATGGTGGCATATTCAATTAGATCAGAGATATAAATGGGCCAGTCATCAATATGGTGACGTTGGCGGCCTTTTATGGGCCAGGCAAAAGGACAAGCTTAGATGGTTCTGAGAACGTTCTCTCCCTCTTTGCATTGAATGTCTTGGGAATCATGCTGTTCCTGAAATTCGTGTCTTTTGATGTTTGTTCTCTGTTCTTTTCTGTTTCCTCCCATTTTTAGCCTATGCCTTAGCCTGGAGAGCTCAAAGTCATCCTTGTGTTTCACTCATAATACAACCCAGCTTTCCAGAGCTACAACAGGCCACACAGAGTTTGAGACAAATGCTTACACGAATAAGGTTTCTCTGCCTGACTGTTCCTTTCTACTTAGATCTCTACTGAACATTCTGAGGAAGACAGAGAATTTGATGTCTTGAGACTCTGATATCCAGACAAATTGAAATACAGACAAATATCCAGACAAATACATCTCAGCCTCATTTCACTAAAGAGAAACTGAGGCACCGGTGTGCTGGTTTACTTGTCAAAGTCACACTTGAAATTGGAATGCTTGGCTCCTGGCCCTGCTGCTTCTTGGCAGCACCCTGCGACCTGCCCAGCTAAATTGGCTTGTGCTTCTGATCTTATCCCTCAACAGGCTTTAAGGAGAAAACAAATCTATGCCTTCTTTTTGCCTAGAGTAGAAGATCCATTTCTACTAAGACTATCACTGTGTTGGTGCTAATGGGTCAATTTTTCCTTGTTGCCATAGATTTTTCTGCTATCATCAGTGTGGTACTGAACACCTCTTTCAGCTGGGTAAGCAACCTCAAGAGGAGCCCATGATATCTTGAGTGGGCTCTTACCTGCTTCTAAATGGTGTCAAGGCAGTACTGCTTGTTACTAACTGTTGTCATAAGAATAGTAATATTGATATAACTAATGTCAATTCTTTTCAGTTGATGATCATCTTCATATGTATCATTACCACATTGATTAATTCATTTGGGTGTCCAGCGAACATTTATTTTAGGTTAAGTCTTGTGCCAGGCACTAAGAATACAGGTATAATGAAATAGAGACACATTATTTTCTTAGCAGCAGACAAACAATTTTGCTAGAGAGAGACCCAATAACATGGGTTATTCTTTGGTTACTCTACTTATGACAAAAAGGTCCTAGAGAGATTGGATATCTTATCCCTAAGATTTCTGAGAAGTTGGTGGAGCAATTCTTCATGACACAAACATGATATATCTCTGAGTAAAGGGGAGACGGCAAGAGGAGAAGAATGGAAAAGCTGGGGAGGAAGAGCCAGGGGCCGTGCTCTGCAGGCCTGCCTGAGGTTTCTCCCCAGGACTCTGCAGATCTGTAACAAGACTGCTCAAGTCTCATATTGACTGGAGTGGATGAGCTTGATTTGTGGAAACCCAAGAAGAGGGTTGACGAGCAGCCAAGAAGGAGTAGCACTGGTTGTAGAGAAGCTGGGCTGGGAAGAAGGAAGGCTTCCCTACCCTGTGCTTTCAAAGAATATGAAAGCCCAAACCAGGCCCTCAGAAGCTCATGGCCCAGGAATTTGACAGATGATAAAACTGGGGAAGGGCTCTAGAATATAGGGGAGCATGGTAAGCAGCAAGTACCCCAAGGAATGGCCATTTACCTCTGCCTAGAGATCACACAGAAGGAGGTGAGAGGCCACCTATAATAAAAGTGAACAGAAAGTCTCTGGACAGACGTCAGGAGGGCATTCTAAGAACAAATGGCCTGTGTAGAATTGGTTAGCTGTGAAAATTCAGAGACACATTGAGTATTTGCTGTGTCTGGGAAGTCAAGTACAAGGAAGTACAAAGAGAAACTGGCCGGTGAGGGAGATGGGCCCTCCCTGGGTTGGGGGGAACTTATGGTAGAGCAATGGGTCACTGCCAAGAGTTTTGAAACTTGTAGCAAGATGTTTTTATTCTGAGAATAGGGACAAGCCTGTGTTTTGTACTGAAGAAACTCAGTCCAGGTGAAGCAATGAAGCTTCTAGGCAGAATGGACCAACTGCCTGAGGGAAGTGGGCAGAAATCATGCCACCCCTATCACTGGGTCTACTAAGGACACCCATACTGGAATAGGTGGCCTTGTGGGCAGACACTGTAAAAAGCCATTAGGACCTGCTCTTGGCTTGGTGCAGGTGTGTTACTTACTTGATACCAAGCAGGCAGATTGAGAATGCTCTGTTTGACCACAGAGATATTATGAAGCACATGCTCTCTCTGAGTGTGAGCTCTCTGCTTGAGTCAGGGAGATCATCTAGAATGTTCTTTCTCTACTTAAGGTAACATGGAATGTGGACATCACCTCTGGTGACCTTCAGCATCTATTATCAGGTTTGGACATTTACTTGGCAATGTATTATGTGCCAGTCTTGGTGACAGATACTTTCATATTGGTTAGTTCCTTTACTCCTCTCAACAAGCCTGAATGGCTATTGGTACTTCCCTGTGTTGTTATCTCTGCACTGATAGGTTTAGAATCCAGAGGTCACATGACTAGGTTCAAAATGGATGAGAAAAACAGGATTCAATCTCAGAAAAACCAAATGCTTCATATTCCTTTATTAACACTAAATCAAGCTTCATGGCAATGTTGTTCGGAGTCTAAAAAAAAAAAAAAAAAAAAAAAAAAAAAAAAAAAAAAAAAAAAATGCCACAGTCTAAACCTAAAGAAGTTCACTTTCTGGAGGGAAGACAGCTTTACAAATAGCTACTTGCAATGCAGCATTGTGACCCTTACAATTCCAGGAGGCAGGTGCCATTATTACCCACATTTTACAAATAAGGATACTGAGACACAGAGAGGTTAAATCATTGTCCCTGAGTCACACAGCTTGAAAGTGGAAAGCAAGGACACAGAGGCCAATCCTTAACCTCAGCACTGTACCATGCTCTGACCTAGAATTGGTGACATCATTACTCCCTACTCCATGACCTGTAACTCTGAGATAATGATTCTCAGTTGGGGGTGATTTTTCCTCCCAGTGACAGGTAACAATATATGGAGACATTTAACAGTCATGACTAGGTGAAGGGGGTACTATTGGAATTTAGTGAGTAAAGATCAGGTGTGATGCTAAACATGCTATTATGCAGAGAACAGCTGCCACAACAAAGAATTAGCCACCCCAAATGCCTACAGCACAGATGCTGAGAAACTCTGCTCCCCTAGAGCACCTGGGAGGCTGCTCTAGGCATGGCCTCCCGTCTGTCTTGCTGTGTGGTGAGCTTGCCTGTGCCTACCACAGAGCTGAGCATGCAGTGAGGATCTATAAATGTCTTTGGAATAAAGAAATAAATGAAGGAATAAAGAAACATACAATCAGGATTGGCAATATCATGTAATCCTGGCCATTATTCATTAAATCATATAGCTTTGATTTTAAAAAACAATCTGCAAAAAATGAGCTGGAAATCACTGTTCCCAAGATCATTTTCAGTGGGAGAGGCAGCAGAGAAGCCCACAAAACTATGGGCCAGTGCAAAAAAGTGAGGCACAAAGAGAGTCATCTGGGGGCAAGGAAGTTCCAGTCTCTGGCGTCAGTGAGCAGTGTTCCTTGGCAAATAAGGCAATGGCTTAAGAGCTACTGGGCACACTTGGATTTTCATTTTTGATTTTTTAAATATTTGAACTCAATTAATATTTGGAACAGGGTGAGATGTTTGATGACACTAAGAAGCATCTCCCTCCCCACTTTCCTATGCTGCCATCCAAGGCTGGTTTCCCTACATCCTCTTATTGTGGATATTCAAGATTGGTACTGGAGCAAACAGACAAAACATACCAAGTGAAAACTGATTGATTAAAGACCTAGAAAAATTACAATGTTATTTATTGCTCAATTACAGTAATTATTTCATCTGTGTTTGTGGTACAATTATCTTCCCTTTCTCTGCATGGTTTCTGGCTCCTCCTCTAACTACCCACTCTACTCGTGTGTTGGTGTTGTTCTTTGTCACTGCATATCCTTTGGGAGAAAGAGATGAGATATTAAATTGCAAAAAAGTGCTAACCCACAGAACATTAAGACTGAATTAAGTGCCTCAGTGACCGATTTCATTTCACATGTGAGTGAATTGAGCCTTGAGGGGCAAAAATGACTTATCCAGAAGGACCGAGACCCAGGGTGGGAACTTGGATTTCAGAATGCAACTCACTTTGAGACTCCATGGCAACCTAATATTTATGAAGTATGCATTTTACTTTTGCATACAGCAAGTGCCTAATAAACAGACATTTGTGAAAGATACCAGGAAATCTATATCCTTATTAAATACAGAATGATCCTTTTAAAGATCTGAATCTCTAGTGGTTACATGTTGTCTGGCTCCCTTCAAGACACAGGAATGTTAAGGGAAGAAATGCAGATGAGAAAAGCTTTCTTTCTTTCTCCTATTCAGAATCAATTTTCATGTCTATATTTAGAGAAATGACAGGTGGCACATGGCAGTTCCCTCTGGATTTCTTTTCCTAACGAAGCAGAATGACACAAGAGAAGAAAGTAGGGCTCTGGGATGAGGCCTGAGGTTTCATCCTGGCTCTGACTATACCTGATCTTGGGAAAGTTATCCAAACTTGGTGCCTCAATTTTCCTCTGGAAGTATGCCCTTGCTTATAGCTGCCCTATGTGGTTGTTTTTAGGAGTGAATGTGAATGTGCGTAGCACAGTCCATGCCAGAGTGCACAGAAGTGGTTCAGTGCATAGCAGTTATAAAAGCCTTTTGGAGCCAAGTGCAGTGGTACATGCCTGTAATTCCAGTGACTCAGCAGGCTGAGGCAGGAGGATCGCCAGTTCAAACCCAGCCTCAGCTAAAGTGAGGTGTTAAGCCACTCAGTGAGACCCTGTCTCTAAATAAAACACAAAATAGGGCTGGGGATGTGGCTCAATGGTTGAATAGCCCTGAGTTCAATCACTGGTATACCTCCCCCAAAAAGAAAAGGCTTTAAGTGGATCTGACAAGAAAGTGACATATAGATTGTGCTTTTTTTGTCTCTGGAGGACAATCGGTAAATTTGATTTCCAACAAATTCAGCAGAGAAAGAAGGGTAAATACTGGTTATTCAAAGAATTTGAGATTCATATTGAAAATGTATCTTGCTTTGGGAACCCTAATGTTAATATAAATGAAATAATGATCTTGTTACATCAACTTCTGCTGGTTTGGTGGTCAGCTTTGCAAGAATTTATTTAATCCTCCCAACAATCCCATGAAGTTGCTGCTCGCACTCTTGTTTCATAGCTAAACTACAGCTCAGCCAGCCAAGGGACACCGCTCAGTCACAGAGGAGGGTCAACAGGAGCTGCAGGTGGAATTTAGCGTTTCTGATGATTCTACTCCAAAGTGCAGGGTCAGGTGATCCTGATATGCCAAGCCCAATGCCATCCTCTCACCCATCCCACCAGCTGCCTCATGAGAGTGGAAACTGCACAAATAAGTGGTGACTTCTTTTCTCAACAAAAATTACATTCTTCTTCTGTTGCCCAAGGTGAGGGACTTACATTGGCAATAGGGGAGGGGGAAAGCAGGCTTGGAAGGAGCAGTTACTCCAGCGCCCTACCCCTGCATGCGGCCACACACAGTGCACTTCTCTGGGCTCAAGTGATGGTTTGAGATTTTTCACTTTGAATGGAAATGAGGCAACAGAGGGGCTTGGTACCTCAATCTAAATATCACTTACGTTCCCACCTCTCCTTTGTTATTAGTTGGGGCTCCTTTCATTATTACACATATAATTCATATGAATGAATATGTGCACATATATATATGTATATAGCTATACACACATGCACATATGTGTGTGTAAATATATATATGTATACATATATGCCTTTTTTGAGTATTGTTATAAGTGATCAATACTAAAATTTTCTACATAAATATGAGAAACAGAAAGAAATTAGTCATCAATTCTTTCTTTCAAACATGGATGAAGTTTTTCTTATAATGAAATAGGAAAGGAGCTAATATGTATTGTCTTTGGTAGCTATTAAAGCTACTAAGATATTAAATCTGTGATATATTAATTAATCTCTAAAATAGTAGTGGAAGCTAGATAATATCCCCATTTTTATAGGTGTGGAAACTGAGGTGCCAAGAGAATTTATGACTTTATCAAGGTGACACATTAATAAATGGCAAGGGTGGGACTTAGCCCTTACTCCAGCACCTGCTGTCTTAACCCCCACTGTGACTCAGGTTACTGAGAACATTGGCTCTGAGGTTGACGTCTGAGTTCAAATTGCCTCCCACTCTTAACAGCTGTGGGAACTTAAGCAAGTTATTTAATTTCTTTTAGCCTCAGTTTCTTTAGCAGTTAATTGAGGACAGAATCTGTTGCCTTAAAATAATTTCATAATAGGTACAGGTTAAAAAAAAAAAAGATTAGCAGAGTATAAAATATATCAGCAATATTTTGGAGGAGAGGGGAGTATAGCTTTGTAGTTAATAATGCTATACTTGGATTGGGAGAATCTGTCTATGCCTGGTGAGTCACCAGGCAGGATAGATGGGATGGCATGGAAGCAAAACACCCAGATGCGTTCCCACTGCATCAGATGTTCTTTGGTGCTAGCAAAGGAGGGGGAAGACCCTGGAAATGTAAAACATGCAGCAGCAAATTATAACAGCCCCCAACACAGGCAGGGCAGTGTGGCATATGGATCAAAGTGAATGCATCTGCAAGCGAGCACGTGGGGAAATCAGGCCTATCATCCTGGCCATTGTGATTCTGCTGCTGCGTGTGCACTGACTGCTCTTAATTGCCATGTGCTGTTCTTTTCATACTCTGGAAATGGACTGAATGGACCACAAAATGTATTTCAAAAGACAGGCAATCTGTAGTGAGAATAGAAACCTCCTTTATCTTTGTATAAAGAGGCCCGCATTTCACAAACATGGTAAGAGCAGGATGATGACTCTCCTAGGGTGGAATGCTGATTAGAAAATGAACATGATTTTTTTGGGGGGGGGAGGGCATTGGGAAGATGAAAGAAAAAGTGAGCAGGAATATTCAGAAGGAATATTCAGCTTGGTTGATTCTGTTTCTTCACCAAATACTGACAGGGGTTCCCACACTTGTGGAAAACACTAGCTCTTTGTCTGGGTTTCTTTTTGAAGGGAGACCAAGGAGATCATGTGCTGGATATTTTGTCAAGTGTTGGCAGTATGCTTCAGGACAACACTCTCTCTGAGGGCGTGCTGTGTTCTATGAGATATTTACAATGAGAGGGTTTATGGCCCCAAAGTTTGGAAAAAAAATATACTCTCCCAGTGAAAGATTCAATGCCAAAGCCAATTCCTTTAGATCTTTAAAAGGTTCTGCAACAAAGAAACAAGATATTGTTCCTTAGTTTATTGATTCATTACAATTTTCTGCTTACTAAATATATTTGGTCCAAGCACATTTTAAAATTTTAACAACAAATACACTGCAGGCAATGTTGGTATATATGATATGCATTACAGTCCCAGGAATCAGGACCCTTGAAATTTGGTCCTGGTTTTGATACTAATTTGCCATGTGATTCTGAGGAATAGATTATTTGCCTTAGTTTACTCACCCAGCAAATGAGGACAGTCTATTAAGCATGACTTATCATAAAGAGCTGCTCTGAAGTCAGAATGCTATCAGTGATAACATTATAACTTTTAATTTTTAGAAATAATGCATTAATTGCTGTGGTGAATGTGTGGTTCCCCCAAAAATTCATATGTTGAAACCTAATCTAGTTAAGCACTGAATATGTTGGTGCCATGATCTTGAACTTGTTAGCCTTTGACTGCAAGCAGTACATTTCTGCTGTTCAAATATTGTCCAGTATAAGATATTTTGTTAGAGCAGCCCCAATGGACTAAGACAATAATGTAACAGGTAACTGTATTTCCCTGTGTTTATAAGGCTCATAAGAAAACCTTTATTTCACTTTCATGCAAGACAGCAAAACAGAACCTAGCTAGTCATGGCTGAACAATGGTGTTAATACATTATTCCTTTACACTTATCTTGGCAATATCTATAAAATATAGCCAATTATTAATTAATTACATAAAATAAAATACAAAATAGCCAAGTTTAAGCATAGTAGATTCACAAAAAAATAGTTGATTCATTTTGCCCTGCAGTGATTTTAAAAGATTAAGTATTAAAACTGTATTGATAATGAGTTTATCTGAAATTATACCCTGACATTCTATTAATTCACAGCAATAAAATAACAGTATTAATAGTATCATTATTATTATTTTGTATTTTCTACCTGGTGAGGCCTCTTCTTAGGGCTTTCTATGTTGTTAATAATTTCATCTGTTGGAGAAATTAAACAAACAACACATGGAATTAGGTAAAGAGAAAGACAAGACCTAGAATCCAGGCCTTTGACTCTTAAGCCCATGATCTTCAAACAATCATACAACTCTGCCTTGCTATACTTAGAAAAGAAATGACAATTTATTTCTCAACTTGAACATAACTCTATCCTTCATTTGGTAGTGTGGGACCTTGACCAGAATGTTGGCTATCCCCGAGGCAGGAAGCCATGCAGAGTACCTGGTCTCCTTCCCGAATATTTATGATTCAGGGAGAAGTGACTGCTAGCAGTTCTAAGCCTTCCCCATAAATCCTCATGCAGAGGCTGTTCTGGCCACAGACAGTTGCAGATTGGATTGGACGAGGAAAAACTGAGCTTGGGAAAGGTTCTTTGAAACTGCATAATCAGATTATGATAATTTCATCAAAACCCATTTCAAAAAGCCAACATTTATCATTAGTTTGTGTACCTCCTAATTATTTCATGAGAGTTATTCCGTGCTAGAATGATAAAAACTCTAGCTTCAGAGAGCTTTTCCATGCAGTGTGTACACAGCCAATATATGCTTGCTATTGGCATGTGGGTCACATTTGCATTCAGGGACAGTTTTCTGAAAATGTCAAAGGAGGTGACATATTTTAAAAGATTGATACTGATAATGAACGTTAATTTCTCTTAGCCACTTTCTTACAGCTTAAAAAAAAAAAAAAGGTCCTAAAATAGTGAGTCCTTGCCAAGAGCAAAAAATTAAAAAAAAAAAAAAAAAAATTACTCAAGCTGCACAAAGTTAAAAATAATTTCCTTGGGAGGATTCCACATACCAGACTCCCTGAAGACTAAATTATTGAGAGAAGTACCTGTTGGCCTCTGCATCCTCCAATGATCAAATCCCGTTTTCCCTGTGGATCTTCTACCTGATGGAAGCGCCACCTTCATCCACTGTCTCCATCCACAATTGTTAAAGTGATCTTGGACAATCAACTTCCCCAGCCAGCGAAAGCTAGTCAATCACTGGCTTCTCTAGTAGATGCTTTTCAAATCCCTCTGCTTAGCTCCCTTACAACCACCATATCAGTTGAGGTTCCATCCTGTTTCCTCCAAACTAACACCATGTTTTTCACATTTTTAAGTAGCTTAAAAAAAAAAAAAAAAAAACTTGAAAGCAATACTTCATGACGTGTGAGAATATATGAAATTCAAATTTCATTGTGTATAAATAAAATGTTATTGGAACACTGCCAGGCTCATTCATTTGTGCATTGTCTATGACTGATTTTGTGCTGAGAAGAGTTGAATAGTTGTGATAGAGAACATGTGGCCTGCTAAGTCTAAAAATATTTACTCTCTGGGACTTGACAGATGATGTTTGAGGATTCTTCGTCTCTAGAACCATTGCTGCAGCCTCCTGACTGTTCTCCCTCCCCCTAGTCCTAAACCTTCCAGGACCTTCACAACACTATACTCATAGTGATCTAACCAACCTTCAGCTCTGATATTGCTGATCCTGTGTTTAAGTTCCTCCCACTGGGGCTGGGGATATAGGTCAGTGTAGAATATTTGCCTAGCATGCATGAGGTCCTGGGTTCAATCTCCAGTGCCACAAAAATTAAATCAATCAATAAATTGCCGTGACTGCTGCGTTACTTTTTAATGGGGCCAAGGTGTAAAGCTACCCCCCCTTTTTGGGCCCAAAAAGGGGGCTCCTTCTGCCAGCAGAAAGAGTTAAAGTAGCTTACCTGGCGAAGATAGGCTTAACGAGCAAAAGTTGCCGAGTGTCTTACCCCCGCCTGATTGACGGACACCACGCCACACCCGGGGAGTTTTGGTAGAAAGCAATGCCAAAAACTCGGTTTATTGAGGAAGTTGGACGGTCTTATATAGGACATGGGCCAATCAACAGAAAGATCATAGGGACACATAAGGATCATGGGCGGATGCCATTGGCGGAGCCACTGGCCCATCTTTGGGGTGGTTTCAGTTCTCACAGCCATGCCCCCTGCTTAGCCTAGGTCCTGTAACAGGGCGTGGTAATGTGGCAAGCAGCCAGAAAGCAGTGTAAGGTCCCAACAATAAATGAATGAATACTTTCAATGACTTTCTAGTTCAGATTGCAAAAAGACTTAAGTTTCAAGGCACTTCATGTTTTTGTGTCTCCTGGTACTCTGTCTCATTTAACACACTCCCTGCCTCCCTTTGATATTCTAGGATTTCCAGATGCACCCTTTCCTCTTTCCTATTTTGTTTAGACAACCTCCATTCTGTTACCCATTTCCTTCAAATTCACCTGACTGATGCCTACTTATCATTAAGACTTAGGTTGCCAGGTGCAGTGGTCCATACCTGTAATCCCAGTGACTTTAGAGGCTGAGGCAGGGAGATCACAAATTCAAGGCCAGCCTCAGCAACTTAGCAAGACCCTGTCTCTAAAGGAATAAAAAGTGCTGGGAATGTAGATCAGTAAAAGAGCATCCCTGGTTCAATACGCAGTACCCAAGGGGGAGCAGGTGAGAGCTCTGCAGCTTTCCAGGAAGCCTTCCCTGGCCCCACTTATCTGGGTGCCTCATCCTTAGTCAGTGCTTCCCTCCCTTTTCTTTCACCAACAACACACACCCTAGCATGGAATTTCAGATGATTCAGTGAATACTGATTGACTAAACAATGTTCTTTTTCATTGATAAATTTCTCCTCATATGTCAAGACTTCATTCAATGGTCTTATTCATTAATAATATGATCATTCTTTGATTTTCTACATTGACCCATCCAAGAAATAGTCATATTTGCCTCTGGGAATGGCTTATAAGGAATGTGGAAGAGTTTATAAGTAATGCAATTTCACCAATAAAATAGTCTGCACATAGAGCTATTTTCTGTGTTTCAGTAAACATTACATTTGTTCTAAATTTTAATCATACCAGTTCTTTCCTCTGAAAAAACCACTTCTATTAAACTAATTAGATAAAAGTTCTGTGCCAAGAATAAAATTGATTCCCAATTTTATGATATTAATCGGCTAATAAAATTCAGTTTTTCTCTGGTACAGAGGCTGAGAAATTTTAAAGAAAACTAGGCCCCATAAGTCAAGTAATAGACTAAAATTATCTTTGGGGTAATTAGTTCTAGTGTTAAAGTTCTATGATACCAAAATAAATATTGTGTCTTTCTTTTCTCCCCCCAACTCTCTGTCTTTTTTGCTTCCTTTTGTTCCCTCCCGCGCAGACTCATTTTTGTTTGACAGTTTAAATGGGTTCTTTACAGCCTCATACTCTGTTATAATATATTTTTGCCAAAATCTCAAGTTGCAGTAATATTCACAATAAATCAGTCAGATGGCTGTTTTACTAGGAAACTAGGGGCAACAGAGAAATGACCAGTTTAGCATGGAGTAGCAGCTTTTGCCCAGTTATACTACAGTGTAGTCCACTACAGTGTAGTACTTTGTAAGTTAAATGTCTGAGTGCCTGGCAACTTGATCTAGTCCTGGCAAAAATGGCTTATTTGCTTTCTAATTTTCATGTTAGAAATGTTCAAGAAATCCAAATCAACTTCTGGGGACCCATCACTTCTCTACCTCAATTATGGAATGGTTTGGGGCTCCCTGGACCGTGAGTATTCCCTGCTTTCATCATGCTTCTGAGGACTTGTAGTAGGTAAATAATCCTAAATAAGAACACAGATATATGCAAAAGATGTTCACACCAGCTTTACCTATGCTAATGAAACTTTGGAGACCACTTAAATGGTTAGGTATCTATTTACAGCAATATTTTGCAGCCACTAATCATTATATTTACTATATGATTATATAAAAATGTTTATGATATGAGATAAAGGAGCTGATGTCTGAGCTAAATAATGATGTATGATAGTGTGAAAACACTTGGCAAAATTCACATGTTCCTTTATTCGGTTGGTTGGCTGGTGGTTACCATTTTTGTTTTATTGTTCAAATTTTCTGTGATAATGCTGTGTTACTCTTATGATTGAAAATTTTAAGGCATGTTTTAATGTGCCATGGGTTTTGAGTCTCCCAGAGTTTTTTTGAGTAGTACATTTAGGATGAATAGAAGAAAATAATAGAAATAGGGTAGAAATTAAAGGGGAACAAAATGGTATTTGGGAAGGAAAACTCACATGACTATAACCAAATTACATGGAGATGAGTTACAGAGAAACCATTTACATAGAACCCAAAGATTGGAATGGACTTAAATGTCACTGACACCCATCTCCCCATCTCAACTTAGTCAAGTTCTGTTTTTGGTGTTCAGAAGCAAAGCCGTGGCAGTGGTACAAGTCAGTACAATAGTGACCTTTTGGCAGGGGACTCACAGTGAATAAAGCCCCAGGGAGGTTTCAGTTCCTACATGTTCTATATCCTTTTTTTCTCTTTTAATATTTTTTATTTTTTCTCACAATTAATCTGATTTTTTTTACACAAATGGAGTACAACTGTTCATTTCACTGGTTGTACATGATATAGACTCATACCATTCCTACAATCATTCCCATACACAGGATAATAATGTCCATGTCATTCCACCATGCCCCTCATACCCTCTCTCCTCCCTTCCCTGTCCTCTGCTCAATCCAAAATTCCTCATTCTTCCCTTGCATTTCCCATTAGGGATCAGCATCCACTTATCAGAGAAAACATTTGGCCTTTGGTTTTTTGGGATTGCCTTACTTCACTTATCCTGATATTCTCCAACTCTGTCCATTTACCCCTGAATGCCATAATTTAATTCTTCTTTAAGGCTGAGTAATATTCCATTGTACATATATACCACAGTTTCTTTATCCATTCATCTACTAAAGGGCATCTAGGTTGGTTCCACAATTTAGCTACTGTGAATTGTGCTGCTATAAACATTGATGTGGCTGTGTCTCTATAGTCTGAGGGTTTTAAGTTCTTGGGGTATAAACTGAGGAGTGGGATAGCTGGGTCAAATGGTGGTTCCATTTCCAGTTTTCCAAGAAATCTCCATACTGCTTTCCAAAGTGGTTGCACCATTTTGCAGTCCCACCAGCAATTAAGCAGTGTACACTTTTCCCCACATCCTCGCCAGTACTTATTGTTGCTTGAATTCTTGATAATTGCCATTCTGACTGGAGTGAGATGAAATCTTAGAGTAGTTTTGATTTGCGTTTCTCTAATTGCTAGAGATGTTGAACATTTTTTCATATATTTGTTGATCAATTGTATATCTTCTGTGAAGTATCTGCTCATTTCCTTAGCCCATTTATTGATCAGATTATTTGTCTTTTTGGTGTTAAGTTTTAAATTTTTTTTTTGTAGTTCTTTAAGCATGTTCTATATCTTGATTTGTATGATGGCTATTTTGTACATTCATTGATCTGCAGACTTATGATTTGTAGATTTTTGTGCATATATGTAATATTTCAGTGAAATTTATTTAAAATAATTTTTCAACATAGTATGAAACTTGTTCAGAGAAAAGACTGATTCAAAATTGGACTTGTAAGCAAATTAGATGCTCACACTATATTAAGAGCATCATTAGAGAAGTGTTTCAGTATATGAATCTTAAACTATATAATTTAATAATTTTTATTATTAATGTGTGATATATGTGATATATCATGATAATTTGTATAAAGGAAATAACTTAAATATTAGAGGCCTCCTTATTTCTAGCTTAAAAATCTCTCCCAGGAATATACCAGAAATCATAATCATGGGTGAGTCTCAGAGCCAGTTCTTTTGTGGTGAACTATGGTAAATCTCATAAAGAACCTCCATTCTATCTGTTTGAAAAGCATACAAGGCATACATCACAATGAAAAGATGCTTCCTGTCAGAAGAGGCCAGGTGAGTTTTCAAGTCAAACTGGAATGAGATCATAAAGCTATCCACACAGTAAAATTATTTGGTTTACCAGGAATTGGTGTTCATCCATGGGAGTATGAAGAATAAAAATAAGTTAATATTAAGCAGTTAGGAGAAAGATATCTTGGGATTTACATTTTTTTTTCATTTGTACTTATCTGCTATATTCATAGAATGTTGTTTGATTCTGGATCATATTTCTATTTCAGAATTTAATAAATTAATGCCCAATTTAGAGGACACTCAGTTTATTTCAGAAAATCATACTCTCTATACCCATGGTCAATAGATAACCATATGCTCGCAATAATTAAAGAAATGTCTGAGTAAAGCAAATATCTTTTTAAAGGCTGTAGATATACTTGAATCTACAAAAAAGCACAAATATCACAAATCTACAAGCATAAACATACATACATCTACATAGTACAACACATGCATACATGCAAAAATTTACAGGTGAACACAGTTTTTTTTTTTTTTCATTAAATTATTCATGCTTATTCAGCATACATTTATTTAACAGCTTTAATGTGACAGGTCTCTGCATAGAATTGAAAAAATAATCTCTTTCCTGAAGGAACTCACAGTTTCCTGGAAAACCAAAAATGCGAACAATTATTCCATTCTAGAGAGAATACTGAAGAGAAAACAAAGAAAGCTTCACTGGAGGAGGTCATATTTTAAATAGGCTCTTGAAGAATGAGTAAGGGCTTTTGGACAGAAGGCAGTGCCATGTCTGGGAACAGCATGTGAGTAGAGGTAATGGTACTTGTGAAGGCACAAAGGCCCAAGACAGCAGAGGTTGTGTATGGAACTAGCAGTGGTTCAGTTCTCAAAGAATAAAGTGGAGAAGTGAGTAAAGGAAGAGATGGGGGCATGAATCTGATACCTAATAGCCTTGATGATCTCTAGTAAAGTTTAGAAATAAATGGGGCACTGTGGAGGCTTTTGAACACAGTGGTGTCTATATGAGGTGTCTGTGTTATAGATTCATTCTGAAAACTGTGTGGTAGAGAGATGGGAAAATCTGATCATTGCAGATTCATTGAAGGTTTTGACAAAACTAAAAAATGTACCCAAACAAACCACATAAGAGATGATGAAGCCCCCCCAAAGTGGAAATGAATAGGAGAGAGTGGATTGTATTTATGTCTGTTTATCTGTTTAGATAAGGAATATTGGGTAAATGTGAAAGTCTAAGGCTGCTTCTAGGTTTTCGGCTTTCAATATTGATTCATTAAAGAATACAGGAGAAGAAACAGATTTGATGGGGGATGAATTTTAGGGGAAAAGTGGAGCTTAAGTTACACATGGAACATCTACTTTGAAATATCTAATGAACTGCTGGAGAAATATGTCTAGAATTAAACTGTGAAGTCTAAGGTCTATATATAGGTAGAGATTTGTGAGTTATCAGTCCTTGAATACTACTGGAAGACATAAATACTGGAAATTGTCCAGGAAGGCAAGGTAAGATGAACAGAGGGTAGAGGGTGGAGACCTCAAAATCACTAATATTTGCAAAGCATGAGCCTGTAAAGGAGGTAGAAAAAAGTCACACATCAGGTTGGAGGAAAGCTGGGAGAGGGGTGTTCTGGAATGTAAGAGTGGGGAGAATGTTAGGAGGGAAGACATTGTTAGGAATGTTAAGTACCTTAGAGCAGTCATGTAAGATGAGAACTGCAAAGCACTCATTGGTTTTGCAAGAAGTTGTTCTGAAGTTCTACAGCAAAGGCCTTCTAGTGGAAATATGAGGCAATCTTCAATAGTTTGAAGGCTGATGAAAATAATCCAGACAATTCAAGATGATTTTCTGCCATGGAAAAGTAAATATATGAACATGGCTAAAAGACAACTAGGAAAAGAGATGGAGCTGGGGCTCCTGAAAGCTAAATAACACCAATATTCCCATGGAGGTTCAAATCCAGGTATGTCAGGCTGAGAGTGTTGCACTTTTTCACCTATTATAAAGTCCTCAAGTGTTCTAACACAGGGTCAGACTCACACATGAAAAGGAGGGCGTCTTTACAATGGGCCTTCCAGAATCAGAACCTGTAGCACAGTGCTGACACTCTATCCATGGAGTCCCACTCTGGGACCAACTCCTGGCTTTGCCTGCCATGTACTAGTTGTATTAATTTGTAATGTTACTTAACATTTTTTTTTTTTTTTTTTTTTTTGGTCTTTTCTTACATGGGGATACAGGTATTTGGACAATTAAGTATGTTGATAAATATAAAGTACTTTAAAAGAGTGCCTGCCAAATAATAAATGTACAAAAATTTATAATTTTAGATCAGAAAAAAAAAAAGGACAGAAAATACTCACAAGGCAACCTGTGGTGTTATGCTAAATTTAGAGTAGTTTATCATACTTGACATGGGCTCAAGCATAGGCCCCAGTGACTGGTTAGCTTTTCTGCAGAACTAGGCTAAGCACAATTTCTGAGTAAATAACTCTTTTGGATTTTGTGTTTTCTAGATTTGTTTCTTTTCTAGCCTCCTGAAGACCTGAGGGTTCAGAATAAGAAATGTGGACATCTGTTGTGTCAGTATGACTAAACCCCTAATGAGCGAACGAGATTTTTGTGCTTTACAAAGTATGTTTGATCTTGATCTTGAAAATAACCCTAATGATGGTGCTGCTGCTGACATCATTGCATCCAATACCTGTTTAGATAGTAAATGGTGGTGTAGGGTCAGCAACCCAGGTATTCTTCATTCAAAACACAGAGATGGTACTTGGGGATCTAAAACTATTTACTTGTAAGAAATTTTAGCTCTTTCTGTCCTGGAAGGGCTATAGTCTAGATTTAATTCACTCCAAATTTAAGACTATTTATTAGCAGTGTAATAGGGTTTTCTAGAGGAACAGAACTAACAGGGTGAAAGTATGTATGTGAGATTATATAATAAAAATTTTATGTTAACAATTAGTTCACAGGATAAAGGAGGATGACAAATTTCAAGATTTGTAGCATAAGTCAGGCAGGCTGTAAGCTAGAGACCCAGGAGAATTTAATGTTTTAGTTTGGCCTCACAGGCTAGACAAAAACACCTCAAAGAAATCAGACAGAAAAGTCCCCAGTTACTCAGTCTTTTTGTTCCATTCAGATCCTCAACACATTAAGAGGGTAATCTGCTTTACTCTTTCCACCAATTCAGATGTAAATCTCCTGCAGAATACTGTGTGACTAATTATCTGGGCACTCAGTGGCTCAGTCAAGTTGACACATAGAATTAACCATCACAAGTAGCATTGTGATAATTGCTCGTGCATTTATCTCCACGAGATTGAAAGCCCTTCAAACACTGGTTTATACCAATCATCTCTTCTTCTCAGAAACTAAAACTAAATACTTGTCAATACATGCTTATTGACCTGAGCTAGAGTGCCCCTCTATCCAAGGTACCATGAAGTAGAGTAGCAGCATTCCTCAACACACATGAAGCCACTCTGCCCTGTGGTGGTGAGCAGTATAAACTAATATCAGCAATGTTGTTTTTTTCTTTTTGAATGGTTGCATTTTTAAAAGAAGGAAAATGCCTTGGGGGGAGATGACAAAATATAGATCATTTTTCCCCTTGAATGAAAATCTTGCTTCATATTGAGCAAATGTTTATTTAGGATGCTGCTGGGGGTAGAAAAAGGCAATGATGATGCACAGTAGAACTCATTTAGACCAGTATCTGCAAAAGGGGCTGATCTGCTAAGTGAACAGATGTTTCATGTGCTAAACCAAATTGGAGTGATGGCTGAATCATAATGAAGCTCTGGATGCAGGAATAAACCCATCAAAAGAAGAATGAATCCTGAAAAAAGAACACTGTATCCTCTTAAAAGGACTCTGTGTGCTGGCAAGATAAAGAAGATTCAAGCAGGATCTAGAATACAAGACCCCCTCATCTTGTGTAAAAACAGATCCCTCAATACGAGGGATAAAAAGATGCAAATGTGGAAGCTGCTTTATCTGTGGAGGGAAAGTTTGTCTGACACCCTTGATTAAAAACTGAGCATGTACCAGGTTCCATATGAGGTATATTATAGACATTGCCATCTCAAGTCTATACCATACTCACACTTTAGGTGTCTTGATCCTACAGATGGGAAAACTGAGGTTCAACCCACTTGCCCATAGCTAGTAAGTAGCTAACCTGCATTAGGAACCAATTTTATATGGTTACCAAGTCAAGACTGCACTATAACTAGGTACATCTCCCTCAAGTGAAAAGAGATTTGCTGTGCACATCAGAAGAGAGAGGCAGGGAAGGGGTATCCTTTGATTCCCGCGGACACATACCCAACATATTCTTCACCCCTACATCCAATGTAAGGCGCCAATATCCTGGAGGAAATCACATTAAACTGTCAGAAATGGCAAAGAACTCTCCTTCCCAATTATGTAACATGAACCACATTCTGTTGATTTCTCATCAGTTTAAAACATTGCCAATTTGTTTTGAAGCTATAAATAAGCACAAAGGGGAAGGTGAGTCTGGTTTCATGAAGACATTTTCTCTTACCTTAGCCAAGGCATGTATACCCCTGTAGCTTTTTTCTTGGTACTGGGGATTAAACCCAGGGGTGCTTAACTATAGAAACACATCCCAGACCTTTTTTGTATTTTATTTAGAGACAGGGTCTCTCTGAGTTGCTTAGGGTTTTGCTAAATTGCTGAAACTGGCTTTGAACTTGCTATCCTTATGCCTCAGCCTCCCAAGCCTCTGGGATTATAGGCATGTGCCATGGTGCTGGGCCCCTGTAGCATTTTAAACATATTTTTTCCATGCTTGAGCAACCACTAATTATGGGCAACAATTAGGCTATTAACACTGTAAAATAAACACTATAAATGTCCCATGGACATTTTTGGAATTGCTATTATGGTTAGTCACTTTTTAAGCTTATCTATGGATTATGTCATTGAACAATCACAACAGCATTATGAGATAACTACTACCATCATTCCCATTTTATAGGAGATGCTCAGAAGGTTGAGTTAGATTTGTTTACTTCTCTTAAGGGACTTACAGTACAAGATGGAGAAAAATTCCATAATTCTATACATTTCACTGGGGAGTAACAGTGGATACTTACCATATTTGAGGCAGGGTCAAACTTTTCTCTTATTTCCATGAAACATTTTACTGAAGGTAGAGGCTAATTCAAGTTTTTCCACAGCCCTCTGAAATCCACCCAGCCCTGTATGCTTTGCCACAACTTAGTTTTTCTTGGGGGATATTGTCCTATCTGCCATTCCCACACCATGAGCCCAAACTCTTAGAGCTGAGCCTTTGCTTTTAATATTCATTAATTTAATCCCTCTTTATAAAGATGAAGAAACTAAAGCTCAGATCTGTTAATTAACTGGCTCAAGGTTGCTCAGCTACACAGGTAAAACTAAGCATTTGAAGTCAAGGCCAATTTTAAATGCTAGACCCATCCCATCACATGCCATGGTGTATTAGGTAAGGCTGTGAAGGTGGATTTGGAACAGGTTACAGATAATGTTGAGTGCCAGGTAAAATTTGACCTTTATCCTGGACACAATGGAAAGCCTTGCTCTGGCAGGGCGGTGGTCTGAAGTTTGTTTTAACAAGACCAGTTTGGCTGGGATCTGGAAAGTGCACTGCAGTCAGAACTGACAGAAGTTCCAAGGGGGCGGTATTTGGTTTGGTGAATGTGGATGAAGATCAGAGCTGGGGAAACAGACAGGAAAAAGCTGCAAGGTAAAAGACATTGACTCGTGATATATTAGCTACGAAGTGATTAGTAAATTAAGGCAAAATGAAGGAGCCCTAATTGGGAAGGGCTGTTGTAGCTAGCTGGAAGCCATGGGTTCCACCTGATATGTATGTGACGCACCTGTAGGCACCCGCAAACCTGAAGGTATATAACCGGGTGAAAGCGGTCCGAGTTAGGAGATTCAGACAGTCGGGCAGTCACTCGGTCGGTCAGAAGAATCAGAGTGGCCAGAACGTAGGCAGAGCGGTTACAAAAGAGAAACCAGATAGAAGAAGTAATGACTGGCCAGAGTTAGGCCGAGGCTCCAGAGGACTGGTCAGAGTAAGGTCGAGGCTCCCGAGGAAGACAGAAGACAGAAGACAGAAGAAAGAAGAAGGAAGAAAGAAGAGAGAAGAAAGAAGCTCTAATCTTTCTCTAAGCTAAGCTCTATCTTTCTAACTCTAACTCTAACTCTAACTCTAAGCTAAGAAGACAAGAAGAAAAGCTCGTTCTAATCTTTCTCTCTAAAAATCTTTCTTTCCCTCTCTAAGCTCTAAGAAAGTAGAAGTAAAAGTAGTAAAAGCTTAACTCTGCCTCCGAGAATTTTCCTCCCGTGGCGGCGCCGTGGCTGGCCGTGACAGGCAGCTTACAGCAAAATGCCTTTGCAGAGAGAATTGGAAATAATGCTGGGGAACCTTGGGTGTGGTGCCTGCCGTTACCTTTGGCAAATGCTATTATTGAAATCACCACTGCACTGTAGTTGCTCCTGTTACAATGTGTCATGCATGTCTCCCAAGCTTCCCAGACTTCCCACAGCCAGGTGCTCCTCCCACCTTCTTTCAATCTTACCACTTCTTGAAACTTGAAATCACTACAGCATGGCATTCTCAGAGCTAGTAGTAAACCCAGGGCCCACACACACCATACCTTTCCCTCTAGTCCCTATGTTACTGGGAAGGAAACTAAAAGTCTCCAGGGAGGCAGAGACAGGGTCACTGTCTACTGAACGTGAAGGCCTTGAGGACATGGGACAGCTGACTGCATTGCACTTGGACTTAGGAACACATGGGTTTTCCTCCGGTTTCCCAGGTTTCCCCTTGTTTTCTCCCTAATTTAGCATTTTCTATGTCATTTTGAACTACTTAAGGGTCTGTTTTCCCTTCCATTGACTGTGACCACTCCAGGGTAACATTTCTATTGCTCAGGACCATATTCATCAAAATAATGTGCTTCCAAATTCCCCTGCGTCTACTACTCATGTCATGTTTCCCACATTTTATACTTAGTTTTAAAAAATATCTATCTTGTTATACTGTAAAATGTTAGAGGGGAGAGGGACATCTATATTGTTCCCTTTCTTTCACATGCCATGGTCGTGATGGTCATGCAGGTGAGTGTGTGTCTTTGTCCCTCCATCACCCCCCCCACTCCCCCATGGCTCACAGTGCCTGGCCCACACTGGCACTTAATAAATGAGAAAAGAACTAACCAAACAATCTCTGTGTTCCCTTTATGAACACAGTGCCTGACACATAGTAGGTGATCAGTGTGCATTTGCTCAATGTGTATGTGCCAGTTGTTTACGCAGTTTTAAAAATATGTGTTTCAACACTGCATTGAATAGTCCAAAGTGCAGGAATCCCAAATAGATGACACATATTTTTTTTTTTTTTTCTGAGAGAAAAGAAACTACTGCTATTTAAAAAACAGCCTTGAGTCTAATAGTTCAAGTTCACACAGGGATTATTTACCATCTGAGAATTTTTCTTTCCCTTTGAGAACTATGGGAAGTGACAGGAGTCACTTTACTTCACTTAAATGTAGGATGAAAACAACTTTGAAATTGGAATTAATAAGAAAAAAAGGATTTTCTCTGATTTATGGTTTACTGAGTCTCAGCTGTAGCTAGTTAGCTTCTCATGTATAGTCACAAGTCCTACATATGTCCAAGTGTACGGATATGAAAAAAAAAAAAACAACAACAACAACGCATAAGAAGCCACAGATGTATGTTGCTATTATTATTATTATTATTATTTGGTACTGGGGATTGAACTCAGGGGCACTAGACCACTGGGCCACATCCCCAGCCCTTTTTTGTATTTTATTAGAGACAGGATCTCACTGAGTTGCTAAGTGCCTTGCCATTGTTGAAGCTGGCTTTGAACTCGCAATCCTCCTGCCTCAGCCTCCCAAGTGCTGGGATTACAGGCGTGCGCCACCATGCCTGGCTATTGTTATTATTGTTATTATTTTTTCTGTTATTTTATTATTTCTTGCCTTACCTCTGCTTCCTTAGGCAAAGAGGTGATTTAGCATGATGTGGGGGTTGGGATAGGTTTTGAAGCACAGATTCTGTGTGAATTTTAAGACAATGCCATGTACCTTGCAATTTCTTTTTCTTTTTCTTTTTTTCTTTCTTTCTTTCTTTCTTTTTTTTTTTTTTTTTTTTTGTTTAAAAATAAAGAGCACATGATTTGGTATCTGGTGGACCTACGTTTTTGACTCAAAGAGCTGCTGCTTCCTTCTTTTGTATATGTTTAATACAGGCACATTTATAAATAAGAGTACCTCTCCAGCTCATTGAGCCTGGCTATCTAATTCACAGGGCTAAAGAGAATGAAGATGTGGGGCACCTGTTGGAAAATAAAAGAATTTCAAGATCTGACAATAGCACATTAAACCAAACGTGGGGTCCTTGTAAGCCTGGGGTGTGGACTGACAGTTGGGAAACACCCAGGAAGCTGTCTCTGCAGCTGTCTCTGAGCTTTTGTAAAACCCTTCATACCATATCTGACTCATAATAGGTATTTAATAAGGTTTAGTTTCTCCATCTCCATTTTTTTTTTACGTTGGGCTCACAAGACCCCTATCAAGTATTATGTATCAGAAATGGGTTCTCTATATCATGGGAACAAGGCTGATTTCAAATGTACCCATTTCTCTCTATTTAGAGACAAAAGGTGTGTGTGTGGGGGTCCATGAGATAGGAAAATAAAATGCAAAGCACCCAAGGTCTGAAGAATAAGAAGAATCCTAAGTGGCAGTTTGTCTTATGTGGCCCTGGTCCCATCTGAAATCTCACACTTTGAAATCATGAGCTACCTGGAATTCCAGATGGCCAAATTAAGGAACCCATCTCTCAGACAGAAGGTTCTGGTCTCAACTGTTCTAATCTTAGCATGTTAGGGAGGGGATGTGGAGTCGCATGTTTCCTAACAAAGGTGGATAAAAAACCCCAGAACTAATTTGTCCCAGATGGCTGCAACTATGGGCCCTCCTGGCTTTTGTACTGTCCTCCCCACCCCCACTCCTATTCAGCTGTGGCATTACAGAAGAGGATTGTTCAAGGCTCATCATGGAGTTTTAAGAAAACTTTCCTTGAGGAATGCTCATGACATCTGGAATTAAAGAGGTATTTTCTTTTAATCACTGTTCAATCTTCTGCAGGGATAAATGAGTACACGGGTAGCTTCCAGCTGCCCAAACTGATTTAGTTAAATAATGTAATCTATTTGTACACAAATGTGGAATAAATGTCACTGAAGTTCCTTAGCGTGCAGTTATAATGAGTTATCCCTTTCTCGAGGTGATTAGGAGTGTTTAGTTTTTTTCCAAAGCATATCAAGCCTCATGATTGCCAATGAGCCAGGGACAACCTAAATTAGCCTCCTGCAGCTGCTGACCTCTACAGCCACAGCAAAACCTTCCTTCCGGGAATGAAAATCTCCTCTAAACAGTAGATTTGGAGCTCATTTTTTTCACTCCCTTTAAAGTGTAATGTTCCAAAACAGCCTCCACAGACTCAGCCTTCTTGAAGAGAGTTGGAGAAAGTCAATCAGAATTTTAAGCTGAACAAGACCTTGGCACTCATTTAAATGTTATTGTACAAAAGGGGGATCTGAAGCCTGGAGAAGAGCTTGTCCAAGCCCACACAGTGATGCAATGTTGGACTTTGGTCTCCAACTCTGCATCCTGAGATGTGATCCTTGATTTATTATTATTATTATTTTGTATTTTTTTCCCTCACGCACAGCATAAGTACTTTCAGGCTCCTGTAACAAAATACCAGGCAGCTTATCAACAAACAAATTTTATTTTTCAAAGTTCTGAAGGCTGGGAAGTCTAAGATCAAGGCACTGGCAGATTTCTTGCCTGGCTCCTCACAGATGGCATCTTGGAGCTATATCCTCAATGACGAAGGGGCTAGCTGGCCCTCAGATGTTTCTTAAAAAGTCACTGATCCCACTCCTGGGAGTCCACCTCGTAACCTAATTACCTCTCCAACGCCTTCACACCATATCTGACTCATAATAGGTATTTAATAAGGTTTAGTTTCTCCATGTCCATTTTTTCCATTGGGCTCACAAGAACCCTATTGAGCTTTATGTATCAGAAATGGGTTCTGTACACCATGAGGACCATCACCTTAGGGTTAGATTTCAATCTGTGAATTTTGGAGGGGACACAAGTTCTCAGATCATACTACAACACTTTTTAGTTTCAAACTCTGAAAATAAAAAATTACTGGGTGTCAGAGGCCCTGTACCTATGGGTAGGGAACCTAGTCTTAAAAGCACGTCAATTGGTGCCAAGCCATGAGGAGACAAATGTTCTCTATAGGACCTCAGTTTCCCTAAAAGGAAAAATGGGAACTGGGCTTGTTCTCTAGGGTTTGTCTATTATATGGTAGGTATTCTAACAGCATTTAGTTTTTTGAATAGTTGTGACTCTTTTAGTTAATGGCTTCATTTCCTCTTTTCAAATACATCTTCCCAAGAATCCTTTCTAGTTTTCTAAATCACCAGATTAAAAATAAATAAATAAATAATGTACTAAAATATGAAAGCTAAATGAAGGATGATTTCACATACTCTTTTCTCTAAAGAGAAGAAGCATGCAAGAAAGGAGATATACATAGTGGAAACCACCAAGTCAACAAAATGAGATTTTTGCCTTTTGCCAATGAATATCTATCTTCCTGTCTTGGTCAGATAGCTGTGAAAGAAGTAGTTCTATCACCTTGTACAAAACTGACACCCCTGCATCTACTCCTGGCTTCCAAGAGAAAAAGCAATCATTGTGTGCTATTTAAATGTCTTCATAAATATAATTTATAGCCATGATACTGATCAGTCCTGCATGCTCTTAAAAGATCAATAGTGCCATGTTCATTAGTCCTGAACTGAATAGCTCTCAAACTTTGGCCAGAAGATGGTAACTGCTTTTAATGATTTTTTTTTTTCCAGTTGCCATCAAAAGTAGAATCCTGTCACTGGTAATTTCCTTAGTTATCTAGGGGCTTTTCATTCACTCAGCCAACCATGAAGGTCATGAAGTTGCTCCACAAAGAAAACTATGGTGCATTCCTGGACTCTTAGGATAAAAGGCACAAATATCTCACAGCTGCCTGGAAATAGTTGTTTTTACTCAAGCCATATGGTGATCGGGAGCCTATGTTCCACATCTGGAGTCATTATGATACTGTTAAAAGAAAAGGGATAGATCTGGGTTCTAATCCCACAAGTACCAGTTGCTTACTGGTTATGATTTTAGGGAAGGTATTCAGTGTGAAAGAGTCCTCTTTTGTCTCCCAATAAACCTTGCCTCTCAATAGGCATACTGTTGTATAATCAGTACCCTTGAAACTTTGATGTTTTAACTATAAGATATGTATTTAACTGTGGGTTGCTTTAACCAATACAATGCAGAGGAACTGACTTTATGCCAACTTTATGCCAACTTTTAAACAACATCTTTAAAAGACCTGGCAGTTTTTACTTTAGTACTCTGTGGGAAGATAGCTACCAGAAAAGAAGTCTGGCTCACCTGAGGCTGCTGTGCTGGGGGGAAGCCCAGGCAGCCATGTGGGGAGGAACTAAGACTGTAATTGATACTCTACTTGACCTACAAGCTGGTGGTCAGTATCTACCTGTCAGCCACGTGATTGAATCCATTTTATACCTTTCACTCACTGAGTACAATATCTGATAAAATAAGGAGCCGAAGTGCTGACTTAACAACATTAGTTGTTAAATGTAATAAATTATGATAAATACTATGTTTAAAGGATTTTTTTTTAAATAAAGCAGTACAAAACAGAAACAGCCAAACTCTTGAAGCCTCTCTCTCTGAATCTAAGTTTTCCCATTTGGAAAATGAGGTGTGGGATTAGATAACTTATAAACTCCACCAACACCTTGCTCAGCCTCACCTCAATCTGTATTTCTACCTTCTTTTTAGATTAATCCTAGAAACAACACTTCAGCCACTTTAACTCATTTGCAAGTCTTTGAACACCTTAAGTGCAACAGCTCAGACACCTCACAACTTTACAAATGTGTTCTTCTTCTTCTTTTTTTTTTTTTTTAATTTCTGTTTTTCTGCTATGAATATCTTTCCCTGTCAGGTAAAATTCCCACTCATCCCTGCCCATTCACCATCTATGCCTCCTGAATAATTTCTCTGGGCTCTGAGAAGTATTATATGAAAGCTGATAGTGCTACAATGATAGTGAGGACAAAATTGCAAATTCCTTTGAGACCCAGATCAGAAGACATTCTTATATCTCCATGTCAATGATGTCTTTGACTTAAAATGGGGTTTTGTTTTCAAATATTACTATTAGTTGAAAAATAAGTGAAAGTATGTGTACATGTGATATGTGTACATAATATAGCAGGTATAAAATGCTCAATATATACTAGGTCTGAAAATTTTATTTGAATTATCTCTTTGAATCTTTATAGTAACTTATATTGGTCGAACACTCTAAATATCTCCATATTTAGGAAATGAGGAAACTAGTTTTAAAGGGTTTTTACAAACTGCTCAGGGCTAACAGGCCCAGTCCTGGCTTCCTTTAATTTTGTGTTCCTAGCTAGGTTCAGAGTACCTTGCTCTGAACAAGTACTCAGTAAATGTTGAGTAAGCAGATAAGTTAGTGTGTGAGGGAATACAAATTCATTCCAAATGCATGAATAATTTTTCCAAATTATAATGCAGGTAAGACATTAAAGAGTTGATATTTTACAAATCCACAGTTCAATGGAAGTACCCAGAGAGAACCTCTCCCTGACACTTAGAGGGTTATTAGTTATTGGAGGCACCGCGTGGCCCTGGGGCCAGCATGTTGCTTGCATCTTAATTTGTGAGAAAATGTTTCTGATGCCCAATGACCTTGTTCCTCTCTGTCTGGACTAGGTGATACATGCTCTTTGATGCCAGTAGGTGGGTTTCCAGGACTCTCAAGGTGTTTTAACACTTCCTTAGAGTGCATTTGCTAAGATCCTCATCTGGAGTATGTGAATGAGGTGAGAAGCACCAGAGAAAATAGAACCACATTGATGGAGAGGCTGTGTGCCAGACATGGGGCTGGGAAGTCTCGCGTATGTCATTTTATTTGATTTTAATAAAGTTTAGAAACTGTAAGCCCTTGACCCTAGGTCACACAGCTGGTGAGCAGAAGAGGTACAGGATAGTACCAATGCAAATCTGTCAGATCCCAACCTGGTGTTTCCTGAACTCCATCATACTGCTACCCATTGACTATTCTCTGGATTTCCATATGGCATGCATATATAAACTTATCAAATACACAATCTGTCTTGTGGTTCAGCATTACCTAAGAGTTATGTATATTGGTTATATACCAAGGGATTTGTGGCAGAGCCAGTTGCTGGGCACAAGCATAGCTTCCTGGTTGAGGTGAGAATACAGAACTTGAGAGAAACTGGGTTGGCAGGAGGGGCATATTGGTGAATGGTTGACTGGAGAACCTGAACAGCTTAATAAAGCTGTTCTCCACTCAGTAACTCGGAAAGTCCATTACGTGGTACCACTGTCCTGAGAGTCACATATGACATGTAATGAGTAAGACTAGGCTGCATCATGCTGCCATGGCTGCCTGGGCACAGGCTTCTTCTTCTACCTGCCATTCTCTCCCCAAGGACGCCCACTCTGCTGACCATATCATTACTCACAATCCAGACTCAACTTCTCCTCCAGGTATCTAGTGAACACTGTGGGTCTTTGAGTCCGATTACCTGGGTTTGAATCTTTGTTTACTAGTGAGTAAATGGGTGAGGACTTGGTTAACTAACTTCTTTTTATAGATGATTCCTTATCTATAAAACAAAGACACAGAACCTTGTAATTTCATGATGAGTATTAATTTAGCCAACAGGTATAAAGAAATCAACACAGTACCTGACAGTTCTCTGGGCCAAATAACCCTAGATGGAATAACAATGATGATAATGATGAAGTAGCAAGAGGCAAAGGGGAAGGCTTTTCCTAAGAACTCCATAACCCCCAACATAAAATGGATTTATATCCTCTTCAAGTCAGCACTGCCCAAGACACAGGCCACTCTCCAGTCCATCCTCCCACTTCCTCTTCACCCCAGTGGGATAGCTGGATCATGTGGTAGTTCTAATTCTAGTTTTCTGAGGATTCTCCATACCGTTCTTCATGATGGTTGTGCTAATTCACATTTCCAAAAGCAGTGTACAAGAGTTCCCCTTCCTCCATGGTATATGTGCATAGTGGAATATTATTCATCTATAAAAATGAAATACTGCCATTTGTGGCAAAATAGATGGAACTAGAGGACATTATGTTAAGTTAAATAAGCCAGACATGAAAAGATAAATACCATATGTTCTCATTCATGCATGAAAGCTAAACAAGTTGATCTCAAAAAATAACAGAGTAGTGATTACTTGAGGCTAGGAAGAATAGGGGAAGAGAGAATACAGGGAGGTGGTATAATATGTACCAAGATATAATCAAACAGGAGAAATATGTTCTAGTGTTCTGTAGCATAATAGGTGACTAAAGGTTACAACAACCTACTATATACTTTATGAAAAACTAGAAGAGAGGAGTTCAAAGGCTCTAAACAGAAAGAAATGATTTATACACAAAAGTGCACTCTGAATAATCACACTGTATCTTGTAAACATGTATAATTATTATGTATCTATTAAAAACAAAATTTAAAATGATGAATGAAATCCACAGAACACCCATCAGTATTGCCTATGGCTGCCTGAGAGGAACCAAAATGGGCAAAATTCTACCAGGAAGACAGGATTTTTAAATATGCACAAATAGAAACATAATTCTTCTAAAGAGAATTGAAAGTTTTTAGAGAAATTGAGAAGGGAAGAAAGGCAGCTCGTATCTGTTGAGAACTTGGCTTGTGCTGGGTCAGAGGCAAAATGCTAACTAAGGTTATTGGTACTGTATAGATAATTCTATTAAGTCATGGTTATTTGGTGACAGATCAAATAAGATGGTGACAGCACTCATAATAAAATGTGATTTATTAAATTTGTTAATTATCTGAATTGTGACAGGTGACTTCTCTACTTTTGACTTCCAGGAGAATTATTTGTGATAGACATTATTATGTCTATTTTATAAAAAAGGAAGGCAGATTAACAAGGTTAAGTGACTTGACCAAAGCCATATGGCCAGGTGGGGCAGGATCAGATTAGAAAAAATAATCTGAAGTTAACGATCATTTCTATGAAGAATGGTTGCATTAACACCAGATATCAAAACCCACTGGGTTATATTATTAGATATTAGGCCAAGTGCACCATCAAAATGTCAGAAATAACTGGGTGTGGTGGCACATATCTGCAATCAGGGCAGGGGGATTCATAGTCTGGGATCAGCCTCAGCAACTTAATAAGACCCTGTATCAAAATAAAATAAAGGAGCTGGGGCTATGGCTCAGCAGTAGAGCGCTTGTCTCACATGTGTGAGGCCCTGGGTTTGATCCTCAGCAGCACATAAATAAAATGAAGGTATTGTGTCCACCTACAACTAAAAAAAAAAAAAAAAAAAAAAAAAAAAAAAAAAAAAAAAATCAAAAGGGCTGTGGATGCAGCTCACTGATAAAGTGCTCCTGGGTTCAACCCCTAGTACTACCAAAAAAGAAAAGAAAGAGCCTGGGTTTTCCTGTCAACCTCAGGAGGCAACATCTGAAGCAGCCACAAACCATGTGCCTTAGGACCTCTAGCCACAGGGCATGAGGGACTGTGGCCCTGCCCTTGAAGTCCATTGCTGGGTTAGTCCCATGGCCACATCTCTGACAAGTTGTAGTAGGCCAAGGACTGAGCATGCAAATGATAGTACACCAGTTTCTGGGAGTCTCTGGGACCCCTTTAAACTGACTTTGCCAGATTTCACTTAGACTGAAATTTACAATATTCACAAACACACTTCTTTCTCTCTCTCTCTCCTTTACTCCAGGCCACAGATTACCTTGTGATCCATTGGTTCTTCCAGTTTCCTTAGTAACTTCACTATTCTATTTCACATGGCCTTTTACCCTAATAAAATTTCTGTGTGCTTAATCTCGTTTGCAGTCTGCTTCTCAGAGAACTGAGACTAATAAGATGCAGAAGAGCCATGTCTCAGCAAATTGCCTCACAGAATAATTTAGTTTTGAGGATGATTGTTGATGCAAAATTAGGAAATAATCATAAAGCTTAAAGATAACCACTTGATATTAACTCCCTTAAAATATAAAGAGATTTTAAAAGTTGTTAAGTGTTCCATATCTGATATCTTGCTTATTTCTGAGTACCACCCTCCAATGTAAAATCATCATTGTCCAGATGAAGAATCTGAAGCTCCAAAGACTTACAGAATTCTCTCAAGGTTACACAATGGTTTGGTGGTGAGCTAAGGCTCCAAATTCGGTCTCATGACCCTCAGTACTTTCACAGAATGTGGTTTCCCCACAGAAAAACATAAGTGTATGCAGCATCGGTTGTTGCTCATGTCAAAGTCAGATCTATAATATAATGAAATACAATGTAGTCCAGACCTACTTAAATGATTTCTGAGAAAAGACATGTGCCCAGTACAAGCAGAGTCATGAGTATTCAATTGTGGTCAGTTGAATTAAATTGAAAATTGGCAAACATGGAGAAGAGTTTTGATATTTACCAAAAATGTAATAGCCTAGGAGCTGGGCAAATTTGAATAGATTTGTTAGGCATTCAACTTTAAAATGCCATGTTTGTTTCTAGAAGCAAAAATAGATTCACAGTATTAAAAAAGGAATAAACATGACATGCTGCTAAATAGTAGAAGTGGGAAAGAGAAGACTTTATAAAATTGCAAACTATGGACCAAACATTTGCACAGCATGCTGTAGCCTGCTGAGCATTTTTACATGGAGAATCACAAATGATGTTCAGAGAAGATAAAATCCACTTTCCCTACATGCATGAGACTTTCTTTTTTTTTTAAACTACAGTAGCAAGGGGTTCTGGCTATACCTGTAGGTCGGGTGGAGCAGGTAAAGTTAGAAGTCCTGAGTCTACACGCAACTGTTTGCTCAAGCCAACTTCATGATGACAATAAAGAGTGCATTTCTCCACTGAACACAGGAATGCAGGATTCTAGGATGCACAGTCAACACCATTGACATAAAAATGTGTGTAGCATTGAGGCAACTGTGAATCACTCTCTCGTGGCCAGAGTGGAATGATGGTACAAAGGTGTTGAGACTGGGTGAGGGAGAATGAGTTAAATGCCATGTGGTGATGAACTGAAAATTTTGTTTTACATACATGTGAGATCTCTTCCACTGAGGACTTAGACCTTTTATATGGTTATCTTTTACTGTGAAATGATGTTCTGTTTGTGAATTTTAGACAAGAGCCAGTGAAATTTGGAGTTATACCCTTTTCTCCCACTGCTATGCTCTTAAGTATTTTTAAAAAAATTTTAACTGAGACATAAAAACATAAAGATTGTGCATATTGATTGGGTACTATGTAATGTTTAGATACATGTATATACTGCATGATGTTTAAATCAGGTTAAATATATATTTATCTCCTCAAATGTTTGTTGTTTCTTTATGGTGAAAACTTTCAAAATCCTCTCCTCTACATTTTTGAAATGTGAGTACATTATTGTTACCTACTGTGTATTAGCCCAACAGAAAGTTTTTCTCTTAACTGTAACTTAGTACCCATTTTCATGGGCTCTCTCTTGTCCAGTGAGGAGTTCCATGGAACAGGGTAGAGGAGAGTGTGGCTGCAAAGTTGTGATTCAAGACTTCTGGAGACCAAGCTGGAAGCAGCTCTGGTTTTATTGCACAGTTACCATGTAAATATACTCGGGGCAGTAGCTAAGCAGATTATAGGCAGTCACCAATACAACTTCTTGTCAACTGTCCTTGTGGCAACCAACTGAGGAGCAGGCCATGGAGCAAGTGCTGGGACTACAACATGTGGCCTCACTTCCAGGGCTGTGCCTACAGGGTGAGTGGTTAGCTGCTCACGCACCTAGCACAAGGGGAGTGGTTTGCCACTCAGGCGCCCTTAACATATGCTGCATATGCAGTACTCCATGCACCTGTCCCCACACCCATTGACCAACTTTTCCTCAATCCTCACCACCCACTATTCTCTCCAGCCTCTGCTAATAACCATTCAACTCTCAATTTCAATAAGATAAATTCTCTTAGCTTTCACATGAGTGAGATCTCACAGTACTTGTCTTTCTATGTCTGGCTTATTTCACAGAATGTAATGATTTCTAGTTACATCCATGTTGCTTCATTGGCGTTTCATGTTTAATGTGGTACTTTTCTCCCCTTCTATGGACTAAAAAAATTCATATTCAGTTTCTCCTACTGTATTGAGTGTTTTGGGAGAGATCTTGGCTACAGCAGAGGAGCCCTGGACTAGAACTTAGATGACTTCCACTCTAGTACCAGCACCATAACCAAGTATTTTGTAGCCTTTAGCAAATCAACATTGCTTTCTGATCCTCAAAAGAGAGGTAATTCCTAGCATGTGCAAAGCCATGATTTCAATCCCCAGTATGGAGAGTGTAAGAGGAGGAGGAAGAGACAGAGGGTGTGCATTGGGGAGACAACAGCTCTAGTTTCTTTGGGAACCACGTAAGCAATGTGTTTTATGTGACAATAGAGAGTGATGGAAATTTTTGTGAACTGAGAAGAATGATCACCTACAGGTATTCCACGACAAAATTTTTAAAACTCAGTGTTGGAAAAAAAATCTGTAGTACAACATCGGCTTATCGGATCACCATTTTTTAAACCTCTGAACTATAACTGGTAATTGATAATCATTTACTATTGTATGGCATATACCACCTTTATATTAAATGATTTTTTTCCTAAATTTTTATTCCTACTCATTATAGAACCAATTGGGACAAAGTGTTCCACATACAGTAGACACAGGTGGTAGAGATGGATTAGAAATAATAGCAACTCAGAATCCAGGGTTTTGAGTTTAATAAATAGACTTTTGCCAACAGCAAGAGAACCAAACAGATGAAGAAAAAAATGGAAAGGGAAGCCATGAGCCTGGAACACAGATCTACCCCGTGAACCACAGAAAATGGACCAAATGTGGTAAAGGAAGATGAGCACAGATGGGAAGCACACAGATGTTCATGAGAGGCTGAAAAGAGCCCACAAAACAGAAATCCAGATGTTTCTAGGATGGTCCAGAGCAGGCCTACCTCTTAATGACTGTCTTCCTAAGGTGTGCCCAGGAGACGAGATAGAAAACCTTGTGTCCCACACACTCTATGACCAGCAGACTGGCAAAGATGGGGTGCAGCAAGATGAGTTTTTCAGGAGAATTACACAGTCTTGTGACTCTAGTGTAGTTAAGGAAAGCCAGTCCTAGTTCCTAGCTCAAGGAAGGGGAGGGAGCGAGCAGAGTGCTGAAGTGCTGAGAAGCTGGCTTACTGAAGAGGACTGGAGCTACGGTTTGGTTATGTGGTGACCCCAAAATCTCATGTGCGGGATGATGTGAGAACATTCAGAGGCGAAATGATTACATTATGCAAATTGTAACCTCATTAGTGGATTAATCCACCGATATAGATTAATGAGGTTATAATTTGAGGCAGGTATGGTGTGGCAGGAGGAGGTAGGTCATGGGAACATGCCCTTGGGTTTATTTTTTGTCCCTGGTGAGCAGAGCTTTCTCTGCTTCCTGATTGCCATGTCCTGAGCTGTTTTCCTCCACCATGTCCTTCTGCCATCTTGTACCACCTCACCGTGGGCCAGGAAAAATGGAGTTGGCCATCTGTGGACTGAGAACTCTGATACCATGGGCCCCAAGTAAACATTTCCTCTTTAAAATTGTTCTTGTCAGGTCTTTTGGCCACAGTGATGATAAAGCTAATGAGAACAACTGAAGAGGCAATGTTGGAAGACCCCACTATTAGAAGCCCTGGTGAAGTGCAGGCACAAACCATGGCACAGCACAGGCGTTTTCCTGGTGGTAGTTACCCTAATGGATCTCAGTATATTCTTCCCTCCATCTAAAAAGAACACCATATGGGCTGGGGCTGTAGCGCAGCAGCAGAATGCTTGTCTAGCATGCGTGAGGCCCTGGGTTCGATCCTCAGCACCACATAAAAATAAACAAATAAAATAAAGCCATGCTGTCCATCTACAACTACAAAGAAAAAAAAAAAAAAAACTAAATAAAAACAACACCATGCATTAAGTCAATAAGCACCAAGCCTTGTTCTGTCAGTCTTTGGCCTTGTTAATAGTGGGCATGACATGGTCCTATGTGTAGAGAAAACATGGGAGGGAGTAAGTCACAAAGTGAATAGAGGAAGGGAAGGCCTGCTAGGCAGAAGACACCAAAAGGTACCAAGAGATGAAATCAGGCTGCTCTGTAGGAGGAATGAGGTTGAATGCTCTGTGGGGGAGAGCTGGTAAGGAATAAATTGAGTGTGGAAAGTAGAGAAGTAGAGAGGGGTAAATCTGGGAGAATTAATAAAACCACTTCAGGCCTAGGACTGAAGGGCCACCTCAGGGAACAAGACCACGCAAGACTTCAAAGGCTAATCAGCATGTTAGAGGAGAGGATTAACGGAAATGGACTCTTTTAACTCTTGGGCTAAATAATCCCACAAGAGCCTTGTATTCTCTGAAATCAGGATTGTGCCTGTAACATAATAGGTACTCCATAAAATAAATGAATTAATCTGTTTAAAATAAGGACATGATTTCTAATATTTATTCATTTATTCTTGGTAGCGGGGATTGAACCAAAGGATGCTTAACCACTGAGTTATATATATCCCCAGCCCTTTCAATTTATTGAAATAATGTCTCACTAAGTTTCTTAAGGCCTTGCTAAATTGCTGAGGCTCGCCTCAAATTTGTGATCCTCCTGCCTCAGCTTCCCAAATCTATGGGATTAAAGGCATGCACCATTGTGCCTGACATTTTCTATTTTTTTTTTTTAATTGCTTGAAGATACGCTGAGATTCCAAGGTGGGTATAAAATATCCCCAACTCTAACTGCTCAAGGCTACATTTGGGATTGGTCCACACAACCTTTTTATTTCCTGTGTGATTCATCCTTTAAGCCTGGGGTTAGAAGTGGCAGGAAGAGTAGACAAGGGGTATGGGAAGCTTTTAGGACCAGAGACTTCATTGATTTTGTCACATGGTCTTGGGCCAGCTTTGCTAATTATTCACATGGATGGAGATGATGGACATAAACTAGCCCTTTGTACCAGCTGCTCCCAAATAGCCTATGGGGATTGTCCAAGTGACTGTCAACAGTCTGTCAAAACATTCTCTTTATGGGTACCTACCTTGCCTCAGACGCTATTGTATTGGTCTGCAACAAATTGAACACACCTGGCTAAAAAAGAAAAAAAAAAGCCAAAAGCCCAGCAGAATTTTCCAGAGGATCAGCACATGTCTTAGTTTTTCTTTCATCCGCTAAGAGAATGGTTAACCCAAAACCAGACACCCACAAATATCCTTAAGGACGATCTTGCTAATTCTCAAGTTTCCTGAGCTCACATTTTCCAAAGAGCAGCAGGATTCAAGTGAAAGATAGGACTGGTTTATAGATAAGAAGGGAAAATAAAGATGAGATGAAGAATTAAAAGTTTATTACCATTTGTATCTAAGTAGTTTGCCCAGAAGCAACTTTTTTTATTTTTTATTTATTTTTTTTTAGAAAAATACACATATCAAACTTTGAATCCTTTCTTAGATGGAACCATGAGATATCATTCATTTGTGTTGTTATAATTGTTTAATGAATTTTCTGGTTGAATAATCTTTGGGAAAATATGTTGCCAATTAAGTAAACATTAGTTAAATAAGCACAAACAATTGAAAAATAAAGTGGCTGGAGAGAAGATGTTCCACAAGCACTTGATCATCTGGCCTCCTTCACTTCTCTCCTGAGCACATCTGCATTTTGGAATCTGGATCCTGCCATGCTCCCATTCTGTAGGATGCAGTTGCCCAAGGTGTCCTGTTCATGGAAGTCCTAATCCTTGGCCTTTTGTCATGGACTTGTATACAGCTCACTTGTAGGTG
The DNA here is from genome assembly GCA_025594165.1 of Tamias sibiricus. Classification (NCBI taxonomy): domain Eukaryota; kingdom Metazoa; phylum Chordata; class Mammalia; order Rodentia; family Sciuridae; genus Tamias; species Tamias sibiricus. The sequence continues at coordinate 76,284,590 of CM046657.1, forward strand.
ATGCATCTCATGCTTTACATTTTGGTAACCCCAAAGTTACCAAATTTCTTCTATACTCCTCTAGCTCTCTGTGTTGGCATGAACTTATCATATTATCTAATTATTGTCTATTTAATTGTCTCCCCTGCTTGCCTGCAGTTTTCATGAGTGATAACTTTTCCATTTTATTTGTGTACCTGCAGTGTCTAGCAAACTGCCTGGCACACAGTAGGCTCTTAATAAATGCTTAAAGGGACCCCCCTTTAAATAGTCATTCATTCTTTATTTCAACTGAGAAGTTCTTAAAGTCTCGTAGTTATCATATTGAAAGGTAAAAATTGTTATTTCCCCATTATTCAATGTACCCCCTCTCCCTCAAGTTTCAGCTCAAGTACAACCTCCAAATGTCTTCCCTGGTATCCAGTTCTCATTCTCTTGGTCAATGTACTTTGCAGTTCTTGCTTTATCCTTTATGCTGTCTAATTTATGCTTTCCATCTCTTTGCTTTTAAAGGCAGATACTTGGGAAGAACTAAAGAAAATTACACATCAGAGGGTTTAAATTTTTTATTTACTTGTGTTATTGAAAAATGCAATTGGGCTTGTCTGTTGAATGCTGTTTGTGTTAATTTGCCACACAAATACCACAGACTGAGCACCCCACAGAAAAATACCACAGACATTTATTTTCTTCATTTTGGAGGCTAGAAGTCCAAGATCAAGATGTCAGCAGGTTTGTTTGCTGCAGAGGCCTTTCTCTTGACTTGCAGGGGGCTGCCTATTCACTACTGGGTTCACACATCCCTGCTGTCTCTTTTTATGTACTATTTGCCTTTTATAAAACTATAAGTACACAAGTCATATTGGAGTAGGGCTTTTCCTAAAGACCTCATTTTAATTTAATTACCTCTTTAAGGATCTTTTCCCAAATACAGTTATATTCTGAGATACTGGGGGTTAAACATAAGAATCCTGGGAGTGGGGCACTATTCAGTTCATAATGTGATGAATTTCCAGTTCACTGCTTACATCTGGGATATCCAAGTAGATGGGAAGTTTAGGCTTCTTGACACAGACCACACACATGGAGCAGCCAGGCCCATCACAGCCAAAATACATACTGGTTCTGGAAGGCCTCAAGCCATTTGTATCTGGTAGTGTGTCAGGACTCAGAGGAACCTGGAGAGAGACAGGTCTGTGGGAAATAGAAGGAAGTTATGATGGGTCCTAGCCAACTCTGTTGAAGATCCTGGAGAGGATCCAAAGTTATCATTCCTTGCTCAAATAGTGGAGCTGACTTGAGTGGGACTTGAGTCGCTGCTTCTCCCAAAGGAGGTTAGAAATGACTGGTGTGATACTGTGTGGGATAAGACTGCATTCAGATGGAGAAAGACCATCACTACACTGGGAGGAGACCATTATAAATTTCATGAGGATTTACTTCCTTGCTGTTTTTAGAGCACAAGAAAACTAAATAAAAGAAGAAAAAAAAAAAAGAAACAGAAAATAATCCCCCCACAATTTTGCATTATCTATTATGTCAGTGTCTTTTGTTCAGATTAGAATTTGGGACAGTCAGGGTCACCATGGGGAGGTATGAAGTGAATCAGACATGGTTCACAGGAGATACTGCCTAACAGAACAGACAGAGCATGCTCATAAATTAGAAGAAATGACATAATCCCTGACAGTCTTTTGTAAAGTGCAGAGTCCTGCACAAAGGTAGTTTTTCTCATAAATCACTTTATCAAAGTATCCATGGTGCTGTGAGGGCAGAAACAAAGTGCAAGGGAGATCAAGAGATGACTTTATCCCTATTAGCATTGTACACTGTTTTGGACCTAAGTAGACACAATAAATTTTCATAGACAGACACTGCTAGGCCCAGGAAAGTCTTTTTCTTATGCCCTCCTGGACCCTAAGGAGAGATCAAGTGTCTTTGTTGATATCTCCCCTTTGCTTACTCTAGATAATAACAATGACAGAATGCCAGCAGTGTCCTGAGGTAATACAAGACCTTGAGTGAAATCCTGAAGCCACCACCTGCCCAGTACCTGATCTGTGTACTGCTACCCATGCTCCTGGACTTTAATGTCTTCAGCTATGAGTGTGGTTCATATTTTCTACCTCATATCCTGTTATGTGTATGTTACATGCAGTCATTATATAAACAGGGTAGAGCACAGCTCTCAGTATCAACTATAATACCTCTGGCTTCTTCTCTCTGTTTTCAGGATAATTCAGGAGATATGATCAGAGGCCTTGTAGGTTGCACATCTAATTTCTCCCTCTTTTCTGGCCCTTGCAATGAGATTACCTTTGCAGTCATATAAAAGACACAAGACGAATGTGCAATGTTCCTTCCCTTGCCTTGAACTTATGAGAGTTTGTGTGCACAAGGGGCCAGGTGTTCTTCAGCACTGTCTACCACTCCATCACTTGCTCCCCATAGTTGGCCTTTGTTGCAGAGTACATGTTTCAGAGCTGGCAACCACCTGGTTGACCTTCCCAGCTTCAAGGTACTGGGGGAAATTCTGGTCCAGAAGGGAGATTTTGATCCAGTCTTACCTCAGCCACTTTCTATGACCTTGGGCAATAAATTTCCTTGAGCCTCAGCTTTCTCACATATAATGTACAGGTACCAAAAGAACTGGCTGCATGATTCTGGTGTCAGGATTGAATTAAATAGCATTTTATTATTATTATTGCCATTATTCATCATTCAATGGTTTGGATAGTTCTAGCATGAAAAATTAAAATGGAGAGATCAGAGGCTACTGGCTTAAGAAGCTACTTTAAAATAGCAACAATAAAATCCCCATTTATCCAGGTGTATCTTCTTTTGTCCCCAGTTTTAAATTTATTAATTTTAATTATTTAAAGGAATAAACCAGCTTGTAGCAGATGGTTAATACTTTGATTACTTGTTTAAGATATACTGCACTGCATTAGAGGAAAAAAAGAAACACTGGGCTACAGTCGTTTAAGTTAGTTTATGTCATTTGGGAATGGCAAATAACATACAGGTTAGAAATTTGCTATAAATGATTCTTGTCCTAGGCCTTATTTTTCCCTGTATTCATTCAATAAATAAATAGAAACAGAGCTAACAAAGACCAAGAGGATGGATTAAAAATAAAAAAAGGTAGATTTTTACTCAATTATTTATACAGTTAATCGATAATTTAGTTTTTGCTATGGGCTATAGATTCTTTGTGATACCAGTGAAATAGTAGAAAAATAAAGCAGTTATCATCCATGATTTAAAAAAAACTTTTTTTAGTTGTATATGGACACAATTTCTTTATTTTATTTTTATGTGGTGCTGAGGATCAAACCCAGTGCCTTCCACATGTGAGGCAAGCATTCTACCACTGAGCTACAACACCAGCCCTAATCCATGATTTTGAAGTAGTTTATGGTCTATTACATTCAAAAAAAAAAGAAAGAAAGTGATAGACACTACAACTAAGTAAATTATTAATTTCAGTATATTAAAATAGGGAGAATACAAGAAGTGCTAATAGATGATAATGCATGTGTATGTGTAGGAATCCTCTTGCATAACAGTGTCAGAGGTGCCTCATTGAGGGACTAAGAGTCAAACTCTGAATGAGGTCACTGCCAGAGTGTGTCATGTTCTTCAACTTCTATGAGAAACTGGAAAGATGGCTTCTTTTTTGACATTCAGAAATTTCTAGATAAATTTTGTAACTTAAAACTGAATTCGCATTCATAGCAAATGTGAATCAATCATTTCAGCCAATAAATTTGTACTTCTAGTAAAATGGCAATTAAGATTTTCCTGAAATCTCTAAAAATACCAAACACTGGAATAAAGATAACTATTTAAAAAATTCATAGCCAAGTTCATGGGCACTCACTTGCACTGATTCTTAGTATGCACACAAGGAAATTTCCAGAGACCACAAATATACAGGGAGAAACCACAGTAATAAATACATGCTGATTGGTTAGCTTGTAGGCATTTGCCAGGATCAAGTATCTAGAGTCTTCAGTGTTAATGGCTTCAGAGCCACAAAAAATGAATAATTAGAACTTAGGGCTGTTTCACACAGCTGAGACTCTCAAAGGCTATATCCACATTCAAGGGCAGTCTGAGGGGATAAAAAGGGTGCAAAGGAAACCACAAGGAGAATTGTGTGTTGTCATTAGCTCTGGAGGTGGAGGGAAAAAAATGTTTCTGTGAGAATCTGTAACTATAAGTCATATCTCAAACTGTTTTGGAGTTTGAAATCTCAACTATAAGATGTACTAAATGCAATCTTTTTTTTTTTCTTTTCTTTTTTTTTTTTTTTTTTGGTGCCGGGGATTGAACTCAGGAACACTTGACCACTGGGCCACATCCCCAGCCCTTTTTTTGTATTTTATTAGAGACAGGGTCTCACTGAGTTGCTAAGTGTCTCGCCATTGCTGAGGCTGGCTTTGAACTCGCGATCCTCCTGCCTCAGCCTCCCAAGTGCTGGGATTACAGGTGTGCGACACCATGCCCAGCTCTAAATGCAATCTTGAGTTGATGGTGCTTCAGGGCTGCTGGTAGAAATATAAATGCAAATTAGATACCACAGACTTTCATATTTTGGGATTATTATATTTAAAAACACTTAGGATGTTTAAAGAAATTATCAAATAAAAATAGGTGACTAGAATGTTATTTCCAGAAATAATAAGTAATTTAAAAGAATTATACATATAGAACTTCCATAAGTGAAAATCACAATCATTTAAGAAAACACCACCCTCCCCAAACAAATTTAAAAAAAACCCACCCTTATATTTGAGATGAGAAGTAAAATAGGCTTAGATGAAGAGTGTGTTAGTGAATTAGAAGAAACATCTGAAAAAGTTATATATATATATGTATATATATATACACACACATATATATATGAGATGCCGTACGGAGAAACAAAAATAATAAAGAGAAAAAAGTTAATAGACATGGAAAACAGAATAAGAAGGCTAATATTTGTTTAAAAGTACAGATGCTCCTTGACTTGTAATGGTGTTATATGCTGATAAGCCCATTGTACCCTGAAAGTATCTGTCGGTCAGAAATGAAGTTGATACACCTCATATACTGAACATCATAGCTCAGTCTAGCCTTCCTTAAAAGTGCTCAGAAAATTTATGTTAGTGAAAAGTTGGGCAAAATCATCTAATAAAAAACCTGTTTTATAATAAAGTATTGAATGGTTCAGGTAATTTTTTGAAGACCATAATGAAAGTGAAAACCAGAATGCTTTTTCTACTTAATGCCTATTCCTTTCCCACACATCATAAACTAGGAAAATTATAAGTTGAACTATCACTGGGGACTCTATGTAGTCCCAGGGAAGAGAATAGGGAAAATTTGGGACAGGTAATATAGAATTATTTTATAGTTATGAATGTTCTACATCTGATAAAAATAAATCCTCAGAGTCATAAAATTGTCTCCTAAATTAAGGAATAAAACATATACCCAGATATATTGTGGAGGAAATGGAGAGCATAAAAGACTTGCAGAAGTCTTTAAAAGGAGCCAGAGGAGGAGAAAATAAAAAGCAGAAGAAAAATAAAGACAGATGGTAGACTTTACATCAAGAGTGAATTAAAGAAAACAGGAGGCTATCTCAAAATTGAGAGAAAATAACCCATGAATCAAAATGAATCAAATCACATTTTAAATAGACAAGAACAGAGAGAGACTACCAATAAACCCTCCTGAGAGAAACTTAAAGAATGTACTTTATAAAAAGAATAATCACAGAAAGAATATTTGAGTCATAACACATAATGGTAAGTTAATTACCCATGTATGAAAGTAAGGAAATACTGATTGTGTGAGAAAACAGAGTGGATAACTTTAATGGTTTAAAAATAAGTCAAAATAGAATATAAGACAATATTAATATGGGAGACAGGAAGTCTTCCTGAAACATCCAAAAATGAATAACCAGGTTTAAAGTCATTTAAGATGGTTTTGGATGAAGGGAAAGAGATTTATTACAAGAAACTAAAGGAAAATACTTGAAGGGTAGAAATAGTGCATAAAAATGGAAAAAGGTACAAATGGAAAAAAAAAACAATGTTATTAAATCACATAAAAATAACAAAATGAGCCGGACGCGGTGGTGCACGCCTGTAATCCCAGCACTTTGGGAGGCTGAAGCAGGAGGATCGCGAGTTCAAAGCCAGCCTCAGCAATGGCGAGGCACTTAGCAACTCAGTGAGACCCTGTCTCTAATAAAAACACAAAAAAGGGCTGGGGATGTGGCCCAGTGGTCAAATGCCCCTGAGTTCAATCCCCGGTACCACAAAAAAAAAAAAAAAAAAAAAAAAAGAGAGACATAAATAAATCACAATATCAGCAGCACAATAGTATTTAAACTCACTAGTTAAAATTCACAATGAATGTATAAAAATGAAACCCAGTCACATTACACTGCTTATCATACTCAGACCCTCACCCCCCAGAAAAGGGAAGCTTCAAAGGAAAGATGGAAAAGATTTATCAGGCAAATAGTAACCAAAAGGCATATGCTGCAGTGATATGTTAGTTACAAACAAGACAAAAAAGATTGTAAAATGAAATGCATTATTAAGGATGAAGACCTCTATATGACCATAAAACATTTAATTCAATAGAAACATAGTAAATCTAAGTGAATAATATTGTAGACTCCGATGATATGAACCATAGATGACTAACATTAACTACAATGCACTAAAATGGATAAATCAACAATTACACTAACGAATTGTACAAAATTTATTACTTCATAATTTATATAAACATTAGTAAGTATATAGAAAATTTAAACAGCAAAATTAAAAAAAATACTTGATCTAATGATTGTGTTAGCAACAATTATAAAATTATATTCATCTTATAATCTCATAGACTATTTCCAAAATTAAATTATCTATTAGGATGTAGTGTAAATTTTAATAGTTTAAAAATTATCATATAGTACAAGATTCTAAATGCAATAAAATTAAATTAGAAATTTATAATAAATGTGTTATAAAACCATGACAAATTTAGAAAGTGGATCAAACAAGAAATAATAGAAAATTTAAAAATTTTAAATAGGATGATATTGAAAATCTTATGCATCAAAACTTCTAAGATATACTTAAAGTAATATTTTGAAAAAATTTCATATGGGGTTTTAAATTAGTACAGAAAAAAGCTAATAGTTGATGAGTTAAATATAATTCTAATTTTTAAAAACTAAAGTGTAGAATATAAGTGATAATAAATGGTATAAAAAACAAAATCAAGGAATAAAAAGATGATATTGTAGCTACATTAATGAAATAGATAAACATATATGGAAATTTGTTGATGGAAAAGAATGAAGGCATAGATAACATGTGGGATTAAAAATAGTACCTAGTGCATATAATTGCAGATACAGATAAAGAAGATAGAGACTACAAAGAAATCAAAGCCGAGGACCTAAAAATTGTTCATGATAAAACAGGAAACCTAAGCAGTCCTATTATAAATGAATATATCTGATCAATAGCTTAGTACCTATTCATCAACAAAAGCATCAGGACTAGATAATATTTTTTTAATATTTATTTATTTGCTTTAGTTGTACACAATGCAATACATTTATGTTTACATGGTGCTGAGGATCGAACCCGGGCCACGCACGTGCCAGGCGAGCGCTCTACCGCTGAGCCACAATCCCAGCCCCAGGACTAGATAATTTTTACAGACGAATTTACTAAACATATTTGAATACTTCTAATATTTAAACATATCAGAGAATAATAAAAAGGATCACTTCCCAGTTCACTTTATGGAAGCAATACCTCCATAAATAATTCAGTATCAAATGAAGATTAGAAGTCATGGGTCTTAAACAGACGCAAACAAAACAAAAACAAACTTCATAAAGCAAGCCATCAACAAAATGAATCTAGTAATGATTACTATATAGCTAAGGTATCATGAGTAAGTTGTGTTAATTCCAGTAAAGTGAGACTTTTCTGTATAAAAAATATATTAATGCTATTAACCATAGTAAATATTAAAATACTGAAAGGAAAGTCAGTAGAGCCATCATTCATAATGGGAAATAAAGAAATAATATGTAGCTTTCTTAACTGGATAAAGGATATCAACTGAAAACCTACAAACATCATACTTCATCATTAACATTGAATTTATCAGAAAAAACATTCAGTATTTGGATTTTTGAGATTGACTAATTTCACTTAGCATTATATTCTCCAACTTCATCCATTTACCATTAAACATTGTAAGTATTTTCCTCAAAAATTAAAAAAAATTATCCATTTACATATGTGAACATACCACAGTGAATACCACCGTTGTGTACACCCACAAGAAATTTTTAAAAATTAAAAAAATTAAAATAATTATGGGTTAATGGTAGAAAGATCAATAGGGGGAAGTGAGCAGGGGGTGGGGAAAGGGAATGGGAAGGAGAGGTACTGGGGTCCTAATTAGAATAAGATATACCCTATGCTTGTATCATTATATCAACATGGATGCTACTGTCAAATATAACTAAAAAGAACCAATAAGAAATAGATCAAAATGTCAACCATCACAATTTATGTTTAAGAAATCCCTAAATATACTACTCAAACATAAAAGAGTTTAAAAGTAGAGGCAAAGAATTATAAAATAACAAACAAAACTGCCATTATTTGCAGATGATTTAATTTTAGGAAAAATGAAAAATTCTGCAACTGAAATAAAATGGTAGTAAAATTTCTAAATGTAAGAGCAATACATGTTAAGAAATAAAAGCTGTATTTCTATATACAAGCAACATATAGTTTATGATGGATGTAATAAGGTAGTATTTTTTATTACTATAGAAAAACACATATATAAATATGTGCATATACCTATGTAGAACATACATTTTGAACAAGTTCATAAACCTTATGAAGACAGTCTTAATGTTATTGAAAATGTTAAAAGATCACCTAAATGGAGAAATATACTATATTCATGGATAAAAGGAATGTTTGTAATATTGATTTGAATTTTTTTCTGACTTGATCTGTAAATTTAATGACATATTGCTATATATGACTAAAGAATGGAAAAATTAGTGAAAGTTGCTGGCTAATTGGTCATGCATATGGAAAATGATAAAATTGGATCTCTACATCATCTGTAATATATAAGTCAATTGTAGATAGATTAAAAATCCAAATAGTAAACTGTATAGCTTTCAGAGAAAATGACCCAGCATTTGAAAGATTTCTTAAACCAGTTACAAACTGCAAAGACCAGAAAGCAAGAGTTAGTAAAATATGACCACATTTAGTTAAAAAAAAAAAATGAAGAAATAAGATTGAAAGTTATAGGACAGCTGCCTAGATCGTAAAATTTATTTAGAAATTCAGTTAAATAGTTAAGTGACCCCAAAATATTTGGCCAAAAATATGAACAAGCAGTTTTCAGGAGCCTCATGAAAGAACAATTTTAAAACATTTATGTCACGGTACTTGGGAAGAGGCAAAACAAGACCTACTGATATATGACATATATAACACAATGTAAAATTTTTAAAACTCCTATAGTATCAAGTGTTGGTGAAAGTATAAAATAGCAAAAATTCACATACACTGGTCTATAAACCCTAGACTGAGAAACTGTCACTAGTGTATACTGAGTCACATTCAAGAAAGTTCAGCACTTAGGGCTGGGGGTGTGGCTCAGTGGTAGAGTACTTGTCTGACACGTGTGAGGCACTGGGTTGGATCCTCAGCACCACATAAAAATAAATAAATAAAATAAAAGTACTGTGTCCATCTACAATTAAAAAATATTTAAAAAAAGAATGTCCAACACTTAAATTGCATCATTTGAAAGAAGCCATAAAGAGCTTAAATGGCCTTTAAAATAAGAACAAACTAATCCATTAAAATGTATTCTCTCAGTGAAGTACTATCTGTTATAGCAATAAAATGAAGTAAAAAATGGACTAGGGTTGCACTCACTAATATCAATAATTCTTATAAATGTTGAGTGAAAAATGGCTGCAGTGCAATAATATGGTAGGAAATGATGTATGTATAAACACACATAATTTTTAGGTAAGACACAAGACCAAATACAAATGAATCATTAGTATGAGAGAATAACCAACTTCATCCTTGTATACCAACAATAAAGAATTATAACACAGCAAGATACCATTTCCCATGTACCATAACAATAAATATATAGAGTGCCTACATATACACACAAAAATGGCAATCATTGCTAAGCAAATATGCAAATTGGTGTTATCTACACCAAATATAGAATAGGGAAGAGCAGAAATGCTAGCAGAGAAGGTCAAAGGGGCTTTTCAACTGTATTGGTTCTGTTTTAGTTCCTAAAGACAGTACTAATCATGTGTGTATGTGTGTGTGTGTGTGTGTACATACACATGCATTTATTTTTAACATCACATATTTTTTTTAAAAAAATCTGTAAATCTGACTCCAGGTCTAGTGTGCAGGTCAGGAGACAAGGAAAGTCAGTTGTTCAGATTCTTCTTCTGTGTCCTGGTTCCCCTACAAGGCCAGGAGAGGGTGTCAAATGATGACAATAAGGTACACTTGGGAGGAAGAGGCAAAACCCAGAAGTTCCAGGTGATATCTCAGAGGCTACTGAGGTTTCTTCCGTGCAGTCACATTACTGTTCTAAATATCCTCAACTTCTAAGATTTTTTTTAATTATTCCTTTTAGGAAATCTTCCCTTCATAGAAGCAAAATTCACTTTCCTTGAATTTCCTTATGGATCCTATTATTCTTTCATATTCTGTAACTTTCTGTGGGTAACTGTATTATTCATATGCCTGCCTTTTCTCCTCTACTTGTCCATACAGTGTGGAGTTTGTATTCCCTAAAGCAGAGTAGCATCAGATGAAAGCAGGGAACAATGCTCTGTACTGGGAGAGCCACAGGCTAGTAAGTCAGGTAGCCCTAGACGCCAGTCACAGCTCCAGCCCCCCCTTGCTGTGCTGTCCTAGCAGCACAACTTCAACTCTTCATTTCCTCAACTGAGAAGTGGAGACAGTAGCTTAAATATTATGAAGTTTCCTTGTGAGGATTAAAATTGTGGATCATAGTACCTAACCCGGAGCAGGCACCCAGTGAACATCATCAGTCCCCTCCCGCTTCAACCTGTGAGATCTGGGAGTACCTCTGGTAATGGGAGTTGCATCCATGCCAACATAATGGAAAACACAGGTTTAATTCAAATCTATCTACACTGTGAGCCTAATTGCTTTTGAAAAAGCACAACCGTTTAACTTGGGGCATAATGAGGGATTATAGATGATGATTTTATGCACTTACAGTCACACTTAGCAGCCAGGTAGAACCTGCCAGTGCTGATGTTCAACAACTGGTAAAATTCAGCCCATGAAAATTCACTAGGACACTGGGACACTTTCCTTATCTGATAGTTCCTCCAGTGCAGACATCAAACCTATCCTTGCCTCATAGGGCCAAATTCCTGCCCCTGCAGTATCATTTATTCCCAGAGTAAGCCCTAATTAATACCTCTACCATCCTTGACACATACAACAGCTTTTTTCCGTTTTCTTTTTAATTTGAAGGTTTTCCTGTATTTCATTGAAGATGGGAAATGATTCAGTCATACAATCACGATTTGGGTAAATATGTCTCTTTTGCCAGGGGGTTCCTGGAACATCACTTATTCCAACAATGTTACCTGTCATGAACATTATATACTAGCAACACAAGCTTTTCCTTTCCTCCCCAGAACAACTGTCTAGTGATTGGAAGATGCATTCCAATGTCCCTTGAGTTTTCTCTTCTTCTGGCAAAATATGCCTTCTTTCTTTCAACTATTGTTCAAAATACATTTCTGCCTCTAAAAAGGGGAAGACAAAAAGAGAGGATATGTTCAAAAGTGGCATCATAAAATGAATGATGTTCTAGCTGTATTCAGAATGGAAACTCATAGGGCAGGATTGTCACCTCCCTTGTTATGTTTGCTGAACTCCTGCAAACACCTAAGATTGCCTGAGTCCTTAGTAACATTGTTTCACTTCTGACCAAATCCTAAATTTAGGGGAATTAAAATCCACAGTCTTCACATGACCTGCTGCTGGGCTGTGACTGTGCATGACTCATGACGTCCACAGGTATCTATTAAGTGCCAGATACTGTGTTAGCTACAGGAAATAGAATCAAGACAGGGCTCCAGCTTTCAAGGTGTGTTCTCAGTGTATCCTAAATGCATGATTGAAGATCTGAATGGTACTTATATACTTTGTATACAAGCAGTTGTATGTAAAAAGATACTATACTTGTGCATGATGAATAAGTAAATAAATAATAAAAAAATTAAAAAAAAAAAGAAATTAAAGAAAAATAAAAAAAAAAAAAAAAAAAAAGAAAGGACAAGCAGCAAACCAGAATGATAACATTCAGTTTGTGAACCGATTCCCAGAGAAGACTTCAGCCAAACTTGGAAAACCTTTGCAAGGTTTCCCAGAGGAAGTGATATAGAAGAACCAATGGAAATTTTCCAGGTAGAAGGGTAGAGGAACCAAAGTAGAAAGAGTTAGAGTTTCCTCACAGAATATAGAGTAGATTACAGGGTAAGCGTCCCAAGAGAAGCAAGGTCTCAGAAATTATACAACATTGCTTCAGCCATAATCTATGAGAAATTCATCAAAGTGCACATTAGCACAAGAGGGGCCACAGGCTCCACCTCTTCATGGAATATTGGCAAAGTTCTACAGGAGCAGTTATTTGGAAAATATAATCTTTCATATAAGCAATGCAGTGTAGTTGAACCAGGGAATATGTGAGGTTGGAAAGATTCCAAAATTGGAACCAAGTAAAATAAGCTTTAGCATGTTAGATTCCATATTTTTGCTCCAGTTCTCATTTTTAATCAGTTTATATCTATTTTCATTACCTTTCCCAGGCATTGTGTTTCCTGAGAGGTAACCTGGAGAAACAAGTCTTTAAAATATGAGGAAATGTGCCACTATGTATAACTGACATAAGACCTTAATCTGTTGAAGGTTACTGGTATGGAGGCAGGGACACGTGTGAATAATGGAGAATTGATAAGATAGTATGCAAGATGGAGTTAAAGGGCAAAGGTTAAAGTTTCATCTCTGTGATTTTGAGTAGGCTCTAAAATTTCCATAAAACTTTATTCCCTGATCTCTTTGATATGAAGATACTAACTTATAAAGGCAAGAGAGAGGGAATGAGAGGAATGAAAGAGCTTTAAATAGAACAAAGAGGGGGGAGGGAAGGGAGGGGACAAGGGGGTAGAATAAAAGCAGACTGAGTTATCCATGACTACCCTAAATACATGTTTGAAGACACAATTGTTGTAAAAATACTTTATATTAAACCAGCAACTCGAAAAATTGTGCTCTTTATATGTAATATGAAATGAAATGTACTCTGCAAATGTGTATAACAAATTAGAATAATAAAAAGTTTAAAAAAAAGAAAAAAGAAAGACTTTATTCCCTTAACTATAAGCACTCGCCTAGCATGTATGCGGCCTGGGTTTGATCCTCAGCACCACGTAAATATAAACGCATTGTGTACAATTAAAAGCAAATAAATAAATATTTTTAAAAATAAAATAAAATGTACATACTAATGATACTTACTTGATGTAAAGAAAAAAATGAGTAATTCTGTGAAAAACGTGATCTATTATATTGGTGATATGTATTTTACATCAACCACAGAATATAAACTCCATGAGGGCAGAAACTCCTCCTTACCCCCCCTTTTTTTTAAATCTTGGGGTCCCAGTATCTAGGACAATACTGAGCTCATTAAGGAGCTTCAAGCTACTCAGCAAATGAATGCTTGTCAGATGAGAGGTTGAATTAAAATTGCTTATTCAACTTTTCATAAGCAAAAAGATTTAGTGTGTAACTTTCTTTTTTTTAAATTTTTTTATTATTTATTTACTTATTCATCATGCACAAGTATAGTATCTTTTTACATACAACTGCTTGTATACAAAGTATATAAGTACCATTCAGATCTTCAATCATGCATTTAGGATAATGATATCCATCTCATTCAACCACCAATTTTTTTTCCACCCCCCCCCTTACTCCCTCCCTCCCCTCCCTTTCCGTTGACCATTCTAGTGTTCCTCTGATCCTATGTACCCCCTTCCAACAACTCTGTGAACCAGCCTCCTTATATCAGAGAAAACATTCGGTACTTGGATTTTTGAGATTGACTAATTTCACTTAGCATTATATTCTCCAACTTTGAAGTAGTGTGTAACTTTCCATAAGCAAAAAGATTCAGTGTGTGTGTGTGTGTGTGTGTGTGTGTGTGTTTGGAGGTGGTGGTTAGTTAATGATGAGAGAGTGGCCTACTGGTAGTGAATTAAGGTCATAGACTTATCAAATTGGGCTCTCAGAGGCTGTATGATCAAATTCTAGATAACTACACTTTTTAAATAATGGGAGAATCCAAAGTCCAGAAAGTTTGTGGTTACACAAACAGCATAACTGGAAACAGAACTCAGTTCTTCTGAATCCTTTGGTGTGTGTGTGTGTGTGTGTGTGTGTTGTATTTTCTCTGTTTCATGCTGCTGCTGTAGTTATAATTCTAGATGGTATTCCTCCATATCTCATTCTGGAGATCCACTGATTGATGCTGGTCCATAATCTAAAGATAGAAATATAGCTTATGAGGAAATCCTTGTAAGGTGGAATCATATTTATTATTACATAAGAGTCTTCTGCTTTCCATACAAAACAGGCTTTTTGAATATTCATTACCTTGTGCCACCTGGAGGCACTTTTGCAGTCCCCATCTGCGTCTCCTCCTTCAACACAGTTGGCATTATTGTAGGGCTGCCTGTAGAGAACACTGAGCAAGCCTAGGGAGAGCCTTCATCTAAGAGAAAGATTCTACAGCATGTGTTAAAGAATGGTGTTAAAGCCTCTCAATACTTATTAGGGGATGTATTCTCCATTGCAAAGAAAAAGTTTGAAACTATGGGAAAAAGGCATTGGAGAAGAGAAAGCTATATGTCATGGTATTAATTTTGTTTTCTTTTTTTAGAGAATGGGAGATGATATGGGTGGAGCACTATAATAACATTGTAGGTAGGTATTCTAAATCCTATTTGGCAGATAGGAAGCTAAAAATCAGAGAACATTTCTACTGCATCAGAACTCCAGGTTCTGGTAAGATATGGCTCCTTAGAGCACAGGTTCTCAACCTTGTTTGGAATGATCCAAGGGAAAAATAGATGAGGTTCTACCTCCTCTAGATACTGATCAAATTGACTAAGGTAAAGACATGAGCACCAGAAATTCTTAAAGCTCTCCATGAGAATCTACCACACAGTCAATGTTGAGAACTGATGATTAAGACCACAAGTTGACAAACATATTCTGTAAAGTACTGGAAATTAAAAAATTTAGGATTTCCTGTTCATAGTCTCTGTCCCGGTGATTAAATTTTGCCACTGTAGCACAAAGCAGTCCCGAACATATGAAAACAAATGAACATGACTATGTTTTAATAAAACTTTGTTTATAAAAACCAGATGGTGGGTTTGATATGGGCCATATTGGGCCACAGGTGGTTGACCTATTTTCTAGACACTAAACAATCAATCACAAACTGGAAAGATGTATATTTAAGGCCAGGTGATGTTATTTTGTGGAAGGAAGGCTGGGTTGGTTGAACAGACCGGTTAAAACTAAAATAATTTTTCTGAAAGCCAATTTCTAAAAGCTTGTATAATGCAAAAATCTGGCTTTTTTATTGGGAAGTTAGTATGATATTTTTAAAGGTCCACTGTGACCAATATTAAGATTTTTAAACACTAGAAATACCTTCTGTTCAAATGCTTTTGTACAAGTCTGTAAGCGCACACCTTCTTTTATGGCTGATATCTTGAGAGCATTTTATACAACAGATTCATGGTCTACATCATATTTCTGCTCATGCATTTGGAGTAAATACTGGGGCGTGCATAATCATTATCTGTTGCCATCATTTTTCAGACTGTTTCCTTTGACAAAAAGTAATATTGCAGGGGTGGTCAGGGGTTCTGCCTTCCTCACTGGAAAGGGAAAAGCCCTGCATTTTAAAGTATAATTTTGGGTTTTCCCACTTGGCTTAGTGGCTCACATACCCCTGGGCCCATCAGAATTGGGTCCTTTTTTACTTTCTCAAAGGTGTTTCATTGCCTGGCGTTTTTTACTTTCTCAAAGGGGTTTCATTGCCTGGCCTTTCTCAGCCCTGTACAATTCTAGAATCTAAGGTCTAGCTAGGTGTGGTTAGGGCATGGAGCACTTGGAAGGGTTGCACCAGTGGGAAGGGATGGGGTTTCTTGGGCTGCCTTGTGGTCCTATGAATGCAGCGTGATGGGGAAGAGATCTGCTGATGATGCAGAGAGCCCAGGCCTGCTCCTTCCAGCTTTCCTCAGTTGGCTTGAGGTCTTTACCATGACTTGCACTTGTGCCTGTTTCATCAGTGTCCTGAATGACACCAAGATGAGAAAGAATCACTCACCATGTGGATGAGTCTAGAGTTTAAGCTGATAGATGTGTAATCATATCATCCTCATCAGCCGGGCGCGGTGGCGCACGCCTGTAATCCCAGCACTTGGGAGGCTGAGGCAGGAGGATCACGAGTTCAAAGCCAGCCTCAGCAATGGCGAGGCACTTAGCAACTCAGTGAGACCCTGTCTCTAATCAAATACAAAAAAAAAAAAGGGCTGGGGATGTGGCCCAGTGGTCGAATGCCCCTGAGTTCAATCCCTGGTACCAAAAAAAAAAAAAAAAAAGAAGAACATATCATCCTCATCATCACCACTGCCCCTGCCACTGCCATCCCCACCTCACCTACTGCCACCAACACCATGATCACCACCACTCCCACCCCACCAGTGCCATCACTGCCCCCACCACCCAGTGCTTTCACATCCTACCCTACCCATACCACAGCTGCCCGCCTGGCCCCATGGCATGGCTACTCTTTGTCAGGCAACAGGTAGTTTGTCCCAGCTACACATCAATCATACAATGACCCTCAAGGCAAGTCACAGAGGCTCAAAGTTACAAACAAGGAAGGAGGAATTCTGAAGGGAGAAATCAGGGGCCCCACAGATTCAGTGGAGGCTCCTCTGAATGGATTTCTTTGGGACAAGTATTCCAGGGTATGTAAGTATTTATCCAACAAAGAAGTCCCCAACATTGTGGCATTCTGAGCTGAAGAGAGATGACAGTTCCTGGGTAAAGGTGTTTACTTGCCCCCATGGCTATCAATTTACTAGTTAGATTTTACTTCTTGCATTCTAATTCAGCAAACAGCCTAAAGAAGAAAGAAGCAATTTCTTTGTCATGCTTTCCAAACATAAAATCTTACCATTTTATGGAATTTTGTATATTACCACTTAAAGTAGCATAGAACCTAGCAGATATATTATTTTAGAATCATAATTTGAATTTTGAGAATTGGTGCCAAGATTGGGTCTCTACTGAATGGTCAAACAAGCTGCCTGTGAAGTTAACAAAAGTCATTCTATGTTTGTTAGTGAGGTGAGTGAAGGGGAAATTATTTTCACAAAAGATATTTCCCAAGACTTGCCAACTAAAGATGATGGCTCACAGGATACAGGAAATTAGCTCAGGTTGCTGAGAAGCAGTGAGGCTCTGGATACTGCTTATGTGATTTTGGCAAAACCATAAGGACCTAAATGTTTATCAGATATGGATAATGATTGCATTTAACTCACAAAGTTGAAAGTAAGTAAATGAACAGTGCTTTGAATTTTTTAAAGATGTCAATGCTGGGGCTCAGAGAGGCCAACCTCTGTGAGCCACCTGTGAGCTAGTGGCAGGGAAGTACCAGAGCTTAGACACTGTCACTTCTAGCTCACTGCTCCGGTGCTGAGCAACTCCATCTGTCTTTAGGAATAACAGGGCACATGAGGCTGATTACAAAGCAACAGGTCAGAGCCCAGATGCCATCAAGTACAAGGTGACGAAGGTGGGTTTGAGGATTTAAGCGTCCCTCCTCAGTCCACTCAAGCCTTCCCAATGCCCATCACCTTCGCAAGGGCATTTTACTGTCTCTGGTCCAATGATAGCTCCACACTGTTAAAGGTGTTGAGGAAGTTATAGTTATTATGGTTATTAACATTTTATGAGCTTGTTATTCACCCCTTAAGCTCCTTAATATAAAGTGGTGCATTTTAAAAGCACAGCACATACTTAATTGATTCTGGCATAAAAAGGTTGTTGGACTTCTTGGGTTTCTGTCTTTGCTTTCATTCATTCATCTATGATGAATTAATTGGGGTAATATAGATTTACGGACTTAGAAGTGGTATGAGGAAGCCCCAATTTTTCTAGCTGGAGATTGCAGAATTGCATTTATGCCAGTGGACATTTCTTTTTTCTGTTATGAATGATGACCTGTGTTTAACCTCTAGATTTTCCCCTTGCAGATGCATCAGATAATGTCAAGTTCTAAGGGACCCAAAATTTCTGCTTCATGCAATGGTAACTCATATTTGAACTCTAGCTCTTCATACTGCTAAGTTTCACCTACGCAAGTTTTGCCAATAATTTTCCTCAGCACTTGAGAAAAAATTTTTTCTTGAAAAAGGCTCTGTCTTAAAAGTTGGAAAGCATATGCTCTAATTGTGTGTGTGACAACCTCAGCCTTTCTCTCATCTTTAAAATGGAAACAATAGCATTTGTCATATAGCTCAAAGAATTTTAGTGATCACATGAAGATTAGTACTCAGACTCCTTTACTCCCATTTCTGTGATATTTAATTGAAATATTGCTTCTAATTAGGAACATACAAAGATGTTAAGAATTGCAAAAGAGGGCTGGGGTTGTGGCACAGTGGTAGAGCACTCGCCTAGCATGGGTGAGGCACTGGGTTCGATCCTCAGCACCATATAAAGATAAATAAATAAAATTATTGTGTCCATCTACAACTAAAATATATTTAAAAAAAGAATTGCAAAGGAATACACAAGAATAAGAGGTTATTGTTACTATCACCGGACAATTTACCCAATTTCCTTTTGTATTATAAAGTAATAGAAAGTGAATCAAAGTTAAAATTATTTCTTCAAATAAAAATTGTTGATGGTCATCCTTGTGCCTGCCACTTAATAGCAGCTTAGCATGCATTTTTCCATTACTTCAGACTACAGGACAGGGCGAGGTGACCAATGTTCTTCAGAGAATGTGTATATTAATACAATTTGCACGTGGGCTGAGAGTTTGAACCATCTCATGTTTAACAGAGACTCCTAATTCTTTTAGTTTCTTGTCCTAGTGGAGATGAATCCTGAGTACCCAAATGGGACAGAATGAAAAACTGGGAGTCTACCTTCCTTATGGCAATAATGTGACAAAACATGTGACCAGCTGGTTTCTCAAATAAATTGCATCAACTAAGAAGAACAAATGTCAATCATGATACTAACAATTGAACTTTCTCACTTTCACCGGTTTTATCAAATGCACAACCCCCCTTATTTTTGGCACTGGGATTGAACTCAAGGGTACTCAACCACTAAGCAACATCCTCAGCCCTATTTTGTATTTTTATTTCGAGACAGGTTCTCACTGAGTTGTTTAGTGCCTTGCTTTTGCTGAGGCTCTCTTTGAACTTGCAACTCCTCCTGCCTCAGCCTCCTGAGCTGCTGGGATTACAGGCATGTGTCATCATGCCCAGCCAAATGTCCCATATTTATCAAGTCCTATGCCAGGCACACATTTCTTGATTATGTTTTTTCCAGTTTACTTGAGGACACAGGAATGTAAACCTTCAATCATAGTATAGTGAGATAAGTCTGTGCTGTAAGGGACAAGAGCAAGGACTGAAAAGGTAAAGATAATAGTGACACCTGGGCAGAGGAGAGGACACATGAATAGTCTTGAGAGATGTGTAGGAATGGAATAGATGTAGAAGGATCATGGTAATATTCTTTACCACAGAGGGAAGTGGGTGACCAGAGACTGCATGTTTCATAAAAACATGATACAGCCTATGGGTGGCAATTTTTTGCTATTCTGGGAACAGCACGATTAGTCCATGTGAGTGACAAGTGACAGCACCACAGGATTTGGCAAGGGCAAGGTCTTCGAAGGTTATATGAGGTTAATGTTTGCGCACATAGTAGAAATTCAATATCTTGTCTTTTGTGGGCATCTAGAACTTATGGAAGGGAGAATCAGTGATAATTGTAGGATCTTAGTTTTCTGATTTCTTCACTTATTTACCTCTAAGATGGTAGCAGTACACAGGGTGGCTCAGAGGTTTTAGTTTTGTATCATGCTGGACATGGAAGGGGCACTGCTGAAGGCCAGTTCCCCCACAATGCTCTTGCTATCATTCTTTCTTTTTAACCCAAAGTGTTTACTCCTGAAATTACTCTACCTTTCATGGGTCATTAGTTTCTTCTTCCCTTCTAGATAATTTCTATCACTGCACCAAAGTAAAAACAAGTTTCTCCTTTGACCTCATTCTCTTTCCACTATGATCTGCATTTTTCATTTCCTTCCATTAGGGGATTTCTTCAAGTAGATGTCTATAGCTTCTGCTTACCCTCTTAGCACTTCACATCTTATATTCCAATTAGGTTTCCACCTCTACTATATCCAGAGGCTGTTCTCCATTGCTTCCTGTTCTTCTATCGTGGGCCCCCTCGGTAGCCACTGACATGGCTGACCTCTTTTTCTACAGGGAAACGTGTCCTTTTCCTGGCTTCCCTAATGTCATACTCTGCTGATTTTCCTCTGATCTAGCTGCTCCTGCTCATTCTCCTTTGTTTTCTCTAAAACGTGGAGTACCCCAGCCTTTGTCCTAGGCTCTTCTTTCCAAATCTGCTCTCTTTCAGTCCCATGAGTCCCATCAGTGCTAACATATCCACAACTCCAGCCCCTATTCTTTTTCAGGATTCACCTCATGCCTAGAATAGGATCAGCTTGCTAATATGGCTTATGAAGGCCATTCACAACTCTGTGTTTCTGACCTCATCACATAACATTCTCTCCTCATTCATGACAATTTTTTAAAAATTCCTTGAACACATGAGATTGCTCCCTCTTGCGACGAGGACTTTACCTCAGCTGTTCTCTCTGGTTGGGAGGCTCTTCTCCAAATATACACACACTGGTCCTTTCCAGCTTTCCAAGAGCACTTTACCTAAAGCAGTCCCAATATACATATCTTCACATGACCTTGATCGAATTCTTCACTTAACTCTTATCACTATCTGATAATTTTTCTTATTTCATCTTGATTGTCTGATGGTCTTTCCCTCACTAGAATGGGAGCCTTATGAGAGTGAGAACTTGTTTATCTTGTTAATTGCTTTATCCTCTTCCAAGGATACTGCCAGGCAATAGTAAATGCTCAACAAATATTTGTGATAGGAATGAAGGAACAAATAAATGTTAGTTCTCTGCTCACAAACCCTGTAAGCAAATGCTATTTGAGTGGATGAATAAATAAGAACCACCATGTTCCTCATCTCTCAGGAGCTAGCCTTTGCAAAAACCCATCACATGCATTCTATTTAAATTGCTCCATATGGTCTTTCTTCGGTCACTGCATATACTTTGTCCTGACTTTGTCCCATTGGCAGATCATCCTAATTTCTCTGAAATCTTTGACTTTCTACTTTTTGTTCCAGGAAAAAATAAAAACAAAAACAAAACAAAACAAAACAAAAAAAACCCAGAAGCAAAAATTAGCAGCTGTCATTAACTATAGCTGCTCTTGAAGGGATAGAAGACCCTTCCTGGACATTGAGGCTCTGGAAATTTCCTCCTGCAGCAGGAATTAATGCAGCATGCTGAGGAGTCTGTCCTGCAGTCTCCTCTCATGGAGGGCAAGTTCACACAAGAGACATGTGGTAGACTTGCTGCTAGCGTGAAGTGGAGGACTGAAGATGGTCCAGGAGGCAGGACTGCATGATGAAAGGAGTTAAGAGAGTCATATTTGGTTTCACATCTCAGCTTGGCTCTTCCTAGATGTATGATTTTGAACTAGTTGCTTGTTACTTTGAGTTTCAATTTCTTTATCTGTGGAGTAGGCATAATAATATTTACTCCATGGGTTTGTTGTTCAGACTAAGTAGAAATCAATATTTCATTTTTGTACCTAGTATATTTCCCAGCACAATGTAGGTGTTCATTGTTATTAATGGCAACAGTGGTACCAGTAAAATTAATTCTCCATTCGAAGAGCTGACTCATTCAAATATTAGTTTAGTTATTTATCAAACTTTTACTTGGATTTTTTGTCCAAAGCATGTTTAAAGGTAAGGCATGGAAAATAAATGACTATTAAGGGCCTAAATTTAAATAATCTTGTTTAAGCTGGCCTGAGTCATTTTGATTTCAGTCCTTTTTATAGCTAAGGCCAACAATGCAGTGAGGAACAGCATGAAGCATTGGGTTCTTTTCAGGAGATAGTGAAGCAGTGGCCCCAGGCAGGAATGTGGGGTGGATGGGTCTGGACACTGGAGTATTTCTTTTCGATTCAATGCAGTTAACATTTTTGAGCAAGCACAGTGTACCAGAATTGGACTCACCACTCTTACATGCATTTGCAAGATATGCTACAAAGCAGGCATGATGGCCTCAGTTGAATAGATGAGGGCTGATGCTCAGAATGATTCACTGGCCAAGCTATAAAGCCAGTACTCAAATGGGAATCTTGCTGACATCAAGGTTCATTGCCCATAGCCTTTGCCTCTTGTGTCTTTTTCTTTATTGTTGCAACCTTATTCTTGGCTCAGAAACTAAGTCCTGTCTCTTATTGCTGGAACTCCCAAGACCATCTCTCTGATAGGCATTGGTAACCAGGAGGTGGGGCAATATGCAGACACATATCTGGTCACTGACCATTAAGTGGTTACATAGGCACCTTTTCTTGTGACTCTTTCCCCTGCACAAATTATTCTTCTCTTCTGTCCAAATTTTGGATATATATGTAACTAGTATCCCAGAGAAGCCCTCTTTAACCTGGGATAAGCACAAGCTGATATAGTCAACAAGTCCCAGACTTTTCCTGTAAGTTTATTGACTAGTTGACCTCCCTTGGTCACAGCCTCTATTTTAAGGCCCTCTGTTAATGGGCTTGATGATTGTGCCATTTTACCCAGTTTTAAGGACACAGACCTTCCACTAGTGCTGAGTCAAGTAAATCCAGATTTGCAGAGTCCATCCAGGGATCCTGTGATCTGTCCCAGAGAGATAAGAGCATACTGTGCTCACTGTGGTGGAACACGCTGACAGTTGGGAGGGGCTACATTAGCTCTGTTCCAAATGGCTGAAAGGAAAGAATCTCCCAGGGTAAAGAGGCACAGCTTTGCCATCTCTTTTATGTCTTTCAAGGAGCAGATGGAAGCAGTATCATTATTTTAGAAGAATTCTATTTTCAACTCTCATCCCCTTTTAAAAAAAAATCACATTAATTCGCAGATGGGTGGAAGGATAGGTTATTGGAGAGCAAAAGGAAATAAGACACGTTATGGTTTGGATGTGAGGTGTCCCCCAAAAGCTCACATGTGAGACAAAGCAAGAAGGTTCCAAGGAGAAATGATGGGGTTGTGAGAGTCTTAACCCAATCAGTAAATTTTTCCCCTGATTGGGATTAACTGAGTGATAACTGAAGTGGTAGGGTATGGCTGGAGGAAGTGGGAATTGGGGCATGGCGACGGGGTATATATTTTGTATCTGGAGAGTGGAGTTTTTCTGCTTCCTGATCACCACATAAGCTGCTTCCCTCTGCTTCCCTCTTCCACCATGTTGTTCCTGTCTTACCTGGGGACCTGAGGAACGAAGCAGGCTCCCTCTGGATTGCAACCTATGAAACCATGAGCCCTCAAACTCTTCTTCCTCTTCAGTTGTGCTGGTCAGGTCATTTAGTCACAGCAGCAAAAAAGCTGACTAAAACAACACTGAAGGGAAGAATGGCAACCACAAGAAAGGAAGCATGTGGAGGAAGAGAAGGTGAACTATAGGAAGGGAGAGACGTATTTACTGAGCAATTTCAATGCACCAGGAACTGCTGTGTGGATTCTACTGAACTCAGAACAATTCAGTTCATAAATATTATTATTCATCTTTAAAAAATAAGAAACAGAGGTATATGCAAGAGGCGTAATGTGTCAAAATCACACTGCTGATTAGGAACAGAGTATTGTCATACATTTACTTCTTTTTCCTAACTCAATTAATCCTCAGAAACTCCATGTGATAAGCCATATCCTACCTTTAACAGAAAGAAGGGTACAGAGACCTCTAATAGTGAAACAAGTTTGTAAAATACTCTTAAGCTTAAATTGGTTTTTTATAAATCTTCTCATAAATTTTCCTCTACTAATAGCGACTCTGTGAGATGAGGGTAGAGGCTATATTAGTTAATATCATCTCATTTCACAAGCCGTCAAAATTTGATTTAAACTTTTTTTTTGTATGAATCATTTTTTTAGGACTTTGAAACTATTCAGAAAAAGAGTATTTGTTTGGCTAGTTCAAATATAAAACTGAAACATGTTCATGATTTGACCTTAGGGAAAGCATTTACATTTTGTGAACTACCATTTTCTCATTTGTATAATACAGGGAGTTATTTCTGTCATCCTTGAAGGTTACCACAGGGAACAAACATATCAAGATCCTCCCTACTATCTTCAGGAGGAAGACTCTCTTGTTTTCCTTCAAGTCCTTTAGGGAAGCCCTTCTGATCATCAAATATAGCTGCCATTGGAGGTAGCAGAAGGTGAGGAAGCAGAACCCAAAACTGAGCAAATAACTATAACCACTTTATACCCAGTTCTCTTGGAAATTTACTGCTAAGGCCTTCTTTATGTAAACTCTGGAGGCAACTCACTTAGAACCCTAAGTTCAGATGAGCTGCCTTGATTGGGCCATGTCTCCCATTTGTCTGCAACCAGAGAACAACACCTGCATTGTAAGCCCTTTCTTGTGGTAAACAACACTGAGCATGTGAGGCTGTGGGATGTCACCACTTATGATCTATGGGACCTGGGGTGGGTTGTTCAGCATGTTAGTTTCCTCAAAACCATATGCTAAAAATTAAATGATTTCTTATATATAAAGTTTCCCTTTCTCCATCCCTCCCTGTATTGAACTTTTTGGTTTTACTTGCCTTTTTTCCAAAGGCAAAATGAATTCATAATTCAAATTGAAGGAGATGGTTGTAATGCCTGACACAGAGTGAATTCCCTACTGTAACATGCTCCTAAAGAAGGCTGTGCTTCTTGCTAGAGATGTGTCAGCACCAACTCACTTTCTGAATGGTAGCTGTTGGGGTGGGACAAAAAAGACTGCCTTATTTATCAATGTGAAATCTTCATTCTCTCTGTTCTTGTGGACTTCCTACTGATCCCTGTCCCTGGTCTACCTGGCTTAACCTGGAACTCTGGTTTGTTCAATGTGTCTCAATGTTATCTTTTCCTAGGAAGTCTTCCTGTCCATCCCAGGTGAGTACATGATGCTGGCAGGTTACTGAGCCCTGTGCCTCCATCAGTTTCACATGTATTACATGCATGTGATCTTACATTATCTCCAGCAGATCTTGTCTGCTTCCCTGGAAAGCCCAGTTGGGGAAAATACAAGGTTTCTTTTGCTCATTGCTCTGCTCCAGAACATAGCACATTCCCAGAAAATGGTACAAATTTAAAACATAACCACAGGAGAACATACGAGGTATTATCTTCTCCAATTAATGACAACGAATTTGACTTTCAAGGCCATTAAGCCTCATTTTCTGTTAACAAAATTGTTAGATAATCCAAGTATGCTTGCATTCCACCAATCATCTGATCTATTGTAAAGCTTCACTTATATTGAATGTATGATTAGTGTGAGAAAGGTTTTAAGTTCTCATTTATGTGAGGGGAAAAGTTATGATGATCCTTCAGTTCAATTCACTTGAACAAAATCAGCACTCTTACTATGAGCCTAGGATTGTATTTATGCTTATTCCTGAGGGGTCTGCAATCAAATGGAAGAGTGTGACATGCTAATAGATAGTTTTTGAACAGCATTAAAATGATGCAATAAAGGAGGACATGAAACCCATACAGCTCATATGAAAACACTAATGAAAAGAATTTTAAAACTTTGAAACATTAAATAGACCATTATTGATATGAAGAAATGGAATGATAAAACAGCTGGATAATTCAGGGAAATACCTACCATCTTCCACTAGGGACTACTAGCTTGCATTTTTTATTTAGTCATAATGTAGCTTGTGATTTTATATATCCAAACTCTCATGAAATAAAGTAAAAAAAATGGTGTGAAAGGGAGTCATAAATATTTTCAAATGACACAGTTTTTAATCTTTACATCACTAGTTTTCTATGAAACTATCCTAAATTTTATAAAGGAATATGTTGCATAGGAAAATGAATGTCAGTTATTAGTAGCAATATATATTTTGAACATGGTTTTTAAAATATGAAAGTATAGAGTGTTCATCTGTTACACCTGGCTTTAAATATAAGGCTTGTGCAATGTGAATTCACCATTCTGCATTTAATTAATAGCTCCTGAATAAGGATCATTAAGCAACTGAAGTCCCAATTTGGTTTGGGATGGGCAGCTTAGTTGGGAAAGTCTCTTTTCCCCAGCTTGGTACAAAGTGTGAGGGCTTATCATTACTTAAAATGTTTTAGCTACTTCTATCCCCCTTTATGAGTAGCATAATACATTGGAAGCAGGACAATGGTGCATACCTGCAATCCTAGCTACTTGGGAGTCTGAGGAAGGAGACTTGCAAACCTGAGGTCAGTCTGGGAAATTTAGGGAGACCCTGTTTCAAAAATAAAAGAATTAAAAAGGGATGGGGATGCATTTCAGTGGCAGAGTGCTCATCCAGCATGCATGAGGTCCTGGGTTCAATCCCTAGTACTGAAAAAAAATTGAAAGATTGTGGATTCTGGAATCAGACAGAACTGCATTTAAATCTCAATTCTGATGGTTTCTAAGGGAATTTAGCATTATAAAGTTCTTTGATATTCGGTTTTCTTCTTTTTTCTTCCACGTAAGGATCTGTATAAATTCTATAATATATAAGTTTCCTGGTTACAGAATTTTTTTTTAAAGAAACTTTCTAGCCAGAGGGTCACAAACACAAAAGTCTATTTGTGCTGACTGATAATGTCAATGAGTAAAAGTTGGAAAAGCACGGCTGTACACATATGTGGGAGTCTAGAGAAGCAGAGAAGAAACCATCATTCTAGAAGGAAAAGCTGTCTCTCATATCCAGGTGATTGCTATTTTTGAATGAAATTAATTTTTTTTAATGTTTGGGCCTTTGCAGATGTGGATGTCATTTTTCTCACTTTGCTGGGCAGATTAACTAAGAGGATACAGACAGGATCACGCAGCAGGCTGACTTGCCTTCCTAGGTGGTCTCTTCACTTACTCTCACTTGTCTTCCTCTGTCCTCAAGTCCTATCCGCCCCCTCCAAATCTTTTTTGAATAGAACTTCTGCTGCTTCCTATAATCACAGCAAAGATTATGGAGCATATAATGTCAGGCATTGCTTTATGAGCTATATACATAAAAAAGTTTAAATGCAAATATATACATTGTTAAAAATGGAAAAATATGAAGGGACATGGGTGGTGTTCATCCAATGTCTGACCAGGTTGAATGAGCAAATTCATTAATAATGTTTGGCTGGACTTTTCACAGAAAAGTCACATATTTTCACATTGGTTTTCTCTCCCACACCCAGAAATGAGCATTCCATTTTCAGTATAAATATTTCCACAGGCATATGAATTATTCATCCTTACTTCTTATCATGCCTTCAGATATTTAAATAATCTAAAAAGAATCATTCATAATCATATATTATAATCCAAAGACTTTCCAACTTGATCTTTCTAACATTGCCAAGATTACATTGAATTTTTTCTTTATTTCTTCTTTATGGTACTGGGAATTGAACACTCAGGGGTGTGCAACCACTAAGCCACATCCCCAGCCCTATTTTTGTATTTTATTTTAAGACAGGGTCTCACTGAGTTGCTTAGTGCCTTCCTTTTCCTGAGGCTGGTTTTGAACTCTTGATCCTTCTGCTTCAGCCTCCCAAGCTGCTGGGATTACAGGCATGTGCCACCACGCCTGGCAACATTGACTTTTTTCTATTTTCCACAATTTTCATTCGTGCATTATAGTTGTACATAATGATGGGATTTGTTGTGTTATATATTTGTACATGCACATATTATGACTTGAGTGATACAGTAGAATGAGTTTGAGTTCTGGCTACATCATCACTTTACCAAGTCATTTGGACAAGCTACACAAGCTTGATGTGAAACAAGTATGGTAGAATCCATGCTGTAAGTCCACTGTGAAGAGTGTATCAGATGACAGATGAACTGCTAGTACATGGTGACTGCTATCCTCAACACTGTCCCTCTTGCTGATGCTTGTTTTGTGAACTGTCGTAAATTTGATCAAAGCTGGCTGTGATGATGTAAGCATTATAAAATTATGATTGCACTGGACTCCAGTTCAATGCCTTTTCTGAGTTCAAGGTGGAAGTATTCATGCCCCACTTATCTCTTGAATAACGTATTTCAGAGCTTTGATAGCAACATTAATCATATTAAAATAGCTCAAATTAAATACAATTTAAGCAAGCACTACTAATTGTTTTAAATTTGATATTTCTTTAGCGCAAATGCTGTGGGATGAATATAAATTTAAAGGTAAAATTGGGTTCCTCAACTAGTTCTTATTTGTATTTTAAACTGAATTGATTTCACAGTGAAAATGCCCTTTTTCTTCATTTAACTTTGAGTTTCACTTTGGAAAGACACTCTCACCTCTCAAGTTACCTGTAATTTTTGTGTCAAAAATACCTGCTGACTCTCTAGCTCACCTATCCATATCTGCTTGGGAAATTATGTGCTAGTGTTTTTTCTCAGAATATGAAGCAATTCTTACAGTTTGTGCCTAAACACAAGAATTTATAATCCTTGGGAGATTCCAGAATCCAAACAGAAGCATTGTCTTTGGACATCACAAAGTATGAAATCCAGAGCATATCTGCAGCTAAACAGAGGATTTACTTTTCAAGTTACTCTTCAAATGCACTTTTCTGACGACAAAGTTTGACCTGATTTGGATAAATGACTTTAAAAAAACTTAAAACTTTATTGGTCTGGAGATTTTCACTTCTAATAGGGCTGAGTAAAGACACAGATAGAATGAAAGTAAATGAATGGGGAGATATCCCACAATAATGAGCATAAGGAGGCTAGAATAATCATATGATTATCAGCTGAGGTAGACTTCAGAGCAGAGGGTGCTGCCAGGTATAAGATGGATCACTGCAAAATGACAGAGGAGTCAATTTACCAAAATGACATGACAATTATAAATATCTATGAAAGAGCTTTAAATTATGGTAAAAAAAAATTCTACTGATTGGCATAAACCAAAAAGAAACAAAATTCTACCAGTTGATGTGAGAGATGTGAGAGAGAATGAGAACACTATCGACTCCCTTGAAGTAATTCATATCTGTGGAATGCTCTATTCCACGCCTGCAAAATGCATGTTGTTTTCCAGCCAATGCTACATTCACTAAAAAGGGCTATATCCTGGGATGTTTGATAAATTTTAATACATTTAAAAGGATTCAAACCCTAAATAGTATGTCATATACCTGTACAAATATTAGAAATCAATAAGCTATCCAAAGTACCATATAGGGAAATTAAATAATATGTTATTGAGATATACTTGAGAATTTTAAAAAATCCACAGGTCAAAGAACAAAGGAAGACATCACAAGGGAAATTAGAAAAAAAAAATTGAACCAAATAATATTGAAAGCACATTTTCGAAATTTGTGTGTTACACCTATAGCAATCCTTAAAGGAAAATTTATATGTCAAATGCATATAGTAGGAAAGAAAAAGATCAAAATTTAATACCTAAGCTTCCAATTTAAGCTAGAAAAAAGATTATATTAGTCTAGCACACTCCTGTAATTCCAGCCACTCTGAAGATGAAAGGAGGAGGATCTGAAGTTTGAGAACTTCTGAAGTTTGAGCTCAAAAACTGAAGTTTGAGAACTTAAAAACTTAAGTTTGGCAACTTACTGTTTGGACAGGCTCAAAAAAATAAAAAGAGCTTGGGATGTAACTCAGTAGTAGAGAACTACTGGATTCAATCACTACTACTACTACTACTAATACTACAATGACACACTCACACACACACACACAGAAGATATTATTCAAGAGAGAAGAAAGTAACAAATGTAAGAAGATCTAGAAACTAAATAGTAAACAGAGAAAGAATAGAAACAAAAAGTTGAGGGCTGGGGTTGTGGCTCAGTGGTAGAGCGCTCGCCTAGCACGTGTGCGGCTTGGGTTCGATCCTCAGCACCATGTAAACATAAATGCATTGCATTGTGTACAACTAAAGCAAATAAATAAATAATTTTTTTTTAAAAAAAAGAAACAAAAAGTTGATTCTTTGTAATCATCTACATAATTAATAATCCTGTAGTTATACTTATCAAGTCAATAATTGAGAAGATAAAGTGCCAATATTAAGATGGACATCTAAAGGACAAGAAGTTAATTCAATAAATAACATTCTTCCAGGAAATTATATAGCTTTAGTGAAATGAAATAGTACCTAAAAAATAAAACTTACCAAACACAACTAAAAATTGAAAATTAAATTAGTCTGAATAGCCAAATTTATTAAACAAATTCAACTTGTACCAAAAACCTTTTCACAATGTATACTCTACACTCTGATAATTTAACTGGATTACATTGAACATTTAGAAATGAAATAATTCAAGTTATTTACAAATTCTGTTAAAAAAACAGAGAAAGAAGAAAGATACCCTAACATTTTATGAGGTCAGAATAACCCTAATGACATGACTGAACAAAAACATCATAAGAATAATATTTCTTAAAAAAGAGATGCAAAATAGTTAGCAAATTACTAGCAAGTCAAATCTAACAATGCCTAAAAATGAAAATACATCATGATCAGGAAGAGTTTATCCCAGTAATGCGGCATCTATTTAATAGTCATAACCCAATCAATGTTATTCACCATGTCAAAAAAAGGAAAAAAAAGACATAAAATCATTATAATAATATCAGAAAAAGCATTTGTCAAATTCCAACACCAATTATGTTAAAAACTCCCAAAGAATAGAACTTCCTCAACCTGATATAGAGCATTTAGAAAAATCTGAGAGCCAAATCATACTTAATTGCTAAATATTGAAAACTTTTCCTTCAGATGTGACAGTGTTCCTCTCTTGCCTGTGATTGAGGGATAATTTTACTGGAAGTCCTACACATTGCAGTAAGGCAAGAAAAATAAAAGGCCAAAGACAGAAAGGACAAAATAAAAACAAGCTGACTTGCAAATGACCTGATTTTTTATGTAGAGAATCCTGAGAAATGTATAACCTACCTAAGCTGATGATTGAATTTAACAGGATTATAGGATTCAAGACTGATGTACAAAAATCAATTCTATTTTTTATATTTTAGCATCAAACTATTGGAAAGTTATAACAACCCATTCTTAATAGCACAAAAATAAAAAAAAAAGATTTAGCTTCTTCTAAGTGAAAACTGTGACATATTATAAAGAGAAAAGCTGAATTTTGTTAAAACTCTCAGTTCTCCCAACATTCCAGGAGGTGTTTGGAGGAGGAAGCTACACATTGATGAACTAGTTTCAACATTTATATTGAATTTAAAAACACATCCAAGACAATCTTGAGAAAAGATGACCAAGTTTGAATGACCTGCACTTCATTACTTCAGGACTCATTATAAGGCTACAGTGATCTAGAAATAGTGGTACTGGCATTGGGGTAGGTAGATCAAAGGAACAGAATGGAGATCCCAGAATTAGAACTTTTCTGACAGGTTAATTGAATTTTGGAAAAACAACAAAGTAATCCAATGGATAAAAGAAAAATATTTTTTAAAATCAGTGGAGCTGGAATCACTGGGTTCCAATATGGAAAATAAAATGAAATCAAACTCTACCTAACTATATTAAAGAAGGCTCATAGACTAAATGTAAATGATAAAACTTTAATCCCTCATATTTTGGGGTAGGTAAGCATTTTTTTTTTTTATACAGGTCCCTGAATGGGACAACTATAGAAGAAATAATAACAAACTAGACTCCACCAAAATTAAAAATCACTACTTATCAAAAAAGGTACTATAAAAAGATATATAGCAAGCTACAAATAAGGAAAACTATTTTTAAAACAAATATCTAATAAAAGATAGTGACCAAGATAAGTATAAATCTCTATACTTAGTTATTTAACCAGGACAAACAAAAACATATATTCACAAAGGAGATGTATGATAACATTTATAGCAGTTGTATTCACTATAGCTCAATATTGGCAACAGCCCTGGTAACCTACAGTAGAAAAATGGATAAAGAAACTCTGATATATTCATTTAATTGACTACTACTCATGAATAAAATTACTCGCTCATACAACAATATGGATAAAT
The DNA here is from genome assembly GCA_025594165.1 of Tamias sibiricus. Lineage (NCBI taxonomy): Eukaryota > Metazoa > Chordata > Mammalia > Rodentia > Sciuridae > Tamias > Tamias sibiricus. The sequence continues at coordinate 76,317,182 of CM046657.1, forward strand.
CTCAAAAATATTTTGCTGAGTAAATGAAGCCTTACAAAACACAGAACACATCATATGATTCCATTTATATGAAATTCTGATACAGGAGAAATTTGTCCATGGTGAAAAGTTAGACTATTACTCCTTTTGAGAAAGGGGGATGATAATAATATTTCACATTTTGATAGGTGTTTGGGTTACCCAGAACATGAATTTATCAATACTCAGTGAATATACACTAAATAATTACACATTTCATCACAAGCAAATTGTACATTAAAAACTGCAAACAAATATTGAACTCTAGTTAGAGATATACATCCTGAATTATTTAGGAAGAAATGTGCTCACATCTGGAATTAACCTTGAAATGTACTGAAAGTCAGATGGAGGAAGAATAGGTAGATAGATAGATGATAAATCGAGTAAATAAAATATTAATGATGGCGTCAGGTGGTGGTTATATGGGTTTTCACCATAAGGTTTGCATTTATAATGTATATTTTAATATTTTTGTAACTTAGTTTTGAGGGAAGTAAGTTTTTTGAATCCTAGAAACTTCTGATTCCAAACAAAATAATTAGTTCAAGCTCAGCTACATTGGGAAAGGAATAAAATTGTTGCAAGCAGTTCCATGTGGCTTGCTCACCTTTTACAGGAAGTTTTGGGTGTTCTCTGCTTCCTCTCCAATCTCAGTTCAGTGATGCTCTGCAGTGTTTGCCAAAACCTCTTCTTGAAATTCTAGTTATGCTGCTTTTCTTTCCTACTACTTTGGGTCGTCTTTTGCAGTCTTCCTATTTCCTTTGCAGTCTTCTTTTCTTTCCTACCTCATGAGAAATGTTTTTCCCCTTGAGGTTTTGCCATTAGCTCTCTTTATTTGCTCCATCAATACATCTCAAAATCGGTCTATAGGACCATTGATATTAGAATGATGTTGGTTGCTCTTAAGAATTCAGACTCACTGAAACATCAGGAAACACCCAAATTATGTTGTCTGGGAGTGAGACCATGGACTCTATATAGTTTCTTGAAAGTGATCTTCACATGCCTTCTTAACAACTGATTGGCAGGCCCGTCATCCTGTAGGCCAGTCAACATGCAGACTCATCAAGGAGCATAGCTGCACCTTCCTTCCTGCTGCTTCCATTTTCTTTGGATGATTCAAATTACTCCCTGTCTCTGTTGCTACTTGCATCATTTTTGTTTGCTTGCTTATTTTTTTGTTTTGTTAATCATTAGATTAAAATCCTCCTATAGCACTTTGATGGTGTTATGCCCTTTCACAGCGCCTGCTTGTCTCAACACCTGAATTAGAATTTCCCTATGTGAGGAGCCACACAACTCGTTCAAATCAATTTCCATAGTGTTGAATGCCCTAATTTTCCTTCCTTTTGTTTTTTTTTTTTCTCTATTTCTGAAATATTCCTCCACTTAGTTTCTCTACAAGAGCCTTGCGAATTTGTGACTAGTTTCTAAAGTAGGAAGGTTGGTTTTATCCTGAAAGCTATAGTTTTTCAGTTTGCCATAACAAAATAGCTTATAACTATAACAGTGTTATTATGTTCACAAGAATACCAACTTTGCTATTATAAAGCTAAAATTTTCTAGTTTGTAAACCTTCTACATCAAAACAATTGTTTTAGTTAGCATAATTTTCGAATAATGGAAGTTTTCCTAGAAACAAAGCTATAGCACAAAGCTTAGAAACAAAGCTTATTTGTAAGGTCTTGGGTAGGAAGAGTATTTGTCAATTACTCAGCCTTGCCACAGTACCTGAGACCCGCAGACTCTCCACAAGTGCTATTCATTACATATCCTTCAATATAAAAAAATTCATATTACTAACATTATAGGATTTTTGTCAAAAAATTTTATTAGATTCTTTCTTTTTAAATTTATTTTTTTATTCTAAGTTGTTAGAAATGACACCAGAATGTATTACATTTCATATTATACTTATAGAGCACATTTTTACATATCTCTGGTTGTATACAAAGTATATTCACGCCATGCGTGACTTCATATATGCACTTCGGGTAATGATATCCATCTCATCCTACCATCTTTTTTTTTTTCTTTTTCTTTTTCTTCACAGTTTTTGACATAAGATCTTGTTCACTGTGTGTTCTCTACACATGTTAGATGCTTTCTCTTCATAGCTACAGACGTAGCTGGACTCTTCTATCAGGACAAACAAATGTGGAAGTGGGATGAAGGTGAGGTAGCCTATCTCAAATGATAGAGGGGTAAGGATCGCCACGAAGGATTCACCCACTGGCTCCAGGGGTTTGGTGTCTCTGCTTTCTTCAACATCTTTACATCAGTTTCAACCACCACTAGGCCTGTCTCTTGCCTGAAAAACTTTCACTGAGTAGTGAATGTGTTTGGAAGAGGAAATGCTCTCCTGTTCCCCACCTGCCTCAGGCGAGACTTTTGTCTATAACCTAATGAAGAGTATGTATTAAGAGCAGACCTATACGCAGAGTTCCTATTATTCTTGGAGTCCATGGAGATCAGCGGTCAAGCAGTTAGATGGTCAGGGAAATGATGATGTTAAAGATTTGCATTGATCCTTCAGATGCCAATAGCTGAGAAAATGCAGGCTTTCTATAAGGTCTTTCTTTAAACTCACACTGCTTACGGGAGGCCTATTAAAGCTCTTTGATAACTCCTGGCTTTAAGAAGCAGTTTCTATAAACTGGTACCAGTCAATTGTTGGCAGGTTCAGAGTCCTGACCAGAGTTTTCAAAGGACTGGAAGAGAAACAGTTGACTTTACCCACCTTGTCTTTTTTGCTTCATTTTTCAGGTTGATTCCAAACCATAAATATTTACTAAGTGCCTCTATGTGCAAAGCACAGGGCTTAATGTCAAGCATCTAAAGCAAGAGAAGTATATGCCCTCATGTGGCTGGAGAAGCAGACTATACAGAGCCAATCATGCCATCAAACAGACTACAACAGGTGCGGGAATGGTGACAATGGCAGCTTTCATTTCCAGAGTGTTTTTTAAGTGTTTGATGGGGATTCCATACATACTGTGTAGTCTTCTTAATACTAAATGGAAAAATGCATCAGCTACCCTATTTCACAGATGGAGAAACTAAGACATCAAGGGGTTAAGTAACTTGACAGACAGCATAACTGACAAGTGTGGAGCAAGGATTTCCACTCAAATGCTCTGTCTCCAAAGCCTGAAATGCTGAGTAGGCAACAGAGGGGCAATGAACTCTAATGGAAGGAAGTTAGTAAAAGCTTTTCAGTGGAAGTGGTATCTGAGCAATAATTGGGAATATGCAGTTATTAGGATTCAGACCCATAGCTCTGTAGGGAAAAGGGCATGAAAGGTGGCAGAAAATACTCACAGATCTACAAAAGCTTATGCATGTGTGCACAATTTGGGAAAAAAAAAACTCTGAGAACACACAGCTAATTATTAATAATAACAATAAAATAAATGTGATATTGACAGAGATAACTCAGGTCCTAATAATTTACCATGACTAGTGAATTTGGTAAGATAGAAAAGTGATCTACTCCAACTGAGACCCAAGAACTCAGAAAGTGAAGCAGGTACTGCCCAAAGTGCATATTTTTGCTTTTTTGAGGAGTAAAGAGCTGTGTGAGACTCTTGACTGCTATTGTCAAATATTAAGCTTGGAGATGAGGATGACACTGCTTTTCCAAATAGTGTTCATTCTTCATTTGTTCATTCATTGATGAAAGAAGCATATAAATAAAGCCAAAAAACAAGAAGGTGGTGTGACAAAGAGAATATTCAGTAATAAAAGATCTCAGTCATAAAAAATATGGAAACCTCAGATAAAGCAAATTGGAGGAGTTTTCTGCAATGCAGGGCCCCCTAGAACTGTTACATGCTGATATCCACTGTGAGTCTTGCAAGAGTGGGAGCACAGTATGTGATTTTTCAAATATATTTGTTCCCCAATCCCCTGTTTTGTAGACTAAGTTTATGAAATGCTAAGTAGCTACTTTTCTGGATCCCTGGTGGCCAATTTTTCGTGCAGAATAGAAATAGAGGTGATGTTTAATATTTGGTGAGCTATTCCTTTGTGTCGAGTAACGTGCTGGCACATGTGCACGCATAATCATCAATTCTCACTAAAGCTCTTTAAAGTAGATGTCATTGGCCCCAGTTTGCAGATGAGGATACTTGGGCTCTGAGTAACTAATTGGCACAAGGTCACATAAGTGTTAAACTGAAAGAAATGGAATGGTGCTTCCTCCGTAAAGCCCTTTCTCTTTCCGGAACAACAGAGTCCTGAACCTTGTTATTGACAGAGCAGAGCTGGAGCTTTGATTTTCTTCTTGTATAGTTTTCTTAAAAACATAGAGTCCAAAACATTTAATGCACTAGCTTTTCTTGCCCACCCCTAGCACTCAACTCAGATTCAGGCGAGGACAGTCTGCAGCCCAGCACTCTTGGATTTCCCTCTTTATATGTCTGTCTCTAGGTTCTGAGGTCCTTGATAGCATTGACTATGACATATTCTTGAAACTCTAACATTAACAGAGTATTTGGTGTTGTTTACAAAGGAAATGCTCAAATGTGGAGGCCAAACCACAGAGTCAGATGTTCCCTGCCTCCACCCAAAGTGTCTCTGCTGCTCTCCATGGATTAGTCTTACTTTGTCTTTGTAAGAGTCCTAAAAGGGTTGGTTACTCATTTCCTTATGGCAACCATTTCTAGAGCAAAAGAGCTTTGTTATATTATTTCTATCCCATCATTTCTGTATAAGAAATATACATGACTTCTGTTCAATTGAATTCAAATAAAAACCCATTAAATCTAATCCAATACATTTCAGTCCAATCCCACATCATCCTGTGTTTTATCTGAATCTGTGTTAATCTGCAGTCTGCCAGGATTTTATCACTGCTGTCTCCCCAGCTCCTAGTGCTGTTCATGGTACTTATAGACACCACTATTGTTTAAAAAAATGAGTAAATTAATGAACAATTATATGTCCTTAGGTAAGGAGCAAGCATCAAAGTAAAACAAAACAAAACAAAAAAAAATTTGAGTTCATTCCTGGATCTGTCAGTTACTACCTGTATGAACTTGAGTGAGCCATTTTTATTATATTTTTGTTGTCAGTGGTCCTTTATTTTATTTATTTATGTGCAGTTCTGAGAATCAAACCCAGTGCCTCACACATGCTAGGCAAGCACTCTACCATTGAGCCACCACCCCAGTCCCTTGAGTGAGACATTTACCTATTCTGAGCTTCAGTTTCTTATTCTATAAAAGGGAGGAAATACTATCCCTACATCAGAGAGTGGTTGCTTGAGTCAAACGTGATCATGCAGGGAAAGGGCTCACCATGGTGCCTGACATGTAGAAACAAACTTCTTGCTATGATATTGGTAGTATTAGTACCAACTATGTTTCAATAGGAGAATAACTGAGTGAACAAATGATTCTATATTTCCTAAATCTGTGAGTACAGTAAAATTGACAGCCATGTACTTTCAGGACTAACTCTGCCCCTTAATTGCTATGCAGCCTTGGGAACACCAGAGGGAATTTTTGAACTATTTTCTTATCTATAAATTGGGACTACTACATCCACATTTCAGGGTTGCTTCTAGCTTAAGGAAATAATGTATGTGGAAGTGAGTGATCATGATAGAGTTCTAGAGACTTGGAGAAAGCTACTGCTAACTTTCCTGGGTCTAGCACTATCCCTTAATATGCCTGGAAGAGTTGTCTGAGATGCAGACATGTAAACAGACTTGCTTATGTGACTTGACTACAAATGTAAAGAAAACCTAATAAAATACTGTTTTGAAGGAGACTTAAAGCTATGCCTCTTCTTTCCTTCAGTACATGTAATACTGTGACATTTGCATAGTTCAAAATATCGTGGCTGATGTCCATAAGAAATAAAATATAGATAAGCAGTGTGTAATAAAAATTGTAGGATTTTATTGGTGTTGGTGCCTAATTCTTGTGTTGTTCAGGACAACTAGCAACCTCCAGGGCCCCATCATCTTCTCCTGCAAGTTCTCAGCATAGCCAGGGTTCCAAGACATAGACTTTTAGGATTTATCTTCAAAATATTGACTTCCACTGAACAAAGAAAGTCCATAAATGTAGACCAAAAATGAATATGTTTGCATTATTTCCAACCTTAAAATAAGAGAAGCAAATGTGGTTAATTTGTACAGTACCTTGTATTCAACAGATGTTGAACCAAAGTATAATGAATTCATATTTATCAAGGCTTGATTTTTAGGGGTTTAAAAATACACAATGTATACTTTGTTGGTAACTTTTCTTTTAATATAAATTTCCTCCCTCTTTTAGCATCGATTTTTTCCCCTGGCAAAATGGGCATAGTAACACTTAACTTTCTATGTTGCTGTGAAAATAAGCAGATATTTATATTTATCTGGAACTTATGTAATATGTGAGTATTTTATGAATACCAACACAATTTGCATAATAATCTAATGAGGCAGATACTATTTAGATGTACACATATGGATAAGGAAATTGAGTCAAAGAGTCTTACTGACTTGCCCAAGTTTGCATTCTTAGCAAGGGTAAAGCAACTAGCAAAGTTCTTGGTGGATACTAGACTAATTATTAGGGATGGTGTCCTTGCTGGGCCCACAGCTGATCAAGCCCTCTTATTTCACATAGTTAGAGCCTCATCATGAAAAAAGGAGAACATGAGTACCATGAAGATGATGGAGAAAACCACAAAACCCACAGATTTGTTTCAATAACAATATTTCATGGGTTAACTTGGCAGCTCCTCAATTTGAAAGCTCAGGACAGGTTTGGTTGGAGCAGCTACAATTGCATAGACTCTTTTTCCTGCTTGGTGCTGGCTGTCTCAAAAACCTAGCAAGCAGCGACTCAGGAGAATAAGATTCATGGAGGTTAATAAGGGTGACCAGGACTTGAACTCGTGTCTCACTGGTTACAAACCTCAGTCATTCCATTAAGGCACAATAAAATATGAAATCAGCCACATGGGTGATTTAGAGGCTTTCGATTCCACGACAGAGGGAACTTCTGCAATTCCCACTTGACAAACAGTGTGAGACTACATGTTCCAGATTTTGCTAAAGGTCCTAAGGACACAAAAATGAATGAAATATAGTTCTCGTTACACACTGGAGAAAGGGGTCAGAGATCATCAGTCTCTGCCTTTCCTAGCCCTCCCCACTCTGCAGTACTGAGGACATTTACAAGACAGAGTCAGCTTAAAGTAGCCCTGAACCAATAGGAAGAGAACTCCATGTCCCTAGCAGGTGGGTACTGGCATGAGTCTGGCTACTCTGACCTGATGTTCCTGTGTCTGAAATAACTCTAAGCACTCCCATCACCAACAGGTGAAATCACTCCACTTGTCCTTATTTCTTCAACTTTTATTCCACTTTCATGTCTAAAACCTGTTCACATCTCCAAATGGGGCTAGAGGCTTAGGCAGAGCTCCTGTTCCTCATGACACAGCCAGTCCCTCTGCTTCTTCATACACGGCCCCTCAACTCACCAGGTGAGGTGCTAACTCAGGATGATATCAATCTAGGGAAATTATGGAGAGAGTGGTAGAATCACTACTACCCCAGACTACAAGTACCATTTATATTTATTTTGTATTTACTGCGTTAGAATTGACCCACATGTTTAGGGGGTTGAAACAACACATTTATTATCTCCTAGTTTTCATGAATTAAGAGTTTGTCACATATTTAACTGGATTCTTTACTCAGGGTCTCAAAGGCGAAAATCAAGGTACCCACCAGCTGATTCCTCATCTACAAGATCCACTAGGGAAAGATCTGCTTCCAAACTTAGGTTGTTAGCAGAGTTTATTGTCTTGCAGAGGTAGGACTAAGATCCCACTGTTTTGCTGTCAGCTAAGGACCACTCTTAGCCTCCAGAGTCCACCCTCAGGTCCTGGCCACCTTGGCTTCTTCAACTGAGTGACAGGGAATTTCCCTCATAGCCAATCTCTTTCATTGTTTCAGTCTCTCTGACCTCCCGCTGGGGTGTCCGAGAAATCTCTTTGCTTTTAAAAGACTCATGTAATTAAGTTGGACCCACTGATGCACTTTCCTCATTTAAAGCTGATTGTGCCATATAAAAACCCAAACTGGAGAATAAAATCCAAGGGCGCAGGAAATCATGGAGTATTTAGAATTCTGCCTCCCACACTCCTCCACCTAGAGATCCCAGCTGCTATGTCCTGCCTTTCAGTCAAACTCCTTAAAAAATGATGCCAAACCTCTGTAAGACCAAAGTTGTGATCCTTGCCACCCACCCAACCTGAGACTTTGGCAGGTAACTCCCATTAGGAGCTTCCATGGCCAGCTCTGTCCTTTTAACCTAGTGCAGACTATTCCCAGTTTTTTCCTCTTTCCTGTAGTGGCCACATGCTTCACAGCTGATCCAGCTTATACAATGACAGGTATACTGCCAGATAAATAGGGTACAGTGTGACAAAGGCTATCTGGCTTACATAAATAAGGCCATGACATATACAGTGCAGGGAATTGTGGATTCTGCTTTGTATAATAGGAGTTGTAAAATAGGAATTTGGCAGAGGAGTGACAATTGTCATAGATTCAATAAAGGAGCATAGTTTTATTAGAAAACAGGAAGAGCATCCATGAGATAGCCAGGGAAGTCTGCGAGAACATGATACAGTAGTGCAAGGTTAGTAAATGAAAGGAAATACCTGAATTTAAACCAAGTGACCAGGTAGAAGTTGGATGGAGCTGGAGAATATCATGCTAAACAAAATAAGCCAATCCAAAAAAATCAAAGGCCAAATGTTTTCTCTGATATGTGAATGCTAATTCACAATACAGGGGGAGCTTAGGGAAGAATAGAGGCACTTTGGATTAGGCAGAAGGGGTGAAGGGAGGGGAAGAGTCATGGGGGAAGAAAGGATAGTAGAATGAATCAGACATCATTACCCTACATATATGTACATGACTGGTGTGATTCTACATCATGTACAACCAGAAGAATGAGAAGTTATACTCCATTTATGCATGATGTGTCAAAGTGTATTCTACTGTTATGTATAACTAATTAGAACATATAAAAATGCAAAAATGGGGGTTTACACATCATAAGTTACATTGGAATTTAACTCATAAGTAAAATGTGGTCCATGAAGGTTTTCAGTATGAGATGACATCAGTGGATATATTTTGAGAATAACTGTCCTGGGTACAGGGTGGGAAGGTGACTTGATTTAAGATGGGGCCATCTGCGGAGCTTCTACAATAGAATAATAGAAGGCGCTAGTTGGGGGATTGGGGAGAGAAGAATGGTTGGAATGCTCATTTTGGAGGTAAAGTTGAGAGGATGCGTGGAGGCTGCTTGGAGAGGCTTGAGCATTCTGCTGACTTGCTGCACAATGTTCTATGCCACATCACATCAATCATTTTACATTCTTCCCTGAACTTTGCATATGTCTATCTGCTTCCTTTAATAATCTACACAAGCCTCCATGCATTCATTCTTAAGGTGTCAGACACACAGTTTACCAAGGCTGGACTCACGGCTGCATAGATTCACAGCAAGGTGAAAGCTGTTTCCCCCACGGACTCAGCATTACTACCCCTCCTCCCACTGCCAATACCTCCAGAGATGATTTAAACAATCTCTAAAGTGTCACTGATTCCAGAAATCTTGTTCCAAACTTTTCAGTGGAGTCATTGTCATAGAAGAATCTACACATGGCTTAATGATGTTTGCCTCACCCTATGTCCTAAAAATGACATTAATATCTACCAAAAAAATAACATGTTGGAAAAACCTAATCTCTAGTGATAGGAGTCAGAAGAATGTTTACCTATTGGGGTTCCTTACTGTAGGGAAACAGGAGGGAGCATTCTGAAGTGCTAGAAACGCTATCTTTAACTGGGTGGCGGTTTCATAGCTTTTAACAGTGTGAAAACGCATCAAGCTGTGCCCTTAAGATCTGTGCACTTTACTTTTCCTGCATTATGCCTCAATAAAAAGGAACAAATAAAGGAAAAATAACCACATGTCATTCCCAAAGCTTATGTATAATTTTTAAAAGGTGAATTTTATGATCTTCATTATTAAAAAAAAAATTGAGACTCAAGTTTACATGCCTTTCTCAAAGTCACATGCACATCCAGAGGCAGAGTCCACGTCCAACCCCAAATCACTGTCATTCCAAAGTTTTTATTCTTTCAGCAAAGACCAAGGCATTTTAAAATTTATTTCTGCTTTGTATTTTTTTTCTCCCCAGAATATAATGACTATGTATTCCTCTGGTATACATATCAGATTTACTATATTCTGATGTAGTAGACTTACTGGTGCCACAATGAGGTCACACTTGCTTGCACAAAGGAAAAATATTGCCCCTATATTAGCTGTCCAAGGAAAAATCAAGCTCTCAGATAGGAAGCAGGACTCGGGAGGTAGGGGCTTAGAGTGGCAAGAATGGATGGCCCTGCCTCTTGCTCGGCCCTCTAGCTGAGCACTCCTGAAAGGTAGAGGAGATGGCTCTGTACCTGCGGTTGAGAGACCATGGTGTGGAAGCCACAATGTTTAAATTGTTACACCATGTTTCATAGTGAGATTGCTTAGAGCATTTCCCCTTTGTATTTCTTAAGTAATGCTTCCCTGTGTGTAGTAAAATCTCTTCCGTCATTTTTTTTTTTTCTCCAAAACAGCAAAGTTCCCCAGGCCTTACCACAGACATACGTAATAAGAATAACTGGAACCTGGACCATTTTAACTAGTACCTCTAGATATTTCTTCTAATGCACACCAAAGTATAAAACCTGCTACCAAGAGTTTAGGACATGCCAGTTTCAAATCACCTCTGCTCTACATGGAGTCTACTTTAGAAGAGAATTACTCTCTTATGAGTTCAACATGAAGATCAGTATAGTTAGGAAGCCCCAAGCAAAGGGTCTTTGAGGCTGGACTCCTGAATTTATCATGGAGATTCCTCAATCCACTCTAATCTTCAGAATCTGGATTTTCTGCTTTTCCTTTTATTTTCCTTCCTTTCCCCCCCCCCCTCTCTTTCTTATACTATAAAACACACATATTTGTAGACTTTGGTTTGGGCAAACACAGTGTCATGTAAACACATATAGTCAACATACAGGACAACTACATCACCTTTCACATTTCCCTTCTAGACTTTTGTAATCTAACTCTATCCCTGATTTTATTTGTTGGCAAACATTTATCTGTTTTCTGTCCATTTACTTTTTTGTGGTGGTACCAGGGGCTGAACTCAAGGGCACTCAAGCACTGAGCCACATCCCCATGCCTAGTTTGTATTTTATTTAGAGACAGGACCTCACTGAGTTGCTTAGCGCCTTACCATTAGTGACGCTGGATTTGAACTCGCCATTCTCCCGTCTCAGCCTCCCTAGTTGCTGGGATTACAGGCATGTGCCTGGCTGTCCATTTACTTTTGCATTTTCCAGAATAAACACTTCCTGTGTAAATAAAATCATGCAGCCTTTGACTATCATCTTTTACTTGCTTAGCATAATATTTTGGTAACACAGAATCTACCCTGCTGTGAATTTCCATAGTTCATTCCTTTTTATTGCTGAATAGTATTCCATTTCCTGCCAGTTTTGTCCAAGGAGCAACTGCCTGGTTCAGGTGTATGTGTGAGCAGGTGTGGAGTGGGCAAAAGCAGGGGTGTCTGATTCAGACTGAACAGCTCTGTCATGCTACCCAGCACCATTGTGAATGGAAAATAATCCTTTTCCTTTGTATTTTGACATCTATGGGCTAAGGGCAAGTTTTAGAAAAGGTGACCACCGAGTAGCAAGATTTACTTATGGTTTTCCCTCTATTAATTATAACTGCTTCTCTTATTTCCAGCCAAATGTGGTTCTGTGGAGAGTAGGTGAAGAAACATGTGCATGTCTGTTCTTACAAGTGTCCTTGTTACAGAATGGAGAGTATGAAGAGAGCTAAATGCACAGGTACCAGCCAAGCGTCAGCCAACGTCCCTCTGTGGGACCCAGAGTGAGCGCAGTCACAGGTCTGAGTCCCAGTTCACCTCACCTAACTTCTTCCTGCTTTGCTTATCAACTTCCTTGGCCTCAGGGAGTCAGGTGAGGTGACAGAGGTGAGACCCTGTGAAAACTCAGAATTGATGAACACACGTTAATTGCACTGAGAGACATTTGAGCATGTGCTGTGTCTTCACCACAAATCTGCACAGCCCAGGAAGACATGCACCTACATTGCCTCTAAATAAATCCTTTTGAGGAAAAGGGAGAAAGAATCCAGTTCAATTACAGGAAGCTACATTTGAGAGCCATGTTGTAGTCAAATGTTTTCCTAAATAATTTCAGGTATAAAAAAATGATCATTTGGATTCTGGTGAGTTTGGACAAGTTCTAACTCCCTTAAATTTTTTTTTTTTATTAAAACTTTCATATTTGATATTTACTCTAAAAGCTACTAAATTCAATTGTCAATCATAAAGATAAACTCAAAACCAACTTATAAGCATAAAATATCACTTTATTGTAATTAAAAGTTATATACTACACTCTTAATTTAGTAGAATAAAATGATGTAGTATGTTATGTATCAAGTCATGTAGAATCTTAATGGGTTTGAAAAAGATTTAACACTTTTTAAAGTTAAAGTCACGGGACATGAGAATAGCATAGGGTTATTATGAGGTTAGAATATACCATACACACAGTGCTTAGGAGAGGGCCATACACTGAGTGAGGGCTTACAATGGAGAGTGTACTCAGGATACATTGTGGGGTAAATAATCTTTGATAAAATAAGATGCCCAACCTCAGGGAACTCAGTCTTAGGTGTGTAAGGGGAAAAGAGAAGTTGTGGTGTTGGGAGAAGCAAATAAATAAAACATTAATTATGGCCCAACTAGATACTGTCCTATATGGTAGAGACAGACACCATGATATCAGAATAGGGAAGACTGAACACTAACTTTTCAATGGTTAGGAGAAAAATGACCAATCTACTAGAAGTTAATATATAAGATGACTTTTTAAAAATTAAGTAGCACTTAGGCAAACAATAATGACAATAGGAACAATAATAAAAAGAGGATGATTTCTAGGCAGATTGCCTGAGGCCATGACCTTGACTACCACTTATGAGATGAATGACTTTGGCAAGATACTATTCTCTCTACTTGGTGCCAAATCTCCTCAGAAACGAACTCATCGTCAAAAGGATTGAATGAATTGTGAAATTCCTGGTGCATAGTATATATCTTAAATGATATGTACTTTTAAACAAAAATTTATAAATAAATAGGCTGAGGGATCCATGGGGGGTGGTGACCTCTGAAGGAAGAATAGCACGGTTTTCTTGGGTCTATGACAAGGTTCCTTTGGTAAGAGGGTAGAGTATGAGGAGAAGATCCGCCAGCTGAGAGAGTGGAGAGTTACATCGTGGAGAAACGCATGCATCCTTCTAAGGAGGCTGAGTCTTACCCTGGGCAAAATAAGAAGCAATGAAAAATGTTGCATTCATGACCTGGGAAGACCAGAATCAAGGAGCCCAGTAAAGATTCCTTGTGATGCCACAACTAATAAATGCTGGTGGGCTAAACTAGAGAAGCAAAAGTGTACCAAGGGAATAGATTGACAGATGTCTGTGATGGGAACTAAGCATGACTCTCAGGTGTCTGGCTTTGGTCTGAGGTGCTGGAGGAGCAATTCCCTAGAGAAGAGAAGGGAAGAGGATGGGGGTGGGGAAGCCATGGCTAGGGTGGGGGCTGTGTATGGGACCTAGACTGCCCAGGTGGTGACTGCTGACTCCACAGCCTGAAAGGATGCGTCATCAGAGCACAGGGGAGGGGCAGAGCCTTTGCTGTCTTCATTTAGGGTGGATATGGAAGTTGAGGCCTATTTCAGGGAGTAAGCCCCGAGGCTGGATGGAGCTCAACACAGAGCCCCAAACTTGAATGGAGTAAAGAAGGGGGCTTGACGATGAGAAAGTCCAGATTCCTGGGCTGTGTGTGAAGCTATCAGTGCTGCCTCATCCACAGGTCCCTCCTAAAGATAGCAGACCCCTGAAGCTCTTTCTGATGGATCACTGTAATTTGAGGCACAAAACAAAACAAAACAAAACAAAACAAAACAAAACAAAACAAAAACAACTGGCTTCCTGCCTCAATTAGACTAGGATCTGATGAGCTAAGGATGTGGGACCTGGAAACCGTGAGGTCAATAGTGTTCTCTAGCCCTCCCCCTCCTAACTCAGGTTGGAATAAAAGAAAAAGTGTCACCAAGAACATTTAATGTTAGATAGTGGTGCTGGGCATAGTGAGGTCCTAAGCAACCCAGCAAGCAACTAAGTTATTAATAACAAAGAGAAAAGACTGGGGATGGAGCTCAGGCGTAAAGTCCCCCTGGGTTAAATTCCCAGTACTGCCCCAGCCCCAAATTAGATAGTGGCAATACGAGTCCATTCATGTCCTTGGAAAGGATAAACACAGAACCGGTATTCTGAGCCATGCTTCGCTGCTCTGGGAGGGTTGGGCCAGCGTGTTTCCCAGCAGGGAGAGATGACAGTGTCTTGCTGCATGCCCCCTTACATGCTTGCAATTAATCACATTATCATCACTTTTGTGAGAGGAGGAAACTGAGGCTCAACATATAAGTCAATCACAAAAAACTCAGAACAAATAAACTCATTCAACAAGTGGCTAGAAGTCACAGTCTGAGATCAAGTTGTATATTTTTTCCTCTCCTAAACTGCCTTGCCAATATTTTGATAAACATAATTCAATCAGCAGTCTATAAGTTTTATTAAAATGTCAAGAGGCTTACCAGTCAGAATGAAAACACAGGATAAAAAACACATTTGTGGGTTTTACTAAACCCCACACTGTTGGAATATAATTCCTACTGTTCAACAAATCCAGGCTCACTCATCTCTATTCTATTGTGCTAAGAACACAAAGTGATAGGAGGAATAATGTTTTCCTTTTTCTCTGCTCAGGCTTTGAGCTTAAAACTGGACGCAGCATGTCGCTTCTAGTTCCAAAGCCAGGGAATTTGATAGCTACCACACAAATGCATTTTGCTTTATTTAAAATCTTATTCTCCGAGTTTGGAACAAACGGCTACCCTCTGCACTGAGAGTTTATTTGCCTGTTATTTCTTTGCTTTCCTCTTTTTGTTTTTTAAATGACAAATCATTATACATACTTATTTTATTTTTTAGTGGTTCTAATTCCTCATTTCTGGTAAGGGACATGAAAGGGAAACCAAGTACACTGAAATGGGCTCCAGTGTTATCCAGCTTTATCCCACACTGCGGCTTTTAGGAGGTAAAAGTTGGCATTATCAGAGGTCTCAAAGGCGCACCAGTTACTGGGATGTTCATCACGGAACAAAGTGGAATCTTTCCTGAACAAGCGATTATCAAATTACAGCCCTGTCACCAGTGCTTCCTGGGAAGGGTCAGCACCTTCCTTGTTCCCAACAGACAAAGAATGTGTGACAGGCAGATCGATACTTCAGTTAACTAAGCAGCTGGCTAATCACAGAACTGACAGCACACAAAGGTTGTTTGAAGACAATGAAATAAAAGTGCCTTTTTATAGATTTTTTTTTTTCCATTCAACAGCTTGGTGAATTTTCCTTTTTATTTTTATTTATTTTTTTTTAATTTTTTCCTTTCTCCTTTATATATGTGTGTGTGTGTGTGTGTGTGTGTT
Organism: Tamias sibiricus; assembly: GCA_025594165.1. Classification (NCBI taxonomy): domain Eukaryota; kingdom Metazoa; phylum Chordata; class Mammalia; order Rodentia; family Sciuridae; genus Tamias; species Tamias sibiricus. Next base: position 76,332,881 of record CM046657.1, read on the forward strand.
TTTCACTAGATGAGACTGATGGTGATTCTAAGTTCAAATTTCAAAGAAGAGGGCAAATACCTCCCAGCTAATGATGTGCATGCCGGATGTGATTTCTTGTGAATAAGGGCTGCAGAACAAGAGGGAAGCAAACTGATTTGTCAGCCTCAGATGGAAGATGGAGGAGGCCCAAATCAATTGTCATTAACTAATTACTCTTCTCCTTTTGTCAGGATAAATTGGTTCATCCAATGTGTTTTCTAAGTGTCAGGTGAATTGCATTAAAAAGGATAAACAGCACTCTTTTCCAGTACACTCTGTCGAAAATCTTAACAGCTTAATTGTTGTTCTGCTGATGAGAGAGGTGGTGCTGTGTAGTAATTAACAGCAGAGTCTGGGGTGAAGTGAAGCTTCCTCCAGCACTTCCTGGAGCAAGTGACTTAACCTCTCTACACCTCAGTTTCCTTAACTGTAAAATACGGATCACGACAGTGTTGGCATAACTATTCAAAACTGGTAACACAGTTGTCCTCCCTTACCTGTCTAGGATACATCCTAAGAACCCCCAGGGGATGCCTGAAAGCATGTAGGATTGAGTCCTAAATACTCTTTTCTTCTAGAATGCATACGCACATTCAATGTCTTTTTCGTTTTAGCAGTAATTATTCGTGGTGGCCTTAACTTTCAAGTTTGAGGTGTAACAGCAATACTAGCACAATTGCTTTTACCTTCCTCACAATTTCAGGAGTAGAAGATTTATTCTGACCATAGATTTGAGCAACCTCAGCATATGATTGTTTCTTTCTTTCTTTGAGACTTCTACTTTTTTCTTTTGACAGAAACTCTTTGAATCTGTTAGCAACTAGGATATGCCAAAGAGCTGATGCACCATCCAAGCTGATGCATCACTAACCTAGTAGTTTGAGGCCATTATTAAGTAACATGAGGGATATTTGAACACACGCACTGAGATGCCGTGGCAGTCCACCTGGTAATGGAGAGGGCTCCTGATGGAGCAAGAGACAGGGAGTGCGTACAGTGTGGATGCACTGGACAAAGGGGTTACTCGTGACCCAGTGCTACTCAGCAGAGTGGCCCAAGATTTCATGGCACTACTCAGAATAGTGTGCAATTTAAAAACATATGAGCTATTGATTTCTGGAATTTTCCATTTAATATTTTAGAATTGAGGTTAACCATGGGTAACTAATTATGGAATTGCAAAACTGGGGTTAATGGGGGACTACTGCTTAGATTTTATCAGGTAACACTAAAAACTAGTCATGGAGACTGGCATGCAGTAATGGAGTGAACATGCAATAATACACTTTTTAATCTTTCTTCCTTTTCCAGGGGCTAGGAGAGCCATAGAAACATGAAAGCTGCTCCTTTTAAATGTAAAATATATAGATCCTTCCAAGGATCCTTTCATGATCCTCCCAAGATCCTTTCATGACTATGAAAGAGATTCCTATCCAACATCACTTTTAATTGTCACAAAATTTTGCACAGGAGGATGTTTGGATTTTTTATTATAGAAGAAACTGAAACTGAAAGAGGTTGTAAAACTCATCAATGCAGCCAGTCACAAGTTACAGGGCCAGCCCAGTGATGTGGGTGAAACATTCACATTCTGTGATCTATTCTCAGTTGAATCTTTTTTTCATGATTTCTTAGCTGTGTGACAATGGGAAACTTGCTTAATCTCTCTAAGCTTCAATCGCTTTAAACCAAATAGAGATAACAACCTACAACACTTTCATAGGGGTGTGGTGAGAAGTAATAAAAAATAAAATCAAGTGCAGAAACCTTGAGATCTAGTAAGCATCCTGTGAATGTTATTTGCTACTGTTCATTCTTGTTGTTGTTGTTGTCATCCTAATCATTGCTAATTAATCATGGTGCATAATTTATTTATTATCATAAACCTGACCTCTTTCCACTCTTATTTCCTCTTCCTTTTCATTTCTCTAATTTTTTTTTTGCCACATATCAAGTGCAATTAGCATACAGAGCATATGAGCAATAGTCCTCCTAGTGAGAGTAAAATGTTGACACTTTGGTCTGTGTTGTTCAGACCCAGGTGAATCAGTCCCCGTAACCATGACTCTAGGTGCCCTGTGACAAAGTACAGTTTCCCCATCTGCATAGTAAATCGTGACACCTGACCACAACCACTGCCTTCTGACATGCTGTCTCCATTCTGCCCATCAAGTAGAGTAAGTCTAACACTTCCTGAGCATAATTCACATAATGAATATTGTCGAATGTCCAGTATGTGCTAGGAACTGCAGCAGGAGCAAGAAGTAAAATGGGAAACAGAACAACAGGATGCTTTTCTGGATAGATTTCTTTTTATTTTTAATTGGTTCTTTTTAGTTAAACATGACAGTAGAATGACGGTAGAATGCTTGATATAATTGTACAAGCATGGACCAACATCTAGTTAGGACCCCAAATGGGACTTATAATGAGTGGGGAGACAGAGTTATTTAACAAGTAAGTATCTTGTTTCAATCATGGTCAGGGTTATGAGAGTGACCTAGTGTCACATGGACACTTAACGAGACTCATACAGTCCTCCAGGAAGGATTTCTTGAGCATGTCTCACTTGGGTAGGCTCTGAACATGAGTAGAAATTATGCAAGAGGGGTGCAAAGGCTCTGCTATGGTTTGGACGTGAGGTTTCCCATTAAAGCTCACATGAAACAATGCAAGAAGGTTTGGAGGAGAAATGATTGGGTTATAGCCTTAGCCTAATCAGTGAGTTAATCCCTGATGGGATTAACTGAAGTGGTAGGGTGTGGCTGGAGGAGGCAGGAATTGGGGCATGGTTTTGGGTATATATTTGTATCTAGAGAGTGGAATTTCTCTCTCTGCTTCTTGATCACCATGATGTGAGCTGCTTCCCTCTGCCACACTCTCCACCATGATGTTCAACCTTACCAGGAGCCCAAGGAATGGAGCCAGCCTTCTCTGGACTAAGACCTCTGAAACTGTGAGCCCTCAAAGAAACTTTTCCTCCTCTGTAGCTGTTTTGGTCAGATCCTTTCGTCATAGCAGTGGAAAAGCTGACTGAAACTGGTCCCGTGGTGTGAAAGACAGAAATTTTCGGAAGTGATATGGGAATGGCAAGAGTGCAGTGTGAGTTCAATCCCCTCTTGGTTGTGCCAGGACCTTGGAATTGATCCTAACATGGAAAAGACCCCTTCTCCATGGCTGTGGAAGTTATAAGCCTGTGAAAATCATGGTGAGGAAAATTAGCCAGATTTGCATTTTGCAATGATGGCTCTGGGGTAAAGAACAGATAAGAGGAGGGCAGAAATGAGTGCAGGGAGGTGACCTGGGAAGCTATTGCTGTGTGTCAGGCTTCACAGGTCCTCACAAAATGCTGTGAGGTTGTACTTAGTATTCCAGTTTTCCAAATGACAAATCTGCACTTTGGAGACATTTAATGCACCTTCTGTAGGTCTCCAAACTGACCTCTGGCAATAGGAGGCATGGGTCTTTGAAGACAGACAAGATGTGGCTTCATATCCTGCCTACAGACACAGCCTGTCTAGCTCCCTTTCTCTGCAGCAGGTCTCAAAATAATTTCACTTGAGGAAAGTGGCTCTTATCACAGAATGGGACATACATGAGCTCAAGTCACCCAGTTTATTATGGGACACACATACACACACACACACACAGGAATTCACGAGAATAAATGGGTACATTTTTAGGGAAAAAAAACATAAAATGAAGGAGAATGGAGAAAAGCCTGTTCTCTTCCAGGTGGGCACATGACAGGGAGGGGCAGTCTTCCCACTTAGGCAACTGTGTGCATGCAGTGCCCACAGTCCTCTCCCCTCTATCTGTGGTTTTCTCCTCCCTGCCTTTGCACAGGCTGAATCCTACATGCACTGCACTTCACATCAATCTAACAAACAGCCCTTATGGTTCATGACCACCTCAGTATTCCAGTTGTTCTGCAAATCTGTCCAGACCTGCCCTCTCCCAGCTCCCAGCACAAAACTAACCCTGCCCTCCTCTGCACCAGCCTTGATTGTCAATGCACACTTCTTCCTGTTTCCGCTCTCTCCCACTCTGGGCTCCGAGGTCCTGGAAGGCAGGGACATTAATATCTGCATCTCTAACTTTGGAAAATGTTTGAGAATAAATGAATGGGGGAGAGAAAGGAAAAGAGGAAAAAAAAGAGGAGAAGAGGAAAGAAGATGGAGAAAAAGGTAGAGAATAAAGAAATGGATTTGCACATAGCTTATATTTCTTAATTGTTGTCCAGATAACAAATATTGAGTGATATGTGAGTCCCTCTTGCCTGTACAAAAGTGAAACAACTCACAACTATTGTAGTGTATCATCCAGGTTTCTATTTCTGGGAAGAATGGGAGAAATATTCATGTGACAAAGGCCAATTTGTTTTGCTTATAGAGGTAAGGAGATAGAAGATATTCTGGGTGGCAGCATGACAAAACATGTCCTTTCTTGCAGAAATGACATTCGTTTACAAGAAGTGTCTATCCATGGCAAAGAAGGATTAGGGGGGACGGTGCTACAAGACAGTCCTGTCTAGCATGAGTCATTGTGTTTCAGCAGGCAGGGTCCTGAGCTAAGGGTGAGTGTTCTATGTGCTTACTGAGTATTGAGAGTGTTATGGCTTGGATCTGGAGTGTCTATCAAAGTAAAGTCTCTTGAGCTAAAAGCTTGACTGGCAGCCCGTTTCATCATTGGTAGCTGGAAAACTCGGGGGCAAGGTGGAGCTTAATGGAAGGAAGTTAGGTCATCAAGGGTGGGCACTTGAGGGAGATATTAGGATCCTGGTTCCTTTCTCACTATTTGCTTCCTGGATGCCATGAGGACAGCAGTTGCTCTACCACATGCTCCCAGCCATGATGTTCTGCCTTGTCACAGTTCCCCCCCAAAAATGGGGCCAAGATACCATGGACTGAAACCACTGAAACTGTGAGCCAAAATAAATCTTTCCTGCTTTTATTAGTTGATCTTCTCAGGTATTTTGTCATAACAACATAAAACTAACACAAAGTCTGTTATGAATTAATATCTTAGTATCAAGATTTAGGGTGTATGTAGAAGATCAATAAGAAATTGTGTGTGCAAATAATTTGTTAAGAATACATTTTAGTGACATAATATTGGCACAGAAAGACAAATACAGCATGTTTCTAGTGGTATGGAAGCTAAGAAAGTCAATTTTATAGAAGTAGAGAGTAAAGCGTGGTCACTGGAGGCTAAGAGGGGTAAGGGAGATAGAGAGAAGGCTAGGAATGGATACCAAAATGCAGTTCGATAGGAGGAATGACTTCCAGTGTTCCAGAGCACAATAGACTGACTATAGTTTACAATAATTTAATCATATATTTTTATAAAGAACTAGAAGAGAAGCATTTAAAGGCTCCTAACACAAAGAAATACTAAATTGAAGGAGCCCTAATTAGGAAGGGCTGTTGTAGCTAGCTGGAAGCCATGGGTTCCACCTGATATGTATGTGACGCACCTGTAGGCACCCGCAAACCTGAAGGTATATAACCGGGTGAAAGCGGTCCGAGTTAGGAGAACGGAGAATTCAGTCAGCCGGGCAGTCACTCGGTCGGTCAGAAGAATCAGAGCGGCCAGAACGTAGGCAGAGCGGTTACAGAAGAGAAACCAGATAGAAGAAGTAATGACTGGCCAGAGTTAGGCCGAGGCTCCAGAGGACTGGTCAGAGTAAGGCCGAGGCTCCCGAGGAAGACAGAAGACAGAAGACAGAAGAAGGAAGAGAGAAGAGAGAAGAAAGAAGCTCTAGTCTTTCTCTAAGCTAAGCTCTAAGCTCTATCTTTATCTTTCTTTCTAAGACTCTAAGCTAAGAAGACAAGAAGAAATCTTTCTCTAAGAAGCTCTATCTTTCTTTATCTTTCTTTCTAAGACTCTAAGCTAAGAAGACAAGAAGAAATCTTTCTCTAAGCTAAAATCTTTCTTTCCCTCTCTAAGAAAGTAGAAGTAAAAGTAGTAAAAGCTTAACTCTGCCCCCGAGAGTTTTTATCCCGGTTTACGGTACCAGGCAGCTTACAAATGGTGGTCCGTCCGGGGCTCGGCAGGCAGAGAAGAAAAGCTAAGAAATAAGAGCAATGAAAAAGCATAGCCTCAGACTCAGTTGAGACCAGCAAAAAGAGTAGAAACAAGAGAGCAGAGCCTCTGACTCAGTTGAAGCCAGTTAAGAATTAAGCCGAAGCAGAGTAGCTGGCCAAAAGCTGAAGCAGAGTAGCCAGCGAAAAGCCGAAGCGAGCCGGCCAAAAGCCGAAGCCGAGTAGCCAGCCAAAAGCCATAAAAAATATAGAGAAAAAGCCTTGAGCTTTAGTATAAAGAAAAAAGCCATGAGCTTAAAAGAAAATAGAGAATTAAATAGCATGGTAAAAACCATGCAGAAAAAAAAAAAAAAAAAGCCATTGAGCTTTGGCAAGAAAGCCATAAAGAAAAATAAAGAAGAGGAGAAAAAAAAAAAAAAAAAAAAAAAGTCAAAGCCGCTTATGCAATTGTGCTTAACTAGGTGCGTTAGCTGCTCCTCAGCATTAGGCTTCCTTAAAGCCACAGCACCTTCTCAAAAAGGGCTCAAATATCCACCCTTTCAAAAATAAAAGGTGAAAAGCTAGGTAGGGACAAGAAAATAAAAGAAAATAGAGAAAATAAAATAGAGAAAATAGAACAAAAGCACCTTTTTAAACTAAAGGGAAGGAATATGAAGGAGCCCTAATTAGGAAGGGCTGTTGTAGCTAGCTGGAAGCCATGGGTTCCACCTGATATGTATGTGACGCACCTGTAGGCACCCGCAAACCTGAAGGTATATAACCGGGTGAAAGCGGTCCGAGTTAGGAGAACGGAGAATTCAGTCAGCCGGGCAGTCACTCGGTCGGTCAGAAGAATCAGAGCGGCCAGAACGTAGGCAGAGCGGTTACAGAAGAGAAACCAGATAGAAGAAGTAATGACTGGCCAGAGTTAGGCCGAGGTCCAGAGGACTGGTCAGAGTAAGGCCGAGGCTCCCGAGGAAGACAGAAGACAGAAGACAGAAGAAGGAAGAGAGAAGAGAGAAGAAAGAAGCTCTAGTCTTTCTCTAAGCTAAGCTCTATCTTTCTTTACTCTACTCTAAGCTAAGAAGAAAAGCTAAGCTCTCTACTCTAAAAATCTTTCTTTCCCTCTCTAAGCTCTAAGAAGCTCTAAGAAAGTAGAAGTAAAAGTAGCAAAAGCTATACTCTGCCTCCGAGAATTTTCCTCCCGTGGCGGCGCCGTGGCTGGCCGTGACAGGCAGCTTACACTAAATGTCTAAGGAAATGGAAATGCTAATTGTCCTGCCTTGATCATTATACATTGTATTCATACATCAATTTATCACATTGTATTCCATAAATTTGTACAATTATTATGTGTTCACAAATAAAGTTGAGTATATGTTAACAGAATGAAGGACAAAACTGTATGATCATTTCAACAGATGCAGAAAATGTACTTCACAAAATTCAACCTTCTTTCTTGATAAAATCTCTCAACAAGTTGGGAACAAAAATTTTTCTTGACACAATAAAGGTAATTTATTAGAAGTCTATAGTTAGCATCTTTCTCAATGGTAAAAATTGAGAACAATTCTTCTAAGACCAAGAGCAACATGGTTTTGGGAGCCCTACCTAGAGCAATTAGTTTGAAAGAATAAAAGAAAGAATGAAATAAAGAAAGGAAGGAAGGAAGGAAGAAAGTAGGGAGGGAGGGAGGAAGGAGTGAGTGAAGAAAGAAAGAAAGAAATAGAGAAAGGGGGAGAAGGAATGAAGGAAGGAAGAAAGGAAGAAAGGAAGGAAGGAAGGAAGGAAGGAAGGAAGAAACAAAGAAACAAAGAAAGGAAGAAAAGGCATCCAAGTAGGAAGGGAGGAAATTGAATATTCTGTTTGCAGATGAAATAATCATATGTAGAAAACTGTATAAAGACCCAATCAAAAAGTCTTAGAACTAATAAATAAATTCAGTATAGTTGCAGGATACAAAATACACATATAAATCATATGTGCTCTTTACATGAACAATGAATTATGCAAAAATAAATTAAGATAATCCCACTTACAATAACATTAAAAATAGGAGTAAGTTTATCCCAGAGGTGAAAGATCTCTATATTGAAGACTAGAAAACATTAATGAAAGGAACTACAGTCATAAAGACCTGGAATAGTATCTCAGTTTTCCAGATTGAAAGAATCATATTGTTTACAAATCCAAATTACCCAAACCAATCTATAGATTCAATGCAATCCCCATCAAAATTCCAACATCATTCTTCAAAGAAATAGGGAAAAAAATACTTCAAAATTTATGCAGAACCAGAAAAGACACTGAGTGGCCCAAACAATCTTGAATAAAAGGAACAAAACTGGAGGCATCACATGACCTGATTTCAAGATATATTACAGTTGTAATAATCAAAGCAGTGCAGTACTGGCATAAAAACAGACATGTTGACAGACTGAATGGGATAAAGTACAGAGCAATACACTCACACATGTAGGATCAACTGATTTCTTAAAACAGTGCCAAGAATGTACAATGGGAGAAGGGACAGTCTCTTCAAAAAAAAAAAAAAAAAAAAAAAAAGAGTGCTGGGACAATTAGATCTCCACATGCAGAATAATTAATTGGACATTTATCTCATAACACATACAAAAATCCACCTTAAAATTGATGAAAAGCAAGGTGTGGTGGTGCATACTTATAATCCCAGCAGCTCAGGATGTTGAGGCAGGAGGATCCCAAGTTCAAAGCCACTCTAAACAACTTAGTGAGACTCTGTCTCAAAATTAAAAAATAAAACAATACAAATAAAAAAGGGTGCTGGGATGTAGCTCAGTAAATACCTTAGGGTTCAATACCTGGTACCAAAAAGAAAAAAAAATTGATGAAGAACTTAAATGTAAGGCCTAAAACTACAAAACTCTTAGAAGAAAGCATAGGGCAAAGCTCCATGGCATTGGGCGGGGTAATGATTTCTTGGATGTGATCCTAAGCAGTCATCAAAAGCAAACACAGACAAATGAAATTTCATCAAAAAGCTTTTGCACAGCAAAGAAAACAACAGTATGAATAGACAGTCCATGGATTGTGAGGAAATATTTGCAAAACATCTATCTGATAAGGGGCTGATATTCAACTCAAACAATTCAATAACAAGAAAACAAACAACATGATTAACAAATGAGCATAGGACCTGAATACCTATTTCTCAAAAGAAGATGTACTAATGGCCAAAAGTTTTATTAAAAAAAAAAAAAAGTTCAATATCCCTAATTATCAGGGGAATGCAAATTAAAACCACAATGAGCTAGTACTTCAAACCTATTAAAATGGTTATTAGGAAAAGACAAAAGATAACAACTGTTGGCACAACTGTGGAAAAAAGGGAATCGTAGTATACTAGTAAAGTAATTAATTGCAGAAAATACTGAGAATGGTATGGAGGTTTTCTCAAAAAACTAAATGCAATTACCATAGATCACAGAAATCTCAATTCTGGGAATATATCTAAAAGTATTGAAACCAGTTTGCTAAAGAGATATCTGCATTCCCGTGTTTGTTGAAGCATTATTCATAATAACCAAAATAGTGGATCAACCTATTGATGGACATTTAACTATTGATGGACCTAAGTGTCCATCAACAGTTAAATGGATGAAGAAACATGGTGTATACACACAGTAGAATACTACTCGGCTCTAAAAAGAAGAAAATCCTGTTATTGGTGACAATAAGGATGAGATTGAAGGATATTATGCTAAATGAAGTAGGCCAGATAAGAAAGACAAGCATTGCATGGTTTCCTTTAGTGTGGAAATTTTAAAAAATCAAACTTATAGAAACAGACAGTTGAACAGTAATTATCAGAGGCTGGGAAAAGAGAAGGAAATGAATAGAAATTCATCAAAATTTACAAAGTTCCAGTTAGAAGAAGAAGCTTTCAAGATGTACTGCATTGCAAGGCAAATACTGCTAATAATTTATTGTATATTGCAAAATTACTAAAAGAATTGAGATTTAGAATGTTCTCAATACACAACAAATCTGTAAGATGATGGATGTTAATTAGCTGGATGTCATCATTCCACAATACATACATATATCAGAACATTACATTGTACCCCATAAGTACATAGTTCTAATTTTTAATTTAAAATAAAAATGTAAAGAAATTGAAATTTAAATAAAAATTCAGTAACTACGAATGTGCAGGCACAAGCTCTAGTGCACAAAGATGTCAGATCATTCAACTTTTAAAAGTCAAACACAACTTTGAATACTGATCTCACTGAGCTGATGGAAAATTCAGTCTCAGTAAATATTGGAGTTAATTGCCCTCTGGGCTTCTTATTCCGAGTACAGCCTTAGGGGAAAGCTCTTGGGAATTTAGCTACATTAGCCATGCACTGCAAAGGTGGTTGCCTATGCTCTCCTGACGGTTTAGGTTTCAGCAGTTCTGCTTTATTATGTCATTTTGGGCATCAGGGCTTTGCCAAGGCCAGATGTTCTGATACCAAGTCCAATCTTAGTATCCAAGACTTGGTAAGTGTTCTGTGGACCAGGGGCTAGACATCCCAGATAAAAGGCACAGAGTGTCCCAAGATACCCATGATGAGCAGATCCAGACCTTTGAGTCCTGACTTTCTCGAATCTTCTCTTGTCTCTGCTACTCTAATTTTGTTGCTGACTCTGCCGTTCCTTTTACTCCCTGTATAACTCTAAAAGGTTTTGATTCTTTTCTTGTCTAAATTTAGAATATAATCACCTTAAAGAAATGGCTTTCATGAAAGCCAGGAAGAGTGGTCCCTCTGGGGCCAAGGACAAAAAAAGTTGGCTTCTTCCTGAGATTGGGGACAGAACTGGAGAGAAAGAGTCAATATCATCCCCCATTCTCTTGTCCATTTTCCCATGTCAAGGGGAAACAGAACATATGGGGATACCTTCCTAAGTATCTTGACACAATAAAATGCCAGAGTTTTGAATGATTGAATTTTTAAAATTGTGGGAAAATACACAAAACATACACTTTATCACCTAAACCATTTCTAAGCAATGGGGTTCAAAAGTAGTAAGTCCTTTCAGGTTGTAGAGTCCATCTCCAGAACTTTTTCATCTTGCCAAACAGAAAGTCCTTGTCTATTAAACAACCCCCGTTTCTTCTCCCCATAGCCCTGGCTACAATAGTTCAAGTTTCCATATGAATTTGACTACACTTGGTACCTCATATATATGGAATCTTACAGTATTTCATTACCTACATGCTCTCAGGGTTCATGCATATTAGAGCATGAGTCAGACTCCCTTTCTGTTTTAAGACTGAATAATATTTCATTGTAAGTATATGCTACATTTTGCTTCTCCATTCATCTATCCATGGACACTCAGGCTGTTTCTACCCTTTGGCTTTTGTGAATAATACTGCTATGAACACAGTGCATAAAATAATGCAGTTTTAACAATAGAGACATAAGATTATTTTTATCATAATATAACTCTGACACACTCATAGCCAAATATGCTCTTTGGAATGTAAAACAGACGAACTGAGGTCCTCTGTGACTCTTTCTCTCTTAAGGATGGCTGGCCTAAGGAACTGACCACATCAGCTACCTTCCAGGCCCAGAACTGTAGCTCAGACACCTATCCTCGGGGTTTCTGGAGGGCTATGGTAAGTAACGCAGTGCAAACGCAGGTACACAGTAGGCTCTATACACTTGCCATCCCCTCTCTTCCCTTCTAACCTACGCTGCTCTCAGTGAAGACGGCTGGGAGTGCCCAGGTCCCAGGGTTGCTTACAGAACATCAAGTATTCTGAAAATGATTAGACTGCAGATTCTGCCTTCTGTATAGTCAAAACATTTAAAATACCATTAAACCTCTGCTTTCCCAGCTCTGTGGGTTTCTGCAACCTACAGCTCACAAAATTTTTGTGTCTGCAGGGGTTCATAATATACTCCAGGCTCCGCGCGGAGCTGCCATGTTTCCACAATGCGATGACGGGGAGGAATGCCACGCGGTTCGCCTTTTATTTTGAGATTACAATTTTGCATGACATTTATCTCTCCCCTTGATTATGTATTTATGTTCCCTGTGATCATTTTTCATGGGGATGAAGGAGGTCTGCTAGAGTTTTGTAATCAACTTTATCTAGATTTCTTTTTAAATTGGGGGCTTACAGCCACCTACTAGCAGAAAAATATAAAGTCTCCTTGCAAGGTGCACAGAGGAGAGAAAAAAAGAAAGGACATTAATTAGGAGACATCATTTGTGAAACACCATGACATCCTAGAGACTGGGATGGGAGGGGAGCTTTGCCTGCATGAACTCCAACCTGCTAATGCCGCAAGGGGAATCAGAGAAGTGCAGGGACTCTCAGGAAGTGTTAAGGTCAGGACTTGAACTCGGCCTAATCAGGACAAGCTCCGGAGTCTGTGCTCAAATCCCTGCACACTTGCTATGCGCTCCTGAGAGCCAGGTGCTTCCTGGTTCCAGGGAATGAATGCAGGGGTGGTGAACCTGGTCCCTAGAGTTTGCTTTCCAGGCAAAACTATCCTTCTCTAATACACAGCCACATCTCTAGGCAGAAGAGACTTTCACAGGGTAAAGTGTTCCCAGAGCTTAAATAAGGGAAAAAAATCACACCTCTCAGGCTTTTTATATGGACTTGAAGAATTTGCAGGAGGAAGGACATTCCAGGGAGAGTAACTTGATGGAAACACGAATGTGAGAAAATTTCAAATGGCATAGTTGAAACTGAAGATAGAGAGTTCTCATAACAAGGAGAGTGAGAACCCAACTTAGCTTTCTTACTCCTCATTTTTGCTTTGCTGTATCTAAAAGAAATACTGGTTTGGGCATCTGAGTTTAAGGCAGGTGCTCCACCCACGAGGGGTGGGCTGGGAATCTCACCCTGGCTGTGTGCTTCCTGGCGTGTGTGCCCTATGACTGACAGGGAGCAGGAATTTATGATGGGACAAAATGAAATAGGGCAGGAAGGTGTCTATCCACATTAGGTCCCACAAGTCCAGCCTCTGTGTTCTGCCATGGAGCTTCTTTCACAAGCCCCTGCAGGTTTACGTGCTGTCTCTGAACAGAGTGGAGGAGGGTTGCCCATGATCTCAACCTCACTTCCCACCCTGGCCCTGGCTGCAGCATCTTTCATCCAGATGTATCCACCTCTCTCTCCACTTGTGCACGGGCATCCCTCATGCACTTCCTAAGACTAACCGGAAAACCTCTTCCTAGTAATGTTGTCGGATGCTGACAGGCTGGACGTCGAGGAAATAGCCACCTACTAGCAGAAAATATAAAGTCTCCTTGCAAGGTGCACAGAGGAGAGAAGAAAAGAAAGGACATTAATTAGGAGACATCATTTGTGAAGCACCATGACATCCTAGAGGCTGGACGCCCAGGAAATAGCAGGAAGCAGGTTCATTTATTAACTGCAGCCAGCTTCAGACTGGCTCTCGCCCCAGTCCATCAATCCCTCTGAACCCCAAGTTCAGAAAGTTATAGAACTTTATACCCAGTGTATAGGGGGAGGAGCTCAGAGGCCCACAATTTGCAAAAGTCCACACAAAAGCAGCTTTTTGCACTGTTTTGGGCATTGAACCCAGGCCTGGATACAAAAATGCAAACACCTCTGTGAAGGCCTTGGGTTCATCTTTCTTTTTGCATCCTGCCTCTGCAACACACCTCCTGCCTGAAAACTCTGTTGCAGAGATTCTTGCTGATAGACTAAGAACAGTTATGGTGAGGGTCTCTGGAGAAGCTTAATTAAGATTTTCTGTAGAAGAGGGGTGCCACTACAGTAACACCTTCTTTCTTTCTACCAGGCAGCGATAGCTGTTCCCTGCCCTGTGATTCCATATCCTGTCATGATTACCTTTATGAATAGTCTTTTATTTCCTTGACCAGAGATTGAACCCAGGGGCACTTAACCACTGAGCCACACCCCCAGGCCTTTGTTATTTTGAGACAGGGTCTCACTAAGTTGCTTAAGGCCTTGCTAAATTGCTGAGGCTGGCTTTGAAATTACCTTTATGAAGCTTCTTTGAAAGTGGTAACATAATTATCTGTGTCCAAGTTTTCCCTTTCCACTGGAATTGTGTACCTTGAGACTTAGGAAGAGTGATGGAACAAACTCTTGGGTAAGGAAGCTACAGGATGAAAGACTGACTTCTTCATCCCCACAGCCTGCTGAGACATCTGCACCAGTGGGCAAATGAATAGGGGAGTGAATGAGCTCTGGTAAGAAGGAAGAAATGAATAAGAGTTTTAAAAGTGGCCTGGGTATGGGTGAGGGAACCACAGGCAAACCTGGGGAGTGACAGGCCTGGGGGCACCTTTCCAAGACAAGCTGTGGTGGACCTGCATGGTAGAATCCAGTGAACAACAGATGGTACTCAGACAGCTTCTCGGGGGGAAAAAAATCAAATCAATTGACCTAAAAAACCACCTAAAAGAGGATTAAACTCTTAAAAGACAGTGTGTGCCTTTACAATTCTGTTGTAGAGGCTTTTAGCAGCTACCTGGTAAAAATCTCTGGTATATATATTTTCCCATTTTCAGTTTCATATGGAGTGGCATTTTCCAAAGCATAGTTCCCTGACTGGTAATATCTAGTCAGGCAGTCACATCCCTCCCCTTAGCTGTGTAGATGAATCACAGCCCAGAGTATTGTGTTAAAGACAGCCAGAAGGGTAAGGGGAGGGAGGCCACTTTCCACTTTGCAGAGATCTGGGCACAAATGCAAATAAGACCAATTACTAGTTGGGGAATCTTGGGCAAATTTTCTTAATGTCTTTTTTATCTATCAAATGGGGAGAACATTCCTTGCCATCACTGTTGTGAGAACTGAATGGCTCTGAGTAGCTGATCCCTAGGTGACAGCCCCCTGTCTGTCCCCTGCCCTTTCTTCAGTGGAGCAGAATTACTAGGGGAGTCGCTTGGAGGGAACAGAACTTGAGTTTCAGTTTTATAAATTTGGAAAACTTTTATAACTTTTAAAAAATTTGTCCATATTTCTCACTTGTTCCTTTAAACAAATCTGCAATGTCACTGATTGATATCCCCAGCCCCTGGGTTGGATTTTAAAGCAACAGCACAAATAATCTCAGGTTTAGAACCTGCATCTGTGAATTCTCTGGGCATCATGAACTCCTATGTCTTCACCTCTGATTTCCTTGCTTGCATTTCCTTCATTCAGTCATGCATCCTTCATTCTCCTAACCATTATTTAATGAGTACATCACTCCATCTTTATTTAATTATTCTTTCTTTCATTTATTCAGTATATAATTAATGTCTCCTTTGAAGAAGGCACTGTGATCCCCACATAAGAGATAATCACAATCTTTAAGGGGTCCAGGTTCCACAGAATCGTGAGATACACACTCATGCACACATTTATAAACAGTGTTGGTGCTGCAATGAAGCACAGACAGGAACTGTGTCAGCATGGAGGGGTGTGTGATTATACCCTGCCTCTGATGAACCACTGCCTGGGATTCAGGCAGGAGGTGATGGGTGAGCTCCAGTTTATGTTTCAGACATCAGTACCCTCAGAGGAGTGCATTGCTACTGGTCTTCCTCAGTTATGCAATGAGAAGTCTGCATGATTCTTAGGACTCAGAGTCCTATTTGAGTAAGCAAAAGATGAGCCTCAACATGTGGGAAATGAAGCTATATCCTTGGAGCTAATATAAAAACCCCTGCAGTACTGGCAGAGATCCAGAAAATCCTGTCAGTCAGGGTCCAATCATAAAAACAGAAACCCGTTTATGACAGGGGAAATGTAACAAGGAGAATTTGTTACACAAATGATGGAGATGCTGAAAAGTCAGGTAGAGGATCATGGGAGGACCCAGAACAGGGACAAAAATAAGAGGTGTCTGATCTGGGAGCATGAGACAAGGAAGGAGAGATGCCCTGACTTCTTCCTTTTCCCCTTCTCTAATCTCTTACCATTTCCTCCCATTGGCTGAAGTTAGAAGAGAATTAGACACAGAAACATGAAAATTCCCACCTGCTATCCTCAGCCTCTCTACTATGCAATTCAGAACAAGAAGACATGAAAGTGTGAGACTATTCTTGAAGAAAAACAAACCCAAGACTGGCTCAGAAAGGTATTCATTTATCTTCACGGCACAGGACAATCCCAGGCTGTGCAAAACCAGTTCTCCACAGCCCCACCATGTGGCAGTAAAAAGCCATGGTTGATTAGGAGGGGTCAGATGGGTTCTTTGGTTTTTATACAGCTCACAGTTCCTGGACAATTGACAGGGCAGATGTGAGATATTAAAGAAAAACTCATGAGATAGTATTAAACTTCCTGTCAAGGAGGCATACATGTGATTTTCCAATTAATTGAAAAAGTAAACTGTATTTGAACACAATTGAAACCCAACTTGGGACTGAGATCAGGTAGATTATAAGATAATACAGTAATAATTACACCTACTAAAATTGAGTTTTACTATGTGCCAAGCACTGTATTAAACACTTTTAAATAAATTAGGGTCACTTAATACCTGAGACAACCTTGGGAGGGTAAATATTATTACCCCATTTTATAGATAAGAAATCTGAAATTTATTGACTTGTAGAAGGTCACATAACTAATAAATGGTAGAGATAGATTTCAATCTTAGAGTCCTTGGAATCCCAAACATATGCTGTTAATCACCATGGTATATGGCTGCAAAGGAAGAAAACTGTCCTTCACATAACAGACAGTGTTAGCGAAATTTGCAGGAAGGGACGGACGCTCGAACTGTCATATAGGAAAAGGAAAGGGGTTTATTGAATTACCAAAGAAACACGTGGAGGGGATGGGGACAAACCGCGGGGAACGAACGGGAGCTGGAGCACGGCAGGAACGGAGAGCAGGAACAGAGAGAGATTTCAGTCCGGGGCTGGTTTAAATAGAGTAGGGGTCATAAAACCCCCTTGGAGTGAGTCCTTGTCCTATAGGCCAGCAGAGGTCGGGGGGTGGGGGTAGTGGACAGGGGACTTGCTGGTCAGGTTTTTGGTCACGCTGAGGATCCTGGGAGCTGTAGTTTTTCACAAGGCACCTGGGGAGGTGTGGCCTCCTGCCTGGAATCCAACAGACAGAAGAGAGTCCCTCTGGTTCTACTATAAGGGACAGTGAGCATCAGGTGCCATGCAGAGGAGAAAAGACTGCATTTCACTAATGTGATGCAATGTCCGAGAAACCAATTTCAGGACATTGATCAAAATATATTTGAACCATGTTCAGCAGCAATGGTCTTTTTAGCTTCTGTAATTGGAAAACTTGGCACTATTCCTGCTCTCCCCACTGCTGGAGACAGAAGTTTGGTCCCAGGGAATGTAGCAAAGGGAAATGGGCTGAAACCAACCGGAAGAAAATTCGCGCTGATTATCCTGCAAAATATGTCTGAGCTCTGAGCTGTTACACAATGAGAGTCCCCCCAGGGATGGTGCAGAGGAGAAGCCCCATTGCCTTCAGCTCCTCTGAGTAAGTGCTGTGTAAACACAAAGTATCCAGATGATGGTTATGACAGTGTCCCATCAGCTAAAGATTAGTGAGGGCTCTCGGGAGCTGGAGACCAGAGACCACTGCAGAAACAGATGGAGATGGTAACAACAACCTCCAAAGCAACACCACATACATTATCTCCTTTCAGCCTCAAATATTTTCACAAAGGAAGCAGAACCAATGTTGATTATCCCTGATTTCTAAAAGAGGAAACTAAGGCCCAGAGAACAGAGATGATTCACTGAAAATCCAATGGGATTAGAATAGCTGGGGTTAGGTCCCCATTCTTCTGATAGAGGTTTAGATCCTTCTTGCCATGTACTACATGGAGGAGATATAGTTGCTTCAATGTGTCCTTAATATCAATTTGGGTCTTGAGGAGTTGGGAAGATAGAACTTTAAACAATTTCTTTAATACAAGTATGCAAAATGCTAATTGAGTTTGCTATAGCAGTAACATCTGATTTAGCTTCAGACAACAAGATTATCCCAGTGAAGGACCCATTCATTCATAAGGCAGAGCCATAGCAGACCAAGAAGGGAGGTGTAGAATGTAACAAAGGGGTTTGTACCTCAGTCACCACAGTCTTGCATGAGATCCAGGCTATGCATAGATTCCCAGCCACTAACCCACACTCCTAATAGAACTGTGGACTTCTGGGAAATAACAGCCACTTTTATATACCCTCTAAACATCATTGGACCATTTTATGATCCTGATTTCTTTGAAAAAGTCTTCAGCAGGAGGCTGTGAGCTTGTGAAGAGCCACTTGCCACCATGGGCTGGTCAGAAGTCTACCTGCAGGAGCAGTCAGCTGCGATGTGGTGAATGCTTAGGGCTCATCAGGGTTATTGGGGATGGCTTCGACCATCATTGCCACTTTTCAGATGCAATTCACTTCAACTCAGCAAACAGTTATCAAATTTGTGTTTATCAACTTCCAGGAAACTCTGACCCAGGAAGTCAGGGAATTTTCAGTCACACAGCATGCTCACTGCAGAGCCATGTTTCCAAGGCATATTTCCGGACCCTTGGGATAGCACTCTGCCTAGTACATTCCCACATACCACCCCTCCCATCCCTTTCCCTTGGGGCAAAACAATCTCAGGGAATCTTAATCACTTTATTTGCCTTGTTACTAATAGTAGTTGTGAAAATGTCTGGCACTGGGATCTGTCATATTTCATGTCTAGGTAGAATAGTGACTAATGATCTACATTATGATCATTGAGACTTTGCCTAAAAATTAGCTGATTGAATTTGTCAGGTTGGACCATGGTTTCACGAGCCACAGTGAAACCACAATTTCATTTGACATGGATGAATACTGAAACAGCTATTTAACCTCAGGCAAGGCTAGTCCATCTCATCTCAGTGCTGCAGTAGACTGGATCCTTCAATGTGGAACCCAGGTGGAGGGTTTGCTGACCCATCAGCAGTGTCTTCAATTTTGAACACTTATCAGATGCCAAATGTTGCCTGCCTCCTCGCATTTGTCACCACATATTAGCCTCACAACAAAATGAGAGCTATTATATTTATCTCCTAGGTGAGGAATCTGTAACATAGAAATGTCGAGTAACTTGTTCAAGGTTGCGCAGCTAGTAAGTACCAGTGGTGAACCTTTATGCCAAGTTTCTCCAATTCCATACCTCATTGTTCTTTTCCCTACACTGGACTGCCAGAGAAGGAATGGTTTGAAAGGAAAGAAAGAAAAAAAGCAGAATCTCAAATTTGGAAGAAACTTTGTAACTATATTGGGGGTTATCATAAGTCCCAACAAGCCTTTAATCACAGGGGTTTTCAGAAAAATAGAAACCTGGAGCTGAGTTGAAGGACAGAGCAGGCCCAGGCTCTGCTCTCCTGCTATCAGTGCCAGACTGAATTTATGCAATCACTGTCATCAAAGTCACACTGAGATAGAACTTTTTACCCACCCAACTGCAAACATTAAGAAGTCTTTCTGTATTATGTTATGTTGTAAAGAGGTTAAAGAATCATCGAGAACTTTATACTTTCCTGGTTAGATGTAAATTGGTATAGCAATTTTGGAAAATAATTTGGCATTACTTCATAACATTGAATATTGATAACCTCACTCCAACACATCTAAGAGAAACACTTGGACACATATCACAGAAGATATGCTCAAGAATGTTCATAGTAGTATTAGAAAACAATTTGAACATAATCCAGACATCCTTGGGTGAAAGGATAGATAAAATATGCTATAGTCATATGCTCATGATGTTTCAGTCAACAGTGATCCTATAAGATGATATTGCCTAGTAACATCATAACCTTCTTAATTTTTATAAGTACACTCTAAAATATATGCACAATAAAATTACCTAATAGTACATTTCTCAGAATGTTTAATAATTGTTAAACAGTGATTAAATGTATAATCATACAGTGGAATATTATCAAATGGATAACTTATGGTACATGCAATGATATAGTATTTTAGCAATATAATGTTCAAAAAAGTTATCTGCAAAGATTATATACTACATGACCCCCTTTTCTATAAAATTGAAAACAAGTAAGACTAAAAGAGTTGTATAAAGGAAAGCACAGTTTCAAGACTGTGCTATCTTGGATGGGGGGAAGCAGGTGGACAGTATGGAGGAGGACCACATATATGGACATATAGGCTTTACCCACCATGATAGATTGCTGCAGTAACATCCTTAAGTGTTTATGCCTCCCTTGTCTACACTTGTGGGTAACCTTCTTTCATAATGGCTGTGGGTTTGGTAAATGACTTGCTTCGGTGACTGAAATAAGAACATATTCCGTGTCATAGATGGTGGCTTGGAATATGCTTCTATACTGAGCTTGTCCTCTTTTTCTCTTTCTTGGAATACTTTAGCCACTGCCATGAAAATACATTTGAATTAATCTGGTAGAGGAACATGGCCTGGTTATTCCTGGCACTCCAACTGATAACCTACTAACCAACAGTCAGCACTAACTTCCTGATGACTGAGTGAGGTTATCTTAGCTCATTCTGTCAAAGGAACCATCAGACCAGTGTTTCAGGCAAGATAAAAGGCAAGAGGAACTACCCCAAGGAAGCCCAGGTGGATTGCTGACCCACACAATTTTGGGTAAAAATCAAGAAATTTGTATTATTTTAGCACTGAGTTTTGGAGTAATTATGTGACCAAAAAAAAAATTGTTCCTATGTAGGACAGTGATTTATTTTATAATAAACACAAATGAGGACCTTGTATGAAGCAATCATGAGAGTATGTATTGTGAACCAAGGATTATAATTAATTCTATTCTATGCACCTGAGGCTCATTTAAACACAAACAATAACAACAAAAGCAAAAAACTCATCTCTTAGCTTAATGATCATATTAGCCTGTAAAACAATTTCCCCATCTAGAGTTCTTTGCTCCATGTGGCAGACTGTTAACTGACAACCCTTCCTTCAGTTCTCAGTTAATTCTATAACTAAATCCTCACTAATGAGACATAAGAGGAAGTGATGTGTCGAGCTTCCCAGTCATCTTAATCAAGATTATAGTCATGGACTTTGTTCTTCCTTCCTGCCTTTTGGAAGTGGCCAGGGTTAGAAGATCTCAGGTACTAATTTTAGGGGCAGCACACTTGTCTTACTAGCTCAGGTCTCTGGTGCCTTTGTAAATCCAGAGAGTGATTACCTTGCTTGGGTTGCTAAAACAGAGGGAAATCAATTCATATCTTGTGTAAAATAATGTAATTTGGGTGTGTATGTTATAGTGCTCTTCCATAGCAATCCCTACGATATGCTATAGTAATCTTTCTAATATAAATTGTTTTTACAGAAAAGGGAAGTGATCCCATGAAAATAAAAGAAACATCAGTAAAGTACAGGAAGGTTATTGAGGGAAAGGCAGGAGGGATGGGAAAAGAGAAAAAAGTGAAATTAATTCAAATTTTCTTTTGTATATGGATGAATATACCATAGTGAATTTCACCTTCTATATATCTATAATACATTAATATTTTTTTTAAAAAAAATCAATAAATAGAAGAAAGATCAGAGGAAGAAAGGGAATAAGGATAGGAGGAAGGGAAGGGGACAAGGGGAAGCACTAGAGGCTGAATTGAAGTAAATTATATACTTTTATAATCATGTCAAAATGAAGCCTAATACTATACATATGTCTAATGAACTAATAAAATATGCAATATTTTATTTTTTCTAAATATAAATGCTTTGTTTTTTCTCATTGTAAAAACTTCAAAACAAACAGAAACATATAAAATTGTATAAACCTGAAGAAATAAAATGATTTGAAATGTATCATTCTTTATTTTTAATACATAAAAAATTCTCCATGGCTATGTTGATAAGCTTGTATTTTGTACTCTTCAGCATCATTCATTTTAAAACATATTAGGGACATATTTCCAGATCAACTCAAAATCTATGTAGTAGACCATCCGATGATATATCATACCTTATTTCAAAATTCTTCTATTTGGTTGTCTTCAACTTTGCACTGCATCATGAAAAATGTCAGGGACAGTATTAGCCCAATTTCTTTGTGCACATATCCACATCATTTCCTTAAGATAACTTTTAGAAAAAGAATTTCTGGGAAAGAGTATACTCAATACATGCAACACATATTTCATCAGATGAAATGTTTTAATTCTCCATTTCCTTGGAGACAAAACCCAGACCCAATGGCATGTAATATTCTAGCAGAGCTGCTCCTTACCAAGCTCTCACCAACCTTTCAATCCTCATCTCTTGCTAACTAGAGCACTTCATATTTTACTGCTATTGATTATAATTTTCTTTGAGGGCATTAGCTATTTTAAAACTTTGTCCATCTCCTGTTACTCCTCATGCCTCTAATTATTTTTGTTCCATATGAGAGAAGACATAAATACATGCACACACCCTTACCTCATTTAGCAACCTAACTTCTTTCTATTCTTAAAAACCTAGCCCAACATTATCTATACTAGAGGACATTTTTTATTGTCATCCTCAGCAAGATCACATCCTTTCTCTCTGCTTCTGTAGCAGTTTTACTTGTTTCTTAGCACTCACCTCATTCTCTTAAACTACTAATTATTTATACTTATTTATTTTCATGTCTAGACAATGCTATCTTGAGAACAAAATATTTTTAAACTTTTTTCACAATACCTTTATTTTTTAAAGCTACATGCACTTTTGTTTCTAATGTTTCTAGCACTGTTTTAAATACACATACATTATTTATTTTTATTTTTTAAGTTTATTTATTTTTTAATTTTAATGAGAGGAAAATATTTTTGCCATTGATTTCTTTATAGAAAGTAGGGGCACCTGGTCAGCATTATGAGATTGCACATAGACTTTGGTGTTTCCCAGGCATTCTAGATAATGTTCTCACCAAGATTTATTCTAGATCCTTCTAAATAATATTTTAGAGTCTGCGAATTTCTTTCTGGTTATAATTAATATTGGCTCTGACACTGGACTGGATCTAGGTTTGCAGAAGTAGCTCAAAAGTAATTCCACATGAGATGAAAGGAATGAGCAAGACAAGAGTTGAAACATTAAAATTTGAAAGTCAGGATCACCTTGGTGCTGGAATTCTTGATATTCCTAGCCAAGTAAAAAATTCATGTAGGTATTAAAGTCTTGAATGAATTCTTACTCTCCTAGGAGATAAGAATATTGAATGCAGTTGGTGAGTAACAGTTTGTTTTATTTTATTTTTATTATTTTTTTTCAAATTTACTTTTTATTCTAAGTTGTTAGAAATGACAGCAGAATGTATTACATTTCATATTATACTTGTAGAGCACATTTTTACATATCTCTGGTTGTATACAAAGTATATTCACATCATTCGTGACTTCATACATGCACTTAGGGTAATGATATCCATCTCATTCTACCATCTTTTTTTTTTTCCTTCTTCATCTTTTTTTCCCCTCCCTTCCCTTCCCTCCCCATTGGCCACTCTAGTGTTCCTCTAATCCTCCTATGCTCCCCATCCCAACCCCACTGTGAATCAGCCTCCTTATATCAGAGAAAACATTTGGCATTTGGCTTTTGGGGATTGGATAACTTCACTTATCATTATATTCTCTAACTTCATCCATTTACCTGCGAATGCCATGATTTTATTCTCTCTTATTGCTGAGTAATACTCCATTGTGTATATATACCATATTTTCTTTATCCATTCATCTACTGAAGGGCATCTAGGTTGGTTCCACAGTTTAGCTATTGTGAATTGTGCTGCTATAAACATTGATGTGGCTGTGTCCCTGTAGTATGCTGTTTTTAAGTCCTTTGGGTATAGACTGAGGAGTGGGATAGCTGGGTCATAAGGTGGTTCCATTCCAAGTTTTTCAAGAAATCTCCATGCTGCTTTCCATATTGGCTGCACCATTTTGCAGTCCCACCAACAATGTATGAGCATGCCTTTTTATCCACATCCTCTCCAACATTTATTGTTGTTTTTGTTCTTAATAGCTGCCATTCTGACTGGTGTGAGATGAAATCTTAGAGTGGTTTTAATTTGCATTTCTCTAATTGCCAGAGATGTTGAACATTTTTTTCAAGTGTTTGTTGATTGATTGTATATCTTCTTCTGAGAAGTGTCTGCTCATTTCCTTGGCCCATTTATTGATTGTTTTTTTTTTTTTTTTTTTTTTTTTTTTTTTGGTGTTAAGATTTTTGAGTTCTTTATATATTCTAGAGATTAGTGCTCTATCTGATGTGTGTGTGGTAAAAATTTGTTCCCAATTAGTAGGCTCTCTATTCACCTCACTGATTGTTTCTTTTGCTGAGAAGAAGCTTTGTAATTTGAATCGATCCCATTTATTGATTTTTTATCTTAATTCTTGTGCTACAGGATTCTTATTAAGGAAGTTGGGGCCTAATCCAACATGTTGGAGATTAGAGCTTACTTTTTCTTCTATTAGGTGTAGTGTCTCTTGTCTAATTTCTAGGTCCTTGATCCACTTTCAGCAGAACATCTGGGCCATTCCTTGATCTTGGAGGACCAGTGTCAACACTGTGGACTCCTATGCCTCCTTTCACTTGCACAGAATAACAAGCCAAAACAATGGGCCATGTGTATAGCTTTCTATTGCTGTGAGAAAGCACCTGAGATAAGTAATCTATAAGGAGGAAGACTTTGGCTCATGGTTTCAGAAGTTTCAAGGTTACCTGGACACATTGCTTTGGGCTTGTTTGTGGCAAGGCAGAGCACGTGGTGGGGCAAAGGGCTTTTACCTCATGGAAGCTAAGAAATGAAAAGAGTAAGGGAGAGGGGCCGGGGCATTCCCCCAATGACTTAGCTTCCTTCCCCTAGGTCCTACCTCCTAAAGTTCCACTTCCTCCCCAAAGCGCTGCTTGGAGACTAATTGTTCAGCACATGGGCCTTTGAGGTACATTTTAGATCTAATCTATATTAAGCCATAACTCAATCTAAGATAAATCAGGTCACAGACTGGAAGGAATTTTGGAAATTGCTAGATCTTATTTCAGATGAAGAAACTAAAGGCTAGACAAATGAAATCCACTCAAAGACACAGAGTAAGAAGCACAGAGCCATAGTTAGATACTCCGTATTTTCTACTCCCCTCTTGTGGCATCTACCAAGACAGAATTCTTTGGCTACTCCTTTTTTCTTTTCCAAGAGAGCAAGTTAAATTTATTCTAAGTACATTATAGTGCTTTTTCCATAATTATTATGATTAGAATAAAGAAGTGTGTCTAGGAAGATGAGAATTTAGGATGAGCAAATAATGTTATATGTATTAATAGCATAAACAATATCATAAATACCAACAATATCATAAATATCAAAGCAAATTCACTGAAACCTATTCACTGCCAAAATCGTGGAGATAATCCCTAGTATTTTCTTTGATGATCCACAAATATTAACAAAGTTGTTCAAGGAATTTCCCAAGTGCTTATGTGCTGGCCAGTGTTCTCCATGGTGAGGACACCAAGAAAGGTAACTTGGGAATCTTCTTTGCTTCAGTACCCACACTAAATAGTGATTAGTATTAAGTCAATGAGGAAGAAAAATCCTATCACAATGAACATTTGCATTGTTATAATCCTGGGGATGTTTACAATGGCAGTGTTAGAAGCACTGGAAACATCATGCAAAAGTGAGTCACACTAAGTTTAACTTGTGATAGTAAATGTACTAAATATAAATTGTTTAGGAACCAGATAGAATTCAGTCATTGGTCTTGGGCATATCTGTTACCTTCTCTGTGCTTCCATGGAGAGGCTTATTGCATAATGATACACTCTGTACTATACCTGGAGATGATCTAACCAGCCATTTATATGACAGACAAAGACACTAAGACCCCAGAACATTAATTTGTCCCACAACACAAATGCTATTTGATGTGAAGACCCAGGTCTTCTGAATTCTCACTGATTTTATCTTTCACACTATGCTAGTTCCTACGGGTGACTAGACTAAGGCTGTCCCACAGCTTCCTCCTCCTCATATTTATGAATTTATGGACTCCTTTCCCCTGGAGTGAGCAGAACCTGTAAATAGGACATAGGTTATGGAATGTCACTTCTTTAATTAAGGTAAATCACATAAGACTTGTATTAAGATCACTTGTGTCTCTGCCAATAGCTGAGTGAGCTTAAAGAAGATTCTTCTCTGTTCAGGTCTCCAGATGGTAACACAGCCAAAGTAACACCTTGATTTCAGTCACAGAGGACCCTGTGCAGAGGACACAGATAAACTTTGTCTGGACTTCTAACCCATAGAAACTATGAGATAATAAATATATAGAGTTTTAATCAGCTAGATTTTTGGTAATTTGTTATGTAGCCTAGAAAACCTGGGTCTGCATTAGAAATAGGTAAAATTTTTTAAATAATTTTTAATATGTACAATTCATAGTGCATGTATATAGCATCTTTTTACATACAACTGTTTGTATACAAAGTATATTCGTACAATTCAGGTCTTCAATCATGCATTTAGGAAAATGATATCCGTCTCATTCAACCACCTCTTTTTTTTCTTTTCTCCCCCTCCCTCCCCCCTTACTCCCTCCCTTACCCTCCCTTTCCTTTGACCATTCTAGTGTTCCTCTAATCCTTCTATGTACCCCCATCCAACAATACTATGAACTAGCCTCCTTATATCAGAGAAAACATTTGGTACTTGTATTTTTGAGACTGACTAACTTCACTTAGCATTATGTCTTCCAACTTCATCCATTTACCTGCAAATGACATTATTTTATTTTCTTTTATTGCTGAGTAAAATTCCATTGTGCGTATATACCACGTTTTCTTAATCCACTCATTTAATGAGGGACATCTAGGTTGGTTCCACAACCTAGCTATTGTGAATTGCGCAGCTACAAACATTGAGATAGCTGGGTCACTGTAATATGCTGTTTTTAAGACCTTTGGGAATAGACCCAGGAGTGGGATGGCTGGGTCATCGGGTGGTTCCATTCCCAGTTTTCCAAGAAATCTCCATACTGCTTTCCATAGCGGTTGCACCATTTTGCAGTCCCACCAGCAATGTATGAGTGTGCCTTTTTCCCCACATCCTCTCCAACATTTATTGTTGCTTTTGTTCTTGATAGCTGCATAAATCAAGATACTGAAACCATGATCTTACTCTGTGGATAACATAGCATTGAGTCATATATTAAAAACAGAAAGTACAAAATTAGGTGGCATTGATATATTGAAAATCTCAACTTAAGATGAAAATATATGAGGCTTCCAACACAAAACAGCTTAGACTTCATTTTCTTTATGAGGTATGTCTGCTGATCTGCAATTCTAGTAGGAATAGAGACTTTATTCTACATGAATTGGTGACTGAAGTTCAACCTCTTATATAGGGGGAACCATTTGTACAAAGAGAAAGGGACAAATATTGGAACATTTGGCCTTATGCTAAGCATGGAAGTAGGAGTGAATGAAGTTAAATTCAGTTAGGCTGAATTTCAATAATTAAATATAGTTAAGGCTTTATTATGAATATGTGGGATTATTAAATTGACCATAAGGACATACAGCTTCTTCCTAAATTAGGCTATTACCTCAATAATAATAAAATCTGAATTTCATTCGTGTTGGCCCAGATGTGGTCCAAGATTGAATGCTTATAATCTTAGGAGATACAGGACATTGTTTCATGGCAAGGATGTCAACTAGGTTTCATCTTGTACAACTGTAAGTGAGTAATACTGGAAGCTTGTATTAAATTCAGCTTCAAAACAAAGTATGTGGAAATCAACAAGTTGGAGTATGTTATCCAGACCTGAGCGAAGGATGGTGGTGAAGTGTTATGTGTGCCACTGCTGGGCAATAGATGGAGCTGTGGACTTTGTGTTCAAGTATATGCAGTTCAAATCCCGACAACTGTATTTACCTTCTGGTGATTGGGAACACATCGTTTAACCTTTCTGAGCTTCAGCTTCTCTGCTTATCACATTGAATAGTTTTGAGAATCATTAAAACAATCTAAAATAAAAGTACCCAGAAAAGGGCTTAGACTTTATCAGATGTTTGTGAAAAGTTTTATTCATAATTACCAGTCTCAGAAACACACAAGATATCCTTCAGTAAGTGAATGAACATATAAACTGGAGTATCCAGACAACATAATATTATTGAGTGATTAAAAAATGAGGCTTAAGTCATGAAAAGACAGGGAGGAAACTTGCTATGCATATTAAGTGAAAGGAGCCAGTATGAGAGGGATCCATACTATATGGTTCCAACTGTAGGAAAACCTGGAAGAAACAACACTATGGAAACAACTAAAAAGATCTGTAGCTTCCAGAGATAAGGATGGAGGAAGGGGTGAATGGGCAGAGCACAGATGAGTTTTAGGGTAGTGAAGCTATTCTGTACAGTAGTGGAGACATGTTACATAACACCAAGGGTGAACCCACCTGTGGACTCTGGGTGAGATGTCAATGTAGGTTCATTAATTGTAGCAAATGCACCACTGTGGTGTAGAACGTACATTGTGGGGAGTCTGTGTATATGTGGGGAGTGAATTGGTGATGCATGAAAAATCTCTGTACCTTCCAATCAATGTTTCTATGAACTTAAAATTTCTGTAAAAATATTTTATTTAAAAAATAAAATTATTTTGAAAATTTATGTGAAACAAATTAAAAAATCAATAGAGCTCAGGAATGAAAAGTGAAAGTAAATTTCATTAGATATGAATTGTAGATATAAGTGGACTATGGGAAAATGACTTTAGTTACTGGATACAGATTTAAGACCAGTAGAAAAGAGGAATCAAATAAGATTCAAAGAGATGAATATATCAGGAAAAGTGAGTCCAAGTGCCTAGTGTCAGAAATAGGCTACGATTTGCATAGTTAAAGGACATTGTAGATGCTTCCACCTCTGATCTGACATCCTTGCATAACATCCATGAGATTCACATGTCCTAGAACGGTACATGAAAGGTGCCTACCATCAGGAATTTCCACCATAGTTCCACCAGGTGGACAAGACAACTGAATAATTCCAAAGGCTACAGGCATTGTACTAAATTGTTCATTCTTGAAGTGATTGAAAGAACAGGGATAGGTAGTTCTGAGAGGAATCAATAAGGGGACACACAAAGATTCCTAGCTCCTACCAAAAAGTAAGAAAGAAAACCCAGGAAGAGGAGTCCTTGACTTTGAAAATCCAATTCATAACTGTGAGTGCGAGCTGATGCTCAGGTCAGAGCAAGATCTAGTGACCCTAAGAGCTCAGATTATATATGCCCATTGAAGACAGAGGAACTATTTGCTTGGGCTGGATGGAAAGAGAATCAGAAAGTTCTGTGTAAAAACCTGGCTGGTGGGAGCACAATGATATTTGTTTGGTCCTGGCCTTCCAGAAACCCAAGCCTCAAGGGGAGAGAGATAAATAGTAAACTAAATTCTCTGCACATTGCCCCATAAAGGTATATGGTAGATAAATAAATGAGATACTACAGTATCAGAGAAAAGCAATTAATTTCAAAAAGTAAAAGAATCTAATTTTTTCCATGTTGACTCATGAGATAAATGAATTTTCCAAACTTTTAGACTTTCCCTGCCAACCAGATCAGGGGACATAATGATCCTCTTGCCTAATGTACTCAATTTGGCTCACAATAAAATTGCACCCCTTATGAGTAAGGTTTTCAGCAAGTCACCTAACTTCTTGAAAACTCCTTTTAAAAATTATGTATGTAGAATAGAGCTAATGATAGTGTCTACTTGTTTAATCATATCTTAGCAGAGTTGTGTTGACTTGAATCCTACCTAAAAGTGTTGGTGTGAGAATCCCTCAGAATACTGGCTATAAATACACACTGAAAATGGTAAAGCACCATAAAAATGCAAATTATTGATGTTGCTATTTTACATATTATTTAATGTTCAATCTCACTAATTAGAAATTCGGATCCTTAAGAACTAGAAGAGAGATTTTTACTCCAGTCATATCCCATTTTCAATACACTACATTGCATGTAATACCACACTGTAAATATGGAGTCAGTTCAGTAAAATCTTGAAATGGAAAATAATTTCCTTTGCCCCTCATCATTTCTCTGAGATCAATGAGACTTAACAGGTTAAGGACTTTTGACAGAAATGAGCTACTTCTATGTTATATTTCAGCATACAGATATAATCCAATGTTTCAGGTCAAGGGTGAAAAAATGTATACATTATGCAAAGTACATAACATATAGGTATAAGCATATATATGTATGTATAATCATGCTGCCTTCTCTACACTGCTGTATAGTTGCTAAAGTTTATCCAAGCTACAATAAACTGGATATAGTCACAAAAAGAGTCAACTTACACAACTTGGCAACCAGATAAAGCTATATATTTTCAGTGTAAACCTCTTTTATTACATTTATTTCTGTGAATCTATGCCTTCACATTATATGCAGGGAACACACTTCTTAATTTTCTAGTCAATTAAAATATGCTTTGATAAAGAATTAAAAAGATTCAGCATTATCTCTGAGGACAAATGTGCCTTCCTTAATGTAAGTCTATTTAAAATGTGGTTTGATTAATGCCAAATTCTCAGAAGGTAGATTTAAGGGAAAAACAGGCAGGGTTATCAGACTAGAAATTTTTGTCAAAAAAGATCAGTTCCTGTTTTACTTCAACCATCTGTCTTTGTAGTTGGTAATGTTTTCATACCTTTACAAGATTTTACAAATGAAGCTCTTTTGATATCCTTTCAAAAGATGCTTAAGAAAGTATTGGAACCAACATTTTTTTTTTTTTCTACTGACTGTTCATGGTACCTGGGAATGGTTTGCAGGGAATAGGAAAATTGCTTCCCTTCAAAGTTGCTCAGTAGCAGTGAATGGCTGAATTCAATTTCCTCAAAACTGTGTTTCATTTGAACACAAATCCCTCCCTGCCTCCATACTTGCTTTTCATATCTGTGAGCCAGGGCTGATGTGACAAAGACCAGCAAACCAAAGGACAGTGAGGCATTATTCTAGGTCACAGGGAACCTATGGCAGAGGAAAGAAGCTGAACTCAGAATCTGAAAACTTGGATCAAATTTCTACCTTCATGTTGTAATTGGATCCTTGGGAACATCATTTAATCTCTAGAAATTCTGACCATCTCCATCTCAATTTTTCTACTTACAAAATGGAGAAGAACAAAATCTTCCCATTTTATAAGCTTCTTCTTTTTTTTTATAATAGTAGTATGTATTACAATTCATAATGCACATATATAGCATCTTTTTACATACAATTGTTTGTATACAAAGTATATAAGTACCATTCAGATCTTCAATCATGCATTTAGGATAATGATATCCATCTCATTCAACCACCAAGTTTTTTTTTTTTTCCTTTTTCCTCCCTCCCTCCCCTCTTGCTCCCTCCCTTCCCCTCCCTTTCCTTTGACTATTCTAGTGTTCCTCTAATCCTCCTATGTACCCCCATCCAACAACACTGTGAACTAGCTCACATTACAGGTCTCTTTGACTGATGGTTCAGATCCTAG
The DNA here is from genome assembly GCA_025594165.1 of Tamias sibiricus. Lineage (NCBI taxonomy): Eukaryota > Metazoa > Chordata > Mammalia > Rodentia > Sciuridae > Tamias > Tamias sibiricus. The sequence continues at coordinate 76,364,446 of CM046657.1, forward strand.
CTCATTAGCCTCCTTATATCAGAGAAAATATTCGGTATTTGGATTTTTGAGATTGACTAATTTCACTTAGCATTATATTCTCCAACTTCATCCATTTAACTGCAAATGCTATTATTTTATTCTCTTTTATTGTTGAGTAAAATTCCATTTTGTATATATACCACATTTTCTTTATCCACTCATCTACTGAGGGACATCTAGGATGGTTCCACAACCTACCTACTGTGAATTGTGCAGCTACAAACATTGAGATAGCTGTGTCACTGTAATATGCTGTTTTTAAGTCCTTTGGGAATAGACCCAGGAGTGGGATGGCTGGGTCATAGGGTGGTTCCATTCCCAGTTTTCCAAGAAATCTCCGTACTGCTTTCCATTGCGGTTGCACCATTTTGCAGTCCCACCAGCAATGTATGACTGTGCCTTTTTCCCCACATCCTCTCCAACATTTATTTTTGTTTGTGTTCTTGATAGCTGCCATTCTGCCTGGAGTGAAATGAAATCTCAGAGTCGTTTTGATTTGCATTTCTCTAATTGCCAGCGATGTTGAGCATTTTTTCATGTATTTGTTGATTGTGTATCTTATAAGCTTCTATTTTTTAGTGTTTCCTATGAATCAAAAGTGAATGAACTATATATATTATGTATTAGAGATCCACTAGTAATCTAGAAGGTATGTACTGTCTGCATCTTGTGGTCAAGAAAACCATTTTAGGAAAGTTAACACATTTGCCCAAGGTTATAAGTCAATAAAATGGTATAGCAGGATTAGAATCTAAGCAAATACTGGTTTGTGCTGTCAACTACCACATAACACCACCTCCTGTGATTACGGGTATACAGTAACTCAGGAAAACATGAGACACTAGGCTTATACTATGGATTACTATTTGCACTTTACCTAGGGGCTTAGGATGAGAGAAATGGCCAAGAGATTTTATTTAGTAAAATCTTGATAGAAAGTATTTAAACAATGCCAGTGTCAATTACGTTTTTTATCACATGTGGAAACTTCACAAGAAGACTATTTTGACAGTTGGTTAGGGCTAGGGTTAGGGTTAAAGTTTGAAATAGATATATAGTACTATCTTCTTACTTTTTCTGTATCTTTAATATTTTTTCCTTCCTACTACATGCAATTTTTTCTATGTATGCTCTGTATTGGTACCTAATTTAAAAAAAAAATTCTCCACTTTATTTCACAAATATTTATTGACTGACTATTTTGATTCAATCCACCAACCAGTATGTACATTCAGGCATTCAAATACTTTACACAAGAAGACAGAATAAGCTGAAGCTTTTAAGAATATATAAGCTGTGTTTCTTATGAGAGTTCTGAGAAGAGCCAAGAACCATAAGAGAAGTGTCAGCTCTAGGAAGAGGCGATGATAACCATATTCCAGATTATGAACTAGTACATGCAAAGGTAAGGAGACGAAGGAGAATAGAATGTATGTGAGCCAAGGGTGTATTTAATAGGCTTAGATTGAAGGCCGAATGGTGTGCATTAGGGAAAATGAAAAGTGGGCAACTTGGAGCCATAAGTTGGAAGGAGGAACTGGCTTCCCTGAGGACACCAGGCTAAAGAAAGACAGAAAGACAAGGTCACAAAGCTCAAATTACTAGGATCCTCATCTATGCACTTGAAGTGTGCTATAAATAACATCAGGTGAAATTTTGATGTGACCACAAAATTCGTATAACCACAAAGAGCCAATGGCATCCTCTAGTGTTTTGAGGTTTCAGCATTCTCTCCCACTTGTACTCTTCCACTCTCCATTCAGTATCACACTTGAAGGATAGTTTCAAACTGGACAAATCCAAGGTCTTTTGCTATTATAAAAGAGCTAGTTTTAAAAATCAGAGATGGATTGTTTTCTTGGTCAGTGGTTTAGGTGAGATAAGTGCAAATCATCTGAACCGAATTTTTATTTTATGTCACAATTTATGTTGGCATGCTTAAAACTCAGGTTGGGGCTTGATGAAGGCTGTGCTTGAGGTCTACTGTAGTGGGAAATTACAGTTTAAGGAGAGAATCTTGGATGACTTAGGCTAACAGAGCTTCTGACAGCACTCTTAGAATCCATTTAACTCTAGCATGATGGCAACAGCTCCACTGCCTAGATACCTCTGTCCTAGAAGCCACAGGCTCAGAAGATAAATTGTGGCAGAAGGAGCTCACTTTGGACTTACTCTTTTTGCCATAATCTCATACGTATTACACATTTTGAAGAACACTTGCTTCACAGGAGAGGAAGAAGAAAAGAGAATATCCTAACTACTCTGTGATAAGTATTACAAAAGAACTTTCTGTGAAAGGTTCATTTCATCATTATATTTTGGCATGGTGTTTCAATTATACTTTACATATGAGAGTATAGTCTCTGAGAAGCTAAGGACTTGTCCCACCTCACAAAGCTAATACATGATGTAAAGTGCCTTCAAACTAACCATACTGTATGTCAAGCTGCACACCTACTCTTTTTACTGGTCTGAAAAGTAATATTACTATTAGTGCTTTAAACAAACCTCTGAAATGTGGCTGCAGATCCATTTTCCATGCCTTCTCAGTCCTCCACTATTTATGTCTGGATAATTGTCTTCACCCATTGCATAGCATTTATAGGGCAAGTATTATGTTAGATAATAGGGGTGTGATGTATGCCAATATGGATTGACCATGATGGTATAAGAAACTGAAATCTTCAGATGATGAGTAGATTATGAACCTGAAACCCCATGATTGGTTTAGTGCCCTTATAAAGAGACCTCAGAGAGTACCCTCCCCTCTTCACATGAAGACGTAGTGAGGAGGTGGTCCAATGAACTTGAAGTGGGCCCTCATCAGACACTGAATTCTTAGTACCCCGAGCTTTTACTGCATGACCTTAAGAACTGTGATGAATAAATATATGTTGTTTTTGTTTAAAGTCACAAAGTCTATGGTATTCTTGTTGTAATAGTCCAAATGAACTAACATAGATGAAAACTAATTTTGGTCCCTGATTATTTATCTATTTCTTCAACATATTTTTGAGCACCTTCTTTATGCTAAACATTGAACAAAGTTCTCTAATATAGTGGTGAACAAGACAGCTATAGTTGTTGGAATGACTTTCGGGTCCAATGAGGCTCATTCACTTTGGAGTGAGGGTGATTCTAAGACTTTGCCTGGTGACACATGCCCTTTCAATTGTCATAGAAGTTAGGGATTTTTAATGATATATGTATAGGTAATATTTCCCATATATAGGTAATAAATATATATATATATATTTTCCATAATGAGATGAACAGTGAAAAGAGGGAATTGAATTGAATATTCCAGAATCTAGGCTTGATCCTCTAACAAACTGTTTCAAAATGCACATATCCATCTGAACAACTACTGCTCAGGAGTGAGAATACACTTATTGATTCCAGTACCTAGGATTTTTTTCCCTAGGAAGAGAAACTATTCAAGGTTGTCCTCAGTCTTTGGTCATAAAAAGAGTTTTATCCACGATTTTTGCTATAAGGTTTCTGAAAAATGTCCTTGAGACAACAGGTTCAGCACAATAAAGGGTTAAACATGAATCAACTTAATAATTAAAAAAAAAAATCAAACAAAGCCATCAGTGGCATAGAACACATAATGCATCCCATATTTACAGAGTGAAATTAAATGTAAGGGTGGATAGGTGTTTACATAAATAGCATGTTTATTTAATAAGCATGTTCAGTAGATGTCTCTCTTATGAAACCAAACTATATATTTTCCATCCAGGCATTGTACTTAGGTGGGTAGAGAAGTAATTATGGGTGAGATACTAATATTGTTAGAGTAGATGTGTTCTGGGAAATTTGTCCAAGAAAAAGAGATCGAGGTACAGTTTATATGTTACTTTTAAAGACTGATAATAAATTTTCAAGAGTTGTCTGCCAGCTATAAACAACCATTGAAATTATTACCTGATCCGATTAGAACTACAGAGCCATTAAAAGGGAAGCCATCTGACATGGGCGTGTTGATAGGCAAGGGGCAAAGGCAACTTTCTGGTTATGGAAATGCCCTGCATTTTGAGGAGGCCGGAGTTTACAGTATTCGCACATTTGTCAGAGATGGCTGAACTATGCACTTACTTTCTGTACATTTCACTCTATGTAAACTACACCTCACTAAAAATACAAGTAAAAATTTAAAGTGGAAACTGTGGTAAATGGAAGGAAATATTGCTTATTTCTCAATACCCTTGTTTGTATCTTGGTTTGGATCCTTGGTTTCACACTTTGTTGAGGTGTCTCAAGACAGTTAAAAATTAGTCTATGGCTTTCTCTGAACTGTGACCTGATGCCTTACATCATGACTATGTTTCATTGTTGAGACGGCAGAACAGTGGACTTACTGGGTGCACATATGCTCACATGATTACCTACGTGCATGTCAGCATTCTGTATGTTCAACTACATGTGTCCCAGGCTTTCTTTGAGTCCACGTTTCTCCAGCTATAGAAAGAGTATAGTAATGTTTTCCATATTTTATTCCAAGACCCATAATTTAGTTTAGAGATACCAAAGATAAAAAATAACTTAAAAATATTTAGCTCTGATGATTTGTGATTGAATTATTTATTTTTGATTCAAAGGGATGTGTTAGGGAAGGATATAAGTAGGAAGAGATGTGCCCCTGGATGATCTATTTACTATCTTCCTTTCAGAATTCTGGCTCAGTTAATGCCTGAGCAGAATGCTACTCCTGGGTTCCATTTCCTCCCTCCCTCCTGCTGTCCCTCCCTCCCTCCTTCATTCCCTCCTTCCCTCACCCTCATTACTTTCTCACCCCTCCTTTCTTTCTTCAGAACCAGCAAAATACAGGTGCATATTTCCTGAGTGCCAACAATGCTCTATTTTCTGCCAAGACTCTGGAGGCATGGATTTCATATTTTCTGGGTCAGTGATGTAATATGGTTCCCCAGGGAAACCAGACTGGAGTTCAACCGGGCTGAGATGATCTGGGTGGCTATTTCCTCTGACCTTAACACTGAACATGTGTTTCCAACCTCCAGCTGGTAAGCTCCTCACCTATGGATATTGATAGAGCTTCTAAGACTTTTGTCTTTTAAAGCTGATCTTAGTCTGCTGAGAGGGGTGGGGCAGATCCTTTTCAAGCAAATAAAGCATTGGGAGTTGTTTTAGTTAGCTTTTCCAATGCTGTGACCAAAGGACATGACAAGAATAATTTTAGAGGAGGAAAACTTTATTTGGGTTTTGGAGGTCTTAGTCTGTAGGTAGCCGTTTCCATTGCTCTGGGATCAAGATGTGGCAGAACATCATGGCAGAAGAGTGTGGTGGAGAAAAGCAGGTCAGGCCATGGCATCAGGAAGCAGAGAGAGAGAGCGGGAGAGAGAGAGAGAGAGAGAGAGAGAGAGAGAGAGAGAGAGAGAGAGAGAGCAGCACTCTGCTCAACAAGGACAAAAATATATACCCCAAAGTCACACCCACAGGAACCACCACCTCCAGCCACACCCTACCTGCCTAGGTAGGTACCACAAAGTTTATCCCTATCAGGGGATTAATGCACTGATCAGGTTAAACCTCTCATATCCCAAACATTTCAGCTCTAAACTTTCTTGCATTTCTCACATTGAGCTTTTAGGGGACGCCTCATATCTAAACCATAACTGCAGTCTTGCTTCAGCGCTTCAGAAGTGCTTAAGTTGTGCAGATCTGGAAAACTGTGATTGCCATATGCTTACCAGTGACAACTTTCCTCCATGAAGATTTTCTGTTAAGGATTTGTGATAGATAGGCTTGGACAGACAGGCCACCTCCCCCATGGAAATTTCCATTAGAAGCAACCTGGTTTCATTTTCCCCAGGCAGGAGCCAATCAGCTTAAAGGTTGCTATGATCCCCAGGCAGGAGCCAATCAGCTTAAAGGTCGCCCCCTGTTTACTGGGAAAAGAGCCAATAGCATTAAAGGTTGCTCAGGCACACCCCCCACCAGAAATCCCTACTTAAGTCCCTGCCTGCCCGGAGCTCAGACACAATAGCTCGTCCCTGCAGAGAGGAAGCAGCCGCTGCAATAGCTCCAGACTCACGGTTTCCAGCCCAATGGCAGCTGCCCCAGTCAACAGCTCCCAAGACCACAGCTGGCATGACCAGGCATGACCAGGCACCGACCTTCCGTCCAGAGCTTGCACACTTCCCTCTCTCTGACTCCTCTCTCCCCGTACTTCTTCTACCTCCAACCAGCCATAAAGGCTGGAGAATAAATCTCTTGGCTGCACGTTTGTCTCCGGTGTGATTTATGCCCTTCAATTTGCTTTTATAGGTCTTTACAGCAACCATGAGACTTTAAGTTTACTACTTGGACATTTAATGAGCATTCTCTTAGAAATTATCAGAAGAGAGTAAAATAAGCACTGGAAATATCAAAGGAAGCCCCACAGTGCAAGAGCCTAAGTGGTTTTGTTTATTTATTTATTTTTTATTAAAGATTTGGAAGAGCTAAAGGAAGCAGAGGCCCAAAGGCTAAGAGCCAAAGCACTTGACCAACCTAAACGTCTCAGTAGCTGAGCTCTGAACACAGCCCTGGTTTTCTGAAGCATGTGCAACTACTTATAAGTCACCAGCACTTTTTCTATCCCAAGGATCCATAGTTCCTGGAAATTTTAGAATAACCATGAGAATTGATTCAAATATTTCAGTCAAAACAGAAAGACACTGATATGTGGTGGAGGAAAGACCCAGAAGCAAATGCTTCCTGCTCTGAATGAAGTCTACAAGGTTCTCCTAGAAACTGCAGGGGAGCAGAACCCTAAATACTTTCAAGATGTAGTTGATGAAAATTAATCACACAGAGGCCATCATTGCTAATTTAGGATGCTTAAAATATCATTAGTGCTCTGTGTGTTGAATGTTTTGTCATTACGGTTTTATTTTACTAAACATAACAATAAAGGTTTTCATAGGTTTTACTTTTTATCTTCTCCCCATTAAGTCTTTATTTTTCATAATAACTTAAGTTCTTGAAATATGAGCCTCCCTCCATGGCATTTTATGCAGAAACCTAATCCTTGTGGTTCAAAAGCAAGTATTATATTAAGTTATAAATGCATGTTATGGTTGTTATTGTTTTGTGGGAAAAAGAAATAATTGTGTATCGTAATAAATATGAAAAAATGACAGTTTACAACTTTTCTGGGTCTCAATTTTCTTATCAGTAAAATCTGTGCATGTGAGGGATGGTGACTTAGTAGTAGGTGTGAGAGCTTCTTCTATCCCCTACTCCTCATTCTATTCACGTTGTTCACAGCTCTCAGTACAAGGAGGCAACTTCAGAGACAAGACGCCCAGTTCTTTTTTAGTAAGATCGAGATTACATCTAGAAAGTGTGAAATTACTTGAAAACATTATTGGTAGAAAAACAGAAAAAGCAATCATAATTTTATGTCACTCCATTTAACTTTTTTTTTTTTTTTTTTTAAATTGAGCAGTTCTGAATTCCTGAGTAAAATGTCTACAACTTTCATGGTGTGGATCAAATTGCCTTTGACTCCCCTCTGCTACTCACCATGCAACAGACAACCAGGGCACCTTCTCTGGTAACATGCTGGGAATACTTCCCCCATGAACTTGTTCATTTTTTTCTCCCACCCAGGAAAGCCCTTTGCTCCACCTATAGAAATCGTGTCTTCCTGAAAGGTCCAAGCTCAAACACATGCTTTCTTAGATCTTCCTCATTAGAACTGGTCTTCCTTCTGACAAAATATAAAGTCAAAATGGCTTCAGAATAGTTAAAAGAGAGGAAAAATCCTTCTCTGAGCCTTAGAGATTTGCTGACAAGGGCCAGACTCCATGCAGTCACCATGCTGGGAACTGAATCTGCCAGAAGGAACAATTTTCTGTAATCTATCAATACCTTGCAAAGTTTGAGAAATACTACAGTGGCCAGTTTGCCTCCTGACTTGTACCTTCTGATGGACTTGTATCGCCACCAGCTTGGTTTATGTCAGTGGCCTCAATCTTGATTATTTTCCCCATGAATGCTAATCTGCATGCACCCATTTCCTCTTGCCACAAGAACCCAAGCCCACCTTCCCTCATCGGAACACACTTTCAGTCAAATGAAATATGCATTTTGCAAACCAATTTTGCAACCAAATAAAACTTCCTTGGCTTTTATCTTAACCTTAATTATGACTCCTTGGTTTGCATTTCTCTTTCATTCTCTAACCATCTTGGAAGCACAGCCAAGTAAAAGACTTATTTTGTTCTTTTAAAAATATTAAACCTAAAATATCATGATTTTATTCCTCTTAGACTGAGATCTTCTTGAGGGCAAAAAATTAGGTCTTGCTCATACTTAACACTTGATTCAGGTATTTAGTAAAATACTTTCATAATGTCCTGAAAATAATACCAGAGCAAGGGTACGGATTTTGGGTTCCACTTTTAGGTCTTTATCAATGAACTATGTGTCCACAGGCATATTATTTAAACTCTATTAACCTCAATTATCTTGTGTAATATGGGGATAAAGACTCCACATGGAGGATTAAATGCTAAAGAGCTTTTAAAATTCTAAAATACCATATTACTTCAAGAATGAAAGTTATTAATGTTGTTCTTATAATTTTTTTATTATTACAGTAGTCACTAAACGACTATTAAATGTGTCTTAAAAAATGAAAAAGCTAAAATAAGTAGATAATAAGTGTCACATTTGAGTTCGGTTATAAAAGAATAGAATGCCTGTAAATGTTTATTTTCTTTCTCTCCCAAAACTATTAAAATAAAGGAAGATTTTAGTAGTTTGAAAAGCAGCATTACAAAAAGAATAAAGAGGAAACAAAGCAGATGTGGGATTTCTACAGACTTTTTGAAATTTGAGGGAGTAATAAATGAAACAGCAGGGCAGGAGGTCACTACAACCTGTAAACCTGGAGAAGGATATACCAAGAAGAATCCAGAGCACCTTCCCTAGGGTCCTGGGAAACTCCTGCAGCTAACAGCACCCAGGAAGGTGTCAGACAGAGCAGAAAGGGGTGGGATAAAGAGCTGGGTTAAAATCTGTGTGTTAAGCAGTTTTTCTTTATATCCATCCTGTCCTTCCTACTGCTGTCATCAGGGATTATTTCCCCATCCTCTCCTTCTTCCCAAGTCTTCTACCTTCAGGTCTATATTCCAGGAAGCTAAGCCTCAGAAGTGCTGGGCCAGGGGAGGAAGGAGATAAGGTATGGGGCTGAAAATATGGAGTCAAAGCCTGTAGTTTTAATGATAATGGAAGAAACCCCAGTTTAAGGTGTGTATCTTCAAAGCTAGAGGCTAGAGAATTCCTCTCTGGAAAAATAATAAAGGAGTGAATTCAGGGATAAAAAGTGCCCAGATAATGACACTGAGGTTTTCTAATGGGGGTTAAAAGATAAACAAAACTATATAAAAAGCAAAACAAAACAAACGACAAAAACCTCTTTGCCATCTCATTTCTCTAAATTGAAGCCCAAGAGTCAATCCCAAGCTTCCCTTCCCCCTAGCAGAAGATCTCCAATCTGTTCCTTTAATGTCTCACATTTAATTGTGAAATTACATCTAATGATGTAGTGCCCTAAGTTTGAAGACAAGGGAAGAGGGACAGAGAGGAGAGAAGGGGAGGGAAGAGAAAAGAGGAGGGAAAGAATGGAACCCCAAGGTAACAGGAACTGTAGAAAATTTCAAATAAAACTATAATTAATATGCTCAGAGAGATAAAAGATAAGATTGGATTCTTGAAATAACTACCAGGTATTTTAAGAAAAGGTATAACTGGAGGAAAAGGAAAAGTTTTAAGAAAATTAGAATTATGATTGCTTCAATTAAAAAAAAATTTAGAGGGGTTGAAAAATAAATTCCAAAAATCTTTCCTAAATTTGAACTAAAAAGCAAATTTCAATAGTTAGCATAAAAAAATAAAAAAATGAGATTCCTTGAGGATATCATACATCCAACAAACAGGGGTGTAACTGAGATTAGAAGTTTGTTTCCCTGAATCCAGCTAAACCCAGAGGTAAAGATTCCAGTTCAGCTGCTAGACCTACGCTTCTTCTAATTGCACAAACAGTCCCAACCATAAATCATCTCACTATAACTGTGTACCTGACGCTACAAAACTCTAAGGGAAGCACCCTGACAAGCCCCTCTGATCTCATGACCTGGGGTACTCTTCCTAGTATGAATAAAATACATTTCCTTACTTGTTCATTTTTTTTTTCTTTGTCAGTAAAAAAGTCTTTTTAAAAGTCCAAAATGTGTAAGTGAGGAAATAGTAATATAAACAATTTATTTAGACATCTAAAGATGAATAATTGTGAAAACGAATCGGTGAGGGGTTTACCCATGTGCAGTCCAAAAGTTGGGGAGAGGTGAGGTGGGATATAATTTTCTTTTCATTTTCCATCTTCTCAGTACTATTTAACTTTGTAAATCATGTCCATGTGGCAATTTTATGATAATAAAAATGAATTCAGAAGAATTAAAGTAAAAATGTCCCATGTTTGAGAAGTAAAATAATAGATTGCTATAAAACTTGGTCATTAAACTACCATTTCTTTCAGTCTGTTCACACTCCATGAGCCATGGATTATGTGCACAGAGGCAATGGATGGATAGGCCATGGAGCATTTTCAGATTTAAATAAATCTTTCGCAGATTTATTTAACTTGCAACTTGCAGGGAGAAGTTGGTAAAAGTCATTGAATTGAAAAATCTGAAATTTCTAATTATTCTTCATTCTGGGTACATGACAGAATAGTTTCTCTGTTTTTGATGATTTATTTTGAGTTTTAGAAAGTATGAAGAAAATTAAAGGCTCAAAAATAACAATGCTGCTATATGTCAAAATAAAGTGACAGCTTGGAAGTGGTCCAAGAAAATGCATGGCCATGGTTATATCTGGTAGAGAAGAAGGGTGAAGGAAACTCCCATTTATTGAGCAATTACTATTGCTAAACTCACTCATGCAGCTCATCTAGTCCTCAAACAAGCTTGCTGAGACAAAATAGAACCTTCTTTGGAAAGATGAAGAAACTGAGCACCAGCAACGTTAGTAACCTACAAGTGATGCTGCTGGAATTGGTTCCTACACCTAACACAAGGTTCGTGGTTCTATCAATCACCTGGGTATGCTGTCTCCCAGGAATGTATTCCATCCCATTATATTTTTTTTTATCTTCTCTTCTCTAACTGGATTCCAGTGATCCATGGCATACCTCAAAGGGCCTCCTACCTCTGTGCCACAATGTTGATGTCTTCAGGTCTCAGGGATACTAGGGAGGTGGAGCCTTGTCCCTTTATGCCTGTGTTTCATACAAGTGTCATCATTGTTTATATGCATCATGGTGTAAAGAAGCAATGGCAAATCAGCAGCCTAGATTTCAATTTTCAAGACATCTCTGCTTAAGGCTTTCAGAACTATAAAAAAGCATTGTATTGGGCATATCTCTCTGTGTTTATATAGAAACTTTTTATTTAAGGAGGGACACAAATATCAACCATTTAACTTCCTTATTTTTCATACAATGAAGTGGGGGGTCCAGGCAATGAGATGATGTAGCTTAGAGAGAAAAGGGCTCCTGTATGTTGGTCCTCACTCATGGTGACAAGAGGGAAAGCCAGGATTCTGTGGCAGTGCTCTGCTCTGTCCCATAGCAGTGTTGACCCAATGGCACCACAATAGATGGCTGCTTGTCTACCTTTTCTCTCAGACAAGGACCTCCACAAGAAAAAGTACCAAGTCTAAAATACCAAGTCTTATTTATGTTCATAACACTAAATCAGTATGGGGTACATAGCAAACCCTCACTATTGGTTAAATGAATAAATGACTAAATAGAAATTATGTTCCCAGGATCCTAAATCAAGCTTTAACTCTCCAAGTTGCTAGCTGTCTGACTGCAAATTATTTGTTTATACTGGCAAATGGAGATTTAAAAAAAAAAAAAAATATCTTAGGTAATGTAAGAGCCTTAATGAGGAGGTAGCTAAGATGGCGGCTGGCTGAGAGCCAAAGAGGAGACGTTTAATTGTTTTCTCCTGACCTTAATGTAATCAACTAAGAATCTTTCTGTGCCCGTGAACACTGTGTGACACACCTGTAAGTTGAGCTTGTGACACGTGTATACTTGTTAAGGTGAAGGGTATTTAATCAGGTAGGGTTGGAGTTGTGTGGGGGTTGTTGTTGGAGTTGGAGAGAGAAGTCAGCAGAGAAAGCAGAATAAAGAACCTACTCATTCCCAGTCTGCCTCCGAATTTTTTCCTGCGGTATAGTTGCTGCAGGCGGCAGCAGCTGCAGGCGGCAACAAGGTAACAAGAGGGATATGTGATATTATAATAACAATGACAAAATTATATCAGATAATATGTAGTAAGCATCTTTTATGTACCAGGCAAAGTTATAAGTTTTTTACAAATACTAACTTATTTAAGATACATTTATTGTTAAGTGAGTAAGCCAATCCCCCAAAAAAACAAATGCTAAATATTTTCTCCAATATAAGGATGCTGATTCATAATGGGGAAGTGGGGGGGGGGGGGCATGGGAGGAATAGATAAACTCTAGATAGGGCAAAGGGGAGGGAGGGGAAGGAGGGGGCTTGGGGGTAAGAAAGGTATTGGAATGAGAAGGACATCATTACTCTAAGTACATGTATGAAGACACAAATGGTGTGACTCTATGTTATGTACAACCAGAAACATGAAAAATTGTGCTATTTATGTGTTATATGAATTAAAATACATTGTGCTGTAATATATAACAAATTAGAATAAATTATTTTAAAAGATACATTTATATGAGCCCATTCATATAAATAGTCTGTATATACAGTCAATGATTGTGGCTCCCTGTCCTCTGTATTTCACACTGCATTAGAACTCAGGGACATACTTGTTTTCGGTTTCAGGTACTCCTTTGGAAGCAAAGAGAAAGGTTCAGATGATGTGCCAAGACTAGGGATCAGAGTTCCTATCCTGTCATACTGTGAAAATGGCACTGGGGGTTTAAGGAAGTGATGGGGGGGGGGTGGTCACAGTTCTCATAATGGGTGGCTGTATCTGCCTTGAGAAGGAGAGAAAATTGGTATTCTAATAGAATGTCACAGAAAAGTTCAACCTTCTTCATAATACTGTAATTAGTATTTCATATACTATAATTTTAGTCTTGATGAGATAAGCATTTTCTGAAGAAATTTCAATATCTATATTGCTAGTGCTAGCAAAAAAGGCAATTTAAAATGACACATTTTAATACATAATAGCTGCCCCAACCTTTTGATGTAGCAGCATGAATATCAAATTCTCTGAGAGAGAATGAGGTTTGAGGTGCCTTCGAGGGGTTGGTGCCTTTACAAGGAACACAGCATGTTTTGCTGAATGGAGCTAACCTCAACCCCCTGGGTCTTCTGCTGATCAGACCGGTGAGAACATTCCCTTAAGCTAACCTTGTCTTAATTCAAGCAGACTCAAACCTGGGATGTGTCAGGAATCTGGTGACATCGCTTATAGGTAAGCATAAAGATGAGCACTAATAATTTTGAATCACATACCATGTGCTATGCATTGTGCTTTATGAACACCGTGCCATTAATCCTAATTCTATAGGTGAAAAAATATCAGTGATCAAAAGAGTGAATTCAGTATTGCATATGTAAGACCAGTGGGCATTTAACCCAGATTTACCTTATTAGAAAATCTATTCTCTGAACATTGCAATAGGCTACCTCCCTGAAACAGGTTGTTTTTCAAAGAATCCCTTGCTAGGTGATCTGATTCCCTAGCTACATTTACTGAGAGTAAATCACTGTAAGGAAAAATAATTGATACAAAAATTTCCAGTGTATTTAAAGAGCACCAATAGGGATATATATCCCCTGAATATATTCTAGGTGATAAGGAAGGTAAAGGTTGGTCTAAATAAATGTTACCATTGGCTGGTGGAACATCCTCAATAGGCTTGTGTGTTGAAGGTTTGGTTCCCAGTACAGCAATGTTCAAAGGCAGTGCTTTTGGGAAATGGTTTGATCAAGAGGACTCTGGATTCATCGGTGGATTAATCCAATGATAGCTGAATGGATGGTTTGGAGGTGGTGGAAACTGTAGGTGGTAGGGCATGGTTGGAGGAAGTAGGTCACTAAGGGTGTGCCCTGGAAGGGTATTTCTTGTTCTGGGTCCCTTTGCTTGCGCACACTCACCCCCCCCCCCCCCGCCCCCTATTTTTCTCTCTCTCTCTCTCTCTCTCTCTCTCTCTGCTTCCTGGCTGCCATGAGTTGGGCATCTTTTCTCAGCCATATTCTTCTGCCGTAGTAATTTCTGTCTTGAAACAAGGTGACCATGAGCTTAAACCTCTGAAACTGTGAACCAGAATAAACCCTTTCTGCTCTAAGTTGTTCTCAGGTATTTGTCACAGCAACAAAAGGATGACTATTATAGCTAGTTATCGTTTCTGAGGCCATTGGGTTAAGACTGCATGTAGTGGTCGTGGTAGAAATGGCTGGCAATTACAATTGCTCATAACATCCTCAATATATACATTTCCTGAAAAGAAAAACACAATGACACTCCTTTGTCATTGTATTATTGTCCTATGAATTGTCATTTCAACAGTTAACTTTGATCATCTTCCTAACAGCTATCAGAGATGTACAGACTGAGGCATCTACTGGGAGCTGCAGGTTGGGGGTAATTAAATCAGGCTTCCTGCACGTGGATGGTGCTCCTGACCAGTGCTAATGAGTAGTGTCACCGCAGGGATGACACAAACACTACTATTGTGGTCACTGATAGTATGAGAGGAAGAAGAAGAATGAGAAGAAGAGAAAGGAGAATGAGGGAGGGAAAAAGACAAGTTTATTTATGTTACCTATTATGTCTTATTCTTTTATGTACTGTAACACATAACACAGTTGATGGCAAATATTTGATCCTCAATAAAGAATTATTGAATGAATAGAAGAATTTATGAATGGACAGATGGCTGAAAATTAAGATTAGTCTGCTAATACTGTTACAACTAGATCCCAGAGACTGAGTGGCTTAAACAACAGAAATTTACTTTTTTCATAATTCTAGGGAATGGAATTCTAAGGGCTGGGGCCTGGCTTCTGAGGCCACTTTCTTTGGCTTTCAGATGGTCACTTTCTCATTATGTCTCATATGGCCTTACCCCTGTGTGCACACATCTCTGGTATCTCTTAAGAGGATGCTAGTTCTGTTGGATTACAGACGCACCCTTCTGACCTCATTTAAATGTGTTCACTTCCTTAAATGTCCTGATTCCAACACTGTCATATTGGAGGATATGTTTTCAACCAATCAATTTTTTGAAGGGTACAACCCAGTCCATGAGAATACATAATTTTGTTCTACTTAGAATGTCATCTTTGTTATGGCTTTTATCTACTGATTTTTACCATTGGAATTAATGTCTCTATCCTCTGGGATCCAATAGCACTCTATAAATAGTTGTGCTAGTAGGCACCCCCACACCCATCCATATACCTTTTTTTAAATTTTTTTATTTTTTTTTTTGCATATAGTAGAAACCTAGTAGATCTCTCTGCCTTTGGTCTTTCTTTTTCTGGACAAATCTCAGAGTGAACATAATAAAATGCTCTCTAGATCATATTACTTCTTAGACTTAAAACTCATCACTGAGTTTGTGAATTTAAGTATAGCTCCTTAGTTTCAGTGTAAATTCTCTGCACAATCTGGAACTCTACCAATGTTATGAACAACTTCTTCTAAATCTCTCTTTGTACATCAGCCATGGGCCACTCAGTAACGCAGGAATATTTGCTGTTCTGGGTGTTTTGACTGTATCCATGTTATTTTCACTGCCTGAAGATCCCTGTTCTTCCCATCTTGCTGGAGCCTTCTGTGGGCATGCATATGCAGACACTCCTATAGTTTCACCAACGTTAAAAACTTCTCTTGCCCCCTGTGCTCAAGATCTTCTTGTTTATCCTTTGTTCTTCAAAATGTTGATTCTACTTTAAAGTGTGCCCTAGATGGAATCACAACAAGATGAATCTACGAATAAGCATGTACATTGAAACACTGACAGGCAGTTCCAGCTGATCAAGGAGTAGCTCCAATCAGACCAAGATTATTAGGTAACTATAAATCCAGAGTGGAAAGCCCTACCGGCACAAGAGAACAACCAAACAGGTGTAAAACAGGGGAAATCGTTTACTCTTGATGCATCTGTTTGTCTAGGGACAGGCCCATGTTTGTGCCATATGGATAAAGCTAATTTGGAAAACATGCTGCCTTAATTGCATGGAAAACCAGTGCAGGGAGGCTGTTGTGATAATTGTGGTATAAATAATTTAGGAGAAGGGATGGGGTCATGGCTCAGTGGTAGAGTGTTTGCCTAGAACATGTGAGGCACAGGGTTCGATTCTCAACACTGCCTATAAATAAATAAAGAGCCATTGACAACTAAATTTTTTTAAATGAAGGCAAAATAAGATGGATATCATTATCCTAAATGCATGATTGAAGACTTGGATATACAAATATACTTTGTATACAAACAGCATTATATAGAAAGATGCTCTATATGTGTATTATGAATTGTAATGCATGCTACTGTTATAAATACAACAACTTTGAATTAAAAAAAATAATTAAAAAATGAAGGTGAAAAATCTAAGAAAGCAGAGAGTCTGTGAAGGAGAGTACTAATTTTTACATTTAAACTCTGTCCAAATCTCTGCAGGATAGGGCACATTCAAGCTTTCCAAATAAAAGAAGCAAACAGAGATTTCAGTTGATCATGCCAGAGAAAAGCCAAAGTTTGGAATTTGACTCCAGTCAAGTTAATTGTCTATCAAATAAATAATTAAATATATTTCACATAAACACATTCAAAGAAATATAACAGAATACAGAGTCTCTACCATGTATGAACTACAATGTTGAGGAATATCATTGGAAGGAAAAGAGCCAGTTCCAAAGTAACAACAACCACATCCTCATCAAAAGAAACCTCCAAATAAAGACATATCGGCTCAATGAAAACTGACAGGATTTAACACCAGAAGGCAGAAAAGACCTGTGGGGCAAAGAACTCTGGGCCTGGGACAGAGGTCTGTTCACCCTGCTTTCCCTCTTCTTGATGGAATGCTGACCTCACAAATCACTGAAGTCAGGCAGACAATGAGAGACGTGTAAAAGTATGTTAGATCAATTTTATTTGACTGGAGACCCAGAAAGCAAAGCCAGCATGGCCCCATGTACCTGCTGCGCCCCTTGCTGAGCTCTCCCAGGCAGCTATCTCTGCAGCGTAAGAGTGTCTGTGTGCATTCCTAGATGCAACCATGTGCACATGAACAAGAGGGGAGAAGCCTGGGCATGGCTCTTGACCCCCACTGCTGCAATTCTTGTCCATAGTTCAGTGCAAAAATTCAGAGGTCCCTTTGTTAATGCAGGGGCTTAGCTTCTGAATTTATGGTGGTTATTCTCTTAGGCTCATTTTTATCACTTCCTAGCTACTCCAGAAGAATTTTACTTTAAAATTAGACTCTTATTTTCCCCACAAGGTCCTCCATTTTGCTCTTAGAACAAACTTTATCAAACCTCTTTAACACAAAGAAGGCAATAGGGATTAAAGGGGGGAAAGGGAAAATTATAGAGTTAGCTACAATCAAGTTGTGTAGATATAGAGGCCAAAATGGGGTTTGTTTCTGACTATATCAGGGATTATATTCTAAAATGTACTTTAAGATACAGTATTTACCTGAAGTGCAGAAAACAAGCTATTCAATCATACTGGGATAAACAACGTTTTTGTCTTATTTTAGTTTGTTTTGGGGGATGGTACATAATTATACAACACAACTTTTTTTTTTTTTTTTTTTTTTTTTTTTTTTTTTTTTTTTTTTGGTACTGGGGGTTGAATCCAGGGGCACTTAACCACTGAGCCATATTCCCATTCTTTTGTTTATATTTTATTAGAGACAGGGTCTCACTGAGTTGCTTAGTGCCTCTTTAAGTTGCTGAGGCTGGCTTTGAACTCCAATCCTCCTGCCTCAGCCTCCCTAGCTGCTGGGATAATATAACATTTTAAAATGCAGGATTAATAATTGTTACTCAACTGAATAATTCCACTTTGTTTTGGCAGAAAAAAATTCTTGTGTTAATATTTGAGTTGGCTTCTCTATGGAAAATTATAACATATGTTATATTTTTTCCAAGTAATAAAAATTTAGAAGTACTAAGCTTTTTCCATTCTATTTCTTGTTTTTTAAGGTGATATCTGCTAACATTTTTCTTTTATTTAATGTTACATCTATGTATGAGAAATCATAGTCCAGGAAAATGAGAAGGTAGAAAATGTTTAGAAAGAGATTATAATTGTCAGTGGCCCAGAGATGGGCTTTGTTATATGTCTATATCACTTTTAACTGGCCCAGTACCAAAGGATCAGGTCCTCATCCAACTAGTAGATAGATATATTATTAATTCTCCAAATTGTGTGGGCTGAATATTTTCACTGTGGATTTGCCAAAATTTAAAGTAACACTTCCATCCATTCTTCCTTAAACAAATGGAAATATATTCCACTTTTACTAAAATTATCCTCTTTATGATGGGCCTACTCCATTCCTCATGCAAAAGTGACTTCTGCTCATGGTTTGGTTGTATATTACCTTGTAAGATCTTCTTCAGTGTCTGCTACAGAACCATCAGGGAACCAGCTTCCATAATATAGCCAGATGGAAATCAAGGCTGTCTGTCTATCAGGTAGTGATGTGCAGACCTACATCCTGGCCCCAGGAACCACACCAAGTTTTATTTTTCCCATTGGAGATCCATTCACGGATCTAAGGACTTGGCATGGAGAACACAACTGAGTGTTGGACATTTTTATATAGGTTTCTATACACTCTAGCAAGGAAGAGGTGGTGGTGATTGCTTGAGGGTAAAATCAGGACTATCTGGACTTCAGAGAGCTGGTAAGCCTGGGACTAAGTCCTGCCAGTCTGGTGCCCCTAAAAAGATGGGAGGTAGAAGGACTCAAGAATGTCACAGCACCAGGAGTCCCCAGATACTACATTGCTATTCTTATCTTTTAAAAATACTCTGCTGAGCTACTTGACCTATTTTTCCCCCTCTTTTGGGTTAAGAAGAGGGAGAGGGAGAGGAAGATGGAGGAGAGGCAAAATGAGGGAGAGAGAGAAGAGAAGAGGAGGGGAGAGGAGAGAATAGAAGAGAAGAGAAGAGGAGAGGAAAGGAAAGGAGAAGAGGGGAGGGGAGGAAGTGGGAAGAAAAAAAGAAAAGTAGATTATATGGGACAGGAGGCTGTGGGCTGAAATGTCCTTAGGAATTATGCAGAAGTAAATGCAGAACTGAATCTTGCAAATTTCTGACTTAGTTCTCATGATCATGAACTGTCTGCCTTTCAATGACCAATAGGAAAAAAGAATCATCAGTGCATAGATAGCTGGGAAAATGGGGAAGCAGATATCCAGAGAGTCTGTGTGGTAACAGACACAAGCCACACACTTTGTATAAATTAATATTTAAATCTCATCATTACACTATAAGTTAGTTATTATCCCCATTTAATTGATGAGAAAAAAAAAACTGGGATGATCTGAAAGTCTTATAATTAACTGGTAGTATAGCCAGGATTCAAACTCCTATTTGTCCAATGTTAAATCCCAAAGTATTTTCAAGTACTGCTGTAATTATTTGGCACTAATGTGCTTTAAAAAATCAGGTTTTTAAAAATTTCTTGAATTTAATCCTCTTAATGTTCTTTGAAAGATCTCGAAAGCATGTGCAACATTCAGTAAACTTGAGATTCAAATTCAGGAGTTGTGACCCAAAATGTGATGCTTTTACTTTTTTTAGAGTTGGAACTAAGTTGATTTCGAAGGAAAGGCCAAAAGTGGATGACCAGCAGGGAAGAAGGACCTTAGTAAAGCTTTTTTTTTAAATTTATTTTTATAATTTTTAATATTTACAATTCATAGTGCCTGTATATAGCATCTTTTTACATACAATTGTTTGTATACAAAGTATATTCGTACAATTCAGGTCTTCAATGATGCATTTAGGAAAATGATATCTGTCTCATTCAAACAGCTTTTTTTTTTCTCTTAAAACATGAGACTAATAACTCCACATCATGTACAACCACAACAATAGGATCCTAGGTAGAATAAGTTATACTCTATGTACACATGTCAAAATATACTCTACTGTCATGCATATCTAAAAAGAGCAAAAACAAAACAAAATAACAACAAAAAAACAAAACCCTGAGACCATCACTGTCCTCCTTTTTAGTTACTCTGAGGGCTAATCTTACTTGGAATAAAATCAATGCTTTTTCTTCTCCTCCCACTCGTTCTCTACTCCCTTTCACCTCTCTCTTTTTTTCTTTTTCCTTCTCTATTTACTGTTTGATATTGCACTAAACAAGGGAAACATGGAACAAGTTAACTAGCTTTTCTTATGCTGTGGAAATGTGTAAACTGTAACACCCATGCTTTATACTACATATTCTTTTTAATTTAATGGAGAATCATTATTTTTTTTTTTAAGTTTTGCAGAAATTCCCAAGGTTTGGCACATTATCTTCTTTTGTTGTCTGTCTTTCCTGCCTCCCCTATTGGCTGTGAAGAAGAAGAGGACATTGGCTGGACCAGTCACATCTGAGTTACCCTGGTGATAACAAGGGTCAGCTCCAGGGGCTTTTACATATTCACACTATTTACAAGGCACACTTTACGTGTTACTGTACTTCCAGTTTGCAAAAACAAACAAACAAGAACAACAACTTAAGAAAGGACTACTACTCAGTTTTTCTCCCCACTCAAAAAGCAATCATTATGACTTTATCTTGATTAAAGTAACATCCAGACAACATGTTTACATTTTATTGAGTATATGCGCAAAACCACTGTGGTATTAGTAGGGCATGATCCCAGGTCTAGCCTTTTAAGTAAACAGAGTTCAATAACACATAAATTCTATCCCATAAACAAGGAGCTCCATAGCTCAATAAATTTGGAATCTTAGCAAAACCCAGGTAAATGTTTCCTTAGTGGATAGGTTTTCAGTTTGTAGTTTTTAATGTGTTGAACTTATTTGATGACCAACATTTTATATATATTTTTAACTCAATATTTATGGCATATAAGACAAGCCTAGTGCCCTTCAGAGCATACTTGGAGAACTGCAGTCTTGACTCTTAGCCAACCATCTCTCTTCGTGGTGATTTGTACCAGCCCTACGTTGGCAGACATCATACCAAGGAACAGAGAGACCCTATCCGGCTATTTGTGGCAGGTGTGACAAAATATAGAGACAGAATACCTTATATCACCACAGATGCTTCACGTTTTCAGAAGACTTCTATTGTTTCCTCTTCACAATGGCCTGATGAAGAAGACAAGGAAGGTATCACTGCTACTCCAGCAACTACCAACAGGTATCATTTATTATTTGCTAGGTACTTAAATTGCTTGCTTAAAAAACAAAAACAGAAACAAAACAAAAAACCAAACTTTCAATAGCTACTATTCTCACCTTGCTAATGAAGAAATACATGCTCAGAAAAGCTGGAATCAGTATCCAGTTCTCACTCTTACCCAGTGTGGATTTATGCTTACATTCTTATTCCAGTAGAATGGACAAAGATTTGGAGGTTTAAGAGGTCCAGCACTTGTTCAAAGTAAAGGATGTGTATTCAATTAATACAGGAGAAGTCTTTGCCTTGATGAGCCCTCTATTCTATTAATACAGGACATCTTACTATGTGATTCTCTCTTTATCCCTCAACCCCCACCCCAATAAGACGTCTTATAATAGTACAATTGATCCATTTAAAAAACCAAACATCAAATACAGTTAAGGGCTACAAAAAATGAAAGCAGATTAACTTCACCAATTTTCAGTCCCACCAGCAATGTAGGAGTATGCCTTTTTCTCCACACCCTCGCCAGCATTTAAAACTTGGAATGGAACCACCATTTGACCCAGCTATCCCACTCCTTGGTCTATTCCCAAAGGACTTAAAAACAGCTTACTACAGGGACACAGCCACATCAATGTTTATAGCAGCACAATCCACAATAGCTAGACTGTGGAACCAACCCCGATGCCCATCAGTGGATGAATGGATAGGGAAACTTTGGTATATATATATACACAATGGAACACTACTCAGCACTAAAAAATAATAAAAACATGGCATTTGCAAGTAAATGGATGGAGTTGTAGAAAATAATGCTAAGTGAAGTTAGCCAATCCCAAAAAACCAAAGGTCAAATGATCTCTTTGATATGAAGATACTAACTTATAAAGGCAAGGGAGTGGGGATGAGAGGAATGAAAAAACTTTAAATAGAACAAGGGGGGAGGGGCAAGGGATAAGAATAATGGCAGACTGAGTTATTCATGACTACCCTAAATACATGTATGAAGACACAATTGTTGTAAAAATACTTTATATAAAGCCAGCGACTTGAGAAATTGTGCTCTTTATATGTAATATGAAATGAAATGTACTCTGTAAACATGTATAAAAAGTTAAAATAAAAAAAAAATGAAAGCACCATGATTGCAAAATAACTCCCCTTGAACTCAAGTCTAAAACAGTATCACAGGATGGGATGGTCTAGGAATTGGAAGGCAGGCCCTGGTTCTGCTGCATAATATGCAAGACAGCCTTATTTTTCTTATCTGTATAATGGAGAAATGTGGAGAATAACTCTCTGGGACACTAGTAAAATTAGAAAAGTTTCTGTCTTTTTCCCTCTAACCCCTCTTTCCTGCCTCCATAAAATGGCATGTTTCTAACAAGACCTTATTAACAGAGTGGAGGTTCCAGAGGCTAAGCTGCAGGAATTATAGAGCACACCAATTTTTGGTGATTCAAAATATTTGTATAGACAGGGTTTCTGCAAAATTTATTTGCCTGAAGCACCTGCCCACACCAGAAGTGACCCTGTCTAAACGATAAAAAGAATATTATCCCAGGCTTGAGCAAGTTAGTCAATGTCCTAAGGAATCTAATTGTTTTTTATTTTTGTAAATAGAGCTAAATATACCTACTAATACTTTTTTTAAAAAATAAATACATATATATGAAAGGAATAGAATATCAATTTTTGATCTCTTTCTAATGTTCATTTCACCATATTTTTTCTTTTCCAAACCTTATTGCACAATAAACTTAGAACACAAATACATTTTCAAATCAGTAAAACTAAAAGTGTTATCTGCTTTAAATAACTGGACCAATGCAACTGGGAACTGTCATAGTTGGTATTTGAGCTTAGGTCTCATGGATACCAAAGCCATGTCTGTCTTGTCACCCTGTGATACTGGGTGTATGTTTTTCCCTTCTTCCCTTCAGTGAAACCTCTTTCTAGTAGGCCTTTATTTGGGTCTGACCCTGTAAGTGATAATATTCACCAGTGGATCTTTAACCAGTCAAATCTTTTGTGCATACGCTTGTCTAGAACAAGTGTTAGGAGCCCTAAAAACTAAATTATGGCAAGGTGTCTCATTAGCCACACCGTTGTTAAGACAGCCCTGACCATCCTGTTGAGACTTTCACAAGATTTTATAATTCAACCTAAAATACCTCCAGGAGCCTGAGAATCACACAGAATATGGAAATTAAAAATCTTATGAAAAATCACACTGTCCTCCATTGTAATGGTCTCATTACTGGTGAAAAAGGCAACTGTATGTCTGAGAGTTCCAATCAAGATTTGTATCACCTTGTAGAAAGCTGTAGTGTCTAGCCTGAGATAGGATGCAGTCTAAAGCAGACATAATAAATGCTATTCCTTTCTTTTTACAATCTCCTCCTATATGAATCTATCTGGAAGACATTGGAAATTAATTTCAGAGTTTAAAGACTTTACTAGATCACACTGCCTTTGCTTGACTCCCCTTTCACCTGTTTATGTCTGCTTGACCCATGGAACTGACAATAAGGGCAACAAATGATAGCCCTTCCCAACAAAAGGCACCATTGACTGGGTTACCAGAAGTACTCTGTGACATCAGGATTCCATGTGGATAGGGCTTTGAGGTGATGGTTTTGATTTTCCCAGCATGCATCATGCTCCTGGTCCCACAGAGCTCTCTTAGAAGTCTACACATGGATGAGGAACACAGACAGAATTACACACCGAGAGGATTAGGCTTCTATACACAATCATTTTGTCTGAGTGAGGCGTTTTTGAAGGAGAAAAGCAAAGCCTATTTTCTAATATGTCCTTACTTCCCTTAACCAAGCAGTATCAGATCATACCTCTTTGTAGCTCCTGCTCATTAATTATTGAAGGTGGGGTGCTAGGTCTTCAGCCTGATGAGTATAGCAGCAGGCTTACAGGTGATTCTGGCCTTGTGCTCTGGAGTTTATACGAAAAAAATGAGACTATACGCAGGTCATAGTGGATCATAGCTATAAAGTTCTGTGGACAGAATATAGCCTTGCAGTCCCACAGACCTCTAGCTTTGTTACCTAGGAGCTATATGGAATTAGGCAAGTCTCTCCACTTTTCTTGATTGTAGTTTACACATTTATTTGTCAAATGGGGTGTGCTTAATGTATCCCTGAAGTAATTGTCAGTATTGAATAAACGAATGCAGGTAAAGTGCTTACCTCTGATACCCTTGTAGTTGCCAAAGCACAATAATTCCCTTTCATTGCATAGGATATTGACAAAAACTCTTTTATCTCTCTTTTTATATTTCTTCCAGTTTAGAAGTATCTATAAGCCTATAAGTGGGATCCATCCTCTGGGAAATAGAAGCCAGGGCTTAACGCATGTATGTGCTCCTGGCCAAGACAGTGCTTGTGCAACACTTCACTCAGCCCAGCTGCTGCATTTACAGGAAACTCAGGGTTTGATGGAAGCAAGCAGTAATGTGATCTTTCAGAGAATAGCAATATTAATACAGGGAGATCCTGATAGAACATGATGTGAAATTGCTAACATAATAATCTTATATGACATTTCTGCCTCAGTGTGAATTCTGTCTGGGAGCCAATCTGCTAAGGAATAGGATGCAGGTAAGTGAATAAATGGGGTTTCCCTTCCTTCTAGAGAATGGTCTGTGCCACTCGGTATGGAGGAGGGCAACATTCTCCACAACTAAAGCTGCCTTGCAAACTCCAGCTCTCACCCTGGTCAAAACAGGGTAAAATTCACCTACAAACTTGAGATGTTCTTAGCAAATACATGAGAGGCAAGAGTGTATAGTTACTGGGGCAAAATGGTCAAGGTTCAAATCCTGACTCGGC
Organism: Tamias sibiricus; assembly: GCA_025594165.1. Lineage (NCBI taxonomy): Eukaryota > Metazoa > Chordata > Mammalia > Rodentia > Sciuridae > Tamias > Tamias sibiricus. The sequence goes on from CM046657.1 coordinate 76,389,738, forward strand.
TACTTAGAGGCCACAGGACTGGGTAAGTCATTTAATCTCCTTCAGCTTCAGTTTCCTTATCCATCAACTTGGAAAAGCTAGTGTTATCTGAACTTAAGGGTTTCTGATATGTAATTACTGCAAAATGCTTTGATTAGAGCTTGGAACATTGCAAGTGCTCAAAAATATAAACAATTTGTTTTCACATATAAGACCACGAGATTCTTATATTCGGTAATAAACTTGGGCTTATTGAGTTGGGCATTATAATTTTTGAGTGAACCCAAAAGTGAATATCTGATTAATATATTGAAAATGTGAAGAAAAGCTAGTTTCACTAATGTGTTTAATCATGGTTAGTTTTTTTTTTTTCTACACATGCTTATTTATGGCAAGACTGAACTCCTTGAAAACTATCTGGTTATCATCCATATTCAGAGTGCCCAACATTATGTTTGGCATAAAGCAGTTCGTGGATAAAATCTGGTTGAAAGTTTGAATAAGGAATTGACCAGGCAATTTAATAAATAAAGCAGAGGATGCTAGGAAGATTCACATCATTTGCAAACTGTTTATACCCTCCCTTTTCCTTCATGTGTGCAAGTTAGCAAGTCTTCAGAGCTAATTTTTTCTGCGTTGGGGTTAATGATGAAAGAGACTATTGTGATAAAGGGCCACCTCTTAAGCCCAGACACTCCTTTCTCGTTGCATCTGCTTGGCTTATGTTTATGTAAGCAAAAAAAAAAAAAAAAAAAAAAAAAAAGAATGCATTATATTTTTATGAGGCTTGCGATTTATTTTGTTTTGTTGTCAGACCTTTGGGAATGCATTCTATAAACTTTATTGAGACAAGATATCTAGAGACGTTTGCATATGTCTGAGCTCAGCACAATATTACTTTTTAATGCACTTTTGACTTTGCAGGCAGAGGATACAGTAAAAAATGTAAAACAGCAGTAGTTGGGGCTTTTTTATTACCTGCATTTTGCCTTCCTGGTTTCAAAACAAACAAGTGCCTTGTTGGAATGAGATAAACTTAATAAGCATTGCTTTAGTAGTGTTACAAATAGGATATTTCTACAATTGAGTCAGAAATGAAGTCTTACTCCATGACAACAAGAACAGGGTATGGGGTGGATTGCATTCTTATCAGTGGAGATCAGTACCAGCTCTTCATTCTCCAAATATTAGGAAAATGACTATTTAGTGTCTGGCAACAAAGAGCTGATTGAAAACCTAGACTAAAATGAACTTAGAGATAGAAAGAATCTACTTGGGGAGAAAAAGTCCCAGGGAGTTTTGGGGACATGACTAGGTTACACATTCAGTATCTGATCCTTATCGCATCATGTAAAATAGGTAGAGTAGTCATCTCTGAACAAGCAGGAAATCTGAACCATGGGGCCAGGCTGAGAGTCAGAACAGACAAGAAGGGATCCAGATATGGCCAAACCTAAAGAAAATGCGCCAAGCAATGACAAATTATGAAAACCAAAGTCTGCCTGTTGTTCTGGAGTCAGCCAGGTAGGTAGCCTCAGGATGGTGCCTGGAGGTGTGACACTGGGAGGAAAGTTGGTGAGAAACAACTTTGAGGTGCATGGTCTGCTGGTGTTCAAACCTGGCCTTGTAAACAGCCTCTCTCTGCTTATTTATTTTTATTTTATAAGGCACTATGCCAAGTGTTGTACATACAATCACCTAAAACCACTACATTTTAAGACATTTAAGTGGGGTTTGCTCCCCAATTTACAAATGAGGAAAACAGTTGACGATTAGTTGAGAACAAAAGTTTATTCAAAAATATTAATCAGGCTGGGTGAGATGGCGCATGCCTGTAATCCCAGTGGCTGTCCCATCTAAGGGAAGGCAGCCAGTAACCTCAGACACCAGACTCAACACTCATGTGCTGTCTCCAGCCCTGGGCCACTCAGTCCAGACCACTATACTGCAGAGTTAGAAATTTTTATATATATATATATATATATATATATATATATATATATATATATATATATATATAATGGGTTTATATATATATTGGGGTTAATGATGAAATATATATATATATAATTTTTATAAAAAATATATAAGTATATATATAAAATTGTATATATATAAAATATACATATGTAAAATATAATATTTCTACAATATATAAAATATAATATATATACTTTTCTAGAAACTATTCATATGTGAGCAAGTGGTTGGTTGTACAAACATTTTTCAGAGAATTGACCCTTGATCACAGTATCTGAGGAAAGTTACAGCAGAATTTTCATTTTAACATTTCTAAACACAGGCAAACCTTGTACCTCAGAAAATCAAACAATCAATATTTGGGCTCCTCTGGTTTAATGGCAAGATGAAGAGAAAGGGAAAAAAATTAAATTAAAACCTATTAGAAATATCAAGCAAAAGGGAAGAGAAATTCTTTAACACTAATTTTTCTCTTTACATGTAAGGAACTTTAGAATTTACAGTGTACTTTCCCATTCTTTACAATAGCCCTGGATAAGAGCAAGGAAAGTGGCCTGTGATTATAGAGCTGCGTAGTGGCAGAGCTTGGATTTGAACTCAGGCCCATAGCAATAATTTGGTGTTTTTTTCCTTCATGGTGCCTGACCCCTAAGAACATTTGTACTTGTATTAGTGGAGATATAAGAAAATATGTTCATAAAAATAAATGAATATTATCTTCCTTTACATACAAATGTTTGTATAATCATCTGAAAGTCCTTAGTCCCACAAATGTAGCAAAGTCTAGAGGTGGTCTGCATACATAATGTGTGAAAGTTAGGTGGGAGATAAGGGCAGAAAGTAGTGATTGAGATAGCCCTGGTTTCAGAATTGGACGCCCAGGGTTAGTATGGAGGCTCCATTGCTTATTTCATAGTAATATTTCCTTTATCTTTCCTTTTCTTCCTTGCTATTCAGTGGTGATGGTCAGGAGGCTCCTCCTGTTTATAAAGCATCACTTATCACAAGTGATTTATTACAAAATGTGATCTTCTTCAGTACAGGGCTGAGAAGGTTGTTGTGTCAGTAGGTTCTAGGACAGTGTTTGACAAATGGTTCATTCTCACTAAATACTGATACACATGCCAGATGTCCTCTACTTGCTTCTCCATATCTGCCCTCTATCTTTTTTTTATCCTGCTTTCTGCCCTAGGAGAGGACCTGTGTAGACTACATTGACAGGCTCTGGTGGCCCCTGCCTTCTACTGGTCCCACCAATGGCAAGTCTGGGAAGGGACCAATGGGAGAGAAGAGAGGGAGGTCAGAGTTGCTATTATCTAGGGTTTTCCCTAAAAGGTCCACCAGGGTTGGCTGTGTCCCTTGATGAAAGGTGAGTGCTCTTTTCAAGTTGGGCGTGGCATTCCACATTGCTCTCTCCTCTCATCCATTCAAACTTGGGTGATGAGGACTCTCTTTCTATTGTTCTTGGGTTGTTACACTGTCTTGCCTGGTACTGTCCATGCTTGTATTAGTCCCTTTAGAAATAATCCTTCTTTAAATTAATTAAAGCATGCATTGATTTACTGATTGATACTTTTTTATTTTTATTTTTTTGGGGGGTACCAGGGATTGAACTCAGGGACATTTGACCACTGAGCCATATCCCCAGCCCTATTTTATATTTTATTTAGAAACAGTGTCTCACTGAGTTGCTTAGCGCCTCCTTTTGCTGAGGCTGGCTTTAAACTGGCAATCCTCCTGCCTCAGCCTCTGGAGCTACTGTGATTATAGGCAAGTGGCACTTCGCCTGGCCTGATTGACACTTTTTAGTATATGTCTTTTCTTAAGTAATCATCAATTGTTTTCCTCATCTGTAAATTGGGGAGCAAACCCACTTAAATGTCTTAAAATCTAGTGCTTTTTAGGTGATTATATGTAACATACTTGGCACAGTGCCTTATAAAATAAATACCCAACAAATGTTCAGTTGTAATAGTAGTAATAATAATTATAAAAAGGACAACTGATTTGATATGATCACTCAGCCTAATTAGCAAGATGCATGGGGAGATGAGAGCTGATAGGTTTCCTGAAATCTCAAAATACATATTAATTTATTCAGTCATTTATCAAACATTTACTGAGCATGAGCTTCTACTTCATGGTGAAAATATAGGGGAAAACATGACAATTCTGCTTTCCTTCTCACCATTGCATGGCAGAGGTCTCCATCGCCTCTCCTTGACAGAGAACCATCCTCCTAGTCTGTTTTCCTGCCCCCACTTTGCCAGCCCTCAGACCTCATGTGTCTCCCACACAGTGGTATTTTAAAAACATAAAATCACAGCATGTCCCTTCCTTGTTTAAAATGCTAAGATGTATTTTTTTCCCAAATATATATTTATTTGTTTTAGTTGTACACAATACCTTTATTCTTATGTGGTGGTGCTGATCATTGAACCTAGGCCGCGCACATGCTAGGTGAGCGCTTTACTGCTGAGCCACAACCCCAACCCCTAGGATGGCTTTTTTTTTTTTTTTTTTTGAAGGGAAGAGTTACCAGGGAATTGAACTCAGGGGCACTCAACCACTGAGCCACATCCCCAGACCTATTTTGTATTTTAATTAAAGACATGGTCTCACTGAGTTGCTTAGCACCTCACTTTTTTTTAATTATTCTAATTTGTCATACATGTTTGCAGAGTACATTTCATTTCATATTACATATAAAGAGCACAATTATTCAAATTGCTGGTTTTATATAAAGTATTTTTTACAACAATTGTGTCTTCATACATGTATTTAGGGTAATCATGGATAACTCAGTCTGCCATTATTCCTATCCCCTTGCCTCCTCCCTTCCCTCCCCCCTATTTGTTCTATTTAAAGCTCTTTCATTCCTCTCATCCCCACTCTCTTGCCTTTATAAGTTAGTATCTTCATATCAAAGAGATCATTTGACCTTTGGTTTTTTGGGATTGGCTAACTTCACTTAGCATTATTTTCTCCAACTCCATCCATTTACCTAGCACCTCACTTTTGCTGAGGCTGGCTTTGAACTCATGATTCTCCTGCCTCAGCTTCCTGAGCTGCTGGGATTACAGGCATGTGCTACCATGCCTGTTTAGGATAGCTTTATAATAATGAGGAATCAAGGCCATACCCCTGTTGCCTTACAGGACCTGCTTTCCTATCTCCATCTTCTTCCCGAGGCCCTCCTCAATGTGCCTGCTGAACTGTGGCTGCCCTGGCCTTGCTTTGTTCTTACCCCACCGAGTGCTCACTTCAGGTGTCACTCCCTGTGTTTGACCTCTTATCCCCCAAACTGTCCATTTTATATATAGGTCCTTTTTGCCTAGGCAGGATCCCCAGCTTTATAGTACTTATTCCTTTTTGTAAATGAGTTCTTTGCAAACTAACTGATAAAAAAATGTTACCTATACTAGGGCTGGGGTTGTGGCTCAGTATTAGAGGGCTTGCTTAGCACACAAGGCACTGGGTTCTATCCTCAGAACCACATAAAAATAAATAAATAAAATAAAGGTTTAAAAAAAAAAAAGTGTTACCTGTACCAGATGGTAACACTCATGACGAGAGGGACACTGGCTTTTTGCCCTCCATATTTTCCACTGTCACCAATGTAATAAGTGCCCAGTGATCATGACATGGTCCTAATATCAGCCAAACATCATTTTGTTCCAGTGTTCCTACTCCTAGTAGAAGTAAGAACTTCCTGCATTTCTAGTGTCTAAATTGGAAGTCCTCATGAACTATGAAGAAACTAAGAGATGGTAGTAAGAATGCTATAAGAATTTGATACCTAGAATTAGATCACATGAAGTCAAACCCTTTAGCATAAGGAAGTAACTTACTTTTTGGAATTCCAATTTCATCATTAAAATGAGAATAATAATTACTACTTTGTAAGTTTTCTGGACGACTGAGTGACATGAAATATTAAAAGCCCTCAGTGCAGTGTCTGGCACAAAATAAAAGTTCAATAACTCTCATGGTTTCACTTGCTATGATCACCAGGTGATCACTATCATCTCCACAGCAGCACTGCCTTATTCCAAAAAATGAGAGGCCCGTGGAAATGTGTAAAAAAGTCAGGAGATGAGGTTTTTATATATGAGGCAGCCATATAATCTATCTCAATGAAGTGTCAAAAACAGAACTGGAGAAGTTATATTGTATGGTTAGAAACTAGTTTTTCAGAAATTTCTCAGAGTCCTCTGGCATTAATCTAAGGAGTAAGCTTAGAATTTAGACATAGAGTCACTAACTATTGGAATGAGGGTGTATGTACATAGGAGTATTGGAGTCCAAGAGGAGGAAGAAGACTGAGAGTTAAGTTATGAGCATTTTAGGCCTTAAAGTGAAAGAGCTCCTGGCAATGCCAAAACTACAGTAAGACTCAGGGCATGTGGCTAACGGACCTGGAGCTGGGAGAAAAATTTTACATTTGTGTATGAACATGTGCATGCACACACACAAATGCACACATATGTGAATGTATGTGCGTGTGTTAGCTAGCTTCCTATTAATGAAAAAATAACTAAGATAAATCAATTTATAAAGAGAGATGGTCTATTTTGGCTCACAGTTGGGGAGATTTTGGTCAGTGTCCCATAGGCTCATTGTTTTGGGGTCTGTGGTGAGGCAGAGTGTCATGGCAAGTGTGCCTGGTTAAGCAAGTCATTCTCCTCACAGTGACAAAGCAAATAGAGAAAACAAAATGAGAATAGCATCCCACGACCTGCTTTGAGAACATGCCCCTCATGACTTCCCACTAGCCCTCGCTTCTTAAAGGTCCTACCACTTCCCATCAGTACCATGCACTGGGCACTAAACTTTGAACCACAGGCTTTTGGGGAACATTCAGTATCCAAACTATGGTGATATATGCACGCATATAAAAATTTGGGGTTTTTCACTCCAATGTTAGTATTCCTACAAGTGTAAGCTGTCACTTGCAGGACATTAGCTTAGAGGTGGTTACTTTACTTGGCCCACATTCTGGTGAGAAAGCAGCATCATCAAGACTATTTCTTAGAAGCCAGGAGCTTTCCAATAGTCTCAGACGCATTCACTTAACTGCAATGTAGCCTTGTAATTGTTATCTTTTTGATTATTTCATCATACTGGGAGAATGGGATGGGGCTCATAGCATGTTTTCTTCCATTACATTAACACTTTAACATTCCTCATCGTGATCATTCATCCTCAGATGAATCAAATCTAAGTTCTAAATTATTGAAAATCATTCAAACACAGCATAGGTATCAAAAATAAGAAAAACTTATGGTTAACATTGAATCCCCTGACAGCTTCTTCTTGTGCTTTCATTCTGTAATCATGCCATAACCATCATGGAACCCAGTTATTTCCGTTGCTCTCAGAACAAAATATGATGCCTGGTAAATAAAGAGCATGCATTCAGGGTTTGCCAAAGCTAGAAGTCAAATCCAGGCTCACCAGTAGGGTAGAGGAGACGGACCAGGGGAAGGAGAATGGGAGAGAAGGAGTGATAATGGGGAACACTATTGACAAAATTATATCATTATATGTGTGCATGTGCAAATATATAACAATAAATCCATTATGTATAATTATAATGCACCAACAAAATATGGAAAAACAAAGAAATCCTAGCTCACTCCTTATAGGGACTACCTTCCCAGTCTAAAATTTGATCAATATGCCTGTTATTTTTATTTAGTCTTGTCTCATATTCCTAGTAGAGTGACAAAAAAAATAATATTTATTAGTATGACCTTGGTTATTCCCTTCATTTCTTAGAACCTCAGCTTCATTATCTGCAAAGTAGAGATAATGGTACATGTCATAATGGGTTGCAATTTAGTACCTTGCTTTATTACAGAAAGGATTCAGGAAGAAGAGACACTTTGTAGATGATTAAATGAAGCAAAAATATACATATATGTGTACATATACATATGTATATGTAAAGTACCTATCAAAGCATCTAGAATGAGACACAAAATTATTTCTTAACTTTCCCTCTTTTCTCACTTTTCCTCTTCCAGTGAAAAATTAGAAAAAGAAAGAAAGAATATGAAAAATCAACTTCCTCCCTCATTTACCTTCATTTGTTTGCCTCTTTCAGTTTTTTTTTTTTTTTTCTTAAAAAAATGTGCAGACCCATCATTCCCAGAAGAAATATTGTACATGAGGGGCATAAACCTGAAGAAGGGAGGATGCCTGACTGGAAGAATCTCTGCCTATTGGCGAGAAACAAACACACGTCGTCACACTTTGAGATTTAACAGAGAAATCCCACAATACTACACAGTCATGAGGGGAGGCTTTTTCGGGAGATGGCAGGTGAGGTGGCCATGACCACTTCTTTTGGGTCTCAGGCCCCTATATTTGTATGCTAGAGGAAGGATCCTTCTAAGGTTGGTTGGATTCTGGACATATGCCATTTCTTCCTTGAGGATGATCAAATCCACCCCAAAAGTGAATGTTTTGTGATTTGTCCTCAACTTGGCTAAAGGAAGCTGGAATGGTCATTCACAGAAAGCACATTACTTGACTCTGTGACTGTCTCATGTCCACCATCTGCCTGCCAGGTTCTGTGAAGGAGCCAGGATTGCTGGAAAGTAATTCTTCCTCCTCTTATTCCTCTCTTTTGTTAAGTTCAGGGCTTTTTTTGCAATCACAGAGGAAGTTAGCGTTGAAGATACTGCAATCTGCAATATTTGAAAGATCAGATCTCTGTCATTTATTGGAGCTGCTCTTCCTTCCCACATAAGCCCTTGTGATATAATCTGGATAATGAAAGTTATACTGCTTGCATTTTTATATCTATTCAAAACAGTTCTTTCCAGTTACCGGGCTTTTTGAAAAGATGACATATTACATTCTAACATCTTCATTGACACTGGTATTGAGTGGCTTAGAAATATGTAGTCAATAAATCTGCATTTTGGCTATACTCTTTTTGGATCTTTTGTAAGCAAACATCTTATCCAAGGATGTAGCTGAGAACCACTTACATGGAAATTATCTACCTGATATCTATGTCTATATCTGCCTCAGTGGCACACCTACTTTCTGATAATAGCATCTTACTTCTTGGGAAAATGTTCCTTCTGCCTGTAAAACCACATGGTCCTAGTGAGATTAATGACTCTCAGAAGGCTGCCTCCTTGACAGAGGTGTGAGCATGTGATCCAGGCTGCACCAGAATTCAGTAGTAATTTTAAAGTGGGAAATAGGGAAAAAGTCTCTTTTTTTCATGGTGTTATAACTTGGTGGGATGTGAACCCCAGTGCTGCTCATCTCTCAGTTGGTCTGAGAGATGATGATGCACTGCAGAGGAAAGCAGGTTGGGAGATGGAGAAGTGAACTGAGTAGAGTTTCAAATCCTGGTTCCAGACCTAATAGTTGAGTTCCTATATTCCTCTTCCAATCTCTGTTTGTGGTATAAGCCAATAAATCTCCCTTCTAAATATTCTAGTTTTAGTCAAATATTTGCATCTCGTACGTATTACTCTTCCCTGGCAAGAAATAAGCTGATCAACTTGCTATTTTTTGTGTTTAAATTTCTATGATCTAACTGAATAGATCAGCTGACTTTTTTTTGTGAACAATGAGAACTCAAAAGTCTAATTAACTAATACTGTATTTTCTCTAAGAAAATATGCTGTCATTTGTGTTATTTTCCCCAATAGATGGCAAGTTCCATGAAGATAGGGACCATGCATGCCCATCAGAGCCCCAAATACTAGCATGTAAGAGGTGCTCATAAAAATGAGAGAATGAAATTGTATCACACATTGATTTCCAAAGGAAAAAAATGAATATGTAGTCTTAAATCGTGCACTATCCATTATACTAAAATTTCCTCCATAATTTTGCTAATATAAGACAAATATTAAAAAATCAGAAGTAAATGTAGATTAAATGTGGAGAGTTGATCCTTTGTTTTCACTTTTACAACCTTCCCTCCCCAGTTGATTATGTGCCTGGTAGTCAGAGGGATTCTTTAAAAATGACACATCATGTCATGCCACAGCTCATAGCCTCTGATGGTCTCTGTGGTAGATGAAAGTTGGGGTCCAATTCTATTTCTCCTCCCCTTGAATCTTTTCTGTTCCTAATAACTTGCTTGACCTGTAGAATATGACACGAATAACATTGTACAACTTCTGAGCCTATGTTTTATTTTTCCTTAGAAAAATAGATCACCACTGACACTTTATGCATGTATTTGTTTAATGTCTTTTCCCTGGATTATATTATAAGCTTCGCGAAGATAGAGACTTTGCCCGATGGTTCATGGCTGTATTCCCAGTGCTTAGAACAGATCCCGCCACATAGTGAGCACTGAATAAATATCTGTTGAATGATGAATTGAATTGGACTTACAAAATTGGATTGTTAACGCCACACTGGTGACAAGGTAGTACTCAAAACTGTTCCCCTTCCCTGGCAGGAGAGAGGCTGATCAACTTAATTGTTATTTCCTCTGCTTGAATTTCTGCAATTTTACTTAATCTTCTATCCTTGCCCTTCAAACCTATGTGCTCTTGATTTAATCAGAAGGATCAGAACTATTGCACTTCCCTTTGCCCTTCAGCCACCAGCAGAAAAATGATTGACAGTTAATCAGTCTGGAGGGGATCTCTTCCTCTCTTTTGCCTTTCTTGGTAGGATGGTTAAACTAGGTTATGCACTCAAAGAAAATAATCCCTATTAATACATATCATAACCCTTCTATTTTTCAAACTTATATATGTATGTTTTTGTTTCTCTCAATTATAAGTAAGGTGGCAGTGCTCATAACTTTATCAGGAAAAACAAAACATGCAATAGAAGAAAAAAATAAGTAAATTGAGATTGATCAAATGCCTACTATATGATGACTCTGTGCTTGAACTTTCACTTTTCAAAATAGTCCTATTTTTCCTGTTCATTACTTTTTCTGCAATTTAAATCTCTGGCACCCTATGTCACAAATTTGGTCAAATGTCAAAATTCCAAAGGTTATTACTACCTATATATTATCAATATTTTTTTCTTGTATATGACGGGCAGTCTGAGAGTATCACATGTCAAAAAAACCAACCAGCTCCATATAATAGAAACTTCCAGAGGACAAGCAACTTTGTCTATGTACTATACTCAATGTCAAGACTAGTGCCGTGTCCATAGTAGGTACACAATAAATATTGCTATTGGACAAATACCCTTGATTTATTAAATTTTCTATATATCATCACTGATCTTATAAAAAACTTCAAGCCACTAGTCAGCATAATTTTTATTACCATCAAGAAAAATTCTCCCTTGGAACTCAACATATTTAATCCAGCGATGTAACTTTATAAGGTATCATTTAATTAAACTTTATACAACTATTTCTACGTCTGATTCAAAGTATGTTATTAAAGTTGGTAAGTACCATTGATTGAGTATGATTGTTTCTTTTCTCCTGGCCCTTTAAATATAAGAATCACTTCCCAAAAGCCACCAAGAACCACTGACAGATAAACAACCTTGTATCAACTGCTTAAAGAAGATTGCCCTAGTCCCTAGGCTTCCTCCCTCCAACCTTTTTACTGCTTGCCTACACACTGTTTTTCTTTCCCTGATGCTTTCTCTTCCTCTCAACTTCCATTAAAATACAATTCACTTAAAATTAAAATTTTTGAATGTATGTATTTTAATTTTCTGGACTCGCATTTCAAAATATGTTCACACTGTGAAATGAATAAATCAATATAATTAGCATATCAATCACCTTGATTCCCTATCATTTTTATGTGGTAAGAATATTTGAGAGCTACTGTCTTAGTAATTTTAAGCATATGCTACACAATTATTAACTATAATCACAATGTTGTATGACAGATCTCCAGAACTTATTCCTTTTGTCTAACAGAAACATTGTACCCTTTGGCAGACATCATCCCACTCTGCTCTACTATCTGCTCATTTTAACCACCATTTTACTCTTTGCTTTTATGAGTCAAACTATTTTAGATTCTATATGTAACTGAGATCATGTAGGATTTGTCTTTCTGTGCCATGCTTAGTTTACTCAGCATCACATCTTCCAAGGTTATCTATGATTTTGCAACTGGAAGGTTTTCCTTGTTTTTAAAGGCTGAATAATATTTTAAAATGTGATATATTATACCTATGCCTAAATATCATACTCTCTTTATCCATTCACTTGTTGATGGACATTTTTACTCAATATAGTACTAGAAGTAGTAGCTAGAGCAATTAGGCAAGCAAAATAAAAATATTCACATTGGAAAGAATAAACTAACATTAAATGTATTTACAGATGAGATGACAATATATTTAAAAACTGACAATATGTATAAAAAACTGAAAACTTCACACAAACAAAATTAAGACAAACACATTCAGTAAATTTCAGGGTATAACATCATCACACAAAAGTAAGTAACATTTCTTTACACTAATAATTAACTATTTGAAAAAGAAATGAAGGAAATCTTATTTATAAAGCATCAAAAATAAGATAAAATACTTAGAAATAAGCATAACCAAAGATGTTAACAACTATGTACATTGAAAACTACATAGAACTGATTAAAGAAATTGACGACACTAATAAATAGAATACTATCCCATGTTTATAAAATGGGAAGTGAATACTGTTAAAATGTCCATACTACCCCCAAAGGAATTGACATATCTGATGCAGTATCTAAGAAAACTTTGATATTTTTGCAGAAATAGAAGAAAAAACTCCAAAACTTATACTGAACTACAAAAGACTCATAATAACCAAAGAAAACTAGAGCCAAAAGAACAAAGCTAGTTTGAATGGGTATCTCACTACCCAATTTAAAAATATACTGCAAGTCTACAGTAATGAAAATAGCATATTACTGGTATAAAATGGGATATATGGACCAAAGGAATTGAATGAAGAACCTAGAGCTAAATCTACACATTTATGATCAGTTGGTGTTTATTAAAGTCATTAAGAACACACTATGGGAAAGGATATAGTCTCCTCAATAAATTGTTGAGAGGGCTATCTCTATATGGAAAAGAAGGAAATTGGATATGTATCTCATACCAAATACAAAAATCAATTCAAATGATTAAGAGCTAACTGCAAGACCTGAAAATACAGAAATACTAGAAGAAAACGTAAGGGAAATGGTTCATGTCATTGATCTAGGCAATGTTTTCTTGGATGTGATCCTCAAAGCATAAACAATAAGTGCAAAAAATACAAGTGGATTGCATCAAACTAAAATGCTTCAGCACAGTAAAGAAAATGATTAACAATGTCAATGGACAATTACAGATTGGGAGAAAAATTTTCACAAACCATATATTTAATAGGTGGCTAAAATATAGAAGGAATACAAAAAAAAAAAAAAAAACAGTGTTATAGTTTGGAAGTGAGGTATCCCCCCAAAGCTCATGTGTGAGATAATGCAAGAAGGTTCAGAGGACAAATGACTGGGTTATGAGAGTCTTAACGCAATCAGTGTTAAGCCCTTGATGGGATTAACTGAGTGTAAACTAAAGGCAGGTAGGGTGGGGCTGGAGTAGGTGGGTCACTGGGTGCATTCTTTTGGAGTATAGATTTTGTATCTGGTGAGTGGGATTTCTCTCTCTCTCTCTCTCTCTCTCTCTCTCTCTCTCTTTCCTCTCTCTGCTTCCTGATCATCAGGTGAGTTGCTTCCTTATGCCACACTCTTCTGCCATGATGTTCAATATCACCTTGAGTCCCAAGGAATGGAGCTGTCTGGCTGTAGACTGAGAGTTCTGAAACCATGAGCCACCAAATAAACTTTTCCTCCTCTAAAATTGTTCTCGTCAGGTCTTCTAGTCACAGCACCATAAAAACTGACAAAAAAATTAGTAACAAGAAAATGAATGAATGTATAAAAGAAATTGAATAAAAATATCTGAATAGATATTTTTAAAAATGATGACTTCAACAACAACAACAACATCAAAACAATACATAAGTGGCCAATAGTTTTATGAAAAATTGATCAACATCACGGTAATTCGAATTAAAACCACCATGAGATAGAAACTTACACCTGTTAGTATTAGCTACAAGGTGAAATACAATTGTTGGCAAGAATGTTAGGAAAAAGGAATTTTAGTACATTGTTGGTGGGGTTGTGAATTAGGATAGCTCTTATGGAAGACAGTAACAAGGTTCCTTAAAAAATACTGAAGAAGAGAAATACAGTATGAACCATACATTCTACTTCTGAAAATATATCCAAATAAAATGAAATCAACGTATTGAAAAGTTATATGTACTTCTAAGTTAATTGAAACTTCTGATTTCTTATTGTATACTACATTTCTAATGATACCATATGATCTTTTATTGGTGTCACCCTCCTGCCACATAACACATTCACACACAAAAATCACTAGATCTCATTCTCTCCATTCTGTCTCATTACTGGTAGAAACTGCCACTCCTCTGAGACTGTCTCCTCATTTATTTATTTAAGAATATTATTAAACAACTGGTATCAGTCAAGTACTCTCATAAGGCTGAGACAGAGGTAGACTTAGCTTTGTCCTTTGTTAGCGTTCTGTTACTGTAGCAAAATACCAGAGATAGTCAACTTAAAAATAGAAAAGTTATTATTATTATTATGGTTTAAAATTTTAGAAATTTTAACCCATCATAGTTGACTCTGATGCTTTTGGGCCTGTGGTGATGCATATATCATAGCAATAGTTTGTAGCACAGGAAGCTTCTTATCTCACGGCAGCTGGGAAGCAAAAAGAGACAGGAGGGGGTCACAGTCCCATATTCCTTTCAAGGACACACCCTCAATGCCCTAACTTTCTTCCACTAGGCCCACTGCTTAAAGGGTCCACCACCTAAGAACAGCTCCGCAAGCTGGAAACCAGGCCATTAATATGTGGTCTAACCTAGCACTCCCTTAGAAATATAAATGCCTGATCCAGTCTATTTTCTATACCACATATCAGCATTCTTAATTTTCTGCTAAAAAGAATGACTAAACAATAGTAATTACTTAAAGGCACAAACATTTTTATAGTGCCCATTAAAAATATATTTAGCCGGTGCAGTGGTGCACGCCTGTAATCCCAGCACTTTGGGAGGCTGAGGCAGGAGGATCACAAGTTCAAAGCCAGCCTCAGCAATGGCGAGGCACTTAGCAACTCAGTGAGACCCTGTCTGTAATAAAATACAAAAAGGGGCTGGGGATGTGACCCAGTGGTCAAGTGACCCTATGTTCAATCCCCGGTACCCAAAAAAAAAAAAAAAAATATATATATATATATATATATATATATATATATATTTATTAAATATTCCTAAATAAAAACACAGAGTGACCTAGCAGTAGTAAACCTAAGACTTATATTCAAAGACTGAACTATTGTGCAAGGGCAAATAGTAGTAACATATAGATAACTCATGCATTGTAAACAATTACATATTTTGGAAAATATAAAGAAAAAATGGAAAACAAAAACAGAGATCCATAGTATTTCTACTCAAGAATTCTTCATTGTTCAAGGCATAAATATATTTAGATATGTAGTTCACACTTTGTATAGATTTCCATAATTACTTTGTTTCGGTTTTCTAAAATATCCATTTTGGCTCTCTTTTGGCTAATGTGAGAGGTGGATGTGGAAGATGCACATTAAAAGTGCCAATCCATTAATGACTCAACTAATATTTATTTATTACCCACTCATTTGATTCCCTGCCAAGTACTAATGCAGACTAGAGTGATTTAACAGGACTTTTCTGGAGGTGCTTATACACAAAGAGCAGTAAGTGGCATTACACAGGAGATAACATGATATTACATGATATGGGGAAATTTTTCACCTAGGATCTCAATAAAGAAGTTGTTTTCCCAGAATGAGGAGTGTGCCATGCTCACGGCCTTGGGAAAGCACAGATACTCAGTCAGAAGAACCTGGCAGATATGCCAGTAGGGCACAGGGATTTCAGATCAAGACAGAGTAGTGGGAGGATTGCCATGCTAGGCAAACAAAGAGGTAGAAGAGCCTTTCGATAGCTATGAGAACCGCAATCACTCACTCACAGAATCCTAAAGGATAGACCTTCAGAGACATGGATTAAAAAGGGCTTGTCATTGAAGTAAACTCATGATCTTTTCCACAGAGAGTAAGAACAAACTGCGGGAGATCCCGGTAACACACTGGCATAAGAAGCGCAGGGCATCATGGTCCCTACCACCTTATATTATCACTCTAGCAATCCCTGAACCTTATTAAGAACTCTAATCTCCTGGCCTTATAATTTCTCTAAACTCTCCAATGCCATTTTCATGAAGAGTTCACACCTTCACTGCTCTGATTCTTTTGTCAGTGCAGCACTGAATTTCTCTGCTTTTTATTGTGAGCCTTTGTGGTGTGGATCCTGGGGTGGTCTTTCACGTCTGTGGACTTTACTATCCATAGGACTATCTGAAGTTTTATGAGACAAACATGTGTAACTGTCTCCCAAATCTCTTTCTCTTCAGGCTTGTATATCCAAGTCCTCTGGACTATCTTCATTTAAATATCTAGTGGTCACCTAAAACTCAAGAGGTTAAAAGAATCTTGTGAGCTAAACAACACTGTAATTTATTAAACCTACTAAACTCTTCAAACAACAAAAATAAATAAATAAATAAATAAAGGGTTATTCTTTTTTAAAATTTATTTTTTATTCAATGCTGTTGTCTTTATAATAGTAGTATGCATTATAATTCATAATAAACATATAGAGCATCTTTTTACAAAACACTGTATAAAATGTATATTCGTACCATTCAAATCTTCAATCATGCATTTAGAATAAAGACATCCATCTTATTCAACCACCTTTTCTTTTTTCCCCTCCATCCCCCCTTGCTCTCTCCATTCCCCTCCCTCCCCCCTCCCTCCCCTTTGACCTTTCTAGCATTCCTCTAATCCTCCTATGTACCCCGACCCTACCCAACACCACTGTGAGTCAGCCTCCTTATATCAGAGAAAACATTCGGTATTTGGATATTTTAGATTGACTAACTTCATTTAGCATTATATTCTCCAACTTCATCCTTTTACCTGCGAATGCCATTATTTTATTTTCTTTTATTGCTGAGTAAAATTCTATTGTGTATATGTACCACATTTCTTTTCCATTCATCTTCTGAGGGACATCTAGGTTGGTTCCACAACCTAGCTATTGTGAATTGTGCTGCTATAAACATTGAAGTGGCTATGTCACTGTAATATGCTGTTTTTAAGTCCTTTGGGAATAGACCCAGGAGTGGGATGGCTGGGTTATAGGGTGGTTCCATTCTCAGTTTTCCAAGAAATCTCCATACTGCCTTCCATAATGGTTGCACCATTTTGCAGTCCCACCAGCAATGTATGAGTGTGCCTTTTCCCCCACATCCTCTCCAACATTTATTTTTGTTTGTGTTCTTAATAGCTGCCATTCTGACTGGAGTAAAATGAAATCTTAGAGTTGTTTTGATTTGGATTTCTCTAATTGCCAGCGATGTTGAGCATTTTTTCATGTATTTGTTGATTAATTGTGTATCTTCTTCTGAGAAGTGTCTTTTCAATTCCTTAGCCCATTTATAGATTGGGTTATTTGTTTTTTTTGGTGTTAAGTTTTTTGAGTTCTTTATATATTCTAAAAATTAGTGCTCTATCTGATGTGCATGTATTAAATATTTCTTCCCAAATAGTTGGCTCTCTATTCAACTCACTGATTGTTTCTTTTGCTGAGAAGAAGATTTTAGTTTAAATATATTCCATTCATTAATTCTTGGTATTAATTCTTGCGCTACAGGGTTCTTATTAAGGAACTTGTGGCCTAATCCCACATGTTGGAAGTTGGAGCTTACTTTTTCTTCTATTAGGCGTATTGTCTCTGGTCTAATTCCTAGGTCCTTGATCCACTTTGAATTGAATTTTGTACATGGTGAGAGATAAAGGTTTAATTTCATTTTATTGCATATGGATTTCCAGTTTTCCCAGCACCATTTGTTAAAGAGGCTATCCTTTCTCCACTGTACATTTTTGCCGCCTTTGTCTAATATAAGATAGCTGAAATTATATGTATTAGTCTCTGTGTCCTCAATTCTGTACCATTGGTCTACCAGTATGCTTTGGTACCAATGCCATGCTGTTTTTGTTACTATTGCTCTATAGTATAATTTAAAGTCTGGTATGGTGATGCCACCTGCTTCACTTTTCTTGCTAAGGATTGCTTATCTGGGTCTCTTATTTTTCCAGATGAAGTTCGTGACTGCTTTTTCTATTTCTTTGAGGAATGTCATTGGCATTTTGATTGGAATTGCATTAAATCTGTATAATGCTTTTGGTAGTATGGACATTTTGACAATATTAGTTCTACCTATCCAAGAACAAGGTAGGTCTTTCCATCTTCTGAGGTCTTCTATAATTTCTTTTTTTAGTGTTCTATAGTTTTCATTATAGAGGTCTTTCACCTCTTTCGTTAAGTTGATTCCCAGATTTTTTTTTTTTTTTTGGATGCTATTGTAAATGGGGTTGTTTTCCTCATTTCCCTTTTAGAGGCTTTGTCACTGATGTTCAAAAATGCCTTTGACTTATGGGTATTGATTTTGTATCCTTCTACTTTGCTGAATTCATTTACTAGTTGTAAAAGTTTTCTGGAAGAGTTTTTTGGGTCTTCTCGGTATATTATCATGTCATCAGCAAATAGTGCTAATTTGAGCTCTTCTTTTCCTATTTGGATCCCTTTACTTTCTTTTGTCTGTCGAATTGCTCTAGCCAGAGTTTCAAGTACTATGTTAAATAGCAGTGGTGAAAGGGGGCATCCCTGTCTTGTTCCAGTTTTTCTCCATTTAATATAATGTTAGCTTGGGGCTTTGAATAAATAGCTTTTATGATGTTGAGATATGTTCCTGTTATTCCTAGTTTTTCTAGTGTTTTGAACATAAAGGGGTGTTGTATTTTGTCAAATGCTTTTTCTGCATCTATTGAGATGATCATATGGTTCTTATCTTTAAGTCTATTGATGTGATATATTATGTTTATTGATTTCTGAATGTTGAACCAACCTTGCATCCCTGGGATAAACCCCACTTGATCGTAGTACACTACCTTTTTGATATGTTTTTGTATCCGATTTGCCAGAATTTTGTTCAGAATTTTTGCATCTTTGTTCATTAAAGATATTGGCCTGAAGTTTTCTTTTTTGGCTGTGTGTTTGCCTGGATTTGCAATTAATGTAATATTGGCCTCATAGAAAGAGTCTGGAAGAGCTCCCTCTTTTTCTATTTCTTGAAATAATTTGAACAGCATTGGTATTAGTTCTTCTTTGAAGGTCTTATAGAACTTGGCTGTAAACCCATCAGGACCTGGACATTTTCTTGATGGTAGCTTTTTGATGGCGTCTTCTATTTCCTCGATTGAAATTGATCTGTTTAAATTGTGTATAGCCGCCCGTTCCAGTTTGGGCAATTTGTACGACTCTAGAAATCTGTCAATGCATTCAGTATTTTCTATTTTATTAGAGTACAAGTTTTCAAAATAACTTCTAATTATCTTCTGTATATCTGAGATGTTTGTTATGATATTTCCTTTTTCATCACAAATGTTATTAATTTGAGATTTTTCTCTTCTTATTTTTGTTAGCATCGCTAAGCGTCTGTCAATTTTATTTATTTTTTCAAAGAACCAACTTTTAGTTTTGTCAATTCTTTGAATTGTTTCTTCAGTCTCAATTTCATTAATTTCAGCTTTGATTTTAATTATTTCCTGTCTTTTACTACCCTTTTTTTTTTTTTTTTTTTGTGGTACCGGGGATTGAACTCAGGGGCACTCGTCCACTGGGTCACATCCCCAGCCCTTTTTTTGTGTTTTATTAGAGACAGGGTCTCACTGAGTTGCTAAGTGCCTCGCCATTGCTGAGGCTGGCTTTGAACTCGCGATCCTCCTGCCTCAGCCTCCCAAAGTGCTGGGATTACAGGCATGCGCCACCGTGCCCGGCTCTTTTACTACTCTTAGTGTTGATTTGTTCCTCTTTTTCTAGTGCTTTGAGGTGTGATATTAAGTCATTTATTTGTTTTTTTTTTTTTTTTTTCTTTTTAGAAATGAACTCAGTGCAATGAGTTTTTCCTCTTAGTACTGCCTTCATAGTGTCCCAGAGATTTCTATATGATGTATCTGCATTTTCATTTACCTCTAGGAATTTTTTAATCTCCTCCTTGATGTCTTTTTCAACCCCTTGTTCATTCAGTAGCATGTTGTTTAGCTTCCAGTTGTTAGAATAGTTTTCTTTTTTGTTTCTTGTTTTGTCGTTGATTTCTAATTTCATCCCATTATGGTCTGATAGAATGCAGGGTAGTATCTATACTTTTTTATATTTGCTGAGATTTGCCTTGTGGCATAATATATGGTCTATTTTGGAAAAGGAACTATGTGCTGCTGAGAAGAAAGTGTATTCACTCACTGAGGGATGAAATATTCTGTATATGTCCATTAGGTCTAAGTTATTAATTGTTTTAATGAGTCCTACAGTTTCTTTATTTAGCTTTTGTTTCGATTATCTAATTGGTGAGAGAGGTGTGTTGGAGTCCCCTAGAATAACTGTGTTGTGGTCTATTTTACTCTTGAACTTGAGAAGGGTTTCTTTGATGAATGTATGTGCCCCATTATTTGGGGCATATGGATTTATAATTGTTATATCTTGTTGATGAATGGTTCTCTTAAGTAGTAAAAAACATCCATCTTTGTTCCTTTTGATTAGCTTTGGCTTGAAGTCTAACTTATTTGATATGAGAATGGAAACCCCTGCTTGCTTCTGCATCCCATATGAGTGATATGACTTTTCCCAGCCTTTCGCCTTCAGTCTATTGTTGTCTTGTTCTGTGAGGTGGGTTTCTTGGAGACAGCAAATTTTTGGGTCATTTTTTTTTTAATCCAGTCTGGCAATCTGTGCCTTTTGAATGGTGAGTTTAGGCCATTAATATTCAGGGTTATTACTGAGATGTGATTCTTATTCCCATCCATTTTTATTTGTTTATGGTATTTAACTCAATTTGTTTTTTCCGGTATTCCCTTTAGTTTAATATCTTCCTTTGTTGATTTTCATTGTTATTTTTCTTTTCTTCTTCATGGAATATTTTGCCCAGGATGTTCAGAAGTGCTGGCTTTCAAGTTGTGAAATCTTTTAACTTTTGTTTGTTGTGGAAATTTTTTATTTCATCTTCAAATGTAATGCTCAGTTTTATTGGGTATAAGATTCTTGGTTGACATCCCTTTTCTTTCAGAGCTTGAAATATGCTCTTCAAGGATCTTCTAGCTTTTAAAGTCTGGTTTGAAAAATTTGAACATATTCTGATTGTTTTCCCCCTATATGTAATCTGCTTCCTTTCTCTTGTGGCTTTTAATATTCTCTCCTTGCTCAGTGTATTAGGCATTTTCATTATAATGTGCCTTGGTGTGGACCTGTTGTGATTTTGTACATTTGGTGTTCGGTAAGCCTCTTGCACTTGGTTTTTCCATTCATTCCTCATGTTTGGAAAATTTTCTGCTATTATTTCATTGAATACATTACTCATTCCTTTGGCTTGGAACTCTGCACCTTCCTCCACCCCAATCACTCTTAAATTTTGTCTTTTTATGTTGTCCCAAATTTCTTGAATGTTCTTTTCTTGATTTCTTACAATTTTTGCTGTGTAATCTACATTTTTCTCTAGGATATATGTTTTGTCTTTGTTATCTGAGGTCCTTTATTCCAAGTGGTCTAATCTGTTGGTGATGCTTTCAATTGAACATTTAGTTTGGTTTATTGTTTCTTTCATTTCCAGAATTCCTGTTTGGTTTCTCTTTAGAACCTCTATCTCCCTATTGAGGTAATCTTTTGTTTCCTGTATTTGTTTTTGGAGTTCTTTGTCAAAATGATCTTTTACCACCTGTATTTGCTCCCTTATATCATTTTTGAGTTCGTTCTTAAGTTCCATAAACATTTGGAATATGTAATTTCTGAATTCCATCTCTGGCATTTGACCAACTATGCTTGCCATGGAATCTTCTGAGGAGATATGTTGATTTGTTTGAGTCATTTTCTTCCCTTGTTTCTTCATATCGCTTGTGTAATTTTTCTTCTAGAGCTGTGGAACCTCGACTATTTCATTTTTACCTTAAATCCTTATGATGTTCCTGTAGTACAATGCTATCAGATCCCCTTATAAATACTTTACACTTTAAAACCAGATACTTTCTGTTCAGATAATCACAGTTTTCTCACAATGTACAGATTTAGTTAACTCAGCTACTGTCTCCAATTTACTCTGTTTTTTTTTTTGTTTGTTTGTTTGTTATGGGTTTTATAGTTTCGAGTGTTGGACACAGAGGTGATAAGTTTAGGGAGAAGGAAGTGGGGGTATTGGGTTGATCTTTCTTAGGAAGTGTGAAAAGAGAATTCTATGGAAGTGGTTTAATATCAGCAGACAAGAGGGGAAAGAGAGTGAATGATTTAGTGGAAAGACCGATTATTTTATATGCCAAACTTATGCAACCGTTGAAAGAAGAAAAAAAGAAAGATGGAAAGGAATGAGAAGAAAGGAAAAAAAGAGAGAGATGACAAAGAATTAGGGATTAGTGTAAAAGAGAGGAAAGAGAAAGTGAGGGGAACAAAAGAGAATAGATTATATATACCTCCCTCTTTGCTGTATAATGTAGTTACCCCAGTTCTAGAAATCCCAATTTCTGCATATATCTTGTTTTTTGCCTCTGTTAAGAATGCAATGGTAGGGTGTAAATAGGAAAGATGAGGGAAGAAGAAAGGAGACAAAAGTGATAAGGAAGAAAAGAAAAGAGGAATAAAAGCAAACATACCAAGAAACACACAATCAAACAACAACAACAACAACAGGAAAACAAAACAAAACAAACAAACAAAAAAGATAAATAAAAATAAAGATAAAAAACCAAAGTCAAACCCAGGGACAAATCTCAGGAATAGATCTCAGTCAAACAGTGCCCTGTGAAGTCCTTCTTTTTTTTCCTTTCCAGTTTAAGCCAGTTGTCCGGGATCACGTCCAGGCAGTTATGGAGAACCTGGGAAGCTTGCAGGCAGGGGCTCTTTCTTCTGGGGTCCTGCGCTGGAACCGCCTCTCTGCACTTGGCCAAGGGTTATTATTGTTCTTTTTTCCTCCCTCTCCACTACTCAGCCCCAACTTCAAGTCCAGTTGTCTCTGAAATGGATCCAATTTTTTCTGGCCACTGGGCGAGCCCACGTTGTCCTCATTTCTTGCCTTCATTTCTTTAAGACCTTCCTAATTGGTTTCCCCACTTCAATTCTTGCTGTCCTTCTGCCTACTATGTAGGGAGTAGCTGATTTATTTTATTTTATTTTATTATGAAGTACCTAATATTTCAAAAATGTAATTTATATCTTATCATTGTGCCATATAAAATGCTTCAACGGCTTTTCTACTGACCTTTAGAATAAAATCCAAACTTCACAGCATGATTTACACATCAACATAATGTGCCCCATCTCTACCACATACTATAGTCCTTTCTTCCCTTTGCTCAGTTATGGCCAAACTACACTAGCCTCCTGTCCATCTATTTATTCAGTATATAAATGAGCCATTCCTAAGTGCCAGGCACTCTTCTGCAGAAGTGGATACACATGTCCCTGACACAGGAGGTTACATATTAGTGAGAGAAACAGATAATAAATAAATACACAATGCCAGATGAAATGACTCTTATTGATTAACAGTAATGCGAGAGAAGAGAAAAAGGTATAATTGGGCTACCACTGTTCACATAATGTGGTGTGGAACAGGTCTCTTGGAGGAAGTGACCTTTGATCAGAGAGCTGAATGAAGAGGAGGTAGGAGCCAAGATGACTATTCAAGGACTGTTCAAGGAAGAGGGAGCAGGAAGAACACACCTTCTGACATGGGTGCTGCCTGCATTTTGAAGAACAAGAAGGCCAGTGTGGCTACAACAGAGTGAATAACAGAAATATCTGTAGGCCAGTCCTGTTGGCCTCTGTAAGGACTGCAGGTCTCAAAGTGAATGAAATTACAAATCCCCGGGAGATTTGGGGGAGAGGAACAATTGACTCATTCTGGTCCATGGGTGTAGGTGATGAGAGAGGAATTGATAGACACTCAGACAAGTTTAGGTGAGGAGCAGTGCTTTCTTGAATGAAAGAAGAAGCAGTGGAGGTGGAGATCAGCAATCCACTTGGCAACGTGTTTTGAAAGAAATACAAACACAGATGGCTGGTGGATTGAATATGGGTGTGCTGAAAAAGAGGGTGCAAGTATTTTCTGAATGGGCCACCTACATGAGTGTTGGTAGGTTTGTTCAAAGAAGGAAGAGCAGGACCTGGTTTTAAAAGGTGCATATCTGATATCACAGTATGCCAGTCCTTCTTTATCTCTCTAGATCTTTCCTCATCTTAAAAAAAATTATAATTATTTATTGAAGAATATTTCTTGTTTAAATACTTTTTATTAGTGCATTGTAGTTATGCATACTAAGGATTCATTTTGACATATTCATAAATGCGTATAACAATTTGCTCCATTTCAACTCTCAATACTTCCCTTTTCCTTTACAATCTCCCTTTCCCTGATGCCCTTTCTTTACTTTGTTGCTCTTTCTTATTTTTGTTTTTAATTGGTCAAATATAGTTAATACATAAAATTGGAGTGCATTGTGACATAGTCATACATGATTATAGCATGATTTGGTCTACTTCGTTCAGAAGTTGTTCCGCTTTCCCTCCCTCCTCCCACATCCTTGGTCCCCATTTCTACTGTATTGCTTTTTTTTTTTCTATTTTGACAAAATCCTACTTTTTATTTCTTTTTTCTAACTTCTTCATATGAGGGGAAATATTTGGCCCTTGACTTTCTGAGTCTGGCTTGTTTTACTTAGCATGAAATTCTCCAGTTCCAGCCATTTACCAATAAAGGACATGATTTCATTCTTTTTTATGTTTCAGTTGAACTCCATTGTGCATGTATCTCACACACACACACACACACACACACACACACATACATATATCATATATATATACATATATGTGTGTATTTGTGCATACAATTTATACATATAAAGAAAGTGTGTGTATATATATATGTATACATGTGTATACATATATATCTGATATCACAGTATGCCAGTCCTTCTTTATCTCTCTAGATCTTTCCTCATCTTAAAAAAATTATAATTATTTATTGAAGAATATTTCTTGTTTAAATACTTTTTATTAGTGCATTGTAGTTATGCATACTAAGGATATATATATATATGTGTATATATATATGTGTGTGTGTATATATATATGTATACATGCGTATATACATATATATACACACACACATATATATATATACACTTTCATCTATTGATGGACATCTAGACTAGTTCCACATCTTGGCTATTATGAGCGTATCACTATACCATGCTGGTTTTAGTTATTTTGGATAAATACCAAGGAGAGGGAGAGCTGAGTCATATGGTGGTTCCATTTCTAGTCTTTTAAAAATTTCCATACTGCCTTCCGAAGTGGTTGTACTAACTTGAAGTCCTGCCAACAATGTATAAATGTAGCTCTTTCCCCACATTCTCACCAGCAATTATCATTGTCTGTATTCTTGGTGATTCCCATTCAAACTGGGGTGAGATAAAATCCCAATATAGTTTTGATTTGCATTTCCCTGATGGTTAAGGAGGTTAAAAGTTATTTTTTCATATATTTGTTGACTATTTATATTTCTTTTTTGTTCTACAAATGTCTATTTAAATATTTTGATTATTTATTGAATGTTTTCTTTTTGGTGTTTTTTTTTTTTTTTTTTTTTTTTTTTTTTTTTTTTTTTTTGTGTGTGTGTGTGTGTGTGTGTGTTCTTCATATATTCTGGTTTTAATCCCCTGTCAGACAGTAGGTAGAAAAGATTTTTTCCCATTCCAGAGGTTCACTATTGATGCTCTTGTTTGCTGTGCAGAAACTTTGTAATTTAATGCCATCTGTTATTGTTTGGATGTGAGGTGCCCCCCAAAAGCTCTCATGTGAGACAATGTAAGAGGGTTCAGAGGATAAATGATTGGGTTGTAAGAGCCTTAACACAATCAGTGATTTAATCCCCTGGTAGGGATTAACTGAGTGGTAACAGAAGTGGTAGGTTGTGGCTGGAGGAGATGGGAATTGGGATTTGGCTATGGGATATATATTTTGTATCTGAAGAATGGAATTTCTCTCTCTGCTTTCTGATCATGATGTGAGCTGCTTCCCTATGCCATACTCTTCTGCCATGATATTCGGCCTCACCTCTATCCCTGAGGAATGGAGCCGGCACTCTATAGACTAAGACCTCTGAAACTATGAACCCTCGAATAAACTTTTTCTTCCCCTACAATTGTTCTGGTTGGGTCCTTTAGTAACAGCAGCAAAAAAGCTGACTAAAACACCATCTGACTTATTAATTATTGGATTTCTTAATTGACCCTAGGAATCTGATTAAGGAAGTTGGTGCCTGCAACAATATGTTGGGTTGTTGCCCACATGTTTCTTCTATTGTTTCCAGAGTTTCTGGTTTAAGTTTCTAAGTCTTTGTTCCACTTTCAGTTGATTTTTGTGATTCATAAAAGAAAGGGATCAAGTTTTATTCTTCTACATATGGATACCAGTTTTCCCAGCACCATTTACTAAAAATGCTATCTTTTCTCCAATGTGTGGTTTTGACACCTTTGTTAAGAATCAGATGGCTGTATTTATGTTGATTTATCTCTGCTTATAGTGAATTCATTAGTCTTCATATCTGCTTTTGGTCCAATACCATGGTGTTTTTGATACTAATGTAGTATAATTTGAGATCATGCATTGTGATGCCACCAAATTCACTCTTGCTGCACAGAATAGGTTTGGCTATTGGATCTTTTATTCTTCCATATAAATGTTAGGACTGCTTTTTTCCTAGTTTTGTGAACAATGTCACTAGTATTTTGATGGGGACTGAATTGAATCTGTAGATTACTTTTGGTAATGTGCCCATTTGGAAGATATTCTGCCTATCCATTAACATAAGTTGATATTTCCATCTTCTGATGTGTTCTTTAATATTTTCTTCTCTTCAGAGTTTTATAATTTTCATTGTAGAGGTCTTTAAATTTCTTAGTTGTTCCTAAGTATTTTGGAGGCTAATGTATATGGAATTATTTTCTTAATTTCTTTTTCAGTACATTTATTTTTGGAGTATAATAATGCTATTTATTTTCCTATGTTGATATTGTATCCTGTTATTTGGATGAATTTGTTTATCAACACTTGATATCTTCTGGTGGAGTTTTATTTATTTATTTATTTATTTTATTTATTTATTTTTTTGTGGGTGCAGATGTGTGTGGTGGATGTCTCCTAGGTATAGATCATGTCATCAGCAAACAGAAATAATTTAATTTCTTCTTTTCCTGTCTGGAACCCTTTAATTTTCTTCTCTTACATGATTGTTCTGGCTAGGATTTCAAGAACCATATTGAATAGTTGTAGTGAGAGTCAACATCTTTGTGTTGTTCCTGATTGTAGAGGAGATGCGTTTGGTTTTCTTGTATTCAGTAATGGTGTTAGCTTTGGGTCTGTTGTATATAGTTTTTATGATGTTGAGGTAACTTCCTTCTATGCTTAGTTTCTTCAGTGTTTTTAACATGAAGGAGAGCTGAGTATTGTCAAACTCTTTCCTACATCTATTGAGATAATCATGTGATTTTTGTCCTTGATTCTCTCTAGATGATGAATTACATTTATTGATTTATACATATTGAATCAGCTTTGCATCATTAGGATTAATCCAACTTGATTACAGTGTATAATATTCTTAAAGTGTTTTTGAATGCAGCTTGCTAATATTTTAAGGATTTTTTTCATCTATGTTCATCAGGGATATTGTTCTGTAGTTTTCTTTCTTTTATATCTTTTTAGCTGATTTTGGTACTGGGGTGATACTGGCTTTATAGAATTAATTTGAGAATATTGTTTCTCTTTCTCTTACATGGAATAATTTGAGAAGTATTGGTATTAGTTCTTCTTTAAATGCCTGGTAAAACTCAATGAGAATTCATCTGGTTCTGAACTTTTCTTTGTTGGAAGACATTTTAATTCCTGCTTGAAACTCATTGCTTGGCATTGGTATGTTTCTGTTTTTTATATCCTTTTGGATCAATCTGGGTAGGGCATATATTTTTAGAAATTTATCAGTATTTTCAGATTTTCCAATTTGTTGGTATATACATTTTCAAATTTGTACCTAATCAATCATCCTCTAGATTTTAGAAATGTCTGTGATGCTATTTCCTTTTTCATTTCAAATTTTGTTGAATGTGTCTTCTCTTTCTTATGTTTAGTTTGGTAAGGGGTTTACCTTGTTTATCTTTTCAAAAAGTCAATTCTTTTTTGCATTGATCCTTTATATTTTTTTATTCTCTAGTTCATTGATTTTGACTATGTTCTTAATTATTTCTTGTCTTTTACTGGTTTTGGAATTAATTTGTTTCTGATAGTCTAGGACTTTGAGATGTAGCCTTAGATTATTTATTTGTCAGGACTTTTCTTAATGTAATCTCCCCAAAGAGGTCATTCCCACCCATCCCCATATAGTGTTTACCTGTCACATTCAATTACTCTTTCTCAGAGTACTTGAGTTTTTTCTTTCTTTTTATAGCATGTATCATATTCTTTAGTTATCTTGAATAATTTGGAACTGATGTATTCTGTTATATCACTAGGCTTTAAGCTCCAGAGGGTAGAGTGCTTTATTTATCTTTTGATATATTTTTGTCCCCATTGGTTAGAAATCTGCCAGATAAGTTGGAGATGTGAACAATTGAAGATATTCATTTCTTGATAAGTGAAAAAAAAAAATCTCTTTGCCAAAGTTCTGGGTGATAAAATTTTTAAGTACTAAAGTACGTATTTTTCTTGTGGAAAACATTCTCTGAAATTCTGGTCAGTCATGTGCACTACAAGCAACTCACTTTATGCAATTCTAACATGTTTCCTTGTTGGACTAGTGCTGTACATTACCCTAAGCTTATGAAACTAATTGAGTAACTTATAGGTTTTTTGTTATTTTAGTAAGTGAAAAGATCTCTCAACAAATTTAACAAATTTGTAAAGCCCAAAGTACAAGGGCTTGTTGTTTTGGAGTCAGAAAATTGTAATTTAAGTCCCAGATCAACCACCTCTTTAACTATGTGACCTTTGACAAAGCCCCTTAATGTTTCTTAGCACAGATTTCTTCTCTGTGAATAGAAACAGTAATGCCTCACACCACAGGGGGCTGCAGGATTTAGTGAGATGGGAGTGGAAAGTGACTGCATATGAGTTAATCAATCAGTTTGTGTTCATTTGCATTGTTGCATTGGCTCTTGGCCTGTTGCCTGTTGAGTTCTCAGAATGGAGACTCTGATATGGATATCAGCTGGCAGGGGATGTTTTAAGGAATACCCTGGGGATCAATACCCATGTAAAGGAAAGGAAGGAAGCGCTGTCAGGGAGAGGGAAGGCTACAATGCTTCACAAAGGTCTCAGTTTCTCAGCAAGATGTTGGGAACATTAATAACACGCCAGTAGATAGAAACTCTCTGGCTTTCTACCACTTCCTGATACGGGAACTTGGCTGAGCCAAGAGGCGTTCCCCTGTCGTAAGATGAGAACTGAAACCACCCCAAGGATAGGCCAATGGCTCCGCGAATGGCATCCACCCATGCTCCTTATATATTCCTATAATCTTTCTGCTGATTGGCCCATGTCCTCTATAAGACCGTCCAACTTCCTCAATAAACCGAGTTCCTGCACTGACAGGTGACAGGCTCCCTGGTATGTTCCTGGGCCTTCTAAAGGCGGGGGAAGGAATATCAGTGGCCTTTACTTTCCCAATCTAGTTTCCTCATTGAGGTAGGCCCCTCTGGCCTCTTTTGCTGAACAAAAGAGGTCCATCCTGGGTATGGGGGGCTAAAGACTTCAACCCTTATAATATTCTGACAGCAAGAGGCCTGAACTGTGATGGCCCCTTGTTAAGGCTGAGGGGAGGTCATCATACCCCTCAGTGGATCGATGTTTCCCATGGGGAGGGGTCTGTGGCTCAGAAGAGGTATCTCTCTTCATTCCAGGAAATTCCTTTAGGAGGCTGAAAGTTGGGGTCACCTGCCAGGCACACACAAAGCAACTGGAGAATCGGAGAGGTCCAGATAAGGAACCACAGAGTCCACAATATCCTGGGTTCTAACAGGTGTCCATGAACAGATCTTTCATTCAACAAACATGCATTGCATTCCTATTTTATTCCAGGAAAGGTATTGGGCACTAAGTACAGTATGATGATTTGAATTCTGTTCTTACCACAGGGTTGTTAAGAGTGAAACATAAGAGACAATGTGTACAACATATGTCTTCTACACATCCATAAGCTGAACAGGGAGGCACAGTGGTAATAACTCCAACCTTAGATAGAAGGAAACCTTAGCTTCATTTCCAAACTTTCTTTCACCAAATACTTTTGTGTCCTGTGGCACTCTGAAATTTTATCTCCTCTTTTAATTTTCTATAATCGCTGCATAACAAGAATATCATTATTTAGTGACCACATAAATGGCATGAAATTTCCCATGTAAAAATAATTCACCACTCTACTGTTAGTCTAATAATCTCTGGAAGGAATATGAAACTCAAGAATAAAAATCATTGATCTAAAAATCTACTCAGTTGCTAAGAGGAACACAAAAGGATTCATGAGTAATGAGGTGATTGACCTTATGCCATAGACAGTAAGTACTTTCACCTAGAGATTTCCCTATGACTGTTGCAATTAAGTTTACCTTTCTGGACCTCTATTTTTTGGGTGTACAAAGGCCACATACATGTTGTGAAACCAAGTCAATGGACATTTGCCCAACTCCATCATCATAGCCTTTCTGGGCTCTTGGTTTTGATCATTGAAAATATGGATAATATTTAAAAAAGGAACATTTTGTGCTTTTGAAATATGAGTGGATATAAAAGACAGCAGGTGGCTGAAATTGGATGCAATGTTCAAATTTTAATTAAAACCATCAATGCAATTGCTAATGATATGATTATCAACAGTTTGTTGAAGGACTTAATGACTGAGGTCAGTAGGAAAGCAGCATAAATGGGAAAATTATTGAAGTGATTTTAGAATCATAAAAATCCAAACTTAAGCAAGTCATCTGCTCTTGAGCCTGCCTTTCCCCAACTCCTAGGTAAGTCTTTGAGACCCTTTGGTGTACTCATACAATACTCTGTCCCATACCTTTATTTATGTCCTCCCCTTATAAAGAGAAGTTGTGTGAAATTTGGGGGTGTCTCTCTGACTATTCATGGACATTTAATACATGGAATGATTAAGACCATCATATTAAGGTTGCCTGGTGATTCTTCTGGCTTGTTTAGTTATTACAAAGCTACAACAATATTATTTTTCAGGAGCTTGCTATATATTAGAGATGTTTAAAACTATAAATATATTACTTTTTTCAGTCTGCATAACAGACCTCCAAGGTAGGGATTACTGGTTTTTAAAACTGTTTTAAATAATTTTGCAGGTGAGAAAACTGAGGATCAGAAAAGTGAAGTAACTTGTTCAAGGTCACAAAGCTAAAGCATGGTGGCACTAACATTCACCTTTAGGCTTGTATGTATTCAAAAACATTCAACATTGGTCTTGAGCTCCTTGAAACCAATAATAAACTGGGGAAAAGTCTTAACACTATTTTTCTGAAGGAGTGGTCCATGCAAGCCTGAGAAGCAGAATTATTGAGAAAACACTTTCTTTTTACCCCAGGTTTCTCAACTTTAGCATTATTGACATATGCGGCTGGATAGTTCTTTGTTTAATAAAAAATAATTTTAGGGCTTTATAGGTATTTAGTTCTATCTTGGCCTTACCCATGCCAGCAGAACTTTCTCAATTGCAACAGTCTGAAACCACTTTAGACAATGTTAAAATATCCCTAGGGCAGGGCAATCATGCTGCCTTGAGAACCACTGATCTACACATAGAATACAAATCTGCCTCACATCTCTTGCAAGAGGAGTATGAGTGTGTGTGTGTGTGTGTGTGTGTGTGTGTGTGTGTGTGAATGTGGTGTGTGTATATAGGATTCTCTCCAGTTGGATTATAATGAACTCTCCCAGCAAGTGAAGTAAGAAAAAGAGATTTAATGAGTTGCTTAAATGTTGTAAAGTTAATATTTAAGTCAAATGGGATCAGCACTTTCTTGGAACAAAACGTGAAAATGAAAGAAAAAAACAAAGTCTTTCACAGGGGTTTCTGTGCTGTGTGAATCAGGCCCTGGAGTCCCACTCCACTAAACTTTAAAGTGTACGTTTTTCTTAATGGCAACAAGGGAAACTAGACACTAATACTGCCCTCTTGTACACAAAATTCCAGATC
This sequence comes from Tamias sibiricus, assembly GCA_025594165.1. Taxonomy (NCBI): domain Eukaryota; kingdom Metazoa; phylum Chordata; class Mammalia; order Rodentia; family Sciuridae; genus Tamias; species Tamias sibiricus. Next base: position 76,422,158 of record CM046657.1, read on the forward strand.
TTTAACAATGCAGAAAGGAGCTATTGTATGCCTCACTCTGGCATAAATTATACCATAAATATTCATTAAAACACAGATCTGGAAACACATGCTTCTTTTATAGATGATGAGGCATAAAGCAATCACAGAGCTGCTTAGATTAGATTATAGGGAGTGTACCATATTAAGGAAGGAGTGGAGATGGATCTTCTGAAACGTCTTAGGGGGCTGGGTATTGACAGTGTATCATATGTATGGTGTGCAAATGTTTCCTCCCATTCTGTAGGCTGCCTTTATCTTTTTGTAGATTGTTTATTTTGCTGTATGTAACTTTTTAGGTTGATGTAATCCCACTTGCTCACTTTTGGTTTTTTTCCTGTGCTTTTGGTATCATATCCAAAAGCCATTTCTGGGACTGATGGTAAGAGTTTTTCCCTTTTGTTCTGCTCCAGAAATTTAATGATTTCAGGTCCTATGTTTTAGTCTGTAATCCATTTAATTTTAATTTTTATTCTAAGTTGTTATATATGACAACAGAATGCATTACAATTCATAGTACACATATAGAGCACAATTTTTCATATCTCTGGTTGTATACAAAGTATATTCACACAATTTGTGTCTTGTACTTAGGGTAATGATGTCCATCTCATTCCACCATCTTTTTACCCCCACTGAGTTCATTTTTGCACATGGTAAAATAAAAGATCAATTTCATTGTTCTGCATGTGGATATCCACTATGTGCAGCACCACAGACTGTCTTTCTCCATTGTGCACTCTTGAAATCTTCATTGAAAGTTAGTGATCACCTGTTCCTGGTTTTATCTCTGGGCTCTTCATTCAGTTCCATTGTCTACATGTCTGCTTTTATGTCAGCATGTACTGTTCTGATTCCTATGGCTTTGTTATTAAATCAGGTAATAAGATGCCTCCAGATTTGTTCTTCTTGTTCAATACTCCTTTAGCTACCTGTGATCATATGCATTTTAGGATTGTTTTCTATTTTGGTGAAAAAAATGTCACTGAAATTTTGATAGGAATTACAATGAATCTGTAGATAGCTTTAAGTAGTGTGGTCATTTTGACAATATAAATTCTCCTAGTCCATGAATATTGGTCTCTTTCTATTTGTGTCTACTTTAGTTCTTTATAAATTCTTTGAAATCCAAACAATACAAGGAACTCATGCAGCTGAATAGGGAGAAAAAAAATCAGTGAAAAAAGAAAGAAAAGAAAAAAAAAATCAAATCAAAATAATGGTAGTTCAGTAACCTGAATAGACACTTGTTAAAGGAAGGCATGGCCTGCAAATGTGTCAATAAAAATGCTCAACATCTCTAATCATCAGTGTAGTACAAATCAAAATTACAAATAGATATCACCTTTCACCTTCTAGAATGGCTATTATTAACAAAAACAACAAAGATATTGTCAGTGAAGATGTGGATAATAGGGAAGCTTTGATATTTCTGATGCGAAAGCAAACTGGGTCAGCCATTACAGAAAATAGTATAATGATTCCTTAAAATATTAAACATAGCCAGGCATGTGGCACATGACTGTAGTCTCAGCAACTCAGAAGGCTGAGGCTAGAGGATTGCATGTTCTAGGCCAGCCTCAGCAACCTAGTGAGGTTCTAAGCAACTTATTGAGGCCCTATCTCAAAATAAAAATAAAAATAAATAAATAAATAAACTTGGAATGGAACCATTTGACCTAGCTATTCCACTCCTTGGTCTATACCCAAAGAAATTAAAATCAACATACATAGTAATGCAGCCACATCAATGTTTATACAGCTCAATTCACAATAGATAAACTGTGAAAGCAACCTAGATGCCCTTCAATAGATGAATGTATAAAGAAACTGTGGTTTATATACACAATGGGATATTACTCAGCATTAAAAGAGAATAAAATTATGGTATTTGCAGGTAAATGGATGGAGTTGGAGAATGTCATGTTAAGTGAAGTAAGCCAATCCCCAAAATCCAAAGGCCAAATGTTCTCTCTGATAAATGGAAGTTGATCCATAATGGGGGGTGGCATGGAAAAATGGAGGAACTTTGATTGGGCAAAGGGGAGGAAGGAGAGGGGAGGGAGAATGGGAGCAGAAAAGTTGGTGGAATGAGATAGACATCATTACCTTAGGTACATGTGTGACTGCACATATCGTGCAACACTACATCGTATACCACCAGAGAAATGAAAAGTTGTGCTACAATTGTGTACTATGAATCAAAATGCATTCTGCTGTCATATATACCTAATTAAAATAAACAAAATAAAAATTAATTAATTAACTAATAAACAAACACAACAACCATATGATCTAGCTGTCTCACCTCTGAGTATATATATAGTGGAACTGTAATTATGATTTCAAAGAAAGATTTGTACACCCATGTTAATTGCTGCATTGTTCACAATCACCAAAATATGGAAACAACCCACATATCCAAGGATGGATGAAAAGATGAAGAAGCTGTAGCATAAAAATAGAATATTGTTTAGTCATAGAAATGAAGGAAATCCTGCCATTTTCCACATATATCGGAGAATCTGTAGGACATACATTAAGTGAAATAAGCAAAACAGAGAAAGAAAACTATTGCATGTTCTCGCTTATATCTGGAATCTAAAGTAGACAAACACATGGAAACAGGGATTAAAATTGCAGTTGACAGTGGTTAGGGAGAGGGAAAGTAAGGATTTCAAGATCAAAGTGTAAATGCTGCCTTTATGTAAGATCAGTTAGTTCTGGAGGCCTGCTGTACAGCATAATGCCTGCTATGATTTGGGTGCACCTCCTTGTTTCATGTATTGGAGGCTTGGTCCTCAGTATGCTGGAGTAGAGGTGGTGGACCTCTAGGAGGTACAGCCTACTGGGGGGTGGGCCCCTGTAAGGGACCTCAGTGGCTCTCTTGCTTCCTATTTTTTTTTTTTTTTTTTGAGGTGATCTTTTCCTTCCCCATGTGTTTCCACCATCCACCATGGGGTTAGGCTATTTGAGCATTCAGCTTTCAAATCTGTGAGCTCAATAAACCTCTTTTCTTTATAAAGTTAACCTGCCTGAGATATTTTGCTACAACCCCTGAAAAATGGACAAATTACTGTGTCTATGTCTAACAACACTGTATTGCATACTGAAAATTTGCTAAAAGGATAGATTTTATATTAAATGTTACAATGAAAACAAACACACATGAATTTTAAAAGATAAATCAGGAAAGAGAAAACTTTGTGAGGTGATGGATATGTTTATGGCCTTGATAGTGGTGATGATTTTACAGATGTATATTTATTTCCAAATTCCTTGAGATGTACACACTACATATGTATAGTTTTTTATTAGTAAATACAGGTCAATAAAGTCATTTGTATAAAAAGGAGTGGAGAGTGCAGGGGTAAAAGAAATACATTTATTGAGATTTTTCTATATGGGATGTGCCTGTGGAAGGTAATCGAGAAATATTAATCAGTCTGGTTATATTTTAAGAAACTAAGGTATTCATTGATTAAATAATTATTGGCAATGGCCACACAAACCAATCTATATAAAAAAGACAGCATTTAGTCCTTGCCTAACTACATGTGCTCAGCAATGATTTTTTGGCTTACTGCATACTTTAATTTCACTTATGATTATCATAACCCCAAAAGTCAGTATAATTTTTCTAATATTATGGATGAGAAAGGCAAGGCAGAATGACTTGCCCAAGGCCATGAAACTAATAAAAAGGGGCCAACACTTGAATGTAAGCCTGTGAACTCTCAAGTCAATGTTCTTTTGGGTATATTACAGCTCAGGGAACGTAAAATGCAATGTCCTTTATGGTAGTTCACATTAGTGTAATCGATGTGTAAAATAATTCTTTTTGATAGGGAGGATACGTATTACGATCTCTAATTACAGATGAGCAAACCAAGTCTTTGCCAAAATCAGTGCTTTTTTCCTCTTCAACTTGTATTATTATATAACTTCAGACTAGAAGCTTAAAAACCACAAGCAACACTCCTAAGGTTCATTTTCTGGGTCTTAGAAGCTGAGGTTCTATCCTGGACTCACCAGTTTTTAGCTGCGTGAACATATAAGTGATTCACCTGTATCTCATTTCCTTTATTTGCAAATTGGGAATAATAAAACTGCCCACCTCACAGTATGAATGTGAAAACTAAATGAGAGCATACAAATAAAGAGCTTATGAGAGCTAACTACTCATAATAAAGGCTTGATAAATGTTAGGCACAGTTGCTATTTTTATTCTTTGATTCAGTAAATATTCATTGAAGAATTATTGCACACAAGATGGCATTCTAGCATAGGAGATTCATCAAGTATTTATTGAACACCTACTTTATGCTAGGAGCTATATCAGGTGCTTGGGTTATGTTAATGAACTAAACAGTCAGAGATGAAGTTCTTCCTGAGCACCTTGCAGAGTAAGTCATATAGAGATATTGAGCACTTGACCGGCCAATCCCTGTCAAAGATGGTTGATTGTCACTGTCAAACCCCTTTCTCCAACCTCTCCCTTACTGTTCTGTCATCTCTTCAAAGTCTTCTGAGTCTCAAAGAAGCCAGAACAAGAGATGTTCTCTCTCTCTCTCTCTCTTTCTCTCTCTCTCACACACACACACACACACACACTTTTAATATTCAATCTATCAATCTATGCAGGTAATGGGTTAATGTGCTCATGCATTATCTCCCATTTAATCCTCTTATTACCCTTTAAAAAGCTATTACTTTTAATGGTCATGTAACAGATGAGAAAAAGGAGTCTCAGAGAGGCTAAGTAACTTTTCTGAAGTCATACAGCCAGTGAGTAACTCTTTTGTCAGTGAAAATAAGTCATTAGACTCCAAAGCCCACTCACATGACCTTCTGTTGTTTATTCTCTTGTACTAGTCAGGCACTCCTGCTGGTATTCCATCCATAGCCTCTTCTTGGGAAACACCAATGCTTCAGGGAATGGAAACAAGGCTATCTTTTCAAAGGTGATGGAGACTATTTTGGAAGTGAAAGCTCAATGCTTGCCTAAGATCACAAACTTAGAACTCAAAGAACCATGATTTGAAGTCAGACTTGACACAAAATATTTTCATGTGTATTTTACTTTCTGATTTTTATTAGCAATAGTAGGAGTTTGGGTCAGGAGAAAAATCTGGTTTGAGCTTTTCTTTACAAATGGCCCCCCCAAAATGACCAAATAAAAGCTTTAAAATTTTGTTTGGTTTTGCAGTACTGGGGATTGAACCCAAGGATGCTCTACCACTAAGCTAGATCCCCAGCCATTTTTATTTTTATTTTTTTTAAATTTTGAGACAGGGTATTTCTATGGTTGCTAAGGGCATTACTAAATTGCTCAGACTGGTTGCAATCTCACTCAGTCTCCTGAGTCCGTGGGATTACAGATGCACTTTTTGATATACTCTCTAAAGGAAGTTAGACACCCAGACATAGGAACGTGCTGAATGTATGGAAGGCAAATGACATTCACCATGGTCGAATTCAACATGGTTCCACTACCTCAGTGCACTGCCTGTGGTACACTGTGGCTAAAGGTTTTTACTAATCTGGAAATAATCCTTGAAACATACTTTTATTTTCATCTTAAATGGGTTCATTGATACAATGTATACATTTAAAATATATCACCAATTTTATTGTGCTATTTTGACATTTTAAAATTTCTTAATTAAAAACAAATCTTAACAATTTTAAATCTCAGGAAATACCTACTGGAGAAGACACAGGTCTAGGAATAATTATTAGTTACCCCAAAGATACAGAGAAAGTTATAGAGTAGAGACCTCAGAGATAATGGGTGATCTGTGAGTGGACAATAGCAAGGGCAGGTAGAACACTTTGCTGCTTAAATTTGAAGGAATGGAAAGGAAAAGAGAGGATATCATGTGGCAGGACATTAGGGAGGGAAAAAGTTTGGGGTGGCTGCAAATTATGAGATAGTGGGAGGGAAAGAAGCACAAATTATGGATGACATTGGTTAAATTGTATCTCATTTTCTATCTCTTACAGATGCTAATTCAATTTGATTTTTGATTTTTTTTTTTTTGGTGGACTTCTGGTTTTCCATTCCTTTCAATAATTCACTTTCAATAATGTATTACCAAAACCACTAAAGTTATAAGTATATAAATAATTCTTGGATGGAGATTAATTATGAGCAGCAAAGCCAAGGAAGTAACAGAGAACCTAAATGTATCCAATATGCATTCATTTATTTGCCATTCCACAAGCATTTGTTGAGCCTGTAATATGTGCTAGTGTTGTGGTTTGGATCTGAAATATCCCCCCAAAGCTCATTTGTTTAGTCCTTGGTCCCCAGGGCAGCAGTGTTCCCAGGTGAGGCTATGGGAAGATGATTGGATTGTGAAGGCTTTAACCTCATCAATGGATTAATCTAATAATGGATTCATGGCTTGAATGGATATTGGGAGGCTATGGAAACTTTAGCAGGTGGGCCTCATGGGAGGAGTAGGTCTCTGGGGCATTGCTTCCTAGCCACCATGAAATCAGCTGCTTTGTTCCACTACACTCTCTCCCCCACAATGTTCTGCCTCACCTCAGGCCCATAGGCTAGGAGCCAACTGACCACGACTGAACCTCTGAAACTGTGAGCCAAAATAGACCTTTCTTCCTTTTAAGTGATTTATTTCAGGCATTTTGTCACAGTGATAGAAAGTTGACTAACACCACTGGACACTGTCTCTTGGAAAACAAAGGAGGGATGACTCAGTTTTTGCCTTCAAGACATTCATAGACTGGCTTCCTAGAAAGAAAAGTACCACTCAAAAAACAGTGTGACATAGACATATTAAAAGTATGTGAATACAGTGGGTGGGGTCCACACACGCACACACACACATACACATATATGTCTATACATATATATACACATGTATTATATATATATATACAAACTGTATATATGTTATTATATTATATATGTATACATGTATGTATACATACATACTTGAGTATTCTCAAGTCGATTATTGGAAGAAACTGAAAATAATTTCCCTATGTGATGGAGGTGACATCATTTTAATAGATATTAAATATCATATGTGAAAAGTTGACAAGGCTAATTGATATATATGTATACACACACATATATATGCACATATATGTATATGTGTACATATGTATATTCATATACATGTGTACATATGCATATATATCCAGTTTATATATATATGTATACACATACATATATATATAGTGTGTGTGTATGTATATACATATATATAGTCTCTCTGAGTGGGTATGTGTGTGTTTAATTCATAGCCTCATTTTAACCTGAAAATGGTGTAGTAAAAATTTGTGTGTAGGTATATGGTTAATCCACAAAACAATTCACTAAGTATTTCCCCTACAGTTGAAATTCTTCTTTCCTCAGTTCCCCCTTTACTATTTGGACAATTAACCTTTGGACTTGTATATTCTCCTTTTGAGTATGGTTCTCTAGGAAAATGAGAGCAATGGAAAAATTAATGTAAAAACTGTTTTCAAGTCATTCTACTAAATTGGCTTTAAGAATGTGTGGAGAGGATGATAGGAATACATTTTTCTTTCCATTTGGTAGCTGAGCATTCTCAAGTTGATTATTGAGAGAAACTGAAAATAAGGTCCCTAGCTGATGGAGGTGCCATCATTTTAATAGATATTAAATGTCATATGCAAAAAGTTGACAAGCCTAATTGAGTTTTCTCTGATATTAATCAAATTAACTGACATGGGAAGTTTTTAAGCCTAATGAACATAGGCTGCTGTCCAAGCCGGTTATCCTCCAAATGCATGCAGAGATGGACAGTTCTAATTGTGCTTTAGAAACTGGGCGTTTGGATACTTGGAAAGAAGTTTCAATAGAAAGGAAGACCTTGGGGCTTTGTGAATTGTTTCTGGTTACTCATTTGTCTTTCCCTGCAAGCAGATAATGATTTCTTAGACAGCAAATATTGCCTTATTTTAAGCCCCCACTAACCCGGGTCCTTAGGATCCAAGTCTGTTTGTCAAATATAATGGCCTACAGGAAGGTCTGATAAGGGAAGAGATAAATGAAAATAAATTCCTTACAACTCTCTTAATGGTTGAGAACAACCCTACAGTTTATGTTTCTTCACATTCTCATTTACTGTAGCTCCTGCTAAGATGGGAACACTTTCATTCATTTGTATCTCCAGCATCAAGGGTCTGTGCTGGACAGGTTGAGCTGGCCCCTGCAGATCCAGTCTCTATCCCTTTCCACTCTGCTTCTGTCCTAGGTGATGAACCTTTGCCAACGTTTGCAGTTTCCCTTATGGACTGGTTTCTGCCCAGTGTGGCCCATGGATGCAGAAGAAGGGAGAGAGGAAGAGAAGAGAGTGAGTGTGCTACCCATTCCCAGGCTCCTTCCCTGCAGGATCACTTCAAAGGGGCTTTGTACCATTAGCAAACTCCACTGATTTTCTACAAAAGCTCTATCCTACTTTCTCCTTTCTGATTTTAGAACATTTCTATTTCAGGCTTCAGGATGCTAACTAACATCTTTGCTGTCATTAGCCCTGGTAACATCTTTCCTCTAAATTATCTTAAATAGTCTCCTCATTAAATCCACTTTGAATCATCTAATTTTGACATGCCACTTTTGTCCTGTTGGGACTGTTACTGATAGAATAAAATGATCCAACTTGGTGGCCAAAGTAGGATATGCATTGGAAGGGATGCGGCTACAAGTGAGAAGGCCAAAGATGAGCTATGATACCAATTCCAGAATGTAAGTTAGATGGCAGGTCTTATTTATCTTTGGAATTACTTATTTTATTATATTTCTGGGAGGTATGTTGTCCCCTCCAGTCTGTGAGCAGCTCCTTATAAGCAATTCTCTAACCCTCCCCCACTTCCTCCCCTCCACTATTCCCCTATTGTTCCATCCTCCCCTGTCCTGCCTACGGGGATCAGGGCTTATCCCAAAGAATGCTGAATGTTATATGGCTAATGATTCACTTCCCTCTTCTGAAGCATCCTAACCCTGGCTCTACCATTACCTTGTAATAATAAAACTCTGTACCTTATGAAGTGGATTTAGATTAGAAGGAACAAAGAAATGATTAGATATTGGGGATTGGTAGAGGCAGTGTGAACTTCAAAAATGTAAATTAAACTGCATCATCTGGCAAGACAGAGGCCTGCAAGTTTTTATAAAAAGACTAACTCAAACAGCAACTTTCACCAGTGGGAAGGCCAGTTGATTTATAGGTTAAGGTTCGTTTTATCAGGGACCACAAATTGGAAGAAAACAGCAGCTGTAACATAATCACTCCATAAATTCCCTTCGTTTTTTAACTTACAAAGTACTTTTTATATCCTTTCTCTTATCTGTTCTTAATTTTAATGATTGAGTTCATCAAGAGAGAAATAGGCCTGAGAGATTCAGGTTGCAAAACTGCCTATCTTTCTAGAACAGTCTTTTTAGCATCAACTTTGTCTTTCCAAACTTGGCTCCAACCATCACATTCTGCTTAACTTCATTGACAAACTTTAGAAATGGTGGCCCTTTGGTTTATTGATAAACTTAGTCCTTCACAGAAAGGCAGCTTGAATGGGTGTCATCACAGAGCTATTATGAGAAATAACATATTAACATAACATCAATACCTCATTTTAAAAAGCTTGTACTTAATAGTCTTAAGAAGCTTTGCTCACTCAAATTTAATTTTTTCCTTTTCCAGTTATGGAAAATAAGAAGTTATCTTTGGCATACTGAAAAAAAAGTTTTCTCATAGGGAAGGGAGATGGAAAAGAAATATGGAGACAGAGATACAGAGACTGAGCAAAGTCAAATGCAGCCTTGTAACATAAACCAGGTCCTTATGCCTTTAAAACTCTTCTCATTGGGAAGAATCTAGTTCACATCTAGAAATCCTTGGGCTTCTCTAGAGGGCCTCATACTCCCAAAGCCAGGAGTCTAAAGTTTCATGTGATATTGGTTTATTTATTTGTGGGTTTAGAACTATGATGCTATAGATGGGACCAAGTTCTTGCTTCATTGTGTTTAGGCAGGGTGAGTTTTCTGAGACTCAACTTCCTTATCTATGAAATGGAAATAATAATGTATCTATCATAGATATGTTTTGAGGATTAAAGTAACATTTGATAGTTCTGTGCTTTACCTGTGTTCTCTCCAGTTTATAATTTAAATAGCCCCCAAAGTCTCATATATAATAATTTTACAAATTGCATTCTATGTTCCATAAAGCTGGTTGAGTTGGGAACTTTCTAACATTATCTGAGAATATTTAGGCTCCCATTTGCACCTTTTCTACCCCAGGCTCTGAGTAGTTCTTGGCATTTAACCTTGTCTCTTATTGATGAACATCTACCTGCATTTAGAAAGTATCTGTTCTGGTTTGGGCTGGGAATATCCTCCAAAATCTCCTGTGCTTGCTCAGAGGCAAGGATATGGGGAAGTGATTAGATCATGAGAACTCTCACCTTATCAGTAGATTAATCCATTGATTGCTAGTTGGAGGAAGTCTATAATGGCTTGTCTTTACCTGAACACCTCTCTGGACACCTCTCTCTCTCTCTCTCTCTCTCTCTCTCTCTCTCTCTTTCTCTCCCTCTCCCTTCCTCCCCCTTCCCCTCCCCCTCTCCCTCTCTTCTCTCTCTTTCTTTCTTTCCTGAGTACCATGAACTGAGCAACATCCTCAGCTACATGCTCTGAACACCTTGATATTCTGCCTCACCTTAGTCCAGAGGAGTAGAACTGGCTGGCCATGAATTAAGATTTCTGAAATTGTGGACCAAAATAAATCTTTTCCTCCTTTAAGTTGTTTTTGTCTGGTATTTTGGTCACAGTGATGAAAAGCTGACTAACTTTTGTTCTTGGCATTTATTTTTTATCCTGGATGGAACACACAGAGCTCTCTAAGACTAAGGTCTTGGCTCTTCCTTCCTCAAGCTTTTTCAAGCACACAAACATGTCCCCATTGTCAGTGGTTTAAAACCCCATTGTCTTATGAAAATGTTTTGTTTCTTTTGCTCAGCTAGACCATTCCTTGGAGGTGGTGGGGGGGATATAACTAAAATGGATACTTTGTGATGGTTACATTTAGAAATAATTTGTATTTTAATTGTTGTTATGAACAAAAACACCTTCTGAATTTACTTGATGCTTCTATCAGTAATAGTCCCTTTTTCTATCTTTGCATTCTCCAACCATTCAAAGCTGAGAAATCTTATGGTATAATTCAATCTCATGGGGGAGATAGGTTTGCAGTATTGGGAAGCTTCTAGGTAGGTATTTGAGACACCCTAGAAGTTATTCATCCCACCTTAGCCTAAAGGTGTATTTTATGTTGTTTGGTTGGAGATGGTCTTAGCTCTACTGAATGTGACCATTAACTGTGTGAACTTAGTTGAGTTTCTTAATCCTCCTTGGATTCTGTTTCTTTATACCTACAATGGGGAAAATAAAATCCATCTCCTATTATCATGGTGAAGATTAATAAGTCATTCATTCATATAGTAAACTTATTATCCAACTACCCTGTGTCTGACTCTGAGTTTACTGAAAACACAAGGATGAGTTAGACTATGACCCAGCTTTGCAAAATATAGAAAAGGAGAAATACAACCAATGGTCCCATCAAGACCTCTTATCTGTGATAAAGAGAAGCATATTAGGGGAGCTCTTCACCTAGCCCAGGAAGGGAGGGAGTCCTTCCTGATGAGAAGGCCCTGGGATGCCCTTGAGTTGATGCACAAAAGATTTTCAGGCACAGTGAGCTGGACTCAGGATGTAATGAACTTGACTCAGGAGCAAGACTGAAGTCTTTGAAGGGAGGTAGAGGATGTGAATGCAGTAAATGGCTACATGTCAAAACATCCTGTGCTGTCCCATTGAGACACACAGATTCAGTTGTTAGTCTGCCAGCCTAGAATAGAACTCATGTGCTACTTGTGTGCATTTGCACAATTATTTACTTTTCCAAGTCTAGCTTCCCAGCTGTAAAGATGCTATAAAAATACTTCCTGACTCAAGGACTGTGGAGAGTATGAACTACAAAAAGCCCTGTGTGCTGGTTGGCACAGCACAAGCACTCTACTAGCTATTATCATTTACAATCATCACTAATCATTAACAACCATGCTAATAATAGTCAATAAAGTAAAGTGCTTGCTATGTGTCAGACACTGTTCTGAGTGCTTTATACAGCTCATTTATTTAGTCCTCTCTAGAACACTATGAAATTGTCCTTACAGTTATCCACACTGTTACAGGTGAATAAGTTATTTTACAAGTCACACAAGTAATAACAGGAAAGCCAGAATATGATCTGAGAAAGTTGACTCCAGTATCTATATCATTATACTCTAAGGTATAAAATGCAAAATAAGAAAGAAGTATTTCACTAAAAAAATTTTTAAGTAGTTTAGGAAGACAAAGACATGGCCCTGTTTCAGCCTCTTGCTTATAGAAGGGACACAGAGAAAATAGGAGTGCTTGGAAGGGGTGCTGGTAAATTACTCTGCCAAGCTCCCTGAACAGTTTTAAATATCAGTGGCAATACTCAACCAATTGAAATTGTCAAAATGGCCATACTACCAAAAGTGCTATACAGATTTATTACAATTCCAAAGAAAATTCCAATGACGTTCTTCACAGAAATAGTAAAAGCAGTCATGAAATTAATTTGGAAAAACAAGAGACCTATAAAAGCCAAAGCAATCCTTCACAAGAAAAGTGATGCAGGGGGCCTCAAAATACCAGCCCTTAAATTTTACTACAGAGCTCTAGTAACAAAAATGGCATGATATTGGCAAAACAAAACAAAACAAAACAAAACAAAAACATGAAGGCCAATGGAACAGAATAGAAGACACAGAGACCTATCCACATAAATACAGTTATCTCATACTAGGCAAAGGTGTCATAAACATACATTGGAGGAAAAAGAGCCTATTCAACAAATGATGCTGGGAAAATTGGAAATCCCATATGTATCAAAATGAAATTGAACACCATCTCTCACTCTGCACAAAGCTCAACTCAAAGTGGATCAAAGACCTTAGCATTAGACCAGATACACTGCACCTACTAGAAGAAAGTGTAGGCACAACCTTCCATCATGTAGTCTTAGGAACTGACCAACTTCCTCAGCAAATTCCTAAAGCACAAGAAGTAAAATTAAGAATCAATAAATGGGATGATATCAAAATAAAATGCTTCTTCACAGCAAAGGAAACAATCAAGAATTTGAACAGAGAGCCTACAGAATGGGAGAAAATCTTTACCACCTGCACCTAAGATAGAGCATTAATCTCCAGAATTTAAAAAGCTTAACAAAAAAAAAAAAAAATACAAATAACCCAGTCAGTAAATGTGCAGAGGAATTGAACAGGCACTTCACAGAAGAAGAAATATGAATGGTCAAAATGTATGAAAAAATGTTGAGTATCTGTAGTAATTAAATAAATGCAAATTAAAAGTACACTGAGATTTCATCTCATTCTAGTCAGAATGGCAAATGTAAAGAATACAGAAACAATAAATGTTGGTAAGGATGTGGGGAAAAAGTTCACTCATATTGCTAGTGGGACTGCAAATTGGTGCAACCACTCTGGAAAGCAGTATGGCGATTCCTTAGAGAACTTGGAATAGAACCACCATTGGACCCAGTTGTCCCATGCCTATGCTTCTACCCAAAGCACTTAAAATTAGCATACTACAGTGATGGAGCCTCAACAATATTTATAGTAGTTGAATTCACAACAGCCACACTACAGAAGCAACTTAGGTGTCTTTAAACAGATAAATGGAAAAAGAAAATATGGTATATATGCACAATGGAATATTACTCAGCCATAAAGAAAAATGAAATTATGGCATTTGTTGGTAAATGGATGGAACTAGAGACTGTCATGTTAAGTGAAATAAGTCCTCCCAAAACTAAAGGCTGAATATTTTCTCTGATATGTAGATGGAAACCCACAAGGAGGGATGGTGGGAGGGGAAGAATAGAGTTAATTGTGTGAGATAAAGGGGAATGAAGGGAAGGCAGGGTGTATTGGAGTATGAAAGACAATAGAATGAGTTGGGCATAACTTTCCTATCCTCATATATGACCAGTGTAACTTCACATCATGTACAACCACAAGGATGGGATCCTAATTGGAATAAGTTATACTCCTTGTATGTATAATATGTCAAAATACACTGTACTTTCATGCATATCTAAAAAGAACAAATAAAAAAGTGCAGAAATACAGCAGTGGTTAGCTAGATCACCACTGTTAAGCAATACAAGAGGGTTGTGCTCCTTAGCTTTCTGTTATTGCAGCAATATGCCTGTGATAATCAACTTATAAAGAGGAGCAGTTTATTGGTCACAGTTTTGGAGGTTTCTGTCCATGACTGTTGGGCTGCATTGCTTCTGGACCTGTAGTGAGGTAGTGCAGTGTGGTAGCATTGTATGTGGAACAAAGTTACCAACATCATTACAGGAAAGAATAAAAAGAGAGGAAGAGGAAGAGGAAGAGACCAGGTTCCCATTATCTCCTTCAAGGGCACATCCCCAGTGACCAAAGATCTTTCACTGGTAACTCTTGAAATTTCTATCACCTCCCATTAGTACCAAGATGGAAATTAACCTTCAGTGCTTGGGCTTTTTGAGGACACTTAAGATCAGATTAAAAGTTTGGCTAAAGTCTAGAAATTTTCAGAAATACTGCTAAGGGTTGTGATGAAATGAGAGGCTCTGTGTCAGCATGTTCGGACAAACATAAGTGGCACCCACATATGCCAGTAGTCAGTGGTTTGGGCATGTTTTGTGTCTCCTTGTACTGTGGACACTCTCTTGACTTGTTAGTCATCCTCTTCTGGGTGGATTCTCTCAAAGAATGCACCCTGAGTAGATCTTTCCACTAACAACTAAACATCTGACTACGTTTAGCCCTAATTGTAAGTGCTATTCATGACATTTATATATATATATATATATATATATATATATATATATATATATATATATATATAGTTTTTATTATTGGTACTAAAGATTGAACCTAGGGGTCCTTAACCACTGAGCAACATCCCCAGTCCTATTTTTATATTTTATTTAGAGACAGGGTCTTGCTGAGTTGCTTAAGGCCTTGTTAAATTGCTGAGGAACGCTTTAAGCTTGCAATCCTCCTGCCTCAGCCTCCCAAGCCACTGGGATTACAGGCATGCACCACCGCACCCAGCCATGAAATGAATTTTAAATTAAATTGTATATATAAAAAAAGAAAAGTCCAAGTTTATAACTATGAAATGCTCATAACAACTGACCATCAGATTCTATGGGGCCCTTATTTGATCTCTTGAAAATCTGTCATGGAACATTTTTTTGTAATTTGCTTCCAAAATAACCTTTTGCAGTTTGGAAATGACTCAAATCAACTTGCAATGTATGAGCAGTTTGAAATTAATGTTCATATTTAAGTCTTTTGTTAAGTTGGCTACAAACCAATCCCCAAAATAAAATAATGCTTTCCTCCTTATAAAGCAGAGAGAAATGATGAAATTACTGGATCTCTTTGGAAGTGGAAAAAGCCAGTGCTGGGCCTTTCAGCTTAGAAACAAATGGAAGTAACATCTCTATTTTGGAAAGGGTTTGGTGCCTAAACATCTTTGCTCCTTCTAAGTTGCCTCTGATTTATGACTTGGTTTTGGCAAGGAAAATAGTCTGGTGCAGGAAGAAGCTGAACCCTGCTGGTGGAATTTAGAATGTTACCTTCCTACCATTCAGCACTGTAAAGGAGGGTGACTTTGTGCAGGTCAGCCAAGGATGAAGGAGCCCTAATTAGGAAGGGCTGTTGTAGCTAGCTGGAAGCCATAAGTTTCACCTGATATGTATGTGACGCACCTGTAGGCACCCGCAAACCTGAAGGTATATAACTGGGTGAAAGCGGTCCGAGTTAGGAGAACGGAGAATTCAGTCAGCCGGGCAGTCACTCGGTCGGTCAGAAGAATCAGAGCGGCCAGAATGTAGGCAGAGTGGTTACAGAAGAGAAACCAGATAGAAGACAGAAGAGAAACCAGATAGAAGAAGTAATGACTGGTCAGAGTTAGGCCGAGGCTCCTGAGGAAGACAGAAGACAGAAGAAAGAAGGAAGAAAGAAGAGAGAAGAAAGAAGCTCTAATCTTTCTCTAAGCTCTAAGCTCTATCTTTCTTTCTACTCTAAAAGCTCACTTTAATCTTTCTCTCTAAAAATCTTTCTCTAAGCTCTAAGAAAGTAGAAGTAAAAGTAGTAAAAGCTTAACTCTGCCTCCGAGAGTTTTTCCTCCCGGTTTTCGGTACCAGGTAGCTTACAAATGGTGGTCCGTCCGGGGCTCGGCAGGCAGAGAAGAAAAGCTAAGAAATAAGGAGAGCAACGAAAAAGCATAGCCTCAGACTCAGTTGAGACCAGCAAAAAGAGTAGTAAACAAGAGAGCATAGCCTCTGACTCAGTTGAGGCCAGTTAAGAATTAAGCTGAAGCAGATAGAGAAAAAGCCTTGAGCTTTAGTATAAAGAAAAAAGCCATGAGCTTAAAAGAAAATAGAGAATTAAATAGCATGGTAAAAACCATGCAGAAAAAAAGCCATTGAGCTTTGGCAAGAAAGCCATAAAGAAAAATAAAGAAGAGGAAAAAAAAAAAAAAAAGTCAAAGCCGCTTATACAATTGTGCTTAACTAAGTGCGTTAGCTGCTCCTCAGCAGTAGGCTTCCTTAAAGCCGCAGCACCTTCTCAAAAAGGGCTCAAATATCCACCCTTTTAAAAACAAAAGGTGAAAAGCTAGGTAGGGACAAGAAAATAAAATAGAGAAAATAGAATTAAAGCACCTTTTTAAACTAAAGGGAAGGAATATGAAGGAGCCCTAATTAGGAAGGGCTGTTGTAGCTAGCTGGAAGCCATAAGTTTCCACCTGATATGTATGTGACGCACCTGTAGGCACCCGCAAACCTGAAGGTATATAACTGGGTGAAAGCGGTCCGAGTTAGGAGAACGGAGAATTCAGTCAGCCGGGCAGTCACTTGGTCGGTCAGAAGAATCAGAGCGGCCAGAACGTAGGCAGAGCGGTTACAGAAGAGAAACCAGATAGAAGACAGAAGAGAAACCAGATAGAAGAAGTAATGACTGGTCAGAGTTAGGCCGAGGACTCCTGAGGAAGACAGAAGACAGAAGAAACAGAAGAAAGAAGAGAGAAGAAAGAAGCTCTAATCTTTCTCTCTCTAAGCTAAGCTCTATCTTTCTTTCTGTCTAAGAACTAAGCTAAGAAGACAAGAAGAAAAGCTCGCTTTAATCTTTCTCTCTAAAAATCTTTCTTTCCCTCTGTAAGCTCTAAGAAAGTAGAAGTAAAAGTAGTAAAAGCTTAACTCTGCCTCCGAGAGTTTTTCCTCCGGGTTTCGGTACCAGGCAGCTTACAAAATGGTAAAAACCATGCAGAAAAAAAGCCATTGAGCTTTGGCAAGAAAGCCATAAAGAAAAATAAAGAAGAGGAAAAAAAAAAAAAAAAAGTCAAAGCCGCTTATACAATTGTGCTTAACTAAGTGCGTTAGCTGCTCCTCAGCAGTAGGCTTCCTTAAAGCCGCAGCACCTTCTCAAAAAGGGCTCAAATATCCACCCTTTTAAAAACAAAAGGTGAAAAGCTAGGTAGGGACAAGAAAATAAAATAGAGAAAATAGAATTAAAGCACCTTTTTAAACTAAAGGGAAGGAATATGAAGGAGCCCTAATTAGGAAGGGCTGTTGTAGCTAGCTGGAAGCCATAAGTTCCACCTGATATGTATGTGACGCACCTGTAGGCACCCCGCAAACCTGAAGGTATATAACCGGGTGAAAGCGGTCCGAGTTAGGAGAACGGAGAATTCAGTCAGCCGGGCAGTCACTTGGTCGGTCAGAAGAATCAGAGCGGCCAGAACGTAGGCAGAGCGGTTACAGAAGAGAAACCAGATAGAAGACAGAAGAGAAACCAGATAGAAGAAGTAATGACTGGTCAGAGTTAGGCCGAGACTCCTGAGGAAGACAGAAGACAGAAGAAAGAAGAGAGAAGAAAGAAGCTCTAATCTTTCTCTCTCTAAGCTAAGCTCTATCTTTCTTTCTGTCTAAGAAGCTAAGCTAAGAAGACAAGAAGAAAAGCTCGCTTTAATCTTTCTCTATAAAAATCTTTCTTTCCCTCTGTAAGCTCTAAGAAAGTAGAAGTAAAAGTAGTAAAAGCTTAACTCTGCCTCCGAGAGTTTTTCCCGGGTTTCGGTACCAGGCAGCTTACACAAGGAGAACTTCCCATGTTCCTACTGTGTGCAGCTACCATGTTCTACATACTGTGAATATGGCTGTGGACAAAGCCATGTGGTATGGCTCCTGTCCTCATGAAATTCACATTCTAGCAGAGTACAAGTAAGCCACTGATCTCTCTAAAACTTCCCTTTCCTTTACAGGGGAATGAGTGTGACTCTACTTATTGAGTTTGTGTAAAGGACCTAGCATACTCTACATTATGCTATTTGTGATCTCTATTTCAGTCTTCCTTCCCTCTTCACATTCTTCCTTCCACCCATTTGGCATTGTGTTTGGAAGTTTCCTCTTTCTTCTCCAGTCTACTAGGCCCTAATACACCTCCATACTTGAAGCATCTCAGACACAGAGCCTGATTTTAAATCTGTTCCTGGAGCTATGTTTCTCCTGACTTTGGTTTCTCCCTGGTGCCTGCCACCCCTCAGTGCCCCAGTCTGTTCACATGTTCCTTTGTTCTGATTCAACTTGGGCTTCTAACTTTAAAGACAAGTCCCAGCAGCTCTCATCACCTTAGACTCAAACTTTCCCTGGGTGCCTGTCCCCATCAACATCCTGCCACAAGACCTGTGACCCTTTTGCTTCCTCTGCTTACTTGAGGCTGAAGTCTCTTGAGCCTTAGGTGTCTAATATTTTCACATTATACTAGAGAGATCTTGATTCATTAAGGAACTTGACTCTGAAGTTTTCATCTCATGGATATGAGAAGAACCAACAGATATAAGTGTTCAGTCCTGAATCATGAATGATGGGAATCCTAGGAAGCAGTTAAATGGTTAGTTACGAAAACCATTCTGAAGCTATTTGGAGCTGGGAAATTGCCCAGAAAATTTCAGAATATAAAGAATTCCAGACTGAATGGAATTCAGTCATGCTTAATGGCCTATAGCCAGGACAGGTTTTCCAAGTCCAAAGCCCTCTTTTCAGGAAAGGAGGAGAGCTGTGGTTTCTGCATTGAAAAGAGGGAGGTCACTTATTTTATCTCTCACTTGTGTTTCCTTATCCATTCACTTGTTGTCAACATATACTCATTCATTTTCTACTCTCCTTGCTGTGGCCTGTCATAAATTATAGATAGACTGCTCAGGCAGGCCTACTCCTGGCCATCATGCAGCTTAAATCCCAAATAGATAATATCCACAAAACAGATTCATGCACAAGCATGGAGCTATGGATCAGATGGAGGATCTAGTTCAGAAAGCCCTGGGGTCCCATGGTGACACTGCAGCTCTCTCTCCAGGGGCCTGTGGGAGTTCCTTTCCCCCCAGGTCTCTAGTCAGGAGAATGGAGATGCTGATGAGGACTCCAATGTTCCAGACTTAGTAAAATATAATAATCAATATAGCAGTGCTGTTGGTATCTTTTTTATCTTCATTAGCTGTTTTGGCTCCTGTTAAGACTAGTATAAAAGTATTTCATAAGCCAGAGCAGGAGACAAAGGAAATGTTACAGAACACAGGAAACTATGTGTTGAATTTTGATGACTGTAATTCCATTCTGAGAATTCAGTTGACTCCCCAGAAGGTGCCTTGCTGAGGAGAGGTAGCCCAGCTGGCAAAGAGAGTGTTCTGTGTTTGACAAACAGATAGAATGCTCATGAATGGTCAGCATTTCTAAGCTAGTCTTGGATGTTAAGTGCCTCTAGTACTATTAGATATAACCTGTTACTTTGCTTTAAAAATGGTTTTAGCTATGGAGCCTTGCCTGCAATGAAACATTACTTGGAAGAACCACATGTCCAAGGGAGACTGAGACAAAGGGGTGGGATGTGCTAAACAGATGGAGGAAGAAATAAGATCTAGCTAGTTTGTGGGTTAAGTCAAAGGCTAAGTATGGGCTGCAACCTTCTGTGTCAGGGCTAATTCTGATGCATCTATGGCCTCCCACGGGCTTCTAACGTGTGATATTTTTATCTCAGAGGGGGGTAGTCATTATCAAGACAGTTTTGAAAATTGCAAATACTACCACCATCATCTCCACAGAGGGTTGGTCAATCAGATATGATCAACTTAATTTCATTGTAAGAATTCAGTTGACTCTCCAGAAGGGCTCTTGCTGAGGAGAGTCCTTTTCAGATGTCTCATCCAACATCAGATAGCCACCATACTTCAATTTGGGTTAGTAGAAACTCCTCTCCATCTCCTGAGGAGACCTCAAGGTCTACAAATACCCTTGCCATTCTCCAAGGCCCTTGAGCTTTGTGAAAAGGGGAAGAATAACCAACTGGACTTTTCTTCGCACCCTACCCTTCCTCAGCCATCTTTATCTTCTTAGATATCCATCTGGTAGCCCAGAAGTATTCTTGGTAAAGCGCTGAAGCATTTGCTAGAGCCCATCACCCCACAAGTGTTTCCTCTCTCCTGAATTCTGAGTGCTGTTGCAAAATGCTCGCTAAATAAGTGTGAATATGATAATTGCCTACTCCCATTTGTAAAAAGGTTTGATGGCAGGTGGAGTTAGTAAGGCAGAGCACTCAGGTTCAATAATAACTTTGTAAATATTGTTTTCTCCTGTTTGGATGGAATAACAAATACTTTCCAGTTTTCAGATAAATGCTATCAAGAGGATGTTAATTGGCATGAAAATATCTTATCACTTATTATCCTGATAGCAAATATTTAAAACAGCCTACTTGAGCAAGGATCTTTTCAAAAAGATAGGAATCCATTCATATTGTTAAGAAATTTTAAAAGATCATCTATATGTGCTTCTACACATATGTATATACATATACATAAACATATACATATAGATATAGATACACTTGTCTGTTTTTCATTGTTTAATCTACAGATGTAATACCTCTGTGATGAAAATCCCAGCACATGTTCTTTTAGAGATAAAGTACTGTAATTACATATAATCTGAACTCTTTAAGATGGGTCCATAGTAGGTTTTTTGTTTGTTTCAGTTTACAGTATATGTGATTTTTAAAAATC
The DNA here is from genome assembly GCA_025594165.1 of Tamias sibiricus. Classification (NCBI taxonomy): domain Eukaryota; kingdom Metazoa; phylum Chordata; class Mammalia; order Rodentia; family Sciuridae; genus Tamias; species Tamias sibiricus. The sequence continues at coordinate 76,443,402 of CM046657.1, forward strand.
TCTTAGCAATACAAATGGTACAGGATGCACTAATAGAAAGCCTATATTAATCTTTCCAGAATATCTTCCTCAAACTTTTCTCCTACTAGACTTAAAAATATCTCACATCTCTGCATATACTCTCATAAGAGATCAGTCTTGATTAAGAACAATTTTTACAGTGAAAAGTCACTATTATTTCTTATTTTAATGGTAACTTTTCTTTAATAAATTCAGTAGCTTATTTGCCATAAAAAAGCTTGGTCAAATGAGGCTAAAAGAGATCAATTCAGCCAACATGACCTAAGCACATATTATGGTATGCCCTAGACATTAGAGACAGAATGTTGATACCCCAAGTAGTTTACCAAGGTATAAAATGTTTAACTGAGTTATTATACTTTCAAAGGAGTTAAGAATTAGGATTTCTTTTTTTCTTGTTCTTTTCTTTTCTTTTTTACATTCTGGAAATACAATTGTCAAAACTAATGTTTAGAAAAAATTATTTTATTTTACTTGACTTTCAAGACATTAAAAATTCTCACTATATATGTGTTCATCCAATAAATTCACACTAAGCACACACACAAAAGGATAGGAATCCTGCCCAGGGTGTCATTCTGAATTTGGGGGTTCCAGGCGCAGAGACGTGGGCCAGACGCAGATGAGGCGAGACATTGCTTTTCTGAAGATCAAGATACCCTCTGATCCCTATCTAATGTGCCTCATTCTCAGAGTCACAATGGCATCTCCATGTCACCTTTCTAACCCTGCTTTAGCAGAGACTCTCAACTGAGCTGTAGGTAATTCAAAGATGTGTCAGAAGCGAGGGTGGGCTGTTGAACCGGTTATGCAATTTCTATCTTTTGAATTTTGGGTTTTTTGTTAAAGCAGGGACTTGGAATAATTTCCCCCATCATTCTTTTAAGTCTATTTCCATTGATCTCTGGGTTTCATCTATATTTCAGAGTTTTATAATGTCACAACTAAATCCAATTCATCTCCTATGAAACATGGGAAAACTGAGGACAATCCCAAGTCAGTGTCTGCTCCCTGGTTAAATAGCAAGTTAATGGTCAAGGCTGGAAAAGGCTCTCTTTGTGGTGCTCTTTAGCAGGATTGCATCTCACCCTGGATTCTAGGAAGTGTGGCTTCCCTGAACTTTCTCTGCCTTCTGCAGTGCCCATCAAAATCTACTTTTTATTCTCTGGCTTAAACCAGAGAACTGAGTCTTGTGGTAAAGCTGTGTTCCAGGGTCATTTCTCAGATACTCCAAAATAAAGACTAATATGAGAAAGTAGAAGATCCTACAAACAGTTCACAGTAATTTCTTTAGAAAATTATTCTACTCTTTTTTAGCATTACAGTTTTCAGAAACAAAATACATAGATAGCTCCTTATCAAGTAAATTATTTAGAAACAATAGTAAGTTCCTTTGTCTAATGTATTGAATCACACACATTACCTCTTTACTAAAAAGATATGCTATTAGTCTTACTCTTTCCCAGATTAGAAGTGCAGTCAGATTTTTATCTGTGTAGTTTTTTTTTTTTTTTTGCTTCTTTTATTTTCTAATCCCAGAAATATATCAGTGCCCAATTAATATTTGTGGAATCAATCAATCAGTGGATGATACATGAAAATATTTGCAATGTGCATGAACTTAAAGTAGAAAAATAGAACAGGAGAGGAGAGTTGATGGATATTAGAAGAGGGATAGAGGTAGATATACATCTAGTGGGAGACAGTATGGCTGGGAGCTAAGAGTGGAGGTTCAGGCCTCTGGTTGCAGTGCCTCAATTCCTAGTTTAGTTTGCTTTTAGTTAGGTGAACTAAAAGTTCAGTTCAAGTCGAAAAACACCACTAAGGTGTTTAGCAGAGCCTCTTAACTGAGCTTAGGTAATAAAGCAGATGCCAATAATAATGCTGACTTCATAGGGCCAAATAAGGATTTACACAAGGCAACATGTAGAAAACACTTGTTACAGTACCAGGCATCCAGTGAGAGATCAATAAATACTTTGTTTACTAATTTCATTGTCTTTTCCTCCAAATAAAGCAATATAAAAACCAGTTACTTTGCTTGGAGCAAGGCCCAACAATGAAAATTCTGGAGAACCTGGGCACATCACACATAGATGAAAGACATGTGGATGGGTGTGTATGTGTGTACATGAACGGTGGCTTATGATATAACTACTGTCCAGTGGACTCCCATGTGTTATGCAGTCTTTAAGAAAAGTGAGGTTACCTATTTAATCTCCCCATTTTACAGAAAAAAAATACTGAGGCTCATTCTTGTGTGGCAGGAAGCTGGATTAGGAATTTATCCAATGTCTTCATGGCTGAGTCATCCTGCACTTTACACATGCTCCTCTCAGGCAGAAGGAAATGGGGAGAATGAGGCACTGGTGGGAAGCAGCCTGAAGATGGAGATGAGAGAAACTGACGGGACCTGCTGTGGACATCCCCATTCTTCACAGGAAGTAAGAGAAAGCCAGTAGTTCAAAACAGAGTGTGCAAATAAGGGACAGCTGGTCAGGGATGGAGATGGAGAAAAGGAGTTGGAATTTAAAATAGTTGCTGGGGGGGGGGGTTCTGAGAGGGAACTGACATAAGATGCAGGGTGCCCAGTCTGACCTGGGACTTTCCTTTTGATCTCTTCAGAGGCATGACAAGAGTGCACGTCCTAGCTGTGCTCCCAGGGCTCACTCAGTTGGGTGGGTGAAAGGCAGAGTCCCTGGCAATCTCCCTTAGTTCTAAGTGCCAGAGGTGCAGGTGCCTCAGGAGCTCAGCCTCTTGTCTGGGGCATGATGTGATCCAACGGAGAGCTTTCCAGAGGGCCCAGCACACATCCTGGAAATTTGGTCCTTGTCAGATGAAAGGCCAAAGTGCCAAAGTGCATGCTCTGTCCTGAGGCTGTTTTCCTTTTTGGTCTTGGGAAGTTGGAATAAAATAATTTGGGTGTCTACTCATTTATCCCCTGCATTAATTTACTCAAACAATTCTAAATACTTACATAGTATCAACTATTTACAAGATGTTTTTGGCATGTCGTCTCTTTCAGCTCAAGCCGGCATGATGGGATGGATTCTTTTCTCATATTTCGCAAGTTCGACAATGGGTCCAGAGAGGGAATTGACCCTATGATAGCCCACCTACCCCCTCCACAGGGCCTGTGTCTTGTCTATTATGCAGAGATGATCAGTGGTTCCACCTGGCCTCCAGGACTGACAGGACCCGTGCACACTGGTTCGAGTGAAGTCATTCTTAGAAGCGTGAGCCATAGCACAGACTATAGGATGACTGGGTCCAGACACACATTTTGTGACTTTGGCCTCTGTGTATCAGGTTTGTCTATTTGGAGCCTGGTGACAAACTTCTAGGCTCTGATTTGAGTCATTTCCAACCCTGAGCATTGCTACAGTAACTGATTAATTACTACTCCACTAATTTGGCATCTACTTACCACCTCATAATTCAACCTTGCTGTGGTGTGGGCTTTTGGGTGAGCTTTACTATTAGAGCATCTGACTTTTATACAACCACATTTTTTTTTCCCCTACAGAATCAAACATACTACAAATGTTTAGGAAAGAAGGAGGCCATGTCTGAGAACAATGGTCTTCTTTAATTCAACTGTTCTAAATGTATTTTCTTTCCTGAGTTTAGAGATACCTTGTGCATTACTGTGACCTAAGTTCTGGTTACCTCAGGGATTACTTCATAAGAGATAATTTAGATTCACTTTTTAAAAATGTTTTGTTTTAATTAGTTATACATGACAGTAGAATGCATTTTGATATATCAAATACAATGGAGTATAATTTCTTGTTGTTCTGATTATATGTGATATAGAATCACACTGGTCATATATATGTACATAGGGTAGTAATGTCTGAGGATTCATTCTACTATCCTTCCTACCCCCACCCTCTCTGCTCCCCTCACTTCCCTCTACCTAATCTAAAGTAACTCTTTTCTTCCCTAGCTGCCCCCACCCCCATTGTGAGTTAGCATCTGCATATCAAAGAAAATATTTGCTTTAGTTTTTTTGGGGTTGGCTTATTTGGCATAGCATGATATTCTCCAGTTCCACCCATTTACTGGCAAATGCCATCATGTAATGCCTCATCTCAAATCACATGCCTCATCTCAAACCCTGCCACTTCAGACTTCAGGGAGTCCCGTGGATCAGATTTTAGCTTTCTTCCTGTACCAAATCACTCTACCATATGCTTCGTCATTCGGGCAAAAATCTTCCTGTGATGTCACCTTTGTCTGTCTTGCCTCCTGTTTCCCCCACTAGGCTGTGAACTTCAGAAAGAGGGACCGTGTTTCTATTTATCCATGTATCACATGCAGCCTTTGTCTTCTCAGCACTTCTTTTGTTTTTGTTGGTTTGTTTTCACAGTGCTGGGAACCAACCCTGAGCCTTGCACATGCTGGGGAGATGCTCTCTCTCAGAGTCACATCTGTAGCAGCCCTCGTATCTAGGAAAGGCATCCAATGATTATCCAAGATATGCATAAGAGAGGGAGAAAACAAGATCGGAAGGAAGAAAGGAGGCCGGAAGGAAGGCAGCCACGCAGTGAGTGAGAATCAGGTTTTCTGTGTGTCAGGAGTGTGGTAGGGATTAGAGGTGCTCTTCTCCAGGGCTCACAATAACCCTGCTAGGCATTTGTTAATATTTCCCATCTCAGGTGAAGAAATGGATGCTCATGGAAGCACAGCATTTTTTTTCCATGGCTGCCATTCAAAACTTCAGAGTTGGGATGGGGATGCACATCTGGCTGGGCCCAGGAGTTACCTAGTTCCCCCCACCCAGCTGGCCTCTCAGGTACTGTCTCCCTTCCTCGGTCTTACCTTCCATCCTGGCTTGAGCAGAACTGTTCTCCTGAAACCCCAAACCAACAAAATCACTCTCTCCTAGGACTATTAACATCTCACTTGAGTGGTTAGGGATGAAATCATAGGAATAGAAAGAACAGGCTCCAATTCCTTCTTCATCTGTGGAACAAGGGCCACAATAAAAGCTAGTAATAACTGCATACTGTGATGGTTAATTTTATATGTCAACATGGCTGGGACATGATACCCAGATATTTGGTCAAACATCATTACAACTTTCTGTTAAGGTGTTTTTTAGATGAGATTAACATTTAAATGAGTGGAATTCAAATAAAGCCAATGACCTTCCATAACACAGGTGGGGACCACCCAGGCACTTGAATGCCTAAATAGAACAAAGACTAGTGTTTCCCAAGCAAGAAGCAATTCTGCCAGCAGACTGCCTTTGGACCTAGACCTCACATCGCCCATGGGTCTCCAGGTCTCCAGATAGCCAGGAACCCTGTAGATTTAGGGTTTGTCCCTCCATAATCTATACATTCATGGGAGTTGATTCTTTAAACTCTCTCTCTCTCTCTCTCTCTGTTTCTCCCTCTGTCTGAATATATATATATTCTAGGAGGAATTGATTCCCAAACTCCCTATGGATAGCAAATCTGCAGATGCTCACATCCCATATAGAAAATGGCATAGTATTTGCAAATAATCCATATACACTTCTATAGAATTGAGATGGCAGGAGTCCCTACCTCATCATCATTTGTCCTAGGATGAAATGCTAGGGCATATGTAAAGACCTCAGAATGGTACCTGACACACTGTACATACATGATCAGTCAAACCTGTATTTATTTTCAATTGTAGTTGTCCTTAAAGTAACCCTGTGGTTATCAATGGGAATTGGGGTATAAGGGAGTATCATTTTGTTTCCCAGAGGACATCTGGCAATGTTTAGACATTTTTCGTTGTCACTACTGGAGAAGGAGGAATGCTAATGGCATCCAGCGGTCGAGGCGAGGGATGCTGCCCCATATCCCACAATTCACAGAAGAATCCCCACAGCAAAGAATTATCTGACCCCAAATATCAGTAGTGCCAAGGCTGAAAACTTTGAAGTAATCCTACAAATTAGTTATTATTATTCCTAGCTTCCATATGAAGGCACATAGAACAAGTGATACGGCCAAGTACACTCAGTTAGTAACACAAAATTATTGTATGTGAGAACATGGCTCCAAGGATGTTATTGTGCCCTTATGAGACTGTGAAGGACAGCAGCACCCAGTGTCTTCATGTGGTTGAACTACCTTTCTAACTTCTCAGACTATGAATGAATCTTGAGTCAGTGTTTTTATTGTTGTTGTTGTTTGTTTTTAAAATTTTAGCTGAAGTGGAATCCCAGATAATGCCATTCATTGGTGAACTATTTTTCCTAGAACTAGTAGAGTCACAATCCAGTCATGAAACTCAAATCTCTCCAGACAAAGCCAAGGAGATTGTTTTCATTTTCTGAGAAAATGAAAATCCATATGGACTAGAGTGTGGACTTCAAAGCAAGTTTCAAAGCCTTGCACAAATGAACAACAGGAGCTTATCGGTATTTTTTCTACTCATAACATGCTACACATAACACCCTCTGCAACCCACTTCTCATTTTTCTGTTGATTATATGGAGATTTCTAAACCATCACTATCCTTTTGGCAACTGCCACCTGGTTGGAAAACTTATAGAGATAAAAACCAAAACTTTTGGTAGTATGACCATTTGACAATTCTGCCTATGCAAGGACATAAGAGGTCTTTCCATATTCTAAAGATTTTGTATCCTATTTTCCTGAATTCATTAATGAGTTCTATAAATTTCTGGTGGAGTGTTTTTTATCTTTTAAATATAGGATCATGTCATCAGAAAATAGAGATAGTTTGAGCTCTTCTTTTCCTATTTATAGCCCACCAATTTTTTCTTTTGCCTGATTGCTCTGGCTAGAGTTTTGAGAATGAAGTTGAATGGAAGTGGTGAATGAGGGCATCCCTGTCTTGTTCCAGTTTTTAGAGGGAATACTTTCAGTTTTTCTCCATTTAGAATGATGTTGGCCTTGGGTTTGATGGATATAGATATAGCTTTTACAATGTTCATATATATTCCTACTATTTTTTTATTTGTTCTAGTGTTTTAAACCTGAATGGATGCTATTTTTTTCAAATGCTTTTTATTCATCTACTGAGATAATTATGTGATTCTTGTCTTTAAGTCTATTTATATGGTGGATTATATTTATTGATTTCTGTAAGTTGAACCCATCTTAATATTGTCAAAATGGCCATAACACAAAATTAACACCCACTAACCAATTGCATATATACCTATATACCAATGATGAATCAGCTGAAAGAGAAATTAGGAAATCTATTCCATTCACAATAGCCCCACAACAAAAATGGGAATCAATCTAACAAAAGAGGGGAAAGACTTCTGTGATGAAAGCTACAGAACACTAAAGAAAGAAATTGCAAAACACCTTAGAAGATGGAAAGATCTCCCATGATCTTGGACAGGCAGAATTAATATACTCAAAATGTCCATACTACCAAAAGTGCTATAAAGACTTAATACCATTCCTATTAAAATTCCAATGATGTTATTCATAGAAATAGAAACAGCAGTCATGAAATTCACTGGGAAAAATAAGAGGCCCAGAATAGCCAAAGAAATCCTTAGCAAGAAAAGCGAAGAAGGAGGAATCAATACCAGACCTTAGATTGTACTACAGGGCTATATAACCAAGGGATTTAAAATCAGCTTACTACAGTGACATAACCACATCAATGTTTATAGGATCACAATTGACAAAAGCTAAGCTATGGAACCAAACTAGGTTCCTATCAACAGATGAATGGATAAAAAAAGTTGTTTATATACATGATGGAATATTACTCAGCCATAAAGAAGAATGAATTTATGATTTTTGCTGGTAAATGGATGGATCTGGAGGTTATCATGCTAAGTGAAATAAGCTGATGCCCCCCAAAACAAAGGTTGAATGTTCTCTTGGGTTTGTGGACACTGACACACATCATGTGGTGGGGGAGGGAAAATAGAAGTTTAATGGATTAAACAAAGGGGAATAAAGGCAAGGGAGGAAATACAGGAATAGGAAAGACAGTGGAATGAACCTGGCATTAATTTCCTATGTGTATATGTGTGTGTGTGTGTGTGTGTGTGTGTGTGTGTGTGTATATATATATATATACACATATATATATATATGTGTATATATATATATATATATATATATATATATATATATATACACACAGAGTAAATAGCACCATAGTGTACATCCACAAGACTGGGATCCTAATTAAATTAAGATATACTCCATGTTTGTATAATATATTAAGATATACTCCATGTTTGTATATATACCAGAGTAAATAGCCCCATAGTGTACATCCACAAGACTGGGATCCTAATTAAATTAAGATATACTCCATGTTTGTATAAATATATCGAATTGATTCTACTGCTAAGGATAACTAAAAAGAACATATAGAAATCAAAAAGAAAATAAAATTTTTCAGATTATGAACATTGACTAGTCAATTCAAATTAAGTAGGCAACCAAGCATGTAAATAAACCTGTAAATAAAAAATCAACCTGTAATAAAATAAAACTGAAAATCTGTTAGCATGATGATAGAGGTTGGGTTTTTTATTAATGCATGGCTGGCTTACCACAAAGGGATCATGTGACTTCCTTTCCAAAACTAAGCATCACTTTATGTAAAATGTAGATGCTGGAATTGCCATGGTAAACTGTTGGGGAAAGGATCAAAGGAAATATGGACATGATAGTTGTTTTCTATATATGATTGGAATACCTGACACCTGGGGAGCTCCTGTGTATCACAGTGAATGAAAAGGCTCCAGGCAGGGGGAAGCCAGCATTGCTGGTGTCTGAAGACTGGGTGTTTTAGTCAGCTTTTTCACTGCTGTGGCTAAAAGGACCCAACCAGAACAACTGTAGAGAAGGAAAAGTTTATATAAGGGCTCACAGTTTCACAAGTCTTAATCCATTGAAGGCCAGCTCCAATCCTTGGGGCTCAAGGTAACACTGAACATCATGGTAGAAGAGTGTGGCAGAGGGAAGCAGCTGACATCATGATCAGGAAGCAGAGAGAGAGGTCTCTACTTGCCAGATATAAATATATACTCCAAAGCCACACCATAATTTCCACTTCCTCCAGTCACACTCTACCATTTCAGTTACCACTCAATTAATCCTTACAGTGGATTAATTCCCTGATTGGGTTAAGACTCTCACAATCCAATAATTTCTCCTCTGAACCTTCTCACATTGTCTCACACATAAGCTTTTGGGGGATACCTTACATCCAAACCATAACACTGGGACTAAGGGGAATAGAGGCTGTTACAGAAAGAGATTGCCTTGTAAAAATGGGAAAAGGAAATCACAGAATAGTCAAAGCCAGGTGGCAGGTTTGTACTTCCAGAAGCAAATGAGTCATTCCTCAAAGGGACCTAAGCCATTTAAATTGAGAAAGATGATGCCACAAATCTTTTAAAGAACACTGGATGCAGATTCCAAGTTACACCTGACATCTGGGAACTCAGTGAGCTATCATGACTTCTCACAACAGCAGGGGCATCATGGGGTGAAGTAATAAGTGAATCTGCTGCAGGGTTATTTCATGGTGGGTCCACCCATGTGGTGAAGTTGTTGGTATGGTGCTGTGTAAATGCCAATGTGGCTAAAGGAGCTAATCTATACATTGTCTAATTGTTCTATTACTAAGAAAGCAGTTTTTAAAATTTTTCATAATGGGGCTGGGGTTGTAGCTCAGTGGTAGAGCACTTGCCTAGCATGTGTGAGGCACTGGGTTTGATCCTCAGCACCACACAAAAACAAATAAATAAAATAAAGGTATTATGTCTATCTACAACTAAAAAAATAAATAAATAAATCTAAACTTTAAAAAAAATTCCATAATGATGGTTGATTTGTTCATGTCCCCCTTTAGTTATATGTTTTGATGTCATGCATTTTGAAGTTCTGTTATTATGTGCATTTGTTTAATATTTTAAAAATATATTTTATCATTGTATGTTTTCCTGTTATATTGGACCCTTTTAATTTTAACATTATGAAGCGTTTCTTGTCTCTGAAGAAAGTCTTTGACTTGAAGTCTGCTCTCTCTGATTGTGATATGAGCACTGTGGTGCCTATGCTTACTGTTGGCATGATAGGTCTTCTGTTCTTCCACTTCCAGTCTATTTTTGCCTTTGTATTTGAAGTGTGTCTGATATAGATATGGAATGGTTGGTTCTTGCTTTTTTTTTAAGTATTGGTCCTTTTTAGTTATATATGACAGCAGAATCCATTTTTGTATAATTATACAAACATGGAATATATCTTATTCTAGTTGGGATCCCATTCTTGTGGATGCCCTTGATGGTGGGATTCACTGTGTTGTATTCATATATGTACATAGTAAAGTTATTTCCAATTAATTCCACTGTCTTTCCTTTTCCTATCCCCTTCCCTTGCTGCCATTTTTCCATTGTCTTTTCTGCTGAACTTCTATTCTTCCCCTCATCACCCCCCTTATTATGGGTAAGCTTACACATATGGGAGAGAACATTTGGCCTTTGGTTTTAGGAGATTGACTTATTTCACTTAGTATGACAGTCTCCAGATCCATCCATTTGCTGGCAAATGTCATGAAGTCATTCTTCTTTATGGGTGAATAATACTCCCTTGTGTATATATACCACGTTTTTTTTTGAAGGGCACCTAAGCTGGTTCTGTAGCTTAGTTATTGTGAATTGAGCTGCTACAAACATTGATTTGATCGAATCACTGTAGTACACTGATTTTTAAGTCCTTTGGATATAGACTGAGGAGTGGGATAACTGGGTCAAATGGTGGTTCTATTCCAAGTGTTCTGAGGAATCTGCATAATACTATCCAGAGTGGGTGCACTATTTTGCAGTCCCACCAGCAATGTATGAGTGTGCCTTTTGCCCCACAACCTTGCTCTTTAATCCAATCTGACTCTCTTTTAACTGGGGTATTTAGTATATTTTTTGACAATGTAATTTTAATATGATGTGTTTGGCTTGCCATTGCTCTTTTCTTTTTCCAAGTTTTGTTTTGTTTGTTTCTCTGTTCTTTTAAAATTAAGTGGATATTTTAGTATTCCTGTAGTTGTTCTATGTCTCTTATGTCTGTATCCCTTTCATATTTTTTACTGCTTACTCTAGGGATTATACATGAATCTTAAACCAATCTAATTAGTTAATATTTAATATCCAGCTGAAATATAAGGACCTTGCATGAGTGTATTTCCTTTAACTCCTCCATTCTTAATGGAATTGTTATTTTTTAAAAAGTCATATACATGTTAAAGCAGTTGGGGGTGGATTGTTCTATGACACAGCAGTAAGATGAGGCAGTGGCAGAAGCAGCATATGTTGCAAGCCCAGCCCCAGGTACAAGCTAAGTCTTGTGACCTTACCCAGCATATCTTCAGGCCCGCCTGGATTCTCCTACCCTGTGTTCCAGCAATACTTCATCATGAAAAATATCTTTCTGGTCCTATTTGATGCTCATATCCACTCTCAGGAATGCTTCCAATTCTCAACCATATCACATCAAGAAATTACACTGGATTAGTGTGTCACAGTGGACAACCCAGGGAACTGAAGGAGAGAAGTGAAGTGACTTACCTAGTGTCACGGATAGTTTGCAGTGGAGCCAGGACTTAAACTGAGGTCCACTGCTCCAACCAATGTCATTGAGGATGAGCCAGTATGTGCAATGGAATAAATGCAACATTATGAGATGCATGTAGATAGGAAATCTTCTATTTTTGGTTAATTATGCTATTCCACAGAAGTAGAACCTACTAGTTACTCAATAAATATTCACTGTATTTGAATTTGGATTATCATCCATAGTATTCTAATAGAGCTCTATCATGATATCAGTTGCTGCATTTGGTAACTATGATAGGGGTCCATGATGAAATTATGTCACTTAAACACTTGGCATAAGATACGACTCTAACACATGGTTTTATAGGACTCTATGATTTTGCATTTTTAATATTCTATAAGGTAGAAATAGTAAGTCCTATGATCCAGAGGGGTGTGAAATGGAAATGCATAAATGTGATAGGATGCCATTTACCCCTGAAGCTTCCTTTCATTCTTTTTCAAACTCTTTTCTAGCAGCACCTAATCATGTGCAGGACAACCACATGCAGGTGTGCAGGTTGCACACACACGACACCAGCAGACACCATTTGCAGCATAGTTTCTGTAAATATTGACCCTTGAAGTTGTTCAGGGATGGATGGCTTTATAGGGCAGTCTGAATCTAGCACAGTAACTATAGCACAATGAGACCATGATGATTAGTTTTCAAGTGAACCATTCCTCATTCAATGAATTAATTGAAAATTGAATAAGAATAAGATGCATCTATATTACTCTAAAATTTGGCCTATTCCAGAAACATATTTTAAATAAAACATGTTTTAATTAAGAGCCAATTAAACAAATCCACAATCAAATATATGTCCCATCTTTCTCAAGGCATCAAAGAAAGAGGAAAAGATGGTTCACATTCCCCACTTCATAGAAATTTCTTTTGTGCTGCCCACCAGGGACTTCCAAGTCTCCACATCTATTAGCCACTTCTTTATTCTGGTGTTGCTCATTGAATAGCTTTTCTTTAGTGAAGCCGATATTTTTCTCTTGAATTCTGTGTTTTTCTCCTGTTCAAAGATGGTTCTTTCTCTGTCCTCTTTGCTGGCTAATCCTCCTCTGATAGATTTAGAATACTGGGAGTGGCCCACAGCTCAGTCCTGGCATCTTTGATATCTGCACTTTCTTCCTAAATCAGTGGCTCACAACCCTGGTGGGATGTTACAAAGATGCAAGAAGCTTTTAATAACACAAATGGTCAGGTTGCACCTGAGGCCAATTATGTACAAATCTCCAAGGACAGGACAGAAATGTGATCTTTTAAAAGCTCCCCAGGTGGTTCCCATGTGCATCTAAGACTGGGATTCACTGCCTGGGTGATCCCATTCATTCCACAACTTTAAACACCCTCCATATGCTCTTGATGCCCAAATTTATGGTTGAAGCCCTACAATTCCCAACTCTGACTCCAGCACTGACCTCTGTCCTGGTTCACCCCACACACCTTGGCTTTAGTCTTTGTGGACTCCACAGGTAGCCATCGATGAGCTGGGGCAACTTCTCATTGACACCCACTTGCCACAAATTCACCCCTGACTCACCAGAGGGACATTCAGATGGACTGTTTATCTGCAGGAGAGACTCTCTTATATGACATATCTGCAGTGTGACAGGTGCTGAGCTTTGCTGTGTTGTTTATATTTCCTCTCATTTAACCTTTATGACAATGCTTTGAGTAAAGTGTCATACACAAACTTACCAAAGAGAAAAACAAGCCCTAAAAGGGTGCCGGAATTTATCTAACATTAAATGAGCAGTAAGTGGATGGAGAAGGATACAAGGCACAAGGCCAGGAGAGTTTTTAAGTTCACACATAATCATTAAACACACTGCTGCTGACTCCTTGACTTTGAGACAAACGAACCTCATGCCCCTTTGAGAATGTATTCTTGTTTTTAATCACAATGTGTCATAAAATCTTTGGAATTCTAGAAAGTTAGGTTTGGATGGGGACATGGAATTCTCAGAATTCAGTTCTTTCATTTCACATTATTAGGGTGCCAAAGTCCTGAGAGGGAAAGTTATTCCCCCGAGGTCAAGCAACTGACCTTGGCTGGGTAAAGATTTAAAATGAGGTCTCTTAAGAATCAAATGCTCTTCTCAGAACATAATGTCTCCTCCCATTAAAATGGAGTGTTTCTAATAATTTATTTTTCTCTTCAAATTAGTCAAGAGCCCTTCACAAAACAGACTATGTGTTGTTCAGCAGCATAAAATAATTATTCATTATATTTGTTGCACTCTTTTTACCTTTAATTTCAGTCAATTCAAATAGCCACTGCTCGCCAAACTGCTTTAACCAGAGCCCTTATGAGGTTTATTTGTCACTGAAGTCTTATTTTCTGAGGTAAATTAATGATGTGTTATTCCCGGAGACTTTATGGTGCTTATCACTATATTAACTCACATCAAAAAAATCATAGGGAGCTATTTTTCAAATCCTGACAAAAACAGCCTAGAGAAATCCTAGTGAATTGGAGGCTTTGAAATATAAATGCACATGTGGATTGCATATTTCTCATCATAAAAATATTTTCATTTCACATTAGGTAAAAGCTTTCTTTAAAAAGTTGTCATTTAGCACAGGAAAAGATTCATTCCTTTTCAGCCTGGGTTCTAAGAGCAGAGGGAAGGGCCGCTTTTCTGCAAAGAATCATGAATAGTAGGCCACACACTATGTGGAGTTCAGGGAGGCCCTGGTTTGATTTTCTGATCCCCTGATGACTAGCTGTGCACCCTTAAGTATATGACTTAAATTTTCACTGCCTCAGTTATCCATCTATAAAATGGGGGTGGAGATATGAGCTAAAGAGAATTAAGTGAAGTAATATAAGCGAAATAACCTGTAGTGTTCCTGGACCATAATGGAAGTTAAATAAATGTCATTTTTCTTCCCTGAGAAGATTTCATTTGTTCCTATGATACCTTGAACATCCTCAGTCATTTTCCAAGTTACTAGAGATAAGTTCCATGTCATTCATTTAATTTCTTCAAACACTTAATTGTGTGGCATCTATGCCAAGCATAGGATGAGAAACCCAGCATCCCACCTCCTTCTAGAACCTTGGTGAAGGCAGACGAGGAAACAGGATTGCATAGAGTTCGCTGAGAGCTCTGATGGGTAAAAACCAGGCACTGTACTGCCCAAGGGTAGCTCTACCTCCATCTTCTTACAAAGATTTCCTGGAGGAGGGAAGATCCAGGCTGAGGATCTGCTAACACTTCTCTACTCTGAGGCCCTGACCTCCCTACCTGACTGGTTCCTCTGGGGCTATGGGGTGGACAGAGTATTCATATTGAAACAAACAAACAAAAAAGATTAAGTATTCTTTATATAAGACATAGAATAATATGTGTTTGAGAAAGTTTTGTTGAAGTGAGGTCCTGACTGAACAATAGTAGGTGAGGAAACAGACAGGGTCATCTATCTTCTCATGGGGCAGGGTGTGGGGAGGGGGAATGAAGACTGAAGGCTTTTATTTGAAAGCCACAATGTTTGAGATACTTTGTTTGGCATTTCTCTCCCTTTCTCTCTCTCTCTCTTCAGTCATCATCATGAATTATGAGGTCTGTCTTATCTTCATTTTTTTTTTCCAAAGGAAAAACTAAGTCCCATAAAATTCACTTAACCTTGCCCAAGGCCACACTTTTGCAAATGGGTAGGGTGGGGACTTGGATTCACTCAGGTGTACTATATGCAGTTGTCCCTCTGTCTGGATCAGGATCTCAGCTAAGCCGGAGGGGTTCAGAACAGCAGGTCACAGAGCCCAGAACTGTGATGGGGAAGACTCTGTTGCACGAGGCAGGGGTACACAAACCATAGTTTGAAAAGCATGTACCACAAATCACTTGAGTAGCAAGACTAACTCAGGACCCTGCTTTTGGCACAGTGATAGGACCTTCACAAGGGATCAAGCAGGATGTTACTGGCTCAAGAAATGGTGGGATCTTGAGTGGGCAGACAGCCTGTGTTCCTCGTGGGGATGCAGCAGAACCTCTGCAGGGCCTGCTCTCACATCCCAGGGTCCATTAAGACAACAGACCTTACTCAAATTGGCAGCAAGTCTTCAGTAGCAAAGGGGAGGAGAAGGGTTGTACTTTATGTAAAAGGGGTGGATAAATCTGCTGAAATATGTTGTGGATAATGAGAACAGTGCCTAGAAAAGAAAAAAAATGGAGTTGGGATGGAGAAGGTGGTGAACTGCTGAATCAGCTCTCTGGCAGAAAATAGAATGAAAGGGATTCTTTCTCTTTCTGACAAAATGGATGTTGGGGCTTTCTTTTTTCTTTTTCTTTTTTTATTCATCTAAAAGTTTCTATATAGAAGCACAATGAAGTAGAAATGCAAACCAAAAAAACCTGACACAAACTCTTCTGAGAAGAGTTGGAAGGTTGTGGAGAGGGGCAGCCACATATCCTGAACCAGGTCTGGAGAGATGAAAAGTGTCCTCATTCCACTAGGAAGAAGTGGACATCTCCTGCCTCCTGGGCCAAGTCTGAACCTAACATGTCTTAGTTCCTCCTATAAAATGAAGAAGGAGGGGGAAAGGAAGAAGCATTAATACTCACTGAGCACTAACCACTGGTCAGTCAGGCACTTGGTTACATACCACATTATGTCATTAAATCTCTATAAAAACGCTGCTGGGTGCTGGGCATTGTGTCCATGTCACAGAGAAGCAATGTCAAGCGAAGAGAGGTTGTCCAGGGTCACCCAGCTAATAGGTACAAGACCTGAGGTGCAGAACCAGGAGAGTCCAGCTGTTGGGAAACTCAGGTTTCTGTCACTGTGTCTCACCAGCAGGAGGCTGCCCTTGCCCCTGCCCCTCGCAGAGCATTGCTGTCAGATGAACACTAGGGAGTAGGAGGCCCTCAGGAGTCTATCTGCTTAGTTTTTCTCTTTAATCATAAAGAAAAATTCTGAGGAATAGTCCTGAAATGGATTCTTGACTGCTATCAACTAAGATCCTGAGGTTTGAAAATGACTATTTCTGGAGTCATCAATTTTTGTATTTCTCCCTCAACCTAAACCTGAAGATTTGTTTATCCATTTGGCCCTCTATCTATCTGAGAAATATTAAGTCCTTACTACGTGAATGCCTTCATCCTAATAGGCAGATGCCTCTTCCTTCTCTTGGGGAACCTCCCTGTACAGCAGAAGGGATGAAGGGGCATCCCACAGGGTGAAGGAGTTTGGAGGGATGATCTCTATAATGGGAAAGTACAAAGGAGCTGTCTGATTTCAAAGCGTGAAGTGACCCACACACCCAGGTGTTGTGATGGGGCACGGGAAAACTTTCCTGGACTGACATTGGATTAAAGCTAAAAGGATGACATGGAGTTGACCAGGCAGAAAAACAGACCAGTGGCATTAGTATAGACTGAAGCAAAAAGATATAGCCTGTTATGAGAACTATGAGTGGATAGTGTGGTGAGCCTTGTGGGTGAAATATAAGCATCAGTATGGACACAAGCAGGAGAGTTCAGGGTGGGTATGTCAGGGAAGCCTCTGGTCTTGGTAAGGAAACTGAACAATTCTATTGCCAATAAGGATCCACTTCGGAATCTTGATTAGGGTATGAACTGATTAGATTTGTATTTTTGGAAAGTCTTACCAATACTGTGTGAGATGAGAGACTCAAGAGTGAGTGAAGAATTAGTCCAGACTTTTAATAAAAATTCTAAGTGGCATTTTATATATTCCTTTCTTTATTTAATCCTTTATTTATTAAATATTTATGGTCAGATACTGAACTGGGTTTGGGAAATAGATAGGTGAGTACAATAGACATGATTTTTGACTACATACAATACTGAGTCCAGTTGAAAAACTGAAACTTATTTGAATAATCATAAAAATAATACTGCAGCTGTGAGAAGAGATTTGGATAAAGACAGATGATGTCATAAGGGCCTGGTTGAGAGGTTTATTTGTCCTGGTCAAGTGATACATGATCTGAGATTTGCAGAAACAGTGACAATGAGCTAAGAGCTGTGAACAGAGAAATGTTTCCAACAGATTGATAATGTGCTAGGCTTTGTTTGAGTGGGAGTGCAGGGGTGGCAAGGTCAGCTGGAAAGAAGGAAATAAAGAAGTCAGGAAGTGACATAAGGAAGGAGACCAGGAACAGATGCTCAGCTTTTATCTCTGGGCTTGGGCTTCAGAGGATGGTCCATGTGGGGCCAAATCCCTCAGGCCATATGAGCCAAGGTCATCCTATATTAGCTCACAGTCAGATAAATCCAAGATATGTGAGTGATTTTAGCTCATATCAGGTGAACCATACAGTCAAACACATCCTTAAATCACCCATCTTCTGACTCAGGTGAAAAATAAGTGTTTTTCTTCCTAAGTCACTGAGTTTTAGGGTTTGCAGTGTGTTCATGTGTGATGGAGGTGGAAGATAGGGGTCAAGAATGATTCGTAGCTCCTGGTTTATACATCCCAACAAGTGCTGGTGCCATGCTGAGATGAGGTCAAGATTTAAATTGTTCAGTAAGATGTACCTGAAAGGAGACTGGGAAGTTGTTCAATCATGGCTAGGCAAACCAGAGGGTACTGTGTTATCAGGATAAAGAACACATTCTAAAGCACCTATTCAACCAGTCTAGACTATACATGGTTCTTGGATAACTCTTTTAATTTTGAGTGTAATGCATTAAATTAAAAATTTAACTCTGTGTGTGTATGTGTGTGTGTGTGTGTGTGTGTGTGTGTGTGTGAGAGAGAGAGAGGGAGAGAGAGGGAGAGAGTATTAGCAAGTCAATTAGTTTACCTCCATTTAATCTGTGAAATAAAAACAATAACATTGATTCACAAAGTTTTGGTAAGGATTTCATAAATGAAATTTAAAGCATGGACCACATTGCTTGGTCTTTATTTAATACCCCAAGTGCAATTGCTATTATAATTATACAAATATTTGTTCAGGATGCTCTTCATTTGCTGAATACTCTTTTTTTTTCCTCTCCAAGTTCTATGTATACTTTAAAGTTATATTCACCAAATTCTTGAAGTCCTCTTAAACTATTCTAACTCTATTGTCTCTCATTTTTCTCAATTTCCGGGACTTGGTGCTTTGGTATACATGCACTGATCACACATCTTTTGCTAATTACAAAGGATAACAATGTTTTGTCATCATATATGGCAAATACCCCTTTGTCCTATATTTTCATTTGTACTTTCCAGAATACAAAGAGTTTGATACATACCATTTCATGTGATGCTCACAAAAGCCCTGTGGAATGGCAGGCCAAGAGTTAGTAGCCCATTTGTCATCATGAGTGGCATTAACTCTTTGGGCCATGCTTTTTACTCCCTGGTCACTTGATAAGCAATTTCAATATAGACTTTAGCTGATTTTATTTATTTCATAATATGTTTGTCTTTCCCAGTCGTATGGTGCCATTGGAGCTTGGGTACCATGGTTTCCTTGTATACCAAGCATCCAGCTAAATGGCTGGCTGTGAATGGCTTGTGCACTTAATAAACGTTTACTGCATGAATCAGGGTTGGAGAGTTTGAGAGATATGCTCTAATCCACATGATTAATCAACAGCAGACGAGGTTAGAATGAAGTTTACCTTTCTCTCAATTCAGTGCTTTATTACAACAAGTTGTCTCCTCTTAATTTCATTTTTCTGTGGCTGAATTTATAAAGCGGGCTAAAAATGTCTTAAAGAGCTTAAAGAGAGGACAGTATGCTAAGGTTATAAAAAGAGTGTTAGGATTCTCCAGAGAAACAGAACTAATAGGATGTGTGTGTGTGTGTGTGTGTGTGTGTGTGTGTGTGTGTACATATAACACACACACATGTATGATAAGTATCACATGCATATATAGAGAGAGGTTTATTATAGGAATTGGTTTTCCCAAGTATAGAAGCTTAGGAGATCCACAATCAGCTGCCTGCATACTGAAGGACAGGAGAACAGGTGGTATAACTCCACTTGAGTCTGAAGGCCTAAGAACTGGGGTTGGGAAGTAGGGGAGGAGGCAGTCGTATAAGTCTCAGGTCAAAGGCCAGAGGATCACTGTCCTAGCTACAACAAAGGGGGCAAATTCATCCTTCTCCTGCCTTGATATATTCGGTTCCTAAACAGAAGGGATGATGCACACCCACGTCTTCTTTATTCATTCTACTGAGCCAAATGTTAGTCTTTTCCTGAAGGACCCTCACAGACACATCTAGAAATAAAGAATTACCAGCTATCTGGGAATCCCTTTGCCCAGTCAAGTTGGCATATAAAATTAATCATCACAGTGAGAATCTATTAAAAAATCTGTTAATGAATGAAAGGAGACAGGGGCCAATAAAGTAACTGCTTTGAGCATTTACTGTTCTCATAAAATATGTTTTCTTATTTAATATTTGCAGCAACTTTATTAGGTTAGGGATTACAATTGTTCATGGGTGAAAAAATCTGAAGATCTCTGAGGTGAATTTACTTGTGTAGATAAGTTGTGGGCCTGGCATAATTGTTCAAGTTGGTGTAAATTCAGTGCCTATTCAAGTTTAATTAAGCCCTACACCTACACAAAAATACAGACATGTGCACAAACTGATGAACATATGAAAAGATGAACACTACATTTCTTTGTTATTCAGTTGAAAGAATGGGTGCATATAAGGAAGCTTTTGAAATTTAGATACAAAGCCCCCTAATGTTCAAACTATAATTTTCACTCCCATGGCTTTGTACATAATATTTTGGGTCCCTTCCTTCCTTCCTTTCTTCCTTCTGTCCTTTCATCCATTCATAAAATGACTCTGATTAGGTAGACATTGATCATTTCCTAAGAATGTTTTGTAAGAAATTCCCAAAGCCAGTTGGCATCCCCTATTGGTCCTTATTTCCCTGTTTTGATAAAATGTAATTGTCCTAAGTCCCTCAGGATTGATTAGATGGAATGTTCAAAAGGAAAGCTGTCTTATTACTGACCCTGCATCCTTTAGCTAATAAGGTTTTTTTTTTTTTCCTAATTTTACTTCAAAGATGAAAGTTTCTTAATTAACCATCAGAGGTTCTCTGAAGCAAAGTATATTAAAATCATATTATGCCTTCCTGAAGCTCTCCTAAGATTTTTTATTAAGCACAGCTATTGGAAGTAAAGATATGAGGGTAATCGCATATATATAGAATACAGAAAGATATACTTATGAGTTTTCTACTCTAATCAACATCACTGCCACACTGAAAAGTCAATTATTTTGTAATATTTAAGAATGCTAATAAAAATGAATGTTATTTAGTCAAATCTTGTTAGCTCTGGAAATGAGAAGGAAGAATAACAGAGTAGGAAAAAAAAATCACAGCTTAATTCCTAATACAATTTAGCAAATGTGTGTCAAAGCAACTCAATTTATTTTGATAGTTAGAAACTGATCACCTGCAAGATACCAAATAATCTTCCTAGGTTATGAGAGGCATAAAAATTAAGCCTTTGACCCTGACCTCAGTAATTTCACAACTTCATAAAGGAGATTAATTCTTTACTTGTAAAGCAGATGAACTAGGACCTGTGCTGTAATAGAGGTATGTGTAATGCAATGATGTGCTGGGAAACTGGATCTGCGGGGAAATAAAGCCCTGCTTTGTTAATTTCCATGGTGTGAATATCTATGGTGTGAATATCGGCAGCATAGTTCATCTCAAACTCCCAATTTAAAATCTCACAACAAACTCAACTTGCAAACTTCCTGACTATTTAAAAATAGGCTCTTATAAGTGGGCATTAGCCAGGTTTAACACACTGCTGGAACTGTGGTAGAAGAACAAATGAAGGCCCCAGAGAATTCTGCCTGGAATGGGGCTGGGAAAGGACTAAGAGGTAAGGGAATATGAGGTGAGCCCTGGGGTTGAGCAAGCTAGTGGGCCAGAGAACAGGGAAGAAGAGTGCTCCAGGGAGAGGGAATATTGTGTTCAAATCTAAGAAAGCTGAGAGTTCTTGGTGTGTTGGCATGTCCATGATCACAGAGTGCTGAGGGTGAGGTTCTAGCAGCTGAACCAGCTGGATCCAGATTGATACAAATCTTGAGTGCTGCATCAGGAGTTATGATTCCTTTCTGCAGAAAATAGGAGTCTCTGAAGGGGTCGCCATAAACCTATGTGAAGAACAGTTACTGAAAAAGCCCAGCTAAGGTGGATCCTCCAAACCACAAGGCATTCTACAAACGTGATCATTTTTGAAACAAGTGATCTCTTTGCTGAATTATATTATTTTTCAAGAACTTCAGGCTTATTTAGAAGCATGGGCATAGAAAGAAGAAGAAAGTGAAGGCAAGAAAGATGGAGGTTAAACAAATTGAAATACAACTGTATTGTGACTTAAAAATATTAAGTAAAAGCAATAGTGCTCATTATAGAAAACACATAAGATGCAGGCATGAAAAAGAAGAAAATAAGAATTACCTGTCATCCTATCACCCATTTGTGGCAAATATTACTATTTCAATATTCATCTTTCTAGTATTTTATGCATGTATTATGTACATATTTTTTAAATTGAAAATCAGTTTATATTAAAATGTTTTATTAAAATTACTCATAAGCAACACCTCATGTTATTTTGTATTAGTCTGTATCTTTGTTCTTCATGATTGTATAATATTCTATTAAATGATGCTTGGAGCGGGTTTTAAGATATGATTGCAAAATGTTACTGAAGGAGAGACATTATATAGACAGGAAATAGTACATGCAAAGGTAGGTAGACCTTGACATGTTATATACACATTTGTCATGAAAGGCATTGTGAATCATCCAAAAAGAAAATTCTAGCTCTACATTTGAACCTAAGGAATCTAAGGATCTATGCTATAGACAAAAACCTGAAGAGCACTGTGGAAGGTAGATGATAAGGTGACAAGAACTGATAGGAAAACCAGAAATCTTGACAGAAATAAAAAAAAGTGGTGAACAGGATAAAGGTAATGGTGATGTGAGTAGCAGATGAGAATGGTATGTGAGGCATTTCAGAGGTGTGAATGGAGAGGGTTTGGAGAGGAGTTAGGTGTGGGGATGGTGAGGGAAATAGTGAAGGCCTAATTTCTGGATGGGATGGTTGGTAGCAATGGAGATATTCAAAAGATAGAAAAGAGAAGCAAGTGACACAAGTTTTGTTTTGGACTAATGCTTTTGAGATCCTGTGAGATACCCAGGTAAGGATGTGCAGTGGCAATGGCTTCTGTTGCTGTATCTTGTAGAAGACTATTGGGAGAGTGTGGATCGTGAGACAGTAAAAGGTTAACATTTTTTAATGTCCCAGTTTTTTTTTTTTTTTTTTTTTTTTTTTTTTTTTATCATGATCACAGCTTGTGTCTTCTACCATGTACAAACCAGAGGCTAAAGGACTTTGCAACTTCACTGCTGGAATCCTTGGCTTTTCTTATCTGAAGCAGAGACCCGTAGAGTATCTGGAGTAACTGCTGAGAACTCAGTGTATGACATCTCCTAATTAAAGATCACTACCAAGTTAGGGATCACTGGAAGCAGGCGAGAGGTAAAGCGCATTTATTATCAAACAGAAACCCACACCAGTTCTCGTAGTGATTCTGATTGAAGTGGCAATGCATTTGTCATGATTTGCTTTCATTTTATTTTGGAGAACTGTATTTTGCAGGAAAATATCAGTAGTTGTCTTTTTAGTTTAGATGTTCAGATGAAAAAAATGTATATGTATACCCATTGACTCATTCAACCAACTTTCATTGAATATACATTGTTTAAGATTTTTTTTTTTTTTAATTTGGGAAATTATAGGTAAGATTTAGTGCCAAATAAGACATTTCTAGCTCCCCAGAAAGACAATTATTATCTTTGTTTATTTTAATTGCTGTAACTCTCATGATTATCATTAGTTAATAAAGATAATAATTATAATTTGTTTTTGGTTTTGATGAGGAAAATCTTGGTCTCTTTCAGCCCCAGGTGAAGGACACATATCGAGAGGCTAAATTATCTTGTTATTTGTTTTCTGCAGCCAGGAGGAAGTACAACATAATACAAGTTATTCTTCTGACCATACCTATGACCATGCATGGGGACTTCTCTTTATATACATCTCCAGACTCAAGTTCTGAGATTTTTTACTCATTAGGTCTGGGGTGTGAAATTGGCAATTTTTCATTTTTATAAGCACGGAAATTCTTTAAATATATGGTTTATCAGGGAAACTTTAAGAAACCCCTGGGTGTAAGACACAACAGGGTCTATGATGTGTAGCTGGTCAGAACGCCAATTCGAACAGTATCAGTGGCAAGCAGTGTGACCTTGGTGGGTTTTTCTAAAAACCATATGAGTTTCAGATTATCCATCTCAGAAAAATAAGTCTTTGGGACATTTTTGTAAGACCAAATGAAATTTCGTATGTGAAATATTTAATATTTAGTTGATGCTTAAATTTAGGTTTTCTTTCTCCCTTTCTCTTTTTATACTCCAATTAACACTTCACTTTCTGTCTCTGATTCATCACTTACCTTTCTTTCCCTTTTATTAAAATTTTCCATGTATTTTTTTTTTTTTTCTCTCTTGGAATCTGTTCTTTTGGAGCCAAGAAGTTTGAGCTCTCTTTGTTTCTTTACCCTCAAAACTTACATATAGTAGGCTAAAGTGCCTTCTTAGTAAGTTATCCTTACTCCTTGACATCTACCTTTATTTTATGCTTTTATACACACTAATGGTCATTAATGGTTCAGATCTGTAGTATTTGCTGAAAGCTCACGTGTGGGACAATGCAGAAACGTTCAGAGGTGAAGCAATTAGATTATGAGAGTTGTAACATAATGAGTGGATTGATCCATTTGATTGATTAATAATTTGAAAGGAATACTGCCCTGGGTGATAACTAGAGCAGGTAGTGTATGGTTAGACGCAGTAAGTCACGGGGAGCATGCCTTTGGGGTCTATATTTTGTCTCTGGCAGCTTGCTCTCTCTCTGCTTCCTGGCTTTCATGAGGTAAGCAGCACCCCTCTGCACTGTCCCTCTGTCATGTTGCTCTACTCGCTCAGGCCAGAGCAATGAAGCCAGATGACCATAGAGTGAACCTCTGAAAGCATGAGCCCAAATAAACATTTCCTCCTCTAAGTTGTTCTTGTCAGTTATTTTCGGCACAACAAATTAAAAAAAAAAAAAAAAAAAAAAAAAAACTAAAATAGCAGGTGTACGCTAAAGTGCCTTCTTAGAAAGTTATCATTACTCCTTGACATCTACCTTTATGCTTTTATGCACTAATGGTCATTAATTTGTTGTCAAGATTCACACTTCTAAAACTCACTTTTTTTTGGTCTTTTTATAGTGTAGTACATTTGGCAAGAAGTGGAATAACACTTCTTTCAATTCCTTGATCAAGAAGAAATGTCTGATATAAATAAAAAAATGATAGAATTAAATACTTGCTTTGAGCATTCACAGAGACTCATGCACACGTTGACCAAAGAATAACTTGGTGACTTGGGTGGCAGCCTACACGTTGGCAGATTCTTTGTGTCTAAATCTGCTCCTCAGCTCAGGGAATACATTTGGCCTCATGCTGTGTGCTAGGCAGGTGTAGTGCCAGGCAGTGGAGGAATGTGATGAGCAAATGGTCCTCCTGTTCAAGGGAGTCATGGGCTTGCAATGCTGACAAGTCCAAAACTTCAACACAGTGTGGTACTTACTGTAGTAGAGGACAGCATGGGATATTGGGGGACTTGATCTATTGTAAAGGGAAGAGGGAATCTTTCCTGAGGTTGATTCTATTCAACATAAAGATTGGAAGCGTAAACGGTGGTGCTACAGTTAAATGTTTTCGTTCCCCCAAATTGAAATGTTGAAATCCTATCCCTCAGAGTGATAGTATTACAAGGCAGGCTTTGGGTGGTGATTAGGGTGGATCCCTCTTCAGAAAATTAGAGCTTTTATAACAGAAGCTCCTACTCTCCTGCCATATGAAAACACAGTGGGACGATACTATCCATAAGCCAGGAAAAAAACATGATTCTATACGTAGAGTATCCAAAAACTTCCACCAGAAAACATCTAGAAGTAATAAATGAATTCAGCAAAGTAACAGAATATAAAATCAGCACTCAAAAATCAAAGGTATTTTTGTACATCAGTGATAAGTCCTCTGAAAGAGAAACTAGGAAAACCACCCCACTTACTATTGTCTCAAAAAAGATAGAATGCTTGGTAATCAATGAAAGAGGTGAAAGACCTCTACAATGAAAACTACGGAGTGCTAAGGAAAGAAATTAAAAACCTTAGAATATGGAAAGATCTCCCTTGTTCATGGATAGGCAGAATCAATATTGTCAAAATGGCCATACTACCAAAAGCACTATACAGATTTAGTGCGATCCCAATGACATTCCTCATAGAAATAGAAAAAAGCAATC
Organism: Tamias sibiricus; assembly: GCA_025594165.1. Lineage (NCBI taxonomy): Eukaryota > Metazoa > Chordata > Mammalia > Rodentia > Sciuridae > Tamias > Tamias sibiricus. Next base: position 76,469,407 of record CM046657.1, read on the forward strand.
ATGAAATTCATCTGGAAAAATAAGAGACCCAGAATATGTAAATAAATCCTTATCAAGAAGAGGGAAGCATCACTATACCAGACCTTAAACTATACTACAGAGCAATAGTAACAAAAATGACATGGTATTGGCACTGAAAAGAACTGCAGACCAATGGTACAGAATAGAGGACACAAAGACAAACCAACATAATTACAGTTATCAAATACTAAGCAAAGGCACCAAAAACATATATTGGAGAAAAGATATCTGCTTCAACAAATGTTGTTGGAAAAACTGTAAATCCATATGCAGCAAAATGAAATTAAGCCCCTATCTCTCTCCATGCACAAAACTCAAAGTGGATCAAGGACCTAGGAATTAAACCAGAGACCCTGCACCTAATAGAGTAAAAAGTAGGCCCAAATCTTCATCATGATGGATTAGATCCTGACTTCCTTAATAAGACTCCTATAGTGCAAGAATTAAAATCAAGAATCAACAAGTGGGATGGATTCAAACTGAAAAGCTTATTCTCAGCAAAGGAAACAATCAGTGAGGTTAACTGAGAGCCTACAGAATGGGAGCAAATTTTTACCACATGCACATCAGATAGAGCACTAACCTCTAGGATATATAAAGAAGTCAAAAAACTTAACACCAAAAAAACAAATAACTCAATCAGTAAGTGAGCCAAGGAACTGAACAGACACTGCTCAGAAGATGACATACAATCAATCAACAAATATATGAAAATATGTTCATCATCTCTAGCAATTAGAAAAATCCAAATCAAAACTACTCTAAGATTTCATCTTATTCCAGTCAGAATGGCAGCTATTGAGAATACAAACAACAATAAGTGTTAGTGAGGATATGGGGAAAAAGTCATACTCATATATTGCTGGTAGGACTGCAAGTTGGTGCAATCAATCTGGAAAGCAGTATGGAGATTTCTTGGCAAACTTGCAATGGAACCACCATTTGACCAAGCTATCCCACTTTTCCGTTTATACCTGAAGGACTTAAAAACAGCATACAACAGTGACACAGCCATATCAATGTTTAGAGCAACACAATTCACAATAACAAAATTGTGGAACCAACCTAGATGCCCTTCAGTAGATGAATGAATAAAGAAACTGTGTTATGTACACACAATGGAATATTACTCAGCATTAAAAGAGAACAAAATCATGGTATTTGCAGGTAAATGGATGGAGTTGGAGAATATTACTCTAAGTGAAGTAAGCCAATCCCCAAAATCCAAAGGCTGAATGTTTTCTTTGATATGTGGATGCTGATCCATAATAGAGATGGTAGTGGGGGGAGAATGGGAGGAACGAAGGAGCTTTAGATAGAGCAAAAGGGAGGGGGCATGGGGGTAGGAAAGATGGTGGAATGAGATGGACATCATTACCCTAAGCACATGTATGAACACATGAATGGTGTGACTCTACTTTGCAAACAACCAGAGACATGAAAAATTATTCTGTATGTGTACCATGAATAGAAATGCATTCTGCTGTCATGTATAACAAATTAGAATAAATAAATAAATTTTTAAAAATCCTGTCTTATGGACAGCAAATTTGCTGGTGCTGTCATGAACACTCTGATTCAATGTGTGTGCTCAAGGTTATGAACATTTGCTTGTGAGCATGTTGCTCACTTATGTACCCTGTTGGCAATCAGTCTTCTTTATCTGGCCTGCATATTAAAAAAGGCCTATGTAAATGATCAGGGTCTGGAGGCTGGGGGCTGTTGCCACCTCTGAATAAAGCATGTCTACTATCCCAACTGTGCTTCATATCTTCTTAAACCTGCCAGGATCCCAAATCTGTTTCCTGGGTTCAAGACCCACACTGACAACTTTTGCAGTCAGCAGGATTTTACACAGGTGAGAAGTGCCTCTACCATGGCAGACTGGGGATCTATAACCACTGAGCAGCAGCAGTTGGTTGCCGGGGTCCTGGTATCATGGACTCTTGTGGATAGTTGGGATATGATAGATGGGTTCCCTGTGAGCATAAAGACGACTTTAAAGGCTGTTAGCTCCCATCTATGAGATGGTGCCACTCGGATGACAACAGGACAAGTGGGTTGAATTCTTCTGATTGAGTGAACATGGATTTGAATGTGGATGGGCAGCAGAGCCCATTTTCTGTGCCGTGCATGAACAAGGAGAAAGATGGCAGCAGCAGTGCAGAACAGATGGAGGGACGGTCTAAGGATCCACATACACGGTTGCTGGGACCATGAAATGGGTATTTCTTACAGATCTGAGAGAAGAAACTAATGCAGCTTTATCAGAGACTACCAAGATGAGGGATTTGCAAGTTAAAGAAGAGGCCTTGGAAGCCAGAGTACCATCATTGGAGGAGGATGTTTGTACCTTGAAAATACCCCTCAGTTTCCCCCAGAGTGCTAATGGAGTCAAAAGAAAAGAAGGAAGGTGTTTTAGTCAGGCTTTTCTCTGATGTGACTAAAAGACCCAACTGGCACATTGTAGAGGAGGAAGCAATTATTTTTGGGCTCACAGTTTCAGAAATCTTAGTCCACAGAAGGCTGGCTCTATTCCTCAGGGCTTGAGGTGAGGCAGAACATCATGGCAGAAGAGTGTTGTGTAGGGAAGCAGCTCACATGATAATTGGGAAGCAGAGAAACTCCAATTGTCAGATACAAATACATACCACAAAGCCACACATCCCACCCGCCTCCAGTTACCACTCAATTAATCCCACAGGCGGTTAATTCACTGATTGGGTTAAGGTTCTTGTAACCAAACCATTTTTTTCTCTGAACCTTTCATTGTCTCACACATGACTTTTGGAGACACCTCACATGCAAACTATAACAGATGTGGATTAACACCTGCAAGCCTGGCCAGTATCTATGCAGAAAATGAAACAGCAGCAGCCAGTGGCTCCAGCAAAGAGGTAGCAGGGCCACTCCAATTAAGCAAGTTTGCCACACTTCACCCATCAAGCAGAGTTGGTGGATCTGGGTAAACAATTTAGACAGAGGCCAGGAGCCCCTGGCCAATTTGTTGTTATGCCTGTGAGTTTAGGGGTGAATGCTATTATATGTAGTGCTCTAAAAATGGAGAGGTTAGCCCTTCTCCTTATAGCAGAGGTTGAAAAACAGTCAATGACATGGAGGCATTTAGAAGGTTCAAGGAAGCCCAGATATGCCAGAAGCCAGCAGGAATAAGAGAGCCATAAGCATCCATACAGTCTAGTGGTAGGTGCACTGATGGCGAACAGCAAACAACTACCTGTATGAATGGTGGTGGCTGTGGAGTCAGAGATGAACAGTTTCTGGCTTGATATGGGTATAAGACAAAATAGCCAGTTAGCTGAGTTAGATGGAGGTAGCAGATAAAGTATGTCCCACAGTGATATGTACTGACAGTTGTGCTGTATATTAGGAACAAATTCAGTAGCAAGAGGTCTGGGAACTAGGCCATCAAGAACAGTTAACTCTCAGGCATGTTATTGGCCACGCACGCCTGACTAGCCCAGGGAGTTAGGAAGCAGATGTTTTGACTAGGGTGCAGTGGTTGGCATAGGCACCTATACTGGCTGGGCAGGTTGGTTGCACTGCCATCTACAGCATGCAGATGTGAAAACTATGTGGAATGTAGTCAAACAACTAGGCCTGTCTTTAACATAGAGCACCATGGAAGGGTCCTACCAGGCATGTGGTTTGTGCTCAGGAGCATCCACACTCAACGCCTTAGAGCCACAGATGGCCAGGTAGTGTGTGGATATTTCCCCTTTAATTGATGGCAGGTTGACTACATCCCGACCCTTTACCAAGGTCAGAGGAGGCCATGTTTGCCCTGACAGCAGGTGATACAACTATAGGTTTGTAGTTTGTCTGGCCCAGTGGTCAAGTGAATTGGCATAATACAATTTGCACCCTGACAGTATCAATAGCCTCGTACAGCTGGATCTTCATAATAGAAAGTAATCCAGGCACCCATTTCATGGGTCAGAATGCAGCAATGGGCAACTGACATAATTATAGATTCAATGGAAGCCACACATCCACAGGCTGCAGGCAGGACAGAAAGACAGAATGGCCTGCTTCAGCAAAGACTTAGAACTGCAGTCAACCCACCTTCTATGAAGGGGCAGGCACAGCATCTGTGGACAGTTGTGTGAGCTCTGAATGAGCATCCCAGAAGAGGGAGACCAGCTCCTGTGGAGGCTTTGCTGTACATCACAGAAGACCTAATACAGGTCCAAGTGACAGCAAAGGATGCTAGACTTAAGGCTAGGTTTGGAAAACAAGGGAATTTTTTTTTTTTTTTTTTTTTTTTTTTTTTGCCTACTCCCACTGTGTAAGAGCCTTTGATATATCATTATAAGGAAGTAGCTCTAAGATGGCAGCTGGCTGAGAGCAAAGAGGTGGCGCTTACTTGTTTGTCAGACAACTTACACCTGACCTTTATAGTAATTGGCTAAGAATTTTTTCCGTGCTCGTGGGCACTGCGTGCTGCAGCATTAAGTCAAGCTTGTGATAGACACGTGTATGCTTATTAAGAGAACTAATGCACCTGTGATGGGAAAAGAAGGGTATTTAACCAGACTGTGGAGAAGGAAGAAGAAGGAACAATAAAGGAAACACTCATTCCCAGTCTGCCTCTGATTTCTTTCCCGCGGTATCATTGCTGCAGGCGGCAACACCACTGGATAGAATTTGGGGCAATCTGTGGATTGGACATGGCCTGGGACAATAAAGGCCCCCACCTTCATTGGATAGCCCTATTACCTACATAGGGAAAAGATTTGGAGTTTGATCTCCTTGTAATAACATGGGAGATGAGTAAATGCCCTCTCCACTGCCCCTGGGTACATGTGACTTGGTTAGGTCTGACAGATGGGCATGGATTTTAAAAGGCATGTTTGTTATTTCCCTTTGGCCAATTATGAGTTCCCTGGTGCTGATGTATGCAGAACCAGCTGAAGTTCAGGACCAAACTCTATGAGTGTGGTTTCACCACACAGTGAGATGCCATAGGTGGCCACTGTGTTTTCCTTGAACTCAAAGCTGGCATGCATTTTCCCAGCTGGACATGATTTACCTTTACTAGTATCTATAACTATTTTGCCCTTTCCTCTGTAGGTGTGTCCTCACTAACACCTACACCAGAATAGCAAACACCTCTGACTGCTAGGTAAGCACCAAAGGGCCTGTGAGTTCTGCTGCCAGACTACCTTAGCAAATCCAGCCTACATCTCTTGACAATTGGACATGGCTGGGAAGAACTTTCATTGTCATTTCAATATGGGACAAAACTGGCCATGAATTTTAGTAATCCAAGGTGATAAGATTTGTCTTCTGACTGTATATTGTTGCAGCTTGTTTTGTTGTTGTGATCTTTGGATCCAGGGTTGTACCTTCCTCATTAAGAGATCTTTGTGGAAGACTTCAAACTGTAGACTGTACAAGGAATCTGCAAGGAATCTTAAAGGGTTGGATTGTAGGGCAGGTCCAAGATGGATGCAGGTAGGTTCCCTCGCCAAGGTTTCCAGTAGGCTCTGTTTTTAGTATGTAGCCAAAGTCATGAACACCCTGATTCAATGTGTGTCGTCAAGGTAATAAAAATTTGCTTGTGAGCATGCACTCACTTAAGTAACCTGTTGGCATTGAGCCTTCTTTGTCTGGTCTGTAAATAACAAAGGCCTGCACAAAAGGCTAGGGTCAGGATGCTGGGGGATACTGCCACCTCTTAATAAAGCAGTTCTACTATCCCAACTGTGCCTTGCATCTTCTTCCTCCTGCTGGGATCCCCAATCTGGTGGGTCTGAGCCCCCCAACAGCTATCTACCAAGTTTATGGTATCTTGTTACACTATTCCACATGGACTAAGGTAATAGCAAGACAAGGGAATGGAACTGTTCTCCAGAGTGAAACAACAGCCTGTGTAAAGACTAGTAGAGAGCGGGCACTTTGTGCTGATCATAAAGAAGCAGCTTGTTTGTGAGAGGAAATTGGAGTGATGGATATGGAAACCTGTCATGATGAAGCTTATTTTCCTAAGCTAAGTAGTTAAGCTTTGTTATGAATGTGAAGAGAAGTCATTAGAAAGTTTTAAATATAAATGCAATGTCATCATAATTGTAATTCTAAGTTCATGGTTGCCACCTGCCATAAATTTTGCCTTTAAGTAAAGTTTCTTTTTAAAGATTCATTAAATGCATTTATAAATTTCCTAAGAAACTTGAGGTTAATTTTCACAATCACTTGTGAGTTAACTCTCTTAGAGTTAGTAATATTCAATAACTGAATATAATAAAACTGTCCTCAGAGTTGAGGGGTTTTATTTCAATTTTTAAATAGCAAATTATTTTTAAGATCATTTTAGGAATGTCTAGTGTCAAATGGCTTCTAGCTGGTATTTCCTCAGTCAGTCTCTCCTAATTGCCCAATTTTAGTAGTCAGGATAGGCTAGGTTATGCTGCAGTAATAAACAACTGGCAATTCTTAATGACTTTAAGAATTCCAATGGGAGTTCTATACCTCTTGAGAGGAAAAAAGCAAACTGGGTGGCTTTCAGTCTAAGGTTCATGAAACTGAGTAATCTCACCTACAGAAAGTCATATTAGATCTCTTTATCATCCCCAAACTGTCTTCCCTTTGACACATATCTGTAGGGATTAAAGTGAATTAAAACTCAGTGACCATCTATTTATCTCAAGAGCACTTCTTGTTGAAGTATCTATTCCCAGTTTTTCAATATATAATTAGAAGCTGCAATCACTACTAGGAAAGAACAGGGCAAAGGATGTTATGCCAAGTGAAGTAAAAATCTTTAATTCTTTTTGGCTTCAGTCTTTCTCTGATGAAATTAAATAACTAGTAGCATTCCCAGAACTTTCAACCCCTTTGTCATGGCTAGGAATATAAAGTATAAAGGCAAAACTGTGGCCTTGTGATTTCTGACCCTTCTCAAAGGAACAATTTCTTCTAGCCAGCAAAACTGAAGAGGACCTTGAAGTAGAGTGAGTAGAAGGCTGTAGGTACAAATAAGCTCGCATTTAAATGGAAATTCTACCACCCACTAGATGTGTGAATTTGGAAAAGTTTACTTCTAGTGAGTCTGTTTCTCATCTTCTCAAGTGCAAATAGCAACAGACTCACACAGTGAGGTTGTTGTGATAAGATGACACATGCAAAACATATAGAATATGGCTGGCTAGAATAATCAGTAGTATTGCTATAGTTTGCAAATAGCCAAAGAATGGGTTTCCATGTATGTGGCCTATTAATATACAAATTTTGGGTAAAAAACTAGAACTTTTCCTGTAAAGTCACACTTTCTGTCTTCTATGGAGGGCACATGTGCTACCCTTGATGATTCTGCATAGATATTTGTTATTGCCCTGATTTCATTTCATTAAAAGCTATTTCCAGCTCCTGCTTCAATGATCAGCAGCTCAAAATAATAAAACAACAAAAGTGTATATTATATATTTGTTTTGTTTCTTAAGACTCACCCACAGGTTCAGAGATGTAACTGTCAATTAGCATATATATTATATTCCATGTACATTTTAGACTTTTCCCCTGCTAGACTGCAAATTCCAGAAATGCAAAATCATATCCATCTTGTATAGTCAGGAATTAAAAGCAAGAAAGGCATATAATAGGTGCATCATAAGTTATTTGAATAAATGCCTTATTGAGTCATCCAGTTCTATGCTGGGTACATGATTGAAATAGGTACTGAAATAGGTGGGTAATACTTCATTTTCTGAACCTCAGATTCCTCATCCGTCAAGCAAAAGAGTCAATTTCAGGATCTTCCAACTGAAATTCTTTTGGTGGCTTAGTAAGATTAGAAAAAGCGTGTAAAGGCATCTGGCATTATGCAGGAGGGAGTGATGGAAACTGGTTAATTTGAGAGGTGCCCCAAGGGATTTATATACAGATTTCTTTTCTTTTTTTTTCCCCTTTCTTCAACACTATGCATACCAAAGACTATCCATCACCTAAAGAATTAAACCAAACCATCCTGAATTCAGCTTGTGTGTGACTCCTGGCAGTGATAACGTAAGTTTTTTTCCTGCACAAACGTTCTGTGGTTTTCTGAGCCCAGGTGTTTTGGAGTATTGCTGCCTGTCCACAGCTTGACTGCTGCCAGCATTAAAGCCTAATTTATTTACTTTTTATGAGTTGGTTCAAAATGTTTGCATGTAATTAGAGATGACTTTGTTGCCTTATTTACCAAGGATGCCTGTCTCACCAGTAACTGAGTTTAAATTCCAGATAATACCATTAATATCCAATCCTGAACCTTAGGTCAAATGGTTCAACTGTTGCTTATTCACTTATGCCCCAGACATGAGGTATCACTGGATCCAGAAATGAATTAGCTCTGGTGGGGTCTCCTTGACACATGGCTCCAGGAACTCATCATTGAGATGTCAGTCATTCCGTCCCCCGACCCTGATGTCTCACAGATTTCCTGATGGCAATTAGGGGGACTACAATCACTCATAATCACAATCGCACCTGCCTTCCTTATTGGCTCACAGGCAATTTACTTCTCTCAGCTTTTCTGTCACAAAGAATATCTGGGTGTTACTTTTGCAGACTTCAATTACAGACATTCAATCTGACAGTTTCCCTGAAGTCATTACTCTGTCCTCTATTCTCTGATATTGATCCCAAATATTTGGGTGAAACAAAACAAAATAAAACAAAAAACAACCAACCAAACAAACTTGTGATCAGCCATCCAGATATTTGGAAGCATCCAGATATGGAGTATGCACAGACGCACAGACATGTCTCCCAATGATGGCTGTGATTCTGTACGCTTTGAGGTTACACTGTATCAGAATAGAAAATTTCATCACCTGCCTTGGGTCCTGCACTTGTGTCCTGCATCCCAAACTCAATAATGTCTAGGCTAACAGGTGCATCTTCATCTGAAACACGCTTTAGCCACTTACAAAACATGGCAGGTTTGAAATTCCAGGCTTCTTTCTTCTTTCCAATAATTTCTTAAAAGAGCACTGAAATAGTTTTGATATTTTTCCCACTAATATGAATCATGCTAATACTCCTTTTCAAAGGTAAAAAAACAACAACCATCAATTTTATTTGAAACAATGATTTTCTTTATTTAACAACAACATCTACTACTACCAGCACTGATTTCTGACTATCTAGAATGTTTTAAGCGCATAGTCAGTGGCTATAGATATCTAATCTTTAAAAAATATTAGCATGCTGATCTTGCAACTTGCAGTCCTACCAGCAATGTACAAGGGCACCTTTTCTCCCACATTCTTGCCAACACTTATTGTTACTTGTATTCTTGATAATTGCCATTCTGACTGGAGTGAGATGGACTCACAGTTCAGTTTTCATTCTCATTTTGCTAATTGCTAGAGATATTGAACATTTTCATATATTTGTTAACCATTTATATTTTATCTTCTATGAAGTGCTTGTTCAGTTCCTTTGTACATTTATTGATTGGGTTATTTGTTTTCTTGGTGTTAAGAGTTTTGAGTTATTTATATATCCTGGAGATTAATGGTCTATCTGGGGTTCGGGTGGCAAAGGTTATCTCCCATTCTGTAGGATCTCTCTTCATGCTTTTGATTGTTTCCTTTGCTGTGAAGATGCTTTTTAGTTTGATACCATCCATTTACTGATTCTTTACTTTACTTCTTATGCTTTAGGAACCTTGCTGAGGAAGCTGGTTCCTATGCAAACATGATGGAAATTTGGGCCCACATTTTCTTCTAGTAGGTACCAGGTATCTGCTCTAATGCCTAGGTCATTGATCTACTTTGAGTTGAGTTTTATGCAGGGTGAGAGATGGGGTTCAATATCATTTTGATACATATGATTTTCAAGTTTTCCCAGCACCATTTGTTGAATAGACTATTTTCCTCCACTGTATGTTTATGGTACCTTTGGCTAGTATAAGATAATTGTATTTATGTGGGTATATCTCTGTCTTCTATTCGGTTCCATGGTCTTCATGTCTGATGCAAATTGGTGCAACCTCTCTGGAAAGCAGTATGGAGATTCCTCAGAAACCTTGGAATGGAACCACCATTTGATCCAGTTATATCATTCCTTGGTATATACCCAAAGGACTTAAAAATCAGCAAACTACAGTGACACCGCTACATCAATATTTATAGCAATTCAACCCACAATCACTAAGCTATAGAACCAACCTAGGTGCCTTTTGACAGATGAGTGGATAAATATGAATGGATAAAGAAAATGTGGCATATATGCACAATGGAATATTACCCAACCATAAAAAATAAATGAATTTATGACTTTTGCCAGTAAATGGATGGATCTGGAGACTATTATGCTAAGTAAAATAAGTCACTCCTCACCCACCAAAACATAAACAAAAACAAAGGCCAAATGTCCTCTAAGATATGTGGATGCTAACACACAAGGGAGTGGGAGAGAAGAATAGAAGTTCAGTTGATTAGACAAAGGGTAATGAAGGGAAAGGAGGGAAGATGGGAATAGGAAAGACAATAGAATGAAATGGACAGAACTTTCCTTTGTTCATATATGAATGCACCACCAGTGAAACTCCACATCATGTACAACCACAAGAAAGAGATCCTAATTGGAATAAGTTATACTCCATGTATGTATAGCATGTCAAAATACACTCTATTGTCATCTAAAAAGAACAACAAAAAAAAAAGATTATCTTTTGTTCCCATTTTGTACATTAAAAAATACACCCTGTATCAAAGCTCCTATGTGAATGGCACATGCAGATTTCAAATGAAGTTCTGTCTGATTCCAAATAAAAATATTAACAATAGTAGCTGTATGTTACTTTCTTACATGTTATTTCACTTAACCCTTGGAAAAACCTGTGATTTATGTATCATTCTCCTCACTTTGTGGTTGAGCTAGTGATTATTCCAATTTTTAATTTTAGTTCCTTCCAAATCTGTCTCTGAGTTTTGCTCAATTTCCATACTTCTTTATTAATTTCCCCCTATATAAATATGGGTTTTGTTGGTGTCTCTATACATTTTTTAATTTAATGATGCCCTTAATGCATGTAACATATTATTTGAGTTTACAGAGACAGGCTAAAGGGATTAAAAATCTTGGTGGTATTTATTCTTCAAATCTTTTCTTACTTAGTATATTCCAAATATCTACTTTTTGTTTGAGAATTCCATCCCCCTTTGAGATATAGGATATAAGAATATCTTATATCTTAAGTGGAATAGTACAAGCTGTTGCGAATAGGAATCTCGTGTCCTTATTATTCATGTGATGTCAGAAATATCACCTGAATGTTCAGAATTTTCATTTTGTTCTCTTGAAACATGGACATATGATTACCCTGTTCCAACTCACACATACTCCACAGATGGTCTGATTAGATTACAGAGTGAAAGTGCCTGCCATGTAGCACTTGTTTAATAATCACTACTTCTTGCCCAAGAGGACATCCTTGAGTATCAGTGGTGAACACAGGGCATTGGTTTCATTGTGGAGATGCCTCTTGTCATTCAGTTGCTTCTTCTCCAAATATGAATGGTTCCATCAAGTGCCTGACTCAGAGGCTGGCATTTAATTCATGTTAGTTCCTATTTTTTTTCCCCCTCTTCCTATTTCCCTCTGACTATTTTATTCCATACATGATGCTTGGGATACAGTAAGTGTTTCATGAAACTTGACTAAATAATTGAAATAAATAAATTTAGGAACTGTGGTCTATCCGTATTTAATACTTATAACAATTCTGTGACATGGGGACTTTTATCTCTGTTTTATTAATGAAGAAACTGAAGCCATGGCTAGTTAATGAGAACCCCACCATGACATAGCTGATGATTTACAGAGGTGAGGCTTTAGCTTTGGACCTACTGTTTCATTTAAAATCTCCTGATATTTGTAACACCTAAATATGTTTCTTTACTGTGAACATACCCTAACTGGTTCTATTTTCATTTAGATGTTTATATTTTATCATAAACATTAGTATTCATTTAATTTAAAAAAATATTACTTTAAACTAGTATTTGTCTTGATTACTGAATGTTTCGTACCTCCTTCAGTTTGGTGTATGACCCTGGTCCTGACCCCTTGCCTGATTTTCTTTTGCTAATTGTCAAGTATCATATTTTCACATATGGTTTCATTTGTTTCTTCATGATTTGGAAAGTATACACAAATCCATGCTTCTGTGGGCTGATGGTCTCCTTGTAACCCGTTATAAATAAATCTTCAGTGTGATTGAGCCTGGGGCAGGTTCAGGAACCCACACTCGAATATTAATGAGTGGGAAATGGATGATTTTATGATTCCTGACCTTTCCGCTTTAATCCATTAGGGAGTATAGATTGGTTAGTAGTTAGCACAACTGGGCAAAAGCTGTCTAAGTGGAAAATTGATCCCAGTAAGTGCATGCATGGTGGTTCCACCCGTTAATGCTTCCCACTTTAGCAAGTTGAACTTTTGCTAGAAGATATCTCAAGTTCATGTCCCAGTGTGCCAAGATGAAGGTGCAAGAGATTTGGCATGAGGGGACAGAGTTGTCAACTTTTTACATGTTAATTAAGAGGATAAGTTAAAAGAAATGGCACAAACCCCAACAGACCAGCAGTGGGCTCCAGGAAGGAGCCCTTATGAGGCTTCCTCATCTCCAGATCAATTGGCCTCTTCACCTCAGAGGGTTTTACAGATACTTTCACGTATCAGCACAGGTTGCATTTTCCTTGACTCTTCCCAGGCCTGACTTCCTCCACTTCTCTGTGTTCTCTGTGTAGTCTTATTTAGTCAGATAGAACACACTCCTGAGATGGAAATAAACTGAATTCTTGACCTAATTATATCTCTTTCAGTACTTTTTTTAAGCTGTGTTTTCCCAAGTTGAAAAGTGAAGAGGTTGAATTGGGTGATGTTTGACCTTGTAATTCTATGGTACCCTGAGTGTCCATCCAGTCCAGCTCATATCTATCTTTAGGTCTGCTTTTTCACAAGATAAGGGTAACAGATAAGTTTCCCTTCAAATACTACATTTAAGTAATTATATATTACATATCATACATTCAAGTATATGATTGGAACTCTGTATTAAGGGATGTCTAAAACCATATTTGGCCCCAGGAAATCCAGCTCCATGTAATATTTGAGGAGAGGAGTGGGATGGCAGACAGCAGACAGCATTATGACAGTTCCTTGCATGGATTATAATCTCTTCCCTTGTACTAGATTGTGAGTTCATTGAAGTGGGATTCTATATTTTCACCTTTATACTCCTGTCATCTATTTAAAATAATGTTATTGGGTGAAGAAATGAAAGAACGCACTCATGTAGCTCTAATGCTTTATGTGTCTTGACACATGGGGTCTCTGTTTTAGAGTTTGCATTTCCTACATCCAGCACAACACTTGATGTTGTGCTGTGAATGCCTGAATTATATAGAAAAAGGGATACAAAGAAGGGGTGATGCCCTTCTGTTTATATCCAAACCCCATTGTTTGCCAAGTGTTGTGCTTGGTTGGGCTGCTTTACCTTAATAAGCCACAATTTCCTCTTCTATAAGATGGGGATAATAATGGTATTAAATTACTGGTGGTAGAAAGGACTGATTGAGGTAGGAGTTGAGTATCTGGCACATACAAAGTACTCAGTATAGTTATTATCATAATCATTAGTTAGTGCTGGACTATGAAAATGTATTTATTACATCCTATGCTGGCTCCAAGGCCATTTCATGTTTACATAGTACTTCTTAGAAAATCAAGGCCGTTTTGAGGAGGAAAAGGAAAACATATTCTTATCCTTTGGGAGCTTATAAAATGTTAACGGAGGTAGAGGGAGAGAAATGGTAGTTAAAAACCCAGAGTCTCCTGATCATCTTCACATGTTTCCCAAAGCTACTCATCCCCAAGCCTTAGAGATCTGTGAATAGCCCCTATTCACAGCTAAGTCAAGGTCAGAGACACTAAAGGATTCCTTAGCTTAGTCTTAGACCCAGGCTGGACCATCTCCTCAACAATACCAATGTTCTTATTTAAATGATTATTTCCTTAAACCTTTTGTCGAAAATTTTAAAAGACACTGAAGAAGAAAATCACCAAAGACATTGGATAATGTGGCACTTTTTTCTTTGTGTGATTGTTATCCATGAGTATGAGGTGGCATACGTGACAGATACGCAGGGCACAGGAAGGGAGCTATACAGAAGGGTGCCCGCATGCACAGGTCATAGAGCTGATCAGCTGACTAGATTATTGTTGTCATAATAGCTAGCAGATTCCAAAAAGACTCAGATGGTTGTATGTTATTCATTTCCTCTGATCCTGTATCTTATGACTGTTGTCAACACTCAGAGTACCCTTGGTGGCTATATTTGATTCCAGAAATTATTCTCACAACTTCCTTTATAACTTTTATTTTCACTCCCTTTAGTTGCTAGGAATGAATTTTCTCCCTGATTTGCTGATAAAAAACAAAGCACAGTCAACAGTGAGTCCATTTTATGCTGCTCTAACATATTACCACAGACTGTGTAATTGACAATGAGGAGAACCTTATTTCTCACACTTAGGGAGGATGCAAAGTCCAAATTCAAGATATCTATACAGGGAAAAGGTCTTGCTGAATGTGTCAGAAGGCATCACAAGGTGGAAGGGCATGGAGAAGGTGAGAGAAAAAGTGCATGAATTCACCTTTTATAGGGAACACTCTCCAGTGACAGCTGTATTAATCCATTTATGAGGACAGAGGCCCCATGAGATAGTCACCCCCTAAAGGTCCTATGTTCAAATACTGACATGATGGCAATTAAATTTTAACATGATTTTTGGAACAGAAAGCATTCAAACCATAGCACACACATATCAATGGAATATCTTCTACATGCCAGGTACTTAGTAAGGACAATGAAGGACACAGAATGAACCAGATATTGGTCCTATTTCCATAGATTTTAGAATTTAATTAGTCTAGTGTGGAAATAGGGGTTAAGATAAATCTGGATCTTTATAACTTAGAAATTTGGACATGATAAGATGGATGAGGAAATGAGAAATAAAGGAGAAAACAAGAGAAAAAGGATATATAATCACTATCTACCAGGCACTGTTGTAGCCACTTAACCATGCTTATACTTATGTCTAGATCTAACTTACAATAGGACTATATCTGTATAAATTAAACATATCTATATATATGTACATATATAAATATAAGCTCTATATCATAAAATGTATAAGCATCAGCAAGTCATTATTGTCACCATCTTTCAAATGAGAAAACAGATGGCCAAAGAAGTTAAGCAGCACATCTAAAAGGTATTCTTAGAAAAGGGGGGGGGAAATGACAATGAAATTGTTCCCATGACTCATCTCTTCTTCGCTTCCCTAGTCTTCATCTGTATCGCTCTCCAGAATAATAACTTCCATTTATTAAAAGTCAGGTCTCTGTGAAATTCTTTGTATATATTACTTAGTGATAATCAGAACACAATGAAATGGTTGTGATTGTTCTCCCACATTTTGTAAATGAGAAAATGAAGAACCAGGGAACTTACATAGAAGGAATTTCAAAGTAGGACTTCAAATTGAGTTATTCTCTGTAACATTGTGTTTCCATTACATAATCTAATCTATACATATATATTAGGTATATATGTATATATACATTGTATATGTTATCACACATATATATGTACATATATATACATACAAACATATATGTACATATATACAAATGATAATATTAGTAGCTAACATGGTTTGAGTTTTTATTATGTATTCGAACGTCAAGGACTTCCTATTTTTGATAATATTTTTATCTACTTGAAAACCCCATTACAAAGTTGCTGTAATTATTATTGTACTGATGAGAAAAATGAGGTTCAGAGAAGTTAGGAATTTTACTAATGGTCATATGGTAAGCAGATGTCTGAGAAGGGAAATTCAGTCTTCACTCCAAAGCAGTTGAAAGGAAAGGTTATAAATGGAAGTTGGGCATTGTAATCAGGAATGCACCTCTGCAGAAGTAGAAGTAGGGAATTGAAAACTTCATGAGAAACTTGACTTTGTTCTACCATTAATCCCTTCAAGCTCGAGATATAATGGCAGGGTGGGGGTTTCAGTTTGCTGTTAAATAATGTAATGCCTGCAAACTCTCTTACCAGATTTTTCTTTCTTATTCATATTCATGTGAAGCTAGAAGTATATCCCAGTCTCCCATCAGCATGATTAGCCTTCTCTGACAGACGAATCACACACATCTGAAGGTGACAATGTCATTCTGTTTGTCTTGTGTAAAGCCCCATCACTTTTTCTACTTAGAAAGGCTGTTAATGTATTGATAGCCCTAATCAGGAAAATCCACTCTAGTGTGGACAAGGCTAGAGTATTTGGGAAAATAGTTTCTGCCTGGAAAAAAGGTTGAAGTCTCCATTGGTGAGTCTTGTGGGTGAGGAGGGAAAAAACTCTGGCTAGAAACATTGAGTGTAAGATTTGGAGCCAGTAAATTGAATTCGGGTCAAATCTCTGTTCTGTGTTTTATTAATCAAGTGTCCTTAGACAAGTGACTTAAAATTTTTGAGCCTTGGTTTTCTGAACTATAAAATTATGATCTTATTATAAGTCTTCAATTAGATAATTGATGTATAGAAAGTACCTGGCACATCTCCTGGTGGAGAACAAGTGCTAAAATATGGAGGATGTAGTAGTTCTCAGATAATCACTGTTACGGTTTAGATATGAGGTGTCCCCCAAAAGCTCATGTGTGAGATAATACAAGAATTTTCAGAGGTAAACTGATAAGATTATGAGGAGTGTAACCTAGTCAGTGTATTAACCGATTTATGTGGATTAGCTGGGTAGTAACTATAGGCAGCAGGGTATGGCTGTTGGAAGTCAGTCACTGGGGGTGTGTCCTTGGGGATTATATTATGCCTGACTCTTTGTATTCAAGCTCTCTGTGCTTCCTGGCTGTCAGGAAATGAGCAGTTTCCCCTGCCACATCCATCTATTATGATATTCTGCTTCACCTTGGGCCCAGAGCTATGGAGTTGGCCAACTGTGGACCAAACTTCAGAAACCATGCAGCAAAATAAACTTTTCCTCATCTACATTATTCTTGTCAGGTCTTTTGGTCACAGAGACAAAAAAGCTGATTAAATCAACCATGATCTTTATCATCCTCCTCCTCCCAATTAGTAACATAGGCTATAATCCAGTACTTTTATGTGCCCCTTCAGAATATCAGAATCCACCACTTGTCGATAATTTGGTCAAAGACTTGTGGGTTGCAAGTTTAAATATTTGCTTATCCTAGAGGCAAAAGGAAAGCTTGCTTTAGAGATTAACATGAGATCCAATTTCAAACTTCTCATATTGGAAGTAGGGATTCTAAATAATGACCTGGAGATTTGAATATCAACATTCCCTAGAGAAGAAGTAGCCAAATGGCTTTCTCTATTGCTTTCAGCAAATTCAATTAGGAGAAAGCTCAATTTACAATGAATCATGGGAGGGGTTCCTGAAAAGAACACTGACTAGGAGTAAAGACAGCTATGATCTAGTTCAAATAACACTCACAATTAATATTTGACTGTTCAGTGTATTTTAAAACATTTTTCATAATAATGACCTTTACAACAACCCTATGGGTATGTGCTATTATTATTTCCACAGAATCCAATGCCTTGCTATCTTGATGACCACATGCTTTAATTACATCTAGATTCCAACTCTTCCTCTACACAAGTACAGTCCTAGGTCAGGCCCCATCACCTCTTAACTAAAGTGTTTCCAAACCAGCCTCCCCATGGGTCTTTCCTCAGGTCATGCACTACATTCATCTCCTATCCTATGCCACAAAGCTCTTTCTAACTCACAGTCATGACCATCTCACTCCTCTGTATAAAATCTTTCAAATTATATGCCTCCAAGTTAATATTTTCTGCCCTCCTCCCATGCCCCTCTCCCTCCTTCTTCCTAGTGTTGTTGGGCCAATCCTGTCTCATGAGTCTCATGTTCAGGTAGTAGTAAGTACAGCCCCTTTAATAGAGGCAAGGAGGACACAAACCATACTCCTATTTGTCCCTGGTTCCCTATTTCATTCCCTCCTTCCTCATCCAAGTAGTCTAAGGAACACAGTTTGAAATGTCATTGGCCTATAGAAGAAAGTTCAATATCCTTTTCTGGGAAAAGGAAATAGCCCAAGTTACAAAGGCAACCTGGAAAGGCAGGCCTCTGGTGGCACAGAACTGACCTGTTGCATTTGGGGACAGCTGAGGGGAGGCTGAATAGTGAGTAACCAACACACCTACTTCTAATTTACCTTTTGATCATGTGGAACCTTTTGTAGTTACCTGAATAAAATATGCATGCTCACACTTCAGACCTTTGCACAAGTTGGATTGTTTTTTCAACACAGAATCACAAATATTATGTCCCTGTGTAATCTCTCTGACTTCCTGCCCTTCTGTTAAGGTGTCTCTTTTATCTTGTACAAGGTTTTTGTGGACTACTTTATGCTTAACTCTATAATACCACGTATCACGAGGTACTGAAATCACATTTTAATGTCTGCTTCTCCATTAGGCTTTAAGAGCAGAGAGCATGTCTTATTCATCTCTTGACCATTTTCACAGTAGATACTCAATAAATACTTGTGTAACTGATTGTGAGGCTTTATTTTGCAAATAAACCTGCTAGTGGCACACAAACACTGACTAAATGGTATGGCCAAGGCTATAACCTGTAGGATGAGAGTATTTGCTTTTCAAAAAGCTTTGATAGACAAAAACTGAATTAACACATGGCTTTTCTCAAGACACAGTGACTACATTATAAGAAGTACACCATCACTCTACCAATAAAGTGGATTGACTAAATTTCAGGTTCCAAACTAATTTTGGAAGCTGAATGAAATGAGATGATATGTATGAGGGAAGGAAGAAAAGGAAGAGAAGGAACCTAAGTGTGGGACACAGGGTACTCTGATGTCTGTAAATTGTGCCATTAGTAATATGAGCTTTTGACCAAGAAAATCAATGTATAAGAGCCGAGGGCAGATAAATGGGCAATCACCACAGAAGTGCATGGTTCCCAGATTGGGTCAAGACTTGAGTGTAGCCAGTAAATCAGAATATCATCATATTTTATGAAAGAAGAAGAGAACCAAAGTGGAGGGGTTCCTTTATCATGGGAAATATGAAGGAAAAAGTGATGCTGTAATCCCCAAGGGGAAAGCCATTGAAACCAGAAAATGTGGCCATTCCAGGCACTAGAAAAGCATTCCCTCTCCAGGGAGACAAAAGCTTCATTGGACCTAATCTTAGATTGGATGGAAAAAAAAATCTGTATGATAATCTTCATTTAGTTTCTTTCCCCCTGTTTTAAAATTCATTTATGGAACATATGTGTGCAAATAGTCATTAAAGACATACGCATGGGTGTCAGAGAGACTCAAATTCATGTCCTAGTATTGTCCCTGACTAAAAATGGAATCCTGAGTGTGTAAGTGGCAGCTGCTGTCTCCTCACATTGCCTTAGGCCTTCCAGTTTGAGCACACCACTCGGGCTTTCCTGTGGCCTGAGGGCTTCTCCTATGGCTAGAGCTCACTCTGCCACATGTATACCATAGGCCAGAAGAGCTGGAGAGTACTGACCCTGAAACCCACCCTCAGAGACCCAACTAATGGCTGATGGAGGCTTCAATAATGACCCCAACTCCATTGTGTCTCTGATGGGATGCCTCTCAGGTAAGTGTTCTGTGCTGATGTCTGGGGAGTCAGTCTTCCCAGTGTGATCAAGTTTCATTTGCCCACAGCGGTTGGACGCTGCCCGGATAATGCATCTTTTGCCAGCTACTTTCCTTTCCTGTCTTATTTCTTCACTCTCCCATGGATGTTTTCTGAGATCCTTTTCCAAATAAACTACTTGCAGCTGAATCCTATCCTTAGGGTCTATTTCTCAAAGACACAAATTTTTGAAAAAAAAAATGACTTACTCAGTCTGTATGGTCATATTCCTTCTCTCAAAATGCTGACAATAGCACACAATTAGCATTTTATGTGAGATAATATGTGCTAAGTGCTTAACACAATGCCTGGTTCATATGAATGCTTAGAACCCACTAGCTATAAGTTTTGTTATGGTTGGTGAGAGACCAATAGGTACTACGTAGTCCAGATTCTTCGTTAGGTGCTGTGGATAGGATGGTAAACAGCATGCTGCCCATCGCTGCACACGTGGCATTTACAGTCTCATGGAAATGTAAGTTAACTATAAAGCTACACAATGTGGGATGAAGGGGAGAGGTGTGTGTACTGTGGGATCACACCCCAAAACTTTGCCTCATTGGGGCCTCAGAGAATACTCCATAGGAAGCTGTATATGATAGGAGTTAGCCAGACAAGTTAGTTAGTCTGTGTGTATGAGCATGTGTATGTGCATGCCTCTGTGTGTGTACACAGGTGTGCAAAACCTGTACTAGATGAGGAGAAAAATGTATGTTGAAAGACCTTTAAATGGACAAATGTTCTCTCTGACATGCAGATGCTAACACACAACAAGGGATGGGGAGGGAAGAATAGAAGTTCAGTGGACTAGACAAAGGGTAATGAAGGGAAGGGAGGGGGGATGAAAATAGGAAAGGCAGTAGAATGAATCTGACATAACTTTCCTATGTTCATATATGAATACAGACCATTAAAACTCCACATCATGTATAACCATGAGAATAAGATCCTAATTAGAATAAGTTATACCCCATGTGTGTATAATATGTCAAATACATTCTATTGTCATGTATATCTAAAAAGAACAAATTAACAAAAAGAAAGACTGTTAAATATAAGAAATAAAAACCTACATAGGAAGGAAGTAGGGAGGAAGAGAGAAAGAGCATATAATTGCCTATAAAAAATGCCTTCAATCTGATTCCATATTCATCACTTCTTCAGTTCCTACACTTTTCGGTGTTTGGTTTTATGGTACTGGGAAATGAGACAGATGTCTGTTGAGCAAATAGTGCCATTTAGTCTTGGAAAGAAATATTCCCGCTTTGAAAGTGCAATTGATAAATATTCTTGCTTTGTTCAAATTTGCATTGTAGGTTGAGGAAGATTAAGGTAGGTTAAAATCAGGCAAGTCTCCAGTTATGCCGACTCTGGACCACTAATGAGATGGTTGTTTATGGAGCAGCAAGGCTGAGAGAACCACCCAGAGGCCAGGCCTATTCACAGGGTGAGGCCTCCCAGGAATCTTCTTGGTGGGCTTTCTTCTGGGGACAGCACATCTTGTTATTGCATCCTGATTCCATGCTAGCACCCAACTTAATTTGAGATTTCACCCCTCTGTCCTGTAATGCTATAAAATGTGTACTCTTAGAAACTTACACAGCTAGGGCCATTGCTGGAAGCCTGAGCAGTATTCCTTCCTTGAGTCCTAGGTCCTGGAGAAGTTATAAATCAGATGGT
Organism: Tamias sibiricus; assembly: GCA_025594165.1. Lineage (NCBI taxonomy): Eukaryota > Metazoa > Chordata > Mammalia > Rodentia > Sciuridae > Tamias > Tamias sibiricus. Next base: position 76,490,871 of record CM046657.1, read on the forward strand.
TGTGGTAGAGGGGAATTATATATCACATGGAACAGCTCTTTGAATCCTTAAAAGGGAAAGTGCTCAATAAACACATGTGGTCATTATTGCTTCTGGCTGTAGACACTGTGGTATCTCAGACCCTTTCTTTTTTGGTGTTTTATCTGTTATTTATTTATTTGTGTGTGTGTGTGTGTGTGTGTGTGTGTGTGTGTGTGTGTGGTTGTAATGGAACTTAGCTGCTTGCAGTTGTGCCCTGGTAGTCTATCTCAGCTTTAATGTTGAATAACTTCAAGAGCCAACCATCATTGGAACTGCCACAGCCCAGACACCATCAAGAAGACATATGCTCTGCTCTTAATTGGGTGGTATGGATTAGTTTTCTTTTCAGTATTACGGGAAAGGGGCATGAGTTGATTTTCCAGAATGGTGCAATAAAAATAAAATTTGATTGATTAACTCAATAGCAAGGAAGCATATCTTGTGCCACAGCAGAGAGGAAATGCATAAAGCCCTACAGGTAGAGGCTATGTAGCACACACTGCTGAAGAAAGACTCCTGAGCCAGATGTTGGAGAATAGCTTACTCCTGGAGGCTCACGTCTGGCTGAAGGGCTTGTTTTCTTCATAAGTTTCATCTAGTGATATAGAACTTTGGGATGCTAGGGAATAGATGGCAAGTCATTTTTGCAAAGCTGTTTAACAGATTCTTGTTCATTTTTTTCATTGTTTTGCTTTGTTTTTTATTTTCCCAGAATACATGTAGTTGCCTGCTTATTGGTAGAATTCAGGGAGTCCTAGTCCCCAAGAAGAGCCTATTAAAGCTGTCTGTGGTTCATTTTGATTGGCAAGAAATTTTAATTTAGAAGTGATGCTATTGAAGTGGCATAAAAATTCTGTATAAGTACACTATTCTATGGAAAAGAGCTATACCAGCTTCTGGAAGGTGTCCCTGAGTTCCCAGGATCTAAGAACCACTAAAATGAGGAAAATGCACATGGACAGGTGACACTGAGACATATATTATCTTTTCAATATATTATGTGAGTCTAAAATAATCATTTGATCTGATATGCTATTCCCCTGAAACAGATATATATATATATATTTGACCAGATTCCAAAAAGGTATTAAATTTACAGATTTTAAAGGAAGTCTACATGAACAAATTGAGGGTGGTACAGACTCTACTTATACTTCAGGTCTCATTTCAAATGCAATTTCTTCTTCTGGTCTCCTATAACACTATAAAACACACACACACACACACACACACACACACACACAGCCAAGTTTCTAGACTTGCTTGGAAGCAGAGAGTCATTCAACATTGCACACTTAGGCCATAGTTTCAGGTATACTCTTGACAAATGCATATGAATAGATAAGCAGAAAGGCTCCCTGGGTGGTGAAAACTGCATCAGCAAGGATCTAGGGAGCTAAGTGCAGATTTCAGTGCTACACAGGCAGCTTTCAATGGCCAGCGGCAACAACCTTATTGGTTTAGGTCAAACAGGGAAATATACTACTTATATTCACAATGATAGAAAAGGAAGAATTAGGTCTAACTGCAGGAATGGTTGGATCCAGGCACTTAAAAAGTATCAAAACCTTCTCATCATCTGTCTTCTCTGCTTCTCTCCATATTGGTTCAACATGTGTTCGATACAGAGGGATTTTCCTCCCTGTCATGGTGACCGTGGTGTACTGCCTTATTTAGTGTCTCACTTTCTCTAAATAGCCAACAACTTTTCTGAATAAACATACTAAATATGCTCATTTTTATTCTTATAAATGAAGAAAAAAATTCAGAAGATCAATTAATTGGAATAATGTCCATAGCTACAAAGCAGAGAACTAAGAAATGTAACTTTTAAAAAGTATATATAGATATGAGAAGGCATGAGTTTTAGTATTATTTACAACTCTCATTTAAATAACACCTTTGTGAGCTTTGGTTTTTTTAGCTGATAAATAAAGAAAGGAGCATAACTGCAGGAGCCCTGTTTGGGGAGATGGATGAGATTGCGGTTGGCTGCGGGCCATGGAGAAGTTTGGGCATTGCCGCCTTCCGTGGTCTCATGGGACTTGGCCTGAGATCTCGCGGAACTTGGCCCAAGATCTCACGAGCGGAGATCGGAGCAGGTCGGGGCCATTTTGTTTGTTGGAGGAGCGTGGACGGCTTGTCGGGGTGTTGTTGGAGCCGGAGAGAGAAGCTGACAGAATAAAGAGCCTGTTTGTTTCCAGTCTGCCTCTGAACTTATTCCCGTGGCTTTGCTGCTCCAAGCGGCCATCGCTTCAGGCGGCAACACATAACCACCCCTCAGATTTGATTTTTCTCACACACACACACACACACACACACACACACACACACACACACAATTACATGTACATTGCATAAATATATGTAAAATATTTATGTACATACAAAATATTATATATATGTATGTGTACACATACATGCACATATATATACACAAATAAAATGATGTGTTTGAGAATTCTTGGCACATAGTAGGCCATCAATAAATACTGAAAAAGTTAAATATATAAGACATCTAACAAGTGTACTAAACATGGTTATAAATGAACTTCATGGAAAATTCCTCTGCTGGCTCAAGTTTCATTTGCCAACATCTCTTCTTTTCACCCTAACATTCTCATCTACTTATTTTGTTTTATACTGCTTATTTTGTTTTGTGTTTGCTATTTTATTTTAATTACAAATATCTATCCTTAGATATTTACATCTTTTTTTTTTGTTGTTGTTCCTTGAAAAGTATTTGTTGAGCATCTGCTATGTTCTCAACATTGTTTCTATTCCTGGAGGATATGGCAGTAAATAAGTAGATCAAGGGCCTGTCCTCATGGAGTTTGCATTCTGTAGGAGAGCCAAGTTACACAATAACAAAATAAATAACCTATAGTAAAACTTTGGGATGAAAAGATATGCACTATGAAAGAGAGCAGCAAGGACATAGAAAATGAGAAGAAGGCAGAATTTTGGATAGGGTCATCAGAATAATCAGCTCTGAGAAGTTTCTATTTGAGTAAAACCTTGAAGAAAATAATTGTATGGGTCATGGGATAATGCTAGAAGAATACTCTGGGAGAGGACACAGTAGTACAAAGGGTCTGGGGCAGGAGCTAGGATGACTTTCTCTAAGCTCCACAGGAAACAAGAACATTAAGGGGAGGCAACAGAAAATGACCTTGAAAGGTTGCCAAGGACAGGTCTTGCGGTGGCATTTCAGGTCTTGTTAATAAGCATATGAACTCTCTAACATGCACTGGGAAGCTGGGGGCTTTAGGCCAACATCTTGACCTTATTTTCCAGGCAGTGGACACACTGAAGGGCATAGCTGTGGGTACAGAGACACTGATGTTGGAAAGATGATAACAGCTTGTACGAGAAGTTATGGAGGTAGTGAGAACTGACCAAATTTAGAACATACTATGAAGATAAACCTAAAGCTTTGGGTGGGTTATTTAAGCTTTTAAGAAAAATACATATTTTCGAGTATGTTCTTAACAGTAGCCAGCATTTACTGAGCACCAAAGGCCAAGTCCAGTACTGAGTGCTTTATACTTGTTGTCTCATTTAATTGCCTATCTCACTCACAATTCTTTTTTTTTTTTTTTTTTAATGCTGAATCTTTGTATATGTAGATATTTACCTTATTTACCTTCTAGGTTTGGCCCTTATTTCTTTCCCTAGGTTCATTACTTAAACTGAAGGGCAAACTGAAAATTTGAAAACTTTAAACCCCTGAGTCATGCCCCCACCACGGTGGGCAGGTGGCAGGGGTTTCCTGACACTGGTTCTGTACTCTCATATCCTTCAGCTAATCGCTCTGCCCTTCTGAGCCTCAGCTTGCATTACTGTGCCAGCTCACACCCCTGGGACGGGAGATCAGCACCTCTATTCCTGGCGTTCCCATTCTTTAGCATTGTGGATGTAATTATTTTGTATATATTCGATATGCATGAGAGAACAGGCAAAGTGATTTGCATTGCACAGAAAAAAAACTTAAAAACAAAAGTTCTTTAATCAGGTCTCAAGTGGATGCTATCAAAATAATGGAAGTTTCACTAAATCCAGCTCTTGAAGCAAAGATCAGATGGGCTCACTGGATGGTTTTCTGAACCTGGCCATTCATCTAGTAAAGGGCCTTCCTCACTGTTTTTTGAGACGGGCGAGGTTAGGAATCAGCAGGTACATTCACATTGGTCATGAGCTGGTGTCACAGTTGGTCTACAGTATGGTGGGCACTAGATATTCACTGTAACATAAAAGTCTCTTTCAAAACTTACCATTGTGTTCTTTACCTTAGGTATGATGCAGCACTCCTTAAAGTTGAAGCACTATTGTTTGATGTTTGATAATTTTCATATGAACAATTAAATCAATAAGTAACACCCTCAACTGGGTTTCAAGTAAAGCTTTATCATGCATAAGAGCAAATACAAATTGAAGGAAAAATTAAGGGTCATCCATTCTGCTTGGGACTTGCTTGTGATTTTCCTTCTACACTCTTCTTACACCAAAGAAATTTGTTGATTGATGATATATCCCTGGAGACCAGAGCTGAAAGTTTGGCAGTCACATCCACTAAGCTGCTGGGCCCTGTCCTGAGCTGTGCACCAAACCATAAGTGGGGCAAAATGGTTGGGAATGAAGGGAAGTTCTAACCTCAGCAAGAAAGAGAAGTACATATGTAATGCCACAGCTGTGCTTATTTTGAAATGGTATTCCCTTATCTGGGTGGAGCTTCTTTTTGCTCCTGATGGAGTAATTTGCATAAACTATTTTACTAGGCTTCAGTTTCTCCAATTCTAGAACCAGGAAACTAGACCAGGTGAATTCTCATGTTCTTTTGAGGTGTGATTTTCTGGAAATAAAATCATCCTTAAAAACATAATTTTAAAGATAACAATTTTAAAGATAGCATGGTGAAAAATACATTGATGAACATTTGGGTCCAAATCAAATCTCTTATAATGAAGTCCTAAATTAAAAAATAAAATATAATTAAAAGAGCAAATATAAACCCTCATAAATTCAGTAATACAAAGACATATGAATTCACAGCTGGGCATGGAAAAAACATTTCCTCCTTTAACGTTTCATCTTCCCAATCTAATAAAAGATAATCAAGTTTCAAAAATTACAGAAGAAATAGAAAACCAGAATGGACCAATAATAGAGGAAGAACCATAGAGATGTCTTTAAGAGCTGCTTGCCCGAAAGATGTTAGCTCCTGAGAGATTTAGTGGTGATTTAATTCAAGCGTTCAAGAAATAATACATAAATATATTCATTATAATGTGTTCTGGAGAGAAGAGATGGAAAAACTATCCAATTCATTCCCCAAGGAAGGTTTGATTCAAATCCCCAAAGGTGGTAAAATATAATGCCAAAAACAAACAAACAAACAAGAAAATAATTTAATGTATGAATCTATATTAAAAAACTTACATTAACCACTTTGAAAAAGAGCTTAACAGTCTAATGTTACTGATTCAATAATCTGATAGGAAAACCCCCAGTTTCAAGATAAGTAGGAAATTGAATAATGCAATAGAAGTTTTTCAGTAGGCTAATAACAATAAAAAAAATAGACGATTATGTTCATATCCCCTAAATGCATTTGATAAAATTTAATAATGCTTTCATTTTGGAATAAAATAAGTCTTCCTAAAATATAATGAATATTTTACTTGAAACTTTGAACCAAGCGACTGTTTATTACAGGGCACCAGACACAGATATCTAAATTAGAGATAAAGCAAGTTTGTCTACTCTGCGATCATTTCATATTATGTAAGTGGGTCTGGCTGGTTCAATAAGTCAGATAAAAAATAAAACTAATATGTATTAGAAATAAAAGGTATCATAAACCCATAAGCCTTGTTAGCAATTCTGAAATCCAAAATACTCTGAAAGCTGAATGTTGTGCCTCATTCGTTTGATATGAAAACTAATCTGAGCTGAGGTAAAGCTACTTAGTCTGAATGTTTATACTGCTGCAGAAATATTAATATGTTTGATTATAAGCTTTTTCCCTAGACCCTGCTGAGAATGTTATATAATATTTGGAATATGCACCATATTACTATTCAAAATTCTGCATTGCAAGAAATAGCCCCAGGATTTTCGACAAAATGTTGTGAATCTCCATTATGTGCAGATAGATAGCATGATTACACACTACAGGCATTTTATAAATCAGATAATATTTGTTAGAATTAATAAAAATGTTTAATATAAATGACTGTAGTCAACAAAGCAAGTGTTAAAGTTGTCTGTGTATAAAATTGTATGTATCTGTCTACCTCCTACATTGGTAAGGCATTTTTGGGTAGGATTTTTTTTTTTTTTTTTTTTTTTTTTTTTTTTTTTTTTTTTTGGTACCAGGGATTGAACTCAGGGGCACTCGACCACTGGGCTACATCCCCAGCCGTTTTTTTTTTTTTTTTTTTTTTGTATTTTATTTAGAGACAGGGTCTCACTGAGTTGCTAAGTGCCTCACCATTGCTGAGGCTGGTTTTGAACTCATGATCCTCCTGCCTCAGCCTCCCAAAGTGCTGGGATTACAGGCGTGCACCACCACACCCGGCTAGGGGTTTGTTTTGTTCATTTCTCTATCATTTGTGCCTGGCACATTGCTTGGCATAGAAAAAGTAAACAGAAATGCTATTTTAACCACTAAGAGATGAACAAACAAGAAAATCATCATTATTAAGTTTTCCAATTTTTTATTTTAATGCATACATTTTACACAATTCCAATCAATATCCCAACAGGAATTTAAGTTTTGTTTTGCTTTGTCTTAAGTTTTAAACTCAAGAAGAGGTCGATAAGAAATGTATTTGGAAAAAATACAAGAATAAATAACAATGAACAGTCTTTAAAAGACAAGGAACTAAAAGGGAAATGAGGTTCATGCTGAGCTCTTCCACCCACTCTCAGTGGTTTTTGGCAAGTTACTTGTGTCTTCTCCCACTAATGTCCTCAAAAATAAAATGATAATAATAATAGTAAAATGAAAATCTTTTTACGTGCTTATTGGCCTTATTTCTCCTCCTGAGAATTGCTTGTTTAATGTCTCATTTGGCCATTTTCTCATCATGGTGTGGATCTCTATTTTGCCATTGATTAGCTTTTTTTAAAATGCCATGTATATAATATATGTTGAGTCACTGGTCTTTGGATTCTGTTGTAGATTTTAGGTCTACTATGCGGTGCTCCCTTTTCTTGCCTTCTTTTCAACTTATTTTTCCCCAGACCCAAGACATTTTTATCTGGGAACTTCATATCTTAAGGTATGGTTGAGTTAGCCTGAAATGGAACTGAGCAAGGAATAGGGGAAATAAATTGATGTTTAGTAATATCTAAGGTGATATAATGAAGCATGGTTTAAAAAAAAGTAAAAGAGGCAAAGGAATAAAAGGAATTTTCTATAATACTTATAACAACTTTCTGAAGTAGGCATTGATAGTATCATTTTGCACTTAAGTAATCTGGGGACACAGAGAAGTCAAGTATTCAAGAGTCTCATGATTTTTAAATGGCAAGGTTAAGATTTATGTCTAGAGTCCAGTTTCTTACCAGTTGGTATAGGAGTGTTTTCCATCAACTGTTAATATGAATTGCTCAGACAAAATCATGCTAGGCAAACACTTCATATAGGGCCTTACATATAGGAATCTGCTGATACTTTTCCAACTCTGAACTCCAGTATGGAGAAACTGGGATTGCAAATTTGAAAAGCAGTGATGAAGGACAACTAACCTAACCCCAAATTATGCAGGTACTGCATATTCAGAAACTTATTTATTTAATTTTGGATGTGAGGCAGCCTCTCCCCCCCCATCATTTTTAATGCAAGTTCTCGATAACTTGATGGAACTCAGATTCACGTCTTTCTGATCCAAATGTTAAGACAATTTAAAGAATTCAGTATTAGCCTTTGTTTCTCTAAATGGGAAGAGAGCTGGGGGAGTGAAGAGGACCTATTTGTGTGAAGAACCTGCAGGTTCTTTGAAGTGAGCTCATCAGGGTACTCACCACAAGCACACAGCACATCACAGAGCTTCACTCTTCTGCACCCAATGATAGGCTAATCTATGAGAATGGGATCTCCCCTTGCCAAGGGTGCCCAGCAGCCCACGCTGCACAGTCTGCAGGCAAATCTACTCTGCTTAACACACAGTCCCTCCTTTTGTTTTATTTTCTGTTTATTTATCTTTTATATTGACTTACAAAGACTGTATAAATTCATGAGGGTCTGTGAATATGATGTTTCAATATATGTGTAGATCATGTAGTGATCCAATTAGGGTAATTAGCATATCCATCACCTCAAACCTTTATCAGTTCTTTGTGGTGACACATTCAAAATCTCCTCTTCTAGCTATTTTGAAACACATTGTTACTTTACTGTTAACTTTAGTCACCCTACTGTGAAGTAGATAACCAGAACTCATTCTTCCCATCTAACTTCAGCTTTGTACCCACTGAGTAACCTCTCCCTACATCCCATTCTTCCTAACCTGCCCAGCCTCTTGTAACCACTATTCTGCTCTCTATTTCTATGAGATCAAAACAATCCCATTACTTGGTATATGTCTAAAGAAAATGCAATTGTATAATCAAAGAGATATATGTGCTACCATGATTTTTATGTATTTTTTTAGTTGTTGATAGATCTTTATTTTATTTACTTATATGTGGTGCTGAGAATTGAACCACAGTAGCCAAAATGTGGCATCAACCCACGTGTCCATTAACAGATGAATAGATGAATAAAATGTGATACATATATACAACAAAATACTATGCAGCCATTAAAAAGATGAAATTGTGGCATTTTGAACAACATAGATGAACCTGGAGGATATACATTAAGTGAAATAAGTAAGTCAGGTACAGAAATCAAACACCACATGATCTCACTCATATGTGGAAATCAGGAACTTCATCTCATAGAAGCCTCTTCTAGGTAAAGGCCTTCCTTGGTCTATTCCCAAGACTTCTCATTTAAAGCCATTTATATTTGCAGGTTCTTTTCCAGAGCAGGCTATAAACACCCCAATGGTCTCCAACCATTCCTCAGTTTCATTTAACTACAATTTCCTGAGTGACTGCTAGGCCCCAGGAAGACACAGAAATTTACAAGCAAGGACCAAGCTCTCAAGGGCCTCACAGGTTCCAGAGAGAATGACACACAGCAATGGATCCTTTCATCCTCAAAAATATGGCCAGGGATTTCAACATATGCAAGCTGAAAATGTACAAGTTTCATATGCTGATTTTAAAAAGGAATTTGAAAGATGAGTCAAGGTTTGTCAGGCAGGCAAGGCAGCAGAGAGTAAAGCGTACCGGAGGCCTATGAAACACGCAGGAGAGAGTGTGAACGAAGCTGAGGCAGGCCCAGGTGGGGCATGCTAGGTGGGCTGGGGAGTTTGGACTGAGCATGAGGGTAATCAGGAGTCATTGAACTTTTATCCACAAGGTGCTTACATGGTTCTCTGCTTCAAGGTCATCTCAAGCCTGGTATCATCCACAATAATGTCCCATAAATGAGGCAGAAATATGTTTGCCCTGAACACATCCTTCATCTGGATATAGCCTTTGAACACTGCCCCTCTATCCACTCAGCTTCCCTTATGAGGTCATTTGCTCCTGCAAGGCCCACAGCATTACCCATCCCTGGTAAGCTTTTACTACTAAAATGTGGTCCAGGCATCAGCAAAATCCATATCACCAGGGAGCTAGGTAAAAAATGCAGAATCTCAGGACCTCCTCAAGGCCTGCTAAGTAGGAATCTAAGTTACAACAAGACCCCTAGGGACTCAGGCACACATTCACCTGTGCTTTCCTGCACTGTGGTAGGCTTCATTGCTGATCCTGCCTGCCCTGTGACAGGAATGCCATCTCTCACATGCCAGGGACATGGTGGGGAAGAAAACTGACATCCTTGAGGGTCAGGCCTTATGTTAATAACTGAGGCTGGGTTAGAGTAAGCCAAGTTGTTCCATTTTATCTTAGAATAACCTTGTAAGGTGAGTAGAATTATTCTCATCTCACAGATATAGAAACTGAAGCTCCAAGCAACCAAAGTCACACAACCAGGGGCATTTAACCTCACTGTGTGTCCTCTTCTGCAGAGGTCGTCAGGAACTCCAAGAATGAATCCACCATCTTCACCAATCCCAAAACAAATCTCCATCTCAGGAGAAAAGATTCCTGACAATCCTTCAGTAACGAGCTCTCCATTCCTACCTGCCTTGAATGACACTTCTGGATCTGAGCCAATTCAGCCCCAGCTTGAATGCAAATGCTGTCTAGAGTTGGATCCCCCAGGGACCTCTTCACCCCACTCCTGCCTTTTCCTCCTGCACAGACACTGCAGGTAGATTTAGCATTCTGTGCTTCATTCCTGAGTTCAGATTCTCTGTCAGTACAGTCCTATCTCAGAGAGAGAAATCAAACAGCTGAAAAGCAGCCTGCTCTCAGGGAGGGAGGGAAAAGCAGGTGGATACGACATAACTGCCTAACAAAGTGTATTTATGAATATCATTGGAACAAATGTCTCCCGTAACTGCAGCCATCACCTCCTAATGTCACATCATGGAGACACTGGAAAACAAATAGGGCTTATAACCTGATTTTCTATCAGCTGGGAATGGCCTCACCAACCTTCAGTCTCCCAAGCTAGGCAGCATATAGCTTGCATCTTCATTTGAACTCCTGAAGCATTGGGGATTAAAAAAAGAAAAGAAAGAAACAATATTTTTTTTTCTTAAATATCAATTTTGGGGTTGGAGGTATAGCTCAGTAGTAGAGCACATGTGCTTAGCCTGTGTAAGGTCCTGGGTTTGATCCCCAGCACCAAAACAAGTAAACAAAATAAATGAATAAGTTAAAAATATCAATTTCATCAATAGCATATTTCTTAATGCATCAGGCAATCCACCATCACAGGTGGCCTAAAACGTGCTGATATTACCAGAGACTCAAACTCCTTCGCCTTGGTCTGTAAGAGTAGGAAATGCAACTGTTTTGCTTTGGGAGACTCAAAGCTACTCTCTTTGTAAATTTTCTGACCTCCTTGGCAGTCCCCTGCACCACCTTCTCCCTGCAATACTCTAAGTCACATCTTTCCCTGGCCTGTCTCTTTTCCTCCATTTCTTCTGCACCCCCTCTCTACTTCTCTCATTTGGCAGCGTGCAGAAGATTTCTGCTGGTCTCCCTGACTCTGAGCTCTCTCCTCTCCAACCTGCTCTCTGCTTTGGATGGCTATGTGTGCATTCTGTTTTCTCTCTGGAAACTTTGGGATTAGGGATCAGCCAGGCCTTTTATTTTTTTACCTCTAGAACCCATCAGAGGGGTTGAGGGTATGGCTCAGTAGTAGAGCACTTGCCTAGCAGGCATGAGACCCAGGGCTTGATTCCCAACACTCACAAAAAAATAAAAACAACAGAAACAACAGCAAAAACTCTCTCCAAAAAAACTAGCTTAGAACAGCACAATGCTATGAAATGGAATTGAAACTACTAAAATCAGAAAAGACCCTGAGTATTTAGAGGACCAGACACAGGGGACATAATGCCTTCAGAATGCACTTGTTGCAAAAAAAGTAAAACAAGTAGAGGAGCTTATTTTCTTTTGGGCAAGGCATCTTCAATGAAGCTGAACTGTCAATCCTCTTATTTTTAATTGGAGATGTGTGAGATGTCAGCATTCTCTTTATTGGGTATGTCATTTTTACTGATTTATTTTATTGACTATGAAACATTTAAAAGTGCTTTCCAAGGGTCATCACAACCTCAGTCATCTAAATATTATTTTTTTGTATTTATAAGATCTTTAACTTTCCTTTAATAGGAAGGCAAGAATGGCCACAGGCCTTCTTAGGGACCTAACCTGGGAACAAGCAGCTAAGGGCAGGCTGCTGCCCTCACACCAATTTTGACCAGGAAATATGCACTAAAGCGTCCTGAATGCTGTGCACTCCCTGGAAGCTTGTGGGGAAGCAGGAGCCTGCAGCTAGCTCTGGGGAAGTCAGACCACATCCCTGCTATGCCCTGTCAAGCCGCATCCATCCAATTAGGTTAGGAGTGAAGATGTTACATGATGTGACCAATGGGATCAGAAGCAATAACACGACCTGTCAGCCTGTGCTTTCCTGACAATCCTGGGGTAAAGAGGTTGCCTTCCAGAGTGCTGGGAGTTGGGAGATCTGGCGTGGGAGAATGGGAAAAGGGCTATTTCATTCCTTATTTACAAAAGTGGTGCTTGTTGTGTGTAGGGGAGCAGTAAATTGGTCTTATTTCCCTAGTCTTATTTTAGAGTTTTGCTTGCAATCTGGGATATTTGAAGGCTTTTTTTTTTTTTTTTTTTTTAATAGGCTAAGAGGTATAAAACCCCACATGCATCATTTCAAGAGCTAGATGCTCTCTTAGAAGTAGGGCCAGAGAGAGAAAAAAAAAAAAAAAAAATACGAGGTCTTCTGTTCCACCAGATCGAAGGAGTGTCACCTCACCCAACCCTGTGCAAAAGACTCAGAAATATGATTGAAGGTTGAAGGCACCTGGTGCCAACCAGGAGGTGACTGAATCCTGGTTTGAGTGTGCTGGCATTGGAGCCCCGAGGCAGGCTTCAGCTTGGAGCAGATCAGTTCCCTGATGTTGGCCTTTAGGAAACAGATGCAGCTCAGCTCCCATCTGAACCATGTAGTCTGAGTCAGTGCTAGCAGCCACTCTTGAGTCTGTGTGCTAGCACTGATTTGCAGAAGCACCACCTACAGACATTGCAGTGTTAGAAAATGCAATGGAGGTCACCCTTTTTAGAGGGAGCAGTCTCACTCAGAACTGTGATGAGCCCCACATTTTCAACATGTCATTGCTGAAGAATTCCTAACCAATAACCTCCTGGTGTTCTCTGCCCTATTGCCCTACCTGTAAGCCTGTCTGACACACACTAATTATGTATACAGGCTTATAGAAGCAAACTTCAGACCTGATTTTATTGGGATGTGTCATTTTGGATTTTCCTCATTTGTTTAAGGCTGAATAAAAATCAGTTCCTTTGAAACTGCAGAGGCAATATCATGTGGCCATCGGGAAGATGGATTTGGGAGACATGTTACCAGACAGAGTTCAAATCCTGTTTCATAGCTTTCTAATTTTACTCACTTAAAACAATCACTTGAACTCTGGGCCTTAGTTTTCTCATCTTCGAGATGGGGATGACATTAGCACCTACACCTATCCCATTTAATTGAGTAAATATATATAAATGATGAACAGTTCTTTGCACATGGTAAGTGTTCCACAGATGTTACACATTATTTTTCTGATGCTTTGCTCTATCTCATCTTTTTGCCTTCTGAGGGAAGTTCTGCTTTAGCCCTTTGGATGTGGTGTTTACATTTGGTCTCTAGGTTGCTCGACACCTGGATAACTCAAGAACTCTCCCTTGGAGCTCTGTGGTTTAGCTACCAGTTAAAATTTCTCCCTCCAACAACCAGATTTTTGCTTTAGCTTATGAAGTGTGCTGGGTCCTAACTGAGACAAAGATTTTTTCATCCAGATCTCTATGGTGGAAACCTCCTAGCCAAGGCCATTGATTTGTAGGTTTCTTGACCAGATTCACATCTTGACTATATCCTTATATAAATAGGCTCTTGTGATTGGAAAGAACAGGTCTCAGTCTTTCCTCCTCCTATTCCTGGAGAATATATCAGGTGCACAATAAATAGTTTTTGAGCAACTGTCCAGCTCCTCTTCTTGACCAAGTGAAGTTGTTATGATATTTTTAAGACCCCTGGTTTTGTAAGGGCAGTATCAGGTCATCCATTTGTCCCTTTTCAGGGGACCCTTTCCCAAGAAGGGAGAACAGTTTTGTGAATCTCCTGGAAAATCATGAGGCTCACACTGAGGAGAGTTTCCCACTCTTCTTTCTCATCAAGATGTGTTTTCTACAGGTTATCACACTGCCAACCTCATCTCCCTGCCTGGAAACCTAGGAAACAAATCCTTGTCATGAGAGAACTCATAGTAAGTGCTTTAGAAAGAGATTCTGGGAAAGAGAATCAACAATAAAAAATACTGTACCGATGTGTTGGAATCACATGTGGAAAGTATGACCCTGAACGGTGGCTCTGCATGTCACCCAGGTGGCAGAACACCTGGAAACCACAGAACTCTATGATCATGGCACAGCCCAGCACAAAAGGCACAGCTAATCCCAATAGCTGAACTAGGTGAGATTTTATGAACAGAAAATATGACTAGACTGCTGTCTATAAATGCAACAGAAAACCAGAACAAGTTTCAAATCTATATTAAAAAAAAAAAAATCATGACCTAAGCATGGCCATCTATTTCTGAGTCTTTCCATTACCACCATTGGGCACTTTTCATTGATTTGGTCATTCATTTTCAGGTGCATTTGGAAGGCCAAAAAAAAAAAAAAAAAAAAAAAAAAAAGCTGGTCTGAGACTCTCCATAGACAACCAGGGGAAAAAAGTTTTAAAATGAGACAATTTCATACTCTAACTTATTTTTTTCCTATGAAAGAAATATTCTTACATTATTTTATAGAGGAACACTTTAGAAAAAGTGGATAAGTAGCTGTATTTGCTGCGTTAGGTTAAGAAAGTGCTTCACAAGAAAGAAAATCAACCCACTCAAGCCAAAAGGATTGACGCGTTTAATGTCAGTCACCTCTCTTAACTTTGGCTGAGTCTACTAGCAGAGATCCGGCACCTTCTAATCCACAGGATTTTACTCAAGACAAAAGAAAAAGTGAAAATAACTTCTTAGTAGTGCTCTTTCCCTCCCATCTTGTCCACTAACATATTACTGCAAACCACAAACAATTGAGCATAGAAAATACATAAGAAAAAATATATTTTTACCTTAATTAGACATGCCCATCAATGCACAAGAAGAGCAGTTTTATTCAAGGAGTCTTCTGAGCAGCAACGCTGTTTATCCTGGAAGTAAAAAATGCAGATGTGTGAACTCCAAGTTTGCCTGCTTTCAAATCTGGCAATTTGTTGTTTATGTAAGGGAACAGGGGATGGGAAAATGAATGAGGTCTCTTCATAGTCATTTACCTAAAACTCAGGAAAACCAGTAATAAGACAGTTTTCTCTGATGTGCCTTCTGAAGATTTCTGGGTGTATAGGCTGGCTGCTTGGGAAATAGACTTGTGTCTAATGTGTTCTTATTGGGCAGGAACTATATAGCATGGGGAGAGAGAAGAAAGAGGCTTTTGTGTCAAAAATGTTTTGGTCAACTTATTTAATTACTCAATTTCCTTTTCCTCATCTAGAAAAAGAGGGCAATAATGTGTCCCCTGTAGTCTATGACAAGGATTAAGCAGATGTGTGGAGGTCCACATGCAGCATCCTATACACAGCAGGCACTGCATACATATCAGTGTGGGTGCCTCCACCCCATCCCACCCTACAGCCCTTTGCTTCTCTTATAATCACTTCCAACACCTTATCAGGGTTAGCTCCATGGTGTTCAACTGAGAAAACATAAAATATTTTAACGTCTGCAAAATAACTACTTTGAAAGTAGAAAAAAAGAACTGATAGTCAACAGTATATTTAATAAGAATTAAACAGTTGAATGCTTCCTGTGTGCTGGGCCTATGTTACTAATTATCTCCTACAAACTAATAATCATATACCAATCATTTCTTTTCGCCCTCACAATATCCATTCAGAGAAGGCAATACTTGGAACCAGAGGGATGAAAAAGTTGACTCTTTTTCTCAGATTGCACAGCCTCTAGGTGGGGAAGCTGGAAGTTGAGTAGATGCTGTCTTTTCCTGTGCTCTTCTTTGGTCATCACCCCAGAGTGTGGTACGCACCCCAGGACCCTCCTGTTCTCTGGCAGTGCTGCACACTCTGTGTGAGTTTTCTGTTCCCTTTCCTTCCTTCCTTCTTCCCTCCCTCCCTCCCTCCCTCCCTCCTTCCTTCCTTCCTTCCTTCCTTCCTCCTTCCTTCCTTCCTTCCTTCCTTCTTCTTCCTTTCTCTTCACTTCTGTCCTTCTCTTCCTAATATAACTTTATTTTTAATCTAAATTCACTCCTTTGCTTTTGTTCTTTTGTTTTGCTTTGACCCATTAGAACAGAATATTACTTGCTACAGGATACTGGGGTTCTCCTCTTGGGCTTGGCTTTATTCTAGCTGTGTCATATCAAATGAATCCTTCAATTTGTTTGAACCTGTTTTTCTTCCTCTTTTCTTTCCTCTGTAAAATGAACGCATGTGATGAAATACACTGAGAGCTCTTTTCCCGTTCATTGGTCCTATGACTGTCTACTTTGGAAGCAGTTTCAGATCAAATTAGTATTGAGATCTTCATGGTCACATTACAGTGTGGATTCTAACAGCAAATTTTCTTGTTTCAGCTAAGGCTAAATTTTAAAATTTCTTGGCAAGATACTTCATATTTATGTACATTTTTACAGAGTTTACAAATGGGAAAACTGAAGTTCAAAGAGGAAGGGTAATCTACCCAAGTTCATGCAGAAGTGGCAGAGCCAAAACTTCATTCCAACTTATGTGGCCAATATTCTTTCTTGTTTGTTTGGTACCAGGGATTGAACCCAGTGACTTTGGCTTAACCACAAAGCCATATTCCTGGCCTGTTTTATTATTTTTTTGTTTTGAAACTGGGTCTCATTAAGTGACTTAGGGCCTCACTAAATTTCTAAGGCTGGCTTTGAACTTGTAATCTTCCTCCCTCAGCCACCAGAGCTTCTGGGAATACAGGTGTATGCCATCATGCCTAGCTAAAACCCATATTCTTATACTGTCCCAAGATCTCCAGAACATATTATACAAAAAAAAAAAAACTGATTAACCTAAATTACTGTTTATGATATTTTACTAATGATAATTAATTGATGATAATTATGGAAACTAATATATAAACTATAATAATAACAGGGGTGCACAGTTGTAATCTCATTGACTTAGAATGCTGAGGCAGGAAGATCTTAGGTTTGAGGCTAGTCTCTGCAACATTGTGAGACCCTAAGCAATTTAATGAGACCCTGAAGATATAGCTCAGTGGTAAAGAAAACTTGGATTCAATCCCCAGTACCAAATAAACAAATATGTATTTTGAGCTTACTGTGTATAAGCCAATAAAGTCAGAAATTTACATATATTTTAGTTTTCCTCCTTCTATCAAACCAAATATCAAGTACAATAATCATCATCTTGCGATGAGAAGTTTGAGACACATGGACTAGCATTACCTACCCAAGTCACAGAGCTCATAAGTAGGAGATCTAGAATCTGAGCTAGGAGCAACTAAACTTTGGCTGATGTTACAGTTTATTAACGCTCACTGGCATATGGAAGTTATGATGCATTTTAAATTTAATAAGCTACATTGGGGAATACTGGAAGAGAATGGTGGAGGAAGCTCGTGCATGTGACAGTGACCCATAAGGACAGTCTGGTCATTAGCAATTTGTAGACATCCATATAGGAAAAGAGAAGGGTTTTTGAAAAGACTTGCCAGGGACTGTTGAGAACCTGCCTCCTGAGCTGTTTCCCCATTAAAATCGTCAGCTATTGTCATTCGGTCTGACAATGAGCAAAGAAATGACAAAGTGAATTTCAAGAGACAGTGTCTGTCAGTGAGGTGTGCAGCGTCCTTCACACTCAGGGAGTCAGGCCCAAGTGCTGAGCTGCAAGTAGAAAACAGGAAAAACAAACAGCAGTGAGGGAAAGGCATCCTGTTTGTTTAGCTGGGTCCAGATTCAGGGAGAAAAATGCCTTGCAGAGGCACTCAAAACAGGGCCTGTGATTAGGATGGAAAAGGCAGTCAAGTCTATTTGGCTTCTGCAGGGGATTTGTTTGTATATTCTAATTGCATCATCGTTCAGCTTTATTTCATCTGGAACCTGGCTGCCAAATGAGCGTATTGATTACCTGTCATGGATGCATATTTCTCAATTAAAAGCCATCAAGGCTTGTAAAATCTCAACCACGTCAAGATCAACTAGTGGATTTTAGTACCACTGTGAGTGGTTATATCAGCCGCCTTCTACTGAACATTGGCTACAAGCTGGGCACCCTACGTGTGCTGGCTTATTTCAACATCACTACCTTCAAAATAGATACCATTGTTTTCCCCTCCTTTACATGCAATAACAGAGGCTCAGAAATACTAAAACCCTTGCCCAAGGCCACACAACTGGTACATGGTGGAGTACGGACTGGAACTGGTGTTTATGATGGGCCCCTTCCACAGGGCGCTGTGTCACACAGAGGCAGTATGGTGTGTGGGTTAGGAGCAGGGATTCTGATGCCACACTGCTTGGCTTAAGGAGTCAGCCCTGACTCTTTGCAGCTCTGTGATCTTGAGTGAATTTTTTAACATCCTTGTGCCTCGGTTTCCTCTACTGTGCAACTGGGGAACTAGTGGTTCATAGAGTTGTCAGAATTAAATGAGGTACTAACTTTACAGCATTTGGGCCAGTGCCTGAAATAAGGAAGAGCTATTATTTTTACATCCTCTGGATATCATACAAAGAAACTGTAAATCTTTGACCTTCAAAAACTTACTGTAGGCACTTTGTACTTTTAAAGACTTTGCAACAATTCAATTTTCCTCACAGCAGCCCAGTGTTTCAGGTCAGACCACTGTCTCTCACTCATAGACTGAGATGTACGTGAGGAGCCACTGTGCTAAAATAGCTTCAGAGCACCTGATTCACTATTCTCCTTCTTACATTTGGATATATCCATGATGCTGTTGTCTTTCATTTATCCACGTTTTGGATATCTTGGGTCTACTCTTCACAATAACCCTACAATGAGGTGTATTATCTCCATGTCACAAATGAAGATATGTGACCTGTAAAATTCAGAGGATTTGCACTCAGGTACAGATAGCTGGTAAGTAGTCAGATTGGGATTTGAGTTAAATCTCCAAATTTCTATCCTGTGTTCAAATGGGCATACTTAACCACTAATTTCTCCTTGTCCTGCTGGTGAACTCTGACTCGTCTGTTGAGATGTCACCCAGATATCCATCATCTTTTTTTTTTTTTTTTTATTCGAAGTTGTTGTATATATAACAGTATCATGCATTATGATTCATAATACACATGTAGAGCACCTTTTTACATAACACTGTTTGTATACAAAGTGTATTCATACTCTAACTGCATGATTGAAGACATGAATAGTACAAATATCTATCATCTTTATGTATTGACACATTTTTTAAGGCTTTCTCTATTCCAAACACTCAGGATGTTGTGTGAAGAGTGATGAACACAAGACATGGTTTCTGCTTCCACAAGGCTCATAGCTTCAAGAGGACCTATAAAAACACACACTGGGTATGTCCAGGAGGGAAATAATGATGGTGTTGAAGAGAGGAAATTGAGGGCAAAAGGCCAGTGGATGGCACCAGGACTCACTGAGGAAGTGACATTCAAGCTGCAATGAAGGATGCAAAGGCGGCCACATGTGAATAGCAGGGGAGAGTTAGATGCAGAAAGAGGAGCATATGCCCAGAGCCTGAGTCAGAACAGGAGCATGGAAACCAGAAGAAAGGCACCCAGGGAACGTACCACATGCAACCAGGCGAGAATGAAAGAGGAGAGGCAGTTTGAGTGGGGCTCAGGGGAAGAGGTCAGAGGAATGGGTTGGGGCCAGATCACTCAGGGTCTGCTGGGCATCAGGGAGGTGTTTGGGTTCTGAGTCACCAAGCTTGTCAAGTGAGAGTAATGATCATACTTATGCTTCTTTGTTTTCTCTTCCTGACCATAGGCTTTTTAGGTGCCCAAGATAGTGTTCAGGACACATCAGCATATTATACAAATAAATGTGTAAATTGCATCTGATAACAGTAATTCTATAAAAATCCCATTGAAAACTAATATGGCTGGAGTAAAGAAAGAAATCAACATTTTTGTTCCTGGTTAAGAATAAAATCCATCAAATATATTTACATTTATGTAAAAATAGGTAGGGACTATGTATTAGGAACAAGTAGCTTGGCACCACTCAGTATTCTATGTACAACTTTTTAATTTAATTTTCATGACAATACAAATGAAGTAGTTGCTCTTAATCCCCATTAAATCAGGGAAAACCAAAAACAAACTGGGGAAGAGTTTAATTAAATTATGGACTGTGCCTGGCGTGGTGGTGCATGCCTATAATCCCAGTAGCTGGGGGTTGGGGGGCAGAGCTGAGGCAGGAGGATTGCGAGTTCAAAGCCAGCCTCAGCAAAAGGGAGGTGCTAAGCAACTCAGTGAGACCCTGTCTCTAAATAAAGATACTAAAAAGGGCTGGGGATGTGGCTCAGTGGTCGAGTGCCCCTGAGTTCAATCCCTGGTACCAAAAAAAAAAAAAAAAAAAAAAAAAAAAAAGCAAAAGAAAAAAATTATGATTGGTGACACACACAGTATTTGCAGCAGCAGAATTTGATTCCAGGTCTTTTACCCAAAGTCATTGTATTTGGCAATTTCATAAAATGTCTCACAAGAGAGTGATCCTTGAAAATTTTCAAAGTTAAAAAATTCAGCACCCAAAATGTTAAACTAATAGTGATTGAAGGGAGATAAATAATAGTAAACAAAAATAGAAACCAATTGAATTTTTAACAATAGTGAAATGTATAATGAAAATAGTTTGATAGAATCTCATCAATAGTAATTAGCAAACAATAAAGAAAAACAAAAGCACTCAATGCATTAGGGTGATTTTTGCAAATGCATTTGTTTTGGTTGTTTTCATAAAGTTGCTAGGATATTACAAAGAAGTTAGCAAAAGAAAAAAAAAAAAAAGGAAGCTCTGAGAAGTATGATTTCTTGGGAGTGGCAGACCAGTAAGATGAGTAAACAAGCCAACATTTGTATTCTTCACACTTTTTCTATTACTCTTTCTAAATTTCTCTTCCTAAAGGCCTTCTTCCTCCCCTGCTGTCTGAATAACTCCTATTCACTCTTCAACACCCATAAAATTCCTCTCACTGTGAGAAATCTGGCCCTGACTTCTGGGATCCCATCATACACACCTCCTCCATTTCCTTTCTGTACTTTATAAAATGTTATAGCAAACATGTAATTTTTTATTCCTCCAATGTAGAATCTAAGCCCTTCATTTCATAGGCAGTTAATAAGTGGTAGCTATGTAAATGAACAAATTAATGACCCTGACCATTCACCCTCTTTCAATGCACATGCTACTAGACAATGAGGGAAGGGAGAAGAAACGTGATAATTCAGATGTGTAGACACCCCCTGGAACACTGGTTGATCACCACATTTTGTTCTGAGAGCAGCCTGTTGAGTATGTTTCTCTATTTTCAGTCTATACTTGGGGAAACGGACTCAAAGAGAACAATTTGTTCACATTAGTGGAAATTAGCATTCCTGAGAGAGACAGGACATGTCTTGAAAACACAGAGCACTGGGGATTTGTAGAGACATTTGAAAAAATAATAATAAGAGGAAATAATGCGGAGCAGCACTTGGAATGATAGCCTGAGATGAATATGCTGGGGGCATGGCAGAGGCTGCTCTCGGAGGCCATGAAGCAGAAGGGATAAGAGTGTAACTGCCCGGCCATCCTGCCTGGGTTCAAATCCCAGCTCTACAGCCTCCCTGTGGCCTTGAGCATGTTACAACACCCTTTGAAGATGCAGTTATCCCATCTGTAAAGTGGAGCCATGGTGATAACAGACTTTATCAATAGGAACATTCTGAGCAAGAAATGAAGAATAAATGTGCTGAGTTTAAAGTGACCCAGGCTCTTAGATAGCAGGAACCTGTGGGCTGTGACTATACAAAACTTTCAAAGGTCAAGAAAGCTCCGTGTTAAACCATGAGTACTGCCTTTGGGCTCAGACAGTTGGGGCTTTATCAGAGTAGGAAGAAGAGAAATGGGGGAGACTGTCCTTGCTGTCAGAAGAGTACCTGAAAACATTACCACTGTGGAGAAGGGAAGACTGAGGAAAGACATGATGGCTTCCAGGTGGCAGCAGGACTTTCCAAGGGCACCTGGCCAAGCTCTCATCAGCATCTTCTCATTGATTCTCAGGGGATACTAGCTAGGAGGAAGGGCCTCTTTTCACATTTTTTTTTTTTTAATGTTGGGATGGAACCCAGAGACATGTGCATGCTAGACAAGTGCCACATGCCCAGTCTTTTTATTTATGCGGGTTGTTTAACACCTCAGGAAAATAAGGATTAGACAAGTGCTATAACTTGACCAATGTTACCATATAAACATGAGAGCTGAGATTTGTGTGTGCAGCTCCATGCTGCACTTCTTTTTCCTCAACAAAGTTTGTCAGATTCTACATGATCCTGACTGTGAACATTCTCAAGTCTTCTTTTTTTCCAATTTGTAAAGTTAATACAAGAATCCATACTACTCTTAGTTGTTTAAAGAATAAGATTATATCCACTAATTTCTGATAGTTGGTGAACATGTGTTTGTTTCTTTAATTTATCCAATTTTTTTTCAGCAATTAGAGCTGTTCAATAATGCAGTGGGAGTATTGATTTCCATCCCCATTCCAAGTCACTGGAAGTGTGCAAGCAGATGGTGGATGGTTAACCAGAGGGCTCTAGAGTGCCAGCTCAAACCTCAGTGAAGAGAAAATCTTCATGGACATGCCAAGCCTAAGATTCCATGAAAGTTAGGCAGAGCAGATAATGTGGTGGATGATAATAATATCAGGATTCAAGATGACTTCAATAGTCCGATCAAATTTTAAAAATTAAGGAAATGAAATTAAATAGAAGTAAGTGTAACCTTTTGTCTTAGGATCAGAAATAAACAACAGCAATAACAGTAATGCAATTTTGCTTGTATAGAATGGGAGGGAAGGTTTTGTCATTGTGAGGGTGCAAACATACATAAGTATTTTCTCAATAACAGCTTTATTTATCACTAAATTTATTTTTTTTATTTGTATTTCTTTTTTTAAATTATTTATTTACTTATTCATAATGCACAAGTATAGAATCTTTTTATATACAACTGCTTGTATACAAAGTATGTAAGTACCATTCAGATCTTCAATCATGCATTTAGGATAATGATATCCATCTCATTCAACCACCAAAATTTTTCCCTTTCCCCTCCCTCCCTCCCCCCTTGATCCCTCCCTTGCCCTCCCTTTCTTTTGACCATTCTAGTGTTCCTCTAATCCTATGTACCCCCATCCAACAACACTGTGAACTAGCCTCCTTATATCAGGGAAAACATTCGGTATTTGGATTTTTGAGATTGACTAATTTCACTTAGCATTATATTCTCCAACTTCATCCATTTACCTGCAAATGCCATTATTTTATTCTCTCTTATTGCTGAGTAAAATTCCATTGTGTATATGTACCACATTTTCTTTATCCACTCATCTACTCAGGGACATCTAGGTTGGTTCCACAACCTAGTTATTGTGAATTGTGCTGCTTTAAACATTGAAGTGGCTGTGTCACTGTAATATGCTGTTTTTAAGTCCTTTGGGAATAGACCCAGGAGTGGCACGGCTGGGTCATAGGGTGGTTCCATTACCATTTTTTCAAGAAATCTCCATACTGCTTTCCATAATGGTTGCACCATTTTGCAGTCCCACCAGCAATGTATGAGTATGGCTTTTCCCCCACATCCTCTCCAACATTTATTGTTGTTTGTGTTCTTGAGAGCTGCCATTCTGACTGGAGTGAAATGAAATCTTAGAGTAGTTTTGATTTGCATTTCTCTAATTGCCAGCGATGTTGAGCATTTTTTCATGTATTTGTTGATTCAATGTGTATCTTCTTCTGAGAAGTGTCTTTTCAGTTCCTTAGCCCATTTATTGATTGGGTTATTTGCTTTTTTGGTGTTAAGTTTTTTGAGTTCTTTATATATTTTTGAAATTTGTGCTCTATCTGATGTGCATGTATTAAATATTTGTTCCCAATTAGTTGGCTCTCTATTCACCTCACTGATTGTTTCTTTTGCTGAGAAGAAGCTATTTAGTTTAAATCTATCCCATTCATTAATACTTGGTAATAGTTCTTGTGCTACAGGATTCTTATTAAGGAAGTTGGGGCCTAATCCGACATGTTGGAAATTGGAGCTTACTTTTTCTTCTATTAGGCGTATTGTCTCTGGTCTAATTCCTAGGTCCTTGATCCACTTTGAATTGAGTTTTGTGCATGGTGAGAAATAAGGGTTTAATTTCATTTTATTGCATATGGATTTCCAGTTTTCCCAGCACCATTTGTTGAAGAGGCTATCCTTTCTCCACTGTACATTTTTGGTGCCTTTGTCTAATATAAGATAGCTGAAATTATATGTATTAGTCTCTGTGTCCTCAATTCTGTACCATTGGTCTACTAGTCTGTTTTGGTGCCAACACCATGCTGTTTTTGTTACTATTGCTCTATAGTATAATTTAATTCTGGTATGGTGATGCCCCCTGCTTCACTTTTCTTGCTCATGATTGCTTTGGCTATTCTGGGTCTCTTATTTTTCCAGATGTATTTCATGACTGCTTTTTCTATTTCTTTGAAAAATGACATTGGAATTTTGATTGGAATAGCATTAAATCTGTATAATGCCTTTGGTAGTATGGACCTTTTGACAATATTGACTCTACCTATCCAAGAGCAATGTAGGTCTTTCTATCTCCTGAGTTCTTCTATGATTTCTTTCTTTAGTGTTCTATAATTTTCCTTATAGAGGTCTTTCACCTCTTTCGTTAAGTTGATTCCCAGGTTTTTTTTTTTTTTTTTTTTTTTGGATGCTATTGTAAATGGGGTCGTTTTCATCATTTCCCTTTCAGAAGCTTTGTCACTGGTGTACAAAAATGCCTTTGACTTGTGGGTATTGATTTTGTATCCTGCTACTTTGCCAAATTCATTTACTAGTTGTAAAAGTTTTCTGGTAGAGTTCTTTGGGTCTTCTAGGTATATTATCATGTCATCAGCAAATAGTGCTAATTTGAGCTCTTCTTTTCCTATCTGGATCCCTTTAATTTCTTTCGTCTGTCTAATTGCTCTGGCCAAAGTTTCCAGTACTATGTTAAATAGCATTGGTGAAAGGGGGCATCCCTGTCTTGTTCCAGTTTTTAGAGGGAATGCTTTCATTTTTCTCCATTTAAGATAATGTTAGCTCTGGGCCTTGCATAAATAGCTTTTATAATGTTGAGATATGTTCCTGACATTCCTAGTTTTTCCAGTGTTTTGAACATAAAGGGGTGCTGTATTTTGTCAAATGTTTTTTCTGCATCTATTGAGAAAATCATATGATTTTTATCTTTAAGTCTATTGATGTGATGTATTATGTTTATTGATTTCCGAATGTTTAACCAGCCTTGCATCCCTGGAATAAACCCCACTTGATCATGGTGCACTATCTTTTTGATATGTTTTTGTATCTGATTTGCCAGAACTTTGTTGAGGATTTTTGCATCTATGTTCATTAAAGATATGGGCCTGAAGTTTTCTTTTTTGGATGAGTCTTTGCCTGGCTTTGGAATTAATGTAATATTGGCCTCATAGAAAGAGTCCGGAAGAGCTCCCTCTTTTTCTATTTCTTGAAATAATTTGAAGAGCACTGGTATTAGTTCTTCTTTGAAAGTCTTGTAGAACTTGGCTGTAAACCCATCAGGTCCTGGACTTTTCCTTGTTGGTAGCTTTTTGATGACTTTTTTATTTCTTCGTTTGTAATCGATCTGTTTAAAATTGTGTGTAGCCTCCAGATCCAGTTTAGGCAAATCATATGACTCTAGAAATCTGTCAATGCATTCAGTATTTTCTATTTTATTAGAGTACAAGTTTTCAAAGTAAATTCTAATTATCTTCTGTATATCTGAAGTGTTTGTTGTGATATTCCTTTTTTCATCACGAATGTTAGTAATTTGAGTTTTTTCTCTTCTTCTTTTCGTTAGCATCGCTAAGGGTCTGTCAATTTTGTTTACTTTTTCAAAGAACCAAGTTTTAGTTTTGTCAATTCTTTGAATTGTTTCCTTAGTCTCAATTTCATTAATTTCTGCTCTGATTTTAATTATTTCCTGTCTTCTGCTGCTCTTGGTGTTGATCTGTTCTTCTTTTTCTAGTGCTTTGAGTTGTGATGTTAAGTCATTTATTTGTTGTTTTTTTTTTTCCTTTTAAGGAATGAACTCAGTGCAATGAATTTTCCTCTTACTACTGCCTTCATAGTGGCCCAGAGATTTCTATACAATGTATCTGTGTTCTCATTTACCTCTAGGAATTTTTTAATCTCTTCTTTTATGTCTTCTTCAACCCCTTGTTCATTCAGTAGCATGTTGTTTAGCTTCCAGTTGTTGGAGTAGTTTTTCTTATTCCTTGTTTCGTCGTTGATTTCCAATTTCATCCCTTTATGGTCTGATAGAATGCAGGGTAGTATCTCTATTTTTTTGTATTTGCTGAGAGTTGCCTTGTGACATAATATATGATCTATTTTGGAGAAGGATCCATGTGCTGCTGAGAAAAAAAGTGTATTCTTTTACTGAGGGATGAAATATTCTATATATGTTCATTAGGTCTAAGTTATTAATTGTTTTAAGGAGGCCTAAGATTTCTTTGTTTAGCTTTTGTTTGAATGATCTATCTGTTGGTGAGAGAGGTGTGTTGAAATCCCCTAGAATAACTGTGTTGTGGTCAATTTTACTCTTGAACTTGAGAAGAGTTTGTTTGATGAATGTAGGTGCTCCATTATTTGGGGCATATAGATTTATAATTGTTATATCCTGTTGATAAATGGTTTTCTTAAGTAGTAAGAAATATCCATCTTTGTCCCTTTTGATTAGCTTTGACTTGAAGTCTACCTTATTTGAAATGAGAATGGAAACCCCTGCTTGCTTCCGCAGGCCATGTGAGTGATAAGACTTTTCCCAGCCTTTCGCCTTCAGTCTATTGATGTCTTTTTCTATGAGGTGTGTTTCTTGGAGACAGCAAATTGTTCGGTCATTTCTTTTAATCCATTCAGATAATCTGTGTCTTTTGAATGGTGAGTTTAGGCCATTAACATTCAGGGTTATTATTGAGATGTGATTTTTATTCCCATCCATTTTTAATTGTATTATGATCTTTAGCTTGATTTGGTTTCTCTTCTGGTTGTTATTTCCCTTAGTTTAATATCCCCCTTTTTTGAATTTCGTTGTTATTTTTCTCTTCTTCTTCATGAAAAATTTTGCCCAGGATGTTCAGAAGTGCTGGCTTTCGAGATGCGAAATCTTTTAACTTTTGCTTGTCGTGGAAGGTTTTTATTTCATCTTCGAATCTAAAGCTCAATTTTATTGGATATAAGATTCTTGGTTGACATCCCTTTTCTTTCAGAGCTTGAAATATGCTATTCCAGGATCTTCTTGCTTTTACGGTCTGGGTAGAAAAATCTGAACATAGTCTGATTGGTTTCCCCCATATGTAATCTGCTTCCTTTCTCTTGTGGCTTTTAATATTCTCTCCTTGCTCAGTATATTAGGCATTTTCATTATAATGTGTCTTGGTGTGGATCTGTTGTGATTTTGTATGTTTGGTGTTTGGTAAGCCTCTTGAACTTGGTTTTCACATTTATTTATCAAGTTTGGAAAATTTTCTGCAATTATTTCATTAAATAAATTACTCATTCCTTTGGCTTGAAACTCTGCCCCCTCCTCTACCCCACTCTTATGTTTGGTCTTTTTATGTTGTCCCACAATTCTTGAATGTTCTGTTCTTGGTTTCTTACCATTTTGCTGTGTAATCTAGATTTTTCTCTAGGATATATATTTTGTCTTCATTGTCTGAGGTTCTTTCTTCCAAGTGATCTACTCTATTGGTGATACTTTCGATTGAGCTTTCATTTTGGTTTATTGCTTCTTTCATTTCTGGAATTTCTGTTTGGTTTCTCTTTAGAGCCTCTATCTCCCTATTGAAGTAATCTTTTACTTCCTGTATTTGTTTATGGAGTTCTTTGTCAAAATGATCTTTTGCCATCTGTACTTGCTCCCTCATCTCATTTTTGAGTTCATTCTTAAGTTCTGCAAACATTTGAAATATGTAATTTCTAAATTCCATCTCTGGCATTTTACCAACTGTGCATGCCATGGAATCTACTGAGGAGGTATATTGATTTGTTTGTGTCACTTTCTTCCCTTGTTTCTTCATATTGCTTGTGCGTCTATTCTTCCTGCACTGTGGGACCTTGACTATTTTGATTTTACCTTAAAACCTCATGTTGCTCCTGTAGTACAATGCTATCAGATTCACTTATATTTCCTTTACACTTTAAAATCAAACACTTTATCACTAAATTTCTAAAACAGATAAATAACAACCAAAACAAACTTTTACTAAACAGGGTTGCATGGCATTTTTAGATATTTAGGATTTAGGTCAGGGAACTTGTTGTCCCACTATACCATGCACACCAGGGGGATATTTCCTTTTAACAATAGCATGTTTTTTAATGTTGCCACCTGAAGCAATGGCCACTTGGAGCAACGAAGCCGCGGGAAGAAGTTCAGAGGAGAACTGGAAACAAACAGCTTTTTATTCTGATAACTTTTCTCTCTGGCTCTAACAACGACTAACACGCACCGCACACACCACCAAAAAAATGGCGCAGACCCGATCAGCAATCTTGGCTCAAGTCACTCAAGATCCCGGGCCAAGTCCCGTGAGACTATGGAAGGCGGCAATGCCAAATCTCCATGGCCCATAGTCAACCGCAATTTAAGCCATCTCCCCAAACAGGGCTCCTACAGTTGAACATTTCATGTAGTTTAAATTAACTTAGAAATGTCCTTGCATTGCTCAGAAAGTATACTATGCATGGCTTGGAGTACATGATCCTCTTTAGTAATTCCTATGCACAATAGAATTTGAGCATTACAGAACTAAATTATGCTTCCAATAAAAGTCTAGCCATTTTACCTTTAGAATAATTAAAAAATCCCTAATGGCAACTGAGCAATGTATGGAGGAGTTATAAAATATTCTTGCTAATCTTCAGGGTTTTCTAAGTTAAAAAAAATCATTAGTTATTTATTATCTACAAATAAGTTGCTGTGCAGATTTAATGAGATTATGTTATATATAATTATACACACACACACACACACACACACACACACACACATATGTTGATTTTTTTGGGGGGGTGGGTAAGCAGAGATTGAATTCAGGAGCACTCAACCACTGAGCCAGATCCCCAGCCTTATTTTCTATTTTTTATTTAGAGACAGGGTCTCATTGAGTTGCTTAGCACATCACTTTTGCTGAGGCTGGCTTTGAACTTGAGATCCTCCTGTCTCAGCCTCCTGAGCTACTGTGATTACAGGTGTGTGTCATCATGCCAGGCTATATTGATCTTAATGAAGCAAATTTAAGAGAAAATTGACAAATCTAAGATTGGTGATCAGATTAGTAATGAATGAGTGATCAGGCCATAAAATGGGATTTGGCAAACTATATGTAATATTATAGCTCAAAGGTCAAATATCACCTGCACTCTGTTTTTGTAGACCTATCAATGAAGAATGACTTTTATATTATTAATGGTTATAAAAAATTTAAACAAGATAAACAATGCACAATAGATACCTATTTGGTCTACAAAATGTATTACATTTCCTCTCTGGGCCTGAACAGAAAGCTTTGCTCATGAGGGGAATGTAGTTAGGAATTTGTCTCCTGCAAGTAGTTGATCTCTCTATCCCATATCTGGGTTTATGTGCACACTCCTTAACATGCCTGACAAGCTACCTTCTGCAGTGTCCCTAGCACTTTTTGCCCTTGGACTACCAAATGCTCACAGTTCTCCCCTGCAGTGTGCCATGTCAGTATTTGGGTCTTTGCTGGTACTGTTCCCCCATAAAATGCTCCAGTCCTGGACTTTCAGCATTCCCCAAATGTTCTTATGGAATCTTCCTTCTCTGTTCTACTTAAGACTGAACATGCAGACTTGTTTGTTTTTAACTGGTTGGATCTAACTGAATGCATTGGTTTCTTTACAGACTCACCTTCTAGAATCTGCAGTCTAGATGAAGTTCCTTTATTGCTGCAAAATCAAGTTATTCATTTTTCTCTTTAGAGCTTAACACTATGCCTGGCACCTGGTAGGCTCTTAGTAAATATTTCCTAAACTGAAAAGAAGTATGTATAAACACTACAAGGAGGGAGTGGACTATTTTGAGAAGCATTATAACAACAACAACAAAAAAAAATGAAAACATTGAGGGAGAGGTGAAGTTGGAAAGGAAATGACTTGCCCAAATTCACCAAGGGATCCAGGAATAAAGGAACTGATTTTATCACCAAGAAGACCTGAGTTGGAATGCTAGCAACTCATCTTAATTTCACTCTGAGAATTTAAAGACATTTTCCTGTAAAGCCTGTTTTCACATCTGTATCCTGGAGATAGTAACATCTGCCACATAGGGTGATGGGGAGATTAAGAACAGGGGTGTTAGAAATGCTAACATGACACAATGGCTTGCCTATAGTAGGTGATCAGTACCCTTTTGCTCCTTCCTAATTCTGCATCACCCAAGTTTCTCACCAAAGCCACATTTCTTATCACTGCACCAGAAAAAAAAAAAAAAAAAAAAAAAAACTGAATTTCCACCAAACTGCTCCAAACATTTCATCAGTTTCTCCTGACTTGATATACCACCCCAAGAAAATAAACGCTAGGGTTCTGTCAACAAAGGCAGGCTATGCATCCAGAGAAGACAATTTTGTCAGCAAAATTGTAACAATAAAGGCCCAAACAACACTTCATCTCCCTGTCAGTTGTCTTGAAAGGGCAGATTACTTTTTCCTCAATCTTGGCACATCCAATTAAGGTAGACTTACAAGCCAGGCAGGTGTAAAGTGCAAGCCAGCACTTGTTCACATTAGCAATTATCAATGGAAAAGTATGTGAATGCAAAGTCTTGGCACCACTGTTGCCCTGGCAACCATTATCCTGCAGAGGCAGGGCAGACACTAACATGACAGCTCAACATCAGTGCCCACAAGAAAGATGGCTTCTCTTTCCCATTTTCCCCAGTTACTCTTTGCATTAGTCACTGTAAGGTCACAAAGAAAATGCTTCACATTAACTGTTTGGAATTTGAGAACCTATACAGGTCTCAGTAATTACATTTCTTTGGTGAATATGTATCAAACACCTACTATGTGCCAGGTACACAGTGAAAGATGAGTCATTTTCAATCTAGAAAAGTAAATATATTTTCATGTCTTTTCCTTCCTCCCTCCCTCCCTCCCTTCCTTCCATTATTCTATACATATTCATTCAAAAACCATTATTGAGAGGATCCTATGCATCAGGCACTGTGTTTGACACAGTTGGTTAAGAAGTGAATAAGAAGACACAATAACCATAGGTAAAGGAAAATTTACCCACAAAAAGGTTAAAATAATAGAAGATATTTTAAATGGTATAAATAGAATGCTAAAAGTAGGCAGAATTATCTTCATAACTCACATTACTAGTTTATTTTTTTATCCTTTCATCATTTATGCATATATGAATACACAGTATATTGTGTATTTGAGGAGTTAGAGGAAATAAAACTCAATAAAGAATAATTTGGGAAAGAAAAAGAGGAGAATAAATAAATTTTAAAAGGTGGCTAAGGACAGGCTGGGGGAGGATTAACATTTCCTAAGCTCAGATCACAAGCCAAACACTTGCACTGATCTCATTTGACCTTCAACAAACTTAGGAAGAGAGTTCTTCCTCTTGTCCTCTTCTTCCCTCCTCCTCCTGCCTCTCTCCTTCTCTTCTTTTTCCTTCTTATCATTCTTCCTTCCACTTCATAGATTATTAAATAAAAATTTTTTTTCTCACGGAAATAAATCTAGTGGAGTCAATAAACCCTACCAAACACCTCACTTCAAAGCCTGTGCTCTTGTTACCACATCATGAGGGAGAGAGAAAATAAAAATGTCGGAAATACGGACAAAAAGAAATGGACCAGAAGCATGAGGAAGAGACATTGATGATCAGTGGCCCTCAGGGACACGCTTCCTGTAGCCTTGATTCTTGAAGAATTAACCTTTAATTCAGCAGAGATTCTGAGGACCAAGAAACACCAATTGCCTCTTGATTGTTTTGGATCACTAACAATCCCCATAGAAAGAACTCTCAAAAAGACTTACGAAGAAAAGGAAAGGTAAAACCAGTGAAATGAAAAGAGTTACTTCAAAACATAGCCACCCAGTCCAGTTAGACACGCAGTGTGCTGAAGTGGCTCACAGTGACACTGGGAGGGAAGCAACACAGAAGGGGATGCCTCTCATATTTTACAGACCAGAAAATTAGACTCAGGGAGTGCATATAGCTCCCCTAAGTACACATGTCTCTTACTCAACTGAAACCACTAAGAATTTCTCTTTTCATTGTTAGCAGAGAGGAATTTCCTAGGAAACTTAACTTTAAGGGTATGTGATTGTGGGTCATTGGCAATGAAGTTTAGGTCCAGAATTGGTATTTGAGGACTTTGCAGCTTGGAGAATGGTCCACAGACTGGCAGCATCAGCATGGTCTGCCCGAAGCTTCTTAGCAATGCAGATGCTCAGAATCTGCATTTTCACAAGATCCCCAGCTTGCATGATACAGCTGGAGAACCCCTAAGAAGATGTGCCATATATTAGAAAAGGAAGATAGGCCTTGCAGTGAGGTCCACTTGGGTTTATATCTCAATGCAAATATCTGAGCTATGAGTATGGTTTGGACAGTTAGTAAAGAAAGAGAAAAGCATTCAAGGAGAAAAAAGGGCATGGTCAGAAGTCCAGAGGGGTGACCAGGCATGTTCAAGGAATAGTAAGTGGCCTAATGTGACTGAAATGTGATGATGAGCTGAAATAGGATTCAGTGGCAGGATGAATCCATTTTTTAAAAATATATATTTTTAGTTGTTGATAGGTCTTTATTTTATTTACTTATATTCAGTGCTGAGGACCGAACCCAGTGTCTCACACATGCCAGGTCGGTGCACTACCTCTGAGCCCCAGCCCCAGCCCGGCAGGATGAATTCTAAGCTATTACTCTGTGGTCAGTAGCAGAACTTGGATGGCTATTATCACAATCACAACAAAAACAGGAATTACTTTTCTTCACTATTTTAGAGTTTGATTGTATCTGACACATAGGTACTCAAATATTTGCTGACTGCCTAACTCAACCTAAAAACCTTTTCATTTGTATCACAGCCTGGAGTATTTCCAAAAAGTCTGAGAGATAAATTAAAAAACACAAAAATATATAGTTAATTTCTACATTTTTATTATGACCATTTTTTCTATATTGTAGCAAATGAAAGATTGGATGAAGAAACGATTTTCATAAAATACTACTGCTAGTAATCTTTGATCCAGAACTCAACTACAATTCTTTTTCTTCCCAAACTAACCTCATTTTAGTCCTCAATTCCTAATTCTTTGGCTTTGTACTTCAGTGAGTTCACCACTGAAATCTTACAATGAGATCCGAGTGTGCAGAGAATGAGCGAATAAAAAGATTCCTATCTTGTGGCGATGATCAGTTCTTTCCTCCACAGAAGTCTACTGTGTGTTTTAAGGGTCATCAGTCCTATTTCCCCAAAGGTGGGTGGGTTGTGCTGATCTGAGCTGGAAAGCTTCCTTCACATACCTAGCTCTGCCATCTTGATGGGCACTGTTTTTCCACCACCCAAGAGCCAGTCTCCTTTCATCAGTTCCAATCAGAGCTATGGTACTGCTTTTTTACTCAGAGAGAATGGCATAAACTACATTTGCAGAATGTAAGCAGTTCAACCCATGAAAGACTTATCAAGAGAGGGAGAGAATCAATAAGGCTAACAACACAGTAACTAAAGGCTTAATAGATTTAATGTGAAGTCATATGTCATCTTTCTAAGCCTATTTCCAATTCCTGATGACGAGTTGTCTTTGTTACGTTCATAACTAGTGCACAGAAAAGGAAGAATTTCCAGGATGAAAGAGAGAGAGAGAGAGAGAGAGAGAGAGAGAGAGAGCGAAATTGTTCTTGAACATGGTGTGGTGTAATGAAAGTCTTGAACTTGGGAACCAAACCAAAATAAATCCTGATTATGCCATTAATGTCAACACTACCTCCCTTGAACCAAGTAGTAAACGTTTTCCAAACACAATGTGCTTCCACAACATTGTTCTATTTAATCCTTACAACAGCCAGGTTATTATCCCCACTCTGGTCACTCCTTTGAAAAACACCATTGCTTCCCATCTTTTGTGTCCATCTCTAGAGCAGCATCCAGAGCCCACTCACTTGACTATTACATTATGTGGATCTTTGGTGACCTCAGTGAGTTCCAACCAGTTATTGAGACTCTCAGAAACATGGTCTCCATAATTTGAAAAACAGGAATACATGCAAAGTTCAGTAATGGGTGAATATAAAAATATGAAAAGAGGACACCACAGAGAGCAGGGGAGTCAATGAATGTCAATGTTCTTTTATTCTCTTCTGCTCTTAAAAATTCTAGAAGGAAAAAAAATAGCTATCTTTAAATCATCAGCTCTGTAAGACTTGGGATACTTTTTTACTACAAACAACATGATTTTTATTGGAGTTAATCAGTAGCATTCTGAGTCCCCAGACTAGCTTTGATGGCAACTCTGATGGTTTCATGGCATCTGTTAGAGAACACAAGTGTGCAAAAGCTCTGGTGCTTGCTCTCTCCCTCTCTCTTTCTCCCTCTCTCTCTCTCTACCTCTCTCTCTCTCTCCTCTTTCTCCCCGGAGTAGGAATTAATAGCAGTCTCCCTGCATTGAAAGGCTTTGTGTTGCCATGTGCTTTCTGAGTCACATCAAAAATCCTACCAACTTGCCAAAGCAACTCTAATTTGGAGTTCCTCTGTTTAGTTTTGGCTCTAAATTTGAATAAATTGTGGCAAAGGTTTCAGCTTCCTCGTAACACTTAACCCTCTAGTTTACTTCATTTTGGGAGAGAGAAGTAACCCAATTGAGCCTCTGTCTGAGTCTCTTCATTTGTAGCAGTAAAATGGAAAGCATACCACCTATTTTCCAATATGGCTGTGAGAAGTAAATGAGATAAATGTTCTTCATTGTCGGTGGAAAGCAGTTCCAGTTTCTACTTTCAAAGTTCTAAAGTCACAAGAGGGCTACGAACTAGATCTTCCTTTGCCTCCAGAAAAGTTGAGCAAATGATCACTCCAATAAAATGTGTGTGGAAATGATTTTCCTGGGAACGTCTCTTCTGCAGTACAAATGAGGAGTTCAAAGATAGCTTTCTTGTTTGAAGATAGGATGTGATTATGGCCACTTTTTTTTTCAGAAAGTTTATGACAGAGTCTCATAAGGACTAGAATGGATAAATAGAATTCAATAAGAAGGAGAAGTTCATGCAGCAAGAAGCATTAAGTCCAATGAAAAGTTTCAGGGTTTTTGTGTGTGATCATTAAATAAAGGGGCAGCCAATCCACTAAACAGCCTAAATTCAGAAGGCAGTTCTTCACAGTAAGTGGAGGTATACAGGGCTGAGTCTAAAGAGCAATGTCCCAGGAATGGGGCAAGGTGAAGAAATGCTCTGAGAAATGTGATCACACAGTTTAATCAGAAATGTCAAAGACTATATACTTCTGGAATACAGCCATGACCCACTAGGAAAACATCTATCTTTGGCAAATTTTAAAATTGTTGTTAAACACCAGTTCTGATATCACAGAACAAAATGAACTATTAACCAGTATGAGCCTCAGTTCATTTCTAACTTTTTAAATGGTAATTATGCCTCATGTGAGCTTTTATTTGGCATTTGTTGTTGTGACTTTTCAAGAATTTTTAGATCAATTTTACTAAGTTATTCATATCAAATTTCTGAGATAGTTAACATCTATTTCATTATTTTATATGAGAATACTGAGGCTCAACTCAGGCAACTTGTAAAGCACCATAGATGGCAGGTAGCAGAGCCTAGATAGAAACTGAGGCTGGGTGCAGTGGCACATGCCTGTAATCTCAGCACTTGGGAGGCTGAAGCAGGAGGATCATGAGTTCAAAGCCAGCCTCAGCAATGGTGAGGCATTTAGCAACTCAGTGAGAACCTGACTCTAAATAAAATCCAAAAAAGGGCTGGGATGAGGCCCAGTGGTTGAGTGCCCCTGAGTTCAATCCCTGGTACCAAAAAAAAAAAAAAAAAAAAAAAAAAAAAAGAAAGAAACTAAGATTTGTTTCTAAAACCTGTCCTATTTCCACTGTGGCCACTAACCCCTCAGAGAAGTGGGGATAACAAACATGAAAATAAGTGACTTCATCTAGTACATACTGACACTCAATAAATGATCTCAAACCTGAGGCTTAAATGACAAAGAATCACCAATTTGTGTTACATACAAATGACTTTAAAGTGACAGATGGCTTGGCAATCACAATACAGACTATGAATAAATATCTGTCACCAACTTTTCATTCATATTGCATATCATGTTTGGACTGGACTCTTTCTCTAAAGCCCTCACCCTTATTCAGGGCATTTCTAATATCTCCTTGGTGAATCCAACTTAAAACACAGGCCACCATATACTTCCATTGGAGTAAATTATTATTTGAAAGGAAGCTTGGAAGTTCAAAACAGCCATTTTGGCAATTAAGACAAGTAACGCATGGAATGGGTGGGAGAGAGAGACGGGAGGGCTGAGCCCAAACAAGAGTAGCTACAGGACCCTGCTCCCCAGTCAGCACAGAAGCTGATTTACCAAAACTTTGATATGAAAAAGGTTCTATTTGGAAAGAGACATTTACTGGTCATATGTATGGCAGAAAAGGTCTTGGGCTTATATATTAGAAAGCTCTGGAGGAGACACTTGTCTCTACCCCCATTCTAAATTATGTGAGCTTGGTTCCTCTGTGAGCCAATTCCTGTTAAAGGGAATACCAGTTTCTTCTTTATTGCACTTTGTGAATGTTAAATGACGTGATGTACATGAGATCGCCCCTAACAAAATGTCTGCGTGGTAACAATTCAAATAGTATCTGTGCCGTGTCTTTTTTTCTTGGTTTCCCTGATTCCTGCTTGTAAAAATAGTGGCTCTGAGGTTCTCGCAGATGTTATGACCTCCCTACCACCCTGCATCTTTTTATGATATGATCCACTCATCATTTTGGAACATAATTTAATTTTAAAAGTATGATATTACAAGCACTTGAGACCTAGTTGAAGTCATTCAATCAGAAAAAGGTCATGTTAGCACATAAATATTGAAAAGAATGATAATTAGGCAGGGAAAACAGCAAAACACATTAAAAAGGCAAGGAACAATTTTTAAATGCTAATAACCCAATTTAGTAGTGTTTACACTGAACTTAATATCCTTATTTCAAATTATACTTCTGGATAAATGGAAGGAAAAGATTTACTTAGAACCAAGTCCAGAACATCCCCCGCCCCCCCCCCACCCCCCCCACACACACCATGTATATGTGTACACAAATGAGTGACTCTACTATTTTGGAATATGGTTAATTCTAATGATTCTCACATTTCTCTGAAGCATTTACACAATAAACGTCTCACAAGTAAAAATGATACCAACCACACCAAGCACAGCCCAGCCCTGGGAGGATTGATTGGCCCATCTCAGAGAGCCAGCAACCCAATCTAGATGTGTGCATAAAGACCTTCAGTTAGAGAAAGAAATCTCTGGAAAACAGGTCCAAAGTACAAGTTTTGAGATTGACAGAGTAGGCTTTTAGTCTATCATTTGATGACTTATGCAAGTGATTTAGCCCCTCTTACCCTTTGTTTCCTTATCTGTAAAATGGGAATAAAATTAATGTGTGTATTGCAAAGTTGTTCCAATAAATAAAGCCTCAAACAGCAAATGACACATAGACAATAATTACAAATGTCATCCCTCAGCTCCTATCTCCTTTCTTGAAGTACCCACAATATGCATTTCATTCTGCACACTGACTACTCCTTTAAACAGCTGTGCTTAATGAAAAGAGTTCACGTTCAAAGTTACATGATTTCTATGTAGCATGCTTAAGTTGAAAAATACTTCCACAAATGCTATCTAAATTGTTTGTCACCAAGACCCCATGAGTAAATTAAATGAAGATGCTAGTATCTATCAGGCAAATAAACAAAGTAAGGTACAGGGCACACACTGGAGCAGATCCGTAGCTAGATCTTAAATCTCCCAGTTTAGAAATACAGTGTTCCTCAGTTTCTAGCCATGGCAGCCCAATTGGCAAAGAACTTGCCCTCCCACTGGAAAAAAATAAAGAAAAAAATTGCAAAATCCTATCAGATTTGACAAAATATATGTTGACTCTTTTGAGACACTGAACAACAGGCAGCACAGGACAGTGGTGCTTGATGAGTGATCACATCGTCATGAGCCCCAGCTTTCTGTGTAGGAACACTTTCTGGACTGTAGCACACAGCAAAGCAGACTCCCAAACAGGACATTGCTCAGAAGGCAAAGACCAGATTTGGGGCTACAACAGTGAATGGTCTTTGAGCAACAGGACACTGGAGAAAAAGGAAGTGCTTGGTGAGCCACAGAAGTGTGGATGAGAGTTCCTGGTGGAGCTCGCATCAAGTATGGGGCCACTCATAATGAAGCTAGGGAATAGCAAGTTTCAGAGCCTAGCTGCAGTGGTGCTCACATAAGCAACAGTGCTAGTGATTATACAGGGCAGGATGTCAGAGTTTTATCCCATTCAGAGTGTAAGGACCTTCCTGAGCATCTCTAGCATTCAACTGAAAAGGCACATATGTAGAAACAAGAGAAAATAATAACAAAAATCAAAGAAATAAAAAACAGATCAAGCCAGAACTCAGCTCCTTACCAACATTAATATATTGATAACCCCCAAGCAGGATGTATCAAGAATAATAATTTTAAAAAGAAGTTATCATGTCAGTTTTACACTCCCTGCTCTTTCCAGTTTCACTGCTTTGTCATTAGCAGAGGTGGAAATCTAGAGGCAGGCCCTTCCTTGATGTATGTATGGAGAAGCCATAGTTTTTCCGAAATTATTAAAAGGACTGATAGGACCACACGTTTCTGTGGAGCTGTACATATTTTAAAGCACATTCTTCTACGCCTTTGTGGATCTCACTTCTCTAATGTGGAGAAAGCAGAGCAGGCTTTCATGTGATAAAGCTGGAGTAGCTCAGAGATGCCGAATCTCATGTCCAAGTTCACACAGCTAATAAGTGACTGAGACAGAACAAGGGCCAATGTTTTAGCTCTAGTCTTATTTTCATATTGGGGGGGAAAAAAAAAAAACAATCAGGAAGGAATTTAGTTCTGAGGACTTTTCCCACCATCTATCAGTGATCATGCTTGGCCAAGAATGATTCTGTTTCTTTGATGATAATTTGTTTATTAGTAGGGGAAGGAAATTTCCATTAATTTAAACAAGTCAACACGCACCAACAAACAAGGCCCTGTGGCTCAGCCAGATTACAAGTTCTTTTCTTCCCTTTGTCTTTTTAGCTTCAAATTAAATAGAACATTGTAGTAAACTTTGTGGGTTGCTTAACAACTGAAATGAAATATAAACACATACAGAACCTTAAAGAAAATTAAAATTCAATCTAAATCCATCTCTTTATTTCCATGAGCTCATTAGTCCAAAAGAAATGAATGAAACTGTAACAAGGTAACATGAGTCACTAACAAAATAACATATCAATCATTTTTAATTAGCATACTTTTTGTAATCCAAAATAGTTTCCTTTTCATTTCAAAGGAGTCCTTTCAGCTGCTTTTTAATTTTTGTTTTGAATTCAAGAGATAAGGATCCTAATTACAGTTTGTATTTTAGTTTGGTCTGTGTTTCCTGCCTTAAGAGTGAGGGAAATAAGGAAGAGAGGATCATAGTTCTGACCCAAGATGGACCAGCAGTACAAGGGTGGTTAGAACTCTTTGGCTGCTATTCCATGGTTACAGTTCCTGGCTCCTCTAGCAGATACCAGTCCCTCATCATCTCTAATTCCTCCTCTCTCTATTTTCAAAACTGGAACTGGAAGAAGATTGCTTGTGTTCAAATTCTCACCAGCTGTATGACCTTGGAGAAATTACTCAATCTCTGCAGGCTTCTTTCTTCACTTTCAAGACAGGGCTGTTGTGAAGCATGAATGAATTAATATGTTCAAAGTCTTTGCTCATAAGGATGTATGGCTGTGTAAGTATTTGGTATTGGCATTGTGATTATTATACAATTTCTTCCCAGTCAGCCCCTCCTCGCCATTCCTTCACATCATCTTAATTCAGTGAGGTCACAGATGAAGTTAAGACGTTGGGTTTTGGCATTTAGGTTTGCATTCCAGCCACATCATTCATTTTGCTGTGTGATTTTTAGCAACTTACTTCACCTTCCTGTCCCTGCTTGATTATCTTCAAACTGTGGATAACATTTGTTTTGTCTCTGGGGATGTTCTTCCACTCTGTCAGGTTTGTCTCTCCCCTACTACACCCTCATCTATGTACTCCTGCAACTGTGTCAACTCCTGCCTTTTCTGAATACTTACAGCTCCTATCTGTGTTTCCTCTCTTTTTTATCTGAGGCTACAGCTGGGTGTACAGATAATACTTCTTTCCTGCAAGTTGCTTCAGAGAATGGCTCATGTCATATCAACCTCACTCAAGTCGCTTTTGCTGATCAAATTGATTTGTTCCATAAGGTAGGGGTTGCGTCGGAGAAGCTATGAGCGCTGTCATATAAATAAAGTGACTGCAAGCAATTCTAAAACTGAAGGGCTACACCATAGCTCCTTGTGACAGGGGGTCACACACCATCACTTCCCAATCTTCTTCTTGGGATCTGAACTATATCCAATGGCAAAAACAGACTCTTCAAATGTTCCACCTAATCACTGATGAAAATCTTTTCCCACTGTTAGTGTCTCATTTGTTTTTCACTTCATACCCACTCTTTCACCTTCAAGTTCAGTGGGGGAATTTTGCTAATTTCTTCCTTGAAATTTCTCATCCATCTGTCCATGCATCCAAACATCCAATATAAAAATGGACAATGATACAGTTTTTTTTTTATCAATTGCCAATGATTGTATTTTATGATTCCTGAAACATTTGAGAAGCATTTGGTAGCTGTTATGGTTTAGATATGAGGTGGTCCCTAAAATCTTGTGTGTAAGACAATACAAGAACACTCAGCATTCAGAGGTGAGATGATGTAATTATGAGAGTCTAAACATAATCAGTGGACTAACCCACTGATAGGGATGAACTGGGTGGGTAGTTGTAGGAAGGTAGGAAGGTAGGGTGTGGCTGGAGGAGGTGCATCACTGGGGGTATGCCTTTGGGGTTTATATTTTTGTCCCTCATGAGCAGAGCTCTCTCTGCTTCCTGATCACTGTGTTCTGAGGTGTTTTCCTTCTTCACTCTCTTCACCATGATGTTCTGCTTCACCTTGGCCCCAGAGCATTGGAGTTGACTGTCTGTAGATTGACATTTTAGAAACGATGTGTCACAAATAAACTTCATCTCCTCTAATTGTTCTTGTTGGGTATTTTGGTTACAGTGATGAAAATGCTGACTGAAACAGTGGCACACTGAAATTCTGCTAAGGATGAGCTTTACATGTATGGTGACTCCCACTCTGAGTGAGCCAGGTGTTTTCCACCTTACTTGAGTCTGGAGTTAGACTCTAAGATGCCCATCTCCTCAATGAATCATGTTGCCCAGAACTCATGTCTACATATAATTCCCTACTTTTAAATCTCAGCCCACCCTATTACTTGTCCTGCACCAACAGACATCAGGAGAAGGATGCTGAATTCTAAGGCTAGTGTGTACAAAGCCTTAGCTTTTGCCCCATTTTCTTGGAATCCTTGTTCTTATGACTCTCTATCCAACCTCCACTCCATCTTTGCCACATCTCTAGGAATGAATGTGAAATAGACAATGTCCTAGAAGTCATGTGTGCAATGAAGATCAAAACCAGATTGCTGCCCTCTGAGAGTCCACAACTGATCCCCTGCGCACCATCTGTCCTAGTTGTCCCTTTTCACATATTTCCCTTTTTAGTGGCCCTTTGAGGCTTACAGATGTCCTCATCAACATAGGTTTCAGTCTGTGCACAGCCAGTCAGTGTTCTCTATAACCTTTCCTTCCCTGCCTTTCCCAATCCTTACCTTTCAGTCCACTCATCATGTTCCCACTCATCACCCAATTCTTCTCTTTAAAATATCATATTGTCTTGTCATTTTCTTTGTCATGATACCAAAGTAACAAATCAAATGTGTTGATTGGAATCCTAAGAACCTCTAGAATGACTTAAGGCCATCAGTGAAGTTAGAATAGTGAAAATTCTTCAGTATCTTCAGTAGAAGGACTGAAATACAATGTCTGGATTTATTCTAACAGAGTAGAAATGTCCCAGCAAAGACCAGGTCCAAGGGAAGTCAGGTAATACATGCATGAGGTATAGTGGGTTAAAAGTCATTGAAATTTGGAAGGCTTGGGAAATGAGATAATAGGATCCTGTGTGGGTCTTCCCCAAAGACATAAGTCTTTATTTAAAAAAAGAATCCTATATGACTTAAGACTTGACATGGTGAGTTGGATTGTGATCAAGCACCAGACATCTCTGATGAATGTGGGGAAATGTCCAGGAAAGCAATGGATGACTTTGAAAGATATCCAAGATGGTAGGCATAAGGGCCATGGAAGGCTGATGGAGAAGTGATGACTTAGGAGG
This sequence comes from Tamias sibiricus, assembly GCA_025594165.1. Taxonomy (NCBI): domain Eukaryota; kingdom Metazoa; phylum Chordata; class Mammalia; order Rodentia; family Sciuridae; genus Tamias; species Tamias sibiricus. The sequence goes on from CM046657.1 coordinate 76,533,588, forward strand.
AACTCTGCAGAACCAAAAGAATCTGAACCTCCTTAGCTCCTAGCATGTGCTTAGTGAGATGTTCATTCATTTGGTTCACATTTTTTAATGAGCTCACTATGTGCAAAATAACTTAATTGAGATATGGGAAGAAAAAGCAGCTTTCATTTCACAGTTTACTTAGAAGGGTATGTAGAGTTTCCTCAGAATGAGACCTTACAGAGAAATGCTTACAAAACACCGTATTTATTTATTTTTTGAATACAAAACAGTTCTTCAGTGCCACTTTCGTGATCACATCTATGGGAATTCAATTTCACAATCACTGTTTACATTGAAAAAAATCAAGAGCCACTTAAGGAAAATAAAATAATTGTTATTATTGTCAAGTCATTGACGATAGGTATTTTTAGAAGTTAATTCTTATGATGGCCACATTGTGTTTTTTGCTATTTGTTCTATCTCCAGTTCATTTTGCTGACATATTTCTCCTTAATATTTTCACACCCAGAGGGCAAGCAGGGAGAGAGAGTGAAGCAACAAGCTAGTATGCTTTTCTATCCCTTGGTACAATCCTTTCAGATCTGTGGTCTCATTTGTTCCTCATAACAGTCCTGAAACTTGAAGAGCATCACAGTCTCTGATGGGATTACTGCAACATAGACTGTTGGGTCCCAGAATCACATATCCTGCTTCATTATGTCTAAGGTGAATGCAAAGAATTTTCTTTTCTAAGAATATCCCACCCAGATTATATTGATTCTGTTGACCCAGGAACACTTAGAGATGTTCAGAACCATTTACCAAGTGATTTATAGAATTCAGGAGCTAATGGTTTGATTCCTGGAACAGATCTAATTGAACAGATGTAATTATTTAGCTTCAATGAATGTATTTAAACTCCTTGACTTGATTTTCTTGTCATTAAAATAGAAATAAAAGAAAAATTTTCAATCCTATTGGCTTGAGAGACTGAGAAAGAAGGATCACCAGTTCAAAGCCAGACTGAGCAATTTAGAGAGGCCCTAAGCAACTCAGTGAGATCCTGTCTCTAAATAAAACATAAAAAGGGCTGGGGATGTGGCTAGGTGGTTAAGCACCTCTGGGTTCAATCCCTGACAACAAAACAAAACAAACAAACAAAAAGCCTCACATTTCTTTGTAAATGATTATAAAAAATTAATGAAAATAATGGACATGAATTAGTTTTATAAATCCAAAAGCCTATAATATTTTTTAAATCATTTTTTATTCTAAGATGTTATAAATGACAGCAGATTACGTTACATTTCATATTACACATATATAGAGCACTTTTTTAATCTCTGGTTGCATGCAAAGTATATTCACACCATTCGTGACTTCATATATGCATTTAGGGTAATGATATCCATCTCATTCTACCATCTTTTTTTTTTTCCTTCACCCTTTTACCCCCTCCCTTTTTTCCCTCCCCATTGGCCATTCTAGTATTCCTCTAATCCTCCTATGCTCCCCATCCCAACCCAACTGTGAATTGGCCTCCTTATATCAGAGAAAACATTTGGCATTTGGCTTTTGGGGATTGGCTAACTTCACTTAGCATTATATTCTCTAACTCCATCCATTTACCTGTGAATGCCATGATTTTATTCTCTCTTTATTGCTGAGTAATATTCCATTGTGTGTATATACCACATTTTCTTTATCCATTCATCTACTGAAGGGCATCTAGGTTGGTTCCACAGTTTAGCTATTGTGAATTGTGCTGCTATAAACATTGATATGGCTGTATCCCTGTAGTATGCTGTTTTCAGGTCTTTTGGGTAAAGACCAAGGAGTGGGAGAGCTGGTCATAAGGTGGTTCCATTCCAAGTTTTCCAAGGTATCTCCATACTGCTTTCCATATTGGCTGCACCATTTTGCAGTCCCACCAACAATGTATGAGTGTGCCTTTTTCTCCACATCCTCTCCAACATTTATTGTTGTTTGTGTTCTTAATAGCTGCCATTCTGACTGGTGTGAGATAAAATCTTAGAGTGGTTTTGATTTGCATTTCTCTAATTGCCAAGAGAGGTTGAGCATTTTTTCATGTATTTGTTGATTGGTTTTATATCTTCTTCTGAGAAGTGTCTGTTCAGTTCCTTGGCCCATTTATTGATTGGGTTATTTGTTTTTTTGGTGTTAAGATTTTTGAGTTCTTTATATATTCTAGAGATTAGTGCTCTATCTGACGTGCATGTGGTATAAATTCGTTCCCAATTAGTAGGCTCTCTGTTCACCTCACTGATTGTTTCTTTTGCTGAGAAGAAGCTTTGTAATTTGAGTCTATCCCATTTCTTGTTTCTTGGATTAATTCTTGTGTTACAGGATTCTTATTAAGGAATTTGGGACCTAATCCAACATGTTGGAGATTAGAGCTTACTTTTTCTTCTATTAGGTGTAGTGTCTCTGGTCTAATTTCTAGTTCCTTGATCCACTTTGAGTTGAATTTTGTGCATGGTGAGAGATATAGGTTTAATTTCATTTTATTGCATATGGATTTCCAGTTTTCCCAGCACCATTTGTTGAAGAGGCTATCTTTTCTCCAATGTACATTTTTGGCACCTTTGTCTAATATAAGATAACTGAAATTATATGTGTTAGTCTCTGTGTCCTCTATTCTGTACCATTGGTCTACTGGCCTATTTTGGTGCCAACACCATGCTGTTTTTGTTACAATTGCTCTGTAGTATAATTTAAGGTCTGGTATAGTGATGCCACCTGCTTCACTCCTCTTACTAAGGATTGCTTTAGCTATTCTGGGTCTCTTATTTTTCCAGATGAATTTCATGACTGCTTTTTCTATTTCTATGAGGAATGTCATTGGGATTTTGATTGGCATTGCATTAAATCTGTATAGTGCTTTTGGTAGTATGGTCATTTTGATAATATTAGTTCTGCCTATCCAAGAACAGGGTAGATCTTTCCATTGTCTAAGGTCTTCCATAATTTCTTTCTTTAGTGTTCCGTAGTTTTCATTGTAGAGGTCTTTCACGTCATTGGTTAAGTTGATTCCCAAGTATTTTTTTTTTTTTTTGATGCTATTGTAAATGGGGTAGTTTTCCTCATTTCCCTTTCAGAGGATTTGTCACTGATATATAGAAATGCCTTAGATTTATGGGTGTTCAGTTATTTTTTTTGTCCTGCTACTTTGCTGAATTCATTTATGAGTTCTAGAAGTTTTCTGGTGGAATTTTTTGGGTCTTCTAGGTATAAAATCATCTCATCAGCAAATAATGATAATTTGAGTTCTACTTTACCTATCTGTATCCCTTTAATTTCTTTCATCTGTCTTGTTGCTCTGGCCAGCATTTCAATTACTATGTTGAATAGAAGTGGTGAAAGACGGCAGCCCTGTCTTGTTCCAGTTTTTAAAGGGAATGCTTTCAATTGTTCTCCATTTAGAATAATTTTGGCCTGGGGATTAGCATATGTAGCTTTCATTATGTTGAGATATATTCCAGTTACCCCTAGTTTTTCTAGTGTTTTGAGCATGAAGGGGTGCTCTATTTTGTCAAATGCTTTTTCTGCATCTATTGAGATAATCATATGGTTCTTATCTTTGAGTCTACTGATGTGGTGGATTACATTTATGGTTTTCCGTATGTTGAAACATCCTTGCATCCCTGGAATGAACCCCACTTGATCGTGGTGTATTATATTTTTGATATGTTTCTGTATCCGTTTTGCTAGAATTTTATTGAGAATTTTTGCATCTATGTTCATTAAAGATATGGATCTGAAGTTTTCTTTTTTGGATGTGTCTTTGCCTGGTTTGGGGATCAGGGTGATGTTGGCCTCATAGAATGAGTTTGGAAGTACTCCCTCTTTTTCTATTTCCTGAAATAAATTGAAGAGTATTGGTATCAGTTCTTCTTTGAAGGTCTTGTAGAACTCAGCTGTGTATCCATCTGGTCCTGGGCTTTTCTTGGTTGGTAGGCTTCTGATGGCATCTTCAATTTCGTCACTTGAAATTGGTCTGTTCAAATTATGTATGTCATCCTGCTTAAGTTTGGGCACATCATACAACTCTAGAAATTTGTCGATGCCTTCGGTGTTTTCTATTTTGTTGGAGTACAGGTTTTCAAAATAATTTTGAATTATTTTCTGTATTTCCGTAGTGTTTGTTGTGATAGTTCCTTTTTCATTGCATATATTAGTGATTTGAGTTATCTTTCTCCTTCTTTTTGTTAGCCTGGACAAGGGTCTGTCAATTTTATTTATTTTTTCAAAGAACCAACTTTTTGTTTTGTCAATTTTTTCAATTGTTTCTTTGGTTTCAATTTCATTAATTTCAGCTCTGATTTTAATTATTTCCTGTCTTCTACCACTTTTGGTGTTGGATTGTTCTTCTTTTTCTAGAGCTTTGAGATGTAATTTTAAGTCATTTATTTGTTGACTTTTTCTTCTTTTGAGGAATGAACTCAATTCAATGAAACTTTCCTCTAAGAACTGCCTTCATAGTGTCCCACAGATTTCGATATGTTGTGTCTGTGTTCTCATTCACCTCTAAGAATTTTTTAATCTCCTCTTTGATGTCATCTGCAACCCATTGTTCATTCAGTAGCATATTATTTAGTCTCCAGGTGTTGGAGTAGCTTTTATTTCTTATTGAAGGAGCCTATAATCAAGGAGATAGCTAAAGATTGCGGTTAGCTGAGAGCCATAAAATATGTTCTAGTTTCCACCTGATAGTAATACATTATTCAAAGAATCTTTGTATGCCCGTGAACACTGCGTGACGCACCTGTAAGCTCGAGCTGTAAGCACGTGTCCTTGTTAAAGCTATATGTATATAACTGGGTGAGTTTGGTTAGAGTGTGTGGGAAGAAGAAGAAGGTGGTGGTTGGAGTTAGAGCGTTTGGAGTGATTGCTGGAGCCGGGAGAGAGAAGAAGAATAAAAGAACTTTTTTCATTTTCATCCTGCCTCCGAATTTTCCCGCAGCGTTCGTTGCTCCAAGCGGTTTCCGCTTCAGGCAGCAACATCTTATTTTATCATTGATTTCTAATTTAATTCCATTATGGTCAGATAGAATGCAGGGTAGAATCTCAACATTTTTGTATTTGCTCAGAGTTGTTTTGTGGCCTAGTATATGGTCTATTTTAGAGAAGGTTCCATGTGCTGCTGAGAAGAAAGTGTATTCACTTGTTGAAGGATGAAATATTCTATATAAGTCAGTTAAGTCTAAGTTGTTTATTGTATTTTTGAGTTCTATAGTTTCTTTGTTCAGCTTTTGTTTGGAAGATCTATCCAGTGGTGAAAGGGGTGTGTTAAAGTCACCCAGAATTATTGTGTTGTGGTCAATTTGATTCTTAAACTTCAGGAGAGTTTTGTTTGATGAACATGGATGCTCCATTGTTTGGGGACATATATATTTATAATTGTTAAGTCTTGTTGGTGTATGGTTCCCTTGAGCAGTATATAGTGTCCTTCTTTATCCCTTTTGATTGACGTTAGCATGAAGTCTACTTTAGTTGATATGAGGATGGAAACCCCAGCTTGTTTCCTCTGTCCATATTAGTGGTAGGATTTTTCCCAACCTTTTATCCTCAGCCTATGGATGTCTTTTCCTATGAGATGAGTCTCTTGGTGGCAGTGTATTGTTGGGTCTGTTTTTTTTATCCAATCTGCTAATTTATGTTTTTTGATTGGTGAGTTTAGGCCATTAACATTCAGAGTTATTATTGAGATGTGTTTTGTATTCCCAGCCATTTTTATTTCTGTATTTACCTTGACATGATTTCTCTTCTAATTGTTTTTCCTTTAGTGTAATACCTCCCTGTGTTGATTTTCATCATTGTTTTTCTTTTCCTCTTCATGGAATATTTTTCCAAGGATGTTCTGTAGTGCTGGCTTTCTACTTGTAAATTCTCTTAACTTTTGTTTATCATGGAAAGTGTTTATTTCATCCTCAAATCTAAAGCTTAATTTTGCTGGGTATAAGATTCTTGGTTGGCATCCCTTTTCCTTCAGAGCTTGGAATATGTTGTTCCATGATCTCCTAGTTTTGAGTGTCTGAATTGAAAAATCTGCTGTGATACGAATTGGTCTCCCCCTATATGTGAGCTGATTCCTCTCTTTTGTGGCCTTTAAAATTCTATCCTTGTTCTGTATGCTAGGCATTTTCATTATAATGTGTCTTGGTGTAGATCTGTTGTAATTTTGTACATTTGGTGTCCTATAAGCCTCTTGTATTTGGTTTTCCAATTCATTCTTCATGTTTGGGAAATTTTCTGGTATTATCTCATTAAAGAGTTTGTGCATTCCTTTGGTTTGAAACTCTGTGCCTTCCTCTATCCCAATTATTCTTAGATTTGTTCTTTTGATGCTGTCCCATACTTCTTGGATATTCTGTTCATGGTTTCTTACTATCTTCATTGTGTGGTCAACTTTATTTTCAAGATTATATACTTTGTCTTCATTGTCTGAGGTTCTTTTTTCCAGTTGATCTAGTCTGTTGGTGATGCCTTTAATTGTGTTTTTTTATTTGGTTAATTGTTTCCTTCATTTCAAGGATTTCTGACTGTTTTTTTTTTTTTCAGAGTTTCAATCTCTTTTTTGAAGTAATCTTTTGCTACCTGTATTTGCTCTCTTATATCTTTGTTGTAGTGGTCAATTTTTGCCTGTATTTACTCATTTAGATCATTCTTTGATTCACAGATCATTTTAATTATGAAACTTCTGAACTCTTTCTCTGACATTTCTTCAACTTCGCTGACCATGGGTTCTGTTATTGTAGAATACTGGTTTGTTTGGAGTATTTTCCTCCCCTGTTTTTTCATGATGTCTATTTGCTTTACTTTTTGCAGTGTAGATCTGAGTTATTACAGATTCTTCCCTATATTTTTTAATACCCTTGCAGGTTGTCTGTGCCTCCCTTTAGCACTGGACTATCAGAACCTACTACTGACCCTCAAAGTATGCTACCTGAAGCTGGGTTCACACTGGTTGGCGCGGGCCGAACTGGTTGAGTCTGAGCTCCTGTGGTGGTCTGGGGCTAACCGCAATGGGCAGTCAGTGGGACTGCCCTGGGCCCGCCTGGGCTCAGGCGGAGTTGGCTGGTCTGTTTTTGCTGTCTCCTGCTCTGGGGAGGAGGCCAGTGGGACTGGATGGAGCCTGGGCCTGGTGGCACTCTGATGTAGGACCATGGGACTGCCCGGGCCCGCCTGCACTCTAAGCAGAGTTGGCGGGTCTGTCCTTGCTGTCTCCTGCTCTGGGGCGGAGGTCAGTGGGGCTGGCTGGAGGCTGGTCTCACACCAGCAGGCATTGGCAGGACTGACCTGGGTCTGGCCATTCTTGGGTGAAGGTCCGTGGGACTACCCTGGGCTGGCCTGAGCTTAGGCAGTGTTGGCAGGTCTGTCCTTGCTGTCTCCTGCTCTGGGGAAGAGGTCAGTGGGACTAGATGGAGCCTGGGTCTGGTGGCTCTCTGATGTAGGACCCCAGCCGATAATATTTTTAAGTTCCCCACTTTAAGTTGGAAAGTCTAAAACAAAAAATCAATTAATTTATAAACATAAATCATGTAAAAATTGAGAGAGGTTGGTACTGGACACTGAATTAGGTTCCAATTTTCTGACTATACTTTAATGAGTTTTTTCCCCCATAATCCCTCAACAGACACATACAGACTGAACAGACATATAGACTGAAAGAGCAGCTCATGAGAAAAGACTGAATTCCATTACTACTCTACCTTTATTTACTCCCTACAATTCACCCCTTGGCTGAATATTTTAAAGTGTTTCATTACTTGCTTCTTCTTACAGTGGCTCAAGGTTTCATATAACCAACTGCTTTGCTTCATTTGACTATCAGTTCTTAAATATTTCCCACACCTTACAGTAATTTGAAGAATTCAAATTCTTGATTACCATGGACTTTCCCATCGCAGTTACACCACTCTTTTCTTAATGTCTCAAGCCAGAAACTTCTTCCATCATCCCTGACATTCATCCATTCATCAACAAGTGCCTGCAACCATCAATTCTCCTCTGAAATATTGTAATACCCTCCCACATGGGGTCCTACTTTGGCATGCTGTCCACAGAGCAGCCAGAGTAATCTTCTGAACCTGTATGTTGAGTAACAGCCTCTCTTTAACATCCTTCAAAGGCTCCCCGGTGAAGTTAGACTACAACCCACACTACTTCCCATATAAAAAAAAATCATCTACACTTTTTACTAAATACTAATAATAATTAGACAATAACATTAAAAAATTTTATAGAAAAAATTTTGTTTCATCTACCTAATCATCCACTGTTACAGTTTATTTCTAAAGCTAAATTTATATTTCCTAAAAAAAATTCTCAAAATCCAATATTAGATACATCATTAATATTTACTGATAGATCGTCTAATAAAGTTACAGTTACTGTTATTGATAATAATATGCCTATAATACAACAAACCTTTAAAACTTCGGCTCAAAAAACTAAACTTATACCAATCATTACTGCCTTTACAAAGATGCCTCAAACATTTAATTTATATACTAATTCTCAATATTTTGTTAACTTGTTTCCTGCTATTAAAACTTCTACTTTATCATCTCAGTCATTCTATAATATATAGTCTTTTAAAATTACAGTCTTTGTTTTTTTTTTTTTTTTTTTTTTTTTTTTTTGGTACCGGGGATTGAACTCAAAACTGGGCCACAAATAATTTTTGTATTTTATTAGAGATAGGGTCTCACTGATTGCTAATGCCTCATGGCTAGGCTGGCTTTGAACTCGCGATCCTCCTGCCTCAGCCTCCAAAAGATACTGGGATTACAGGCGTCGCCACCGCGCCCGGCTATGATTACAGTCTTTAATTCATAAAAAATAAATAATTCTTTTTTAAAATATGTCCATAAAACTAATCCTCTAGTTCTTTAAAAAAAATAAAAAAAAAAATCAGTTTAATATTATAAAACTAACCAAAAAAAAAAAAAAAAAAACAGTTTTCCCACCCTTCCAAATCTCAACCAAAACTTACATTAAAGTACAAATAAAGAAACATCAAACTTAAATCCTAAAAAAAAAAAATAAGGTAAAAGTGTCTTTTTACCTAAGTTTTTGTTACCTACCAATCATTTTTCTAAAGACTCTTACTTTTTTCTTAAATTCAATATATATATATATATATTTTTTAAACTCATAATTTTAATCTTATACACTTAAGTTAATATTGTTTAGATCAGTTTTTTTATTCAATTATAAAGTTTTATACATCTGTACCATTACAATAGATATTCATCTACACAAAACTACAAGGCCTTTGCTATTGTATTATATGTACACACTTATGTTATTATATGTTATATGTCTATGTCCATGTGTCATATATGTAATATAAAATTAATAAATAGATAATAAATGCTCATCAAAAATCTCTATAAATAGATCCAAATACCTTTAATTCACATAATTTAAAAAGTTAAATTTATATTAGATAAACAAATAAATATAAAAATGTCTTTAAAATAAAGCTTAACTCACAATTCTCTCTAAGTGGTCAAAAAACTAATATGATGTTAAGTCTAATATCCCTTAGCTCTAAAACTTCTCTTCAACAAGAAAAAAAACAAAAAATAATATTCACTACACTTGTCTAATATTTTAGTAAAAATAAAACAAATTTAACATAAAATTACTCATCTATAAGTAACTTTGTTTCAAGTTAATATACTATTAAATATACTAACAGGTAACATTATTAGTTGTTTTCATAAGTTAAAAAATTAAAAATAAAAAATTTTAAGTTACTTTATCATCACTAAAAAAGTTAAAGTTCCAACAATTATAATTCTATATACTTAAACTTTATATTCTCATAAAATAGTTAACAGATATATATATAATTCTCTATATAAAGGTTATAAAAATTTCTCTATATACAAAAGCTCAAAAGTTTTAACTGTTCCAATTTAAAATACTATAAACAACAAATTATTTTTATTAAAATAAAATAATTTGTCTAAATTCAAATTATTATAAAAAATTATTTCAAAAAGTAAACAAAAAAAGGTTAATACAAAAACAAAACTAAGAAGTTATAGATATAAAAATCATATTCAATAAAAGATAGTTACAAAACAAAAAAACTTTATATGATAAAATAGATAAAAAATTTATAATAAAAAGTTAAACATAAATTTATGTTAAAAAATTAGATATAAGGTTTATGATAAAAAATTAAACATAAGGTTTATGGTAAAAAATTAGATATAAAATTTATTTAAAAAGTTAAAAAATTTATATATAAAATTTAAAAAATCTAAATAAATAAAATAATAAAAAAGTCTATATAAATAAAAGATAAATTTCAAAAAATTTATGATTAAATTGACAATAACTAACAAGCCTCTAGTAAAATTAAAAAGCCTTTTAACAAGTCAATAAAAAAAAAACCCAATGTCCTTTTGACATCTGGTCAATGGAAGCTATACTTATATTTTTCTACAAAAACTTCAACACCTCTATAGATCCCTGATCATCTTCTGAGACATCATAAATCAGCCCTGACACAGACAGAGATTTCAACACCAGCCATACCCACAAAAGACACCCCAAACACAAAAACAAAACACAAACATCGACACTGCCTTCTTAAAGTCAAAAATTTAACCACCTAGACACAACGCCTGGTTGCTGCTCAGAGGTTACCATTTAACCCTTAAAAAAGTGTTTCTTGCTATTTATGTTAATAAAACTCTGCCTAAGGCTACTAACCCATATAAACTAAAAACTAGTAAAAATATTTTTATTACTATAATATAATTAATCCTTAAAAATTTCCTCATTAATTTAAATATAATTTTATAACAAAGACAAGTTTTTCAACCTATGTCATCTAATGCTAATATATTTAGTTAGTCAACTTCATCTCTAGATTCAAATTATAAAAGTCATTTATAATCTAGTACTAACAAATTTATTCAAACTAAAAAAATTCTTGCTGATGCTCCCATTCATAGATGGTTCTCTTCTAGATATATCACTCCCATTTTTAAAAATAAATTACCTAATGAAAAAACAGCCTATTCTCTAAAGCTGCTTTGGCTAATCACAGCTACTAATATAGTTTTATTAATTAAACCTGGCTCAACACCTAAGGCTTTTAATGTCAAAACTTATATAAATACTCTTTATACTATTTTAATAAATAATAATCAATCTATAAATAAAATAATTAATATATATATATATATACTGATAGTTACAAACAATACATTGATAACAAACTACTTACAAGCCTCTTTGCCTAAAAACTTTACTACTTTTATATTAAGCTATCAACCTACTAATGTTATACTTCCTATAATGTTAAATAAAAATTATTATTATGATAAAAATACTTAATTTCTAAAAAGACTTAACAAATTAATTAGGCCAAAAAAATTTATTGCTATTATAATATTAAAAATAACTACTCTTATAAAAATTATAAGCTCTATTGCTGTTTCTTCTACTGCCCTAGTTAAAAAAATTCATACAACTAATCATGTAAATACTTTATCCCATAATGTTTCTACAACTATAGATATACAAAAAAAATAATAAAAATAAAAAAATTAAAAGTCAAGATAAATGCTTTAAAAAAAACAATTCTCTATCAACAGTCAAAACCAAAATATAAAGACTCATATGACAGCCAAGTCTCATATTAGTTATAAGTAAATTTGTGTTACTCCATTAAGATATAATGACTCTAAACATAATTAAATCAAAGTCAAATCCCATTTGATAAAAATCTAAAATAATTCAGATATTACTCCAGATATTAACTCTTTACAAAAACAAATAAGTGATATCAGCCATGCTTATCTAGCTACAAATTCCACTATAAACTTCGCTACAAATCTATTTAATAATATAAAATTAGCCATTTTTAATAGTTCTTAGTAGTCATATATTACAAATCTTAGTTTCGCTGTCCTGTTTATAATACTTTTATGCTTTATTCTTCCAATCTTCTTCAGACTTTTCTATTACATCTTAGTGACATCTTCCTTAAAAATAAGACAAAATCAATACAGCCTATAATGGTCCACCAACATTATGCTGCCCTCAACAATGATGATTGAGAGCCCTATGAGCTAGGCCACGGTCCTCAACAAGATATAAAAGTCTAGCCGGGCACAGTGGCGCACACCTGTAATCCCAGCACTTCGGGAGGCTGAGTCAGGAGGATCGTGAGTTCAAAGCCAGCCTCAGCAATGGCGAGGCACTTAGTAACTCAGTGAGACCCTGTCTCTAAATAAAATACAAAAAAGGGCTGGGGATGTGACCCAGTGGTCGAGTGTCCCCGAGTTCAATACCCAGTACCAAAAAAAAAAAAAAAAAAAAAAAAAAAAAGATATAAAAGTCTAAATCATCCATCCGTAAAAAGCCTTCCCAAAGGCGACTGTTCTGTTCCATGCCTTCCCCCCAGCCACCACAGCCTGGCCGGCCTTGGATAAGCCCATTAAAAATGCTAAGAATTTAGCCCATGACAAGTAAGATCTTAGAGATAAGACAACCTAAGACAGGCACGTTCTCAAGTACAATGGGCTCCCATCAACAAAAACAACAACAACAAAAAAAATGTTAAACACTTTAAAAACACGTCAGCCAAAAAAATGACTTCCTGATATATAAACTTAGCCTGGCCCAGGGGTACTTCCCTGACTTATGACAAAAATCAAACCACCACAAAGATTGACTAATGGCTGTTACACCAAGATGATCTGCTCATATTCTCTATGCTTCTCTACAAAAAAAAAAAAAAAAAAGGGGGGGGGGGAATTGTTGTGGCATTTTCTATAAAGCCCTCTCCTTTTTCATGAAAGATACGGTGTTGAAAGAGTTAACTTTGACTTCTACTTGCTGCTGTTCAGTTCTTTATTCACATATATGGCCACCAGGTATCCCTATTTCAATTATTTAGATCCAGACTAACTCTGTACATTTATCTTTTCTTGAAAAGAGTAACACAAACCTTTTTCTATAAGTACTTAATTTCTAGTTAATAAGCTTTAAGAGTCTTTTTGTGATTAAAATAAATTTCTCTCACTTTTAAAGTAGATATAAATCCCTTAGAGCAAAAAAACTCCTTCAGCCTTGCCTCCCTCTTTTCCCTGCTTCTAGATTTTATAAACAACTGCTATAAAAGAAAAACAATAGTGCTGTGGAATCCCAGACAGAGAAGGTTGACTTTTATCAGACAGCCTAAATAGTGTACAGAGAAAACAGTTTCAGGGAATCCGTGAGAAATAAATTCTCACCCAAACTAATTAGATTAATAATAATGAAATCATAATATGCCTAGGCAGTTACGTACAGGGCCTTGAAAAGGTGCAAGTGACCTCAAAACCTTAAAATATATGAAATAAGAATATTAATATGTCTAAAAATTAAGTCATGTCTGTAATGAAATCACCAAAGAAAGTGTAAATATTCTGTGCTGCCAAAAATTGTGCTTAAAAACTTACAAACAAAAAAAAAAAAGTAAAGAGAGAAGATTCCACAGCCTGACTCGCGTGTTGGTGTGTTATTTTCCCCATCGCTGCTTCTCTGCCTCCGAACTTCGCTGAGCGCTCGCGTTGTACCCCCTGACTGGGGCTGGCCCCGAGCAGCCACGGGCTCTGCCTGTTCACCAGATCCTCACTTACTACCCTTCTTTTTGATCACAGTAAACTAGTAATATTTTCCCCTCTCAATTTATGGACTCAAAAGACAAAAATAAGACACTTATGTAAGTCATAAAGGAATAAAGTAAGTATCAATGAACCCAAATTTCATTAAACAAACAGAACTTTTTTCTATGTATATGTCCCCCTCCAATTAAATCACTGACCCCCATAACAACACTCTTAGAGATAAATATTTTTTGTATAATTGTTTCTTTGTAAAAGTACTTTTAATTATAATTATATATGTAAGTGTCTGTTGTTTAAGTTATTTTTGTTTTTTGTTTTGTACTGGGGATTAAACTCATGGGTACTCAATCACTGGGCCACATCCCCAGCCCTTTTTTTGTATTTTATTAGAGACGGGGTCTCACTGAGTTGATAAGTGCCTTGCCATTGCTGAGGCTGGCTTTGAATTCAAGATCCCCCTGCCTCAGCCTCCCTAGTGCTGGGATTACAGGCATGTGCCACCGTGCCCGGCTGTTGTTTAAATTTTATAAAAATGTAATATAGTAAAACATCTTCAGTGATTTGCTTTTTGTCTTCAACATCTTCCTTAGGTCTATATTCATTTTGTTGCAGTAGCTGTAAATCTTTCATTGCCTCTGTTGATATTGTTCCACTGTATGAATATAGCACAATTAATCACGCAACATGTACTCTTGTTAATAGTCACTTACTTTGTCTCTACTTTGTTGTTATTATCAACAATGCTGCTATTAAAAAAATTAGGGGGATATGTCTCTTGGTGCATATGGGCAAGAATTTATGCCCAGAATTAGAACTGATTAATTTCAGAGAATGCAAATATTTTTCACACAGTCCTGACAAATTGTTTTGCAAATGGTTGTACCAATGTACTCTCTCCTAGCAGCATATGAGTCCCCTTTGAGTCCCATGTACTTCAATCCTTGGTATATAAGATTTCTTAATTTTTGCCAATTTTATAGTTATAAATTAGTATCTCTGTGTAGTCTGAATTGATATTTCCTTGATGACTAACAGAACTGAATATCATTTTTTTTTATTGTGGTAGAAAACACGTGTGTTCTGCCCTCTTAACTTCTTCAATGTACAAAACAGTATTGTTAACTATATGCACAGTGCTTTAAAACAGATCTCTATAACTTTATATTATGAAAACTCCATCACCATTGAAGAGAAACTCCTCATTTCTCCCTCCCCCAAGGTCCTGGCAACCACACTTTGCTCTCTACTTCTATGAGTTGAACTATTTTAGACACATCACATATGGGGAAACATGCAGCGTTTGTTCTGTGACTGCTTATTTCATTCTGAATAATGTTACGGTTTCAATATGAAAGCTAATGTTAGACAATTCAGGCATGTTCAGATGTGAAAGGATTTCATTATGAGAGTTTTAACCTCACCTGTATATTAATCCATTTGATGGAATAATAATTTGAAAAACTTAATATGTGATAACTATAGGCAGGAATGGCATGGCTGGAGGAAGAAGGTCATCAGGGGCATGCCCTTGGGGAATTATATCTTTTCCCTGGCTTTTCTCTCTCTCTCATCCCTGGCTGCTATGGGAGGAGCAGCGGTCCTCCATCATGCCCTTCTGCCATGATGTTCTGCCTCACCTCAGGCCCAGAGCAACGGAGCCAACTGATTATAGACTGACCACAGAGTGACCATGTGTCAAAATAAACTTGACAGGTATTTTGGTCACAAGCAGCAAAAACCTAAGAAATAATATCTTCAAGATGTACCCATGTTGTCACATATTTTGTAGGCTTTCCTTTTTGAAGACTGAATTATATTCCACTATACATATTCATTATGAATTCCTTACGCACTCATTTGTTGATAGAATTTTGGGTTGTTTCCAATCTTGGTTACTGTTGTGAACATGAGAGTACTAACACATCTTTGAGATCCTGATTTCAATACCTTTGGATAAATATTGAGAATTGGAATTGTTGGAACAAACAGTAGTTCTATTTTTAATTTTATAAAGGAGGATCCATATTGTTTCCCACAGTGTCTGTACCAATTTGCATTCTCACAAACATTGTATAAGGATTCAAATTTCTCCTTATCCTAAGTAAAATTTGTTGTCTTTGTTTTGCTGTTGTTATTGGGTTTGTTTGTTTGTTTGTTTTGGTACTGGATTTTAAACCCAGAGACACTCAACCACTGAGCCACATCCCCGGCCCTTTTTATATTTTATTTTATGACGGGGTCTTACTAAGTTTTTCAGTCCCTTCCTAAATTGCTAAGGCTGGGTTTGAACTCCTGATCTCCTGCCTGAGACTCCTGAGACACTGAGATTAAAGGCATGCACTACCACACCTGGATGTTGTTAGTTTTTTTTTTCTTTCTTTTTTTTTTTACAATAAAGATCATAGTGGGTGAAGTGATGTCTCATTTGTGGTTTTTATTTGCATTTCTCTGGTAGTTATTGACATTGAGCATATTTTTATATCTCTGTGGCCCATTTGTATGTCATCTTTGGAGATAGATTTATTCAAGTCCTTAAACCATTTTAGTCATGTTATTGGGATTGTTTTGTATTGAATAATAGGAGTTCCTGACATATTTTCAAAATTAGCCTTTTATCATATATATATGCTTTGAAAAGTTTTGTCCCATTATGTAGGTTTTATTTCACTCTGTTAATTGGTTGTTTGTCTACATAAAATATTATATCCCTTGTCTACAGAGATAATTTTACTTCCTTTCTGATTTGGATGGCTTTTGCAGCTTATTCTTTACTAATTGTTCTCACTAGGACTACCAATGCTGAATATAAGTGAGTGAAGGTGAACATTTGTGTCTTTCTCCTGATCAAAGAAGGAAAGTTTACTGTTTGTAACAACCAAATATGGTTTTGGCTACTGACTTTTCATATGTGGTCTTTATTATTTTATTATTTCTGCTCCAATCTTTATTATTTCCCTCTTTCTATAAATTTCTGCCTTACTTTCTTTTTCAGTTTACTTAAAACATAGAGTTATGTTGTTTATTGGAGATTTTTCTTATCTTTTAATGTAAGCATCCATCACTATAAATGTCTCTATCAGTCCTGCTTATGCTACACCGCATTGGCATTTTGTGTTTACATTGCATTTGTATGAAGATTTTTTTTTTTTTTTTTTTTTTTTTTTTTTTTTGGTACCAGGGATTGAACTCAAGGGTACTCGACCACTGGGCCACATCCCCAGCCCTTTTTTGCATTTTATTAGAGACAGGGTCTCACTGAGTTGCTAAGTGCCTCGCCATTGCTGAGGCTGGCTTTGAACTCGCGATCCTCCTGCCTCAGCCTCCCAAAGTGCTGGGATTACAGGCGTGCGCCACCGCGCCCGGCTTTGAAGATATTTTTTAATTTCTTTTCCTTTCTTCTTTGAAACATTGGTTATTCAAAAGTATACTGTTCAAATCTTCTAAAACTCTTTTTATAAGCTCATTTAGTGACCTAACTTGTAATTTCTCCAGGAGAATGTTCTGTACATGCCTAACATGAATATGCATTGTGCTACTGTTGAGTACAATGTTCTGTATATGGCTGTAAAACCCACTTAGAGTGTTAAGTTTTTTGTTTTTTTTTTTCGTTTACAGATTTTCTGTCTGCACATTCAACTCATTATTGAAAATGGGGTAGTGCTATTGTGTTGCTATTTCTCTCCTCTATGCTGTCAATGTTTGCTTCATACATTCAAGTGCTCCAATGCCAGTGAATATTTCTTTATGTTGATAGATCTTCCTGGTAAATTGATTCCTTTGGCATTGGATAGCCTTCTTTGTCTCTTGGGACCATTTCTGACTTAAAGTTGATTTTTGTCTCATACAAGTGTGGCCGCCACTGCTCTGTTTTGCTTAGCATTTATAAAGAATATCTTTATCTTCTCTTTCATTTTAGCATATGTGTTTCCCTTAACTAAGTCTCTTGTAGTCAGCATACAGATTGATCCTGCTGTTTTAATTTATTAAGTAACTGTGTGTGTGTGTGTGTGTGTGTGTGTGTATTTTTTTTTTTTTTTTTTTTTTTGTACCAGGGATTGAACTCAGGGGCACTCAACCACTGGGCCACATCCTCAGCCCTTTTTTATATTTTATTAGAGACAGGGTCTCACTGAGTTGCTAAGTGCCTCGCCATTGCTGAGGCTGGCTTTGAACTCTCAATCCTCCTACCTCAGCCTCCCAAGTGCTGGGATTACAGGTGTGCGCCACTGCACCCGGCAACTATATATTTTTTGATTGGAGAGTTTAACCCATAATGCTTAAACTGATTACTCAGCAATAAAAGAGAACAAAATAATGACGTTTGCAGGCAAATGGATGAAGTTGGAGAATATAATGTTAAGTGAAGTTAGTCAATCTCAAAAATCCAAATACTGAATGTTTTCTCTAATATAAGTGGGCTGATTCACAGTGGTGCTAGGTCGGGGTACATAGGAGGATTAGAGGAACACTAGAAAGGTCAAAGGGGAGGGAGGGGAAAAAAGAAAAGGTGGTTGAATAAGATGGATATCTTTATGCTAAATGCATGATTGAAGACATGAAAGGTACGAATATACTTTGTATCTTTGTATACAAGCAGTGATATGTAAGAAGATGCTTTGTATGTGTACTATGAACTGTAATCATACTACTATTATTAATACAACTTTGAATAAAAAAAAAGAAAGGACTTATTATTGCCATTTTAAAAATTGTTTTCTCTGTCTTGTAGTTTTTTGGCCCTCTTTTTCTCTATTGCTATCTTCCTTTGTATTCCACTTTTTGTTTATTCTTGCATGGTAGAATTCCTTTCTTATTTTTTATATGTGATTTATTTAGGTATAGTTTCATAGTTACCATGTAGCTTATAGCTGAACAGTCTATTTTAAGCTTAATTGAATACAAAAACCCAACCTGATTCTTTTACTGCTGATACATACTTTGTTATTAATCCCACAAATGATATCTTTTGTATTGTGCATCCACTAACACATTTTGTTATAGTTATTTTTACATTTTTACATTTTCTTTCTATGTCACTATTAAAAGTATTTGCTTCTATGTCAGTATTAAGTTATGCCACCATTATGAATGATATTCTGTATCCATATACATATTTACCCTTATCACTGAGAATTATCTTTTCATATACATTTGTGTTATTGTTTAGGGTCTTCATATTTTAGTTTGAAGGATTCCCTGTAACAATTCTTGTAGCCTTAGTAACCTAGCAGGCCTAATGGTGATGAACAACCATAGTTTTTGTTTATCTGGAACTCTTTAGTTTATTTTCATTTTTAAAAGATAGATTTTCTTTATACTGTGTAAGCTACCTGGTACCGAAAACCGGGAGGAAAAACTCTCGGAGGCAGAGTTAAGCTTTTACTACTTTTACTTCTACTTTCTTAGAGCTTAGAGAGGGAAAGAAAGACGTTTTTTAGAGAGAAAGATTAAAGCGAGCTTTTCTTCTTGTCTTCTTAGCTTTAGAGTCTTAGAGAGAAAGAAAGATCTTAGAGTCTTAGAGAGAAAGAAAGATAGAGCTTAGCTTAGAGAAAGATTAGAGCTTCTTTCTTCTTTCTTCTTTCTTCCTTCTTCTTTCTTCTGTCTTCTGTCTTCCTCAGGAGTCTCGGCCTAACTCTGACCAGTCATTACTTCTTCTATCTGGTTTCTCTTCTGTAACCGCTCTGCCTACGTTCTGGCCGCTCTGATTCTTCTGACCGACCGAGTGACTGCCCGACTGACTGAATTCTCCATTCTCCTAACTCGGACCGCTTTCACCCGGTTATATACCTTCAGGTTTGCGGGTGCCTACAGGTGCGTCACATACATATCAGGTGGAACTTATGGCTTCCAGCTAGCTACAACAGCCCTTCCTAATTAGGGCTCCTTCAATACTGTATTCTTGGTTGGAAAATTTTTTCTTTTAGAACTTTGAATCTATCTTTCCACTACTTTCTGGATTGAAATATTTCTGCTGAGACAATTGTTTTTGTCTTCTGGTGACTCCCTGTGCATGATGAGTTGCTTTACTATTGTTGCTTTCAAAATTTTCTTTGTTTTGAATTTTGGCAGTTCAATTTTCTGAATCTCTCTGTACAGTCTTCTTTTAGTTCAACTCAGAGTCCTTTGGACTTGTTGAGTCTGGAGCTTTGAAATGTTTTGACTATTATTTCTTCACATAAACTTTCTACTACTTCTCTGTCTTCCTTCTAATATTTCCAATACAACTATGTGGGTCTGCTTGGTGGTGCTCTATAAGGCCCTTAAGACTTTCTTCAACCTTTTCCATCCATTCATTTTTCAAGTGACCTGTCTTTGAGTTGGCTTTATTTTTTCTACTTGATCCATTCTGTGATTGACCTCCAAAGTGAAATGTTCAATTTACTTATATTTTTCTCAGAAATTTGATTTTTAAAAATATTTTTAAAAATTTGTTATAGATAATAGTATAATATATTACAATTCATATTATGCATATAGAGCATAATTTTTCATATCTCTGGTTGTACACAAAGTAGAGTCACACCATTAGTTTCTTCACACATGTACTTAGGGTAATGATGTCCTTCTCATTCCACTGTCTTTCCTACCCTGATATTCCTTCCCTTTTTTCCCCTCCCCTTTGCCCTATCTAGAGTTCATTTAATCCTCCCATGCCCCCCCCAATCACATTATGAATCAGTATCCTTAATCAGAGAAAACATTCAGCATTTGGTTTTTTGTGGATTTGCTAACTTCACATAGCATTATATTCTCCAGCTGCATCAATTTACCTGCAAATGCCATGATTTTATTCTCTTTTAGTGATGAATAATATTCCATTGTGCGTATATACCACATTTTCTTTATCTATTCATCTACTGAAAGGCATCAAAGTTGGTTCCACATTTTCTCTTCATTGATACATTTGTTTATGCATCATTTTCCTGAACTTATTGAACATCTTCATAATGGTCATTTTATTTATTTATTTATTTATTTTATTTATTTATTTTTTTGTGGTACCAGGGATTGAACTCAGGGGCACTTGACCACTGGGTCACATCCCCAGCCCTTTTTTGTATTTTTATTTAGAGACAGGGTCTTACTGAGTTGCTAAGTGCCTCGCCATTGCTGAGGCTGGCTTTGAACTCGCAATCCTCCTGCCTCAGCCTCTCAAAGTGCTGGGATTACAGGCATGCACCACCACGCCCGGCCATAATGGTCATTTTAAATGGTTTTGTAAAACAATTCATGTATCTCTATTTCTTTAGCACTAGTTGTGGGAGATCCATTTTGTTCCTTTGATTGTATTATGTTTCTCTGTTTCTTAGTGTGCCTTATAACTTTGGGTTAGGATTTGTGCATTTGATAAACAGTTACCTCTCCCAGTCTATTTGATGTAATAGCAAAGGAAAAGACCCTCAATAATCAGGTGGCCTAGGAATTCTTGGGCCCTCTCAAATTTTTTGGTAGACGTAGCTTCTCTGGTCCAGTATGTATAAAATCTTTATCAGAGAGATCTGCTGGCTTATTGCTCTTTCTGGTGTCTATCTGGGTACTAAGGATCTTTAATTCTCAGAGGCCCTCATATATCTGGAATATCCATGATGAGACACAGCCCTGTCCCTCAGACAGTGTTCTGAAAATCAAAAATATTAGAAACAGAGTTCAATGCTTTTCCTTCTCAGGGAAAAGTAGGAGTTTGGGTTTTTTTCTCCATTATTCAATGCTGAACCTGGGAAAGAACTATTGGCAAGTTAGAGCATGCTAGTCCAAACCTCTGCCTCTGTTTTCAGAAGCCCCCAACCTGCTGTCCTTTCTTGTCTGTGTTTAGATTGAGAAAGACAATACCAGTTCCTTGGTCAGCTCTCTAAAATTCCAAATGTTGGATATATATTTCAGATTTCTCTTTTCCTCTCTGGGAAGAAACTGGGAGTTTGAAGTATTCTGCCAAGTGTGCTATGTTGAACTATGTGGAAGAACTACAGTTACAAAGCCCCACACATTTTTCTACTGGATTTGATGAGGATGGTTTTGTGCTCAGCAAGGAGTTTTTTGTTTTCTAGATTTCTCACAAAGGGAATCAGTACACATAGTATTATTGAATCAATGTTTGCAAGGGGTAAGGAAGGCCTGAAACTTCCTGTTCCTATATCTACTGACATTTAGGATTGAAAATCTAAATGTTTATTAAGTCATAATATTCTAACTTTGTCAAAATGCTTATGTATTTATTTTCAATTGACTTAACATTTTGGAACCTTCATTTCCTCATCTATTATTTGCAAAAAACTTTTCTTGTCTCTTGCAAAATTTCTATATGACTGAAATGTAGAAAGGATGAAGGAGGTAGAGAAAAGGCAGCTGAGACCCCCTAAATCCATAGATACCAGAAGCTCCACTGCCCAAATAAAAATAGTTTGTAAGTATCAAAAGTAGAGTCAACTTTCTACTCCACAGAAATCATTAGCAGCTGGTTGATTTGATATATGAAATGAACATAGAATGGCCCTCTCTTCTTATTCCCAAAAGATATTTTGTAGTTTCACTCATCTATACAGAGATGGTAGGTCCAGAAGTGGTTCCTGACCACTAATTGTTGGACAAAGACCTATTTAGCAAGGCCATTATGGAGTAAAGTTAGCAAGAGAGAAGGAGGTAAAATTCAAATTAGCTAGTACTTTCAACCTAAATGTCAATCAAATAGACTTGGGGTGGAGGTGAAGGACTAACATGATAACCATTTGTTTATATTTAAAGCTCCTTATGTGATTTTCTTAAAACTAGCAAAGGTTGAGCCTCACAGCTCTACATGGGTATGAAGTGTACTTAAATTGATGTTACTATGAATTGTACTTAAATTGATGCTACTATAAATACTATTAAGAATTAATAACTGCAGTGCTTGTAGAAATCACTGTGGAAGAATAATACAAGATTTTTTTTTTCTAAGGACCCCACATATTTCTGTATAGGCTATGTTAAAAACTCAAATAAAAATAACTATTTTATGAATTTATAGGACCAATTAATATACGCTTTTATCTGCAGATTATTTATGGCCCTGAAATAATTAGCATCAGGCACATTCAGTGGCACATAGGAAGACCTCTAGAAATGTTAGCTGAATTAATATGATATTGAAATGTGGACACAATTGTCTGAGATTACCTGACTGATACCACTGAAATTTAGCCATATATTCTTTTTTTTTTAATTTACTTTTTTTTTAGTTGTAGATGAACACAATTACCTTATTTTTATTTATATGTGGTGATGAGGATGGAACCCAGTGCCTCACATGTGCAATGCAAGTGCTCTACCACTGAGCCACAACCCCAGCCCCTATCCATCTATTCTTAGAATTAAGAGAGAGTTCTTGGAGTGTGGGTGGGGGAAAAACAGAGTTCCTGAATGTCTCACAAGTACAAGCCTTCTCTTGGCTTCTTGTTGGGAATCAAATCTTGAAGTCATGCTTCTAGCTGTCTAATTAACTAGAAGTCATGCATCTAGTTAATTAAGGAAGATAAGATGTGTCAAACAAAAAGCAATACAACATAGAAATAAGTGTCATGATAAAGGTTAAATAAAGAGCTGTGGGAGTCTAGAGGAAGCAGATTGCTTCTGGCTGGTAGATCTGGCAAAGATTCTTATAGGAAGTATTACTGGATGAAAGATTTGAATAATGAAGAATTTAGAGAGAGATGGAGTCTCAGAGGGTCTTCTAGGCTGAATAGTAAGCATTAGCAAAGATGCATAAGTATCAAGGAAAAAGAAGGCAGATCTGACTACAGACATACTTGACTTGAGATGAGCAGAATAAATACCATTATTAGATATTTCAAGGTTAATATGAATTTGTGTGTGTGTGTGTGTTAGTGTACTAGCAGTAAATAGATTACCTTTTAAATCTGGAAATAGTAAAGTCACTGTTGCAAAGGTTTGGGCACAGGGCTCATAAATCTGTGAACCATCTTCACCACCTCCGAACCTAACGTCTCTGTATAGATGAGTGAAACTACAAAATATCTTTTGGGAATAAGAAGAGAGAGTCATCCTATGTTCACTTCATATGTCAAATCAACCAAACTGCTAATGATTTCTGTGGTGTAGGAGGTTGACTCTGCTTTTGATGCTTACACACTGCTTTACTTTGGGCAGTGGAGCTCCTGTTAGCTATGGATTTAGGGGTCTCAGCTGCCTTTTCTCTACCTCCTTCATTGACAGATTTTGCTAATCAGATCACAGAACTAGGTGCATGACTCAGGCTGAGCCAATCATATTATGTTCCACTCTGTGGCCACTGTGATCTTTGGGCTTGGCTATAACCTATTCAAGAACAAGCAGGGAGAAAAGTATCTGTTGCCCTCCATTGTGAGTGAAGTTATAAGAAGATAACTGCAAAGCTCCCAGGTGTTGCCTTCCTGCTTTTCATCTTCAGATTCTATAAACCACCTAAGCCCCCTTTGTGTAAATATCTTTTTTTCTTTTAATTTTTTAAATTTATTTTTTTATATTAACTTTTTATATATGTTTACAGAGTACATTTCATTTCATATTACATATAAAGAGCACAATTTCTCAAGTTGCTGGTTTTATATAAAGTATTTTTACAACAATTGTGTCATCATACATGTATTTAGGGTAGTCATGAATATCTTTCACATAACTTGCTTCAAGTTGAGTTTGAATTACTTTTGATTGAAAAAAAATCCTCCTAATTCTGAGTGGACACTGCCAAGCGCATGCTAGGCTTTGGCCTTGCATTTACTCTCTCTGCTAAGAACATTATTCTCTTTATAAACTTCATGGCTCCCTCTCCCTTCAAATCTGAACTCAAATGTTACTTTCTCAGATGATCTCACCAAACTGCTTTCAGCACCACCATTCCCTTATAAATATCTAATACACCATATATGTCACTTAATGGTTGTTTTAATTATCTCTCTCCTCAAATAGATTGTAGGCAGGATTTTGGACTGTTTTGTGCACTGCATATCCCAGCATCTCTATCTATCTATCTATCTATCTATCTATCTATCTATCTATCTATATCATAGACAAATAAATGTCTGTTAAATAAGTGAACAAATAAATATTAAACACTTCCTGTTTTCCAAGTACTTTATTCAGACTTGGTGTGTGGAATTTCATTCAGTGCATAGATTATTTGCAAGGTTTTGGTAATGATGCATTCATGAAAGTGATGCATCCTATTGATGTGTCCTCCTCATGAAGATGGTCACTTCCATGAGGCCAGGGACTTTGCCTGCCTCTTCAACATTGATCTGCATCGCCTAGTGTAGTACCTGCAACTTGAACATATACAAGTATAACTTACATATTAGATATAGAAATGTGAAATACAGCCTGTATCTTAAACATAGTCATAATCCCCTTTTAGTCATGGGTCTGTTATAATCTCATGAATATGGCATGTACTATAGCTGCCAAGCTTTCCCATTTGGGCTTGGCTACTGGACAGCTTTGAGAAAAACAGGTCACCTATTCTTAGCCATTGAATTGGACTGACACCCCTTTCTGCCTGTCTTGTTCTTATTTCTTTTCTCCTCTCTTCTTTAAATTATATTATTGTGTCCTTGTAAGCCACCTTGAATCCTTTCTGGAACAAGGCGGAGAATAAGTTAATTAATTCACAGATTCATTTAATTCTCATAGCAACTCAGTGAGGTAGGTATTAGTTCTCTCATTATATGGGAGAGGAAACTGAGCCTCACAAATATGAAGCAATTTGTCCAAGGTCACACAGCCAGCAAGAGTCAGAGTCAGGATTAAGAGTCAAGACAATCTGCAGGTGCTTCCATGCCTTACCCTACTTAAGCTCTGATATCTCAGGATGCTCTGAGCAAAGGACTTGTGGAAATGGTATTGGACAAGGAGACAGAAGTCTAGAGGTCAATTTCAG
This sequence comes from Tamias sibiricus, assembly GCA_025594165.1. Taxonomy (NCBI): domain Eukaryota; kingdom Metazoa; phylum Chordata; class Mammalia; order Rodentia; family Sciuridae; genus Tamias; species Tamias sibiricus. Next base: position 76,559,118 of record CM046657.1, read on the forward strand.
ACTTTTTCTGATTAGGTAAGCATGACCTTGGGGTGTAACATTTTGTGAATCTCAGTTTCCTTACTCTTTAATTGGAGTGGTAATGCATCTCCATTCAGTACTATCTAGTGACCTCTCCTGAAGCATAGGCCTAGCCTGAGACTCAGTGGTCAAAAATTCACAAGGACCTCATTCAGAACCAGTAAGCCACTTTCAAAAGACAGGACTTTCAGAACAATAACAAACAAGTTGAATGTTATCCGGAACTTTCTCTAACATGATGCTAATTCCTCTTTCTACCAGAGGCACAGAAAGACCAGCAACTCATAATGATGGAGGCTTCAGGCATAGCACACAGATGACAAATTTTGGAACTAGACATAATTTAGATAAAATCCTAACCTGTATGTTGTGCTCTGTAATATTGAACTTATTTCATCTATTTAAATTTTACCTCTTCTATAACTCAAGAAATACAGCAAAACCAGTCACAATATTTACTGTCACTATACATATTTACATATTAAATGCAGTTGAAACTGATACCTTTAACAATAGCTTGGTGCACAGAGTTGCCAGCCTTTTTTGACCATATGCATTTTCTTACCAGATTTGTCTTGCAAAAATTGTCTTCATCTTACTCTTAAGACCCTCTTGGGACTTGGCCAGGCTCTTGTAAAAGCAAAAATTCTTTAAGTTATTTAGTACAAGAATGTTGTTCCAAATATACTCACCCAAAACATGTAATTCCCTGAGAGAGCTTACATGGCACTGGGACCAAAACTTATTTCCTTACTTCATTCACTAATTCATTCATTTCATAAATATTTACCATACTTCATATGAATGAAATACATTTTTTGCTCAATAGCAGTTCACATTCTAATGGAAGACAGAGTCAGACAGGAGAGAAGCTGTGGGCATATTATAGAGATAAACAGTCTTATAGGAGCATAGAGCAGATTTAGCTGAAGATAAGTGATTGGAGGCATATTTTGCCACCTCTGTGCCTGCACACATGGGCCTGGTTCTGGTTTTCCGGCTCCAGAGAACACTGGTGTCTGGGTGGGGGGTCTCTGGATCTCAATCAAGAGCTTGGCTGCTGAGTCCCTGTTCTTCCTGTGGACTTGTCACAGGTTTCCCTCTTTCCTTGTCATAGCTTCAGAACTAAGCCCGGTATTTTGTCTGGGTTTGGTGCTTTGTCATTTTTAATGCATCTAATTATCTTGTTATCTGCTTCTTTGTGATGGCAAAGCCTTCTAATATTTCATTTTGCCTCCAGAGTGAAAAAAATTACTTTTTACAGAATCATTTACTGTTTCTTTTCTTTGTATTAACGATAAAAGAAAACACAGAAATTGCCCCATTCCTCAGAGGCCACAAATTAACCTATAGTATGCTGGGTGCAGTAACTAGATGCTAAAGCCCTAGGGTTGCTCAACTCAACCCCCCTGTTTTTTGACAGGTACAACCTGAGATCCAGAGAAAGGGAGTCATTCTATTGGAGGCTCCAACTTCTACCCCACCGTATCAATTTCTTTATATCTTATCACTTTATACCATGTCACTTTCACCCCACCATATCATTTTCTCTAAATTTAAGGTCTCCATAATGCTCTCTCTAGTCACTGCCTGCTGTAATCAGTGGTCTCCTTCTTGCCCAATTCACTCTCTTGTTAATTCTGAGTATTTGTGGGATGCTAGGCATTGTGGCAACTGCTTTATATCATTTCCCTTTAGATTACAAAAGTAGCTTTGAGACTTGTTGGAAAAAATCCAATTGTAATGGTATAATTTAAGGAAACCACATTGACAAGCCCAGTGAAACCTCTATAGACTCATGAATAGATTGGGTCACTCAGGAGAAGGCAGCATATCACTTGCAGAATAGAGACACCAAGGAGTTCACTCATTCTTTCCCAGCCTCTCTGCCGAGCCTGAGATTCACAAGACCATTGTTATTGGACAACTCCATCTTCCTTTCCCTATTGAAAAGAGTACTACAGAAGCAAAATGGTCACCTGCTTGACTTACCCCAATATTAATTTTGCGTCCTAATGTGGAGATTATAACTTTTAATTACTTCTTTTCTAATTAGCTGATAAAAGTATAGGTTTATAAGAAGCTAAGAAGGACAGAACGGATTTTACTGCAGGCATTAGCTTCAGTTTTTAAGAATGGAGGATAATATATTCCTTATTTACACTTAAAATCAGAGATTAAAATGGGAAACGTGTCCTATAAATTTTTAAATTAACTTTTTATTAATTCTGACTGAAATCCATAACTTATTTTTTTACTGGAAAGAAGTATGGAAAATAATATTTTAAATTGAACATGAAGCCTCCAAATGCTGACAACTGGCACTTTGGAAACAAATTAGAGCCCAGAATAAAAGATAAATAGAAAGTGTTTACAAGCTACATGATCTGGAAAATGGGGAGAGAAATGATTTTTTTTAAAATAGGAGAAGAAACAATTGACTGAATAATTAGAAAACAGAAATACAGATTCAGAGTCAGCTCTCCACAGAGAGCAAGGATGCTGGTGGACTCATGGTAGGATTATTTTTCTTCTAATACAGTTTCAGTGGACAGATGTGAAGGGGAAGGGTCAGACTGTTAAGAAAGGCAGCAGAGCTGATGAATAGGAAAAACACAAACTATAACAAAATTACATTATTTTGCATTGCAAATTCAGAGCCATTGGACTCCAGATGCAGGATCAAACTGATGGTGCAAAATGAACTTATTGGGAAGGAAAAAGTTTAATGCTTCAGCTGAGATTGAGAGAACAAATCTAACAGGAAATCCAGAGTATACCTCTCCATGTGGGCATGTTGCTGACTGCATTCCCATTCAAACTCCTTCATGGCTTTCACTATAGCTGTTTTTTCCTGAGTTGCCTTTCCAGATTCATCAAGTCTGAAGTCAGGAGACCTGGGTTTAATCCTAATTCTGGCCAGCTGTGGGACCTCAGGCAAATCATATCCAAATGGTCCCTGATTTATGATGGCATAACTTGTGTTTTTTGACCTGAGGATAGTGTGAAAGTGATACATATTGAGTAGAAATTGTTCTTCAAATTTTGAGTTCTGATCTTTTCCCAGGCTCGTGACCTGAGATAGGGAACTCTCTGGAGATGCTGGACAGTAGCAGTTAGCCACAGCACTCACTCAGCCAAAACTACTTCTGCTTTACAGTGTACTGAGTTGTTAGGCCATGATTCTTGGTAGGCTATTTGCAGAAAATGCATTTTCAAATTGTAATTATTTTTTATTAAGATGGGTTCATTGGGATGTAGCCCATCATAAGTTGGGGAAAATGTGTACTGTGAACTGTTTATTTTATTTACAAAATGATGGTTCTAGTACATCCCTACTGATCTCTCAATACTGCTTTGAAATTCAAGAGGGAAGCAATAACTACAAAGGTAAAATCATTGATTCTAATGAGAGACTGCCTGAGTTTGAATCTCAGCTTTACCACCTATGTGACCTTGAGCAGGTATCAGTAGTTCTTTGGCCTTGTTTTTTTTTTTTCAGTAAATAACTACAGAAATTTTCTCTCTTTTTTGTTTGTTTTGTTTTGTTTTTTGTTTGTTTTGTTTGTTTTGTTTTGTTTTGTTTTGGTACTGGGAGATTGAACCCATGGGCACTTAACCACTGAGCTACAACCCCAGACTTTTTTATTTTTTATTTTAATACAGGATCTCGCCAAGTTGTTTAGGATCTTGTTAAGTTGCTTGGGGTCTCACTGCATTGCTAAGGCTGGCTTTGAATTTGCAATCCCCCTCCCTCTGCCTCCTGAGAGGCTGGGATTACAAGCATGAGTCACCATGCTCTGCTCTCATTGAGTTTTTAAGTCAATTCAAGTAAATTGCTTAGAATAATGCTTAGCATCTTCATTATTGTTGATTTCAGTGCTGGAATGGAATGTTGGGCTACATGCATGGTAGGTAAGCACTCTACCACCAGGCCACACCCTTAGCTCCACACCTGATATTTCATATACACATACATGAGTTGACTATTACTGTCCACGTGAGAGATATTGAAAGCTATTGGAAGCCCTACCAGATGAGCTAGTGAGGAGGACAAATTTCATCAGCTCAATAACCTTTGAAGCATGTCAGCATCACTAATGTAGACACACAGAGTGACTGAGTGCCACCAGGTGATCAGGGAAAAGAAAAGGAAAAAAAAAAAAGTGAAAAGAAAAGCAAAGTATAAAAGAAAGGTGGAAAATATGAGACAAAGAAAATCAAAAAAGTTACTCAAAGATATTAAATAAGATTTAGCACCTGGCAGACAAAAATAAGCAACACATAGGCATCATTTCAGAAGGAAGCATTGTAAAGCCGGGGAAAAAAAAATAAAAGTAAGAAAGAAAGAAAAAAAGAAAATGATGATTAGGCTGCGACGGCAGACTGATTGGACTTATAGCTTCAGCTTGCCATTTACAGACTTGTGACTTTATGTAAGTTATTTAACCTTTCTGAGATTATTTGCTTTTCTAAAAAATGGGAATTATAACAAATATTCAGCTCATAAGATTTTGTGAGGAATAAATGAAATAACTACTTGAGGCATTTAGAATATTGCCAAGCACTTACTAATGACAGAGTCTCTATCAATAGATAACATTCCCTATGCCTGAAATACACTAGCATTCATAGCATTGCACAGGTAAATGGTTAAATATATTAGAAAAACCAGCTAAAGAGAGTAAAGCTCAAGGGTATTAAGCGATTTGCTTGGAACCTGTCAGTTAATGAGCAGCAGAGCTGAGACTCTCTTCCAGTCCTTTCTAATACTGAAGTCCCATGCCCCACTCTCTCCCAAATGAATCACCAAGTGTAAATCACTTACATTCCACTGCACAGCACGTCACTTACTCCAAAATAGAACTTGTGCATACATTAAAGAAATGTAGCTTTTTGCATAAACCCAAGTTGTCATTATAAAGCTGACTTTAAACAGCAAATAAAAATTATTGCAGTACGGCTTATTAAGCATGAGGTACATTATATACATCACATCATCATCGTCATTTTATGAATTGCTTTTCATGTAGCTGGTGCCATGCTTAATGTTTAATGTCTGCTTCTTAAACATTAAACTGAATAAAAATCACTTGGAGATCTTGTTGAAATTCTGATTCTGATTCAGCATTTCAGTAGCCTGAGATTCCCCATTTTTAACTAGCTTGCAAAGTGGCACCAATGCTGCTGTTTTTGTAAATTTTATTTAAAGGTGAAAGATTTTACAGACTTTTTCTCCTCACATTAATGCCACTATGAGAAATTTACAGAATCCATTATGCCCATTCTAATGAAGAAACCGAGGTTCAGGAAGTGATGTGCCTTGTCTCAGGATATAGTGAGTAGGTGACAGAACCCACTTCCAGCTGCCGCCTCTCTGGGTCTAATGTCCCTCCACAGTTCCTTAAATACATTTAGAGTACCTATAATCTGATTCATAATTTGGCACTTCAAAATATTCACATTCATATCAAAAACAGCACAGTTTACATTAACCAAGTGTTTATATTTATTAAAAAATCTAATTAGATGTCAAAAGATGATAAATATACAGCCTTGCCTTCTATAAAACTAATCTAGTAGGAAGGTAGAGAAATAAACAAGCACTTAAAATATATTATGAAGATAATCAGTGCTGGCAAAGGCACAGGAAATCAAGGACTTAGATACAGTCTTATTGGAATTTTACCTGATAAAGCCTTTCTGGGGGGCATTGTGGTTTTATGTCAAAATGCAAAAAATGTATATATGTGTATTGATTGACACAACAATTTTATTTCCAGAGATTTGTCCTAGGGAAAAAATAGGTGGAGGAAGTATATGTATATGATAACATACAATGTCTACAAAGCACTGCAGTGAACATCTTTATATATGTACATCTGTACATATATATGTATATGGATGTTCATTGTAGTATTACTTAAAATAAGTAAATAATGAAATGCAATTGAACTCAGTATCCGTTGAAGAAAAATTAAGTCACTATATTCCCAGAGACAGGACTACTATAGATCTATTTAGAAAAATTAACTAAATCAACATAGCTTGACAAAGTTAATTGTGTATTTTGTGTGTGGGGAAAAGTAAGCATATTATTGAACAGTATGTTTGGTAATACCTTTTGTGCAATGAATGTTTCATAGCCAGTAAAATCAAGGTATGTAAAGTATGGTTTACATACATAGTGCTTGTCAGGAAATGGAATAAGTAAAACTATCATTTCCACCTTTATGTAGTTCTAGTCAAGATTTACCAAGTGGATATAATGTTTTTATAATTGTTGATAGCTACAAGGATATTGCCATTGTACAATGAAACAACCACTGTCAGAAATACATCAAGAGTGTTCAAATTGTTAGTCAGTGATAGGTAGGATTCCTCTTTCTGTCTGACCAGTTTGGAAAACTTCAGAGAGATGACATTCTTACTGGAGCCTGATATGGAGTTAAATTTCCTTAGAATGGGAACAGAGAAGGCACTCAAGATTGGAAGGGCCCTTTAGGCAAGTCACCTGCTTGGTTTACTCCAGAATGAACAGAACAGTTTTCTCTCTGCCCTCGAGGAGTGCCCACCCAGTGTTAGAAGACTATGCCCACAGAAGACAATTCAGGATTCAAAGCAAGATGCTGTAGACATTTAGAGGGTAGATTCAGATTTAGATAAGAACTTTCCCGAGTAGGAGGATTCCTACTTTCACAGGGGTTCTCAATTTTTCACTATGCCTCAAACACCTGAATGATAGGGCACATTTCATCATAATGGTGACAGAAAAGGGTAGTGATTAGGAATATGCAGGTGAGGGATGTCAATTTCCTGTTGATAACTCCTGGCACAGGAAAGCACTCTGGAAAGAAACAATTGAGAGAAAATGAATAAGTGGGGCTTATAGGAAAGACTGTGGAAGCAAGTTGGTTTGCAGACGTTTAGGACACCTCAGCTCATTGAGAAACTACCATTAGATCCTGCTCCAAGACTAAATCCCTCTCGAAGAGTAGAATAAAATGAATAATTCATATGACAGCATCTTTTTAATTTCCATATTGTCTACCAATTCCTTTCTAGTATGCAAATAATATAACAGAAAATGTTCTTTACATGAAAATGTTGAAAACATCACATCTTCCACTAATTTAAGTTCATACTTTTCTGTATTAGGTCTTTGTCCATAAGCATATCTTATCTTTCATACTATAATAATACAGATTTCCTGTGGCATTGGTGGGGATTTGGTTCCACAACCCCTGTGCGTACCAAAATCCACAGTGTTTAAGTCACTTATCTATAATGTTATGGTATTTGCATATAAACTATGTTCATTCTCCCTTAAAATTACCTCTAGGTTACTTATTATACTTAATGCAATCAAATGCCAAATAAATAATTATAAGTCTATACATTTTCAATACAGACATAATTTTTTAAAATATTTTTGATCTGACTCCATGGCAGCTGAGCAGATTGCTGGGTTGGGGGAGCACTTCCCAAGCCAGACTGCTCCACCCTATTCCCCTTATTCATGGTGAGGGGAAAGGGTAAAAGGTACACTCACAGACTTTTGGTAAGATTGCAAATTAGGGCAACCACTCTGGAAAGCAGTATGGAGATTTCTCAAAACAGTAGGAATTGCACCATCACATGACCCAACTATTCCACTCCTCAGCATGTATCCAAAAGACCTAAAATCAGCGTACTATAGAGTCACTGTTACATCAATGTTTATAGCAGCACAATTCATAATACCCAAGCTACGGAACCAAACTTGGCTCCCATCAATAGATGAATGGCTAAATAAAATGTAATATAAATACACAAAAAATTACTCAGCCGTAAAGAAACATGAAATTATGGCATTTACTGGTAAATGGATGGAACTGTAGACTATCATGTTAAGTGAAATAAGCCAGATTCAGAAAGCCAACAGTCTAATGTTTTCTCTGTTATGTGGAAACTAGTCCACAATAAGGAGGAAAAAGAGAGAGAAGGGGTGGGTGGAGAGAGAGAGAGAAGGGGCAGGGATTCCATCAAAGGAGAAGAAAGACCAGTAGAGTAGATGAAGGGGATAGGAGTAGGGGGGAGGGAAGAGGGACTTGATAAGAGAACAGTGGAATGAATCTGACCTAACTTTCCTATGTATATATATATGAATATACAACACTGAATCTCACCATCATGTATATCCACAAGACACTAACCAAAAACATAAATAATAATCTAAAAGTAAATATCAAAAAGATCACTAGAGTAGAGGGAAGGAAACAGGGAGAGGGAGAGGCAGAGGGAAAGGGGAAATAAGGAGACTGAATTAAAGAAAATTGTATTATGTTTTGTCAATTATGAAAATGAATCCTAATGTTATACATAACTAAAAAGAAATAATAAAAAATTAAAAACTGATAAAATATTTTTGATCTGTAATTTATTGAATCTGTGGAGGAAGAACCCACAGATATGGAATACTGTACTCTGTTCACTGATTTTAAATTACTTTATATAGGTACACATTTTCCCATGTAGCTATTTAGACCATAAATAAAAGGTTAATCACTAAAGTATATTACATTGAATTGGTGTGCCATAATTTCTTTATTCAGGTAATAGGCATTTAAGCTGCAATGCCCAATACTCGTTACACTGCTTTTTGTGTTTTAAAAACATATGTCTTAACAATAAATTCTTTGGAGATAGAATAAGTTAAAGATTTAAAGTTTTTTTGTTTATTTGTTTATGAGTGTCTCTAAAGGGCCAGGTTTCCATAAACACTCACTACATAAATGTACACAACTTTAAAACCATGGTATTAGTCCTTGGTATTGTCTTTATTTTTTATTTATTTATTTATTTATTTATTTATGGTACTGGGGATTGAACTCAGGGGCACTTGACCACTAGGCCACATCCCCAATCCTTTTTTGTATTTTATTTAGAGAAAGGGTCTCACTGAGTTGCTAAGTGCCTCACTATTGCTTAGGCTGTCTTTGAACTCACAATTCTACTGCCTCAGCCTCCCAAGTGCTGGGATTACAGGTGTGCACCACCACGCCCAGCTCTTGGTATTGTTTTCAAACAAAATGTTTCCTTATTTTAAGAAAAGTGAAACTGAGACTTATTATGGTTTCAGATTTTTAGATTTTTCAATTGCGAGTGCTAGTGGGTCTTTCATTCTTTGTTAAGGTAGAGAGTATAAGAATGTACTGGGTTTCAGGCCTCTGCAGCCTTAGGTGCTGCAGTAAATTATTTACTATTTTTATTTGCACTGTTTATCATTTATGGAGTGGAAATAATAATGATGTTGATCTGACTGAATTATTGTAGGGATTAAGTACATTAATATATAGGAATCACATTGAAAGTGTCCAGTATATGATTATCACTCAATTTATGTTTGATGCTAAGATTATTATTGTTGTTCTTATTTTTAGGGTAAGTAGTGGATTGCACTGATAGAAATAAATGATGACAATTTTTCCCAATATTAGAACTGATTTTATAAATCATTTAGAATGTAAATATCACATAGCTACCTGTTAATACATGACTTAGAAATAGGACTTTTATCTCTGTATCTCCATTTTCTCCCCACTAAATATGAGAATAGATACCTCTTGAAGACTATTATGAGGATTTGAAATAATATACATAATTAGAAAAACAAGATTTAATCCTCTCAGAGGTTAATATAAGGTTGTTAGGAAGAGGTACTCCTTTGCTCAAAACTTTTATAATTAACCCACTAGAGGTGGTTTCAAGGCCATAGAGAATGAGGGAGATGCTGTTCTTCAGACAGGGAAGCATTTGCTGAGATGAGGCAGGACAGGGCTGAGGTTGAGGAGGAGGTGGCAAGGGCTTCACAGTGACATGCTCTGCCACCATATGTTCCCTCGAGGTTTGCTCTGTTATGAGCAAGTCCCTGTACTTGTAATATACATAGAGCAAGATTATGTTAGGAGGGAGGACTTAGCTTGATATGGAGCAGCACCAAAAAAGCCCACCAAGAAAACTCACATGCCAGAGATTGGCAAGGATATATGTGTTGATGGATGACCAAAGACTAATGGAACTTCCATTAAAACTTTGGTTTTGCAGGCCTGGTGGTGCACACCCTTAATCCTAGCAATGCAGGAGGATCACAGGTTCAAAGCCAGCCTAAGCAAACTTAGCAAGACACTCAACAACTTCATGAGACTCTGTCGCAAAATCACAAATAAAAGGACTAGGAATGGAACTCAGTGGTAAGGTGCCTCTGTGTTCAAGTCCTAGTATCAAAAACAAACAAATAACAACAACAAAAACTTTGGTTATTCCAAAACCATGGGATTAAAGGTATATAAAGGTACAGGGAAGCCCAAATTACCATTAAAAGTCTATTGATGTAAAACCCAGGACAGTGTTTGGTGCATAAGAATCAATTGCTCAATAAATGGTAGTACAATTTTAACAACACATACATTCCTATTATGATTTATTTATTAATTTATTTTAATTAGGTATATATGACAGCACAATGCATTTTGATTCATTGTACACAATTGCAGCACAACTTTTCATTTCACTGGTTGTACACTCTGTAGCATCGCACCATATGTGCAGTCACATGTACCTAGGGTAATGATGTCCATCTCATTCCTCCATCTTTCCTTCCACAATTTCCCCTTCCCTCCCCTGCTCTGACTTTGCCCAATCAAACTTCCTCCATCCCTCTATGTTGTTATAGATCAACATCCACTTATCAGAAAGAACATTTGGCCTTTGGTTTTTTGGGATTGGCTTACTTCACTTAGCATAATATTCTCCAACTCCATCCATTTACCTACAAATGCCATAATTTTATTCTCTTTTTTTAAATTTTTGATTATTTATTTACTTACTCATAATGCACAAGTATATCATCTTTTTACATACAACTGCTTGTATACAAAGTATATAAGTACCATTCAGATCTTTAATCATGCATTTAGGATAGTGATATCCATCTCATTCAACCACCATTTTCTCCCCCTTTTCCCCCCTGCTCCCTCCCTTGCCCTCCCTTTCCTTTGACCATTCTAGTGTTCCTCTAATCCTATGTACACCCATCCAATCACACTGTGAACTAACCTCCTTATATCAGAGAAAACATTTGGTGTTTAGATTTTTGAGATTGACTAATTTCACTTAGCATTATATTCTCCAATTTCATCCATTTACCTGCAAATGCCATTATTTTATTCTCTCTTATTGCTGAGTAAAATTCCACATTTTCTTTATCCACTCATCTACTGAGGGACATCTAGGTTGGTTCCACAACCTAGCTATTATGAATTGTGCTGCTATAAACATTGAAGTGGCTGTGTCACTGTAATATACTGTTTTTAAGTCTTTTGGGAACAGACCCAGGAGTGGGATGGCTGGGTCATAGGGTGGTTCCATTCCCATTTTCCCAAGAAATCTCCATACTGCTTTCCATAGTGGTTGCACCATTTTGCAGTCCCACCAGCAATGTATGAGTGTGCCTTTTCCCCCACATCCTCTCCAACATTTATTGTTGTTTGTGTTCTTGATAGCTGCCATTCTGACTGGGGTGAAATGAAATCTTAGAGTAGTTTTTATTTGCATTTCTCTAATTGCCAGACAGGTTGAGCATTTTTTCATGTATTTGTTGATTGATTGTATATCTTCTTCTGAGAATTGTCTTTTCAGTTCCTTAGCCCATTTATTGATTGGGCACTAATTTCTAGAATATATAAAGAACTCAAAAAACTTTACACCAAAAAAGAAAATAATTTTATTCTCTTTTAATGATGAGTAATATTCCATTGCGTATATATACTACAGTTTCTTTATCCATTCATCTATTGAAGGGCATCTAGTTTGGTTCCACAGTTTAGCTATTGTGTATTGAGCCGCTATAAACATTGATGTGGTTGCATTACTATAGTATGCTGATGTTTTAATTAATTTTTTACTTCTTTTAATTAGTTATACTTGATAGTAGAATGCATTTATGCACTTTTATATATCATACATAGATGGGATATAATTTTTCATTTTTAGTGTACATGTTGCATAATCATATTGGTCATGTAGTCACATATAGTAGTACACTGATTTTAAGTAATTTGGGTCCTATTATGTTTTACAGGTGACCACACATTTTCACATAGATTGTTTCACTTGATCTCATTTAATCTCCACAATAATTTCCTATGACATATTTGAGGTAAATATGTTCCATTATCTGCTACCTTGCTTTTTATTTTAGTTATTTTATTGCATATACAGTTTTAAATTATATGAAATTGAATATGCCAATGTGTTTCTTTATGAGTTCTTCTGTTGCTTCAAATATTAAAAACTGTTATTTCTCCAAGAAACTGGTTAGCATACAACTGTATCTTCCACCAGTCATCTGATGGTTTTATATTTTAATTAATTTTTGAAAAATTTTACCTTTACAAGTTGCGTTCATAATAGCAAATGCGTGTGGAAGAGAGATTATTTTTTGTGAACTTCTAAGGAATGTCCATATTAGTTGACTTATTTTTTTTGTGTGTGTGTGTGTGTGTGAGAGAGAGAGAGAGAGAGAGAGAGAGAGAGAGAGAGAGATGATAATGATCTTGGGAGGTAAAATATATATATATATATATATATATATATATTTTCCATTTTACAGTAGTACTTCCAGTATTTACTGAACCCTGACCTCCTGCAAGGTTCTCTCTTAAGCACTTGGCAGTCAATCTTCACAACAGCCCTAGCAGAGGTATGTTCATTATCTTCATCTCACATAGGAGAAACTAAGGCATAGAGCAGTTGACTCACTTATCCAACATCACTGTGCTAGAAGGGGAGTGTGTGGAGATGCAAATCCTGCCAGTCTGATTCCAGAGATACTTTTGTGACTACCACCAAACACAGATGCCCATGCAACTTAGAATAGGGAGCCAGCCACATGTTAAGCGGGTCAGTCTGATTTGAAAGTCTATGTTAAATTTTCCATTTATACTCTGCCTCTGCCTCTTCACCCGATGAGGTCAGAGTAGAGATGGCATGGCCATTAGCACACAGATATCCTGCTAATTGCACTCAACTCTGAGATACATATATAAGCCAATCCATAAGGCAAGAGCAAGCAATATACTCAGAAAAGCAGGAGCTACAGTGAGTGCAAATGTGCTTCTCAGAGCTATTTTCACTGAGGGGTTTATGTGCCTGGTAAAAATTAAATAGCTATGTGATAAATTGACCATGAGATAAAGCAATTTTCAAGGGAATAGTGAGAGGAGGAACAAAAATGATTAAGAAAATGGGACTAACTGGGTGAGAAAAGATTAAAGGAGTTAACTGTGTATAGCTGAGCTTTGGTGGAGGCAGGAGGAGAAAAGAAACACTAACAGATACCAAGGCATGGTAGATTGGAGGTTAATTTCAAGGAGTAGAGGGTCAAGAATTATTTTGTATAGCCCAGTCATTACTCATATTAAAGAAAAAAATGAATGGGAAGGAAAATCAGTAAACAGATGCAGTTTACAAAGTATTAACATTATAACCCTGTTATATAATCAAAAGCAGGGGCCACCTAGAGTGAGGTGGAAAAAATAGGAGTTGCTGGTTATGAGGTGGTCATTTTGTAGTGGTATGCAGCTAACAGGCTCCAGTCCTCTCATGGAGGCCCTAATGGGCCTCTTCCACTCTCCCACCTGCACCCTGTTCTTTGCAAATTTTTCTCAAATAGTTCTTCCTTCAGCTTCTGCACAGGCCTGGAGTACTACTTCCTGGGAGCTTTTCCAGCCATCTACCTCCTTCCTCCATACTAACCATCACCACTGTTTTCATCATCCTCTTGTCATAAAAGGTACTCCTGCAACATTTTCCTCATTTTTTCCCCATAACTATCTGATGGCTTTGTTCCCTCCAATTTTTCTTTATTCCTTTTCAACTCTTACCCATTCTTGCAGTCTCAGCTTTGAGGTAGGCAGCTTCTTTGAGGAAAACTTTTCCTCCCACTACATCTAAATTGTTTCGTACTCTCAAAGTAGCCTTTGCATAATTTTCGCTATGTGTACATTTCTCTCTGCTTGGTATCTGCCTCCCCCTCTGGTTAGGAGCTCCATAGGAGGAAGGACTCTTGTCTTTTGGTGGTGTGCCTGGTGCACAGTAGACACAAGTCAAACTCTTGTTGAATGAATGACTGTTAGTGAACAAATAATAACTAGAATAATGAAGGGAGTGACCCTTTTCTGTGAACAATTGACTTCTGAAATTTTGAAATCAGACCTGGTTTCCATATATTGAAAAGGAAACATTTAGAAAAAATACCCATAGGATTGTGTTCAGAGGAAAAGAATGGGTACCCAAGGATGGCCTGAGGGTTCTACCTTAAAACTATGTCTTATAAGGAATAGTTTGTTACTGAAAGCTGTTAACCCTGGAGGAAATAGGCTATGGGAAAATGTGAAGTTATTTCAAGTATATAAAGGATTCCATGTGTTGTAGAAATAAGATGATGAACTTCCCTGGTGCATCACATCTGCTTATTAATACCTAACATCTATTTATCCCTTTTGATAAATAAAATTGAAAAAAAATCCATAAATGGATCAACTTTTCTAGACCAAGTTTATGGAATAATACAAAGTGAAGTAGTCTCTAGACAAACATGAACATAATTTTCCTTTGACTTTGAGGGACACCCACCTGGACACAACACACACAGACATCCCATTGAAACAAGAATATTTTTAGGAACTTGAGATGTAGCTCAGTGGTGGAGGAATTTCCTGGCATGCACAGGCTCTGGGTTCAATCCCATCACTGAATAGAAAAGAATATTTTCAAATGGTCAATATTTAAGTAAATTGGGATTCATCAAAAGGCAAATTCAAAACAGCTTCCCAGAGTTTTGCTGTAAATGTCTTCTGCACACTGATCATCTATGATTACCTGGGCTTTCAATTATTTGGCAAGCCCAAGGAGCAGCCCGGGGGTATTTAAGAATCAGCAATTAGTTCAGTAGGTATTTGCTCTACCTAGAGGGCCATCAATTATGAGGAGCTTCCCAATTTAGCTTGAATTTTACACAACAGTTACATGTGTATAATGAGTAGTAATTTTTTAGCTTTGCACTCCAACCTTCAGACTCTAACTTTTAATGCTCAAACCACACAATAAAACCCTTTGCTAAAGCCAGATTAATAGCCATTCCCGAGGTATCAAGTAGGTTCTCACCTTGCTTCCCACATTGGCTTCACCTTATTGCTCATCTAATTTCTCCTGACCTTGAAATCACACATACACCTTTCCAGATCTCTTCAGCCCAAGAAACTCTTAAGTCTTTTGTGATATCCTCACCCTAGTATGAAACTGTGATAAACTCACATTTGCATTGCATTAGACAATATTGGGCAAAGTAATTTACCAATATATGTCTTATTTTACCCTTCTGACAACATTAAGTTCCAGTCGAAGTCTACGTTTATCTTTTGTTTTCGATAACTTGTAGGGTGTTATGCAAAAATAAAAAAAAAAAAAACTTGAGTGAATTCATAATGCCTTTAACTGTGTTGACAAATCAAAAGCATTTTCAATAATTTATCACGTTTTATATACTAATATTCTTTCAAAAATGACTTTGATGTAGATTTTTCAAAAAAAGTCCAATATAGATTTCAGTTTTGGGGAAAGAAATAGACTCAAGCTATGAAAAAGGGGAAGGAAGCATCTGCATATCCTATCATGAGGGTTAATATTAGGATGAGCGTTAAAATTGGTTCTGAGTCTCATGATAGACGAGAATATATGATATGCCACATAATCTCTTACAAGTTTTTAAAAATCATCTTCTTTACATAAATTATAATGGAAATTTATCTCTTTAGATGTTATGTAGGGGTCATTAGGTAATATAATGAAAAATGTTCCTAATATATTTCACCACAGATATATAAGTGATCTTCATGTGGATTTTCTTCTTATATTTGCTAAAGACCAAGGGTATACTTAGACTTGAGACTCTTTAGAGATAAAAACACATAATATATACTTACATAAGCTCCCTTAGGCATCTTATTATTTTTACCCCCTACTTGGACTTTTGAGATAGATAAACAGGGAGTTTTTCAAAATCTCCTTTTGTGTTGGTCTCTTTATTTTATGACTGAATTAGGAAGCTTAGATATTGGGATCATTAACAGCTACTCTTTCCATTCTTATAACTTCATACTCATTTGACTTACATTTATTCATAGGGAGTAGATAAATTAATATATATTCAATGCTTTAGAACCTACAGCTTAATGTCTACTATTGAATATGAGCTTCACAAAAACACTAAATAAGTGCTAATATTTTCCCCATCTTTTTATATGAGAAAACTGACAGATTTAAGATGAAGAACAGATATGGGTGTCCAGTCTGCCTGCATAATGAATATATTGACAAGGCAGGAGTGGAGATGGTGCTGATGGTGCTTCCATTCCTTACCCAGATAATCCCTTTTGAAATAGCACCGCCATCTAGTGGTTATTTCAGACACAAAGGGAATGAGGCTGTTTCAAAATGGCCCCTGGACAGTGCAATCAACATTTTATGCTATCCTGACATGCATTATTTGAGCTTAGAGCATTTCCTGCTAGTTGACAGATTCTGACCTTTCAATATGGAAAGTGCACTGCATCTACCCAGAGTCAGTCATAGCTATTGATCTTGATAAATCATTTGACCTCAACCAGTGGTTCTCCTCCAGTTATTTAATGCTTAAGAAAGCCAGCAATGTAATCTGAAGAGGTCAAGTGTGCTTAGGAAGGACCGTTGACACAAAATCAGAAAGAGGCTGACTGGTATGTGCGTGTGTCAGAGGAAAACAAAATGTGATTTTCTGTATGTTTCCCAAGAAAAAAGACACTGAAATATTTTTGCACAAGCAAGATGGAGGCTGCGAAAACAATAGCAACTAATGCAATTTCTCACATTTTAAAGACATCAAGATTATCCATATGTGTTATTTCATGTCTTTCTTGTCAATGTCTACAGGTAAGATGAGTTTTTCTTCCATTGTCTGGATCATTAGCTTTGTTTGGAATACTTTCTTCTCTCTTCCTATACACTGAAGACAACCATGGTACTACCTTCCCCTTTAATTTTCTTCTGATCTCTGCTATATTTTGGACCTGGCATACCCCCAAAGGCATAACTGTTAAATGCTTGGTCTCCAGTATTTTACTGTTGGGATTTAGTTGAATCTTTAAAAGGAAGTGTCTAATGGGAGGTCTTATGGTCATTGGGGGTGTGCCCTTGATGGAGATAGGGGACTCCAGCACTTCCTCTCCCTTTTGCCTCAGGCCACGAAATGATGCTTTGTTCTACCATGCTTTCCTACCATGATATACCACCACAGGTCCAGAACAACAGGGCCAATGGATCTCCCATACTGTGAGCCAAAATAAGCCTTTTATCTTTATAAGTTGACTTAAGGTAGGTATTTGTTCCAATAACAGAAAGCAATTACCAACATTCCTCATTAGCTTGTCACTGTGATGTGCTCCTTTTCTTTTTTGCCCATTCTCATCATACCTTGTTGTCATCTTAGGACATTTTATAATTTTATAATCTTGCTTACATCATTTTTTTGCATATGTTCTGATTCCTCTACTGCATAAAAATCACATCCCTAATGGTGACATTTGAATGAAATATAACACTTAAGTACATCAACAGTGCAAAGCAACCCATCTAGTATGGTACTATACTCTCAGCTTTGAAAATAATTTGTATATATTACCCCCAATCTTTTCAGGCTCAGCACTGATTTAAATATATTCCAAAACTTTGAGCTACAGAACTGAAACAAGGATCTGACATTCAGGATTCTCTGCAGGTCAGGTTCCCTGGTCCGAGGTCAATAGTAAGACATCTTTGAGAGAGTAACCAGTAAGACTTAAGATACTTGAAGACATTTTGATGTACACTCCACAAACTAGTATTTGACAAAGTAAACCTGGCTCACAGGAGATGACCCCAGCACAAACTAGACCTCTGCTATTATCTTATATATGTAAAGCTAAATTTAGGAAATAGCTGGGGAATAATTGATTTTTCTATGGCTTTGATATGATCTTCACTCACTCAGACATTGTTATTTGTAACTCTGCATCTTCCAAGTGAAGATTTTGAAGTCCCAAAACTTGTACCTCTGCCCATCTGAGGAGATGCTGCAGATTCCTTTAATATCTTTACTGCACTATTTTCTTTATACTATAGCTAATTCAAGCTTAATTGATCCACTCAGAGGATGTCTGGAGCTATCATAACAATAACCTAAAGTTTTTATTGTTATTAGTAGCTGTTCCTTCAGAAGAATATTTGGTCCAGAGTATGAATTTCATAGATGATTATTGAATAAATGAAAGAACAAGTTGACACACAAACATAAATTATGGAATGGATTGAGGAAAGACTGTATGCAAGTGCTATATGAGATGATACTGTATTTTTATTTTTGTTTACTCATTTATTCAATAGACATTTATGAGGTGCTTCTGAAGCACCAAATTCTATAAAGGTGTTAGGAGGTTATGTTTGGACACAGGGTCTAGTGCAACAAAGTGGCATAGAGAAAGCTGTCTAAGGTAGTATGTTTCTCCTCTCACTCCATAGGACATAGCACAACAATCTAGAAAATATAGCATCTGCCAATATCTATACCAAGAGTTAGTTGGAAGGCGGCCTGGAGCAATAGACAACTGTGAAATTGAAAGCACAGAAAAATACAGAAAGGAAAGCAAGCAGCCATGGTCCCACTCCCAAGTTAAACATTGCTGACTTTTTAGTGTATGTAATTCCAAGCAAATTAATAAACCAGGGGCATATACATGCTAATGTTTATGGAGCTATCAATATGGCCCAGGCACTAGACATTATTTCCCTCTGCAAATGTCATATTATTTAGCTCCTGTCACAGATGCAGAGTTGCACTTTCTGGAGTGACCCTTTTGGACTGAAGGACATATTTCTAGCTGGGAAAGCTGTCTTGCAGACGGAGCTCAGCTGTCATCCCTCACCAGAAATTCCTCACAGATGCTTGCTTGCTCCTGTCCAAGGCTGGACTACCCCTGCCTCACCCACTCAGAACGGCATCTCGGGTTCAGAGCTCCTCCTAGGGAGGGTTTTGCTGTGGGCTGCATTGCAGCCTGATCTCTCTATGCTCAAAGCAGCTGCCTTCTTTCCACCACAGGTGGCTATCCTGAGAAGATGCCTGCAGGAAAGTTCTCACGCATTACCCTTGGTCTCACTCTGCTTCCCAGGGAAGCTCCTACTCACAACAGCTACTGGAGAAGTAGATAATGCTAGTAGATCCCATTTTAAATTCTCACTTTATAGATAATGAAACTGAAGCAGAAAGATAAAGCAAATTGTTTTAGGTACTGCTAAAAAGAAGACTGAGCAGGACCCAAGATCCTCTGACTATGGAGATCCAGGATATAACAAGCAAATTAAAGAGTGGGTTATTAGGAAAACAACTGATTTGGCATCCATTTTCTGTCTCCAAAGAACAGAAAAGAAGTATTGTGTTTCTTAAGATATACATTTTCTCTCTCTCATGTTTTTCTATTCCACAACTCCCAACAAACTGGGATTTTGTTTTGCAGTTTTGGGATTTCAGTCTCAGCAACAAAGACAATACTGGACATTCTCAGACCTGAGGTCACAGAAGCCTGTGACTGGAGTTGAGAAAGTACACGAGAGCCCAGCCTGAGGGAACCCAGTGAGAGGCCCTGAAGGTGAGGAGACTTTGGGCCCTCAAATCCCAATGACTGCCAAGCGCGGTGGTGCATAACTGTCATCCCCAGCAGCTTGGGAGGCTGAGGCAGGAGGATTGTGAGTTCAAAGCCAGACTCAGCAATGGTGAGGTACTAAGCAACTCGGTGAGACCCTGTCTTTAAATAAAATACAAAAAAAGGGCTGGGGATGTGGCTCAGTGGTTGAATGACCCTGAATTTAATCCCTGGTACCCTCAAAAAAGTCATCCCAAAGATTTGGATCCTGTTTCCATAGAGCTGGGAGCTCTGGCAAGGACTCTGAGACAGTGGTGTAGAGGTATAGGATGGAATTCACCCTAGGAGTCATGCTTTTAGGAGTCGAAGCAAAATATCACCCCATTTGCCATGTGGAGTCACAGGCTTTGAAAATAAGGAGGGCTTGGGTGGTTCACATCACCAAAATGATACAATAAACCTGTACCTCTCTCAGATGGTAGCAGCACTTAAGTCTGGGGCTCCTGTAGTATCCTCTGGATACCACCCCGTTATGTCAATTTAGCACCATTCATGTAGGTGGATGCTGGAGCAGTGTTAATTTTTTTTTAGAGACATACAGGACTGTAATATGTCCTGGTCTTAAGACAGGGTTCAGATGTCATAAAGGTGTAGAGAAGACCCGTGAAGTAGAAGAAGGAGATCAAGAAGGAGGGAGGAGGGAGGGGAAAGAGGAAAAATGAGGAATGAATTTGACAAAGTAATGCTATGTGCTTGTAAAAATATACCACAGAGAATCCACTTTTATGTATATCTGCAAAGCACTAATGAACATAAACAAACAAACAAATACATAAATAAATAAATGAGTGAAATGAAGACCAGTGAAGTAGAGGAAGGAGAACAAAGGGAGGGAAGGATGGGGTGCCAGGGATTGAAATGGAGTAGATTGAACTCCATGTATATACAATTTTATCAAAATGAACCCAAATATGATATGTAACTATGACAAAGGGGAACAAGCACTAAGAAAAAATGCTGTAGAATAAATTAAATTCATTATTAAAGACAGAGATAGATATAGCTAAAGTAAATAATGTTATAACTTTAAAGCCATTATCTTTTAGTGATACCATTTTTGATGTCTACACTTAATTCCATTATGTGAGTCTTAATAATTAATCTAACAATTGATCTGATTAGTTAGTGTGATGTCTACTCTTAACCATTTAAATTGATTTCATCTTTTCTTTTTATGAACAACATTGTGTTAAGCATCCTTCACAGCATTTTTGTGTACATTCAATATTTTTTTTATACTAGGAATTGAACTCCAGGGTACTCTAACACTTAGACACATCCCTAGCCCTTTTATTTATTTGTTTTTTTATTTCCAGACAGAGTCTCTCTAAGGTCTGGCATTGAAGTTGTGATCCTCCTATCTCAGGCTCCCCAATCATTGGGATTATAGGTGTTAACTACATGCTCAGTTTAATACTATTTTTTTTAGGATCAACTGTGTAAAATGGAATTGCTGAGTATTATAGAATATGCACATTCTTGTGGTTTTGATAAGCATTCCCTATTTGTGCTATGGAAAATTCAATACAATTTAAGCACCCTCCAGGCCAAGTTCCCTAAATTTCATCAACATTTAGGAATTATTCTTTAATATTGCCAATTTTATGTGCAAAATGTGGTTTCTGATTGTTTGTAGGTTTCAACATTCATGACTTTCTTCAAACACTTCAGGATTTAGAAAGTGACCAGCATGGACCTTTAAGTAGATGTATTTAAAGGGACCACAGAAATCCACTGTTCTTTGCAAATGTTTTATTCCCCATGTCAACTGAGAGTGTCTCATCTAGGATTCCTCAAGTGAAACAGACAAGTGGATGGAACTGATAACTACAACCAGGTTACATGATAGAGTTCAGCCTCTCATGTTTCCTAAATGAAAACTACCTTGCTTGCATAAAATCCTTAAAATACAAAGGTTACAAAACACAACAAGCATTGATCTTGGAGAATGGACACTTCAGGGCAGCACACAGAAACATACCAAAACCTCTTCGCCCCCATGGATAGACTCTGACCTTTAAAATAGTTGCCATGATATGTAGCAACAAATCCCACTATTACAAATAAACCCAATGTACTCATGAAAAGAAGAACAAAAAAACAAACTTAAGAATAAATAAAAAAATAGGTGTCATGTCTTTGAGGTCAACATCTCTATTACTCCAGTACAGGTGAGGCACAATAGAAATATCTTTTTATTTACCTATTCATTTATATTTTTATTCAAGATGTTTATATTTAGCATTTTGTGTCAGAATCCATATGAAGTACTTTGTTTTCATAGTTCTCTCTTTTAAAACTTATTAAAAAGCATCAAGCATACAAACTTTGATAGGATTATCTATACTAGTTTGCTAGGAAATCTAACAAATGGCACAAAAGAGGTGGTTTATTTTTGTGGGGGGTGGTACTGGGGATTGAAGTCAGGGGCACTCAACCACTGAGCCACATCCCCAGCCCTATTTTGTATTTTATTTAGAGAAAGGGCCTCACTGAGTTGCTTAGTACCTCGCTGTTGCTGAGGCTGGCTTTGAAGCCTCGATCCTCCTGCCTCAGCCTCCCAAATGCTGGGATTATAGGCTTGCACCACCACGCCCTGCTCAAAAAAGGTGTTCTAATAATAAAAATGCATTTTCTCTCTGTTTGGTGGCCAAAAGTCCCAGATCAGAGTGTAAACAGGGCCACTTCCTTCTGAGGTAGTGAGGTAGCATCTTCTGGAGGGCTCTTCCTTGGCTTTTGGGGTTTGCTGATAACCCGGCACTCCTTGACATATGAAGCTATTACCCAACCTCTGCTTCATCTCCACCTAACATTCTACCTGTGAATCCAAACTCTCTTTTATAAGGACTCCAGTCATGTAGGGCATACCCTAATCCATCATAACCTCATCTGGACATGACTATATCTGAGTGACCAATTTTCAAATCTGGTCACTTTCTGAAGTAACAGGTGTTAGGATTTCAATATATGAATACACAATGTCTATCAGGGACAAACTTGGTGTATGAAGTTTACATAGGCCTCTCTTTCATACTTGAGGTAAGCAGGATATGAAGCTGTCACACTTTCTACCATGCCAGGAAAGCCAGTGATTGCACAGATAAGGGATAGAGCAAAGCATGAGGCTAAAATGGCATGTAAAAGTTCAAACAGCTGTGGACTTTCAGGACCAAATTGAGTGTTTGGCATCAATTCTGAAGGTAGCCATGAAAGGTTTATGAGAAAGTGAGTGGAATCATCAGAGTTATATAACTCTGGTAGTTAAGCTGAATAAGGTAGAGTTGAATAAAATTTCCCAGAAAAGAAATAGTTTTACAAAAAGCACCATATCTCCCTAATACTAATCATCATTATGTTTTAACTTACATTAGAGTATGACTTCTTCAGGCGCAAGGGTCACAACTAAAGTTGATGGCAAAGCTATGGTTAGAATTTAAGGCTTCTGGCTCCTAAGTTTTTTTCTCTTTTATTTCAGTACAGCTTTCTGATTCTCCAACACTAACAAGGTGCCTAACTATTCAATTCTATTTTTACAGTACTGGGAGTTAGCATCAGACTTCATAGGCTTATGGATTTAGTCTACAAAACTTTTCTGAGACACCACCAGAAAATTCCACATTCTCCATCCACCTGAACTTCTCTCCAGTATGGCTACAAACTTCTGGGGCTTCATCAGATCCCCCCTCAGTCTCAGTAGGTGGCTAGAATGATGAACAGAACTACAGAAAACACTCTACAGATGCTTTTGGACTTATGATAGGTGACAGCCTGAAAAGCTGATCACAAACTGAAAATACCACAAGTTGAAAACATATTTAATACACCAAACTACCAAACATCATAGCTTAAGAGTATGGTCCACTGTCGTTTCAGTTGTTTATTCTCATGACTACAAGACTGACTGGGAGCTGCAGCTCTCTGTTACTACCCAGCTTCATAAGCCAGCATTGCCATCTGGGGGAAAAATCAAAATTCAAACTTCAAGACATGGTTTTAACTGAGTGTGTGTCACTTTTGCACCATCATAAAGTACTAACATAGTAAGTCAAAACATTGCAAGTCAAGACTGTCTATGCTTATGTATCCATTATAGGGTTCATTATGCACAATGCAACTCAGGAATAGCCAAAGCAAACGATGCACTTGGGTCTGTGCAGAGTTCTCATGCCACCTTCACAGCACCTGGATGTACTTGCCACCCCAGAAGCTCTCTGGGTCTCTTCATTCAAGTGTGTTTGTAATCCAATCCCCAGCTCCTCTTTCTTCCTTGAGGTGTAACAGAGGAAGAGATGGAGAGTTCACATGCTGTAATCATGTGTTTGAGTGTCTAGTGAACAGCTCCCATTCTGAGGCTGTCTATGAGACTGGCTTAAATCACCTTATTAACATGAACTCTGGTATGTTCTGAAGAGTCCTTGCAAATGACAAGAGACTCCTATCCTCATGAAATTCCAACAGATTTAAGAGTTCTGTGCCAAAATCCAAATAGATTTTTATTGTATCAACACAGTCCTTGGATGATAGAATGCATATTAATATTTTTTACAAGAATTTTTATCTCAGGGTAATTATTTGACTCATCCTGATCAGGTCTGTGTCTCCACAGTAAGAATAAAGGCCTAGGGATTTTTAAAATGATAGATATTACTTAATAAGTAGCTATGATGTGCCAAGAAACATGCAAAGTATTAGGAATATTGAATAACATATTCTGAAACGGTCATTTGTAATTCCAGGTCTTTGGGCTCCCCAGGTACATTTCCTAGGCTTAAGTTTTAAAATCATCTTAGATTCATAAGTTCAACACAGTTCCATGTCGCAGCCTTTATCCTATTTGAATACCTAAACTAACTGATCTTTCTGGCATCTGAATCTTATCTCTGTGGCTCCATACCCTCAACTGACCTGGTGGAACTTAGACATTAGTCTTTAGTGGTACCAACATTGCAAGTACTAACCAAAATGAATAATGAGAAAGACAAAAAAACATCTTCCTCTTCTCCAAAATGTACATGACTCCCATGGACCTAGCCTCTGCCTTATCGATTCTTCGCAAGGTCATCCTTTTCACTCCAGTCCCAGCATCTAGCCATCCTCCCAGTCCAGCTCTTTACTGAGTAACCATAGTAGTATTATGTGTGTGATAAAGGGTGACAGAGTTCTGCAGTAGTCCTTACTAAAATTAGGAACAAGAAAATCATCTTCATCATGTGATCTAGAGCCTATGGCTAAGGCAATCCAATGGAACAAACTAACAATAGCTCCAGGGAATAAAAGGATGCTATAACTCAACCACAGAAACTCTTGGCATAAAACACACTAATTCTGATGGGTTATTACTTGGCTCTCAATAAAGTAATAGCAGTGAGATATCAGAACACTTCATGATGGTAGAAAGTCTGACCTTCAGGATCAACTAGGATATCTTGAGAGGCATTGAAACCAAAACCACATCATATAAGAAATATTTGCTTTGTGGAAAAGACAGATCTCTGCCTTTACTTATCAGAAGATAAGGTGGGCATAATAGGAAGAGAAAAAACAGTTCTAGATTCCTTTTGGACATAGATTTTAGTCAGCTTTGTGTTGCTGTGACCAAAAAAACTGACAAGAACAATATAGAGAAGAAAAAGCTAATTTGGGCTCACAGTTTCAGAGGTTCAGTTCTTGGTTGGCTGACTCCATGTCTGGGCTCAAGATGAGGCAGAATATCATGGATTTGGCCATGGCAGAGGTCAGCAGCTCAGGGCATGGCAACTAGGAAGCAGAGAGTTCTGTTCACCAGGGACAAAGTATAAACCTCAAAGTCACACTCTGCCATGACTTTCTTCCTCTCCCATGAGTATCTTCTTGCCTACAGTTACTACCCAGTAAATCCATCAATGAATTAATCCACTGATCATGCTTATACCTCTCATTATCTAATCATTTCACCTCTGAAAATTCTTTTATTGTCTCTCACATGAGCTTTTGTGTGACACCTCATGTCGAAACCATAACAGTAATCTTGAATCTCCTTTTGAAAGCCGAAAGTCGGCATTTATAGTGTCTTCTTACCTACTTCCAATCCCAACTATATGTGAACATAAAACACCGAACAATAAAATATAAAGTCACCCAGAGAATAGGATATCTGAATTACATATGACCTAGACAGGCTCTATTTTGAAATTGCCATCTGAGCCCCAAGTCTCCAGGATAGTAGGTCCAAACAATCCTGAGTGTGGTTTATTGGAACAAGTCCAATTCCTAAAAACTCCCACTCAACTGATGTACAGGACTCCTGCCTCCTTGTTCCATCTATCAACAGTTTCTCTATTATGGAGAAACAGACTAAATAAACAAAAGAAAAGTGAAAACAGGAGCATACATTGTCCATGGCTGCATCCTTGCAGCCTCTCTGGAAGTCAAGATAAAAGCTGGCAGAAAGGAATCTTCCTGGGAGGAGCAGAAAGTATTTCACTAAGCTGAATTCAGAAGAAGTGATGCACCTATATCTGAAAGAATATGGTAATCACCCAAACCACTTTTTCATTAAAAAGGAATCAGCAACTTGAAATTCTCCAGAGTCAATGGCAGTCCACTTGGGATAATTCTGGGTTATCTCTGACATGCTAAAACCCTGTAGGTAAAGAGATGACAAATAAAATGAGCCCTCCTGTGTGATTAATGACCTGTTCCTGCAGGTCCTGGTCCCACTCAGTACCTTAGTCAGAAACAAAGTACAGGCCTCTCTAGCCTCTGTTGTTTGAATGCCAGTTCTCTCTACCTGGGGTAAGTATTGAATGGGCTAGGCTTTTATTCCTTTCTCACTCCTACTCTGAGTTGTCACAGAATTTTTTTTGTTAGCTTATACTTCAGTAGAATTCAAAACCAAATGACCAAGTGTTAATTCTCAGCCTTGTGCTAGTCATGAGATTATAAAGAAAACTAGACAAAATCCCTCAAGAAGGTCAATGCAGTCAAAGAGAAAGACATAGAAACAGACTTTTGAAATGTAAAGCAGTGGACTCTAAGCTTGAGAGCAGGGTGATATGGAAGCTTGGGGAGGATCTCTAGTATGGGACTTCAGAAGAGAAGTTCTGGAGATGGTCCCAGATGAGAATGAAATGAACAAGTCAGGTAACTCACAGACTCTCATTCATGGGAACTTACACAGTTACCTGTCTGTTGTCATTACCTTTCCATGTCATTCTCATTGCTAATGTTAACATTATGTGTGTGTACGTGTGTGCTGTATGGACAGATTTGATTGATGAGGAAACTCAGACTCAGTGACCTTTAATGACTTGCTCATAAGGGGCCAGGACTTGAGTCTACAATGTTAGATACTAAAAATGGGAGTCTACAACTAAACCTTCTACAGGTTGCATACTTGTTTGCATGTTATTTCTGTCTCGAGAAATTATTGTTGTGCCCTCTGCAATATGAAGGTCATTTTTCTTAACTGCATAGAAGGAAGGAGCTCTTTTGTAAAAATGTCACAGGAAATGTGTTAGAGTGCTGATTCGGGAGTCTCACATGAATTAAAAATGAATAAACCAGCTATCAGCCCCACCTATTCTGCTATTATTTCTCCATTTGTGAAATGGAAATTCTTCACTGGCCTCAGGTCTCACCATGACCCAAATTCCATTGCTTCACAATAGAGACCATCAGACCCTCAGCACTGCGGTGCCTCCTCCATTCCTCACAGCAGCTTCAACCATCTTCCAGGATTCCTCTTTCTTTTCCTTCTGGAAGAGTTAGTCATTGCTCTAGAGATAAGACCTTTCCCCATCAATGCTTAGAATATTTTTCTAGATTATTCATCAGATGTGACACAGCTCTTATATCCTGTATTCCTAGTGGATAGCTCTGTGTCTGATATAAAGGTGTCAATAGTTCATTGGTAGTCTATGTTGAGAAATTAATATATACTTGTAAAATTTCAGCACAAATTTAAACTTTTAAATTTAATATTAGCACATTTTGTCCAAATGGGTACCATCATGTTAGAATTAAAACTTTCTGTGCTTTTTGGATGAGATCCATATAGTTATTTTTTCCATCCCCTATCCTGGCTTGTATTTTCTATCACTTCTGCTTTTATTCTCTAAGCAGCCCTTTCCTATTTCCTCTTCTGATTCTGAGATGTGCCATTTCTATTAAATTCTGCCAACTACAAATATTTTTTTCTATGACTTTCAGAGATTAACAGGTATTTTGGATGGAGATGTCAAATGCACTCACTCAGATAACAAAAGCCAGTCTTCCTTTCTTTTCCAAACCAGGCCTCTGAGTTATACTCTCACATAAAAGGAGCAGCTTGGGAAAGACAGACACTCCTGGGCTCTTACCTTTTTTTTTTTTTTTTTTTTTTTGAGGTGGGAGGTGGGTAATGGGGATTGAACTCAGGGACACTCGGCCACTGAGCCACATCCCCGGCCCTCTTTTGTATTTTATTTAGAAACCAGGTCGCACTGAGTTGCTTAGTGCCTCCTGTTGCTGAGGCTGGCTTTTTTTTTTTTTTTTTTTTTTTTTTTTTTCCTTTTTGAGTTTAGAACTTAACTTTTTACAGTTTATTGATACACAAAGGAGAGCTATTGTGTAATGGCACAGTTAACTATGGAAGACTAGTGAGAATCTTTTTGAGGCTGGCTTTGAATTTGCAATTCTCCTTTCTCAGCCTCCCAAGCTGCTGGGATTACAGTTGTGCACTACATTTTAACAGTTTGACTGGATTAGTTCAGCACCATAGACTCTCCCGTAAGGGAAAAGAGCTGCAGCTTCACAACTGAGTGGACCTGGCCCTACTACATCTGAGTTTTATAATTTACTAAAAGGTTAAATATGAATATGTATATATATATCTATGTTATATATAATAAATATTACATCATATGTAATATATAGTATATATATACTATATTATATATATAGTATATATATACTATATAATATAGTGTATAATACATAAATCTTAACAAATAGATTAATACATTAATATATAATAAAATCTTTATGATATTATTAATATAATGTGTCAAATATTATATATTATTTAACATAAGGTATGTTACATATTAATGTATTAAACTTAGAAGCATGTATATGTGTATGTTATATGCTAAATACATAAAAGCAATTCAAACTTTTTTTCTCTCTCTCTGTGTTGTTTCATACAAAACTTTCCTGAGATAAGTGTAAGTTTCATATATATATGAGAAACTTGATTTTTTCATTTATTAATTATAAATAATTCAATATATGAGGTAAAGTAAGGCATAATAATCCTTATCTCTTTTGCAGTTCTCATCTTTCTGTTTTCCCCAGGCTGTGGTCTAACAAGCAACAGATTCTTTCTGAACAATAGTTGGGAACCATGTCTTGGGGTACATGATGACCAGAAAACATCATCTGGTCCTCTAGTGACTTGGAATCTGCTGGGTGAAAACAGTCACTCATACAAATATTATATTTCCATGAGCTAGGAATGGAATATTAGAGCAGGAGAGAACCTAGAGTCCAGGGAAAAGGGTGAATGGGCTCTTTCTAGTGGAAGGTGGGCTAAGAGATTAGATAGTCTAAGAAAAGAAACTTCTGTGGGAAAAGAGACTGTGGGTCCCAGAATGGTTCTTTGGTGGGATTTGGAGATGAGGAGGGCAGACACACGATGCCCTGGATGCTGGCTCAACTAACATATGGGTGGTGACAGGACCAACCAAGGCTGGAATCGTGAGAGGGGCAAATGGTGGAAGAAGCAGGCTGGGGAAGATGAAGCCAGGCTTGGACCCAGGGAGTTGAAAGCTCTGAAAGTTGAGGGGACTGTCTAACTGCAATTGGGAAATGTTAGTTTTCAACTCCAGGAAGCTCAGTGCCTATGGCAGTTACTGTGAAAGTTCATAGAGTTTGTGGTGAATTATTCATTTAAATGTGGCTCTCCAATTTTGAATACATGACATTTATCTTCTATAATGCACACAATATGTTCATAACTTAAATAAAGATCAACATTCACTATTTCCAGGTAAATGTATGATTATTCTTTATCATCTAAACTACCTAAGGATTGAGCAATTAACAGAAAAAAATAATGGAACATTTTTGCAGGTCAGAAGAAGCAAGTTACTATCTAATAAAAACAGAATAAGACAGAACTACAGAGGTAACAGAGGCAATTCTGGATTTTCTGGCAAACACTTCACACTTGGGCTCAATTATCACCTCTAGAGTGAGGTCTTCTCTTACCTGACTTTCCTTCCTTCCATTCTTCTCCAAACCATACTCATTCTTAAAAGATACAAACATTCCTGTTCCTATGTGACTTCTGTACTTGGCATGGGCTTAGAACCAGAGAGAACCCAAACTTGCTAAATTTTAGTTATGTAAACTTGACAAGACATTTTAACTCTCTGAGCAATCATAGTTAAGGATAAAAAACCAGGGCTGGGGTTGTGACTCAGTGTTAGAGTGTGCACCTAGCATGTGTGTGGCACTGGGTTCAATCCTCAGCACCACAACTAAAAAGCAAATATTAAAAAAAAAAGAATAAAAAAGTATATTTTTATTCTTTTTATTAAATGCAGTCTGAATGGATAAATTTAATTTCATAAGGATAATATGAAGAATAGAGATAGCACTCAGATAGTCCCTGACAGAAGTCAGGAACTCAGTGATAAACACAGAAAATTATAGCAGATGTGTCCATTATGACCCATTCTCTTATAATTTTTGCTTTATTTGGTCTCCCTGCAATGAACTTCTTGTGGGCAATCCCCTCTGTGTTCGCAGTGGTTGACATACAATAGATGTTAGCAACCATTAGCTGAGCTGGGCCAGGAAGGAAGAGGCTGAAATCTTTACATTTAAGATCCACAGTGCTCAGGAAAAAGAATGAGTCCAAATAAGACAACCAGAAGGAGTCAGGGAGAGAGAGAGATGGGAAGAGCCTCTCTATACCAATAATGGAACTCATTAAAAAAAGAGACTGTTCTGAGGGCACTGTCACACAGGAACTCTGGCTCCCACATCCTCCTCCTTCCCCTACCCAGCCAAGGAGCAGAGCTGGCTTATTCCCCAGCACGGTATGTGTCCTAATTCTACAATTTAATGATCCATCCCCGTGGCCCGGCCTTTCTTCTCCTGATGCTCCCCTGCTCTTGCCACCTTCTCCTTTACACTCATGGTCACACTTTATATAACATAATTACAGATCGGGTTGACTCTTCTATTCCCAGAATGCAGAGGTTATTCTTTTAATTGCAGTGAGTTCTTTTAAGTTTCTGCTTATTTTTCATTATGAATGCCTGAAGCTGGCCTGTCACAGTATAACTTTCGGCTCTGAAGAAAGAACTAAGCCTAAGAAGCAGAGGAGTAATCTGGAATCCCATTTTCATGCAAATTGCCCAATGTCAAAGAAATGTGGAGAAAAGAGACTCATTCCTACATTTCTAAGAGGTGACACTGGCCTTTGAAAATGTCCAGCTCCACTTTTTGAAGAGATTTAGATAGAACTGGCTCATTATACAGTAGTTGCAGGCCCTATAAACATATCAGTAACTCAAATCCCTTGTCTGTGTTTATGGCCTACTTCTAATATTTTGATTGACAGGTTGGGCCTTAAGCAACACTTTTATTTTTAAAACCATTCTGCCTCAGGAAACCAAACTCCTCAGCCTAGCACCTGAGACAAGGTCCTTTCTATGAAGAGCTCTAGAAGTTACTCTCCATGTGTGCAAATTTTCTCTTTCCACATTGTCTCTGTGGTTACTGCAGGTAGACATTGATTTTTTTACTTCCTATGTTCCTGGTAAAGCATTAAACACCACAAATATAACTTTTAAATTGTTGTTATATAATAATAATGATAATTTCAAAACGAAATTATTGAATTACTATTCATTCATTATTATAAACCAACCTTAAATACTACAAGCTTGCCAAATACCTAAACACTTTGAATCCCTACCAAAACCCCCATTGCTGACATCCAGCCAGGCTCAGGAATTTTCTAAGACAGGTGAAGTCCTCTTCTCAGTTCCTGTTGACTAGGGGCCCTGTTCTTCCTCAGTCACTGCCTCTCCCAGCAGGAGAGATATGATGTACATCAAATATGTACATCAAATATGATGTACATAATCTGAAGGTTGGGAAGGAAGTAAAAGAGGTGGGTATTTCATACTAACCTGGCATTTACCTGTTCCAGGGAGTATGCTAAGTGCTTTTATTTATGGCGTTTCATTTAAATCTGAAGAGAGTTGTGAATAAAAAGTATTACTAGTCTTAGTTTTCAGAAGAGAAAATTAGTCTCAGAATTTAAGCAACTTACAAATTTCCTATTTTAGTCAGTATTTTTGCTGCTACAATTAAAAGAGTCAACCAGAACAACTGTAGAAGAGAAAAAGTTTATTTGGGGGCTCACATCCAAACCATGCCCCCAATGCCTACCTCCTCCAGCCACAACCCACCTGCCTTCAGTTACCACTCAGTTAATCTCATGAGGTGATTAATTCACTGATTGAGTTAAGGCTCTTATAACCCAAACATTTCTTCTCTGAACCTTCTAGTATCGTCTCACACATGACATTTTGTGAGACACCTCACGTCCAAATTATAACATCTACTATTATAGTTCAGTTTCCCCCAAAGCAGATGCTGAAACAAAGAGTTTATCACAAATAGATTATTTGGAAGAACACACCTGTAGAAGTGAGGCAGAAGGTAAGTACAGGAAGTATCTGATAGGAGTGGTTATCAAGCCAGCCATCATCATAATCCACCAGGACCCACAAGAGCTGTATCCAACAGTGCAACTGCTTTCACTGGGCTGTCCCACTAAGAGAGAAAGGAGCTGCAGTGTCACTCACAGACTTTTTTTCAGTCATGGCTTGCGGACTACTCTCAAGAATGTTGGTGCCCTGCCCTTTCCAGTCTTCCACAAGGCTGGACAGAGTGTCCCCTTCCCTGCTTCAGAGAAAGTGCACACTCAAAGCAATGTAGAAACAGGCATCTGAAGTCAGCGATTACCCACTGAAGTGATAGGACATAAGAGATATAAGGAAAAGAGGGACTGACCAATCCTGTTACAGTAACCAGTTCATACAAACCAGGAGAGAATTCAAAGCCAGGACTGTTTGGCTTCAAATCCTACCATGATTTTGTCACAGTATAGTATATCACTATCAATTTTATATATATCATATTGCTATGGAAAAGATGAGCTTAAGAATAACTGGAAGAGTGCTTACAGCTGTATTCAGAATCTATATCATGCATACAGAACATAGTAATAGAATTGTCAAATATGATGTACATAATCTGATGTCATAGCCTGGCAAGGATGTGTGTTTTTTCTCATCTTATACCACCTCTTACTGCATGAAAGGACATGAATTCTGAATATGCTATTCAATATATATACTTTGCCCTATGCCAAAGTCCAACCCTATTCTCTGCAAAGCTAGCACATCTTTATGTAGATTAGAAATGATGAAAGCATCAAAATGACTAATGCTCTTTGCGTCCTAAGAAAGTAGTGACCCAGAAGAGATCTTTTCTCATCATCTGATTAAAGTGCACTTGGGGTAACTTTGTGTAATGATTCTTCTCTCATCATTACACCTCCAAGATCTTCTGGAGGAAAGGTCTGTCCTGTACCATCCATATTAAATAATATCCACCTTCTAGGAGCCAATGGTGTACCTATCTACCTTTCTAACATCTACTATTGCCAGAGTCCTCCTAGTGTTTTACCATTACCAAATCTTTGATTGTGCATTCTAGTACTAACAATTGCCCATCAGATCACCTTTCTCATTTCTCAGATTACTCTCTCCAAGTTCCTGTCTTTCACCTCTTATTCTACCTGCCTGGCACCTATAACTGTTTCTCTGCAATGATCTTTGGTGTGGCTACCTTTACTTTTATTCCATATCAGGGATTGTGTGTAGGGTAGCTGCCCTTCTTTCTCTCTTTTCTTCCAAACATTCATTTCCCTCTTCCATAAAAAAACCCAACTACTTTGAAACTGGTACCATTAGACTTTATCACCAATCACCTTCCTTATTGCCGTCAACAACCTCTCTCCTCATCAGTCCCTTCATTCACTGATGGTTTTATCACTTGGATTGATATTTCTCCTTCAAGTCTATCGCTGCCTGCAACTTAGCAATTTCAGGATTCATTTGTTCTCTCTGTTGTTTGAAGTAGCTACATTGAATTTTTCTCCATCCCATCTGTCATGGACTGAATATCTGAACCCCACCCCCTTCAACTGCTGCTGTGCATGCTATTGCCCTCCCCATTTAAATGTTGAAACTTCAACCCAACCCCCAATATGATAGTACTTGGAAATGGGGCCTTTGGAAAATATTTTTAGGGTTAGATGAGATCATGAGGTTTGAGCCCTTTTGATGCAATTAGTGGTCTTAGAAGAGAAAGAGCACTTGTGCTATCTCCCCTCCCAAACTGGCACCACCATGCACAAATTGAGGAAAGGCCATGTGAGAAGGTGGCTGCCTGCACTTCAGAAAGAGGACTCTCACCAGAATCCACCTATGTTGCCACCCTGACTTCAAATTTCCAGGTTCTGGAACCATGAAGAAATTAATTTCTGATTGACAGCCATCCCTCTACGGTATTTTGATATGACAGCCAGAGCTGATTTATCTATTACCCGAGGCACCCGTGTGCTCATACCAGTAACCCTGTCAACACCAAAAACTGGACATTGTCCATATGCAGCTTGCTTCCTTTTTATATTCCTGTCTGAGCCTCCTTAATCTCAGTTTAAATCTTTATCCTATTGTGTTTCAGTCATGCCATCCCTGCTTTTTTTCACTTCCCTCCCTATTGGGATAGGTGCCATGGCTTAGTACTAGAACCATTTCTTTGCAAACATGATTCTTTTCCCTCTTATCTCTCTGGCGACCCCCAACCCCCATTTAAAATATCTACACCACCAACTTTGTTTCTGCACCAGAACAACTAAATATCCCTGGAGACACACGTAGCCTTGATGATGGGTCTCACTTCAATAGTAGGACCACAAATCCCAATGGGTATTCATTCCAGAATCCCTTGCAAACCTTCTACCTTTCTTTAATATAGCTTAGTATAGCTGTATTCTTCCATATATACATATACATATATATACATGTATATATAGTCAATGGACCTTTATTTTATTTATTTATATGTGGTGTTGAGAACCACTGCCTCACACATGCTAGGCAAGCTCTCTACCACTGAGCTACAACCCCAGCCCTGTCTTCTTCCTCTTGACATGAAACTTTTACAATTGTGCCTTTTTCTCACTTCACTTTCATCATCTACAACTTGAACTAGAAAATAGAGACAATTAGAATTTTGTGAATTAAGCCATCATGACACATTTATTCCACAAACAACCTACTATTTGTCAACGATTGTTCTATATCTAGGGACACTGTGATGAACACAAAGACCTCTATCTTGGAGCTTTATTCTGTCACAACCCTCTCTCTATATTAGTACTCAAACTCTCCATTTTCTTCTCCTTAGAATGGATGGTCCCTTCTTTCTTTTATGGCTGAACCTCCTGTGAGGCCTGTATTCCATTCTCTCTCATTTTTTTTTATCTTTATTTTATGTATGTGATGCTGAGGATCGAACCCAGGGCCTCACACATGCGAGACTTGTGCTCTACCACTGAGCCACAGCCCCAACCCCCCTCTCTCATTTTCTCAGGGCCTTTTCTTCCGCCATTATGCACTGCATTCCCCAGCACAGATTTCTACTTTTTCACTGTCATTTCTAACACTTTACAGCATGCTCTAGATTCCATTACCTAAAATAGGAAATAAACCACCATGAAAAGCAGCCAAATCTTATGGTCATTCCCCCATCTCCATATATTTTATAGGATAGAGGTTAAGGAGGAAAGTT
This sequence comes from Tamias sibiricus, assembly GCA_025594165.1. Classification (NCBI taxonomy): domain Eukaryota; kingdom Metazoa; phylum Chordata; class Mammalia; order Rodentia; family Sciuridae; genus Tamias; species Tamias sibiricus. The sequence goes on from CM046657.1 coordinate 76,594,856, forward strand.
CTGGAAATCAGTCTCCAGAGCTCATGCCTCACTTTTGCTAACTCAACAGCTATGTGACCTTGGCCAAATTAATTAATATTTGGGGTCTTTATTTCTTCATTGGAAAAGTATATACAACCACTCTATATACCTCTCAGATTTGTTATGAGAATTAAATGTGTAAAATTATGCAGCATTTGTACTGTGTGCTGGATAAAGAGTGTTTAGTTAATGTAAGCTATTATGATAATTTCTGCTACTAATACTATAGCAATATAATATTAGAGTGCTTATCTTCCATGATCATGAACCACTATTTCAGAGAATTTGTCTCTCTCTCCTTGCATTTTCTAACCCTTCCCATCCTTTGTTTAACCTTCAAACACAGAGCTCCTGTGATCAGTCCTAGGAATCATAGGTTTCTCTGTCCACATTCTCTCCTTAAGTAATCTCATATAAGCCTATGGCTTTAGATAATCCCCATGTGATAATGGCTTCTAGATGTTCTCTTTCCTTAGTACCAGATATGCACTAGATGCCTACTTGACATCCCCACCGGAATGTGTGCATCTCAGATGAGACATTTTCATGAAGCACTCTTGCTTGTTCACCCAACCGCTCCCGAATCTTTAGTAAATGAAAAATCCACCCATTTTCTGATTGAATAAAAATTCAAGTTGTTCTTTACATCACACATTTTTTTCCTCCACTTTTCCAGTTAATTCGTTTCTTCAACCCATATTTATTGAGCACCCACTATATAGTTGTTGTTCTAAGTACTATATGGTAACAAATCAAATAAGATTTCTTACCCTCCTGGAGTTTACTAATATGTATAGAAAATAAATTCCAAGTCTGTCCACTGAAACTCTGTACCCTTTCACTGGAGTAGCATCCTCCTTGTGCTTCCTTTCACTTCCACACTTGTCCCTTTATAATCCATTTTCTACAGAGCAGCAGAGTATTCTTGTGCAAACTGTGTTTAGACTGCCCCAAGGAATTGCCACTGTGTTTGCCTGAGAGTCTGACATCTGACCCTCCCCCATCTTTCTAACATGCAGCCACATGTGTCTCCCTGGCTCAGGCAGCTCCAGGCATACCTGCCTCCTTTCCATCTGCTTTAGAACCAGTATAGCAGCTCTCTGCCCTGGCATTTAGGATTCAGTTGAAATATCACCTTCTCCAGCAGCCTTTCCTGACCATCTAACATTATTCAACTACTAGTCACTTTCTTAAAGTCATTCTGTTTTCATTGGTTTCACTACTAAAACCCCTTTGCACCTTTCCCAGGGCACTTGGTGCTTGCCATCTTTTATTTTTCTCATTTATACTACTGATGTGTTCATCTGTCCCCCCCCCAGACTTCAGGTAAGTCTAAATCTGTCATCAGGGTTCCTATTAGTTTTTAACTATCATTTTTTGTCTCTGTGCCTTGAACAAGGTGGAAACAATGTAATATTATGAAAATGTGTCACTTTGTACTTGCTATCATGCCTTCAGTTGAATGTTAAGATTATCACCAGCTACTGGGTATGGCTTTGGGTTTATTATTGTCTCAGGACTTGGTTTACTCATTTATAAAATTAGTTTAGAGATAAAAGACTGGGGACATGACTTATTGGTAGAATACTTGCCTAGTATGTGCGAGGCCCTGAGTTACATCCCAGCACTAGGAGAAAAAAAAAAAAAAAAAAAAAAAAAGGTAAAGGTAAATCTTTATAGTGGTTTTCAATATAACATGAGTGCTGGAATTAATTAGACAGACCAGGCTTTAGCCAGGTGCAGTGATATATACCTGTAATCACAGTGACTAGGGAGGCTGAGGCAGGAGGATCACAAGTTCAAAGCAGCCTCAGCAAATTAGGGGGGCCTTAAGTACTTTAGTGAGATCCTGTCTCAAAATAAGACATAAAAAGGGCTAGGGATGTGGCTTGGTGGTTAAGCATCCCTGGGTTCAATCCTTGGAACCAAAAAAAAAAAAAAAAAAGAAAGAAAAGAAAGAGTAGGCTTTTTTGGCTATTTCCCATCAGTCATATGACTTTGGAGAAGATGCCAAAAGTTCCTATCTATCCAGAGAATTAAATAAAATTACAAACTATGGGAAAACCCAGAAAAGTGCATGTGAACACCTCAGAAACTCATGTTTTTTCTCTTTTATTCTCTGAGCTATTATAAGCAACATTCCTTGAACCCAGCAGCCCCTAGATAAGGATGTATAGAATGAGCGAAACACACTCAAAGTATAGAGATTCATTACTTTGTTCTCATTTCAAGACACTTAGGTATAAAAGAATATTCCCATCTTTGTTCAGTCCCAAGCTTAAATATATTAAGCAAATTAAAATACAGAATAAAAAAAAAAACTTGTCAAGTTTGAATAAAGCAGGTCTATAATATTTGCCTTCAGAAGAAAGAGGTTTACATTAAACTCTGCTGAACAAAAGACAGGTTTTTCAGTGAATGGAGTCCAAACAGGTAGGAGGAGCTGCTGGAGCCCCAGAGGCCTTCTGCTTGGCTTGTGCAGTCCCAGGCAGCACAATGACTGGGTAACACCTGGGAACTTTGGGAGGCATCGGATGCTCTAAGGCACAGCTGCTCTGAGAACCCCTACCTAACTCCTTGACAGTGTCTACTCAAGGGAGAAAGAGAGCCTGCATTTAGTGAGTCCCAACAGCTGTCAGTCACACTTCTAGATGATATATAAGCTTCACAACAAACCTTAGAGTAGGGAGCATTTTTGACATTTTACATTTGTTGAGTTTCTACTATGTGCCAAGCCCTCTGACAGACATGTCTCATACTTCACCTCAATCTTCACAGGGATCCTGGAAGAAGACATATTGTGCACTTTGCAGAGATGAGGGGTGGAGAGAAGACTGAAAGCTTGGTCTCTCTGACTCCAGGACCCAAAACATGATCCAGATTATATAAGCCTATTATTTAGAGACCTCAGCCTAGAGTCTATACCTGTGCTTACATACATACCCCTGCCTGATGTGCTTTCAAATTATCCTAAGAAAGATTCTATACTTTCCTAATGTGTCACAGGCGTTGTCTCCTTAGTCTTATTTCCCATTGCCCAACTCACTGAAATTACCTTTTGTTTTATTCCCAAGTGTGCATATTATGCTTCATCCTGTCAAAGCCCAGAGGGATAGTGACAGGCCGCCGTGACTTGAAGGTTAAGAGACATGGCCTTTGGGTGAGATAACCAGAGAAAGTTTGGTGGATTAAAGAAGATGATAAATGTAAAGTGCTTGACATAGCACAGTCTGCAAAAAAGGTTGGTGGTTGTTAGTATTATTATTCACTCAATCCACTTCCCCCTAAAAAAATAGCCTTTCTACTGTCTAAGTGGCATCTCTCATCTCTAGTATTCCAAAGAACCTACCTGACCATTTCCTCCAAGTCTCACAGTCTACCTAGTTTATAATATATTTTTTTCTCTCTCATTTCTTACAAAAACTGTATTTTCCTTAAGGATGAAATCTGGCTCATCTATTTCATCTTTAATTTTATCTAGAGCATGGCTATATACACAGTATTATAAGATCATATTTGTGGAAAGAAGGAAGGAAAAGAGGAAGGAAGTAAAGAGAGAAAAGATGGGAGAGAAGGGAGGAAGATAAAAGAAAAGGAGAGAGAAGATGAAGAAAAACAGGAAAATTTACAGAAGAAGAAGTAAGTGTGGAAGGATGCAGAGCACAGAGGCTGATCACATTGCCCACAGGATCGTTTGGTTGGAGTATAGCTCACAGGTAGAGCACTTTTCTAGTATGCACAAGGCTCTATGTTGGTCCCCAGCACATACAAAGAAAAAAGAAAGTATGAAGAAAATAAAATGATTTCACATTGGATAGTTATGTTTGAACCAGGTAGGTTCTGGTGAATAATGATCATTTTAATTCGTATTTTTGATACAAAAATGAACTTTTGTGAATGTCCATCTTAGGTCAGATAAGTGCTTTACCTCTATTATCTCAGGCAGTCATTATTGATTATCTAGAAAACAGTAAATGAAAACTGTGGTATAGGGGCTTCAGAATCATCTCTGGACTCTCATAATTAGTATTAGTCTGCTTCCAGAACACAAATCTGTATCATTATACTAGGTATGATATAGCTCTTCTTCTTCTTAAAAATTATATTGCAATGTTTTTCAATGTATTATTTCTATGAATATTCATAGCAACCTTATGAGTTTCCTATTATTACCCCAGCTTCATTGATCCTCAGAGAGCCTAGTGACTTATATTGCCGTAGTGGACAATATGCAAGCATGACTCATATTCAGGTCCTTAGTGGACTTTCTGCACTTGATATGTATAGTTTATGCTCAGTTCCTAGAAGAAGCATCACAAAGGTAGTACCAAGCAATTAGTCTTTGGGTAATCAGGGCATTTAATTTCTACCTATATCATAATACCAGTCATAGAGACTTGGTTATTTATTTATCCTGGTTACTTTTAAAATCTGTCCTTCTCTCTTACTGCTAAGGTTTGAATATGGTGTGTCCCCTTAAGAATTTAGGTAGAAATTTGAATGCCATTCTAGCAGTGTTGAGAGGTAGGTTCTTTAAGATGTGATTAGAGGGATTAATGCCTTCCTCATGGAAGAGGGTGTTCTCATGAGAGCAGGTTGTTATAAAGCAAGGCTGCCTCTCATGTTCTGTCGCTTTTGTACACCCCTGCTTGCCCTTCTGCTCTTCACCATGAGTTGAAGCAACAGAAGGTACAGGTGAACACCTTTTTCTTGGACTTCCCAGTTTCCAGAACCATAAGACAAAGTAAACTTATTTTCTTTATGAATTACCCAGTCTCAGGTATTTTGTCATGGCAGTAGAAGATAGACTAAGACACCTACCAAATTCAAGTTGCTTGTGGGAAATGAAATTTGCCCTTATTTATTTATATACCCCCACTTTAAAGGACAGACTTGATCAAGATTCTGCAAATATCTGAGTGAGAAAATAAGCGGAGTTCCTAGTAAGTGCACCATCATATTGAATTAGGAGACTCATACTCATTGTCATAAAGAATGCAAGGACTATGTGGGACTTTGAAGGGAAAAGATAATGAATGCTTGAAAAAAGTTTACTTAACAGTCTAATGCTGTGATTCTTTTTAATGGTTCACAAATAATTTAATGTTAACCTTTATATAATCAATATGTAGGGTCAGCCCTTCATATCCGTTCATTCCTCATTCATGAATTAAATCCACTGTGAATAAAAAAAAAAAATTAATTGCATCTACACTGACCAGAGATCTTTGTTCTGGCTATTCTCTAAACAATATAGTATAACAAAAATTTATGTAACATTTACATTGTATAATAAGTAATCAAGAGATGATTTCAAATATATTGGAGAATGTGCATAGGTTATATACAATTCTACACCATTTTATATAATGTGCTTACACACCTAAGGATTTCGGTATCCACGTATGGCTTTGGCACCAATCCAGAGATACAAAAGAACCACAGTATGTGTGTTCTTACACATTCCTACAACGTATGGATGTTCTTTGGCTAGTTGAAGCAGGACAAAAAGCAGAACCATTGGAAAATGACCATGGTTACTCATACTCATTATCTGAGACAATAAGTCAGCAGAGACTATGAATACACTCACTTTCCCCAGTGAAAAGGGCTGTGCCTGAATTCAGCTCCTCATCAACTGACAGTTTCCAAGTTACTGTTAGCTTCTGAGGCCCCCTGATATTTGCAGATGGCTTCATCAAGTAAATCCTAAAAAACAACAGTCACCTAAACCCAGCCTGATCTCCATAGTTGGCTTGTCCTTCTCCCACCAACATGACCGATCTTATAGTTACCCTGTGAGAAGGCGTGGCCACGGGAAGGTATGTCTTTATCCTGCAGTGCAAACTCACATGAGCATATCTCTATATGAAAACAAGGGCACACAAAATCAAAGGGGACCCTGCACTGTGGTAGGCAGAATGTTGATACTCAAAATGTCTATACCCCAATCCTGAAAACCCTATGAGTATGCTACCTTATATGGCAAAAATGACTTTTTAGGTGTGATTAAGGTTTTTTACCCTGAGATGGAGAGATAATCTTGGATTATCTCTGTGCATCAAATTTAGTTACATGGGTCCTTAAAAGCTGAGAACATTTCCGGGCTGTGGTCAGAAAGATTTCTCAATGGAAGAAGGTTAGAGAACTACTGTAACATGAGAATTGACCCTGCCATTGTTGGCTTTGAAGATGGAAGAAAGGAGACCACAATGACCCAAGGAACATGGCCAGCCATCAGAAACCAGAAAACACAAAGAATGGATTGTCATGGGGAGATTTGAGAAAGAAACAATTTTAATGATTTTTAACCCAGTGAGACTTGTACCCCGATTCTTCCCTAAGAACTAAAAGATAACACATTTGTTCTGTTGAAGCCTTGAACTCTGTGATATTTGGTTATGGTGGTAGTATGAAACTAATATAGAATATTTTTTAAAATTTTTTATTTATAATAGTAGTATGTATTACAATTCATAATGTTCTTCTGAATAATTTCCATCTTATACATTTTTCTATAACCCATACCCTGTGATGTGGAATTTACCTTCAGCCTTCGTGAACATGAGATGGTGACAAGGTAAGTACCTATCTCCAATAACAGTTGATTCATGCAAGTTAGTATTGAACAATATTTTAAAACTGTTTCTCATAACTTTATACGAAAATTCAATAATTTTGGCTGTATAACGCATGTATTTCCAACCATGTTCTTTGTCTTCTATATACCGAAAAACAGTTGTATTCTATCGTACTAGGATAGGGCAAGACTGAATGAGAGGCACATACCAAAAGTTAGTGCCTGCAAAACACTAACGGGGTATTGGATTTTGCCAATGATCCAGGGGGAGGTGTGTCCAGGGCTGTTGCTGGGAGCTGCCTTAAGCCAACTGGAGAAGGCATACTGTCAAGACCAAGCTGAAAATAGGGCTTCTGCCTTGGTGACAGGAGGGACAAGACAAAGTAATTAGAGTAGACATTTGGGAAGGCATCCCCCACATGACTCCACTGTCCAGATGGACTGCCACATGTCTTGGTGAGGTCTCTCCAGTTCAGCGCCATTTTGAGAATACCGGTTGTATTTCCCTGTGCTACTACTCCAAGACTCTGCTGTCCAACTGTCAACATTTACTATTTGGCAGTCACCAAGTTCTTATTTTACAAAATGAGAAATGGAACCTATTTTTGGCCATTTTTAGGGTTCCAGAAATTGTATTTATACAGCTGGTGAGCATGCAGTTAACATGTGAAAAAATCAATCAGACCTTGTACCTTGTCAGAGTTGAGCCATGCATTATGATGAGAATACCAGGGCATATTTTCTCTTTAGTTTTTCTGTAAATCAGTTCTATAATTAAACATATGCAAACTTACCTACTTTGAGTGTGTAAACATATGCAAACTTACCTACTTTGAGTGTGTCTATAAAAGACATTTGTCATGGCACAGTGTAAAAAGAATGGCCTTAAAGCCAAAACACATTGTTTGAATTCTAGAATTGCCTCTTACTAGATATGTGTCCTTTATCAAATTACCTAAGCTCTCTTATCCTTAGTTTCCTATTCTGGGAAAAATGTGGATAATTATATAACAAAACTGATAGTTAAAGGGGTTGTTATAAGAATTAAATGAAGTAATAAGTGAAAATTGTTTAATATTATTCTTGGCACATAGTAAGAATCCAATAATTATGGATTGGTATTATGTTTGCTATGAAGTCTCAAGTATAAGCAAAGCATATCTTGAAATATATAAGCCTCAATCTCTTGCTTTTAATTGGAGTCAGGCATTTCTTTTATCTTTACCCTTCCTCCCCCCACCTCTACCCACGTCCATCTGTATGTCTGTCTGTCTCTCTCTCTCTCTCTCTCATGAGCACACTCCAAGTTTTAAAGAAAACAGTAGACTTTGATTGTTTCAACAATTATAGCATCACTAAAAATAATCTGCTAAATTAGACAATATAAAGAATGAACTGAAGCAGAAAAAGACCGGAGGCAATGAGACTCATTAAGAGGCAATGATTATTACCATTATCACTGGAATTTCCTAACATGGATAATGACTCTTGTAGCTAACTAGTATTCACAGCTAGATGCCTTAGCTTTAAGAGTCATCAGTGACTTAATCCCTTCTTCCACTGTACCCATGTAAGCATTTACTGAGTCTTGACCATTTAATTTCTTCTTAAATATCTCTTAAAGCAGAGTCTCTCATCTCCATCCCATTGACCTTGTGCACCTTTTGCCTGGACTTCTGTAAGAGCCTTCTCATTATCTGTTTTTGCTTGTCTCACCTCTTCCCATCCATTTATTTGTATATTGTAGCTGGTATGACCCTTATGAAAGTGAAATATAATCCAAGTGTGGTGGTGCATGCCTGTAGTCCCTGTGGCATGGGAGGCTGAGGCAGGGGGATCGTGAGTTCAAAGCCAGCCTAGGCAAAAGTGAGGTGCTAAGCAACTCATTGAGGCCCTGTCTCTAAATAAAATACAAAATAGGGCTGGGGATGTGGCTCAGTGGTCCAGTGCCCCTGAGTTCAATCCCTAGTACCAAATAAATAAATAAAAGTGAAATATAATCAAGGCGATCCTCTGTTGACTTAATGACTTCCTATTGCCTTCATAATTAAAGTCAAACTTTATAAACTGGTATATGAGTCTCATTGTGATGGACCTGTTGTCCCCATAGTCTAGTTTCATAACTTAACATGTAACACTATTCTTAAACTTGTTGTCCTGAAGGTCTAAGTCTTCAACTGATACCCTCTTCTCATGTACACTTTGCATGTGTTGATTTCTCTGCCTAGAATTTGCTTTAAAGTGAAGGCCTCCCTCCTTTGTAACACTTCTCCCATGTAGAGTTAGAGAGGGCTTCCTCTGAGTTGCTTTAGCATCTAGTGTACTCCTTTATTGTGACATTAATGTTATTTTCCCCTCAGTACACATACATGGATTCAAACAGTAGAAACAGAGCTTTCAACATTTGAGTAGCTATGTGACCTTGATTTCTTCCTTTTTTTTTGTTTCAATAATGATGTTTCCTTCTTAGTGCTGTTGTGAGGATTAGAGTAAATATACATTAAATGCTTCAAATATTGACTGACATCAGGGGCTGGGGTTGTGGCTCAGTGGTAGAGTGCTTTGCCTCGTACATGTGAGGCACTGGGTTCAATCCTCAGCACCACATAAAAATAAATAAACAACATAAAGGCATTGTGTCCATCTACAACTAAAAAAATTTAAAAAATATTGACTGACATCATAACAAGAACATAGAAGCCATTTTTGCTAAAAACACTGATTTGTGTCTTCATCCCGCAGATGCCAAATGGGTAACTAAAAGCAGGATAAAAGGGTGGCATCTCTGCTTCATTTTTCATCTGTCTTCTTTGCTACCTTAAGCCTTAGGTAAAGATGGTAATCCTCTCCCTTCAAGGCTGAAGGTACCAAGATATGAGTAACTAAGATATTTTTTTAGATTGGTAGGGACATCATAATCAACACATTGTCAGCACACAGCTTTTACAATGTTTTTTTCCAGACCACTGCAGCAGCACCAGAGTCTCCAGTCACTGCCCTCAAACTGAAGAAACTAATGACACCTTGCTTATCTAACTTGTTCTTTCTCTGAATCATTATCTCTTCCTGACACCTTGGATTCCAGGAACAACAGATATGATGGATGGACATTTTTTTTTCCTTCTTTTTTGGGTACTTGGGATTGAACTCAGGAGCACTTGGCCACTAAGCCACATCCCCAGCCTTAGTTTGTATTTATTTAGAGACAATGAGTTGCTTAGTGGTTCACTTTGTTGAGGCTGGCTTTGAACTCGTGATCCTCCTGCCTCAGCCTCCCAAGCTGCTGGGATTACAGGCGTGCATCACCATGCCAGGCATGGATGGACATCTTGTGACAAGAGTCAAAGCTAACCCTCAGTGAACAGCGACTTGTTAATAGGCAACAAGGCCATGCCTGACCATCCTGAGATAAGGATTTAGCCAAGACTCCTCACTATGCATATTTCTTGTTCACTCAGATCCCCCAGCCTGGGTTTGTTTCTTCCCCTATTTAAACATGAAGCTCATGTCGGTATCCTTGAAGACAGAGCTGATGATGCTATTCCCCTTGTCTTCCCATTATGGCCATGATGAACGTTAAATGCCCTCCTTACTTCACCATTACTTTTGCCATCTGGTTTTCTTTTGGAGAGAGTGTCCATATCTATTATATTGGGACTTTCTGACATCAGTTGCCTCTGGTTTAAGACTCCAACAACAGTCAAAAGTATGATCTTACGACTATGATCTTCCTTTCCTTAAACTTCAGCACAGGAATGACTCGAAGTTGGTGGCCAAACCTGTCATCCCAACTAAAATGTCATTCTTTCCCTTCCGTCACCCAAGTCTCAATGTTTTCTACCCTCATAGCCCCATTCCAAGAAGACTTCCTTCATCTCAGCTGGAAGATCTCTCTTCCTCTTCTGTCTTCAGAAACATTCTGCCTGTCTCTCTTTTTCTTTTTTCCTCTATATTTTGAGCCATTTCCCCTATGAATGCTGATGTTCTTAAGGGTAGACCTGGATCTGGGCATCTGTGCCCACTCCTTTCCCCAGGGCCAAGAGCAGAGCCAGGTATGTGGTTGAGACTCTGGGAACATGTGTGAATAGAGAGTGCGTTCAGTGTCTTCGTATTTTACCGGTTTCCTTTGAACGTTGGAAATTTCAAGTGTCTCTGGTAATGAATATGGAGGAGCACTGGCTTCAGTGGACGAATCTGCCTTGGCATGAATGCCCAGCAACAGCAAACTCCTGTCCTTAGTGATAGAGACAATGGAAGTCACTGATTCCAAAACCATACACAGCTGTGGTCTGGGAGTGGAAGATTACAAGAACATGGTAAGAAGGAAGTACTTCTGAAAGCAGCAAAGAGAAAAAAAAAAAGCCTGAAATTAGTATGTACTGAACTCTCACCAGAAACAGCCAAAGAGAAAGTCACCCCAAAGTAGAGGGGCCTGGAAAAGATGACAACACTTCTTCCTGGAAGAGGATGGAACTGTGGGGTGCATTCAAGCAATAGGAGTGGAAAGAAGAGTAGTGTGACATAGGCTTTAGAGAACAGGACACTATCTCCTATGTATCTTCTTTATCAGCAGCACCACCACCATCCTACCCTCATGGAAAGCTTTGCACTTGAATAAAAAGTGTTTTAGTAAGACTCCATCCCACTTGTGTTAGCTGAAAAATACTGTGAATAAATATAACATTCTGCATTTTATAGATAGAAAGCAGGGCCCAGAAATGTCACAGGCTGCAGGGTGTGATGCAAGACTCTAATCCCAGCAATTTGGGAGGCTGAGGCAGGAGGATTGCAAGTTCAAGGCCAGCCTCAGCAACTTAGCTAGACCCTGTTTCAAAATTAAAATAAATAAATAAACAAAAAGGACTGAGGATGTACCTCTCTGTTCAATCCCCAGTACACCCCTGCCACACACACAAAAAAATGTCAGAGACTGGTGACTAGTAGATCAGGCCTCTTCCTTTAGCCAGATCTTGAGGGAAATTCTAGCAGGCAGAGCTGCCCCTTTGCAACTCCGTGATGATGGAGTTCCTTTTTATTTCCCCTGTTTCTACTTCTGTCTTTCTCCCCTCTCAGGAAGTTATTTACTCCACTCTCCTTGCAGAGTTCTCTAGAGCAATAGGCATGGGAGTGACTGAGCCCTTGCAGGCATGGTTTGGATGATGTATCACCCTTAACAAATGATCATTCAACCTTAATCATCATGGCCCCATTATGCATCCTGATTTGCCCCCAAACGTTCAGCAAATGAGTAACCAGCATGTTAATGCCTTAATGATTTTTAAATCTCTGCTTTAATTTGCCAAGTGGAAACTTTTTTTAAACCAACCAACTAATATTAAAATACTAATTATTTTCCCTTCAGAAAAGACAACAGAGAGGGATGAGAAGGTAAATGGGGAAATTGCTAAATCATCCAGGTATTATTAAGCAGTGAGCATACTAATCCTGAAGGATTATTTGTGTATCTAGTAACATCCTCTGTGCGTGAGTCTGTGTATGAAGATTTGGATAATAAAGGGAGACGCAAAAACACATGCAGCAACAAGGTAGGCCCTGGTTTCTTACAGATTCTGCAACACTAAATAATCCTTTATATAAGAAGACAGGAAGGCAAGAATGAAGAATTGCTTTAATTTAAACCTCCAAAATCAAGCACATACCAGAAAGAATATATATCCCCCCCCACACACACACACATACACAAAATTGTAGCACTTGGCTACAGCCATGTTCTGAAAAATTCCTTTTAAAATGATGGAAGATAATTGGAAATAAATCCTTATTTGTTACCTTTAAAAAATAAGCGACACCAGATTGGGTCTTCCTCCTTTTTTCTTCTCTATCTTCTCCTTTTCCTGGCTTCCTGACCCTTTCCCTCTTACCTGACACATTTTATTTAGAATCATCTTAGTTTGCTGGAGGCGCAGTAATGAAATGCCATTCACTGGATGGCTAAAACCACAGAAATGAGAAATGTAAAGTCCCACTGTTTTATAAGCGAGATGTCCAAGATCAAGGTGTTGGCAGGGTTGGTTTCTTTGAGGCCTCTCTCCTGGGCATGCAGATGGTCTTTCTCATGCTGTGTCTTCATGGTTTTCTTTTTCTGTGAGTACGCATCCCTGGTGTATCTTTGTATGTCCACATCGCCTCTTTTGGTAAGAACACTAGACATAGTAGATTAGGGCTCATCCTAAAAGTCTCATTTTAACTTCATCACTTCCAAAAATATAGTCACCTTCTGATATACCTGGCCTAAGACTCAGGACTTCGGAGAGGACACAGCTCAGCCCGTAACCAACGCCTGCCCTGAACATTCATAATGAGTAAGGCCACACGCTTTGTTTCCCACCTTTTCCTCTGCTCACTGTGGTGTCCCAAGCATTTCCTCCTCTCAGAAGCTTTTGATAAGTATTGCGATCTTCCCAGAAAGCCTTTCAGTCTTTCTTCTCTGTCTTGCACACATATGATAGCTTTCATCACACTTCTATTTTTTCATTACTCAGTGGCCCAGGTATTTACCCAAATGTGTTTGGATGAATGCTTTCCAATATCCACAATCATAACTTGACCTTCTCCTACTGCTATCCCGCCACAACCAATAACTGACTGCTACTTCTTTTCTTCCTTGTCCTCCTTCTCTCCTTTGTGCTATGTGGATAACATCTTAGGATGAGGTTAGAATAACATAGGCCAAACCACTAATACTGCCTGGGTAGTATGAATAATGCTAGTGTTTTCTCTGTAAAATGAGTAGAATAAACAAAAACCAAGAGACAATTTCCCTTCCTTTTGGCACGCCTCTGATTTTTGACTTCCTTGGTTTAAATACCCACTTAATCTTGGCTTCAAGGCCCCAGGGGAGGATTTGGCCAGTTCAGAGGTGCTAAATATTTTCAAGAGCCTGGCTCTGTTCCTTCTGTTCTCTAGCTCCAGCTGCATTTGGAAGCACAGTGGCACATTCCACAAGCTGTCCAGCTAGTGTATATGTGACCTTGTCACCTGGATTGACTTGGCAAGGACTGGACCACCCCTCCAGTATCTGCCACAGACCTCAGAGTTGCAGCTTTTTTTCTCCCATTCCTTCAGATCTTCTCCTTTCTGCTGAAGCTTGTGCTTAGTCAGAGCTTTGTGTTTTAATGGACCAATCTCAGTAGAAAGGAGGCGCTATTTCACAAGGAACCCCAAAGACTCTACTTTTTACAAAGTGTTTTCAGTAGAAGAAGGAAAAGAAAGTCTCTATAAAATTCTTCTTCTGTGAAGTGTCTGTTCAGTTCCTTTGTACATTTACTGATTGGATTATTTATTTTTTTTTTTTTTTTTTTTTTTTTTTTTTGGTGTTCACTTTTTTGAGTTCTTTATCTATCCTGAGATTATTGCTCTATCTGAGGTGCATGGGGTACAGATTTTGCAGATTTTGTCCCATTTGGCAGGCACTCTCCTCATGTTCTTGATTATTTCCTTGGCTACAAAGAGCCTTTAAGTTTGATGCCATCTTATTTGCTGATTCTTGATTTTACTTCTTGTACTTTAGGAGTCTTGGTGAGGAGTTTGGTTCCTGAGCCACCATGATGGAGTGTTGGGCCTACTTTTTCTTCTAGTAGGTGCAGGGTCTCTGGTCAAATGTCTTGGTCCTTGATTCACTTTCAGTTGATTTTTGTGCAGGGTCAAAGATAGGGGTTCAATTCATTCTGCTATATATGGATTTCCAGTTTTCCTAGCACCATTTGTTGAAGAGGCTATATTTCCTTCAATATATTTTTTTAGCACCTTTATAATAGTATGAGATAACTGTGTTTATGTGGGTTTGTCTCTGTGTCTTCTGTTCTGTTCCATTGGTCTTCATGTCCGTTTTGGTGCCAATACCATGCTGTTTTTGTCACTGTAGTTCTGTAGTATAATTTAAGGTTGGCTCTTGTGATGCTTCCTGCCTCAGTTTTCTCGCTAAGGATTGCTTTGGCTATACTGGACCTTATTTTTTTTTCTCCAAATGAATTTCATGACTGCTTTTTCTATTTATATGAAGAATTTCATCAGAACCTTAATAGAAATTGCATTAAATCTGTATAGCACTTTCAGTAGTATGGACATTTTGACAATATTAATTCTGCCTATCCAAGAACATGAGAGATCTTTCCATCTTCTAAGGTTTTCTTTAATTTCTGTCTTTAGTGTTCTTTGGTTTTCATTGTAGAGGTCTTTCACTTCTTTTGTTAGATTGATTCCCACGTATTTGATTTTTTTGGAGGCTATTGTGAGTGGGATACTTCCCCCAATTTCTTTTTCAGCTGATTCATCCTTAGTGTATAGCAATGCAATTGATTTATGGGCATTATTTTTATATTTTACTACTTTGCTGAATTCACTTTTGAATTCCAGAAGTTTTATGGTGGAGTTTTTTGGGTCTTCTAAATATAGCATCATGTCATTGGGAGATAGGGATAGTTTGAGCTCTTCTTTTCCTGTTTGTATGCCTTTAATTTCTTTCTTTTTCCTAATTGCTCTGCATGGAATTTCAAACTAAGATTCTGTCTCATTCCAGTCAGAATGGCAATTATCAAGAATAAAATTAAGCTGGGTGCGGTGGCATATGCCTGTAATCCCAGCACTTGGGAGGCTGAGGCAGGAGGATCATGAGTTCAAAGCCACCTCAGCAATGGTGAGGCACTTAGCAACTCAGTGAGACCCTGTCTCTAAAAAATACAAAAAAGGGCTGGGGATGTGGATCAGAGGTCAAGTGCCCCTGAGTTTAATCCCCGGTACCACACACACACAAAAAAAAAATAAATAAATAAATAAAAATAAAATAAAATAGAATAAAATTAATGATAAATGTTGACAAGGAAGTGGGAGAAAAGGTACACTCATACATTGCTGGTGGGATTGCAAATTGGTACACCCACTCTGGAAAGCAATGTGGAGATTCCCAGTAAATTTGGAATTGAACCACCATTTGACCCAGTTATCTCATTTCTTGGTATATACCCAAAGGACTTAAAAATAGCATACTAGGGCTGGGGGTGTGGCTCAGCAGTAGAGCACTTGCCTAGCATGTGCGCGGCCCGGGTTCGATCCTCAGCACCATGTAAAAATAAAAGCCATTGTGTACAACTAAAACAAATAAATAAATGTTAAATATTTTTAAAAAATAGCATAGTACAGTAATGCTACCACATCAATGTTTACAGCATCTCAATTCACAATAGTTACACTATGGCACCTATCTAGGTGCTCTTCAACAGATGAATGGATAAAGAAAATGGAATATACATCTATCTATCTATCTATCTATACACACACAATGGAATATTACTCAACGACGAAAAAGAATGACTTTATGACTTCGCCAGTAAATGGATGAATCTGGAGGCTATCATGCTATGTGAAATAACAAAGGTCAAATATTCTTCTCTATGATATGCGGATGCTAATGTATGACAGGAGATGAAAAAATAGAAGTTCAGTGGATTAGACAAAGCAGAACAAATAAAAGCAGGGAGATAGGAATAAGTTATACTCCCTGTACGAATCATATGTCAAAATCCACTCTACTGTCATGTATATCTAAAAAGAACAAATAAAAAAATAAATTATCTTAAGTACCTAATTAAAAAGAGAAAGGCTACATGTGATTTTCCATTTCTTTCTCTCTCTTCTGTCTTCCTCTCTTCCTCTCTCTCCTTTTCCACTCCTTCACTTTCTCTTTTTTTTGTATTTCTCTATCCTACTTTTCTTTATCTCCTTCCTTCATTTCCTCTTCCTGACACTTGCTGTCTATCCTGTCTTTTTTGAATATTTATTTTATTATTTTTGTCTCTTCCTAGAGACAAAAATAGTGGAAATCTCCTAAGATGATATGGACAATATGTGGATATAAAGTGAAACAAAGAGCCATTCACCTGTTGTTGATGTCTGTATGCTTATGTAGATGGGTGTCTGGATCAATAGTAAGTAACAACTTATGTCCTTTTGGGAAGAGAGTTCAGAATTCCTTCCATTTTCTATCATTATAGAGAGCATTTTTTCTATTTAAATATTATTTTTACTTGATTCCTCATCTGTCTAGCTCAATTATCTGAGAACAGTGCATATTTTTTAATTCAACTATTAATATTATGAATTACTGGATTTCCTACTACAAAATTACCCTTACCTTAATTTGTCTATGGTTTATTTGTCTATAATAAACTGAAAAGTTGTCCTTGCTTTTATTTTATTTTTTTCCTCTTTAATATTAATATGAAAGAAAAAGATTGTTCTATAGCTTCCTGTACTTGATTTGCTTAGTATCATATAATGCATGGGAATCCTCCACTCCTGAACATTTATCAATTTACTTAAATGACTACCACTCTTTAAAATCTTGAGCCATTTTTCTCAGTGAACTGGCACTCACCTGTAATCCCAGCGACTGGGGAGGCTAAGGCAGGACGTTTGCAAGTTCAAGGCCAGCCTCAGCAACTTAGAAAAGCCCTGTCTCAAAATAAAATTAAAAATGTCTAGGGATGTTGCTCAGTAGTAAAATGTTCCTGGGTTCAATCCCAAGTATCTCACACACACACACACACACACACACACACACACACACACAAATTGAGTTGATTCAGCTGTGGTGGATATTTTTTTTTAAGAGCTATAATTTGTGGTGTGCTGGAAAATGTCTAACAACTGGCTGGGATGGGGAATCCCTGATTTGTAGCATTTACTGAGTTAAATATTCCCCAAATGCTCATACTGTAAATATTTCCTCCTTGGCTGTTAATTAATTAATTAATTAATTAATTTTTTGGTGCGTGTGTGTGTGTATGTGTGTTGGGGATTGAACCCAGGGTTTTGCACACGTAAGCACCCTACCACTGAGCTACTTTCCCAACCCAGTGATTTTACTTTGAGACAGAGTCTCCATAAGTTGTCCAAGATAGATTTGAACTTGCAAACCTTCTGCCTCAGTTTCAGGAGTCACTGGGATAATAGGTGTGTACCCCAGGTGGGCAAGCTTCCCTGATTTTAAGCTCACTGTAATGATTTTCTTGAACTTGGCAGTGAAAAGAAATGTGCAGAATCAGCTCCACTCATCAGTGTCAACCAGCTGTATCTAGCACTTGATTTGCTGTAGATCTTTTCTTATTATTGTTTTTTACTAGTGCATTACACTTATACATAATACTGGAGTTTATTTTGACATAATCTTACAAGCATAGAATATACTTTGCTTCATTTCAGTCCCCAGTACTTTCCTTTTCCCTCCCCTTGTCCCTCCCTGATTCCCTTTTCTGTACTCTACCAGTCTTTTTTTTTTTAAAACTTATTTATACATTTTAAAATTACTGCTTTATAGATATACATAAAGGTACAATTCACTGTGGTATATTCATATATGGAAGTTTCCTTCCACCATTCCCCCTTCTTGCCCTTCTGTCCCTTCTTCTATTCCACCGATCTGTCTTCTATCATCATGGAATCTGTCCCCTTTTCTCCCCTTATTTTGGTCTAGCTTCCATATAAGAGAGAAAACATTTGACCCTTGGCTTTATGAACTTTGCTATTTCACTTAAGACAATGCTCTCCACTTCCATCCATTTACCAGCAAATGCCACAATTTTATTGTTGATGGCTACTGTGTGTACATACACCAGGGTTGCAGATCTTTGATAATTTTCTCAATTTTGTCACTACTTGTATTGCACAGTGCCTTTTGGTCACATTTTATTAGAATACCATTTACTTCATTCAAATTTCCAAGTGTATTATTTAGGGTTATAAGTGCTTTTGAGGATTCATTTTATTTCCAGTGTCTCTGATACCTGCTTTCCCCACAATTCACATTTCAAATGTTGTATACTCATAGTTTTCTGTTTTGTTTTGTTTAATCAGTTATACTGGAGTCTCTGAAATTTTGCACTGTTTATCTACTTTTCAAAGAAACCAATTCTTAGATTTATTTGTCAATTTTATTGCTTCTCTAATATATAATTTCTGTCTATCTTTATTCTTTATTTTCTAATATATGTGAATTTATTATTATACAGTACAAAGCATAGAGAAATATTAAACAAGTACTATGTATTATTATCATTTATTCTTTTTATTCATACATTTTAAAATTACTGCTTTATAAATATGTACAAAGGTGAATTTCACTGTGGTATATTCATGTATGTACATAGGAGGTTTGGTCGGTTTCCTTCCAACATTCCTTCTCCTTGCCCTTCTGTCCCCTTCTTCTATTCCACTGATCTGTCTTCTATTGTAATGGAATCTGTCCCCTTTTCCCTCGTTATTTTGGTCTAGCTTCCATTCATGAGAGAAAATATTTGAAAAAAAAAAACCATTTGTCCAATAAAATATAATTTACTGTATACTGGTTTCATATATTATGATAGAAATTTTAGTAAAGATTTGAACTGGGTTCATAAACTACAGCAAATACTTTATGCCTTTTTAGAGCACACTGAAATCTCGCTTTATGTCTGTATGTCTACAATTCCTCCAGGCTTGCTGGGAGGTATCATTCAGCCATCTCTCTCTTTCAGCCATGTCAGTGGCCTTTCTTTCCACTCACAATTGCCTGTCTATATCTGCACTAATCTCCTGTGGTTTCCAACATCCATGCTCCTAGCTGATGTCTTCATTAAAGACAGAATCCTTCTAACCAAACTTTGTCTCATTATGGGCTCCTCCAGTTCACCTTGTGGGACAGCAAATCCAAGTTTCTTATGGTCCTGGCCTGAGCTCCTGTGATGAATTAACCCTGAGCCTCTTGGATGCTTTTCTTTTCTGGGACACAGAACTTCCATTTACATTTTAAAATTTGTCAAAGAGCCTCACTTCCCGCAAATAATTTGAGGAATCGGATCAGTAACTTGTAGAATGCATTGACATTGCAGAGATTTGCATTAAGAATGTGATGTTTGTACAACTTGCTTTTTGACTAATACATGAAGAGGAACTTGGGTTCAGCCTGGAACAGGCAGACTGCTGGTAGTTGACTATCCTGGTTTACTGTTCAGAGTGACATGAGTAGAGTCCAGATAAAAACTGATTGAGACAAAGAATCAGAGGAATGAAAGTATCTTGGTTGAATGCTTACCGTGTGCCTGTGAAGATATTGCTTGAGTATGTCTCTCAGGACTCATGTGTTGAAATTAATCTGTATTGTAAGGTATTAAGAGGTTGGAAACTTAGTTTAACTATGGTGTTAATAGATGGGGCTTTTGGGAGGTTATTATGATTACTACGGTCCAACCTCTGATTGAATCTTGGTGGCTTCATTGGAAGAAATAGAGACCACAGCCAGAGCACAGACAGACAAATAGACAAACAGACAAATACACACACACACTCACACACATACTTCCTATCTCTTGGCACATTTGGGACTCTGCCAATATGCCAATAAGAGGGCCATCACTAGATGTGTGCCCCTGATAATGAGCCAGAATAATGAGACAATATAAAACCTCATGTGGGTGTCTATGTAAATGTGAGTTAAACCCAAGGCCTTGATCATGCTAAGCAAACACTCTGCCACTGAGCTACATCTTGAGCCCTATTTAAAAATTTGTGTTGATACAGGGTCTCACTTAGTTACTTAGGCTACCCTCTGACTTTCAGTCTTCCTGCATCAGGCTCCCAAGTAGCTGAGAAATTATAGTCATGTGCCATCATGCCCAGCCAACCTCTTTTTTTTTGCAAGTACTCAGGCTCAGTTATTTCATTACAGTAACAAAAATGGACTAATACAGTACAGAATCTACTTACATTCACTCATTGAGTTATTTTGACATTCCAATAAGGTAAGTATTACATCAAAATTGAGGTTCACAAAAGCAAACTATCTTTCCCAAAGTTCTACACCTAGAAAGCAAGAGTGACGGGGTTCAAAGTCAGTTTGACTCCAGAATTTGTACACTTTCATAAGGATTTACTGCCCTTTTATGCTTAATATAGTTGTAGATAATTTTTATTTTAACTCTATTGCCATGTATTGTCTTGCTGTAAGCAATGTGAACATCCTGACTTGTTTAGCATTAAGAATGGGAATATCTTTGAAGCTGAGTTAAAATTCATCAGCTGCCTCTCATTGCTTGATAGTGATACTGGTTGTTTTGTTATTCTTTCTTTCAGTAGTTATTAATTGGCATTATCTATAGATGTCATTTGAGAAACTGCCCCACCTAATGCTATCTTTTTAAATGTTTCTATCTTTAGTCCCCATGGTTTCATAGCCTGAAAACCTTATGTAAGTCCCCAATCCCTACTCCAAAATGTCTGATGTTATTCTACCAATTTTTAGGATCATGATTCTCCAGCCTTTTTCTGTACCTTGATTTTAACTTTTTGGGGGTAACCACAGATGCCCTGTCCTGGCTGATATACACCCTCAGCTGTATGCCCAGCTGACCACCACAGCAACCTGACCTGCATGGAAGATTCAGGCACAACCTGGATGCCTCTTCTTTAGTTTCATATCTTGTTTTCCACCAATGGGACAATGAGGAAGCAAAAAGGCCAGAAGGAAGGGAGAAGAGAAAGCGGCAGGATGGGGGAGGATGGTGGGCAGGAAGGGAGTAACTTCTCCACTGCTGTGGAAGTCACCCGTGAAACCCTCTCGGGATCTCTCCCTTCCTATATGGGACCTGTTGTTCTCATGATTTCATTCTCACTTCTTATAGAGCTAAATGAAATAAATACTGTCATATCTCCCCTGAATTTCAGAACAAAGTGGTTTATACAGTCCCGGCCTTCAGCAGCTTCTACAGGTAGAATGGTGGAAGTTTCTTTTGGGTGCCGCTCAGCATTCACAGCCTCAATTTAAAAACATGTTAATTGCTCATTGGCCTGAGCTCTGATCCTACTTCACCCACCCAAACCATGTTTATACTAGGTGATCCAGCCCTCAGGCTTTGTCAAGTTGACCAAGTGGTCACTTACAAGAGAGGGATACAAGGAAATCGACAGATTTTAATTTTATGTGAGGCTTGAAGTGAATTTAAATTATGATTATTTTCCTGCATGGACTGCATAAATCAGAGAAACATGAGCTGCAGAGAGAAACAGAAGGTTAGAGAAGACATTCAGAAACACCTGGAAGTCAGTGTGCACCCTAAGGGCTGCTCACAAGTAGACCTGGATCCTTCCTGACATTCTGTAAGGTTCTTGCCCTTGGGTTCCATGAAGCATCCACCTTAATTGTATTAGACTATGTTGATTTGGTCTTCATTCTTACACTTCTTGTGGTCCGTTCACCATTAGCAGAGAGTCAGAGAGGCATTCTAGTAAAAGGACCACTATCTCTGGCTCCTGAACACCTAGAGCTGAATCCCAGCCCCAGCACTTAGCAACCACAGGAGTTGAATGGTGACCTCCAAACATAGCCAGATCTGAACTGTTGGAAACTCTACATGTCACCTTCCAAAGGGGACTTCACAGGTGTTGCTATGGATTGCATATGGATGGAATCTGGACCCCAAATTTTCATGTGCTGGAATCATGACTGCTATGTGGCAATACTGAGCACGTATGAATGTGTATAACAACAAATCCCATCATTTCGTACAACTGTCATGCAATAATAATAAATGTGGAGAATAAAAAGAGGTGGAGCCTTGTAGGTGGTCTTCAGGTCATTTGAGAGGGGCCCTTGAAGGGGATATGGGCATCATGGGACCCTGAGCCCTTCCTCTACCACTCTCTTTCTTATCTGGACCATGATGGGTTTCCTCACCACCTAAAGGCAAAGGGACCAAAACCCCATGCACTAGAATCCCCAAATCCATGGGACAAAATAAACCTTTTCTCTTAAAAAAAAAAAAAAATGGGCCTAGTGAAAGGCCATTATGTCACTGGGGACATCCCCCCAGGAAGGAATTAGTGTAGTTCTTGAGGAACTCTGGAGAGTTCTTGAGAGACCCCATTGTCATAAAAAGAGCAAGACTAACCCCGAATCTCTCTCTCTTTTTTTTTTTTTTTTTTTTTTTTTGGTTCCAGGGATTGAACTCCGGGGCACTCGACCACTGGGCCACATCCCCAGCCCTTTTTTGTATTTTATTTAGAGACAGGGTCTCACTGAGTTGCTAAGTGCCTCGCCATTGCTGAGGCTGGCTTTGAACTCGCGATCCTCCTGCCTCAGCCTCCCAAGGGCTGGGATTACAGGTGTGCACCACCGTGCCTAGCTTTAACCCCTGAATATCTTGCTTCTTGCTTTACCATATGATTTTTGCCTCTCATACTCGTTCCTGCAACACATCCTCCAGGTTGTAATATAATCAGATGTCCTGAAAGATGCTGGCACCATGTTCTGGAACATCCAGAACTGTAAGCTAAATACCCGCCTTTAATTTATAAAGTTCCCAGCCTCAGGTATTTTAGTATAGAAAGAGAAAACTGACTAAGACATGGGTGATAAGTTATGGATCTTGACAGGCAAAGGCTTCTGGATTATCAGAATGAGCCTAAATGTGAACAGAATAAGAAGGAAACAGAGGAATTTGACACAGAACAGGAAGAAAGAGGTGTAATAATGAAAGCAGGAGGTTGGAGTGATGCCAGAAAGGGATCACCCATGCATGTAGGCAGTTAGAAGCTAAAAAGGGAAAGGAGACAGACTCTTTCCTTGAGTCACCGGAAGGAACCAGCCCTGCCATGACTCTGAGTTAAGTCTGTGAAAATTGATCACAGCCTTTTGATCTTCAGAACTGTAAGATAATAAATTTGTGGTAATTTGCTAACGTAGCAAAAGGAAATTCATTCAGTAGCTTGGTGACTATGGTCAAGTTTTCTAACATTCTGGTTTTAGCATCTGTAATGCGAGGGAAACATGTGAGGATGAATGAGTTAATATATTGACTGCCACGTGGCAGACACCAGTAAGCATCTGACCTCTGAATCCTTGCACTGCATGCAGTTTCAGTCACCCAGCTAGATCGTAGTACAGTGGGGACTTCTACTTTTACTGACTTCAAATTCATTACAAAGAGGAAAACTATCAATTATTTAGTCAAATATCACAATGAATGATTCAACATTTATCAAGGTTTTCTTTAAAACTGATCATTGAAAAATAGAAAGTTCTATTCTTGGTCACATTGTCTGAGATTTTTGAAAAGTTCATCGTACTCTCTGTAACTAAAGTCCAATTTCCTTTCTTCTTAATGAAATGTAAATAGCTATTTTAATATTCTCTCATTTCTGTCTTTTTCCACTCACTTTGTACATTATTATATTTAAGGTCCCACATTCTACTTAAATCACCTGAAATATAATTTTTAAAGAGTTGTAGCTTTATTTAGTTGACTTTTCTCATATTTGAAATGCCAATTCAATGCAAGAAACTTTTCTAGGTATCTGCTATGTACAATCATCTCCCCACATTCCTGTAGGCAACTCAGTTACAGCCATGTGCTGAATAGCAACGGTGCGTTCAACAAAGGAACACATATACTAAGGCTGGTCCCATAAGATAAAAATGAAGCTGAAAAATCCCTGTTGCTTAATGATGACCATAGCAACACTGACGTATATGCCATTATTCATGTGTCTGGTAATGCCAGTATCAGCAAACCCAATGAATTGCCAATTGCATAAAAGTATAGCATATACCACATGTACAGCACATACTTGATCATAAATATCTATATTGCTGGTTTCTGCATTTACTATACTATACTTTTATATTTTTATTTTAGAGTACATTTTTGTACTTTTTAAGAAAAAAAAAAAAAAAAAAAAAAAAAACAAGAAAGCTAACCATCTCACCATCCCTCTAAGGGATTCAGAAGAAAGTCTTGTTATCATAGGACATGACAGTGCCATGCATGTCATTGCCGTAAAGTCCTGGTGGAACAAGACGTGGGCATGGAAGAAAGTGATATTTATGACTCTGACTCTGTACAGGCCTAGACCTATGTATGTGTTTCTGTCTTAATTTTTTAATAAAATAGTTTTAAAAATTAGAACAAAATCTTACATCTTAAGGATATGAAGAAAAATCTTTTGCACATCTGTAAAATGTTTTTGTTTTATATTAAGCAGTATGCAAAAGAGTCAAAAGTCTTAAAAGTTTACCAAGTAAGCTATGGTTAATTTATTATTGAAGAATGAAAAACATTTTCTTTTTGTAAATCTAATGTAGCTTAAGAGCACAATGTATATAAAGTCCACAGTAGTAACAGTAATGCCATGTTGTCATATTGACTCATTATCCACTCACCCAGAGTAACTGCCATTTGACAAGCTCCTTTCCCGATAAGTACCCTATACAGGTGTACTGTTTTTCCTCTTTTATTTTGTATTTTTTACTTTACTTTTTTTAAGGTTTAACTTTTTATTTGTTGTGATTAGTTATATATGACAGTAGAATACACTTATGCCCTTTTGTATATCAAACATAAATGGAGTATAATTTCTCAATTTTTCTGTACCTTTCTATGCATAGATATGCAAATACCATTGTGTTATAATTGCCTACACTAATCAGTGAAGCAACCTGCTGTACAGTTGTGAAACCCATGGGGTTTATCAACTAGGTTTGTTTAAGTATACTCCATGATGTTCACACAATCTTCACCCAGTGATGACCTGGCCTAATGACATTACTCAGAAGGCATGTATGACTATATCCATGCATCTAACCATCCACTAACCTGTCTACCAATCTAGCTATTGATTTAGCAGGCAAGTATCTGTGGGTAAGTAATTGGGGCTATTTACATATGAGGTAGACCCAGATAAGTTACAGTTTCTGCCTACAGAAGAGTTACACTCAACAATTGAAGACAGATGCATTTACCAGAAACAGAAACACTCCCCAGAGCCAGTGACCAAGATTAGCCCAGAGAATAACAGGGAGCAGAGTGGATGGGTGCCTATGTTGTGCAGAAAGAAGGTTCTGTAAGGAAGACTTTGCAGAACAAATGTGAGGCTGAGCATGTGAGGTGCAGGGAGAAGGAGATCAGAAAGAAAAAAGCTTTAATGAAAGCTTTAGCATATAAAAGGGAAAAGATGGCATAGATAGATTAGGCATGATATTTGATAATATATAGTCAAAGAAAATGTCTTTGCTTTTTTCTAGACAAGAGTACAGATTGGCATTTGGTTGTCTGGTAGAAATAATTTAGAAGAACCTATTAGGATGTTATTATGAAGGTGGGCAGTGTTCTGAGATCTGATGTATGCATTCTGACTTTTTTCTTTCCTTTCTTTTCCCTAAAACATTACTGACAGTCACTGCTATAGTCCGGCACTCTTGAAGTTGACATATGCTGAGTGACAGATCCAAGATAAGAGGGAAATACATTTGAATGTGCCGATAAAGGAAAAATGGGAAAAGGATGAAATTACAGAGATATGAAGGTGTATCTTTAAAGCTCTTAGGCAGACAAGTTGCTAATCAGGAAAAGAACTGTACAGAGGCTTGATAAGTTCGAATGCAGAAACCCTTCTGGGATGGAAACTCTCTCTAACATGTAGTGGTTTTATAAGGAGTCTAATGAGATCCATTTGAAAGTGCTGGCTCCATTTGGTATGAAGGGGAATTGTCAAGAGATTTTCAGATGTCTGAATGAACAGTAATAAGCTCAACAGGGCCAAGGCAGGGTGTCCATTTGGACAAGTAACATAAAAGTTATCTTTGGAAACTCATCATTCACAATGGTACATTCTACTGCCATTAATTTCTGAAAAATGGAAGCCATCTGACATGGATCGAGTCAATCATAGCTTGGGTTTACTAATAAACCTAACATTTTATTATAGACTATCACTTTATACTCACTGAAATTCACTAATACAGATCCTGTGAATGAATCCCCCCACACATGGTATTTGTAGATTATTATATATATATATATATATATATATATATATATATATATATGTGTGTGTGTGTGTGCATATATATATAACTTTATATATATATGAATATATATACACACATATATAATTTCAAACATTTTCCTATAATTGAGCTCACAAATAGTATTAGTTTCTTTTAATAAAAATATGTTCTTTCAATTTTTTATTTAGTATTTTAGAAGCTATAATAACTTACCATATTCAGTATTTGCCTGGTTTAAATTAATCCCTTCTCCAGGATGATTTATATACCCTTGTATATAAGGATGACAAATTATTAAGAACTTGCCTCTGCATTCTTGGCCTATGCTGGCTGATTTGGGGTTGGGCGTGAGTGTGCTGCCTTACCTGGGCCAGTGAGAAGGTCTCTAGTTGAAATGGAGGAAATGAGTAGGGAGACCTAGAGAAAATGTTCAGTCAGAGCCTCTGAGTTGTTCAGAGTTCCTAATCTTAGAATCCTGGAATTCTAACCCTTTAATGACTGCCAAGATGGGTCTGTGGAACAAACGTCCTCTCCATCACTCTACAGGGAGTCTGAGAACCATAACTGCTGAAAACGGAAACCATAGTTACCCTCCTATGTCTCATGGTAGTAACACAGATCTCCATCAAACATGCAGGTACCCAAACCACTTCATACTGAAAAAAAAATTTTTTGATAAAAGGCCCATATCATTTTCCTTGCCCCACAATTGCTGTCTCACATTCTTTACTACTTTCAGAATTATTGTGTCAAATGAAAGTAAAAACTTGACACCTAAAACATCAAATAACCCAACTAATAAAGAGGCAAAAGAACTAACTAGACACTTTTCAAAAGAAAAAAAAAAAAAAAAAACAAATGGCCAATAAAAACATGAAAAAAATGTTGAACATACCTACCAATCAGAAAAATGCAAATCCAAATTATGTTGCAATTTCATCTCACTCCAGTCAGAATGGCAATTATCAAG
The DNA here is from genome assembly GCA_025594165.1 of Tamias sibiricus. Taxonomy (NCBI): domain Eukaryota; kingdom Metazoa; phylum Chordata; class Mammalia; order Rodentia; family Sciuridae; genus Tamias; species Tamias sibiricus. The sequence goes on from CM046657.1 coordinate 76,622,261, forward strand.
CATACAAGTAATAAACGTTAGTGAGAATGTAGGGGAAAAGATACACTCATACATTGTTGGTGGGACTGAATTTAGTGCAAACACTTTGGAAAGCAATATGGAGATTCCTCAAAAACCTAGGAATGGGACCACTATATGACAAAGCTATCCCACTCCTCAATATATATCCAAATTTCAAAAATCAGCATACTATAGTGATGCAGCCACATCAATGTTTATAGCAGCTCAATTCACAACAGCCAAGCTATAGAACCAACCTAGGATCTCTTCAACAGATTAGTGTATATAGAAAATGTGGTATACATACACAGTGAAATATTACTCAGCCATGCAGAAGTATGAAATTATGGCATTTGCTAACAAATGGATGGAACTAGAGAACATCATGCTAAGGGAAATAATTCAGACATAGAAAGTCAAGGGTCAAATATATTTTTTCTGATATGCAAAAGCTAGACCAAAATAAGTGGGGTGGGGGGTGAGAGCAAAGAAAACGTGTGGAGGAAAATTTAATGAAAATAGATATCAGTGAAATACAGGAAGAGGGTTAAGGGGGAAGGAGGAGGGATGGGAAAAGGGAAGACTGGTGTTGTCAATCTGACCAAAACTTTGCTATGTACATATATGGATATACCACAGTGAATCTGACCTGTATGCATATCCACAAAAACCCTATAAATAAATAAAAGGAAGATCAGTAGAGCAGAGGAAATGGACAAGAGGGAGGTAGGAGGGGAGGGAAAGGAAACTAAATTAGATCAAATTATGTTCCATGCTTGTATAATTATGTCAGAATGAACCCTAATATTATGTATAAATTAAACAAACTAACTTAAAAACAACTGTGGAACAAGAATCTTTGGAGAGCTTTTAGAGGTGCTAGAGGGTGGTGTGTCCAGAAAGGGCATGGGAACTCTGTAGCTCTCCATCCATTCCCCTTCCTATGTCTTTTCCACTTGGCTATTTCTGACTTTAATTTTTTTGTAACAAACCAGTAAATATACAGAAGGTGATTTCCTGAGTTACTTGAGCCCTTCTAGTAAATTGTGAAAACTGGGGAGGGATTGGTGGGAGCCCCTGATGTACACAGCTGGTCAGTCACAGTGGGTGGCCCAGAGGTGCTGATTGATGTCTGAAGGAGGACTGTTTTGTAGAATTGAGCCCTTTAACTTGTGGGACCTCTTTACTCTAGATACTTCAACACATTTTTCCTCAGAAAAAGAAAGCTGAACGCAACAATAACGCAATGATAAGATTTAAAAAATTATATATCAGCATGATTCCATTATCTATTAAGATCTAATTATCTCAATATTCAGATCTCTCCGATTACCCCAATAATGACCTACAGCTTTTATTCTAATCCTACACTCAGTCAAGAATCACATTATATTTGTCATGTCCTTTTAATTTCTTTTAACTTAGAAAAGTCCTCCAAGGGTTTTTTTTGTTGTTGTTGTTGTTGTTGTTGTTGTTGTTGTTATTGTTGTATTTAAATTTTAGTACACTGGTATTTTAGGAGTCCATGTACTTTATTTTGCAGAATATCCCTCAATTTGACTTGCTTGATGGCCTTCATATGGTTCTTTTCAGCTTAAAGTTTTCAGTTTTTCTTGTTGCCTGAATATTATATAGGTGATATTGTGTCCTCGGTAGATCATATTGGGAATTTCATGGCATCAAGTTATTTAACCTTCTTTATTTGTAGGATAAAACTTAAAAAATTTGAAGGGACAAATCCAGCCCCTGGTCTTGGTGCTTTCTGTGCTCAGAACAAACATTTTGCAGCCCTTGTATAGAAATCTGAAAGTAACTAAGGTGATGATGCCACTCTTCCTCATGCAATTGAAATTATGTTCATTCAATCATTCATTCATGAATTGATGGCCCTCTGTGAAGTAGTTTCTGTTCATGATGGTGCAGAATTATTTTACATCAATTATGAATTTTCACATGCAAGACTGGAAATGGTATGTATGTAGGAATTTTGACTTATTATTCAACTATAGTATTCTCAAAGCAGTGTGTGGGGAATCTTTGAAAATTAAAAATGCTACATTTGGGATGAAGAGGAAATCTCACTCTCTGCAGTAGCCATGATCTGTAGAGTGTGTTACTCTAACTGGGTAATTATTGACCAAGTGACTCCATTTTTCCAGTCTGACTTATTTGAAAAGGAAAGTGATAGTCAGATGATTTCTAAGGTTTCTTCCCCTTTGGTATTCAGTTTCTAGATGCATTTGTAAACATTTTCAAATACAATTTATATGAATTCATGGAAGACAAATGTGTAAAAGGTTATTAAGGAAAATTAGGATGGTTGGAAACTTTCCTAAGATCTCAAATAGACATCACATAAAAAGCAGGCCTGTAAGCTCAGTGGGACCCCACCCTGAGCCACCTCTGTTCACCTCACACGGGGCTGTGAACCACTGTGACTCATTTCCCTATATATGCTTACACTTTGTCCTTATTTTCATTATTTTAACCACTTAGAAGGTTTACTTTTACCTCCACTTTTGATCTCTACCATGTTTAAATTTGCTCTTTGACTTTACTATTGTTGGCTGATATAAACATTTCACCTGATCATCCTGGCCCAGGGTCATAAAGAACCTTATAACTGGGTCCACTAAAATCTTTGTTTGGCTATAAAGTAGGATCAGATCACAAGAGCAGTCTGATATAATGTGCTAATTTCTAGATTTTTTTTTTTCAGAACAGGGAATCAAACTGAGGGGCATATTAGCACAAGTTATGTTCCAGCCCTTTTTAATTTCTATTTTGAGACTGAGTCTTGATAAGTTATTGAGGCTGGCTATGAACTTGTGATTCTCCTGCCTCAGCCCCATGAGCACCTGGGATTACAGGTACACACCACTGCAACTGGCCAATTCCTATGCACTTAATTGTTAAACCTATATATGTGAGAAGCACACTGAACTTTTTAGTACTAGTATCACATTTGTTGGGATAATTTCTATTTCATGGTATATCTGTGGAGAAATTGAAAACAGAAGCAAATCAAAATGTTGTTGAGAGACAGAGGGAGAAAAAGAAAGAAACTGATAAGTTTAAGTAGCACTGGATTTGAGACCAGGATATGGATCCTCTCTGTCTATATTTGGACAATGAATTTTATTCATTCACATCATTTTTCATGATACAATGATATCCACTATTTTCATGATACTATAATAAGTAAAATAGTAAAGAAATGTAAAGTAAACATTATAGAGTGTGATTGCTTCTATCTGAATATGGTTCTGCCCCTTAAAAGCAAGGTAAGATGTTTAAACTCTATGAGCCTCAGTTTCCTTCTCTACAAAAATGTGAATAATAATGATAATTACCTCAAAGGATTGATGAGGATTGAACAGCTAACTTATGTGATACCCATTAAGCATTGATTGATAATCAATATGTAGTAAGCATTACATATTGATAACTGCTATTATTAATCAATGGTTGTGGGATTTATTTTTGTTGTTGTTACTAGGATTGAACCCAGGGGCACTCAACCACTGATCAACATTCCCAGCCCCTCTTGGTTTTTATTTTGAGACAGGGTCTCACTAAGTTTTGTAGGGCTTTGATAAGATGCTGAGGCTCACTTTGAACTTGGGATCCTCCTGACTCAGCCTCCTGAGTTACTTGATCATAGATGTGTGCCACTGCACCTCATTCATCAATACTTATTGACTTCCTGTCATCTGTCTGAGGTAATACAAGGGATTTTGTACACATTCTTGAAATCAAAGAATAATTCAAAATAATATTTGACACCTAGTATTAGCATTCTTACCAATTGGATTTCTTCTTCAAGTCATAATAACAATTACCAAATTTATTGAGAGTTTGCTCTGTGTCTGACACTTTTTGAGTGTCTTTCATGAGTTTTCACTTTTAGTTTTTGTTTAGTTTCCATTAAATAGAAAGGATATTTGCCAAAACATCTACAAAATTTGTCTATACAACTTAAAAATGTTAAGGCTAGGATCAAACTCAGGTATTCTGATTAGATTTTTTTTTTTTTTTTAACAACAATCAGTGTCTGCAGAATATACTGAGATGTGACATGAAGTCTCTTCAATTCGTGCATTTACTGAGAACATGGGCCAAACTCAGAGTGGACAGAGATGTATCAGACATGGTTCCTGTCATCAAAAAGATCAGCATGTCATGGTGAAGATACAAAAACAAAATGACAAAGCGTGGAATGTGCTGTGACAGTGATCTTCAGAGGCCAATCTGGAGGACGAAAGGAGGGTCAACAGAGGCTGGGGGAAGAGGCTCCCTAGCAAGATTGAGATAAGTAGGTGTGGAGTGGGCATTTGGGGCAGAGCAGCACATTAAAAATGGCAAGATGCACTTGGACAGGTACAGGACTTTGTAAATGGAAGAATGCAGGTAGGAGGCTATAGGGCTATAGAAGAAAATGAGGGGCATGGCCAGGGGACCTTTGTCTGTTCATGTGAGGAATTTGACATTTATCAAGAAGGCTTGGGGATTCTTAGAAAACATTTAACCAGGAAGAAAACCAGAATAAATTTGCTTGGCAAAGGTCATTGCACAGAAGTATTAAGGAGTGTTTTTATCATGTCTTTAAATTAATGGTATGTTTTATTGGAATCTATCTGAATTAAGTTCCTCTTGTTTTTACAGATTTGCAATAAAGCATTTCAGTGGGTTGGATCATCAATACGACTTACAACTGACACTACTTTTCTAATTTCTAACATTTATAGCATGTATTCAATTCCATCATCTTCCATGTCCTCCGAATTCCTTATGTTTATTATTATATCCAATTTAAAATAAGGAAACTGAGGCTAAACAATGTTAATTTTCAACATTGCCTCAAAAATCACAGTCTTGGAAAGAAACCCAAACAAGAATTCTTAAATGGGTCCCACATGAGTATCCCTCTCTGCCATTGAGTCATTCTGCATGGAAGCCTCCCTCAATCCCCCACCACACACAGACCACCCTGCTATGGCACCAGTCAGTTTCAACCAAACCTACTCAATGGGCATTCTCCTGTTTTCCTTGACAAGAAAGACAGCAGCTCTCCAGTAAAATGTGGGAGAGGTCTCCCATAACCATTTCAGATAGATGTCTCTATGCTCAGGAAGAGAATAGTGTGAGATGATGGTCAGTTTCAGTCCCCTTTTGCTCTTTCCTGTTTGATGTGCTCTTCTTTGGAAAATGTCACATTTGATGCTAGGTAGCATTGTTGTAATAATTAAGAGGTCCTTTGAGGGAAAAAGCGCTAACAAGCTGAGGATGGAAGAAGTGGTGAATACAGAGTCGGGGTTCTGGGATAGATGCTGTGATATGCTGCCCACATCTCACTGCAGGAATGCAAGACCATCACTTCCACTGTGGGGAGTACCTCACCAGAGAGCTCTCAACTATCAATTCCTTTGGGGATTTTCTGAGCAGTATTTCCCCTACTTCTGGTCACATTCCTTTCCTAACATCCCATGACTGATAGGTTCAGGATCTCCAAATTTCAAACTTTTTAATCCCAATGAAAGACAGGTTTGAAGGGTCACCCAGTCTTCAAACTCTTGAACTGGAGCTGCTGAGATTGCCCTTGGGCCTTCATGACAGATGAACTCTTCTTCCTCCGCACAATACTGTTGCTTTTCCCTTCAACACTGTTCATCCCTGAATGACTCTCTTAATAAAAACCTTTGGCAAGCACGAATCAATCTCAGAGACTGCTTCTTGGAGAACCCAACCAGAAACTATCGCTGGAGGTTATTTGGTTTGCTGAACCAACCAACATCCCTTGATGGTCTTGTTAGGTTGAAGAACTACTTACTTAACCTGTTCAGATGTTTGTTAAATTAGCAATGAACATATATGATGGTTTAAGCTAATTAGTTGGCATAGACCAAAATGTTTAGGGCCTATTTGTCAATATTTTTTAAACCAGACTGTGATATCTTCTGAAGTATGGATTGTACTTTACTGATTATCATGTTTCCTTCCAGGTTTATGAGTTAATGGAAAACAATAGATACCTAATAAATGCACATTGAAGAAATGAATAAAATTATAAGTATTTTAATACCTAATATTTCTGGCCATGCTCTAGCACAGCAAACTATTTCTTCAGACCTATGTTTTATACATGCTGAATTTCCTAAATCATGTTTTTCAGGAAATGCAGTAAGCGAATTAATTTTTTTCAAAAAGTGGAGTCAGTCCAAAATTGAAAGTGACCACTTCCAGGTTTAAAAAAGGAAGTCTATTGCTGGTACAAGTTGCCATATTTCATCAAATAAAAGATTCTAACAAAAGATAATCCTACACCAAGCTTTTAGTATCTAGCTTTAGGCCCAGTTGCCTGATAAAGAACAATATTCATAAATTATTGTTTTTCTGTACATAGTTTAATACGTAAATTAAAACAAATTATACATAAAATAGTTTATGACTGATAAATATCACAAAGTCATTTTTTCTATTTATGGCTATATTCTATATTCCATATGGCTATATTCCATGTTCTATCCTTTATGTAACATATTACACACACACACACACACACACACACACACACGTATATATCCCAGTTTTTTTAATCCATTAATCTGTTTATGGGAATTTAGGTTGATTCCACAGTTTAGCTATTGTGAATTGAGCTGCTGTAAATATTGATATGGCTACATCACTGTAGCAAGCTCATTTTAAGTTCATACTGCTCTATGTGGCCTTCCAGAATGGTTGCATTAACTTGCAGACCCACCAACAATGTATGGGTATACCTTTTTCCCCACATACTTCCAACATTTATTGTTACTTGTATTCTTGATAATTGCCATTATGGATGAAATAAGATAAAATCTCAGTTTAGTTTTAATTTGCATGTTTCTCATTGCTAAATATATAGAATATTTTTTCATATATTTGTTGATTGTTCATATTTCTTTTAAAAAGTGTCTGTTTGCTCCTTTGCCAATTTATTGATTGGGTTATTTGTCTTATTGGTGTTTAGTTTTTTGGGTCATGGAGATGAATGCTCTCTCACAGGTTTGGATAGCAAAGATTTTCTCCCATTCTGTGCACTGTCTCTTCATGCTCTTGATTTCTTCTTTGATGAGATCCATAACTCAAACATTTATTGCCAAGTTTTTGTATGTTCTCTTTCTGTTTAAGAATCCACTCACTAAATTTGTTCCACACTCCTTTACTATGATATATTTGTATGTGTGAGTGTCTCTGTTATTAAATTCTCCTTCTGTGAGTTCATAAGAACTGATTATTTGCCCTGGCTACCTACAAGCAAAGGGTTAAGTTTAATATGTATTTCCTATTTGTTGACTATTTCCTTTTCATTGCAAAGTTGAACAACATCTTCTAGGAAATAACTTGATACTTATATTTTATGTAAACTTTAATGTATGGAATGTTATAAACAGCTCTACTATTTATTGATTATCTTCTAAGAGCAAGCCTTTAGACACTTTCTAAACTTTAGCCTTCAAAGGAACCTGGACAGTCAGACAGAGGGTGTACACCTGTAATCCCAGATTTTCAGGAGGTTAAGGCAGGAGGATATGAAGTTTAAAGCCAGTCTTGCCAACATAGTGAGACCTTGTCTCAAAGTAAAAAAGGGCTGGTACTGTAGCTCAATGGTCCAGTGACCCTGAGTTTAATCCCCAGTACTACAAAAAAAGAAGAGAGAGAGAGAGAGAGGTACAGGGAGAGAGGAAGGGAAGGAGGGAGGAAGGGAGGGAGGGAGGGAGAGAGAGAGAGAGAGAGAGAGAGAGAGAGAGAGAGAGAGAGGAGGGAGGGGCAAGGGATTTGTCCATTTTACAGACAGAGAGACTCAAGTTTGGAACAATTAATGAGATCCATGAGGTGTGATAGGGCATGCTTGTAATCCCAATGACTAGGTAGGCTAAGGCAGGAGGATTGCAGTTCAAAGCCAGCCTTAACAACTTAGTAAGGCCCTAAGCAACTTGGTGAAACCCTATCCCAAAATTAAAAGTAATGTAGTGATATTAATAATAAAAAGTGTTCTGGGATGTGTCTCAGTGGTAAAGTACCTTTGGGTTCAATCCAAGAACTCTTCCAAAAAAAAAAAAAAAAAAAAAAAAAAAAAAAAAAAATTCAGCCCACAGCAACTCAGTTAAGTGAGTCAGGATTGAAAGTTCCAACTTCATGACCTTAAGTTTGCATTGTTTTCTGTATGCCACAGGATAGAGATAGGCAGACGGTATTTCCTCGGAACTTAGATAATTAATTCCTTTGCAAGGAGTAAGTTATAGATAACAAAATTTATGAGAAGTGGTATGGTTTGAATGTGCTTTGTCCCCCAATGTTTGATGTGTAAGAAGCTTGATCCTCAGTATGGTGATGTTTAAAAGAGGTAGAACTTTCTTTTTTTTTTTTTTTTTTATTCTAAGATGTTATAAAGGACAGCAGAATGCATTACATTTCATTTATGCATATAGAGCACATTTTTACAAATCTCTGGTTGTATGCAAACTATATTCACACCATTCATGACTTCATACATGCACTTAGGGTAATGATATCCATCTCATTCTACCATCTTTTTTTTTTCCCTTCACCCTTTTGCCTCCTCCCTTCCCCTCCCTTCCCATTGGCCATTGTAGTATTCCTCTAATCCTCCTATGCTCCCCATCCCAACCCAACTGTGAATTGGACTCCTTATATCAGAGAAAATATTTGGCATTTGGCTTTTTGGGATTGGCTAACTTCACTTAGCATTATATTCTCTAACTCCATCCATTTACCTGCAAACGCCATGATTTTATTCTCTCTTATTGCTGAGTAATACTCCATTGTGTGTATATACCACATTTTCTTTATCCATTCATCGACTGAAGGGCATCTAGGTTGGTTCCACAGTTTAGCTATTGTGAATTGTACTGCTATAAATATTAATGTGGCTGTGTCCCTGTAGTATGCTGTTTTCCAGTCTTTTGGGTAAAGACCAAGGAGTGAGATAGCTGGGTCATAAGGTGGTTCTATTCCAAGTTTTCCAAGGTATCTCCATACTGCTTTCCATATTGGCTGCACCATTTTGCAGTCCCACCAACAATGTATGAGTGTGCATTTTTCTCCACATCCTCTCCAACATTTATTGTTGTTTGTGTTTTTAATAGCTGCCATTCTGACAGGTGTGAGATGAAATCTTAGAGTGGTTTTGATTTGCATTTCTCTATTTGCCAGAGAGGTTGAGCATTTTTTCATGTATTTGTTAATTGATTGTATATCTTCTTCTGAGAAGTGTCTGTTCAGTTCCTTGGTCCATTTATTGATTGGGCTATTTGTTTTTTTGGAGTTGAGATTTTTTTTTTTTAACAACTCATAGTGCATATAATTAGTATCTTTTTACATACAAACTGTTTGTATACAAAGTATATTCGTACAATTCAGGTCTTCAATCATGCATTAAGGAAAATGATATCCGTCTCATTCAAACAACTTTTTTTTTCCTCCCCCTCCCTCCCCTCTTGCTCCCTCCCTTACCCTCCCTTCCCTTGACCATTCTAGTGTTCCTCTAATCTTCCTATGTACCCCCATCCAACTATACTTTGAAATAGCCTCCTTATATAAGAGAGAACATTTGGTACTTGGATTTTTGAGACTGACTAACTTCACTTAGCATTATGTCTTCCAACTTCATCCATTTACCTGCAAATGCCATTAATTTGTTTTCTTTTATTGCTGAGTAAAATTCCATTGTGCGTATATACCACATTTTCTTAATCCACTCATTTACTGAGGGACATCTAGGTTGGTTCACAACCTAGCTATTGTGAATTGTGTAGCTACAAACATTGAGATAGCTGTGATTTTTGAGTTCTTTATATATTCTAGAGATTAGTGCTATCTGACGTGCATGTGGTAAAAATTTGTTCCCAATTTGTAGGCTCTCTGTTCACCTCACTGATTGTTTCTTTTGCTGAGAAGAAGCTTTGTAATTTGAGTCTATCCCATTTCTTGATTCTTGGTATTAATTCTTGTGCTACAGGATTCTTATTAAGGAACTTGGGGCCTAATCCAACATGTTGGAGATTTGAGTTTACTTTTTCTTCTATTAGTGTGTAGTGTTTCTGGACTAATTCCTAGATCCTTGATCCACTTTGAGTTGAATTTTGTGCATGGTGAGAGACACAGGTTTAATTTCATTTTATTGCATATGGATTTCCAGTTTTCACAGCACCATTTGTTGAAGAGGCTATCTTTCAAAAGGTGAGGACTAGTAGGAGGTCATTGGGGCACTGCCTTCAGAAGAAATTAATATAGTTCTTGTGGAACCCTGGTTAGTTTTTGTAAGATTGTTGTTATATAAGAGCAGTGTCTCCCCAGTCTTTCTGGCTTCCTGTCTCATTATTTGACCACTCTTTATACATGTTTCTACTGAGGTGTCTGTCATCTGCTATGATACAATGCTGCCAGGCAATGTGGGGGTGCCTTGCAAGGGCTACACACATGTCATGTGGACTTTGTGCCTCCAAAACTGTGAGATAAGTAAAACTCTTTTACTCATAAAGTTTCCATCTTCAAGTACATAGTTATAATTACAGAAAACTGACTAAGAAGTCATGGAGCTTAATGAAACCAGGTTACATTTTTAAAATCATTTAAAATATAATTAATAGAAGAATATAGGCAATGTTTATTTTATAACCTTATTCCACTGACCTTCTTCATTTCTGTTTGAGAAGATTTATCCCAGGGTCTCATGCATCTTAGGCAAGTGCTCTAACACTGAGATACATCCACATCCACAGCCTTTTCTTTTCTTTTCCTTGTCATCTTTTTTTTTTTTTTTTTTTTTCCTTTTTGAGACAGGGTCTCACTAAGTTCCTCAGGCTGGCCTTAAACATACAACTTGCTTTCCTTGGCTGCCAAGTCACTTAGATTATAGGTGCGTGTCACCACATTGAATGCACGTGACCTTCTTAAGTTATTACTAAATAGCATTACTTAAAATTTTAAGCTTAAGGACAACTTGGGATGTTTAAAACACTAAAAACTTGCCAGGTTTTATCCTTTAGGAAGTACTAGAGCTCAGAAAGAGATCAAAAATACATACTTTACTAGCCCCAATTTATTAATTAAACCATATGCCAATCACATGGAGATCATTTTAAAAGTAAAATAATCCCCATGGTCATTGCTACAATACAACAGGTTTTTTTTTTTAACTTGTTTTTCCTTTAAGCCTCTCTAAATTTTGTTCTATGGAATCTTTATATTTGAAGTATTATAAAAAATAACATAGCAATGAGAACACAAGATCTTAATAACTATGATTTGATGAGAAGTTACCAAAGTTCAGCTTTTGCTCCCAGGAGTACAATGTAACCTAGCTTTATTTGATAATAAAAATTATTCACACAGTCTGTAGCCTCTAATTATAGTACATAATGAAAGAAAGAAATATTGAATATTAGAAGAAAGTCATTTTCCAGTGAGATATATAGCAGATGAAATAGGATAAAAGATTGGGGAGGGAGGAGGATTTATAGAGGGAGATGAAGGAGGGTGGTTTCCAGCATGTAGAGAGATTAGAATAGCACTCTGTGCGTGTGTACATATATGTGTGTGTGTGTGTGTGTGTGTGTGTATAAAATTTACCAATAGATGGGGCCTTCACTGTGATGTAGATACCATTTCCTCCTTCTTACTGATCATAAAACTGAAGCAAAGAGAGATTAAATTATTCTCACAGAAGGGCCAGAGCTGACAAGTGGTGGCTACGGGCTTTGAATACAGACAGTCAGCCTTCAGAGTCTATGCTCTCTATCAGATGTGGTCCATTCTTCATGGAACTACCTATGGATAGAAGTTAAACTGAGCACCTGCTAGATGATTCCCATACACTATCATTAGTTCCTACTGAAGCTCTGAGTATAGCTGGAATCATTCTTTCATATGCAAAGGAAGAGAAACACAGGAAGAAGAGAAGTGGTGGATTAGACCAAGGGTGCACTTCCTAGCGGTTCCTCAGCACCAGATACAAAGTGGGAAGTTTGCTCCTTAGTGAGGTGAGCAACTTAGGGAATTCACTGCAGTTCAATATTGGGCAATAAAAGAAACAACAGAGACTCAGAAAATGAGAAACTTCAAATATAATGTAAGAAATAATACATTAGCACTGTGCCAGCTTGGTCGGCAGTGGTGGCAGCTGTGGCTGCTGAAGGGAGAGGGGAATGCAGACAGAAACAGAGGGAAGCACAGCAAATTTAAAAAATGAAAAAAAACTGATTGACTTTTAGGAACCTGTGGAATACAGAGGGAGGCTGATCCTAATGGACCCAGATTCAATGGGGCAAGTAGTTCAGTGAAAAGTAAACAAAATAGCTCAGCCATGGGTGGAAACTAGGATCACCAGAGTGGGAAACATTCATAAGTGCTGCACACCAGAAAGTGAAGACAGGAGATCAGGAACTCATAAAGGAAGTTGTCAGTAGACCCAGAGTCACTAAAATAGGCACACACAAAAAATGTGCCTCAGGCATACAGGCTCCAGATACTAGTGAGAGAGAGCTCCCTTTGTTGCTGGAGTCCCATAAGACCTACTGGGAAGATACCTATAATGACCACATAGGAGAGTCTGTACTCCAGGGCTGGGAGCTGGTAATTCATAGCACCGAATATGAAACCTGAGTGGTTTAGTCCTTAGAGCCTAAAAATGAAATTTACTGTATGTCACCAAGATCCAAAATCCCAGCACAGATTAGCATGTTCCTAGCAACAGTGGTCGTGGATCAAATCTCAAACATCCACCTACAGAGTTCCAAGGTCAGCCAAGAATAAAACCTTACCAGTATAACTTGCAATGAACACTGCCCCCTCCCACCCCAACACAGGAATACACAGTTTGTCAACACTCTCCAATCTACCCTGTCCTATCCTGGGAGATGGGAAACTGAGAGCTTCTTCAATCAGCGTTGGCTCCAAGCCACAAAGGCTGGCAGCGAGTGAGGAACACAAAGACACTGGACTTATCAACCTCCAGCCCTTTCCCCAAGGATCAAAGAACCAATAATAGATATAAAGAATGAAAATTCATCCCTACCAAGAGTTTTGTCCACATCAGTAGAACCAAGCCCTTTATTTATTATTAATTATTTTTGTTTTTATCTCTTTTTTCTTTAAACTCTTCTTTCCATATCCCTCCTTTTTACATTTTTTTATTTTAATTGTTAAACTTTTCAAATTATGATTTTATTATATTTTATTATTCTTAACATATTTTCCATTCTGTGAGAGGGTATGTGCATGTGATCTCATTGCACAGATAGATTTGAATATATATATACATAGATACATATGTATATATGTGCTTGTGTACATATGTGTGTACATACATTTATATGTATACACACACATACACATATATACATATATATATATATATATATATATATATATATAAATCAGAAATTGGGGTGACAGTAGGAGAACCCTTCCAATGGGTTTGGGATGAGAGGCCCCTTGGGAAGTGAGAATGGGAAAAAATTAGGGTGTGGGTATTTTACCTGTTTATAGCTTGGAGAACTACACCAGATATATATATATATATATATATATATATATATATATATATATATATATATATGTATGTATATATATTTTTTCAAATGTTTTTTTTTTCTATACCTGTTTATTGTTTAGCATTGGTTAGACTTAGATGGGGCATAATTGTACTTTGATTCAAGCTGCTTTGATATTAAGTTTGTTGGTTCTTAGTTTTCATTCCTCTTATTGCCCCTTCTTCAATCCCTTCCCCCACACTAATTGCCAAATTCTCTGGTTCCCTCTTCCTATTTTTCACATTTTCTAAAATTACTTTTGGTTAATTTTTTTTATTCCGCCTTTTTTACAGTTGCCATCTACTACCAATCTCCTACCTCTCTTCTACCTCTTGTCTGTTCACTTTAAGTATTTCAAACTTTCTTCTGCCTCCCTACCGTATTTTTACATAAGAAACTGTAATCACACCACCTGATCTAATTACATAACTTATGTAATTTCTAGCCCATTCAGCTTTGCTTATTAATATAATGCATGGTGTAGTAGACATGTGCTGTTTGATACATGGTCTAGTTTTGGCTTTTACTGTCAGTGCTGATGTTAATGCTGACCCCACCATTCCTTTATGTGTGTCAATTAGTGCCATAAATGTCAAAGTAGACACTAGACATTTATCTTTAGGCTATACATCTGTTTCTGATATTAGTGCTATTTCTGGCTTCCTCCTTCTACTAAGAGTGGTTGGAAAGTGATTGAGACATTTCAAATTCACAGAGTAGAGATTCTGTTGCCAAGCAATATTCAGCCAAGAAATAGTCTCACCCTACACATGGCCTAGTCACACCTGAGACTCGAAAATACTTTCACCTATAGAATTGGGAAGACAAAATCCCCAAATCCACAACCAGACCTACGGAGGAACAACCAGAGGGGGACCTCAGGTTCCACTCCTGTTATCTACTCACACATCAAAAACGGAGAGTAGCCAGACATGGTGGGGCATGCCTGTAATTCAGTGAAGGAGAACAATGAGTCCAAGACAAGCCTCAGCAAATTTGTGAGGCCTTAACTTATTTAGTGAGACCCTGTCTTAAAACACACAAACAAACAAAAACTGTAATCAAGCTAACCAATCTCCCCCTACAATCACAATTTCCTAACAAAGGATCCTGCAAATATGGAAAACGATGAAATTTCAGATAAATACTACAAAAATCTGATTAAACCGATTATTAAAATGTTGAAACAAGTAAAAACAACCTAAACAACAAATCAAGATGGATGAGATTGTAGCTCAGTGATAGAGCACTTGCCTAGCATGTATGAGGCACTGGGCTCAATCCTCAGCACCATATAAAAATAAATGAATATAAATAAAGACATTGTGTCCATCTACAACTAAAATAATATTTTAAAAAAGAACAAATTAAGAGGGCATATACAAGAGATGAATGCCATTTTAATAAAAAAATACAGATAATGAAAGAACCCCTAGAAATAAAAGACACAATATACCAAATTACCAAATTAAAAATTCACTTGAAAACATCACCAATACATCAGGTTGCTTAGAAAATACAAAGTTAGGACTTGAAGACAGGACATATGAACTTGATTACTCAGGATGCAAAAAAAAAAAAAAAAAAAAAAAAAAGACCATGATCAGAATATACAAGAATTCTGGGACAGCATAAAGAGATAAAGAGAATAAACCTGAGAGTCACTGAGTTAGAAGAGAACGTGGAAATACAGGCTAAAGGCTTTAAGAACATCTTCAATGAGATACTGACAGAAAAAAACTTCCCCAAATTAGAAATGAGATTGATGTCCAGACACTGGATTCACATAGGACCCCAAATAGACAAGATTAGAACCGAACTTCTCCAAGACACATCATAATAAAAATTTGAAACATAGAAAACAAGAAAAGAATATTAAAAGCTGTAAGAAAAAAAATTCAGATCACATAGAGTATAACAAACAAGGCTTATTTCTTATTTCTGAACTCAGACCCTAAAATCAAGTAGGGCTTGGAATGTGATACTCCAAGCTCTAAAAGGAAACAATCATCAGTCAAGATTTTCATAAACAGCAAATCTACATTCTAAAACAATGAAGACACCCTTTCCACGACAAGGATACACTAAAAAATTTATGACCACCAAGCCAGCACTTCAAAGAACACTCAAAGATATACTCAACATAGAGGACAAAAAGAAAGAAGGAGAAGGAGAAGGAGAAGGAGAAGGAGACCCCAAATATTCCCAATGCATGAAGATCAATAGAAGAGTGAAAAATCAAGACCAAATTAAATATAGCAACCAAACCAAAATGTCAGAAAATTACAAACACATATCCATAATAACAAGTAATGTGATCTCAACTCTCCAATTAAAATACATAGATAAGCATAATTGATCATAAAAGAAGATCCACTTATATGCTTTTTATGAGTAACTTATTGCATAGGCAAAGACACCTACACGCCAAAAGTAAGAGGAATATATGTATATGTGTGTGTGTATGTGTATGTATGTATATATACATATATATATATATATATTATATATATATATATATATATATATATAAAACTAGGCCACGACATACTGGTAAACAGAAAAATCCATCACAAAGATATAGTGATAACACACACACACACACACACACACACACACACACACACATATATATAGAGAGAGATAATACAACATAATCAAGTGGGTTTCATCTCAGGGATTTGCAAGGTTGGTTCAAGATCTGAAAATCCATATACATAATTCACTGCATAAATAGAATTTTGAACAAGAATCATATGATAATCTCAACAGATGCAGTAAAGTCTTTGATAAAATCCAGCACCCATTTATTATACATATATATATATGTATATATATATATATATATATATATATATATATATACCTTCCAAAAAAAGAGTCAAGTCTAATAAAATCCAGCATATATATATATATTTTTTTTTGGACTTTGTTTTCTTGGAATATATATATATATATATATTATTCAAGATCTGAAAATCCACATATGTAATTCACTGCATAAATAGAATTTTCAACAAGAATCATATGATAATCTCAATAGATGCAGTAAAGTATTTGATAAAATCCAGCACCCATTTATGTTAAAAATGCTGGAAAAACTAGGGACAGACGGAAGTTTCTTCAACATTATAAAGTTCTATATGACAAAACCAGATGCAACGTCATACTGAATGGAGAAAAACTGAAAGCATTTCCTCTGATATCGAAAACAACACAAGAATAACCACTCTCTCTTTTTTTTATTTCGAAGTTATTGTATATGACAGTAGAATGCGTTACAATTTGTAACACACATATACAGCACATTTTTACATATCTCTGGTTGTATACAAAGTATATTCACACCATTTGTGTCTTCATACATGCACTTAGAGTAATGATATCCATCGCGTTCTACCATCTTTTTTTTTCTTTTTTTTTTTTCCCTTTATACCCCCTTGCCTCCTCCCTTCCTCTCTCTCCCCACTGACCTTTCTAGGGTTCTTTTAAACCTCCTATGCTCCCCGTCCCAACCCCACTGTAAATCAGCCTCCTCATATCAGAGAAAACATCCAGCATTTGAATTTTTGAGATTGGCTAACTTCACTTAGCATTATATTCCCCAATATCACCACTTCTATTGAATGTGGTTCTCAAAACTGAAGTCAGAGGGGTTAGGTAAGAGAATGAAATTAAAGAAAAATATATAGGAAAAAAAAGTGAAATGATCCATTTCCTGTATGCTCATGACATAATCATATATCTAGAAGACTCTTCCACCAAAAAATAAAAAGCTCTACCAGAAGACTCTAGAGCTGATAAATGAATTCAGCAAAGTAGCAGAATATAATATTAATATTAATAAATCAGTAGCTTTCCTTTATTCCAACAGTGGTTCTGCTAAGAAAGAAATCAGAAAAACCATCCCGTTCACAATAGCCTTAAAAATTAAAATTAATCTAATCAAGGAGGTGTAAGATCTCCACAATAAAATTATAGAACAGAGAAGAAGGAATTGAAGAAGAATTTAGAAGATAGAAAGACCTCCCATAGTCTTGGATAGGCATAATTAATATTGTCAAAATGGTCATACTACCAAAAACAAAATACAGATTCAATGCAATTCCCATCAAAATACCAATGACATTCTTCAAAGGAAAAAAAAGTCCTAAAATTCACATGGAAGAATAAAAGACCCAGAATAGCCAAAGTAGTCCTGAGCACAAAGAGCAAGGCTGAAGGCATCAAAACAATTGAATTCAAATTATACTACCAAACTACAATAACAAAAACAATAAGGTATTGGCATAAAAATAAACATGAAGACCTACGGAATATGATAGATGACAGAGAGACAAAGTCACATATTTTCAGCCATTGAAAAAGCTGCAAAAAATATGTTGGAAGAAACATTTCCTTTTCAACAAATGATGAATATCTAGGTGGAATAATTTGATATCCATAAGTCAAAATATAAAATTAGATCCCTCTCTCACCCTGCATAAAAGTCAAGCCCACATGGACCAAAGGCTTAGAAATTAGACCAGAAATTTTGCAACTGTTAGAAGAACACAGAGTCAACACTCCATCATACTAACAAATACACTGACTTCCTCAACAAGACCCCTAAAATTCAATAAATTAAACCAAGAATCAATAAGTAGGATGCTATCAAATTAAAAAGCTTCTGCACAGAAAAGAAAATGACAATATTAAGACTTAGCTTATAGAATGATAGTAAATATTTGCCAGCTACTTCTCTGACAGGGGATTACTATCCAGAGCATGTAAAGAACTCAACATAACTCAACATAAAAAATACATAATCCATAAATAGGCAAAATAGATAAACAGAAATTTCTCAAAAGAATAAACAGAAGTGGCCACCACATATGAAAAACAATGTTCAACATCTTTAGCAATCAAGAAAATGCTTATTAAAACTATAATAAGATTTCATCAGTCAGGTGTGGTGTTGCATGCCTTTAATTCCAGCAGCTCCGGAGACTGAAGCAGGAGGATCTCTAGTTGGAAGCCAGCCTCAGCAATGGCGAAGCACTAAGCAACTCAGTGAGACCCTGTCTCTAAATGAAATACAAAATAGAGCTGGGGATGTGGTTTAGTGGTTGAGTGCCCCTGAGTTCAATGCCTAGTACGAAAAAAAAAATTTATCTCAGTCCAGTCAGAATGGCAATTATCAAGGATTCAAACATTAATAATGCTTGTGGGGATGTGGGAGAAAAGGTATATTAATACACTGTTAGTGGAACGGCAAATTTGTGCAACCATCTGGAAAGCAGTATGGAGATCCACAAAAAAAAACAAACAAACCAAAAAACTAACAATAACCAAAAATAAGGAATGAAACTATCATATAACCCAGCTATCCCACAGTTATGGTTTAACTATTAGGTGTTACCCAAAAGTTCATGTGTGAGACAATGCAACATTCAGAAGTGAAATGATTTTGTTATTATAGCCTTAACCCAATCAATGAATTAATCCCCTGACTACAATTAACTGAGTGGTAACTGAAGGCAGGTAGGATGTGGCTGGAGGAAGTGGGTCCCTGGGGCCTTTCCTCTGGGTATTTATTTTGTATCTGGGAAGTGGAGTCTCACTCTGCTTCCATATTATTATATGAGCTGCATCCCTCCACCACACTCTTCCACCATAATGTTCTGCATCTTCTCTCACCATAAGGAAAGAAGCCATCTGTCTATGGACTGATACCACTGAAACCATGAGCCTTCAAATAAACTTTTTATTTTCTAATTGTTCTTATCAGGTCTTTTAGTCTCAGCAACAAAAAAGATGACTGAAACACCAACTTGTTGGTTTTTATCCAAAGAACTAAAATCAGCATACTGTAGCGACACAGCTACATCAATGTTTATAGTAGCACAATACACAATAATTAAATTGTGGAACCAGCTTGGATGCCTGTCATTAGATTAATAGATTAAGAAAATGTGCTATATATACACAATGGAGTTTTACTTAGCCATAACAAAGAATGAAATCATGGCATTTTCTGGTAAATGGATGGAACTGGAGAACATCATGCTAAATGAAATAAGCCAGACTTAGAAAATCAAGGCTCATATGTTTTCTCTTGTATGTGGGAGATAGACCAAAATACATGAAAAAAAAAAAGAGATGGAATATGATATCATAAAGATACAGGGAAGATCAGTGAAGAAGAAGGAGATCAAGACTGAGGGAGGAGGGACAGGAAAGAGAAGGAAATGTGGATTGAGTTTTATAAAATCCCATTATATGCATATATAAATATAGTACAGGGAATTATATCTTCATGTATATGTGGAAAGTATTAATAAAAATATAAATAAATAAACAAGGAAAGAAAGATCATTAGAATAGAGGAAGGAGAATAGGAGGAGGGAGGATGGGAGAGAATGGAAGGGGGAAGAGGAACTGAAATGGAGTAAATCAAATCCCATGCATATATAATTTTGTCAAAATGAATTCAGCTACTCTGTATAACTATAATGCTCTAAAAATGAGAAACACAGAAATGCTGACTATTTTGTGCAAGGTCACACAAATGATAATTTCTGGAGCTGCAATTCAACTCAGACCCTATTCCAAAGGTTAAGCTTTAACATGCTGTCTTTCCTTGACTTTCTATCAATTATGTTCATGAAAGTGTGGTAAAAGATAGTAAGCAGGAGGAAAGTTAAACACACTCATTATAATAATCAAAAGAGAAACAAAGACAAGGACATAAGAGAACAATGAATTTGGTTGAATGGCACATGTCTGAGGATATATTATTGTCAAGGCTTCAGTTTGTTTGGTGCTTCAGTAAATAAGTGTAACAGAGATGTTTTTGATCTGGCAGTCATCATAGTTGCACGATGGTTGTAGATTTGTAGATGTGAATATGGATGGAGAGGCAGAAATCGATGTGCTGGCAGTGTCTTCTAAAGAAAAATATATCTGATTAAAATTGTACACATATTACTATAGGTATTAAGTCCTGGAGCTGGGCTTCAAACCAATCATGACTCAAAATCTGGAGATAGAAATAACTTTTCTCTATTGGTATATACCAGGATGTCCCTCTAGACTTCAAAGACCTAGAGAAGATCCTTACCAACTTGATAGAAATCTAATATATATGCAAAGAAGATTACAATTGGAATTAGAAAACTAATATCATTTAACCTCCATCCATTAATCTAATAAAGATGCACTATTACTATGTGCCAAACACTGTTCCAGGAGTTAAGAGATAAGGTGCTAAACCCTGAGCTTTCTTATTCTTAAACTATAGTAGAAGAGTTTAAAATAATAAGTACACATGTCACATATGATGCAGTAATAAATGTTTTGAGGAAAGTAGGGTGGGACATTATGTTCAATAGTAATGGGAAAGGATAACTTGTAAGAGCCTTTAGGAGAAGGTGGTACCTGGGAAGACATCCGAATGAAGGGAGGCAACTGCCAATGGGGACCAGGTGTATGGACAACCTAACAAGGCTAAAATAGGAGGACAAGCAAACAGAAGAGAACAGAAAAGGACTAGGAGAAGGATGCAGAGCTGATAGGGCTGTATCTGAGGGTCATTGTGGACCATGAGTGAGGAGTTTGGATTTTATTTTGAATGTGAGCCATTGATGCATTTTGAGCAGTATTGTGACATGATCTTAGTTAAGTTAGAAATTTCTCTTGGATTAGCAGTGACACCAGTCAGGAGGCTTTTGCAGCTGTCCAGATGAAGGTTGACAAGTGGCTTGCACCAGAGTGTAGCAGAGAAGATGGAGAGAAATTTTAGAAATAAACCTTTCTAAAGATGAGAAAGTTTGTTATGGAATAATCAACAGAATTTTCTCCCTCAATTTCAGCTACATGGGAAACAAAATCATAATCAGAGACTGTGTCTAAGTTTACTGTGAGCAATTTCATTGATAAGACCTGACACACTTGTGACTGGAACACTATTTCCTGGAGGCAAAATTGATGAGTCAAGAAATAATCAAGAAGGTGGCTTTGAGGGCATGAAATTTGAATAAGGAAGCTAGATGAATTTAGTGCTGACCAGCACTAGTTACCAAGGCCCCACTCAGCATTCTCATAGTAAGAGGTGATGGTGACAGGAAGGCCAGAAGTGATTGAAGTTACTGGTTATAATGATGTCCCTTACATCCATACTAGGGACATTTCATCTTTGACATTGGTGACCTTGCTGTCTGGACATTCAGGTTCCCCTCCCTGGAAAGTGCTTAGAGCAGCTCAGAATGATTTCTGCTTCTTTTTTCTCTCCCTCTTGCTTCTTTTTCTCCCTCCCCTATCTCTCTCCCTCCCTCCCTCTTTCAACTCCCAGGGCTAACATTTTTTATTCTTGTTTTATTGCATTATAAATGTGTATTGGATCTATATTTTACCTATTATTACCTAGGTGTGCAAATTAATGTAGTCATTCTTTCTCCTACAACTGATCACTCAGGAACCCTGGACTCCTGCTTTTTCTGCAGAGGCTCATCCCTCTGCACTCCTCTCTCCCGCCTGCCCACCACCACCCAGGCCATCCCCATGATGCAGGAAGAGAACTTTTCCTGGTCTCTACAGCCCTTCCACAGCCTCTTTGTTGTCTTCTTACCCAGCCTCTCCTTTATCCTATGCTCCTTAAGGGAGCCAAGAAGTTTCCTTAACTTGGTTGAATTCCTTCCAGATCTTTCTTCTTTTGGCACCACACTTAGTACTGGAAGGTTTCTTTTTTTTTTTTTTTTTTTTTTTTTCCCTCTTTGGGCCCCCATTTCTTCTCCCTGTGGCCTCTGCTCCCATCTTTCTTTGGGCATTAATGGCAAAATGAATTCATGGGAGAAAATCTGTTTGCTGATAAAGGGAAAACATGAAGGGGTTCTCCTTGGATATAGCCAAAGAGCCACGATAGAGCCCATCGCTAATTTCTGTTCTGAGCTCTTATGTATGGTGTAGTTGATTTTAGGGTTTTACTCTCAGTAGGCAATCCATTTTCCTTTTGTCAAAATTATTAATGGATATGCACAGCCACTTAAAATCCTTTAAAAAAAAAACACAGAGAACTATAGGATATCAAAGAAGAAGAGGATAATAAATACTTTAGAAGAGTTTATGTGCTATACAGACATTGGTAAGAGATTTACATAGATTTTCCAAATTAATACTCACAACTAAAGGCAATCTCTACATTACAAATCTGGAAATGCAGATTTCCAAAATCCCAGGACAATTGAGTTATCTGCTTACTGATATCCCACAGATACTCCAAATC
This sequence comes from Tamias sibiricus, assembly GCA_025594165.1. NCBI lineage: Eukaryota > Metazoa > Chordata > Mammalia > Rodentia > Sciuridae > Tamias > Tamias sibiricus. The sequence continues at coordinate 76,645,118 of CM046657.1, forward strand.
TCAAATTTCCAGCCTCTCTTATCAGAGGCTACTCATTTTTCACTCCTCATATTCAACCAAAGTCTATGATCAGAAACTTTGTAATCACATTGCACCCCTTTTATTCATTTTTGCACCTAAGCAAATATGGTTTAAAAGTTCTATCACCAAAATATATTCTTGCATTTTGTTCCCTTTCTTCCATCCACCATGTAACCTTTAAAATGCAATAACATTCTAGCTGGCCTGTTGGATTTCATACCTCAAGTACAGTAGAGTGTTCTTTTTAAAACATAGATTTGGTCATATCCTCACTTAAATTTCTCTAAGAACTCTCTATTTCTTTTTCTTTTCTTTCTTTCTTTTCCTTTTGTAGTACAGGTTGTTGAACACAAGGAATACTATCACAAAGCTACATCCTCAGCCCCTTTTTTATTTCTATTACTTTGGAAATAGGGTCTGGCTATGTTACCCAAGCTGGCTTTGAACTTGTGATCCTCCAGCAGCATACTCCAGCATTGCTGGGTTATAGATGTGTACCACAATGCTCAGCTCCATTTTTTCATCTTTTATATATGTTCTTATTAGTTATACCTGACAGTAGAATGTATTTTGACATATTATACATTCATGGAGTATACCTTTCCATTCTTCTGTATTTACTTGATGTGGAATTACATTGGTCATGTATTCATATATGCATATGGGATAGTAATGTCCGATTCCTACTATTATCTTTCTTATACTCATTTCCTCTCCCTTCTTTTCACTGCCATTTGTCTAATCTAAAGTACTTCTATTTTTTCCTACTCCTCCTTTCATTGTGAGTCAGCATCCTCATATCAGAGAGTAGATCAAGGACTTAGGCATTAGACTAGAGACCTGCACCTAATAGAAGGAAAAGCAGGCCTAATTCTATATCATGTTGGCTTAGGAATCAACTTTTTAATGACTCCTAAAGCACAAGAAGTAATATCAAGAATCAACAAAAGGGATGGAATCAAACTAAAAAGCTTCTTTACAGGAAAGGAAACAATAATGTGAAGAGAGAGTCTACAGAATGGGAGAAGATCTTTGGTACCTGCACCTCAGATAGAGCATTAATCTCCATTTCTTCTTTAATGATCAGTAAGGCTGGAAGCCCTCCTGGCCTGCTGGCTCGTGCCCTTCCTCTGTGCATCCTGGTATTTCCCACTCTGGGCCTTTTCTCTTGCTATCTCCTTGGTTTAAAACACATTTACTTCTTTGTCTGCCTCTTTCTGTCTCCTTATCTATCAAAACTTATTCAAGAATAAATCTTCTCTGATCCCCCAATTAAGATCAATGCATCTTCCTCTGTGCATCTACAAAGCTACACATCATAAGATGCTCCCCCTTAAAGTGTCTGTAGATATCCAGTGATATTTACATTCATATCTCCTGTGCCCAGAAAACTCTCTGGCTTTTAGTTGGTACCTAATAAATATTCAAAGCTTAGGATGAAAGAGAACCAAGATGAAGAGAAAAGGAAAGAAGTGACAAAAGAAAAATATATGAAATAATGGAAAGGAGGGAGGGAGCAAGAGTCAGAAATGGAGGAAGACAGGAAAACAGAGGAAGCTGTAGGATTATTAGTCAGGACATTTATGTCAAGATTGCTCTGTCCACATTATCAGATGCTTAAGCATTTATTGCAAGAATAAGACAGAGGCAAACAAGAGCTCAGCAAAGCATGTTTGGGACATTATCACATCCTGGACACTCCAAGCTCATGCCTCTGGTTTTCCCACTTAAGTCAAGCTTTCTAAGTATTCTTTGTAAAAAGCATAGTGAGAGTGCAGCTGAAGTAAATGTGTTTTGTTCTATTACTGTTATTTTCAAGATAGATGAGTTAAAATACCTGCTATCCACATCCAAGACCAGTTATCAGCTCTAGCAGTTTCCAGAAGGGTTGTCTGACCTCCTGGATAGCTATCTGGGTGCTTGGCACACAGTTTGATAGAGTAGGCTCCCTTCCTGACCCTTGGATCTAGGGCCAGAAGATGCAAGTATAGAGTAATTCAGAATCTAGACACCACCTGACATGGACTTAAATGGGAGCTTCTAAAGTCAGAGGCTGTGGCATCTGTTGACCAGAACAAAAATGAAATACGTGGACAAAGAAATATAAGGCCTATTTATTTGATTCATGGAAATAAAGTATTATTTAATGGTACAGGTGCTGCTTTTTGTACATAGCTGCCCATCTCTTCTGCTATTCCTCTGCCTGTTCCTAGAGTCAACTTAAACGGAATAATGATAATGACAATGATGACAGTGTCAACAACAGCAAGAGCAGCAACAAGGTTGGTAACAGGCACCATACCCAGCAGAGGTCAGAAACTAAATACACCACATAGAATAGTGAACGTCATTCCAAAAACAAGTTTCCAATGTGGGTATCATTATCTCCATTTTATAGAAAAAGAAGCACTTATGCAAAGTAGCCTGGTTAAGTTCATATAGTTGGTAACATAGGAGGGTTCAATCCCCTCATGGCCTCCCATTGTCTTTTAGTGAGTTTCTAAGTCCCTATCATTTTCTTCAAAAAGGGCCCTGTGCACCTTGCTGACTTTGTCTCCAGCAGCTTCTCTCCTTGACCACTGTGCTCTGATTGTGCCAGTCAGCACTATTTGAGTTTTCCTTTACACCTTGCTCATAGGACATCCCCTGGGGAATATGTACTGCTGTTCTCCTGGCCTAGCATCTCTCTTCTTAGTCCTTTGCTTTGCTGGCTCCTTCTTCTATTCAGAATTCTGCTGAAATATCACCTTTGCAGAGAAGCCCTTCTGGGCACTGAATCTAAAATAGTTCTCTTCTCCAATCCAAATGGCAGGCAAGGCCATCAGCTCCCAAATTTTGAAACCATATGTCAAAACATACACTAGACAAAGATTTTTACGTAATTACTTGGTAACTAAAAGGAATAGGCAATATCTCCACCTGAACTGATAAAGTAAATGAGGCTACTTGGGAGGCCTTGGCAATAAATGTAGAAAATTAATGGGTATAGATCTACTGCTGTGGCTCCACCTACATATTGAACACTTCCACTCTATTGCCACATACAGTTTGTTATCCTTAGCACAAAGACTCAGACCTAGGTTTGGAGTTTTAAGATCAGTAATCATTTTACCTCACTTGCTTTCAATAATCAGTATATATCACAATTATGCAAAACTTTAAGCTTTTCAAAATGTGGAGAATCTTATTTGGCCTGTAGACAGCCAGGAAAATGAAGAAAACGTGGCAATTAAATAAATATATGGTACAGATGAGTTAAAGGTTGAAAAGAGTGACAGAATAGCAAAAAGGTAGAGAAAGAGAAAAAGCTTAATTTATTTGTGTTGTCTTGTTAGTTTCTCAGAGAGTGCTCTGTTGACTTGACTTTAATTAAGCTTTCCCTAAGCCTGAGTGTTCTGGGGAGCTAAGTGAGTGTGGGTGCCAGGTGGGACTATGCCAAGAATTCCCAGATCTAATTTTTAAAATTCTTCTTCATAGCAAACATCCATTACACGGAGTCTGTTGACAAATGACCTGTATCCAGCTTAGGAGTATTGGCTGTACATTTGTGTTTGGAGCTGATAGGAGGGTTTATGCTACTGGGAATGCTAAATTGTCACCTTTCCCCTGGGTGGAGGATGTAGCATGTTGTAAGGAAGAAGGGACTGGAGAGGGAATTAACATACTACAGCTTTGCTACTAATGACCTGCGTGACTTTGGTGGTACTAGTGCACTTTCCTCATTTTACTTCTGTCAGTTGACTAAGTAGATTGTGTTATAGACAAAGGACTCTGGGATTAAAATCTACACTTTTTATTTAAATTAGGTGAAACACTTTATGCACCCCTTTACACATAACAGAATAAAAGTGGTATTTGCTTCAAACGCTCTATTTTTCCTCCTGTCTTGGATCATTTGACCCATATATGTCCAGCAAGTTTCAACTTGTGTCTCTAGATTTCAGCTGCTTCCTCTTCCAGAAAGCATTTTGCTGACTGCCTCTGGTTGTCCTAGTTGATCTTCTCTGTGCTCACACTTTTCTTTCTTTCTTTTTTCTTTTTTTTAATTTCCCATACTAGAATAACAACTGAGGGCAGGGACTGTGCATTTTGTCATTTCTCTAACTTTTGTACCTTATATAGGATCTCCTACAAAGTTGATGGGCAATAAACATGCATGAATAAGTGAATGAAATATGAGAATAATAAGGATTAAAAAATCTCATACATTTTTATGATGCTTTAAATTTTACACATTGTTAAATAGACTCCTTTAATGTTTGCTTTTGCAATCAGGAAATAGTGGGTTAGAGACATTATTATTACCCAAAGTTATGACCCAGGTCATAGGCAATGCTTGTTGGCAACTCCAGGTGTGTGGGGCAGGATCTGCTCTCTTTTCTAACACCAGGCAACAGACCACCCACAGAAATTCTATAATTCCTGACCTTCACAAGAATGTATAAGGCCCATAACTGCAAAGTGGGTTATCTGTCTTACAGGAGAGTAATGTAGGCAGTGCTGGAAAATCTTCAGGGCTGGCTGTAAAGAGCTGGGGAGATCAAAGTCTACCTGGGAGGACAATGCCAAATGCCTGAAAACTTAGGCCATTGCTTAAGACAGAAATGTGCAGGCTGTTACCAGGCAGCACATACCTAAATGCGAGAATATGTGTGGAGACATAAATGTTCCTATTCCCTTTACAAATACTTCCAAAGATAGCTGCTACAAAGACATGAACACAGAGGGAATTTGCAATTCTCTGCAAACCATGTGACCCACCATAAGAAAGATCTTATGAAAAAAAAATATATTTGTTTCTATCTAAAGAACAAAGTTCTAGGAAAAGAAATCAAAGAAAGAAACTATTTAAATCAAACTAGAAAAATCAAATATTGGTCTGATGTTACATGTGAGATAATTGTATTTATTTACTCAAATGATTTATTATACTTGTTAACCCAACTGTGATTTACCAGGTACTGGGCTACCTGACCATTCAATTCAATAAGTTACTTACTCTCTTAGTTTAGCCTACATTATTGCATAGCTATTATGTGTGGGGTCTTCACCAGAGTGGGGTTTTCTCCATGTATAAGACACACTCTGTCCTAAAGAGGAAGCCATGGAAATCAAACCATGATTCATAAGGATATATTAAATGTTCTACATTATGCTAAACATTTTATGTATAGTATTTCATCTAAAAATCACAATAATCCTTTAAGGCAATGTTCATTATGCTATTCATAGAACTGAAGAAACTTAGCTGAAAAATAACTTGCCTCACCAGTTCCAGCTGGTTAATGGCAGAGCCAGGCTGGGAATCCAGGCCTTTCAGACTGCTGAGGATCTTATCAAATTTCAGATTCTGCTTGAGATCATATAGTATAGGTTCCAAAATTCTGCTTTTCTAAAAGCTACCAGGTGAACCTATGCTTGTGTTATATGGATACACTAAACAGAAAAGAAGACCTATTTGTCCAATTCTTCCTTCCAAAGATAGGCCTACATTTCACTCTCTTCTCCCCTCTGACTCCCAGAGCTACATGACTTGGGGAAATCTGACCCTGCCTCCAGCTTCAGCTTGCATATTGATCACTCTTCTGCTTTTCATTTCTTCAGCTGTATCTACAGATTTCAAGTGCATAATAGCCATATCTAGCCATTGATTCCTGTGTTGGCCAATGCAGAATGGAACATTTCCTTCTTGCAGAAAGACCTGTTGGACAATGCTGAAGAGTCCAGATCAACCATGATGATTCCCACCCCCATGATTTCAAATCCCTTTTTTAAAAAGCATAATAATCCCCTCCTAACTGCTACCAGCCCACATATGAAAAGTGCAGCTAAGTCAGCAAAACCTGATTGAAGGATAGAACTACAATCCTCAGCTAGGAGCAAAGTTGTCTCTTTCTCTGTGTGCTAAATTACTCAAAGTAATGAGTGTCCCTGCTTGCTCTTGGCAGCCTTGTGGTCATCCATGAAAATCTAATCCCAGGAAGAACAGAGTAGGAACACTGATGGCCTGCTCTAGAAACCTCTTGCCTTCTGTTTCTGCTTATGTGATATACTAAATTTTCTTATGGCTTAAACCATTTTGAGTTTGGTTTCTGATCCTTAGCTAGAAGACAATTGATAGACACACATAATCTCAATCTTTGAAATCCAGTGGTTTATGTGCAAGGTAAAAAAAAAAAAAAAAAGCTATTTAGTTCAGACAGAATATACCTGTAATCAGAATGTGGAATTTCCCAGTAAATGGATGAAACTGGAGAGTATCATGCTAAGTGAAATAAGCCAGATCCAGAAAGTCAGGGGTCAAATGTTCTATCCATATGTGGCAGGTAGATCAAGAGAAGTGGGGAAAAAAAAAAAAAAAAAAAAAGAAAGAGGGAAAGAGAAATCCCACCATAATAGAAGACAGTCTAATAGAATAGAGGAAGGGGATTGGGGAGAAGGAGGAAGAATGGAAACAAACAATATCTTATCAATTTTTAAAGTATGCTGGGGTGACATATTAGACAGTTGCCCAACTATCCCTGCAGACATGACTCCTGGGACTTCCTCCTGGATCGTAGGAAAAAGGGGGTGATGCCAGACTGACCTGGTGACACAGGCCCAAGCCCCAGGAAGTAATCCCTACTCACTCCCCAGCATGGGCTAGGAAAAGCTTTTGCAATAAATTGTAAAAATGGCTTTATTTTTATAGCCAATGGTTTGCTTCAGTAGACAACAAAGATTTCTGAAGAGGGGATTAACCTCATTTTGAATTCTTCAATTTATTTCAACTAGTCCAGAACAACCATGTGTGTGTGTGCACATGTTTGTGAGTGTGTGTTAGGAGGGTAGGCAGAGATGAGAGAAATGAGAGAGATTTTAACTGAATACATCAAGATATGCACACTTATTAAAGCCCTATTTTTTCAACTTTTTTTTTTAAGATTTGAATTCATTCAAAATACAAAATGAAAAATAAACAAGTAAACATAATTGGGATAAAGGAACTTGTGGCTAAGCAATGCAGGCAGTGGGCTCATCCATGCCAATATGGGCAGTCAGGAGCTAGTGGGGCTGCCCATGGTCCTCACAGCCTGCTGAACCTCTGTACCCACCCAGTCTATAAAAGTTGACCTGTAAGTGTGGCAGGAGGATCACTAGTGTCTTTGGAGAATTTGCCTGCTCCTCCAATACCCCCAGGCATGGCATCTCTACTCTGTAGGCATCTATCCAATTCTCCATTTTCTCAGGCTGCTCTACCAATCATGTACAGCATTACATATATTTTTGTCCATTGTACATCACTACATGGGACTTGCTGAAAAGGACACACTGGCTACACTTATATCTAAGCCTGGGTTTTAAAACAATGTCCAGCAGTAGACACTGAGTAAAGATCCAGATATTTTCACTGGAGTTTGAGAAATCTGTGAGGAAATTTAAGTGATCTGAGAGTAAAGGGAGTGGTCTCAGCTTGGCCTCAGGGTCCCAGATTGCAGGCCTGATTACCAGAGACAAATATGGGGTAAGAGCCAGGGAGCCACAGAAAAACCATGTAAGTCTGAGGCTTCAGATGAACCAGTTCTTACTCATAAGAAAGGGCAGGGCTGGTCTTCTTTTGGATAGAGCTAAGTAAGAAGAAAAAGTGTTCCAGATCAACACTAATCATCATACCACAGAGGAAATCAAGCAAGGGGGTGGCATAAAGAGGCTTAAACCAGCTACATGGAGTTTAGAAAACATCATAAATGAAGCAGTCAAATCCGTTAGCAAAGACCATTTGGTCTGAAATTCCTCTCCTTCCTGTCTCACTCCATTATGAGTCAATGGAACACAAAATAACACAAAGCAGGGAACAGCCAACTTATCTAAATGTTAATGACAATAATTACTGGCCTGGAGAGAATCTTTTAGTTCAACTGCAATATTTCATAAACATCACTGGGAGGATTTGTGTGGGGTTAACAGTTCTCCTAACAATGATGGGCTCCTATTTTATTTTTTATTTTTTAAATATATTTTTTATTCTAAGTTGTTATAAATGACAGCAGAATACATTACATTTCATATTACACATATAGAGCACATTTTTACATATCTCTGGTCGTATACAAAGTATATTCACACCATTCGTGACTTCATACATGCACTTAGGGTAATGATATCAATTTCATTCTACCATCTTTTTTTTTTTTTCTTCACCCTTTTGTGCCCTCCCTTCCCCTCCCTCCCCATTGGCCATTCTAGTGTTCCTCTAAACCTCCTATGCTCCCCATCCCAACCCAACTGTGAATTGGCCTCCTTATATCAGATAAAACATTTGGCATTTGGTTTTTGGGGATTGACTAACTTCACTTAGCAATATATTCTCTAACTCCATCCATTTACGTGCAAATGCCATGATTTTATTCTCTCTTATTGCTGAATAATATTCCATTGTGTGTATATACCACATTTTCTTTATCCATTCATCTACTGAAGTGCATCTGGGTTGGTTCCACAGTTTAGCTATTGTGAATTGTGCTGCTATAAACATTGATGTGGCTGTGTCCCTGTAGTATGCTGTTTTCAAGTCTTTGGGTAAAGACCAAGGAGTGGGATAGCTGGGTCATAAGGTGGTTCCATTCCAGGTTTTCCAAGGTATCTCTATACTGCTTTCCATATTGGCTGCATCATTTTGCAGTCCCACCAACAATGGATGAGTGTGCATTTTTCTCCACATCCTCTCCAACATTTATTGTTGTTTGTGTTCTTAATAGCTGCCATTCTGAGAGGTGTGAGATAAAATCTTAGAGTGGTTTTGGTTTGCATTTCTCTAATTGCCAAAGAGGTTGAGCATTTTTTCATGTATTTGTTGATTGATTGTATATCTTCTTCTGAGAAGTATCTGTTCAGTTCCTTGGTCCATTTATTGATTGGGTTATTTGTTTTTTTGGTGTTGAGATTTTTGAGTTCTTTATATATTCTAGAGATCAGTGCTCTATCTGACGTGCATGTGGTAAAAATTTGTTCCCAATTAGTAGGCTCTCTGTTCACCTCACTGATTGTTTCTTTTGCTGAGAAGAAGCTTTGTAATTTGAGTCTATCCCATTTCTTGATTCTTGGTATTAATTATTGTGCTACAGGATTCTTATTAAGGAACTTGGGGCCTAATCCAACATGTTGGAGATTAGAGCTTACTTTTTCTTCTATTAGGTGTAGTGTCTCTGGTCTAATTCCTAGATCTTTGATCCACTTTGAGTTGAATTTTGTGCATGGTGAGAGATAGAGGTTTAGTTTCATTTTATTGCATATGGATTTCCAGTTTTCCCAGAACCATTTGTTGAAGAGGCTATCTTTTCTCCAATGTACATTTTTGGCACCTTTATCTAATATAAGATAACTGAAATTATATGTGTTAGTCTCTGTGTCCTCTATTCTGTACCATTGGTCCACCGGCCTATTTTGGTGCCAATACCATGCTGTTTTTGTTACTATTGCTCTGTAGTATAATATAAGGCCTAGTATAGTGATGCCACTTGCTTCACTCTTCTTGCTAAGGATTGCTTTAGCTATTCTGGGCCTCTTATTTTTCTGATGAATTTCATGACTGCTTTTTCTATTTCTATGAGGAATGTCATTGGGATTTTGATTGGCATTGCATTAAATCTGTATAGTGCTTTTGGTAGTATGGTCATTTTGACAATATTAGTTCTGCCTCTCCAAGAACAAGGTAGATCTTTCCATCTTCTAAGGTCTTCCATAATTTCTTTCTTTAGTGTTCTGTAGTTTTCATTATAGAGGTCTTTCACGTCTTTGGTTAAATTGATTCCCAAGTATTTTTTTTTTTTTTTTTGATGCTATTGTAAACGGGGTAGTTTTCCTCATTTTCCTTTCAGAGAATTTGTCACTGATATATAGAAATGCCTTAGATTTATGGGTGTTCAGTTGATTTTGTGTCCTGCTACTTTGCTGAATTCATTTATGAGTTCTAGAAGTTTTCTGGTGGAATTTTTTGTGTCTTCTAGGTATAAAATCATATCATCAGCAAATATTGATAATTTGAGTTCTACTTTACCTATCTGCATCCCTTTAATTTCTTTTATCTGTCTTATGTTCTGACCAGCATATCAATTACTAAGTTGAATAGAAGTGGTGAAAGAGGGCATCCCTATCTTGTTCCAGTTTTTAGAGGGAATGCTTTCAATTTTTCTCCATTTAGAATAATGTTGGCCTGGGGATTAGCATATATAGCTTTTACAATGTTGAGATATGTTCCTGTTATCCCTAGTTTTTCTAGTGTTTTGAGCATGAAGGGTGCTGTATTTTGTCAAATGCTTTTTCTGCATCTATTGAGATAATCATGTGGTTCTTATCTTTGAGTCTATTGACATGTTGAATTATATTTATTGTTTTCCGTATGTTGAACCATCCTTGCATCCCTGGAATGAACCCCACTTGATCGTGGTGTATTATACTTTTGATATGTTTTTGTATCTGTTTTGTTAGAATTTTATTGATAATTTTTGCATGTATGTTCATTAAAGATATGGGTCTGAAGTTTTCTTTTTTGGATGTGTCTTTGCCTAGTTTGGGGATCACGGTGATGTTGGCCTTATAGAATGATATAGAATGAGTTTGGAAGTGCTTCCTCTTTTTCTATTTCCTGAAATAAACTGAAGAGTATTGGTATCAGTTCTTCTTTGAAGGTCTTGTAGAACTCAGCTGTGTATCCATCTGGTCCTGGGCTTTTCTTGGTTGGTAGGCTTCTGATGGCATCTTCTATTTCGTCACTTGAAATTGGTCTGTTCAAATTATGTATATCATCCTGCTTAGGTTTGGGCAAATAATACAACTCTAGAAATTTGTCGATGTCTTTGGTGTTTTGTATTTTGTTGGAGTACAAGTTTTCAAAATAATTTCAAATTATTTCCTGTATTTTCGTAGTGTTTGTTGTGATATTTCCTTTTTCATCACATATGTTAGTAATTTGAGTTATCTCTCTCCTTCTCCTTGTTAGCCTGATTAAGGGTATGTCAATTTTATTTATTTTTTCAAAGAATCAATATTTTGTTTTGTCAATTTTTTCAATTGTTTCTTTTGTTTCAATTTCATTAATTTCAGCTCTGGTTTTAATTATTTCCTGTCTTCTACCACTTTTGGTGTTGGATTGTTCTTCTTTTTCTAGAGTTTTGAGATGTATTTTTAAGTCATTTATTTGTTGACTTTTTCTTCTTTTGAGGAATGAACTCAATGCAATGTACTTTCCTCTTAGAACTGCCTTCATAGTGTCCCAGAGATTTCGATATGTTGTGTCCGTGTTTTCATTTGAATAATCTTTCTCTAACTCTAAGCTACTCTAAGCTAAGAAGAAAAATCTTTCTTTCCCTCTCTAAGAAAAATCTTTCTTTCCCTCTCTAAGCTCTAAGAAAGTAGAAGTAAAAGTAGCAAAAGCTTAACTCTGCCTCCGAGAATTTTCCCGCGGCACCGTGGCTGGCCACAACAGGCAGCTTACAAATGGTGGTCCGTCCGGGGCTCGGCAGGCAGAGAAGAAAAGCTAAGAAATAAGAGCAATGAAAAAGCATAGCCTCTGACTCAGTTGAGGCCAGTTAAGAATTAAGCCGAAGCAGAGTAGCCGGCCAAAAGCCGAAGCAGAGTAGCCAGCGAAAAGCCGAGCCGGCCAAAAGCCATAAAAAATGAAGAAGCCAGACTCAGTTGAGACCAGCAAAAAGAGTAGAAACAAGAGAGCATAGCCTCTGACTTAGTTGAGGCCAGTTAAGAATTAAGCTGAAGCAGAGTAGCCGGCGAAAAGCCATAAAAAATATAGAGAAAAAGCCTTGAGCTTTAGTATAAAGAAAAAAGCCATGAGCTTAAAAGAAAATAGAGAATTAAATAGCATGGTAAAAACCATGCAGAAAAAAAGCCATTGAGCTTTGGCAAGAAAGCCATAAAGAAAAATAAAGAGGAGAAAAAAAAAAAAAAAAAGTCAAAGCCGCTTATGCAATTGTGCTTAACTAGGTGCGTTAGCTGCTCCTCAGCATTAGGCTTCCTTAAAGCCACAGCACCTTCTCAAAAAGGGCTCAAATATCCACCCTTTCAAAAATAAAAGGTGAAAAGCTAGGTAGAGACAAGAAAATAAAAGAAAATAGAGAAAATAGAACAAAAGCACCTTTTTAAACTAAAGGGAAGGAATATGAAGGAGCCCTAATTAGGAAGGGCTGTTGCAGCTAGCTGGAAGCCATGGGTTCCACCTGATATGTATGTGACGCACCTGTAGGCACCTGCAAAGCTGAAGGTATATAACCGGGTGAAAGCGGTCCGAGTTAGGAGAAAGAATTCAGTCAGCCGGGCAGTCACTCGGTCGGTCAGAAGAATCAGAGCAGCCAGAACGTAGGCAGAGCGGTTACAGAAGAGAAACCAGATAGAAGAAGTAATGACTGGTCAGAGTTAGGCCGAGACTCCTGAGGAAGACAGAAGACAGAAGAAAGAAGAAGGAAGAAAGAAGAGAGAAAAAAGAAGCTCTAATCTTTCTCTAACTCTAAGCTACTCTAAGCTAAGAAGAAAAATCTTTCTTTCCCTCTCTAAGAAAAATCTTTCTTTCCCTCTCTAAGCTCTAAGAAAGTAGAAGTAAAAGTAGCAAAAGCTTAACTCTGCCTCCGAGAATTTTCCCGCGGCACCGTGGCTGGCCACAACAGGCAGCTTACATTCATTCACCTCTAAGAATTTTTTAATCTCCTCTTTGATATCATCTGCAACCCATTGTTCATTCAGCAGCATATTATTTAGTCTCCAGGTGTTGGAGTAGCTTTTATTTCTTATTTTATCATTGATTTCTAATTTCATTCCATTATGGTCGGATAGAATGCAGGGTAATATCTCAACTTTTTTGTATTTGCTCAGAATTGTTTTGTGGCCTAGTATATGGTCTATGTTAGAGAAGCATTCATGTGCTGCTGAGAAGAAAGTGTATTCACTTATTGAAGGATGAAATATTCTATATAAGTCAGTTAAGTCTAAGTTGTTTATTGTATATTTGAGTACTATAGTTTCTTTGTTCAGTTTTTGTTTGGAAGATCTATCCAGTGGTGAAAGGGGTGTGTTAAAGTCACCCAGAATTATTGTGTTGTGGTCAATTTGACTCTTAAACTTCAGGAGAGTTTGTTTGATGAACCTGGATGCTCCACTGTTTGGGGCATATATATTTATAATTGTTAAGTCTTGTTGGTGTATGGTTCCCTTGAGCAGTATATAGTGTTCTTCTTTACCCCTTTTCTTTGACTTTAGCTTGAAGTCTACTTTATTTGATATGAGGATGGAAACCCCTGCTTGTTTCCTCTGTCCATATGAGTGGTAGGATTTCTCCCAACCTTTTACCCTCTGCCTATGGATGTCTTTTCCTATGAGATGAGTCTCTTGGAGGCAGCATATTGTTGGGTCTGTTTTTTTGATCCAATCTGCTAGTCTATGTCTTTCGATTGGTGAGTTTAGGCCATTAACATTCAGAGTTATTATTGAGATGTGTTTTGTATTCCCAGCCATTTTTGTTTATTTTTGGTATTTACCTTGACATGGTTTTTCTTCTGATTGCTTTTTTCCTTTAGTGTAATACCTCCCTCTGTTGATTTTCATCATTGTGTTTTTTTCCTCTTTATGGAATATTTTGCTGAGGATGTTCTGTAGTGATGGCTTTCTACTAGTAAATTCTTTTAACTTTTGTATATCATGGAAGGTTTTTATTTAGTCCTCAAATCTAAAGCTTAATTTTGCTGGGTATAAGATTCTTGGTTGGCATCCCTTTTCCTTCAGAGCTTGGAATATGTTGTTCCATGATCTCCTAGTTTTGAGTGTCTGAATTGAAAAATCTGCTGTGATATGAATTGGTTTCTCCCTATATGTGAGCTGATTACTCTCTTTTGCGGCCTTTAAAATTTTATCCTTGTTCTGTATGCTAGGCATTTTCATTATAATGTGTCTTGGTGTAGACCTGTTGTAATTTTGTATCTTTGGTGTCCTATAGGTCTCTTGTATTTGGTTTTCCAATTCATTCTTCATGCTTGGAAAATTTTCTGATATTATCTCATTGAAGAGGTTGTGCATTCCTTTGGTTTGAAACTCCGTGCCTTCCTCTATCCCACTTATTCTTAGATTTGTTCTTTTGATGCTGTCCCATACTTCTTGGATGTTCTGTTCATGGTTTCTCACTCTCTTCATTGTGTGGTCAACTTTATTTTCAAGAATATATACTTTGTCTTCATTGTCTGAAGTTCTTTTCTTCCAGTTGATCTAGTCTGTTGGTGATGCCTTCAATTGTGTTTTTTATTTGGGTGTTTCCTTCATTTCAAGGATTTTTGACTGTTTTTTTTTTTTTTTTCCAGAGTTTCTATCTCTTTTTTGAAGTAATCTTTTGCTACCTGTATTTGCTCTCTTATATCTTTGTTGTAGTGATCAATTTTTGCCTGTATTTGCTTATTTAGGTCATTCTTTGATTCACAGATCATTTTAATTATGAACCTTCGAACTCCTTCTCTGACATTTCTTCAACTTCGCTGAGCATGGGTTCTGTTATTGTAGAATACTGGTTTGTTTGGGGTATTTTCCTCCCCTGTTTTTTCATGATATCTATTTGCTTTACTTTCTTGCAGAGTAGATCTGAGTTATTACAGTTTCTTCCCTATATTCTTATAATACCCTTGCAGTTTGTCTGTGCTTCCCCTTAGCGCTGGACTATCAGAACCTGCCACTGACCCTCAAAGTATGCTACCTGGGGCTGGGTTCACGCTGGTTGGTGTGGGCCGAACTGGTTGGGTCTGAGCTCCGGCAGTGGTCTGGGGCTAACCGCATTGGGGTGAAGTTCATTGAAGGTGAAGGCCTGGGCTCAGGCAGAGTTGGCAGGTCTGTCCTTGATATCTCCTGCTCTGGGGGCGGAGGTCCGCAGGACTGGATGGAGCCTGGGCCTGGTGGCACTCTGATGCAGGACCCCGGGACTGCCCTGGGCCTGCCTGCACTCTAAGCAGAGTTGGTGGGTTTGTCCTTGCTGTCTCCTGCTCTGGGGCGGAGGTCGGAGGGACTGATGGGCTTTTATTAAGACTAGCTTGGCTCCCCCAAATGAGAGTTAACATTTAGCTGGGCTGACTGGGGAGTTAGGAGCATGGGGCAGTCTAACAATAGTAGCAAGGGACAGATGAACATTTGTACTATGAAGGTCATGGTGACGAAATCTGAAGATGGTGGGAAAACCACAGATATTGTGATGAGTCCAGACTGTGGTCTGGGCTTTCACTAGCCCACCTCCCACTTGTCATGCAAGGTTCACTCAGGTGACAAACTGTAAACCTACTTGAGATGCTTTTATTGATAGGGAATGGATGGGGATCCAGAAAAAAGTATGGAAATAGTGGAGAGGCTAACAGGTTTAGCAGCTAGCTTACCAGGACCAAGAAGGTGCCCTGGGCTCTATCAGGAGAGAAGACTCTGTAGGAGGTTCCTACATCAAGGTCCTCAAAGGCACTATGTAGGTCAGCAGCATGGGCATCCCCTGGCAGCTTGTCAGAATGCACACTCTCAACCCCTGGACCAAGACCCACTGAATCAGGAACTCAGAGCACTGGGCCCGGCACCATGCTTAACAAGTCCTGCAAGGGCCTTTGCGAACCATAGGCTAGACCCAACTCCTAAGTTCCTGGAAGGGATCATAAGTGGTGCCAGACCTTAATTTCATAGAGGTCAAAAGAGGGCACTGGGACTGATATGATGACTTTTGTTCCAAGGATCTTACAGGAGGGAGTCAGGAATAAATGACAAAGTAAACATGAATTAAATAAGTGCTGGACAGAAGGTGGTGTGCATGCTCCCAAGGAAAAGAACTGCTTTGGCACAATTCAGTTTTTCTCAAGCAAGTGGTGACTGATCATTACATCAACCCCAAGAAGATCTCCAAAAAAGGCAGGTCATTTTGACTAAGACTGTTTCTCTGTGTGCATTTTCTTCTTATTTCTTTAAAAAGGAAAATCTGTCCCCCATCTATTTTTCCCCTTTTCTCAATAAAAGTATATCACAGCAAAAGACTATAAAACAGTTCCTATTACATCTTGGGTTGGCTAATGAGATATAAGGATTAGTTGTTAAATAGAACACTGGGGATGACTTCTTAGATGAGCACAAAGAATATGTAGATACATTTTGCTATTCCTATTTCTGCTTAAAATGTGGTTGTGATGGCTGGAGCTCTACTACTGATTTTATGGCCTTGAGGGTGGATGTTACCAGCTAAGAACTGTAGACAACAGACAGAAAAATTTGGTGTTATGGGTAAATGTGTGAGATCACAAGCAAGTTCTAGGCTGTCTGCCATTTGTACTTTTTTTTTTTTTTTTTAATAAAAATAACCCCTTATATATTTTAACCACTTTAGTCTCTGTTACTGCCATTTAAGACAATTTCTATATCATATAGTCAGGGAGGTCACTCTTGACTGACAGAACAATGGAAGCAAATGCATGTAGTTGTGAATGTTAATGACATGTTTGCAGAATCACCTGAGTTCAGGACAGCTGGAGGGAGGTGAGAGTGAGAGCAACTCAGAGCAAAGTAAAGAAGACTGAACCTTTTGGGAATGTCAGAAGGAGATAGCAGATGGATTTTTTTTTTTAAATTTTATTTATTTATTATTTTTAGATAAATGAAAGATTCAGAGTGTCCTGGTGTGTCTTTTGTATAGACACCTGGACTTGAGAAGACCTCAAAGTAATCTGTCATCCAGTATCATTCTCTGTCCCAAGCCTGCTGTTTGTCCTGTGAAATGGTGCTACCATCCACCCAGTTCCACAAACTGGAACACACATGGTACAAAACCCATTTCTCTGTCTCCAGTCCCCAGGTCTCCGCAAATCTTCTCCAAAAATGCTTGCTCACACTGCCCCACCCCCATTGACTCCTGTCTGTCATGAGCATCCATTCCCCTCAAACCCTCTGCAGTAAAGGTGCTGCAGCAGCTTCTTTTCTTCACCTCCTTTAGAGTTGAAGACTTCCACTCCATCCTGGCACCATACTGTGACCGCACTGACACTGGCAATGAACCACATCAATTCCTTGCTTAAATCCTTCCCTGCCAAAGTATTCCCTGCAGTGATATCCTGTGGGATTCTGATAGATGTTGAGAGAAGAAAATATAAATATTTGTACATTTTAGAGACTTCTGAAAAATGCTCGCTTTCAACTAAGTTAAACAGATTCCATGCTTTTCAGCAGTTTTAATAAGCCAATGTGCAATGTAGACATTTAGAAATAGGCAGAAAACATATTTGCATTCGAAATCTGTTCTTAAAGAGTATATTCTGAGAATTGAAAATTGACAACCAACAACAGGAAGGAAAAATTCCCTGGCATGGAAGTCAGGTTGGTACCATCTCACCTGACAGCACCACCAGGCTCTTCCCTTCCACCCTGCTATGATCCTGATTAGCAGCCACCTCTAGCCATCTCAGTGCCCACACAATATCCTTGAAAGCACCAGTCACCATTGTCCTTTGATTTTGCTGTTCCTCCACTTCAACTATCCTTCCCCACATCGCAGCAGAATACAATTATTCCATTAAAAGACAGAGCTCCAAATCAATTCCTTGTGGAACACTATGAGATCCATTCCCCACAGTTCAAAACAGAATTTTTGGTTCTCTCTTTCGTCCTGAAATTTCTGTGCATATATTTACCGGAAAGTTCTCACACTATAGGAGAGACAAGTATTGAGCATACAGTTTGCTTCTACAAACCTCCTGGAGACATCTTGAAGATGAGAAATGCACACTTTTCCATCTACCTACCTATTTATCTGCTGATCTACCTACAATGAGGAGAATGCATTTTTCATCTTAAATAAAAACTGGTTACAAATTAATCTAGCAGAAATATTTTTATATCAAAACATCAACATAAGATAGAATTATACATAATTGCTATAGCTCTATATTATTATGCCTTTTACCAAAATTTCAGGCTAAACACTTTTGGAGAATAATGAGGAAAGAGTACAGTTTTCATGACTTCATCCTTTTTTTAACCTCTTTTTCAGTTACTCAACTGCCCAATTAGCAAGATGTTCCCTCTACACATTAGACACTTGAGGATGGGGGCAATGAACCATTCCATTTGCATCCTCAGTGCCTGTCACTGCATATGGGACTGCAAACACAGGTTTGCTGGTTCTCTAAACTTAATCTGACTTTACTTTTTAGATTTTACTTTACTTTACTAGATTTACAAGCCATGTCCTCTATAATTCCTTTTCTATAATGGTACAGATACCCATTTTTTGAGTGTTACAGTTTGGATATGAAATGTCCCCCAAGAATCATGTGTTGAAGCCTCGCTCCCCAATGAAGCAATGTTCAGAGGTGGGGATTTGGGGAAGTGAATGGATTATGAGATTTCTGACCTCATCATGTATTAATCCACTAATAAGCTGGATGGACTACTGGGAGGCAGACCAAAGTATAGAAGGTAGAACCTGGTTCAAAGAGAGAGAGGTCACTGGGACATGCCATGGAAGGGTATTTCTTGTCCCTGGTTCCAATCCTTTCCTCTTTCATTCTCTCTGTGAGTCTCTGTCTGTCTGTCTCTCTCCCCCCTCTCTCCTTTGCTAGCTGCCATGAAGTGAACAAATTTCCTCTGCCAAGCCCTCTTGCTGTGATATTTCTGCCTCACTGCAGGCCTAATAGCAATGGAACCAGATGACCATAGACCAAAACTTTTGAAACCATGAGCCAAAATAAACATTTTCTCCTCTAATCTTCTTATGTCAGGTATTTTGGTTGCAATACTGAAAAGCTAACTAATACATTGAGTAGGTATTATCTCACTATTCTTATTAACCTATATTTAGATACCTCTTTTAGAATCTGATAAAAATCTTTAGAGACTGCTATAGATTGAATGTTTTCTCCCCATGCCCAATTTATATGTTGAAGCCCTAATTCTGAATGTGATGGCATTTGGTGTTGGGTTTTGTTCAAGTAATTAGGTTTAGATGAGGTCATAAGGATGGAGCATGCATGATGGGGTTAATGCCCTTGTTAGAATGAGAGACAAAGAGGGTCAGTCAGTCTCTTTCTCTTTCTTCCTGTCTCTCTGTCTCTGTGTCTCTCTGTCTCTCTCTCCCCCTTCCTCCTTCCCTCTTTCTCTCTCTCTCCCCCTCTCTCTCTCTCTCTCTCTCTCTCTCTCTCTCTCTCTCTCCATGAACCAGGAAAAGGTCATGTAAGAATGTAGTGAGAGAGCCCTCAATAAGAACCTAACTATGCTAGAACCCTGATGAAAGACTTATATTACCCGGAACTCTGAGAAATGAATGTTTGCTATTTAAGCTACCCAGAGTATGATAATTTGTTACAGCAACTTGAACTAAGACAGACTTTGATGTGGTGTCTACTAGAATCAGGTATTAAGAACACACACAAATCACCAAATCACCCACCTTGACATTATACTATACCAGCTTTTCAGAAGAGCCATCCTGAAGCTTTCCTGGATGGCTGAACAAATAGCATCTGACATTTACAGAGTAGGGGACAGTGGTGAAAGAGGTGGGATTAGTAAGCAACATACAATTATTTAATGGTGTTGTATCTGTAAAAATACATGAAAAATTTTATTCTCCCATCTGGACTGTAAATGCAATTAAAATGAAGACTTTTCCCCCCTTTTCTTTTCTACCCCTCATAGTTTGTGCTATATTGTAGCTTATAATCACCCATCCCACAGATTTTTAAGTCCCTACTATACCCCAAGCCTTGGAGAGGACCAACCGTGACCTGCTTGTTCTATAGCATAAGTTGAATTGAAATGACTGAAATGAATATGTTACAAACTTCTTTCTGTGCATTTTCTTATTTATAAAAACAGCCTGAAAATTAACCAAAGCATGATCTAACTTCTACTCGTCTTTCTGTGTCCTGCTAAAATTATGCAAATATACCAAAGATTTCCCTATGTTTAAAACTGTGATTGACAGCCAGGTGCAAGGGCACACACCTGATATCCCAGCATCTTGGGAAGCTGAGGCAGGAGGATGGCAAGTTCAAAGCCAGCCTCAGCAACTTAGAGAGGCCCTAAGCAACTCATCAAGTCCCTGTCTCAAAATAAAAAAAAATTAAAAAATACTGGGATGTGCTACAGTGGTTAAGTGCCCCTAGGTTCAATCCCTGGTATGAAAAAAAAATTAAAAAATTAAAAATTGATGAATTTATTTTTTTAAAATTTTATTTATTTATTTATTCTAAGTTGTTACAAATGACAGCAGAATGCATTACATTTCATGTTATACTTATATAGTACATTATTACATATCTCTGGTTGTATATAAAGCATATTCACACCATTCATGACTTCATACATGCACTTAAGGTAATGATATCCATCTCATTCTACCATCTTTTTTTTTCTTCACCCTTTTGCCCCCTTCCTTCCCCTTCCTCCCCATTGGCTATTCTAGTGTTCCTCTAATCCCCCTATGCTCCCCATCCCAACCCCAATGTGAATCGGCCTCCTTATAGCAGAGAAAACATTTGGCATTTGGCTTTTTGGGATTGGCTAGCTTCACTTAGCATTATATTCTCTTAACTCCATCCATTTACCTGCGAATGCCATAATTTTATTCTCTCTTATTGCTGAGTAATACTCCATTGTGTGTATATACCACATTTTCTTTATCCATTCATCTATTGAAGGGCATCTGGGTTGGTTCCACAGTTTAGCTATTGTGAATTGTGCTGCTTATTCTAGAGATTAGTGCTCTATCTGATGTGCATGTGGTAAAAATTTGTTCCCAATTAGTAGGCTTTCTGTTCACCTCACTGATTGTTTCTTTTGCTGAGAAGAAGCTTTGTAATTTGAGTCTATCCCATTTCTTGATTCTTGGTATTAATTATTGTGCTACAGGATTCTTATTAAGGAACTTGGGGCCTAATCCAACATGTTGGAGATTAGAGCTTACTTTTTCTTCTATTAGGTGTAGTGTTTCTGGTCTAATTCCAAATCCTTGATCCACTTTGAGTTGAATTTTGTGCATGGTGAGAGACAGAGGTTTAATTTCATTTTATTGCATATGGATTTCCAGTTTTCTTAGTACAATTTGTTGAAGAGGCTATCTTTTCTCCAATGTACATTTTTGGCACCTTTGTCTAATATAACTGAAATTATATGTGTTAGTCTCTGTGTCCTCTATTCTGTTCCATTGGTCTACCAGTCTATTTTGGTGCGAATACCATGCTGTTTTTGTTACTATTGCTCTGTAGTATAATTTAAGGCCTAGTATAGTGATGCCACTTGCTTCACTCTTCTTGCTAAGGATTGCTTTAGCTATTCTGGGCCTCTTATTTTTCTGATGAATTTCATGACTGCTTTTTCTATTTCTTTAAGAATGTCATTGGGATTTTGATTGGAATTGCATTAAATCTGTATAGCAATTTTGGTAGTATGGTCATTTTGACAATATTAATTATGCCTATCCAAGAGCAAGGTAGATCTTTCCATATTCTAAGGTCTTCTATAATTTCTTTCTTTAGTGTTCTGTAGTTTTTGTTATAGAGGTATTTCACATCTTTGGTTGATTCCCAAGTATTTTATCTTTTTATGCTATTGTTAATGGGGTAAAACTGTGATGAATTTCACCTTTCCTTGTTCTACTATTTATTGTATTTTCTTTTTATATATATTAGTGCATTTCACAGTACTTATTATGTTGTAGATACACATTTTACTGATTGTATTGTATAACTCATATGTGCTTCCTTTACACCCTTCAGTTGTGACCAGTATCAGTTAGAAATAAACAAGTGGCATACACTCATCTGCACTGGGGATTTCTCACATTCTCTTTGGCTTTCTACAGCTCGTGATGCTCACTCTTGCATACTGGAAGCTTGAGGGACTTATGAAGGGTCATGAGAACTCGTGGCTGAATAGTGTCTTTCTGTGTTTCTTAAGTCCACAATTCTGAACACATTCTACACTTCTTCTCAGAGTGCCCTGGTAGATTGAGCTCCTTTTGCCCACAGGACAGCCAGCCTAATAAAACCCATGCTAAAAGCTTTTGCTCCCAGATTTTGCTGTCTTCCTCTTTTTATTTTCCAGTACTCTCTCTCTCTTCTCTGAGACACTTCAAAAAATAAGCTACCTATATGCAAGCCCTTCTCAGATGCTGCATTGGTAGCTGGTGGCAGGAACATGGGCAACCTAGACCAACATACATCCATCTCACCCACCAGGTTGTAAGATCCCAGAGGGGAAAAGATATACCTCCTTCATTTGTATATTCCTAGCTCTGAGAACCATGGCTGGAACATTTAGAAACTCAGAAATATTGATTGAGCTTCTTGAATAAAACCTGAGGCTTATAAGGGCAAAAATGATAGTCACTTTCATCATTTATTTACAAAATATATATTTGTGTGCCTTCCATATGCCAAACAATGGTCTACTGGCTGAATACATTGGTAGTAAACAAAGTTCCAATCCTCATGAAGTGTATATTCTACTAATGAAAGAAAACACGGCCATGACTGTGCAGCACACGAAATGGTAGAACAAAACAAAAATACTGTGGAGAAAATGAATCAGGGAGTGGGCAGCTAGTCCAGGAAGATGATATTATTTTACATAGTGAGGATAAAGAAACCCATACTAGGGGATTTCATTAGAGACCGGAAACCAAGGTGAGAGGAAGACAGGCAAAATTCAGGTGGAGGGAATTTAGACCCTTGAGAAAGAGGCAGCACAAGAAGATGAGTATGGCTGGAGCAGAATGAACTGGGAAGGATGAGGAAGAGATGGGGAATGAGTAGTGCCAGGGTGCAGAGGACCTTCCTTGCAAGCCATTTGACTGAAACGCTAAGCAAAGTAGACAGGCATGGGAGAAATGTGGGCAGAGGAGGGCCTCCTCCAAGTTTACTTTTGAAGAGATGAATAGGCTGAGTTGAGGATAACTAGGACACAATGTGGAAGCAGGAATACAGGCTAAGCAGCTATTTTTTTGGCCAGACATGGTGATGTGCACCTGCAATCCCAGCTACTTAAAAGGTTGAGGCAGGAGAATCATGAGTTCAGGGCCACCCTGGGCAAGACAGTGTAAACCCATCTTAATTAAAAGAAAAAAAAAAGAAAAAAAGACTCTGTCCTGAATCAGAATAGTAGATGTGAAGTTGGTGGGAAATGGATATACCTTAAGATACTTAGAGACAGAAACACCAGAATTGACTTCTGAATTGGATGTGGAGTATAAGAGAGAGTTATCCGGGGTGATTTAAAAAAAAAAAAAAAAAAAAAAAAAAAACTTGCAAAAACTTCTAAAAAGATAGAATTACAGTTTTCTAAGAGGAGATACACTGGAGAATAAGCCAGATGATGAGGTGGTAGGAACAAGAAGTTCAACTACAAGACTCCTCATCATGAGGTACTTATCATAAAGTCCATTTTAAAAAGTGGCGGCGTCAAACATACATTTGGATCCTTAAGCCTGGACTGAAGATGAGAGACCTGACCTAGGTACACTAAACCCCATTGTGCCATAGATAGCATTTTAAACCATGCAACTGTATGGCAGTATCCAGAAGTAACCATAGGTAGAAAATAGATGATACGAGAAGTGAGCCTAAACATCTGCACTTTGAGATGTCTACTGGAGGATGCTAAACCAAAAAAGAGTAATGTGAAGTGAAGAGCAGAGAGAATAGGGTCCTGGAAGATAAGTGAAGGATATGCTTCAAGGAGGAGAGAATAATGGTCTGTGTCAAATTCTGTTGATGGAATAGCTGAGATGAGAACCAAGGAGTGACCTTTGGGTTTATCAACATTGCAGTTATCAGTGACATTGGTAGGATCTATGTTTATGGAGAGGTGGAGGTGGATACTGTAATCAGAAAAAGTAAGAAAGAATGGGAGAGGGGGAAAGTTTGGCCACATCTTAATCATCTCTTTTTCCTTAGAGATATGGTCTGTTTTATGTAATGAATTGTGTGGTTTATGAGTTACAAATGCAACACATGCATTTGTCTTAGAGACAAGGGCTTGACTATAAGATATCACATTTCCCGCCATCATTTTCTGAGCTGTGAAAGAATCTGAGTTTAAAACAATACTGTTCACATCTCAACAATCACTGATTTGGTATCCATTATATTTCTAATGCAATGCCATAAGGAAGGATCATTTAAATCCTCATTTTATGGACGAGGAAACTAAGATACCAAGTGCTTAAAAAATTTGCTCTGGGTTGTAGAACGAACACATATGACAACATTCTAAGGAAAGGGTAAGCATTTGGGGAATTCAGGATTTCCATCTCTAGGTCCCTTGGGGCTGCAGTTTTATCTTTGCCAGCTTTCTCTGGTAGTTGGTTCAGGAGTGGGCCAGCTTTCATTAGAGATCAGGGGATTTTCTGAGCTGACTCCTGCAGAGATAAAACCCTTGACTATTTCTGCAAAATAAAAGATAAAGCACGTGTTCCTGCATCTGCCTGCTCCTGAGTTTTCTGTAGGTTGGCAAACAATTTTTTTCTCAGTCTTTCATCTGCACCTTTCTTTTAAAAGCTGAAAAGAAAGTTCTCTTTGAGTAGGAAAAAAAAGTGGTATCTCTTTTGTAAAGAGTCTGTGTTTATACATAATGTTTCATGGTAAAGTAAATAAAACGGCAAAGAGGAGAATATTAAGGCAGTCCAAAACATTTCGTCTTTTGAATTTGAATTCAACATTTTATGTCCCAGGAGATAATTTCCCATCTTGATTCACTATTATTAAACATCATGCTGCTATATTATTTGCCTTTTTGCTAGCTTCATATCATCATAGGATAGTAAATAATAAAATGGACACTTTCACAAACTTTTTTCTAGGGAAAACACAGAGTTAGACAATAAAGATTAAGTTCTGGTCCTACTGCTGCTCTTACATGAATTGCTTTTACTTTGGCCTGTTATAATAAATAATTTTCCTAAGGTCGAGTTATAGGGAAGAGGACTTGCTATTGTTTCCCCTTATTATTTATCCACATCATCCTATCTCCAGGTTGCTCCCCGCCCCCGGGCCACTGAAACAGTCTCTGAGTTGTTTCTCCCCCATCTATTTTTGTCTTCCTTTCTTCCATTTTCTGCACTGTGGTCCTAGTGAATTTATAAAGTACAAGATTTGACTAAGTTACTATTCCTACTTTAAAAGTAGCATAACATTGTACCTAAGGTAGAGAACAACTGTTTTAAATGGTTCATATTTCTGTAGGATCAAGTCCCTGCCTTCTTCAACTGGTAATTACATATAATTCTCCCTATCTCCTCCCTAGGACTCTGTCTACACTGACCATCTTGTTTTTCTGGCTTCCCATGCTGTTCTTTCTTTCTGCAAAGCTTCCTGACCCATCTTTCATCCATTAATTTGGATGAAATTAAAGTGGCTACTCATCTTTTAGAGCTCAACTGTAATTCATTTCTATAGGGTAATATTTTCTCATGCCTCTGTAAGCCCTTCAGAAAGCTATGATATGTTCTCATAGACCCTGCTCTATTTTAGTAACACTTATTAAAACTGAAATTAAATATGTGTTATGTAATAATTTATCTGATGACTGTAATCTCTCATAGCAATCTTCTGGAGATAAAAATTGTCATTCCTCATCGCTTAGCTCCCTGCCTGATATACAATCAGCACTCAATAAGTATTTGTTCAAAGAATGCATTCAGGACTCTCATTTTTGGGGCTGGGGCTGTGGCTCAGCGGTAGAGCACTCACCTTGCACATGCACGGCCCAGGTTTGATCCTCAGCACCACATAAAAATAAACACATTGTATACAACTAAAGCAAATAAATAAATATTTTTAAAAAGACTCTCATTTTCCCTGCCTGTGAAAGGAGAAGTGATTCTTATATTTTGACCCAGAGATGTTCTGAACCATTCCCAGGTACATGCTCTGTTCACAGTGATTCTCTTCTTCCTCTGTAAACTGTCTCCCTTCTTTCTTTATAAAGTTTTCATGGAGGTACATTTTTCAATAGCATATGTGTACTAAGACTACAGCTGGGTGGACCCCAATCATAAACCATTCACTGGGAGTTTGGAACTGAGTCTGTGATGTGTCAATTCATCCTGGATTCATCTTTGTGGGGCAGAGGGATATAAAAAACTAAAAATATCACATACACACACAAAGGCAAAATAACAGATCAACAAAACCTAAACTAAAATTAGAAAGGCAAAGAGTGGATGTTTTCCAGAATTTAGACCAAGTAGCCAAGAAAGTTGATATGCAGTAAAATAAAACAGTAGCACAGATGTGCAGAAAGAAGCCAAGACAGAACTGGATAGAAAACTCCCTGGGCACCTTTTGACTTCCCCTATCCAGGTTCTGCTTTTTCTGTGAGGTTTAGCTGGCTGCCTGCCCTTGAGCTGGTTCTACCAGATAGCTCTGTATCCCTCATAGTGAGTTCAACCCTTCCCTACATGAGCCAGCTTCTCAGTATCTATTGCATGCGATTAAAGAATTCTAACTTAAAGAATGTATATAAATAGTTATAAAATATAGCAAGCTCTCTATGTAACCATTTATCTGATGACTATAATCTCAGAAGAAAATCTTTATAAGAGAAAGGTGATTTATAAATGATAATTGGGATAAGTATACTTACCTCTGTTGCCACTACTCAAGTATCCTTGTACTGGTTGACATTCATTTAATATTTCCTACTTGACTAGTGCTAGAGCTTTTTCATACATCTCAAATCTTTACAACACCTCTGTTAAGTGGATTTCTGGATGCTTTTCATCTTGCACTTGAACTTGTTTTATATGTAGTTCCAGTGCCCTTTGCCATAGGTAAACATGGCTATGGGAGAGTCTCTGCCAGTATTATCATTTTTTAATCATTGGCAGTTTGTATAGAACTTGGTATATTAATATGTATGAAGATATGCTTATTGGTTGAATAAATGAATGGCCTTGTTTTAGTTTATAAATCTATTGAGCCAGTGTTGTCTTAATTTTAACTAGTACATTTATACCTATCACACAGAATTGGGAAAAAATTAGATGACAAATGTGAAAATCATCAGAAGCATCAAAATAAATATCAATTGCTATTGGTATTCTTAATAGTTGGGTAGAATGAGGCCATCAATTACATCTTAAAAATAAGAACCCCAAGGCAAGAGATTTCAGATGGCAAACCCAAATTTACCATGTACTAAATATTAAACAGATCATTTGATATTTTTCTTTATCCTCATGTATCAAGTATGATTTAGGTAAAAACAGATCTAAAGCAAAATCTATTTTAGAGAAGGAGACCTAAAAGTTACTAAAAGCAGAGTATGTCAGATCAGTGATATTGGACTAAACAGACAAAATAAAATGGAAGAAAATCCTACAGAATCACATGAGACAAAAACAGAAGAAATTCAACCAAAAGGAACAAATCTTCACATGAAGAGGAGCTGTGTTGGCACTACCCCCAGATGCCTCAGATAAGGAACTCCACTTCATTAGACTATGTTCTCAGAATTTACAAATATTCACCCTTTGCAGGTTATTTCACCTGAGTTCAAGTTAACATCAGCAGAGGGAGTTCTTGTTGATAATACAATAAAAATTAAGTTCTGGTTCTACTGCTGCTCTTACATGAGTTGCTTTTACTTTGGCCTGTTATAATGAATAATTTTCCTAAGGTCGAGTTATAGGGAAGAGGACTTGCTATTGTTTCCCCTTATTATTTATCCACATCATCCTATCTCCAGGTTGCTTTCCCCCCACCCCGCTGGGCCACTGAAACAGTCTCTGAGTTGTTTCTCCCCCATGTGATGAAAATGGCACTTTACCTCTAGGATCTTCCTCTGTCAAACCCATAACTCCAGTCTAATAATGAAAAAGCAGGCACATTTCTACTAAGAAACATTTTACAAAATATCTGGCCAAACCTTGCTAATGCTATTAATGTTTCCAAAGCTTGAGAAATTATCACAACCAAGAGGAGCAAAAAGGTGATTGATAATTAAATGTAGTGTATCCTGGATGAGATGTTGGATAAAAGGCACTAAGTAACCAAATGAATTCCTATCTCAAGTCAATACAAATTGGGCATGGACTTTAGAATGTTGATAACAATAATATACCAATATTGGTTCATTAATTGTGCCAAATGTTCTATACTAAAAATAAGGTTTTAGTAATAGGGGAAACTAAGTGTGGGGTACATAGGAACTCCGTAGAATGTTTGTAATTTGTCTGTAAATCCATAACTATTCTAAAGTAGCAACATATAATTTCAAAAACAGCATGCAATAGTGGTCCTACCAATACATAAGTATATCATTGTTTATATACACAGAAATCTTAAAGTACATTCTTGAAAATATTAAGAATGGTATGATTTGGGAATATTTTTTGTTAAATTATTCTTTATTCTGTTTTGACTGTTACTAAATGTTCTTGAAGCATGATTATTTTATTGAAAAAGCTAATTGGTGTGTTTGCCAATCAATCAAAAGAAGAACCATGCCCTGGGGGTACCTTGCCATTTTACTCCTAAAACACATTTTTCTTTACTATTAGGAATAACCACCCCTTTCTTTTTTTCAGGAAGCTGTGTAGGTATTTTCAGTAAGCAGCATTTCTTCCTTCCTCCTTTTCTCTCTCTCTCTTCTTTTTATTTTTATTTTGTGTGTGTGTGTGTGTGTGTGTGTGTGTGTGTGTGTGTTATGTGATAACGTGCTTCTGATTTAATTTTTCCTCCCACTGGGGTAGTTTCTCATAGTCTCAGACAGCTAATCAAAGTAATTGTTGAATTTTGATGACCAAGCTTCACATGCCAAGCATTTTCTTCCAAACTGGGCTATTTAGAGTCCAATGAAGCTGGGAATAAATATATAAAGCTAAGTAATTTGGAGAAATTGAAGAACTTTCAGAAAATTTCTTTCACTTGGAAGCATGAAATTACATGTACTACAGTGGAATCAAATCAAATCAATCAGCAGCTCAGAATCTCACAGGCTCTACAATCAGCAGGAGCTCAGAGCCTCTCCTTGGGAAGGAGGATGAGATTTGGTGGAAAAGTAGCTAGTAACAGAATGCAAAGAAACTGAGGTCTTGTCCCCGGGAGAGCCAGCTTTGGTTGCTGATGATAGATGTGCACAGAATACAGATGGATCAGAAGAAGGGCAGAGGCGAGCAAGTGATGGCCCTGACACCCACTGCTCAGGTCCTACTTTCCTGCCAGAGCCACTCAATGACTCATTTTCATCTGGATAAAATCCATAATACTTAGAGTAGAACATCATTTTCTTGCAAAATTCTTCCATCCTTTTCTCTTGAGCCTATTTTCATCACTTCCTTCATTAAACCCCAGTTCATCCATCAGCCAGATCCTTCTTGTGGATTCTGATTGAGCAAGCTTGTTGTAGTCTCTGCCTCTGCACCAGCATGTCCAGTCCACTCAGGATGGTGCTCCCCATCTCATCACCAGGAAAACTCTGAGGCCTCATCTTATCTAAAGCAGTCTTCCCAATACCCTCACACTAAGGAAGAGATCTGTGCTCCCACACATGTTGCACTCAAATCTATTACAAACCATATCACATTTCCTGGTCTCTCTCTCCACAGTTCTGGACTTCTGGAAATAAAGACATTAGCCTCTATATAGAGAACCCAAGCATTTAACTCTGAATTAAGTACACAAGAGATATTTGAAAAATGCCTGTGGAAGATGAATGGACAAGTGAATTTGACAATTTATGAGCAAACATTAGAATTTGGAATGAGCAGAATAAAGATTTCAATGTTTTGGGGGGAACTTTGAGGAAAGGCATCTACAGAAGCATAAAACACTCTGGCCTGAAATGAACACAAAACCTCACCAAAAAAAAAGAAACAACAGAGATGTTTCTAAAATAAACCTATTACAAATGCTAGCTTTTTTAAAAAATTGTTTTATGATTTGCAGAAAAAAAAATACATCAGGCTAGAAATGGAGGCAAGGATGTTCATAAACACAGTAAACCAGCTTTAGTCTCTCGGGCAGGTATCTGTTCAAGAAAAAGTCTCCTGGAGTGCATCAGTAATTAAGGACCTAATGGAAAATTACCAGCCAACAAAATCTATGACCGTTCCGAGGACAATGGAATCACAGGCAGAGAGCACCATAGGTTTATTAAGAACAAATCATGCCCGAACACTTTGATAGCTTTTTTGATAGTGGCTGCCCAATTCCTGCCACACTTGCTCCATTGGCTCTACATTGCCTTCTAAATCAATTTAGAATGCCTTCTTTTGAGTTGACCTTCAAGGCTCTCCAATATCCAGTTTATCACTTTGCTTTTATCTCCTCTTCCTAATTTTCCTGCTGGTATCCCTGCTGGTTCTTTAACTTTGACCACCGGCTCTGACTTTGTGCAGAGTGGCACACACTGTGACTCTGAACATACTACTCTTTCTACTCAAAAATCTCATTCCCTCTCTCAGCTACCAAGTGAAGTTCACACACCCTTCAAGGTCTATCTGAAGACACCCCTGGAACGTGGGTAGCTTCCAACATCAGAGTTAATCTTATCTTTCCTCATTCACTTGTATGTTCCTCTATTCAATAAAATTTATTTTTTAACTTGTATATTTCTACTATTAAGTTGTGAACATAAATACTAGAATTGAAGTTCTGCTAGGACAGGGATTTGTGTCTGTTGTATTCACTGACCTTGCTTAAGCACCGAGAACACACACACACACACACACACACAAACACACACGTAGACACACCCCTTGATTAATAAGTAAATTCGGGCTGGGGATATAGCTCAGTTGGTAGAGTGTTTACCTCACATGCTCAAGGCCCTGGGATCAATCCCCAGCACCACCAAAAAAAGAAAAAAATGTAATAAGTAAATTCCTAATTAGACTTTGTCTTACATAGCATCTTATTACATGACCTGTCATAAAATAGCTGCTCAGTAAGTATTTTATTGATGGAATGGTATAGAACGAAAGGGACAAAAAATGAATGGACAGATTTATTTTTCTGAATAGTGTTGTTAACTCTTCCGGTGACACTCCCTATCTCACAGAACCACATTTGAATAATCATTAATTCTAGAAAATATTTCTGGACACTCCTAGTTTTCTAAAATTTTTTTCACTTATTGACTTACTAAACCAAATTAAATAAAAACAGATTAGAGCTTCTTACAGTGATATACACAATAGTGATACTTTACATGAATACTTAATTTAATCTTCATAACATAACTTTGAAGTCAGTAGTTTGTCTTAAAATTTCTATTTTTAGCTAATAATTCTAAGCGATCCCTCTAAGTTTCAACAGTTTTCCCCAATGACAGTATCTTTAAAACTATAATACAGTATCAGAATGAGGATATTGACATCTATAGAGTTAAGATCAGTAAAGATCCCTTATGGTACTCTTTAAAAACACACAAACTTACATCTCCTCACACCTCTGCTTTAACCACTGGGGAACACTAATATTAATTTGCTCTCCACTTCTGTTATTTCAAGAATGCAAGATGAATGGAATCATATATGTGCCATCTTCTGTGAGCATTTTCACTCAGTATTATTCTCTAGAGGTTCATATAAGACATTGCATATGACTTTCATGGTTTAGCAGGTATTTTAATTGCTGAGTACTAGTTTGTGGTATGGATATACCACAGTCTGTTTAACCATGTCAATCAGGTTGCCCTGGCTCTCAGGAATACTACTGTGTGGGCAACTTTTGTGTGAACATAAATTTTCATTTCTCTGAGATAAACACCTAGGAACACAACTAATGGGATCATATTATGGATGCATGTTTAGTTTATCTTCTATGTTTTTTAAAGAACTTGCCAAACTGTTTTCCTGAGTAAACTACATTTCTTACCTACCAGAAATTTATAAGTGTTTTTGTTCCTCCACATCCTCTTTACAGATGGGAGTTCCCACTAATTTGTAATTTTATTCAGTCTTATAGGCATGTATTGGTATGTAATTGTGCTTTAATTTATGTTTCCCTAATGGTTAAAGATATTGAAAATTTTTATGAGCTTATTTGCTATCTGTATATTCTCATTGGTAAAATGTTTCTTTATGCACTTCACTTATTTTCTATTTGGATTATTTTGTTTCTAGTTAATGAGTTTTGAGAGTTCTTTATACTAGTCTTAGATACTAGTTCTATGTTGGAATATGATTCACAAATAATTGATTTCATTTCATATTTTATTCTTCCTTCATCCTTAATGTACTGGGGATTGAACCAGGGGTGTTCTGCCATTGAGCTACATCCCCAACCCTTTTTTTATATATATTTTTATTTATTTGCTTTAGTTGTACACAATGCGTTTTATTCAATGTATTTTATTTGTAGGTGGTGCTAAGGATCGAACCCGGGTCGACCAAGTGCTAGGCAAGCACTCTACCGCTGAACCACAATCCCAGCCCTCCCCAACCCTTTTTATTTATTTATTTAATTTTGAGACATGGTCTCACTTAAATTGCTGAGACTGACCTCAAATTTGTGATTCTCCTGCCTCAGCCTCCAGAGTAACATGGATTACAGATGTGTGCCACCATGCCCAGCCTTGTCTTTTCATACTATTATCAGGAATTTGCAGAGAAAAAGTTTTAATTTTGTTCATCAATATTTGCTTTTATGGGTCATGTTTGTTGACAAATTTAAAATCTACTCTGACTAGCCCTGACCTCAGAGATTTTTCCTGCTTATTTCTCCTTCTCTAAATCTGCACACTAACCTATTGAGCCATTGTAATTCCTCTTTTCTTTCTTTTTTTTTTTTTCTAAAGTTTATTTTTTTACATTTAGGTCTATGATCCACTTTGAATGAATTTTTGTATGTGGTGTGAAAATTAAGTTTAGCTTCTCTAAATACAAAGAAAATTTTGGAACACCAAGAATGAAGAAAGAACATTGTAAATAACACCAACAAAACTTTTCATTTCCTCTTGACTCTTGAACTCAGGTATGAGGAGTGATGCAACACTTCTAACACTGATCTGGATGTAGGAAAGGAATTATAAAAGAGACAGGGTTCTGGGCTGGGGTAAGGTTTCCATACCTCATTCAAGTCGCAAAATGGTCACACTAGTGACACGTTCTGTTCTGTTTGTGCATTCCTTCTCTCTCTCCTACTCATGAAACGCTAGCAGCAACCATTGTGAGAACAGAAACATTCTCTCTGCTTTTCTCCATCTCAGGATGTCTTTGTTTCCTTTTCATTACTGAAGGATATTTTTTGAAGTGTATCAGATTCTGCTTGACAGTTCTCTTCTTTTAGCACTTGAAAAATATGCTTCCTCAAATCCCTTGTTATTCCAATACTTTCCCCTACCTTACGTATCAGTTGCCATTTTTCCCTGGAGGCTTTCCTTTCTTTCCTTGTTTTTCTTTGTTGTTATTTGTTTGTTTCCAGAAATTTAATTTTGATATGTCATAGCATAGGCTTCTTTGGGTTTATCCTGTTTGGGTTCCACTCAGTAATTTGTTTGTTTGTTTATTTATTCTTATTTGTTCTTTTTAGATACACAAGCCAGCAGAGTGTACTTTGACATCATATTATACATATATTTTGTCCAACCCATTCTAATTAGGATCCCGCCTTGTTGTTGTACACAATGTGGCGTTTCATAACCTAGCTATAGGTTTATATCTCTTGCCAAATTGGGGGATTTTCAGCCATAATTTCCTCAAGCACTTTCTCATACCTGCCTCATTTCTCCTCCCCTGCTAGCACCCTGGTGACATGGATGTTAGCTCTTTTCTTACAAACTCACATACCCCAGAGCTCCGTCTACCTTTTTTTCAGTCTGGTTGGTCTGTCTTTCCATCAAGTTCCAGTTCCACTGTCCTGCTCACTCGTTCTTTCTTTTTGCCCCTTCCATTCTGCTACTGAGCCCATCCACTGAACTTTTCTATTTTCAGTTACTATATTTTTATATTCCAAAATTTCTATTTGGTTCTTCTTCATGTCTTGTATTTATTTGCTTTTCTGGAATTTTCTATTTTTACTTTTTGTTTTCATTTGTTTCAAGTGTATTCAAAATTGCTCTTTAAAGCATTTTTATTATGGCTGCTATTAAATTGCTCTCAGATAATTCAGTTATCTACGTATCGGAATTTATTGTCATTTTAACTCAGTTTGAGATGTCCATGATGGGACAAAACTTCCCATCACTTCTGATGGTAAGGAGCACATTATATTGAGGTTTTTCTGAAACTCAGGGAGGAGGAAGGGAGACAAACTCTCATTATTAGTAGTAGAAAAGTCCAAATTCCCCACTCAGACTCTGCATTCACTTGAGGTAGGGTAGGTTTCACCTTCCCATGAGGTCTTCACAGACATCATCACGGGGTGATTGTGGCCTGGTGACCACCGGGCCCTGGTGGAAGTCCTAACTCTTCACTAAGCCTCCTCCATACTTGTCCCTCTCCACAGGTGGGTGCGGGGAACTGCCCAGTGGAATCCATGGCTCCTTTATGGCCTCTGCCACACCACGTGGAAGAAAGGCATCTTCCTACTGTCTAGTTAAGATGAAAGTCCCAGCTCCCTATCTGCTCTCCTCTGACACTGTCCCAGCAAAGGTGTTGGTAAGTCTC
The DNA here is from genome assembly GCA_025594165.1 of Tamias sibiricus. Classification (NCBI taxonomy): domain Eukaryota; kingdom Metazoa; phylum Chordata; class Mammalia; order Rodentia; family Sciuridae; genus Tamias; species Tamias sibiricus. Next base: position 76,679,727 of record CM046657.1, read on the forward strand.
ATTACAACCTCATGCTGAAGTCTAGACTCCCCACGCGGCCCTTGCTGTCCTGAGAATGTGTAGCTGGACCCTGTTTATTAATGCCATTTGCTGCAGGAGAGTAGTTGTGGTCTAAAAGCTCTCTCTCACTATGTTGCCCCTCTCCTGGTCCATTATCTAGAGAAAACTGAATTTTGTTGGCTTTTTTCTTTCTTTCCTTATACTTGCTGTCATCTGGGGGTTGCCAGCATCTTCAGCTTCAAGTTTGGGATATAAGAGTCACAAGTAAGATTCCTAGATTCACCACTGTGTTGTTTCTCAAGTCCTAACTGTCCTAGGCTCTTGACCTCTTTTCTCTACTTAAGTAGAATCTGCTTTTGCTTGTTTTATGTATAACTTCCAAGCATTTTAGTTGGACTTAATTGGAGGAATCAGGTAAAATATGTCTACTCCCTCTTCCCAAAGTAGAAGTCCTCCTGAAGTTCTGATCTAGTACTAGTAACCCCTTTTACAGATAAAGAGACCAAGGTATAGAGAGGCCAAACATCTTGTTCAGGGAAAAACAGTTGTTCAGTGGAGTGGCAGAATTGGGATTTGGTTTGTTTCTTTGTTTGTTTGTGTTTTAGAGAAAGGTCTCACTAAATTGCCCAGGCTGGACTGGAACTAGCAATGTTCTTGCTTCAGGATTACAGGCATGTACCACCACCATGCCTAGTTCAAAGTCAGTATTTGAACTCAGACCATCCAGTGTCAGAGTGCAGATTTACAATATGAACTAAACACATAGGCGAAGCCAGCCGTCCCAACCCTACTAAGACTGTAGGTCAATACTGATCCAGGTAGCGGTGTAGATAGACTGTCAGCTCCACCAGCACTTGGTGACTGGAATTGCCTGCTTGATAGAGTCTTATCCAGGACTATCCAGGTGCATTCCCCCAGTATCCCTGCTATGCTGGTGTATCTGGACATTGGCCTTACGTCTCAGTTTGTGATGGATATTTCCATTCTTCTGCTAGGACTGGCACTCCACAGGAATTCTGACATCTAGCTCAGCTTTGACAACATTTATTCCCTATGGACTAAACACTGGGATATGCTCCCCCACCACCACCTTTTAACTGCCTGTGATCCAGTTCCAAGCCAGAGAGTTACCCTGAATATGCTATTAAATCTATGTTGAGTATCACAAAGCAGCTTCTTTGAGGATGGTGATTGGCCTAGCTCAAAGCCCTGAACCCCCTGCACACAAGCGCTGGGCCCTCTGCCTCACCATGCTTCCTTTGAGGTACTCAGCTTGGATTCTGCTTGATCCTGGCTCATCGTCTTGCCTGAAAACTCCAGATGATGGGGGCCCAGAGAACTGTAGATTTGAGCCCATTGCAATAAATGCCTTTACACCACCCATTTCAAACTGTGTACCCTGTTGGCTTTTTAATAGAATTACAGACAGTGCTGGGAATAAGACCCTTTCATTTTACAAAAAGGAAGTGAAGGTTGGTGAATTTAGAGGTGGATGTCTTATTCCACAAAGTAACATTCCTCAGGTTGCCTTGCCCAGGTAATATGTTGCAATCATACCTAGAAACCAGGTTTCCTGGTGCCAAATAGCAGCCTTTGATTTTGTGATAAAGTCTCCTTAGCAGACTGTTATTCTCAATCCCCTATATAACCTCTGCATAAAGAACTCTCACCACAGAGAGCCCATCACTTTTGTGTAGTTCTGTTAACATAGCTTCTTCTTCTTTTTTAAAAAAATCTGATTCTCCATCAGATTTTTTATAACTTTATTTTATTTGTTTATTTTTTATGCAGTGCTGAGGATCAAACCCAGTGCCTCACACATACTAGGCAAGTGCTCTACCTCTGAGCCACAAACCCAGCCCTTAATATAGCTTCTTTTAAAGTGTTTCTGTTTTGTACATACATAAGTCAGTGTGTTATGGTTTTGATGTGAGGTGCCTCCCAAAAGCTCACACGTGAGACAATGTGAGAAGGTTCAGAGAAGTGATTGGATTTTAAGAGTCTTAACCCATTCAGTGACTTAATCCCCTGATACTTCTTAACTGAGTGGTAACTGTAGTGCTAAAGTATGGCTGAAGGAGGTGGGAATTAGGGCGTGGTTATGGGGTTTATATTTTATATCTCCAGAGTGGAAACACTCTCTCTGCTCTCTGATCACCATGATGTGAGCTCCTTCCTTCTGCCACACTCTTCTGTTACAAATCTTCAGCCTAGCCTCCAGCCCCAAGGAATGAACTCCAATGTCAATGGATTAAAACCTCTGAAACCCTGAGCCTTTAAATAAACTTTTCCTCCTTTAAAATTGTTCTGGTCAGAAACTTCAGTCACAGTAACAAAAAGGCTGACTAAAACACAATGTAATACATGATCAGAACGCAGGATGGAATCAGCCCTGAGCTCAAAGCCTGGCTCTCTCACTTACCATCTTAGCTGCTGTTTCTTTATTCAATAAATGAGAACAAGGACAGCTTGTTCCTAAATAGTCATATGATTTAAATAACACCTTTTAAAGTATTGAGCCTAACATCTGAAACTTACTATCTACTAAATATCAAAAATGTAGAGGCAACTTTGTCATATATAAATTTTTCTTATATCATGTTGTAGCCTGAGACAAGTTTCTGTCCATATTACAGATAAGAAAACACACATACATCCACAACATTACATCCGCACAGGCCTATTCTCAGCCATCCGCCTAAGTCTCCTTGTAGTCAATTGCATTATTCCCATTGTGAGGATATCGATCACCAGTGGTGATGAGGCTAATTCTTGATCATGATCACTCAAATATTAACTCTGTGGGTACAGGAATTTCGAGTGTGTTGGTATCTCTGTTACACAGAACACTTCTGGCAAGTAGTGAGCACCAAGAAATATTTACTGAATAAAAAACCAAAGTAGTAAAATTATTCTCAAACAACATTCAGTATTATGTGAGCACAAAGATCTATCACTCCCTATAATCTGTCACCATTGTTCTTTCTCTAATGGGTTTCTCCTACTGATATTTCACATTATTGAGGGATTACTTTATCCAAAGGGAATGTCTATAATTTATAATTTGCTTTAATAAATTTTTGGCCTTTAACAGATGCATGACAACTGTACTATATTGTGCTGTGAATTCCAATTATTATAAGACAGATGCCTGCCCTTTCCCACAAAGCTCAGAGCTTTGTGAACTTTCATTGTAAATTGCATCTCAGATTCGTAAATGGACATTTTATGAACTGTGTGAGTGTATGCTAAGTGTGTTTAAATCACTCAGTGAGCCACATACCACTTAGTTGTTGTCAGCACACAGCAAAAATGCATATATATTCAAATATACTTAACACAATATTACTACTCTATGATGTGGTGGTCATCAATAACACAAAAAAACAACCCTAGCAAAATTTGGATCTTATCACTTGGTGAACACTGTTATACACAAACCATTGTTTAATCAGGAAGAATATCCTTTAAGGCGAAGCTGTGGGTAAAGATCATTTAATCTTATGATTAGCTAAAGACAAGTTCAAATCCTGACCCCATCACTGCTAGCTATATGATTTTGAGTGAGTTACTTTGTTGATCTTCCTTCGTTCATTTGAAAATCTGGAATGATGACACTGGTGACAAATGTCAACTAGCACATTGTATTGCTTCCTATGCCAAGCAACATTCTAACCATGTTATGTAAAATCCCATTTAACATTCATGATCACCATCTGAGGCAGACAATGCTTCCTCTCCAACATACAGTGCTCTGCTTCAAAGGTAGAATTAAGTAATTATTATATATATGGGAAAGCCTAGACAATTAGGGAGGTACAATGCAGCATTAGGAACAACAGCTTCTTCACATCTTCATTTATGTGCTCTATGACAAGTTTTATACAAAATCATATAGACAGATTTGGTTTTAAAGTCAGGTGACAATATCTATCTTTCACCATTCTACAATTCTCAGATTTCTCATCCATCAAATGGGTATAAAATAGCATCTGACTTATACAACTATTTTGAGGATTTTTTGAGATAACGTTTAGCACCTGGCACATTTGCTCAGTAATTGTTATAAGGATGATGGAGATGATGGAAAGGATGAATGTGTTTATTGAAAGTGGAATGAAATATTTGGAATGGTGATAGCCCCCCTGGCATTATTTTCATGATATTAAGGCTATTTCAATGTATGACAGTTTTTGTGTTCATATACTACTACTCTTACTGTAGTGCTAGCGTGGAACTAACGTACATTCTACATTCAATCCCTTCTAGGTCAAAGTCCAGTCAGCTCTGTTTTGTCTTATTTTCAATTAAATATCTGAATCCTAGCAAGGCAAAACATTTAGTTAGTGTAAAATCTGTGAATCTATTTAAATTGTATTGTTCTAAATTTAAAAATAGCCTAAATATTCACTAAAGATCACTGAAATTAAGGAAATTAGAAAATATTCAATACACGGATGATACAAGTTTATGCACAGGGGAAGAAGATTTATTCAAGCCTCAGAGCAACTCTACCATCCTGTGAAATGGCAAGGTAATATTTTATAACTTCTAGGAGAAATTGGAGATAAGTACATATCTATTTAGAAGTCTTAAACTATTCTTAATATCGAACTCATGAACTTTCTACCCCAAAACTCACCCCTCCTCCAGTCAAGACTCCTGTGGTCTCAACCAGAAACAGTGGTGCCATGCTTGATTGCAACCTCACTTGTATGTCACATTCATAAGCAGTCGCTGTGAGCCCTTTCTCCCAGACATTTACTTCTCTGCATTCTCACCACTGTGTTCCTGGTGTTGGCCTTCATTATTGTGCCTCTGTACCATTGCAGCAGGATTTTAATTGAGCATTAAACCTTCTGGCCCTCTTAACATCCTATCACAAAGTCTGTTTTTTTTTTTTTTTTTTTTTTTTTTTTTTTTAAAGAGCAAACCTTATCAAGTCATGCCCCTTTTTTACAGTTCTTCCAGTGATTTCTCTGCCCCAGCAAATCTATCAAATCCCCTAATATAGTATTCCCTTTGCCTGCATCTTAAACCATCTTTGATCTTTGTCTCACTTTCTTCTCCCCTGAATCACACTATTCTAGAAACAATGAGTATCCTTTGTTCTTCAAAAGTGCTAATGTTCTCCTTCCATCTCTGAAACTCTGAACTAATTCTTCTCTGTGCCTGGGAAAGTTTTCTTCTCATCTTCTTTCACCTCAATAATTCCTACCTAGCCTCAAAGCATCAGTTAGTCACCACTCTGAGGACATCTTCCACAAACCTCCAGCTGTATTATGTGGCTCCTTTTTGCCTTCACAGTGCTCTTGTCCACTCCTATCACAGCACTCACATCAGTGAACCATATTTCCCTTTCCTTTTCTGTATTCCCTACTATGCTCAGTTATTTAAGGATAGGTTCTTTAATTTGTTTATTGGTGCATCCTCAAGACCCCTCTTAAAACAATGCATAGTTTAGAAACTTCGCACATATTTGTTAAATGCATGCAGGCATGAATGAATAAATAAATTCATAACAAAAAGGATTTATAAATATAATAAAGCAATGTGAAGAAATAAAGTGGTTAATGATTTTAAACAAAGCAGTTGGGAAAGAAAAATTTAAGTACCGTTTGAGCAAAACCCTCTAGGAAGAGAAAAGTGAACCAGGTATATATTGGAAGATAGAGCCTTCCAGACACAGAGGATTAGGCAGAACTTTTGAGACTTGAGGAGACATGTAGGACGCTAGTGTAGCAGAGGCGCACTGAATAGAGGGAAGAATAGTAGACATTAGGGTTACACCACATAACAATATGTAGTTCAAGAGAGGGACTCAGGTTTTATTCTGAGTGCACAAGAAGAAACTAAAAGGGTATAAGTATGGAATGCCTAGAGAGGAGCTAGGAGCTAGCATTTATTTTTTGAGTATACATCATAACAAAGCACAATGGGAAACCGTTTAGAGACTTTTTAAAAGTGAATCATCTACGATGAATGACATTTACAAGCACTCAAGATGTGAAGTCACAAATCATTTTACAGATAGAGAATTTAATCCTAGAGCAGCTGAATCTTTTACCAAAAATTATATACAAAAAATGTATGGCTAACAGAAATGAGAAGGCATGACTTTTGACTCCCTGCCTGGTTTACTTTTATAAAGATGAAAAAATACATGTGTTACTTGGTTATATATATGTACACACACACACACACACACACACACACACATATATATATAATTCCTAATATGTATTCCTAATATATATATATATATATATATATATATATACATATTCCTAAATGAACATCATATAGATATACAAAGTAATTTGCTTTTTCTATTTCTTTGAGGAATGTCATTGAGATTTTGATTGGGATTGCATTAAATCTGTATAATGCTTTTTGTAGTATGGACATTTTGACAATATTAATTCTACCTATCCAAGAGCAAGGTAGTTCTTTCCATCTTCTGAGGTCTTCTATAATTTCTTTCTTTAGTGTTCTATAGTTTTTGTTATAGAGGTCTTTCACCTCTTTCACTAAGTTGACTCCCAGGTATTTTATTTTATTTTTTTGATGCTATTGTAAATGGGGTAGTTTTCATCATTTCCCTTTCAGAGGATTTGTCACTGATGTACAAAAATGCCTTTGACTTATGGGTATTGATTTTGTATCCTGCAACTTTGCCGAATTCATTTACTAGTTGTGAAAGTTTTCTAGTAGAGTTTTTTGGGTCTTCTAGGTATATTATATATATCATGTCATCAGCAAATAATGCTAATTTGAGCTCTTCTTTTCCTATCTGGATCCCTTTAATTTATTTCGTCTGTCTAATTGCTCTGGCCAGAGTTTCAAGTACTATGGTAAATAGCAGTGGTGAAAGGGGGCATCCCTGTCTTGTTCCAGTTTTTAGAGGGAATGATTTCAATTTTTCTCCATTTAATATAATGTTAGCTTGGGGCTTTTCATAAATAGCTTTTATAATGTTGAGATATGTTCATGATATTCCTAGTTTTTCTAGTGTTTTGAACATAAAGGGGTGCTGAATTTTATCAAATGCTTTTTCTGCGCCTATTGAGATAATCATATGGTTTTTATCTTTAAGTCTATTGATGTGATGTATTATGTTTATTGATTTCCAAATGTTGAACCAGCCTTGCATCCCTGGAATAAACCCTACTTGATCGTGGTGCACTATCTTTTTGATATGTTTTTGTATCCAATTTGTCAGAATTTTGTTGAGGATTTTTGCATCTATGTTCATTAAAGATATTGGCCTGAAGTTTTCTTTTTTGGATGTGTCTTTACTTGGCTTTGGAATTAATGTAATATTGGCCTCATAGAAAGAGTCTGGAAGAGCTCCCTCTTTTTCTATTTCTTGAAATAATTTGAAGAGCATTGGTATTAGTTCTTCTTTGAAGGTCTTGTAGAACTTGGCTGTAAACCCATCAGGTCCTGGACTTTTCCTTGTTGATCGCTTTTTGATGATGTCCTCTATTTCTTCGCTTATATTTGATCTGTTTAAATTGTGTATAGCCTCCAGTTCCAGTTTGGGCAATTCATACGACTCTAGAAATCTGTCAATGCTTTCAATATTTTCTATTTTATTAGAGTGCAAGTTTTCAAAGTAATTTCTAATTATCTTCTGTATATCTGAGGTGTTTGTTGTGATATTCCCGTTTTCATCATGAATGTTATTGATTTGAGTTTTTTCTCTTCTTTTTGTTAGCATCGCTAAGGGTCTGTCAATTTTATTTATTTTTTCAAAGAACCAACTTTTAGTTTTGTGAGCATTCTCACACTATAAATATCTCTTTCGTTGCAAGTTTCCAACTAGACTATGATCATTTTCAAGGCAAGTCCAGAGCTCCATGCATTCATTCTTACATGTCTGATAACAATGTCCCAGAGGCTGACTTATCATAGGTCATTGGCTATGGATGTCAAAAAGCACTGAATATGTGTTCACATCTGATTCTTTCCTAAAGTGATCAGTTGCCAAATCATTTGCACCTCTATCAGGTGCTTCTGATCCACAATTTTGTGTAAAGCACGATGCCGGGTACTGGTGTAACAATGATGACAATGACATGGCACTTGTACCTCCAGGGCTGTGCATCTTAATAAAAATGACAGACATGAGGGCTAGTTATCATTTCGCAGGCCAAAAGGCCATGATGAGACTATCACATTATTTAACGGTTTATCAAATGCTTCAAAACTTACCACACATAAGTATTATAATTATGCTTTGTAATTTGTTCTGTAAGTGTTACAAGTACTTCATGTGCACTCTGTAGCATCATCTACTTGGTGATCCTTCTATCACCCTATAGGACATAATCTTGCCCATATTTGTTTTTTTGTTTTGCTTTTATATGAGGAAACTGACTACAGGGAGTTCAATGGCTTGCTCAGGGTCCATCAGTTGGTGAAGTCTAGGGTGATACACTGGCAACTTGGCTCCAAAGACTGTAATGTCAATCTCTCACATGAATTTGATAGACACTGGCTTATTTTTAATGCTCTCACACAAAAAAATCTCTAAGCCAGTTTCCTCCCCCCCCCCCACTGATTCATAGGCAAAGAAACTGGCTCAAAAAAGATTCAGGAAATGTTCAAGGTCACCATCAAGCTCAGGATAGACTCTCTTTTGGTTCTAAGTGCTGTCTTATTTCCAGAGGGATGTGTTCCCTCTGTATACATTTTTGTGTACTTTAGAAGGATGGATAGAAATATTAATTATGTTTTGGCTAGTCTGAGGAATGGAGGCAAAGGATTTCATTAAGGAGGTGACACATCCAAATAGGACCATCCACCCTATTTGAAAGTGTTACTGAAGTAGGATATTGACCACCATGAGATAGCAAGTTGTTTCCAGACAAATACTACTCCTAGGGAATGCAAATTCAACTTTTTACTTGTGCTATTATATTCTGGGTAGTGCATGCCAATTGATTTGAACATTCTTTCCCCCATTGCCAGGCTGAACATTTTCAAACAAAAATGTACTCAGATTTTCTTGGAAGCAGAATTTTCTGACATTTACCTGGGAATCTAACTAAATATTGAACAAATACTATTGTAACTGAAATAAGCAAAGGGAATTTCAATAAACTTACTTCAGTATTTTTATAGATAAAACGAGCAACAGCAATGTTATTCTTAACTACATATTCATTACCAGGGCACTCATTTTATACACATTCAATACTCTAGTCATTTTTACATCCTAGGAGACAGCTGTCCCCATTTTACCTAGATCATTAAGGATTTGAGAAGTTAGATCCCAGATATAAGAACAGGCCCAAGGTGGAATGAATGGCAAACAGGATAGCAGAATAGGAGCTCTCCTCACCTTTTCCACAACACAAACACCAGTATAACAGTAACTCTTGGGTGAAAATACCTTTTTAAGAGCTCTTGAATCCAAGTGAGAGATGACAACACCCCAGTGGAACACAGTAACAAGAAAAGGCACAATGAAAGCAGAAGAAAGAAACCTTCACTTTTACTAACATCACTCCTTCCCCAAGCTGCCACAACATAGCACTAAGATCAATTTCCTTGGGTAGGGCACATCTTTAATAACAGACACTTAGAAGGCTGAGGAAAGAGGATCACAAGTTCAATGCCAGCCTCAGCAGCTTAGTAAGGCCCTAAGCAACTTAGTGAGACCCTGTCTCAAAATAAAAATTAAAAAATAAAAGGGCTGGTGATGTAGCTCTAGGGTTAAGTATCTCTGTGTTCAATCATCATACAAAAAAAAAAAAAAAAAAAGACACATCCCCTGTGGTGTGAGTCCTCCTGTGAGAAAAACAGTAAAGGGGCCCTTGTCTTCTCTAGCCTTTCAGAGAACTATATGAGAAGCCTACATCTGTTCACCCTGACCCAGAACAAGGGAAATCTGCACGACCTAATCAAATAATAATCACTTGGGAGTGGGTAAGCAAAAGAAAAGAGGAGTGGGCCCTCAGGAACCAGCACAAAAGTTCATAGCCAGCCCATATGTAGACCCTGGCAATAGGCCCACCTTCCAGCCCTGTCACCAGCTGTCCCATACCTGTACTCCCATCTTAACTGCAACATTATTCACAACAGTGAAGATATGGAAACAACTCCAGTGCCCATTGGTGGATGAATGAACCAAGAAAATTAATGTGTATATAACAGGTGGCACATGCCTGTAATCCCAAGGACTCAGGAGGCTAAAATAGGAGGATTGTAAATTTGAGGCCAGTCTCAGTAAGCTAATGAGACCTTGCCTTAGAATAAAAAATAAAAAGGGCTAGGGCTGTGGGAATGTGGCTCAGTAGTAGAATGCTCCTAGGCTCAATTTCCCATACCATAAACACATGCCCCTCCCCCCAAAAAAGGGAAATAAAAACAAAAAAAGTATGTATACCTACATACACTCAATGAAATATTATTTAGCCTTTAAAAACAAGAAAATTTTGACATTTTCGTAAACATGAGTGTATCTTCAGGACAGTATTCCAAGTGATGTAAGCCATGCACAAAAAGACAAATTCTGCAACCCAGAAATAAATTGATGTCCATGTGGACAATTGAACTTTAACAAGTTTGCCAAAAATACACAATGGGGAAGGGACAGTCTCTCCTATGAGTGCTATTGGGAAAGTGGATGTAGTCACATGCAAAATAATGGAACTGTATCCAAATCTTACATTATTCACAAAAGTAAACTTCAAATGAATTAATGACTTAAATGTCAGACTTGGAACTATAAAAATCCTGGAAGAAAACACAAGAGAAAAGGTATGTGACATTTGGCTTTGGTAATGATTTCTTGAATATGGCATCAAACTTGGTCAGCAACTCGTACAATCAATAGCCAAAAATTAACAAACAAGAGGAAACAACCACCACAAAAACAAAACATTAGGAAATGGGCTAAGAGTTTGTATAGGCATTTTGCCAAAGAAGATATACAAATGGCCAACAGGTATGTGAAAAAAAAAAAAAATGTTCAACACTACTAATCATCAGGGAAATGCAAGTCAAATCCACAATGAGATGTCACCTCATAGGATTTTGATGGTTCACCATATGAAGAAACAAAATGACCGGGAACACTATGAATGTTAAATAATTCAGTCTCTATCAAGAATTATATAGAATTTGGTGTGGAGTAGCACTCCTGTAATCCCAGGGATTCGGGAGGCTGAGGTTCAAAGCCAGCCTCAGCAACTTAGCAAGGCCCTAAGCAATTTAGTGAGAGCCTGTCCAAAAACAAACAAACAACAAAACGGGTTGGGGATGAGGCTTAATGGTTAAGTAGCCCTGGGTTCAATCTCCCATACCAAAAAACAAAACAAAACAAAAAATATGTGCACACACACATACACACATATAAAGAGAGAAAGATATTTCTCAAAAATTGAAAATATAAAAATTAAAAATATAATTATGATATTATTGAGTTATTTCAATTCTGGATACATATCTAAAAGAATATAATTGGGATATTGAAGTATTATATGCACCCCCATATTCTCTTCAGAATTATTCACAATAGTCCAGACATAAAAGCAACTTAAATGTCTGTCAACTAATGAATGAATTAATAAACATGGAATATACATACAATGATATATTATTTGGCCTTGAAAAGAAGAAAATTCTGACTCTTGTATGTATGTAAACAAACCTGGAAGACATTAAGCAAAGTGAAATAAGTCAGACACAGAGACAGGAAGACATTAAGCAAAGTGAAATAAGTCAGACACAGAGACAAATACTACATGATCCCACTTGTATGGGGAATCTAAAATAGTCACTGATCAAAGCAGAGTCAAAGAGTAGTTGCCAGCAGCTTGGGGAAGGAGAGAAATAGGAAGGTATTAGTTTAAGTGTCAAAATTTCATTTATTCAATATAAATAAGTCCTAGAGAGCAATTGTACAGAATATTGCTTATAATTAACTATATATACTTAATTTTTTTCTGAAAGGATAGATCTAGTGTTGTCCCCCCTCATATACAAACAAATAATGACTAAAGAGGGCAACTCTTTGAGGTATATGTTTATGCCACAGACTGTGGTGATGGGTGTGCACTAATCTCCAAATTTGTCAAGCTATATATGTTCTATGTAGAGATTTTAAAGTCAATCATACTTCAATAAAGTAATATTTTTACAAAAGAAACTGCTAATAAATTGGATTTATTGTTTAAAAATATTTTTTAAGATTAAAAACTGACTCCAGTCCATATAACCCCAAAGCTATTGCTCTTTCTATGTTGTTTCCTCTTTCACGTTGAGCTGATACAGCAGAGCAATCTACCACATTGGATAAAACCTATGGTTTGTGTATTAACTGGGTATCTGGATATAGAGTCATGTGGTTTTGAATTGACCTTATAAATTTAGATATTCTTGTATTGAAAATATGAAGCAATTGAAAAGTTCAATTACTTCATTCTCCACAGTGAGCATTCAAATTCAATGTTTTTGATTGATGCTAGCCCATTAAAGTTATTAGATTTGAAAGAAGAGCCCATAATTGGCTTCATTAGTATCCCAACTTACAGAGTAAGGGTAAGTGGGGTGGCAGTTGGAAGGTCATAGGAAGAGAAATGATGAAGATTCTTCTTATAATTTATACCTACCAGACTTTTGATGATTTCCCAGTTTCTCTAAGTGTTTTCAACTATTTAAATTACACTAGGTACCACAGAATTCCATGCCCTGCATAACTTTTAACCAAGCCATATACCTCTCCCTGGCATAGTTTATGGTTGCAGCAGCAACCTCCAGCACGCAATACGGATATTACGTATTTGCAATTTCATGCTCATTTACCATTTGAGATGTCCACAGCATGCTATGAGGAGTGTCCAGTGTTCATGAAATAGCTGAAATTTCTGTATTTTCACACAAAATGATTCTCTACCTTAAACCACCTAACAATAGCATTCAACTCATAGAAGAATAAATGAAATAAGGCAAATAAAGCATTTGTAAAAGGCTATTGAAGAATAGAATTATCCCCAAATTAATTTTATTTACACTTTCAATATATATTTTAATGGCTGTGTACTATACGAAAGGCACTGTATAAAATTTGGATATACTTTACATTTTGTATAAAACATTTATTTGTTTTAATTTCATATCATTCTCACAATAACAATTCCAGATTCTAAGTCCTATTGACAATGTGAAACCTAAAATCAATTAAATTACTTTCCAGTGATCATGTGGCATCTCCTCTACATGAACATCATAAGCCAACCTCTGGTCCAGGAAAAGATGACCACTCACCTACAGATGGTCACTCAATGTGCCAAGTATTCAGACGACCTTCATCTCAAATTTTTAAAATATGTTTTGTTTTAGTGCATTATAGTTATTCACAATTGTGGGGTTCATTTTGCCATATTCATAAATGCATATAATATAATTTCCTCATTTTCAGTCACCAGTACTTGAAAAAGTTTTAAAAGCTAAGCCCAGATGGTGTGGTGGTGCATGCCTATAATCCCAGTGACTCAGGAGGCTAAGACAGGAGGATCACAAGTTTATGGACAGCCTCATCAATTTAGTGAGAACCTTAGCAACTTAGCCAGACCTACTACCAAAATAAAAATTAAAAGGGCTTGGGATGTGACTCAGTGGTTAATCACCCTTGGGGTCAATCTCTGGTACAAAAACAAACAAACAAACAAACAGAAAAACTAAGTCCAAACCTATATTTCCTAGACTTTTCTAATTAGGGTTCTGTGTGTAAAGTGGGTTCTGTTTATTGGTGGTATGTGATTGAAATATGAAAGCAGAATTATGAAGTTTCTCTGCAGAGGTGACCCTCATCAGCTAACAAGGTGTCTAGGAAAATGATGTCAACCTGGTGGCAGAGCCTTCCTGACCTGATTTCACATTTCCTGGTCTGCAGATATGGATTGGCATTCTCCATACTCTGGGTGTCTGCAATGGAGGAAGCAATGGTGGCAAGTTCTTGGCTGTGGCACAGCTTCAAAGATACCACATGAATTAATTCTATCATTTGGGAGTCTTTCCTGGAGACTCAGGTTAGACTCCATTTCTTCAACTCATGTAATGAATCTGCAAGCCCCTGGTTCCTTTTATTAAATCTTTCTTGCTTAAAATACCTATAGCAGCATCTGTTTTCTATACTCAATCTTGAGTGACACTTTGAGTAATAGACCCTACTTGTTAAAAGATATTTGCCTGAGACCCACCTTGCAATTCTTTGCAATAAGAGAGGGAGGTGTTGCCAAAATCTTAGTGCATTCTTCCCCAACAAAGATGTGGGTTCTGGAAAGGACAGGATAGATGTATGACCAAAATCTCAATACTAGTGCACCTAGTAATCAATGAGCAAATTAACATGTAAAAGATTTATAAGCAGAGTGTTCATATTATTTCTGGCTTCTTTGATTGCTTTTTCACTTCAATTTGTCATGGAAGTTGCTCCTACTTTTTTTTTCTTCTTTTTTTGTACTGAAGATGGAACCCAGGGGTGCTCTACTACTGAGCTATACTCCCAATCCTCTTATTTATTTATTTTTACTTAGAGACAAGATCTTGCTAGATTGCCTAGGATGACCTGAAACTTGTAATCCTCCTCCTCCTCCTCAAGATTGCAGGAAAAGATGCCCAGCCTCCCTCTACTAGTGGCAGGAACTATGGTAAACCATTAATAATCCTCACACAGATTTTGCAAGTATTCACATCCATTTTATGTATTTGTTTCTTCAATTGAAGTAACCCACAGTTGCCATAGGTAAGTGTCTAATGCTATCACCTTTAATTATTTTTATTATAAACAACAGGATAATAAGTTTGAGAATTTTTGTCCAAGTAGCCTCCTCTACAACACTGTAAAAGTTCAAGAGGACTTTAAAAGAAAAAGAATTGTGTCATGCTTAGTAATGCCCTAAGTGTAGAACACCTGCCAGGTAGAACTTGCACCCTGAAGCTGAAATGTAAAACCTCCTGCCAACTGGCCTCATGCTCTGTTTGGAAGGCTGCTTTCTCCCTGTCCTCTTGGCTCTGGTGGCAGACAAGTTGATCTTCCTTCCTTTGGTCAGTGCCAATGACTCAGGCCAGAGGAACAGATGTGAAGAGCAGCTCTCCAAGGGGGAGTCTAATCAGATGAGAATCTTTTCCTGGGACTGCTCTTTTCTGTCTGGCCTCACTGGCAAGCAGGCAAATGGATGAGAGACAGCAGCCTTACATCAGAAGCCAGGGCAGATAACTCTGCAATTACAAATGCTCCACCAGGTTACTTTTTATTTGCTTGCTTCTTTAAAGCCACAAGGTGTTCTGACTTCTATACAGAATCATGTAAAGTCCATCCTAAATGGGCATGAAGAAGATTTCTTTGTAGGTATTTGTGGAGAATGTTAGATTGGCTATGCCAGAAACTCATCTGAGAGACATTCATTTGTTCACAATGGAAGTCTTTTGTAGGCAGCACTGAGGATAGAACTTTCTTTTCTTTTTTTCTTTTTTTTTTTTTTTTTTTTTTCATGCCATCTTCTCTCCGATCCATCAAGCTCTTGCAAAGGGACAGATCTATTCCACAAAGAGGCAGCAGGCACTTTTGTGGATCACACTAGAGGAGGGTCCCCTTGAGTCCAGCATCATACAAAATGTAGAAAAAGCAAGCCACAGGAATGCTGACACTGTAGAGATACCATCACCAGGGATTTTGTATTTCAAGTCTGAGCAGCTATAGATAGAGAAATTGTGATTTTTTTTTCAGCTAGTTTATCCAGTTTGGTAAGAAAGTCCCATGAGAGGTAGTTTAGGATATAGAAAATAACCAGAGCCTTTTATAATCAGGATGACAAAAGTAGTGCTGCTAAGCTAGGACAAGACAATTGCATTTCCTTACGTGCAGTGAGTGATAGAATCAACTAATTCCTTTGTTAGGAGGGAGTGCAAGAAGAAATAAATCCTATAGTATTTGCTATTTGGTGGTGAGTTTTTAAAATTTTCTATGTGTGAAGGTATGCACCCTGAATGTGCCATAAAATGTAGCTGATCACCTGGGACATTATGAGCTTAATTTTGGAGATGCTTCACATAGTTCTAATATAAAATGATTCCTTCCAAATTTTATAAGCAATACAGGAACTAGTACTACTGAAAGAGCAGTCCAGAATCAGGATTCCTATGCCCAGAGTGTAAGACCCTGTAGTACAAGCTTTTAAATAAGTTCATTTTCTCTGTGATACTCAAGCTATGAAATCTTCAGATGTCTAACTTTTCTTGAGAGCTCTTGAACTTCTATATACCTTCCTGTGACAATCTCCAAAAACCCAGGAAACCTTGATTTTTGTCAATTTTTTTATTTATTGAGTATACATACTCCTGGGTGCCATTAAAGGGACATTGAGCTATTAAAAGCAAGGTTTCTCCTTGACAAATGCCTGGAGGAGAAGGAGGTCCTGTAAACCCAGCCTTGGTTCCCTACTGCCCTCTACTGGTGTGGAGAAGGGCAAGTGGAGCACAGTGGGGTGCCTTCAGTGGCGACCCAGGTTGAAAGGAAAGAAAAGCACATCCTGCTGCCATGAGCACCCTGTTAGGTCTGGAGGAGAAAACAGGAATTCACATTTACTAAGAGTTTACCCTATGTCAGGGTGATCCTAATTAAACATACTATCTCAGCCTTTCCTCAAAACAACACTGGAGTTAGATATTTTTATTTGACACTGGAAGAAACCAGCAATAAAAATCTGTTGTGACTTGCTATAGGTCACTTTGGTAGCAAATGGCAGAGAGAGCATTTGAGTCCTCTGGACTCCAGAGCTGCCTCACTACTGTGCTCTTACAGGTCTGAAGTCAGATGTAGTCCTCTCTTTCTGACCCCTTCTGTCCAATCAGCAACTTTGACGATCAACATAGCCCACTGTCAGGATTTCTCCCGCCTCTCAGGATTGCTCTGTGTAGGTATTTCTCTCCATTTCCATTCATGGTAGGTCACAGACCACATCCTTAACCAGCTGAGTCAACTCCTGTTCTTCCCACCACTAGTTTTTCCCTAAAATAGACTGTTTTTGGTGCTGCAAGATTTATTTTCCTAAAGTCAACTTGTTCATATCATTCCGTGATTTCAAAAAAATTAAAAAAAAAAAAAAAGAAAAAGGGTGCTTCTTCATCATATTCTCAATTATGACTATGTTTCATATCATGGCATTTAAGGTCATCTACAATGTGCCACAATATATGTTTCAGGTCCAGTCCCCAGCCAAGACTTTATATCAAACAACATATCATTCAAACAAAAGTTTTAAACCCAGGAAGAACATCCCTAGCACTTAGAGTTTCTTTATATGGTTATCTCCACAGAAATTGCTTATCCCTTATTTCCATCTATAATTAAAATTATACTGATCCTTAGAAGTCCATATAAATGTCTTTGAGAGCTGTTCTAGATACTTCCAATCAAAAATATTTTGTTTTGAAGAACCTCTCTTCCTCTGAGTTGGACAATAAAAATGGCAAAAAGTGAGACCAATTATGTGATAAACTTGTATAACAGCTTTACATTTTTTATCTTACTTAATCTTCTACATTAGTTTAACAAATTTAGTAATATTCTCACTATATTCTACAGATGAGGAAACCCGCACTCAAAGACATTAGGTAATTAATTCAAATTCTTAATTTCAATAAGCAGAAATGTAGGAATAAAGTCCAGGTCAATCTAATTTCAAATATGTAATTTTTTTATCTATTTCACATGTATTTGCTAGAGGACCAATTGTTAATCTGTCTCCAGATACATTTGTTTTGACCTATAGAGTCTTTGCTATATCTACATTATATATAAATATAGATAAATTAATTTTCAAATTGAAAAAAGAACACTAAATTTGGGTTTTAGTCTCTTGTAAAAATCAGAAAATAAAGATGCTTTGGGTTTGCATTTCCCCTATGACAAAAAGCTGCTTTTGGTCTGCACATTGTGAGCTCCCCCTATACTGGCCAATGTCCTCCTATGTGCAATGGTATCCACTCCACCCACTCCATGTTGTATCATTCTGATGTCTGTACATTTGTTGTAACTTCCTTATCAGAGTTTATTTTCTCTCTTGTTCAATTTTGTGTTTTTTACCTGTACCTGTCCCAATGCCTCCAATAGAGAACAATGAGGATTAAAAAAAAAAAAAAAGGAACATTTAAATACGCAATATTTTGATTTCAGAGAGCTTTTAGTTTGATTTTCAACTACTAGATCTTGGTCAGATTTCCTAACCTCCCTTTGTCTTAGTTTCCACTCAAAGTTAGTGTATAAATTTGATGCTGTGTGCAAAGCAATAATATGACTGGCACATAATAAGTACTCGGTAAATATTAACTCATTATGATGGTTATTATTTGTGAAACTTAAGCAAACTGAAGCTATTTCTATTAGCATTGATAGAAGCAGGGAAATATGACAGATAATAATTAATAGTCTGTCCTCTTATTGAATGGATCTCATAGAGCTATCTTTTTCTCTCCTTTCCCTCATTTTTCACAGGAGAAAAAGTCAATCAGAAGCTGCTAGAGCAGAGAAAAGCAAATCACTTTGGCACCTGAACAACAAAGCAATGTTAGTTTATTTTCTTTGTAAAAAGTCATCTGTTCGCAAACCTCTTTTATGAAATACCTGTCATAGTCCATTTTATTGAACGTTACTCACTCCGCTTTTTTTGGCCTCAAGGTCATTCCATTATCAGTTCCTACATCACCTTCAGTATTGGAAATGGACTGGGGGAGATGGAAGGGAAAACACACACACCAATACACAACACACTCACCAGATGGACAGCTCAGATAATAAAGGTGATTTCAACCTATGGCAGGCAGAACTTGGATGTGTCCCCACTGGAGATGAAACAGCACCAGTGACACGTTCTGACAGATCTGGAAAGACAGCTCGCTATCGAAGGTGCCTGAAGCCAGAAGCAGCTTTCAATCTGATCACCAGGTCTTACACAACATAACAAAAATATGTTTTATGTGTTGTATCTTTTTTTAACCTATTTTTCACTTTCTTGCAGAAAAGAATCAGAAATATAGGAAACCCAAAAAATACTCCCAAAAGCCTTTTCCCATCCCTGAAGAATACCCCAAGATCTCCAGGACACTGTCCAAATAAATGCTGGGTCTTTGCAGCCTTTGGCTATGCTCAGAATGGGGCTGGCACGATGATCTAATTTTTTTTACGTGGAAAACTGACCATGATGTGGGCCTGTCTAAAAACACATTTGGAAGTGAATGGGTTTTATGGTCTGCCCCTGTTTTGGCACACTGCCCTCTCTCTTACTGAACAACTAAAAGCCTCCTTCCGCAGCATGCCCAGAAACCTACAAGCATGTAACAGACAAACCTCATTCAGGCCTTCAAGATGAAGGAATGTGAGCCAGCCAGCCTTCTGTTTCAGGCTTGTGTTCATATTGCACAGACATTCTCTCACTGAGTTCATAAAACTCCTGCGATGCACCAGGGAATTAATGATGAGGATGGCAGTGACATCAATGACAGTGACGATGATGATGTGATGATGGGAGTGATGATGGGCACTTATAAATTAGGAAATCAGAGCATACAAAGAATGAATGCTTTAGTCAAGATCACACAGTTAGTAGGGGTTTTATCCAGCACTAAAATACAGGTTTATCTCACATTCTTGAGACTTCAAGTTCCTCCCCTATTTTCTTGTTCAGTCCCTTCCCAGGACTCCCCCAGCTAGAGTTTCTGAACCATCAAAGAGTTCTGTTCATCAGTCTTCAAGCATCATTTGTGCTATTCTACTTCTGCCTATCAAACTTCCTCTTTACTGAGATCATTATCAGAATATCTATTTTTGAAGGGCCTGGCACAAAAAGTGTATTGATACATGTAGGTGGCATAATTGAATTACATTAATGAAAGAGAGGGACTTTTTAAACTCTTTGACTAAATATATTGAGAGGACTGTGGTTTAAGTTGCATGAACAGACCCAATTTATGGATATAGAATCTGAAACTTAAGGTCCCAGTGAGGCCTAGGATCTGTACAAATTATATTTTTAAATAGTGGATGACAATTACAGTGTGAGACAGATGTATGATTTGATGCTTCTTATTTTTGAAGTTGTACCATGAAGATGCCATGAACTTTATACCTCTGCACAAGTGAAACATAAGCTCTCAGTTATAGAGAACCCAGAAAGATCTTTTATGTTGAAGTTGCATATTTACTTTTACAAAATAGGAGTGGCAATTATATAAAACTGATTCTGATTTCTTAAACTAATGTCACAAAGAAGGGTTTTATGCTAACCATCCTACAGTGAAAAGATTTAGTTTGGGCATATATCTTAGATAATAGAATTTTCTAATGATCCTAAAAGCAAATCAGCTTGCTTAGTTACCCACAGCATATTTTATAATGAATATGTCCCAAAATAAGAATCTTCTATTCAATCACCAAACTTTATTTATGAAGAGAAAAATTTCAGTTCTCTTATTATCTATGAAATTGCAGCTGTTTCAAAAAAATTAGGGGCTGGGGTTGTGGCTTAGTGGTAGAGTGCTTGCCTCACATGTATGAGGCACTGGGTTCGATCCTCAGCACCACATAAAAATAAATAAATAAAATAAAGGTATTGTGTCCATCTACAAATAAAGAAAATTAAAAAAAAATTAAACTGGGTGTGTCTGCAATGTTTATTTTTACTTAGATGATAATAGAACTTATTCATTTTATTTTTAATCTTTGCCTACTTTGTCCTGATTTTGCTGTTAAAAAAAAAATGCTAGAGTAATCCAAAGTTTTTAAAGTTTTTAGCAATTCTCAGTGAGACATGAGACTTAACAGACACTTAGAAAGTTATCTTCAACCAACGGCTAATGACAATAAAACTAATAATTATTTCATTTAAGTGGCACTAAAGTTCACAAATTACTTCCACACCCATTATGTAACTGGATTTTTATCAGAATTTTTGTCAAGGTAAGTCACCTTATTTTTCCTCATTTAAAAAATGAGGAAATTGGTGTTCAGAAGGAATAAACACTTTATTAAAGATCGTACAATTAACACAGAATTTGTGGTGTAGTTTTCGAAGAAATCATCAGAAACTAAATAAACATAAC
Source organism: Tamias sibiricus (assembly GCA_025594165.1). Taxonomy (NCBI): domain Eukaryota; kingdom Metazoa; phylum Chordata; class Mammalia; order Rodentia; family Sciuridae; genus Tamias; species Tamias sibiricus. The sequence goes on from CM046657.1 coordinate 76,700,838, forward strand.
TTGTGACTCTAAAGTTTTACCCACATATCTCTCCTAAGATTGAGATTTTATCCAAATTGCCTTTCAGACATCTTCATCTGGACATACCATGATAATTAAAACAAATTTCACACACACTAAAAGTGACCTTAAACGTGACCTATCTTTGAGTGCCTAATTTCAGTGCACAGTACCTCCAACTATATAAGGACCTAAGCCAAAATCTAATCTCCTCCCTTGCACTTCCCACCACCTTCATGATTAATTTGGTCATCAAATTTGGCAGATTTTACACTCTGATGTCTTTAAAATCTTTTCACCTTGCACTACTTCACATCACATTCTCTCTTTATTGGAGAGATGGTAGCTAAGGCTGAACATGCAGTGCGTCTTATATACCAAGGGCAGGTTCTATCACTAAGCTACCCCAACCCTCAGCCTCTGCAAAATTGTCTTACTGGGGACTAATTTAGTTATCTTCCAACTAATTCCTTACTTCCAACCACATTACAATTCCCAAATGCCTCACAAAGAAAGTCCAAATATTGTGTTCAGAGTTTCCAGCTTCATAAAATGGAGATGATAATATCTGTACCTTAGTATTCTTATAAGAAAATAATTAGATTACGGATGTAAGAGTGAAAGTCATTTTAATCACCAGTTGAGGAAAAACTAAACTTTCCTGGACTACCAAATCCCTAACATGCTCAACTTAAATGAAATTGCATTTCTTTAAATGTGGGAAAACTGAAGTTCATAACAGACATAAGATATGTTAAAGGTTTGTCATGGGTGATACTCAGAAGTGTTTTTACAGAAGTGTCTGAATGCATACCTGTGATAATTTCTTTCTTTCTTTTTTTTTTTTTTTTTTTTTTTTTTTTTTTTTGTGGTACCAGGGATTGAACTCAGGGGCACTTGACCACTGGGCCACATCCCCAGCCCTTTTTTGTATTTTATTTAGAGACAGGGTCTCACTGAGTTTCTAAGTGCCTCACCATTGCTGAGGCTGGCTTTGAACTGTGATCCTCCTGCCTCAGCCTCCCAAAGTGCTGGGATTACAGGCGTGTGCCACCGCATCCGGCACCTGTGATAATTTCTTTATAATACCCTGAACTTAATCCCGGGGGAAACTGGGAAGCAGGGCTTTGAGGCTGATCTGGCTACTCATAAAAGAATGTGTTGCATATTTTCCAGTCATTTCCTATATGTCTTTCCTCTTGGTGGTTTCTTCTCCAATCCCTGGGTAGAGAGACTTATCTGAGGTTATAAGTAGGATAGGATTTGTCGGACCCTTGACTTCCTCAATGGAACTAATGAAATTGTACATCAGGAAGCTGGGAAGGACACATCAGCACTGCAACTGGATAAGATTGAAGGAGCCCCAATTAGGAAGGGCTATTGCGGCTAGCTGGAAGCCATAAGTTCCACCTGATATGTATGTGACGCACCTGTAAATGCACGTGAGGCACCCGCAAAGCTAAAGGTATATAACCGGGTGAAAGTGGTCGGAGTGAGGAGAACGAAGAAATTCATTCAGTCAGTCATGCAGTTGCTCGGTTGGTCAGAAGAAGAGTTCGGGTCGGAGAAGAAGAAAAGAATCAGAGCGGGCCAGAACGTAGGCAGAGAGGTTACAGAAGAGAAACCAGATAGAAGAAGTAATTGCTGGTCAGAGTTAGGCCGAGGCTCCCAAGGAAGAAAGAAGAAAGAAGAAAGAAGCTATAATCTTTCTCTAAGCTAAGCTCTCTCTATCTTTCTTTCTCTCTAAGCTAAGAAGAAAAGAAGAAAGAAGAAAGAAGAAAGCTCTCTCTAAATCTCTCTCTAATCTTTCTAAGCTCTTTCTAAGAAGAAGAAAAATCTTTCTTTTTCTCTCTAAGCTCTCTCTAAGAAAGTAGAAGTAAAAGTAGTAATAGCTTTACTCTGCCTCCGAGTTTTCCTCCCGCGGCGCTGTGGCTGGCCATGACAGGCAGCTTACATAAAATGGGTTGTTCTTCCTTGAATCATATGTCTGTAGAGTGCTGAGGAACTTTTCAATTGTATCTCTCATCCTTTAAGCTACCTGGAACAATTTATCACCATGGCAATAGCAGAGGTAGAGAAGGAAAAACACAATCACACAAGTGTTTTCAGGTCTTTGATCAAATCATGTATACTAACACCCCATGGATCAAAGAATGCCACTTGAAAATTCTCAAAGTTAAGGAATAAAAAAGTGCACTATGGCCATGGGGTTGGTTAGAACTGCTAATTCATGGAGACAAGGACCTGGACACAGGAATGGAAAAAGTCCTAGCTCCTTTAATGTAATTTACCTCATGGTGGTTTCCAGTTCAAGGCTATCATTTTACAACATATATGCATAATTGTTGAGTATCTCCCTAGGAGTGGAATTGCTGAGCCAACAGTTATACATGTTTTGCTTTAGTTGGTTTGAAAAAGAGTTACAAAGTTTACAAAGAAAATTATACTCCTGTTAGCACTGTATAATATCTCCATTAGTTCTACAACTTTGTCAACACTTGATACTGTTTATCCTATTCATTTTAGCCATTCCACTAATTTAAAATGGTATTGCATTATGATTTTTCTTTGTTCTGTTCTAATGAATGAATAAGTTTAATCACTTTTTGTAAAGGGATAATTTCTTTCTATTTCAATTGGATTGTTTTTTCTTAATGGTGTATAATACAAATTTAAACATTTTGTGTACAAGTATAATTTTAGATCTATGTATTATAAGTAACTCCTCATACTCTTTGGTTTGCCTTTTCAATCTCTTAAGACTAAAATTCATAAATGCAATGCAGTCTAACTTATCAATGCTTTCTTTATGGCTAGTGTGTATATTCTGTTCAAAACTCTTTTGACAACTCTAAGGTAATTAAAATCTTTCCTATATTTTTAATGTTTTGCCTAACTGCTTTTTGTTGTTACTCATTTACCTTTCACATTTAGATCTATACCATTTATATAAAAATCACATTTTTTATCTCACCACATTGCATTCTATTTTTGAAATTAATAAAATGATTTAAAACATGTGGGTTGAATTCTGGGCTGTCCAATATAGTTTACCAATCTGTTTTTACATCTTTGCAATAATGTCGCATTATCTTAATTACTCTAGCTTCATGATAGGACCCATATTCGGGAATGTAAGTCTCTTGCCTATCTTTTCCTTCAAGTTCTTCTTGGCTACACTTATATCTGTTTAACACAGATGGAGTTGAGCCTCTTAAATCTGATTAATCATTTAAATTTCCTTTTGTACTATGTTAAAGAGACAAAAAATTCTTTACCTATGGAATCTTACTTGGACTAGTACCATTAACTTCCAAATTCAATATTGCCTATATTCATCCTTGGCTTCTGTTTTGTGGTATTTAGACTTCATATTTTTCTGTCATCAAGGCTCTTTATGGCCATGATGTCTTTGCCCATACTATTCCCTTGACCAGGAATATATTTTACTCCTCTCTCTTTTAAAAAAAAAAAAATATTTATTTATTTGCTTTAGCTGTACACAATGGGTTTATTTGTACGTGGTGCTGAGGATCGAACCCGGGCCACGCACTTGCCAGGCGAGCGCTCTACCACTGAGCCATAACCCCAGCCCCTTACTCCACTCTCTTGCCTATTAATCTTTCAGCTGTCATCCCAGATATTACTTCTTGAAGGAAGTCTTTTCTTGACAGTCTGGCTCATTCCTTTCATAACATACTTCTTTAGCTTAATGGACCCTCCTTGTCACTAGTCAGTGATTTATATGTTAGATTATTTGACTAGTATCTATATATAGCCACTTTGACTTAAGGTCAATAATCATGTTTATTTTATTCATTATATTATACCCAACACCTAGCACAGTGCTTGGCATATAACAGGTAGTAAGTAAATATCTGTCTAAATTAAGAACTTACATGAAATGAAACTATCTTGAATGTCCATGCATGGAATGATGCAAGAAAACAGCACAACCTTTAATGTTAAGATATGAGTTTGAAATTAAGTTGAGTGTATTTTCAGTGTTACCATGGGTATGCTTTCTGTTTCTCAATTTTCCTATGTATAATATAGAACAAATACTTCTCTTTGAGAACCTGATACATAATGGGTTGTAAGTCAATGACAACTTATAGGTCAAACTACATCACTGGCCTGCTAACTCTTTATTACTGCTCATTCTACCACACTGGTTCACATCCATCTCTGCTAAATTTCCACAGACCCACAGGCAGTTCCTAATGAGTGATCCAGGCAGTTCCAGATGTAGAAGGGTCCATTTTGAGGAAACAGATCACTAGCCTTGTGATCCCCACCCATTCCCATTTACCATTTCCTATAAGCCTGAAGCATGGGAAAGCAATCTTCCTGGAAGTTACAAATAATTTGAACTAGAGGGGGCTCAAGGACTATTTCATTAGGCTCTGACTGTTAGAACAGAGGCTAAATCAAAAGTGGAAAAGTGAAAATGGGTGGGGGGAACTTTGTAAGAAATTGGTGCATTTGCCACTTCCCCAATCCTGTGACAGTGTTTTCAATTGTTAATCAGTGAGAGATGGGTTAAACTGGGAAGAACTGTGAACAGTCTTTAGAAACAGCAAGGAGACTGAAGCACTTATAGAGCTTTACTTGAGATAGCAAAAGCACCAGGATAGCATAGATGGTGACATAATTTACTCAGATTATCAAAGTGAGACAATCCATAGTATTTGAGGTCTAGGAAGATAGCCAAATAGTCCTAAAATGGTACCTATGCAATTCTATGAATATAAATTTGCACAATACTATCATTTTAGGTCAATATCCTGAAGAATTTCCCCTATGCTTTCTTCTATTAGCTTCATAGTTTCTTGTCTTACACTTCCATCACTAACCAATTTTGATTTGATACGTGTTAACTGGTGAAAGACAAGGGTATAGTCCATTGTTCTGCATGCAGATATCCAGTTTTCCCCATACCATGTATTGTGGACATGGTCTTTTTCCATGTGTTCTTTGTTCCTTTGACAAAATTAATTGGCTGCAGGTGAGCAGGGTTTTTCCTGGGTTATTTATGTCCTGTATCCCTTGATTTGTGTATCTCATTTTATTCCAGTATTTGTTTGTTTGTTTGTTTGTTTTTACTACTATAGCTTTGTAATATATTGTGAGTGGCTTCAAATCCATAAGTAACAAAACCAAAAATTAACAAATAAGACTATATTAACTATAAAACTTCTGTACAATGGAAGAAACAATCAATACAGCAGAGACAATCTACAGAACTAGAAAAAATATTACAACCTACACACTCAACAAAAATTAATATTTAGAATATTTAAGAAACAACTCCATAACCACCAGGCATAGTGGCGTACAGCTGTACTCCCAGCAGCTAGGGAGGCTGAGACAGGAAGATGGTGAGTTCGAAGCCAGCCTCAGCAAAAGCAAGAACCTCAGTGAGACCCTGTTCCTAAATAAAATACAAAATAGGGTGGGGGATGTGGCTCAGTGGTCAAGTGCCCCTGAGTTTAAATGCTGGCATGCCCCACCCCCCAAACAAAACCAGCTCCATAATCCAAAACAAATAACCCAATGGAAAATCATTGTCTAAATAATGATGTCTTAAAAGAAGATAATAGCTGAAATGTATATGAAAAGGTACTTAATATTAATTAATCATTAGAAAAATGAAAATAAAAAAACGTAATTAGATTTCACTTACTTCAGAGATTACGGCTATTATAAGAAATAGAGAAAATAACAAATGCTGGTGGAGTTGTGAGGAAAAGGGAACTTTCATACACTGTTGGTAGAAAAATAAATCAGTAAGGCCAATATAGAGAACAGTATGAAGATTCCTCAAGAAAGTAAAAATATAAGCCAGATGTGGTACCACACACCTGCAATCCCAGCAGCTCAGGAGCCTAAGGCAGGAGGATTGCAAGTTCAAAGACAGCCTCAGCAACTTAGAGTGTCCAAAGATACTCAAGGAGATACTGTCTCAAAATAAAAATAAAAGGGGATGTAGCTCAGTGGTTATGTGTCCCTGGGTTAAATATCTGTTACCAAAAAATAAAAATAAAAATAAGAGAAAGTAAAAGTACAACTATTTGTAAGCTGCCTGTCGTGGCCAGCCACGGTGCCACGGGAGGAAAACTCTCGGAGGCAGAGTAAAGCTATTACTACTTTTACTTCTACTTTCTTAGAGAGAGCTTAGAGAGAGAAAGAAAGATTTTTCTTCTTCTTAGAAAGAGCTTAGAGAGAAAGATAGAGCTTTTCTTCTTAGAGCTTAGAGAGAAAGAGAGAGAGCTTGAAAGAGAGAGATTTCTTCTTTAGAGAGAGAGAGAGAGCTTAGCTTTTAGAGCTTCTTTCTTCTTTGTTCTTTCTTCTTTCTTCCTCGGAGCCTCTGCCTGACTCTGACCAGGAATTACTTCTTCTATCTGGTTTCTCTTCTGTAACCGCTCTGCCTACGTTCTGGCCGCTCTGATTCTTTTCTTCTTCTCCGACCCGAACTCTTCTTCCGACCGAGCGACTGCATGACTGACTGAATGAATTTATTCTTCTCTCCTGACTCCGACCACTTTCACCCGGTTATATACGTTTAGCTTTGCGGGTGCCTCACGTGCATTTACAGGTGCGTCACATACATACTTATTATCAGGTGGAACTTATGGCTTCCAGCTGACTGCAATAGCCATCTCCCTAATTGGGGCTCCTTCATATTCCTCCCTTTTAGTTTAAAAGGTGCTTTTTAATTCTATTTTCTATATTTTATTTTCTCTATTTTCTTTTATTTTCTTGTCCCTACCTGGCTTTTCACCTTTTGTTTTAAAAGGGTGGATATTTGAGCCCTTTTTGAGGAGGTACTGCCGCTTTAAGGAAGCCTACTGCTGAGGAGCAGCTAAAGCACTTAGTTAAGCACAATTGCATAAGTGGCTTTGACTTTTTTTTTTTTTTTTTCTTGTCTCTTCTTTATTTTTATGGCTTTTTCTCTGCATGGTTTTCACCATGCTTTTTAATTCTCTATTTTCTTTTAAGCTCATGGCTTTTTCTTTATGGCTTTTTGCTAAAGCTCAAGGTTTTTTCTCTGCATGGCTTTTACCATGCTATTACTTTCTGGATTCTTTATTTTTTATGGCTTTTGGCCAGCTACTCGCTTCGGCTTTTCGCTAATTCTTAACTGGCCTCAACTGAGTACTACTCTTTTTGCTGGCCTCAACTGAGTACTACTCTTTTTGCTGGTCTCAACTGAGTCAGAGGCTATGCTTTCTTCTCCTCTCTCCTCACTATCTTAGCTTCTTGTTCTCATATCTTATTTTTTCTTCTCTGCCTGCCGAGCCCCGGACGGGCCACCATTTGTAAGCTGCCTGTCGTGGCCAGCCACGGCGCCACGGGAGGAAAACTCTCGGAGGCAGAGTAAAGCTATTACTACTTTTACTTCTACTTTCTTAGAGAGAGCTTAGAGAGAGAAAGATTAGAGATAGCTTTTTCTTCTTCTTCTTCTTCTTAGAAAGAGCTTAGAGAGAAAGATAGAGCTTTTCTTCTTAGAGCTTAGAGAGAAAGAGAGAGAGCTTGAAAGAGAGAGATTTCTTCTTTAGAGAGAGAGAGAGCTTAGCTTTTAGAGCTTCTTTCTTCTTTCTTCCTCGGGAGCCTCTGCCTGACTCTGACCAGGAATTACTTCTTCTATCTGGTTTCTCTTCTGTAACCGCTCTGCCTACGTTCTGGCCGCTCTGATTCTTTTCTTCTTCTCCGACCCGAACTCTTCTTCCGACCGAGCGACTGCATGACTGACTGAATGAATTCATTCTTCTCCTGACTCCGACTGCTTTCACCCGGTTATATACCTTTAGCTTTGCGGGTGCCTCACGTGCATTTACAGGTGCGTCACATACATACTTATTATCAGGTGGAACTTATGGCTTCCAGCTGACCACAATAGCCATCTCCCTAATTGGGGCTCCTTCAACTATTATTTTCTCTAGAAATCCCACTATTGTATTTACCCAGAGGAAATGAAATCAACACATCCAAAAGACAAGTCTCTCATTATTGCAACACTCATCAATAGCTAGGATATGAAATCATCCATAAATGTCTACCATCAGATGGATGGATAAACAGAACATAAATGTTTTGTGATATAATATAATAATATACAAGATATATGTAGATACATAACATGTTATATATATGATATATATATTCACATACACAAATAATGGAATATTATCCAGCTATAAAAATATATGAAGTCCTATCATTTGCAACAATAGACAATGACCAGGAGGACATTGTTAAATGAAATAAATCAGGCACAAACAGATAAACACCACATAATCTCACTAATAAATGAAATCTAAAGAAGTTGATGAAGAAGGTGAGAGCAGAATAGTGGTTACTAAAGACTGAGGGGAATAGTGGGAAGAGAAGAGGGGTTGAAGTCAATCAACAGGTACTATGTTATTATTTGATAGAAGGAATAAGTTATAGTATTCTATGGCATAGCAAAATAAATATAATTACCAATAATGCATTACATATCTCAAAATATTTTAGATGAGAGAAGTTTGAATGTGCTCACCATAAAGAAATGATAAAAGTTTAAAGTGATTACTATGCTAATTACCTCCATGTTGATTACTTTCATATGTATACATGAATCAAAATATCATATAGTGCCTCATAAGTATGCACAAATATGTCAATCAAAAATAAATTTTTTAAAAAATATTATTTTCATACACAAAATGTTATTATACATCATTATTATACTACTTGTTCCTCAAGTGTATACAAATGACCTTGGAGTACACAGGATTTTTCCTCCTTTATCCTTCAAGATTCTGGATACTCAACTCTAAATCCAGGATAAGATATGAATGAACACATTTAAATTACATGAACACTTTTCTTGAATTAATTTTTTTGTGGGTCTTATATAGTAATACTCCAAGTAAGTGAACCTGTTGGTGGAATGTTTTAGAAATATTACAGCAAAAAGATAATCCTATTTTGTGACAAAATCCTTAGTGGACCATACTATGATGTCCATAATTATAGTGTGAAAACTATAAGAATTGAACCAGAGAATTCATGGAAGTCAGTGCTCTGGCTTGAATCAGACTGCCTGGATTTGAATCCTTCCTCCATCATTTACCAGTTATATGACATTGGGCCTTTCATGTAGCCTATCTATACCTCAATTTACTTGACTATAACTATACATTTATATGTTAACGGATCCTTATATACATATATGTCTCATTAGCTGAAGTGCTTGAGAAAATAAGGACCCAAGATTAAATGATATATACATACATTTAAATATGGTACCATAAATAACAACATAGATGTCCTCAAAATCTCTATTTTTCAAACTTCATCTTGTTTCATTGTGTTTAAAATAAATTACTATGTAAAATGCCCTATGAAATTTATCTGTAGTGATAGAAGTTGTAATATGGATGTCTTTTATGGTTTGATGAATGGAAAATGGCAAAAGTTGCTGAATATGCTCTATAACTTATCTTGGTGGTGGTTATACATAAGTCAGTACTCAACAACCTGTATGCTTTAAGAGTGTTCACAACTGTGTTCTTGCTGCACATCTGGTAAAGAAGGTACGATTGCTCGAAGTGCCATCTCTAATTCAGTGGGACCTGCATACTTTCCCCTCCACTGACTCCATGATTCCTGGGGGCTCGTGTCTCTCTAGTTGCTCTTACTTTATATGGACACTCTGTTAAAATCCAACTCACTCAGCTAGCTCTCCATTTGAGATGATATTCATATCTTTCATCCAACTCACTCAGCTAGCTCTCCATTTGAGATGATATTCATATCTTTCTGCTCAACATTTTTATTGATTCAAGGAAAACAATCACTTTTAAAAAAATCTAAAGCATTACCTCCAAATGGTGAGGGGCTTACCACAGGGGAATATGAGGGTGGTAATGCATCACAACACACAATTTAAAATTGCACACTACATTTTACCTTGCACACACGCCTACCCTTGGGAAACTCTTGTCAGCTTCCCTCTAGGCTCAAGCCTCTCATTACCTTGCTCATTCATTTCATTTATATGTCATTTTTCTTTCCAATTCTTAGACCTCTTGCCTCTCTGCAGCCTGACTACAGGACCAAAAGCTTGTCATATTCTACCCATCATGGTAATTAAACCCTCTCTATTTTCTCCTAACTATAGGCCATTTACTTAAGGGCTGTCAGGGGTTTTGTGGGAAAAGTCTATCATCACTTTTTTATAAAAACAATAGATATATATTTTTAAGAAAACAAAATTTAGTTATCTCCATTCATTCAGAATGGTATTATGATTGCATTATTTCTGGGGGAACCATTTCACATGTCCATTCTATAGTGAATTAATGATATGTAACTCTAAACATACTTATCTGTTTAGGGCTTAAGTATATGCTCATATACAGTATAAGGTATATGCTCTATATGGTCTTCATAACTGTGCATATATTGGTGTGTGTAGGTGTATATATGCACATAGCATATAGATAGGTACATATGTGTGTATATGTATATATATATATAATGCACACCTACATATGTGTGTATACATACATATATACACATTAAATATACCTATAAGTATTAATTAAAATATAGTCTTTTACATTTTAAAATAACTGATATTGAAATATGCTTTATAGTTTGGGTGAAATACAAAAATATAACCATTGGGCTGAGCACTGTGTATAATATAAATTTTCTGCCTGTGCATACTTGTGCACGTATCTGTGTTCATACTATTGTTATCTGAAAGAAATTACTTTTGGTTTTTAGCATTGCACAAAGTATATATTTAACTTAAGTTTGAATCCCTAATTGTCATTTAAAATGTCTTTAAAAAGATTATACAGTACTACAAAGTTACACTGAAATGAAAAGTTATTGTGTATGCCAAAGATTGTCTATCATACAGCAGGCATTGCAATTAGAGTCAGTAGAAACTGTCAAATTCCTGGGAACAGATAATGGTATTTTCAGCCCTAGGAGAGGTTAGTGTGACCAATTTATGCTTCATGAAGGACTACCACTCAGGAACATAACATCTATCTGTCAAAAGGCTTTGGCTGACTTGCAAACTGAGCTATTTTACTTTCCATAATATATAATCCAGTTAGAGAAATTTCAAAATGCCAAGTTCATCCAAGTGTGGGGAAAAACATTTAAAAAATGGCTTAAAATTATTATATCAACCTGAAATAGCAAAGTGGTGTTGATGACAAGCAGAGGTTATGAGAAACAGAATGCTGTCACTGTCACATTAAGCATACTAGTTGGGAGCTAACAGTGATTCATGCATAAGATTTTTTAGGTTCAATGAAAAGAAGGTTTAGCCTAAAGCTTTGCTGGTCATACTAAAGAAGAGTACTGTCTAATTGTGCATATAAATATGCACTACTGCTACTTCATTTTGTAAGAACCATGTTTATTTTTATATTGAGTGTTTTTTTCCCTATTGCTTTCCTCTATGCTATCATTAAATTAACAGTGCATTATATAGTCCCTGACGTTCTCAAATTAAGTTAATGAAGTTTTCTACATTGATGTTGAATACATGTGAGATAGATGGGATGTTCTTGAATGGGTAGATGCTGGAATGAAACAAGGAAAGAAAGAATGCAAAGCTCCTTTTTTATCTCTGTAGTTTGGATCAGGATTAAAAAAAAACAGTCATTGAATTACTGAAATAATTCATATCAGTAGTGCTTTCAATCAAGTTCACAGATATTGAGATACCTTTCCTATGGGTCACAAGTATTTGAATCCAAACAAACAACATGCGATAATTGTCCCTTGTCCATTGGGAGCTAACACACTGGATTAGAAGGCAGAAAGAAATACAAGATTATTAAGTGGGTACTGCTTATAGAGAGATCATTCCTTTCCATTAAAGCAAAGACCCTAGGAGAAAGCTATGCTTCAAGAATTCAGAAATAAGTGGGACACAGTGACACACATCTATAATCCCAGCAGCTTGGTAGGCTGAGGCATGGGGATCATGAGTTCAAAGCCAGCCTCAGCAAAAGTGAGCTGATAAGCAACTCAGTAAGACCCTGTCTCTAAATAAAATACAAAACTGGGATGGGGATGTAGCTCAGTGGTTGAGTACCCTGGGTTCAATCCCCAGTACCCTGCCCCCCCAAAATAATTTGGAAATAAAAGGAGTGAAAAGATGATAGAAAATGTACACGAGGCTGTTTTAGCATGTCTAAGGCTAGCCACATCTATTGTTGGGATTGGAATGATTTAAACAGACAATATTATTAATACTCTTCAGTATAATTAATCTGAGCCTATGTTTCTGCTATTCCTGGGCTTGGCCACAATAGTAATAGTGAACATGTATTTTATGCCAATAACACTTGTAAGTAACAAAATGAACTTATGGGAATTTACCCCATTTTATTGATGAGGATACTACTACATAGTAACTCAGAGTCACCAGTTCACAGATGGTAGAGCTGTTGCATGCATGCTACCCACTGTATCTTCATTTTTCAAAGTTCTCAGTTGCAAAGGTTCTCAAACTTTGTGGTCTTGGTGTGCTTTTATACTCTAAACTTACTGAGGATAACAAACAGGTATGGTTTGTATAGGTTACATCTATCAATATTTGCTCTGTTAGAAATTAAAATTGATAATTTTAAAACAATTCATTTTAAAATATTTAAAATAATTTATTTAAACATAATTATTTAAAATAATTTATTTTATTTAAATTATTTAAAATAATTTATTGTAAAATATTTAAATTAACACAAATAAATCTATAGTATCAACATAAGATAATATTTTGAAAAATAGTTATTTCCCAAAAGAAAATTTATTTTCCTAAATAATGTCATTTAACTTAGAATTTTGTCTCTCTCTTTTTATGTTTAAGGTTTGGTTTAACAGAAGGCAGTTAAATTCTCATATTGCCTTTACATCCAATCTGTTTTGATATGTTGTTTTCATTGAAGTATATGAAGAAAACCTAGCCTCAAAATATATGTAGTTGGGAAATTGAGAAATATTTTAATAGCTTTCTTAGATAATTGATACTATACGAAAACTTGAAAGTGGAGTTTCTTAAAGGTTATTTGCAATACAGAATCTGAGAGCATGTCAATGAATTTTTTGTGTTATATTAAAATCCATTGGTCTATCTTGCACTTTGATGAATGTTTTACCCATGCATGATTTTATATTATGCATTAGGCATTTATAAAACTATTGATTCATTGAGTTATTCAGATCTTCCTGAAGTTGACACATTTCATTACACAATATCACAAAAATGCATTTGCTTGTATCACCACTGATCTCAACAGAAAAGTCATTAAGTATTGGGAAACCGTCAAACTTATAGTAGCAGATACAAGTCTCCAAAAATTCTAACTTTCACTTGGAAGCTTGAATTTTATCACTGAAAACAAATATTATCAGTTTCTTTCCTTGAAGTGACAGGTTTGTTTCCCCTCATTTTCAAGAAAATATCCATCAAATAGCCACATCTGAATAACCATAATTTTGTTGCTGAATTATTCTTTCAGATAAAAATAATGTCCTTTGAAAAAGTGGCTAGTTCATCTCACAACTCAAACTATCAAACTCGTACTTTTGTACTCGTTGAATCATCACATTATAATATGCCGCAAAACGACCTTATGTGAATTCCGATGCCATCACATGGAATTGTGAAAGGGTGTGTCCTGTAGGTTCAGTATTTAATAAGGTTGATACTTTTTCTACTTTATCAAGAATATGTATATGAGGAATTGCTCCTTTGTTGTTTTTTGAGCTGAAAGTGGCACATAGAGTTCAAAGACAGTCGTATAATTTAGTACCTACACCTTGATTTAAGCTAAGGGTCATTAATTTTACCCATCATTGATTTGACACCACTAATACAAATGTCAACAAAGATTAAATAACAAATTATTTCTTAGAACTACTATGAAAATTATCTTGGCCTCATGAATCCCCTGAGAAGGTCATAAGGCTCTTACAGGCAGGTGGGCCAGACTTTGAGATGTTCTTCCTTGATGTAAACACACCATGCATATCTCTCTTCATAATCATTTGCGTTTTAAAAATCTTAAAGGGAGCAATACCATTAAATGACTTTTTAAAGTTTAATTTTTCATTTCCCAGTACTTCTCCATGCCTTCCCTCTTGATCCCTTTCCTCTACTGTATTGGTCTTCCATTTTTTACCCAAACATATTCTATGTCCATATGTAAATATATTACAATGAAATTTCATATATATACATATATATATATATAAAATTATAATGTACTAAGTGAAATAATAATAATGAAATGGAGATCAGTAGAGTAGAGCAAGTGGATCAGGGGAGGGAGGAAAAGGAGTGAAAGGGAAGACTGGGAATGAGATTGATCAAATTATGTTATGTGCAAGTATGAATATGGCCTAATAAATGCCACTATTATGTATAATCATAATGTACTGATAAATATTAATAAAATATCACTTTGAATAAAGAGTCATTATATGGAAAAAGTATGAATTAGAAGACAACTAATATGTTATAGGTGTATCTGTAAAACATTAAGTTATTTGAGAAAAATAAAGATTTGCAGTGAGAGATCAGTTACAATATCCTATGAAATACCACATTTATAATTGAAGTTGTCTCTCATTTTACCTATAAAGAAAATTACATTTTCAATCCATAAACATAGGATGTATGTTTTATAATTTTAAATAGTTTAAAAGCATTGGGACAAGTTTTAATATTTATGGGAGCAAAAGGAATTAGTTTATGTGATATATAAATAATATTAACAATATTAATAGTTGTTTGTTTTTTTAAAATATATTATCCAATTTAATCCTGCAGTATACTTGTGATTTAACTCCAGAGGAGAGAGCAGGCATAAATCATTTGCACTCTGTCCAGAAAAAGAAAGTCCACCAAGCCCCCTGACTCAAAGCCTAACTGTGATGTGAGGTCATCACACACAGATGCTGTCTTTATACTTTGCCTTTTAGATCTGGAAGACAAAAGATGCAGCAACAATGACTATGCAGAAAAGCTGCATAAAACATTTCTTAAAATGGGCAGTGAGCCAGCTCTCCTTTGCAATAAAAAGATGAAGTTGAATATTCCACATCTAATCAGTTATCTTAAGAAAGTAAATTAACACTTTCTTTCTGGGGTGTTAGAATCAAACATAGTGGAATCCCCATTCTGCAGAGGTGCAGGGGCTTGAGAGGGAGAGGTCAGTGACAATGACCTACTGAGATACAGGGTGCAAGGACCACACAAGGCACCATGTGGGAAGGAACATGTCCCCATAAAACCCAGGAGAGAAACCAGAGGCAGATTAAACACCAGTGGTAGTTAGTTTCTCCAGGAGCTTGTAAATTTCTTTTGGGCAGGAGTGCTGTATAATTCATTTTTGAATTTCCCTAATGGCTGAATGCTCAAGCACATGGAAGGCATTCAATATATGTTTCTGTATTTTTAGCAAAATTGAATAGGAATTGAAATTTAGTGTTATAAGAAAAGATAACGCATGTATTAAAATGTTAATATTTTAAAAACCTTTATCTAATCATGTATCAACCTGTTCACAAGTAGTAAATGCTCAAAGGACAATTTATTGTAAAATTAGTAAAATTATTAAAACAGCATCTGATGCCATTGATTCCTCTTAAAATATTTAGACAGTGCACTAAGCTATATGTCTAGGCTTGTAGATTCTAAAAAAATCTGAATTTCTTCTTCATATCTAAATTAAATTTTTTAAAGATTTTGTTATTATACAAACACATACATATGTTTATAAATAAATGTGTGTATATACCCTTATTTTTAGGTCATTTTGCATTTAAATGCCATACATATTCATATATATGTATTTATGTATATTCTTTTTTTCAATACATAAACATGGCCTAAGCTTTATGCAGTACCTTCCTTCGAATACACACAACAACAAAAAAGTCCATTTATCCAAAACCAAACAAATACCAAAAATATTTTCAAAACCTATTCCCACATTTAATACTTTGTATCATCTTGGATCCTAGTCTAGAAAAAGTCTCTCCAGGAGTCTCACACAGCCACATAAAATAATTACTATTCAAATGGCAGCAGTTACTTGTAATATGGCACTGCGATGACAAGAGAATGAATATCTTCAGTAAGTTCTGCCTAACAAATATAAACTTTACTATTAATTGAAAACATAAAAGAAAACACTCTGGACATTATTTCACAAACAAAATACTTACCTCCTTTAATTATCTAGCTCATAAAGATTCTCTCCATCCCAGAAATGTTTCATAAAATCAATCAAATAGCATTTTTCCTGTAATATAATTGGAGATGGTATTTTAACTGACAACAGACTTCTACATATATCATGAAGCCCTCATGGAGGCCTCTGAAGACTCTATCACCACACTGTGTCCAAAGGCCAGTGTCCTTCCTCTCAGAGGACTTCCCAGCCCAAGTCCACATGATCAACAGATTATCAACCTGGTCTACTGCGATTTTCCATCATAAGCTAATGGCTTATTTACCTAATACATGGAAAGCAGAAATATCATTTATTAATTAAGCTGATAAGCTCTGAGATTCAGAGATAACAATTCATATCCTTGTATAGCCATTTTCAGCTTCCTTGATCCTGGACATACTAGTTAACTGACATAAGTTTCATTTATCTCATCTGAAAAATGGCTAAACCTATTTGGCATTTCCTTTTTGAAGACTAAATTAGCTATATAGAGTGTTCAGTTTAGGCCAAGTACAAAGTCAATACTCAATGCTAGTTGCTATATCAGCAGGCAAGGTTTAGCTGTGGAAATATATTAACTCTGAAATCTTGAAGATCTAACCCAACAAATGGTGTTTCTTAGTCACAGTATAACTGGTGTTTTCAGAGACTCTGCTTTTCAGCAGTTCCCTGAGTGGGGACTCAGAGAACTTGCCTGTTTTCATCCTATCACTATGCTATCTTTAGGATGCCTTCCAACATGTTATGCTTTGGACATGAAGTGTCCCCAGTGGCTCGTGTGTTGAAGGCCTGGTTCCCAATGCACAATATTCAGAAGTGGGACTTTCGGGAAGTGACTGCATCATCAGGGCTTTGCCCTCATCAGTGGGTTAATCCATTGATGGATTCATAATTTGATCACATTAAGAAGAGGTGGTGTAAATTTTAGGAGAGCTTAGTAGGAAGAAGTAGGACACTGCATGCATGCCTTGGAAGGGTCTTTCTTGTCCCTGGTCCCTTGCTTTCTTTCTACATCCCAGTTGTCATGATGTGAGAAGCCTTCCTCTTTCATGTCCTTCCACCATGTCTGCTTTTCCTCAGGCCCAAAGCAATGGAGCCAGCTGACCATGAATGGAAACCTTTGAAACTTTTGATTCAAAATGAATCTTTCCCCATCTCAGTGGTTCTTTTAGACTTATTTTCCAAGTGATAGAAAGATCCCTAACACACAATGACACTCAGAAAGCAAAAGGAGAGCTGAAGAATTTTCCAAGGTTTTTCTAATTCTTTCTGGGAGCTATTTGGTTCTATCTCAGCCATATCCTACCTTCCTGATGACATACAGCCACATGCAAAGGAAGCTGGACAGTGCCATCTTCCCATGTCTGCCCCAGAAATGAGGCCATATGGTACAACAGTTTTCATCAGCATTTCTAGTAGCATTGTTCCTGCCATGCTTACTATTATCTTCACTCTTAAAATTGCACCACATCAGCATTGTGTTTTATTATTTAGCTAAAGAAAGTGATTAACTGTGGTGAAAGCTAGTAGCATGCCCTACGGAACAGAAATCCAGGAATAAGTTAGCTATACATTTACCATTCTTAGTAATGGCCTAATGCTGGTTCTCCCCCAAATTTCACAATAGTGTAACGCTATATTTCATGTAGCCAATAAGTTAAACACTGGCAAGCTTTTACTATGATTATAATAGCATTTTGAATGTACTTAGAGATCTAAGATCTGCAGTCAAATCTGCCCTTTAGCACTGAGAGTGATTATTTATGAACTTTAGCCTGCTGGATAAACCATATGATAGTGAGTCAATCTGTGATCATATATAAAGAATGAGAATAAGAATGAGATGAAGTAAAAGACATAGAATTCACACTGATTCTATCTTTTATTAACACTATATCTCAAAATCTTTGTGTCTTAGTTTCCTCATCTGTAATTTACACCTCTAAACTGAAAATAAGGCAAAGATTCCTAACAGTTATCATTCTTCTGATCCTATGAAATATATATGTGTATAATATATGCATATATATATATATATATATATAGTATAAATGAATATTTAGTTATCAGAACAATCCTATAAATTAGGTATTTTTTTTCCTCTTTTTAAATTTATTTTTATTAGAGCATTATATTTGTACATAGTAGTTGGGTTCATTTTGACAAAATCATACATGCATGGAATTTCATTTCAATCCTCATTCTCCTTTCACCCACAGCTTTCCCTTTTTTTTCAATTTTTTTATTCCATGTTGTGTATGACAATAGAATGCATTACAATTGTAATACACATATAGAGCACATTTTTACATATCTCTGGTTGTATACAACATATATTCATACCATTTGTGTCTTCATACATGCACTTAGGGTAATGATATCCATCTCATTATACCATCTTTTTTTTCTTTTTCTTTTTTTGTCTTTATACACCCTTGTCCCCTCCCTTCCCCTCTCTCCCCACTGACCTTTCTAGTGTTCCACTAATCCTCCTATGCTTCCCGTCCCAAAATTTCTATTCCTATTTTATGTACGATAAAGTTAAGTAACATATCCAAGGTCACACAGCTAGGGGGTGTTAGAAATAGAATCCCAACCCAGATTTGGATAACATTTTAGAATCCATCATGCTGGTCCTTGAAGAACTCTGCCATTTTTAAATATGCAGTGCTGATGTTATTTTTATGGTTACTATTACACCATCAACCTTGGTTTTTTCCGCTTTATCTTAGAAAGACTTCCTTCTTTAAACATTTAAAGCAAATTTTACAACAAACCACTTGGAAATGAAAAGCTTGATAGTTCAAGACACTGATACAGTTTAGAGAATTATAAGAGCTATAGAAAGCATTTAATTTGCAATTCAAAGGCACTTCTAGTGCAACATATGTGAAATGCTAACAAATACAGAGTGCAGCTAGGTTTCTGCCTTGACACCCTTGACACCTGACACTCTTCAGTGTCAGGTGGGCCAAAACCTAAAGCTATATAGTCTTCATTGGAATATTAAATTGGTTTATACTTTATCTTTTTAAACTATTCATTTGTTTCTGAAAGCCCTGATCTTTAAATTTTTTTTTCTATTTTTTATTTTTATTTTGAAAATTCTAATTTGTTATATATGACAGCAGAATGCATTACAATTCATATTACACATGTAGAGCACAATTTTTCATATCTCTGGTTGTACACAAAGTAGAGTCACACCATTTGTGTCTTCATAAGTGTACTTAGGGTAATAATGTCCATCTCATTCCACATTCTTTCCTACCCCCATGCCACCTCCCTTACCCTCCTGCCCCTTTGCTCTATCTAAAGTTCATCTAATTCTCCCATGTTCCCCGACCATCCCCATTATGAATTAGCACCCTTATATCAGAGAAAATAATTAGCATTTAGTTTTTTGGGATTGGCTAACTTTGTTTAGCATTATATTCTCCAACTCCATCCATTTACCTGCAAATGCCATGGTTTTATTCTCTTTTAATGCTGAGTAATATTCCATTGTGTATATACACCACATTTTCTTTATCCATTCATCTACTGAAGGGCATCTAGGTTGGTTCCACAGTTTAGCTATTGTGAATTGAGCTGCTATAAACTTTGATGTGGCTGTGTTCCTGTAGTATGCTGTTTTTAAGTCCTTTGGGTATAGACTGAGGATGGTTCCATTCCTAGTTTTCCAAGGATTCTCCATACTGCTTTGCATATTGGCTGCACCAATTTGCAGTTCCACCAGAAATGTATGAGCGTGCCTTTTTCCCCATATCCTCACCAATACTTATTGTTGTTTGTATTCTTGTTAGCTGCCAATCTGACTGGAGTAAGATGAAATCTTAGAGTAGTTTTGATTTGCATTTCTTTAATTGCTAGAGATGTTGAACATTTTTTCATATATTGTTGATTGATTGTATATTTTCTTCTGAGAAGTGTTTGTTCAGTTCCTTAGCCCATTTGTTGATTGGTTTGTTATTATTATTATTATTATTATTTTGGTGTTAAGATTTTTGAGTTTTTTATATATCCTAGAGATTAGTGCTCTATCTGATGTGCATGTGGTAAAAATTTGCTCCCCAAATGTAGGCTCTCTATTCACTTCGCTGATTGATTCCTTTGCTGAGAAGAAGCTTTTTAGTTTGAATAAATCCCATTTATTGATTCTTGATTTTAATTCTTGTGCTATAGGAGTCTTATTAAAGAAGTTGGGGTATAATCCAACATGTTGGAGATTTGGGCCTTTTCTTATAATAGGCGCATTTTCTCTGGTTTAATTCCTAGGTCCTTGATCTACTTTGAGTTGAGTTTTGTGCATGGTGAGAGATACGGGTTTAATTTCATTTTGTAGCATATGGATTTTATGTTTTCCAAGCACCATTTGTTGAAGAGGCTATCATTTCTCCAATATAGGTTTTTGCCACCTTTGTCTAGTATAAGATTACTATAGTTATGTGGGTTTGTCTCTGTGTCCTCTCTTCTGTACCATTGGTCTACCAGTCTATTTTGGTACCAGTACCATGCTGTTTTTGTTACTATTGCTCTGTAGTATAGTTTAAGGTTTGGTATACTAATGCCACCTATTTCACTCTTCTTGCTAAGGATTGCTTTATCTGTTCTAAGTCTCTTATTTTTCCAGATGAATTTCATGATTTTTTTTTTCTATTTCTATGAGGAATGACATTGGGATTTTGATTGGAAATGCATTAAATCTGTATAGTATGAAATCCCCAATTCTTAAATCATACTTTGTAGTATTCTTCACCAACACTTTTCCTTAGTAAAATAGTGATCTTAGTTGGGGGTGTGGAAATGTATTTTACAAACCCTGTCTTTTTAAATTTTTTCAATCTGGCTTTGTAACATTCTACACCAACACATTTTCCTCTCTTACTATGCAAAAATAGGTTTTAAAAAATAACAAATGAATGCATGTAAAAGATCATAGAGAGAGCATAGAGAGAGAAAGGGAGAGAGGGAGTGAGGGAGAGAGGAGGGGGAGAGAGAGAAAGAGAAAGAGAGAGAGAGAGAGAGAGGTGCACACTAGGAGATAGAAACAGAGATAGACACAGAGAAATGGAGAGGGACAGAGAGAACAAAGCACTTCAATCTTTCCCTTGAATCTTATACACTCATCACTCTTTTCTTCCTCACCCTTAATGACATGTGACAGGGTAATAGGTGGTCCCCAAATCCATATGTTAAATATTTTCAGGGTGAAAATAGTACAGTATAATGTATTTCATAAGCTGGTGAGATATTGAAAAGCTGAACTCTGACATTTCTGATAAAGAGCCCTACATAAAATACTAATTCAATAAGCCAATATAGTCTCTTTTACATTGTTTTTACTGAGGACTGAGTACTTGTGTGTGATATCAGATCCTTAACATACGAACACTTTAAAAATATCACTCATCTAGGAACAAAATTGTATAGAGAAGTAGTTTAAGACAGACCTTTACATGCTAAAAATATGGGACTTTGGTGGTTAATGAATACAAACCTTATTTTATATAATAGCACAGGAAAGTAGAATCTCGGTGTCTTTGGTTCTTAAGGGATTAACTGAGATTCAGCAGCTAAGTGTCTCCTCAGTATGGGAATAAGGTTGGTGCTACCTACTCCCTGTCTCAGCAGCTCTTTTATCCGACTTTACTCCATTACTCAGCTCTCAAAGGAGTCTGTGCTAAATTAAACTGCATTTCCTGTCTTAAAAATCATTTCTCATTTCTATAACTATTTTTTCTTCTTTTCCTATCCTTAGTATTGATCATGCAACACTTTTTGAACAAATGTGGGCATGTGCATACACATACATATGCAAATATAAAATTGTCCAGCAGAATCAGGCTTTATGACTAAGCTACTGCATGGAGTTTCATTTGGTGAAAAATTGGGGAAGGAGAGAATCTTATATTTTCTTTAAGTTAGAAAATGATGATACAGATGATCTATCATCCCTTATTGTATTAAAACCTATTAAAAAGAAAAGAAAGCAATATTTATGGAACACTTCCCATGTGTAAGCACTATGCACGTATTTTGTAGACATCTGTCATTCCGTCTTAACAATAACTCTGTAAGGTGAGCATTGTGTTGTCTACATAAACAAGGAAACTGCTAATTGCATACTTAAGTAATACTGACATGGCAGAGGTGGGGTTGAAATCCAGGTGTGTCTGATTCTTTCCAGCATATTGTGCTGTCTCTCCTTTCTTATATTTTTGACTGACAACATTGCTGGATTAATGAGTTTCCTAACTTTACTACCTACTAGCTAAAGCATCACACTCACTTAACCACCTTCAATTCACTTATTTTGAGCCCTTTAGAATCCTCTTTTTTAAGCAACAAGGTAGTATTTATCTACTTACTTTATGCATTCATTAATGTCAACCTATAAATATCTGCAGTACCTTGACTTGAACTTGAAAGAAAACTGTGTACTTAACCATAATGTGTGGAGAACAAATGGAATTTGCATTTTTGTGAGATGAATTCTGGTTTCTTGGGCTAATATTGTCTAGTCTTAATAATCTATAGTTCTAGCAAACAACAAAATGCTATAAATTAGATCAGTAAATGCCAGCAGTTTCAGTGGAATGTACCGGTTTAGGGCACTCAAGAAACAGAATATTGTGAACAGTGCAGAAAACTAATTATATCTGTATTTTATGAATGAAGTTTATGTTTTTAATTTTCCTGTTTTTATTAAAGAGACAGATTGCATTTCATAATTTTTGGTTGCACCCACTGCTCACTTACCAAGCTGTGGAAAGTAGCAATGTTGAACCAAAGGTTTTCTGCTGAAATGGAATCTCACAGGGGAGTGATCACTGCCTACCACTTGGTTCTAAAACAATATTCAAGAAGTGGGGAAGGAGAAGGATAAAAAAAAAAAACAAAAAAAAAAACAAACCTCATGTTAAGTTGGCACCTACTATGTGCCAAATACATGGAGCTTTCCAAAATAATATCCTTTAGTCCTCACAACACTTGGGTTGACATTGTTATCACCATTTAACTGATAGTTTCACAGTGACTAAGTGATGTGTTCAAGATCATTCTCTTTGCAAATATATTTCTTTTCAAATTCAAAAGATGTTACACCCTTGATTCAAAGCTTCTCAAATATATTCCTGAAAGCATTCCACATTGGAGGGGCACAAATATCTATACCTAAGGATGTATAGATAGACACAGCCTCAAGAGGCAACCTCCAAGTTCAAAATGTCTTTATGGTCTTAGCATTGTTTAGGCACTTATTCAAAGGTTTGCATTAGATTCTACAGTCTGCCGTGTTCGTTTTAATATACAAAAGTTTTAACCTACTTTTTCTCAATAGAGTCCGCAGATGTAGTCATCTTTCTTTCTTATATATTTTTAAACACTGTCTCTACAGGTAACCTCTCCACCTGGGTCCCTTGCTCTCTGAGAAGTAGTTACTTCTGTGGAAAATCCCTCCAGCATGAGCAGCTTTCGGGTGGTTTTGGGCATTGCTCTTTTCAAGATTTAGGGTACTTTCTAA
Source organism: Tamias sibiricus (assembly GCA_025594165.1). NCBI lineage: Eukaryota > Metazoa > Chordata > Mammalia > Rodentia > Sciuridae > Tamias > Tamias sibiricus. Next base: position 76,724,625 of record CM046657.1, read on the forward strand.
GATGTTTTCAGTTTCAGTCTTCATCTTAGCATGTTGCCATTCCTTCAGGATCTAGCTCAAACTGCCTCAAGGTGGACTCAATTTTTTCACAGCCACTCTGTCCATTGTTTATTCTATTAGCAGGCTTAGTGTTAGGACAGACTTAATATCTTGTGACACTCTTCCCTGGAAAATGACATTCATTAAGAACAACTGCTTTTAGATCACTAAACATGTTGCAGGGATTTTCATGTGCATTTATCATCAGAACTATGTGTCATTATTATCTCAACGTTCAGATTAGAAATCAAAGCAGAAACAAAGACTGTCCCTTAAAAACGTTTATCACTTCCCAAGGTCACAAGCTAGGCAATGGGGAAAACCAGTAGACATGGTTCTTTGTGAATACTCACCGCACATACACACACACACACACACACACCACAAACACACACACCCCACACATCTGTATGTAAATATGTTAGGCAGCAGATAATCATTGCTCTTGCCACTCTCCATAAGTATGGAATGAATATAGAACTTGAATTCCAAACTAGCAGGTGGGCTTTCTTCACCCATACTATTTTCCTCTATCTCCCTCTCCTTTCCCATAATTGATTTATACTGAAAGTTTAGATATCTTCTCTCCCAGAGCTTACAAATGATCTCAAATCCTCAGTTCTGGTTGCATGAAAATCATTAGACACTATGGTAATAGCTTTTAAGAATCCCTATCAAATATCAGCACAGGGTTCCCGGCCCCTGTGAGAGCCACAGTTGTGAAGGAGCACAGCAGCTGGAAAACTCCCTCTTCTTTACCAGTCTATTTCCCATTGTTTTCTGCCATGGGCAAAACCCTACCAGAGCCCAGAAGGCCAAGAACCCTGAAGACATCAGTAGAGTCACCCTTCATGTCACAGGACTAAAGATTATAGGGGGTGGCATATGGTGAGAGAGAAAACTGGCACATCTGTGTTTGGTCTTTGCTCCTTTGCTTACTAACTGTGTAAAATTGGGCAAGCTACTTCACCTCTTGGAGTCCCCTCAATGGATGATTGTGAAATAATAAATGAGAAGGATTTAACATAGTGATTACAAACATAATGGATGTTCTGTAAACATTTGCTGATTATCAACCTGAATTTAAATGGTAGTGCCTTATGGCTCTGGGACGAGAGAGAATTGGATTTACAGCTTGCAGGCAAGGTAAGGGCCATGAACGAAGGCCTGTTTTCTAAAGAGCTAAGCAAAACACTGCTTTTCTCATTAGAAGGTAAATTATAACTTCAGATTTAAAAATCCAGTAAGCCTTAACTTCATTAAAGCCTTTAATGATCATCTAATTGGAATCCAAAGCACTAAAGGTTTAAAAACTAACAAAAATGGTTAAACATTTAGGCTTTGGTTATGAAACCTGTTATGGTTTAGATATTGGTTGTACCCCAAAAGACCATTGGTGACAGAATGCAAGAAGGTTTAGAGGTGAAATGACTGGGCTATGAGATCCTTAACACAATCAGTGAATTAATCCCCTAATGGGGATCAACTAAGTGGTAACTAAAGGCAGTAGGACATAGTTGGGGGAAGTGGGCAGTAAGGGCATGCCTTTGTGGTATATAATTTATATCTGAAAATTGAAGTCTCTCGCTGCTTCCTGATGTGATGTCCTGAGCCACTTTACTCAACTACAGTCTTCCGCCATGATGTTCTGCCTCAACTCAAGCTACAAGGAATGAAGTTGGCCATCCATGTACTAAGACATCTGAAACCATAAGCCCCCAACTAAACTTTTTCTCCTCCAATTGTTCTTACCAGGTCTTTTGGCCACAGCAGCAAAAATGCTAATTAAAGCACAAGTTAAAGATTTTCAAGTGACATACTACATAGTAACTCAAGTCAGGAAACTGAATACAGGTGGTTTCCCTACCCAGGGGAAGCTGCCTTTTATGGGCCTGATCTGGAAAGATGCATGTGTCATACTTTATAGTATGATCCAGGCATAGTCACTGTACCCAAACTGAGTTACTCTGTAGGGAGGGATTGAGAGCTTTATAAGTGACTGAAGTTTGTTCATAGAGTGTTTTGGAGAGAGAAGCCCAGTAATTTTGTTACAGAGATGTCTGAATAGTCACTAACTCCTGACTCTTGAGTTGTTCAACTCCTCTTTTAATGATACAGATACTTAATACTTACCAACATTTTTTGAAGTGGTCCACTACTGAAGTTCTGGACCATTTTTCACTGTGGCCACCTGTGTTGTGGGTTGCAGGAAGTTGAGCAGCATCCCTGACTTCTACCCACAGGGTACCAAGAAACAGTCCCCAGTTGCACCCAGCAGGACTATCACCAGACCAAATCAAATGTTCCACAATCCTTCCCAGCTGAGAACTGTTGATTTAGACTAACAGGAAATTGTGAGTGGACAAAAACCATGACTCATCTTTGTGTTCTGGGAAGCCAGGTCATAGGTTAAAAATCACATTTTAAAGTTGGACAATCAGGTTTAAATTCCAGCTCTCTCTCACATATTATGTGACCTTACATAAATTATTTAACCCAAGTCTCTGATTTCTCACTTTTAAATTGGAAATAAGAATATATGTGCCACTACTAATCATAAAGATTGGATAGGACAGTGTGTGGATGTAAAGAGCCCAGCCTCACATGAGCAGGTCCATGCTCCCTATCCTCAGTACCCACATAGGACATTTTACTTAGAAAGAATTCAATCATTTTCTTAGATGAATAGATGACTTAAGAGCCTGTAGCTGTGTATGTGCATACATACATGGTCATTTCCAATACTTCTGTTTTCTTATAAGAAAATTTCAATTAGGTAGGAGAGATAAAACTCTTGTTTGCTCACAAATATCAGGGTAATTAATAATGATGGTAAACAAATACCCTGGTGTTTAATAGGGACTTTAGCAAAATATTATATTTTTCTTGTTTGCCATATCTGGATGTAAACTTCTAGGCAAACGAAAAGTTTCATGCAAATCACTTACATGCAGAGTTCCTAAAATAACAAACTCATAATCTCTCCAGTGCCCTAAGCATCTCACATAAGTGCTTCTGGGATGGATACAGGGATGACTCCTTTAAATTATTTGGGTAGTAGAGGGTTTATTGGGATGTTTTTCTGAAACAAACTGTATTTTTCAATTATATCATATAATGTTTTAGAACCAGTAAGATTCCCAAAAGATAAATTTAGTGGGAGGTATCTGGCATGTTGCTAGGATGAATTTTAGTCAAAGTTTGCAATGGAAAAGCCATGGGGAAAGGGTTTGCTGGATTGTTGGCCTGGTATTCTAAGCAGAACATTCCCAATTTTCTTTTCTCTCTCTGTCTTTCTTCTCCTTTCCTTGAACCTTTTGCTATTATGTAAAGAAGGTAAATGAATCACAGCCCCATTCATCCAAAACTCATTGCGCACCTGCTTTGTCTTGATCATTCATTAGCTGTTAGGAATATAATAATCCTGGACTACAACTCCTAAATTCCAAAATTACAGTGCTATTTAAAAGTGCTACCTCAGTTTTTCTGTGGTCATGTATTACACTTGGGTAGTTATTTCAATTTCCCTCACTAAATTTCAAAATCCCCCAGGGTGAGCAAGTGGTCTAGTTTATCATCACATGCCTAAATCCTAGCACAGTGCTGTGCTAAGAATTAAAGCATGTTAAGAACTAATATTTTATTTAAAGAAATGACAACAACAAAAGACTCTGGGAAGAAAGCATGGGCAGCAACAGCAGCTTTCTGAGAGCTTAGGATTCCTGCTGGGGTGTGATGTCATGGAACAGGCTTTTAATTACCTTAATTTGGCAGGTTCTGCATTATGATAATATCTCTTAACTTTTGACAAAACCCTTTGTGATTTCAGTAGTCAAAGTCAGGGAGACTTCCACACAACTTCCATTATCAACTTACAACATTGATGCTATTGATTATGTCTTTCATTTTGAAAGCCATAAGGGAGAGGGGTATCTCATATCTCCAAATATCAGAATAGTCAAAGGGATGTACATCTTTTGACTTATCCCCTTGGGAAAACTACTTGCTTTAAAGATACTCCAAACTGCATTGAGCAGCCCATTGTGAGAACTGGGCTCAGAGAAGCCTTTTGCTCCTATAGACGGAGGTGCCATATCCTGCACCTGCTCATTTTCATTTCATAGGCTTTTTCTAATCTGATAGGAGAAGCTGCACACAATTGCTCAGTCAGGTTTCTTTTCCCTTCTACCACCTGGAGAAGCATTTTATCTTTACCTTTAAGCCAAAAGAGATGCTATATGTGTCTGCCCACAAGTTCTCCCACCTTTTTCTGCAACAAAATAATTGGTGGCTAATCTTTCAAAATCCATTTGTAGGGATTTATTCATTACTTTCATGTATTAAGTAACTTATCCCTAAAGTAGCTTCTGTTCCAGCCTTTGTAGTAAGCATTGCATCTCAGGAAAAGGCTGAAGGTGGAGGGCCACAGTGGGCAGGGACCAGAAAGCAGGTATTAGACAAGGAGGAGCAATGAGTACACAGCCTCAGACTGACTGTGGGCTACAGCTTGGAGGATGATGGTGAGAAGCCAGGTTAGAGATAAACTGGTGACTCTGTGAAGAATGAAGGCCATTTAGGGATTTTGGACATTGTCATAAAGACAAGGGAGAGCCATTCAAAGTTCAGGTGAAAGTTGGTTGCACTTTTGTTTTTGTTTCATAATGCTAAGGATCAAATCCAGGGCTTTGTGCATGCTAGGCAAACACTCTACCACTGAAGTTGGGTGTTTTTAAATGGCATTTGGTAATATGGTGGCTGGGAAGTGTAGTGAAATGTGCCTACAAATCACTTAGAATGGGGCTAGTCTGAACAGAGACAAGCTGTAAATGTAAAATACACACTAAATTTCAAAGGCTGCAATACAAAGTAGTATATCACTCCTAATTCTTACATATGTTGAAATGATGATATTTTATATATTGTGGATTAAATAAATTGCATATTTTAACAGCACTTTTTTTCCTTACTGTTGTTTGTCTTTGAAATAGGGTCCTACAATGTTGCCCAAGATAGTCTTGAATTTCTCTGCTCAAGTGATTCTCCTTCCCCGGCCTCCCCAGTATGTCTGTTGACTATTTAGCTTTTCAATATATGTACTAGAAAACTTAAAATTACCAATGTGGCTTATATTATAGTCATCACACTGTATTTCAAAAATATCTGGTTGAGATAAGAGTGAAAGATATGCAAATAAAGAAGGGAGAGTGAATTATTTTACATTTATTTAGAGTGAATTTAAAACAGGTATTATTCACACACACACACATACATGTACGTATACAACAATATACAAGCTCTCAGGGTTGAAGGAGATGTGGAATAAGTTCTCTTTTTCTACCTTTTTATGAGAATGTATCTTTTTCTACATAAGAAATGGGGGACCTCTCATCCACCTTACCCTCTCACCCACCCTAGCCTCAGAGGCTACAGTGCTACAGCAGGAAAAACCTTATGACCATCATACAAAGGACAGCTCAAAAGCTTGGTAAGGAATTGCAAAATACAAAGGTCAGCATCTGGGTAATAAATCCTTTGGCAATGGGGTTGCCTATTCTTTGTTTTCAAAGACATTGAAGAAGGATCTAATAAAACTGTCAACTGATGAATCATTACAAATAATTTTTGATGACAGATATTATTCAGAAGGAGATTTAAAAAGTGAAAATTTGTTATAACAAAATCTGTTCATTCTTATCCACCTAGGTGCATAAAAGCTTTCCTAATGCATAATTAAAAAAATCAAAAAATAAGAGCAGAATTAATATTGAATCTTGTTTTGTTCTACGCATAAGTAATAGTCGTCCATGGATACATGAAGTAATTGAAAAAATTATCAACTGAGATGCATTTCCAATAAAATTTTGCTTGTATTTTAATAATTACTTACTAAAGATAAAAATATATATTTGTGGTTTTGAATAATATAAGTAATAATTGTAATAATAACTCAATGAAGAAGAAAAAATTAACACTTAGAATTTTATGTTCCAGAAAATGGGAAAATCTAATTTACATATATATTTTTGTTCTCAGAGGAGTTTGATAGGTTGATCAATAAAACACTTTCAAGCATAACAAATAAATTATGTTAGAATAAAATTCTGTGAGGGAAGTGGATTGGAAATACAAATTCAAGGCAAAAAAAAAGTAACAAATAAGATTTCTTATTATTAAAGAAGAGCTTGTTCATGTATTTTTAAAATGGATGGTGGTGGGTATTAAAATCACCCTCATATTTAGATTCCATTGACTACATTTAGAAGAGTGATGTAACAATTTTACATTTAAATGTTAGTTTTTACAATGTACCATAAATTATATCCCCTGCAACTATTTACATTTATGATGAAAAATTGTAGATGTCAACTAAAAAATGTGTGAGTGGATGTGTACTTATTTTTTGTAATTCTTCCATAGTCTGTGTGAACCAAATGCTTTGAAGAGCACTGACTTAGATGATAGAGTCACAGTCGGTTTGGTGACCTCTTTAGCATGACTGGTGATGGTAAAGGACCTAGGGTACAGGAGAGGGAGTCCTGTGTATATCCCAAGAAACCAGGTCTCACTAGCTATAAAACCATGTCAGTGTTTCCTCCTATACATTTCTCCTCTGTAAGAAAGTGGCTTCCAGGCAATAAATGCAGTAGCAATCTCTTTTCCTCATCAAGACCCTTCAAAGTGCTCCACACATCTCCCACAAGCACCTTGAACGGCAGCCCTTGCTGGGTTGACACTCGCTGGAGGAAGCACTTCTACTGTAGCTGCAGCAAATACATTGCAGAAGCCTTGAAGCAAGATTCTCCTACCATTTTTGGCTCCAGCTTGGTTTGCCAGGGGTTTTTTCAAAAGCCAGCACATGTACATCCCTCTGTCACACCAAAATTGTAATATGCCATGAGAAAGACAGCTTCACATTTCCATCCAGATAATAGGGAAATTATGGTGCTGAAAGGAACTTGTAGTTCAGACCATCATTTTATTTGCACCCCAGGAAGCACACCTGCTCCACCCATCAATATTTGATGGCTATTGAAGGAAGGACAGAACTGACGTGCTGTCACAATTTATCAAATAAAGAGCAAGAAGCAAGCTTGAACTTGCACTGGAGTTGCCCATGGGGAGTCTGAGTAATTGAGAGATGGTCCCCTCTTCATCCAGCAGGATTTGATGTAAACAGCTTACAATGGCTGGGAGGCTTATGGGTGGGCAGGGGAGAGGGAAGATAAGAAGAGGAGAACTCCATGTGCTATAAAATCTTCCACAGGGATGCAAGTCTAAAAGGATAGGTACCGTTTATGTGATTTATCTGTCTCTAGCCTCAGCAGTGATGATTTGTTTTTATATTATGACAAGTAGAGATTTAAGGTTTCTTATTCTGGATCATATTCCCTGACACCCTTATGTACCCCAAGAGAATACAGGGGCCCTTCTACTACTGCCCTTTCAGATGAACCTCTGAATTCTTTTAAAATAGCCTGTTTGAACTCTTGGAGCAGAACCAGTGTGATGGCATAACAGAAAGGTAAAGAAAAAAGATAATGCTGTCTGAGGTCAGAGGTGGAGTTAGGAATAGGATTCAGAGCCTATCACTCTCTCGTATGCTTTTTATCCATGGTTCTCTTATCAGCATTGTCTGAACTCATATTCTGTTTATTTACTTATTTTTTGGCTACTTCTTGACACATATCCAGTGCTCATGCACAATTTATGAGCTCGTAATGAATACAGTTACCCAACTGAGTATTTTGAAATAAGGGAGTTTGTGGCAGTGGAAGTCTTTGTCACTTACCACGGCTCTCTAGAGATCCTGTGGGAAGGAGGGATTCAGGAAGCCAGCAATCAACATTTCTATTATACAAACTATGTGCCAGGCAATCCCTGCTCTAAACACAGAACTTTGAGGAAGGAAAGACATGGACTATTGAGGCACAAGTTTGCAACATGGAAAGACAACATAACGAAGGGCTTTATAAAATAACATAGCTAGTCAAAGCTACAAATGTGGTTGAAACTTTGCATAGAACTACAGAGGAGCTTGGAAAGCCAAAGAATCATATGTGTTCAGAAATGGGGTAACCTCAAAGGCCATTTGTGGTATGTTTAGGAGACATGCCTAGCCTATTCCTCCTTCTTAGGCAAAACCTCCTTCATTCTATTCATGGTTTGCTTGTGTCCAGGGATTTTTGGCCACCATGATACAGCTGTGTTGGTACCTGATCCAAGATAAACTGAATGAGTTTTCTTCTTTCTCAGTGCTGATATCAAAAGACAAAATTGTGAGCAAAAGCTTCTGGGAACTGAAGCCATGAAGCCAGGGAGTTTCAAAGGTAGTAGATGTTTCCTCTTACTGATAGTTAATTGGAAAAAATCCACCATCTGAGAGCGAGGGTGTGAATGAAGCAGAGACAGGGGCAGCTTAAGATCTCTGTCTAAATGGTCACTATTTAGACATGTCATCCCCACCCTGAAACTTCAGAAAGAAAGCAGATATAGAGAAGAAAGGGGATTTACTTGAATTCTAATTAATGAGAAGCAGGCCAGGCACACAGATCTGAGTTTTCTACACTAACAGCTAGGTTTCAGTGTAGAGGAGCAACCAGCTTCAAAGGAAGTTGCTGATGTTGTTCCTCTTGATTCCCCCATTCCACATCCAGGAATGCACATCTGAGTCAAAATAACATACAGAAAATGGCTATAGTCCAAGATTCTGAACAGATGTGTATTCACCAGTCTATTGAGGAAAAAATTGTGTATGTTTATTTTCCTATTTTCACTTCATTGATCTTCTCATTATGAATTTAAACACTATATCTACAGATTATAAATTATTGCTTTTGTTGAGAGATCACTGCAAAGTTTGAGTACAAAGATCATCTACCCATTCATATATGCTTCCTTAAATTCATAGGCCACTATATGACCTATCCATAATGCTCTGCCCCAGGACAGTCTTAATCTCTGACCCCTCTCAATAGAACTTTCATGAACATTAGTCCATTCTGTGACACAGGCTGCAAAGTGAAATAGGGTCCTGAAGTTCTTTCCATAAAAACAGTAGGATCTTTGATCCTAACTAGACCACGACTCCTCTGAATAGCCAAGCACCTCTGTGCTGGGAATCTTCCAGCCTGGTTCCTGTGCTTGCCCGACTTCCAGAGTCTCTCTGTAAATCTATACTCAAATTCCATCTCCTTTTTGTGGGACGTTATCTCCTGACCTTTCTTCCTTCTGCCCAATCTGGTTTGGTCATCTTAACTACTCTCATTCCAGGATCTTTGGTGCTTTTCTACCCCTGTTCTGCCTTTTTCACCTATAAATACAACCTCAAAGTGTGCTGATTTCTCCATTCTGCCCCTCAACAGCTGAGCTGAAGTGATTATACAGCTACCGGGGCACATTACAGGCTACTAATCCCAGCTATGCTTTGGCAATGCCCCTGGGTCTTCTTTCTTGTGCCTATTAATATCTGCTATCACCCCAATCCAGTTGAACATAGTCTTAGAAAATGACTGAGCTTCTTACGTCATCAGGGTTAAGGATATCTGAGTACCTTGTATCCCATTTACCTCCATTCTCTACTAAGCCTGCCCTTCTGCCACACTATCTACATCCAACCCAGAGGAAAAGTGATTCTTCTACTCAAGGGTAGCCCATTCATCTGGGTCCCTTCTTAAATCCTTAATTATGGGAGAATCTTAAAATTTTAGTTGTGTCCAGTTTGAGAGTAGTTTTAGTCTCATTTCCTATTGATTAACTTCTATGAGCCTATAAACAAACTCAGTCTCTTCGAGCTAGTCTCAATCCACCCCTGAGAGAATAAAGCCTGAGGTCCTAAATTACTAATTGTATCTATTGAACTAACTTTGCTCCTCCTTCAACATAACTGGATTAAAATTGTGCTTCTTGGGTTAACTATGACCAAACAAGCATTAATAGATGACTCTCCACGAAAAGGCACTTACCATTCCCATGATATAAATAATTTTCCCTTGGCTAATTTCAAGCTACAATATGATGTTGCTGAACACGGAGTTGGAAAGAGTTGTGCACTCTATATTATAATATATTTTCCTCATACAAATAAAATAAATTTAAATAACCTCAAGATCATAGTGTGGCAACATGTAGTGAGAAGTGATGAGTTTTGAGTAACTCTTCTGATTTTAAATGATCTATTTTATTATATTTATATCATTCGATTTTTAATCATGGCTACCCCTAGCAACTGGCTTGTAAAATTCTAAGTATATGACAGTAGGCTGTCACAAACCAGGAGCAGCAAGTCTAGCATGCCATTGTGCCAGGCTGTTAATTAACTTCCTTCGTGAAACCTTATGATACATCCTGTAATTCTACTCGTGTGAAGCTTCCTGATGCCTTCCTAATGGTCTCTTTTCTAATCACTGAAACCTCTTCCTTTTCTCTCCACCTAAGAAAATTGGTGTTACCAAAAGTTCTGTACTCAGTCAACTGATCTTTCCCCACTTTACACACTCTTTTATTCCTTTCCTTTATTCTTGTTTTAATTTGGGCTAAATAGTACCATCGCACCAAGACAACTAAGCTAGGCCACCAAAAGTCATCTTGGAACTTTTCTAATTCTTTTGCAATCCACAATCATGTCTTGGTTAATTTACATACTTATGTAATCTTTCCTCTTCTTCATATCTAAGAACTCTGTTCTAATCCTGGTGTTTTCCTTACTATAACAGTTTCCAACTGTATTTTGATTTCTCTGTTTTTTCCTGTCTTCCTTTGCAGCTACCTTAGTTATTTGGTACAAGTCATATATAACATTCCTTAAGTCCTTTTAGTGGTTTCCCAGTACCCAATGGACACTTATATTCAACACAATTCTGTACTTTATTTTTCCTTTGCCTAGACTCAAGAGCCTCACATTTTACCTTTTTTATTTACTTATATTTTATGTTCAATCAATATTGAAAAACAAATAACCATCTCTATTAACAGCTCTTGCCCTCCTTTCTAACTTTACACAACCTATACCATTCTGTTGGAGTACCTTGCCCTAGAAGCCTTCGTCTGACCATATTGTTACCCAATTCTCAAGTCGTAGTTAAGATATCAAGTCTCTTTTAGGTAGACATTTCTAATCCCCCATAATGGACTAATTGTCTGGAGCAGCATTGGAATAAACTACTCCCCTGCTCTGGAGAGTAAGACTGAAAAAAGCCCAGTTTATGACCATGAGGTTATCAGTGGATTCCTGTAAAGGTTCTGTTCTGCACAGGTTGCTCAAAAGGCCGGCACATTTGATGGGAAGCAGTGGATTGACTGTGGTTTGAGGATTTCATTGTCCAGCTTGAATTTTTATAATTATGATGCAGTCTGAGATATTTTCTAGCCCAAGTATCCTTTCCTTCCCTCTCATTCCATGTGTGTCATACCCACATCCTGATCTAAAAGCTTATTGTCCCTTCCCTCTGCCACCTGCTGCTCTGCTAATAAATTTACTACATATCTAATATTGTCTTGATGTTTTGCTTCTATTAGTATTGTAGTTAATACAGTGGCCTACTCTTACCAATTTATATCAACTTTCCTATCAACTATATTTAAATATTCTGCTTATGTACATATGTATAACATATACACACACACTTTAAGAGATGAAATGAGCCTGTGAAACCAGAAAGGCAGGAGCTCTGGTATTCATCCTTTTATCATAGCAACTGGATGCATCCTAGTTGATCAGTAAATGTGCATTGAATGAATAAATAAATTTGATGAAAATTTGCACTCTGCAAAAAAAATAAGTGTAATATAATTCTCAGAGTATTTTACTCTGCTAGAGTTTTTCAGAGCATGAAAATATGTGACATATCAGAAGTATGGCAATTTTATAAAAGGTCTTAAACCACTATATCACCATTTCAACTTAATTGCAATGTGTAAAATAACTTTAGCTCTGAATGTGGAAGCTGCCAATGTAAAAGAGTGACTTAAGATATTTTTCACAAGGCTGTGTCTTATAGTAAGTAACTTATTTCTTGTAAAATGGATCTTGAAATAATGCTAGTTAGAATTATCTCTAGGAACTTTGGAGAAGGATAAATGAAAATAGAAAATACCTTTACTCAGGGACTCCACAAATATATGCTCATTTGGAAAGCAGCATACAGCCTAGGGAAGTCTCTCTGCACAACCTCAGGTGTACCTGCTCCATTTCACATATTCCCAGGTAGCCTGCATAAAGTGTTGTGTTCCAAGCATCATTTGAAACAGAAATAGAGGTGGCATATTATGTCCATATAGTTTGAAAAAATTCTTGAGAGTCTTTGAAATACAATGTGATGAAAAAACTGGATCATTTTTGGAGAATTTATGGTTCCATCTTTGCATTTGTTTTAAATATCTAAATATCTTCCATGACTTTTATTTACAACATATTATTATCAACTGAAAATCAAGTGGACAGACTGTTTCTTTGTTCATGAAATGATTGGTTCCTGAATAAAAGAAAGGGAGAGAAATCCTTGGCACATTTTTACTATTAAATACACTGTAAGTTTGACATAAAGCATATTGCCTCTATTGCTATTATTTTGTCTTTTTCCTCCCTAACAATTGAACTATAAAAGAGAGGAGACTCTTGGGAAGTTTATATTCCTGATGCAATGGACCACAGAATATTGAACCCAGAAGGAAATTCTTAGCAAGTTAATAAGAGTTAGGATTTTGAAGTTTTAATTGCTGATTCATTCATTCATTTGTTTTCTTGCACTCCTGGAAACACATGTGGACCACATAGCATGCCCCAGGTGTTTTGCTAATCATGAGAACAGAGACACTACAGCAAGACTTTAAGAGATCAAGAAGCCTGCAGTGCAGCAATGGATAAACACTGATATCTAAAGGAACTGCTATGCAATGATAAAAGTCAACAGGATAGAAGCAAGAGCTGAGTGATTTGGGGACACCAGTGGGGGACAACTTGGTCTTTTAAGAGACAGGAAAGTATGTCCCTCTGCTCCCTTCCCTTCCTCTGCCTAGTAGGACTCATCTCCATAAAGCTTTCTGGTTCTTCAGTTAGGGCTTTCCTACAGGATGTTCTCGGAACACAATCTTTCTTACTGGCCTTGTGGGGGAAAAAATATGGGTTTGTCCTTTCCAATCTCTAGTCCAGAATAACATATGCATGCCTTCTCATCGCTGTAAAACTGTGCTCAGACCATAAAAACTTGGAGACCAAAGTACTCAAGTGGAAGTCAGGGAAAGGTTTCTGAAATTAGGGACAGCAACTACTCCAATATCCACATGTATCTCAGTTATAAAGTTGGATTTTTTTGCCTGAATTAATAAGGTATTTTTGCTTGGGTCACATGAAAATATTTTCAAGGAAGCTTGATCTAATAAAGCATCTTTGACAAAGAGAAGAAGATAGATTCCTACACATCAAAGAGTCCATCTATATCACCACTTGTAGTTTTGCCTAATGTTCTACTGAGTTCAGGGTTGCCTGTGACTAAGCAACCAGTATTTACTAGGGGATAAAGTCTTCCTATACAGATATATGTGGAATTTGTTATATCCAGGATCCCTAGTATTGAGAAGCTCCCAATCTTTCCTGATGGAAATTCTCCTTTTATAATCCTAGAGGCTTCAAGCCCTGTAAACTTTCTACTCTGCACTTTTCCAAATGTCTTGGTATTCCCTAAGTGTGCTGTTATTTCTCATTGCTAGAGTGAAACATTTTATTTTCTCTTTATGAAATACTGTTTTCTTCTTATTTCTCTTTAATAACTACTCTTCATAAGTCCTTACTTTTCTCAGGTAATCTTCATGATTCTTTAGGATTTCTTTGTTCATGTCTTTTGAAATACTAGTTAAAATTCACTAAAATTGCCTGTTTACTCTTCTTATAGAACAGCCTGGTCAAATCTAAGGAAATGCAAACAACATAAGTAATTTATAATATTCCAACAGCTACTTTAAAAAAGAAACAGATAGCATTGGTGTTAATGATATATATTATTCAACAAATATATGCAAAATAATACAATTTCAAATTGTAATAAATACAAAAATACATTGATTTTTTTGTATGGAGCCTATAAAATCTATTGTGTGTTTTATACCCAGATCATATCTCAACTTCTACTAGCAAGGTTTTGATGTCTCAATGTATACCACATTGAAAATCAGCTCTAGATTGTAAGATTATGAATTACAAGAATTGTGTCTTTTAGATGTTATCATCCTATGATCTAATACTACTACTACTACTTCACATGGTGATTAACTGCACCAAATCCAGGCAGACCAGATAAACTTACTCTAACACATTTTTATCTTTCTAACATAGGTCAAATTCCTTTCTAAACTTAACCTTTCTAACTTTAACTTTCTAAACTTAACCTTTCTAACCTTTTTTCTTTGATATATTCATAATCTATATAATAGAGTCTATTATGGTAATTACTAACAAAATGTTTGCAAAGTATTTAGCCCTGGGGAAAAAAATCAATGAATGTAGTGTATTATAATTATGGACTGTCCATCCAGTTAATATAATTTAACTGAATGATTTGAAAAATGCATTATTTTTCCAAGGCAGAATTTTTCTTCATTTGAAACTAAGTTATTGAATTAATTGAGTCTATACAAATTGATATTGAATTAATATCAATTTGTATAGACTCTTATAACTCAGTTATAAGAAAACTTCCATCTGTCTGTAATTGTATCAAGAAAACATGGCTAAAGAAATTTTCAACAGACTTAGGGTGTGCTTTGATGTGTTGGGTTATCGGATAGTAATGAGATACACCTAACATTTACCTTTGGTTCTTCAAGAGGGATTCCCAATAAGTCATTCATTCTCCACAATAACTGAAACTGAGTTGTAATGACAGTTACTCATGCTCTTTACTGACATGTCATGTGCATTATGCAGTTACAGATAAAGGAAAATAATCATTATTTCAAATATTAGCTGCATAAGAGAATTTACAAAGTCAAGCACGAACATTGCATATGTTCGTTTTCAGGTGAATCCTCACTCAGGCAACTCTGTAAGGCTGTTCCAAGGTCAGTGAGAGCCAGGCTTGTTTACTTAATGACTGTCAAATTTTTGAACTAGTGTTTACACACACACACATACACACACACACACACACACACACACACACAGAAGAGAGAGAGAGAGAGAGAGAGAGAGAGAGAGAGAGAGAGAGAACAGTTGTTTGTTAAGCATTCACTGCACAACGGACATGTGTCTGATGCTTATCAATTATTACCCTTGCATGGAAGGTACTCTCATATTCATTTTCTAGAAAAGAAATTGACACAAGAGAAATATAGTACTTTTTCTAGTTCACACTGATAAGTTGATAAGAAGAACTGGAGTTTGAATCCAGATCTTCTGCTAGCACAATGTCTTCTTTACTTGTGTTTTAGTCAGCTTTTTCACTACTGTGACTAAAAGACCTGACAGGAACAATTTTAGAGGAGGAAATGTTTACTTGGGGGCTTGCAATTTCAGAGGTCTCAGTCCATACACAGCCAGAATCATTCATCTGGGCTTGAGGTGAGGCAGAACATCATGGCAGAAGAGTGTAACAGAGGGAAGTAGCTCACTGATGATCGGGAAGCAGAGAGAGACAGAGACTAAGCTCAGCTCACCAAATATATACCTCAAAGGCACGCCCCCAAGGACCCATCTATTCAGGCCACATCCTACCCATCTTCAGTTACCACTCAGTAAATGCCATCAGGGGATTAATTCACTGATTGGGTTAAGGCTCTCATAACCCAATCATTTCACCTCTGAATGTTCTTATATTATCTCACATATGAGCTTTGGAGGGACACCTAATATCTAAACCATAACAAATTGATGATCCCTTTATTTAAAATTCAAGAAGTTTGAATGCACAATCTCTATGTTAAAGGATCAGAGTGGGGACTAACAGGCCTGGCAAGAATATGACAAGTCTGTCCTCCTCCTCTTTGTCTTAATGATAATGGAGCACTAGCCAAAGAGAAGTTACTTAATTTGCAAAAAGCCACAAAGTTGGCCTGAGCAACTTTGAGAAATACATGCATGAGGACACTGGAGCAGAGGACTGTGGCTGTAGGAGGGAAAGCCCAGGAATGCATCTGTGTTTTAAAAAGCCAACATGGAATTTCATCATCTAGGAACTTTGCTATATAGCATAATTATAGTACTGACAGTATTTGTGCTTGGAAGTTATCAGTCTAAAGAGAAACATATCTTAAGAGGGATCTTATTGCAGAGGGATTAGGCATATATTGTCTATAACATAATGAGAAAACAACAAAATTGGATCAGTGGGAAAGGAGAGTTGTAAAATGAAGATAAATTGAAATGCAATATAATGACTTTTATGATCATGAGTTATACAGTATTTCTCTTAAGGGTTTTTTTTTGCCTATGACCTTCCTACAGAATCCTTTTCCCCTTCAAAACCCTCCTACATGCTCACCTAACCATGGTGCAGTGGCTGGGAAGGTGTCTGATCTTCCTTGGGACAACTAGTATTATTGACTGAGGTTCTAAACAGAGGCAGAATGTCTTTTATGGTTGAACCTGAAAGGTGCAAAACATAAGGACACACATTTTCTAACAGGTATAAAAAGTAAACCTGCAGCCTCAGGAAATAATTGAATCAAATACCTAGAAAACAAATCTGAAATGAGAAAAGCATGATGTTGGTTAATCCCAGTTTCCAGTTTCTGCAATGTGCTTGCTCCATGAGCATCTGTACTTTTCTTCAAATAATTCATGCTTTTGTTCCAGCTATATTTTATTAGATTTCTTTCACTTCTGACCAATGGGTTCCAAATGCTATCAATGGCTTCCTCCATTACAAAATTAAAGGAAGAGGAAAGAGAAAAAGAAGAAAAAAGATGAGAAGGAGGGAGAGGAGAAATAGGAGAAGGCAACAAAGAAGGGAGGGCAGAATCATTTTTTCCTAGGCCACAGTTCATCCCTTTTGTTACCTTCTATGATCCAGGCATAGTTTGAATAACTGATGAATGAAGATAAAATGACTTATTAGAGGACATGGGAAAAATACTCTATAAAGCTAAAGTATAAGCTAAGAACTTTGAGATTGTACCTTCATATGCCCCCAATATAACCAAAGCACATAATTAAGATGGTACACATAATTAAGAATGAGGTATTTAATTTTGACTCTTCAAAACTGACTCTTGTTAGAGACAAATACTTTTCATTTTTTCCTTAGATGAAGTTTAATATTCTGATTTTGGACTTGGAGGGGCTGATACTTCTAACGATCAGATCTTATACTCAAAGTCACAAAATTCACTGGTGGCAGATGAAGGGCTTACCCAAGCTTCTTTGAGGCCTTACCCAAGTACTCTTGCTTCTTTCAGCGTCATCAGCCCCCAGACATCATTCCAGCAGAAACCAGATAGCTCTCCAGCAGGGGCATTGACAAGGGGATTTTTTATGGGGGTAGAAGCTGAGTCTGAATGACAGGTGGCCCCTCTTCCCAATATACATCTCTAGGAGACACTGAGCCCTTGATTCTGTCTTGAAGTCTACAATGGACTTCAATCTCCTGCTGTAAATTTTGAAGAGTGATTGGTATTATAGGCAGGAAGCATAACAAAGGAAAGCATTTAAACCTCCTGTTGTTAAGAATCTTTAGGTCAATAGCAGCATTTTAAAATCAATTTGAGGGCTTGCTGGAAGATACAGAAGAGAAACTACAATCAACGTAATAAGGTTAGATAACCCTCGTCATATTAATAGTTACCTAAAGCTTGACATCAATCCTGTACATCGATTCTCACTTACAGTTAAAAAAAAGAAGAAAAAAATTAGAAAGGACAAGCATAATACATAATTTCACTGAAGCATCAAATTAGTATAAATAATGATTAAGAATAATTGCTGCTGTTATTGGAGAACATGTTGAAAATGAGGTTTCCAAGATATCTGCTGACATTGAGGAGAGGCTTCGGCAGTTTCAGAATTTAGAGAAGGAAAAGATTAACTGGCATTGCAGAAATACACCTTTGATAGGGAAAGTGGGGGTCACAGAGCTAGATGGAGGGTCAGATTTGTCCTCCCTGGGGAGCAGCTGCTCATTAGCTCTGGGAGGACTGGCGCCATCTAGTGCTTGGCACTGTGCTAGGCATGGTGGGGGTTACAAAAGAGATGAGATTCCTAAGGACACAGAAAGGGAGTGAAAAGAAAATTGGACCTCAAGTCAAAATATGTTTGTATCCTATCTCCACCAGTTAAAAGGAGAGAATCGTTTTTATGGCCTGTATGAATCTCAATTCCCGTACCTGTTTAAAAGAATAATAAAATCTACTCTAGGGTTATTTAGGGGAACCAAGTGAGAAAAGTCTATGCATGAAACTGCTACCAAATGTCACCTAAAAATTAGTCAATGTATTGATGATAAGGTAGTTTCTTAGAGTCACATGTAAATGTGTATGTGACTAGCATGGAGAGGATCCAGGTTTCAACCCCATGTCTTTCTAATACTGAATCCAATCTCCCAAACACTAGGCATATTTCATAGTGTGAGTGGTACATAAACCAGGGGCTCCAAATACATCAAATACCATGGAAATGTTTGCAATTTACTCTTCCCCTGCCTACATTCATATGGGCACACAGAGAAACTAAGTTTTTAAACTACAGGTCCCAATTTGAGTGAATAAATTTTTATATAAAGCAATAAAGCAAATGAATTGCCAATAAGAATGTCATGGATACATGTACAACACTGTTTAGATATCTTAAATATTGTAAATGGTTTGGACTCTCATGAGGCCATAAGCCACATGAGGGCAGGAACCATGTTTGATTTTGTGTAGCTCTGTATCCTCCAAATTTAGCATAGTGCTTAGCACAAATAGTCCTCAACAAATGTTGCTTAATGATGAGCTACTTAATTCTACTTCCCTTAAAGGTTTCACAAAATCCCGGGTTGCTTACAATATAACTATTCAACCTATCTTAAAAAATGATAAATCAGAGCACTACAGAAGTTATTCAGTTTTCTCCTGGGACTAACAGAACTTAGCAACAAGTCTTCTTACCCCTCGTTTATAAAATTATATCTATGCCCACATCGATTGGCTCATACAGTGGCATGTAGTGGGAAGGACTATTTCACAAGAGAAGCCATTAAAAGCTTCGGAGCTGAGTCCAGAATATTTCTTATTTATTTTTGATACCTCCTTGTTTGATTTAATTGATCAAAATGAGAACAGTAGTAAGTTTTTCTAGGTTCGTCTGCAACTATTCTGACTGATATACCATAGAATTGTTGCCAATTATGTGATGGCATGTTCAGAGAAAGCCAGTGAATTTTCACAAAGAATTGAATCATATCTTAGTGGGCTTTCAGCTTTGCCATTTTTGGTGAGGCTCAGGTTGATCTGCTGATGCATGGGTTTTTGCAGATATACAAGGCAGCTCTAAAACCCAATTCAGGATATTTGGTGGGGATAGTAATTGCATGTTCATTCATTCCTTCAAATGTTTATTTGTTCACTTAAGATTTGTAGTCATTCACTTATTCAGACATTTTTTTTCATTTAAGTATTAGCTGATTCTTTCATTCATTATTGTAATATTTTTTTGTAACTTGCAAATGAGCAAAGTCCTGACCTGGAAGTTCAAGGTATATAAGGTGAAATGTTTTATAACTTATTCCCAAGAGCTTATTAAATAAATATCCTAAATGTTTTACAAGTACATAAAATTTAAAACTGTCTAATACAGTTTCTTTACATTTCAAACTTGCTTCTTGTGCTTCCTTTCAGCTAACTGTTGACACTCTCATCTACTTATCCATTTGTAAAAGTATGAAAACTTTGGAATTATTTTTAATTTTTAATTTTTTCCACTTCTTATACAATCTTAAAAATTTGTGTGACTTCACCACCTAAATATTTTATACACTTATTTTACATACCACTCCTTTACTTATAATTCTTTGTCCCAGATGCAAATGTTGCAAAGCTGAATTCATTGCTTACTTAAATAGGAAAGAACTTGCTTTTCAGGCACAGGGCCTCTGGGTAAACTGGGCAAGTGCAGCTTGAGGCACTGGCAAACTTTTCCAAGACCTGAAAGGGTTGATCTGAGCTACCCGGATGAGACTGCTTGTACTCAGGAATGTGTTCACTGGATTGAGTCCTTCTCAAATGGTTAACTTTCAAGAGTAAGGTACTTGGAAAGCATTTTCTCTGAGGGGATTGTCTAGGATGGGCTAAACAGATTTAAAACCAGTTTGTATGTTTTTTGTTTTGCATTGCTTTGTTCTTAATTTCAGTGAGGTAAGCTATAATAGCTCCCCACTTCTGTGTAGAATAAAGGTCAAATCCCTCCCAACTGCTTCTAGAGCTGTATGCAATCTGCTCTCATCCACTCCATACCCCACTTATCTCTTCTATCTCTTACTGTTTTCCCCTTTGCTAATCCTACTTCATCACATTGTTCTTCTTGTATTCCATATTCACTTCTCAGGTGCTGGGGCAGTTCCCTCGCCTGGAGTGTCATTCCCAGATATCAGCAGGGCTCAATCCTCATGTGCCTCTTGTCTCTGCACACAGTGAACCTGCACCGTCTTAGTGGGACTTGCCCCAATGCCCTCACCCCCACACCTAACACCAAACCCTTCTCATTCCTCCCCTGGGTTCTACAATCTGATTATGTACATGAATTATATGCAGGGGTGTATTTTACTTATTTATTTTCTGTTTCTTTATATAAGAATGTAAGTTCCAAGAGGAGCAGGAGGCTTGGGTAAACTAATGTATTTCAAGCTTCCAGAATAATAGAATAATATCTATAACATAGTATGTACTTGATAAATGTTCACTGAACTATTTTTTTTTTTTTACCTGCTAAAAGTTGTCTATGTGGCTTCCCCACTTTTAATTGCTTCTTTATATTTTACAGCATCTATCCTTGGTATTATTATCAGAGTCATTGTCTAAGAAATGAATCATCTGCCTTTGATTTCATTGGTAATGAAAAGGAGGGAGGGAAGTATTAAAGAGTAAAAAAGAATGTAGAATCAAAAAGAAAAATGAAAATCTGAGCATGGCACTCCTCTGCGTAAAACAACCCGGTGTTTTCCCATTGCTCATAGAATTAATTCTGAATTTTTTAGCATGATTTGAAAACATTCTCCAACAAATATCTCAGCTTTTCTTTCTATTTCTCATTCTGTAGCTTTCATATAGGTACCATGAAGCTCTATGCTTTTATGGCTTATTTTCTATGGTTCTTCACTCTGTAAAATCCGTCCTCAATCTTTAGGCTGTACTGAAGGATCATGTCAAGTTACCACTGAAAAGATACCCATTCTAGGGACCTTTGTTGAATTCTCTTCAAGTCTAGTTAATCTCTTCTTTCTCCTCCCCAGTGCTCCATGACCATTCCTTTCCTGGAGAGTTCAGCTTTGGCAATGTGATATAACTCCTAGGGAAACTCTGCACTTACCTAAGGTGAGTTTGTATCACTGCCACCTGTTTCTTATCACCTCATCATCTGAGAATGAGACTGGCAAGACAGGAGCATCTCTGTAAAGATTTCTTGAATAAATAAATAACTTTATAGAACTTATGTCTTTGGGAACAAAAATAGTATAGATGCCAAATAATATAGAGTCAATATTGCAACTGTGTATACTGGGTATTTTAGTTTGCAACCCATATAATCTTCTCATGACCCTCATGAATTAGCATCATTCCTTTTTTCAACAGAGGAACTGAGGACAGATACATTAAATTGACACCCAAACACTACTTTGAGTTGCAGACTGGGGCTGGAACCCACACAGCTTGCTGCAGCACTTCCCTCCTTCCTGTTCTGCTGCTCAGCCTTTCTACCACTGGAGCCCCAAATCTGTGGGCAAAGTGTGTCTCGACTGCTCTTTGCCTGGGTGACTCATTTAATCCAACTGAACTCTACTTTTTCTACTAGTCATGTAAAAATAACTACATGTAATTTGCAGGGAAGCTGCCATAATTCAAATCAATAACAGATATGAGGCTTCCCTTCTTTCTCCTGTGGGTTGCACCGCACAAATGAAGTTGAATTATTGGCCAGGTTTATCCATGCCTCAATGACTTACAGCCAGGTAAGGCAGTGCAGCTCAAGTCCATACACTTACAGGGATTCTGAAATCTACTCCATTTTCCTTCAATTCAAGTCAACAGAAAAGATTTAATATTTTTCTCCTTGAGAATTCTGCAGGAGAATGAGAGTCATCCTGTCCTGCTGGATCTGTGTGGGAGGGCTATGCCACACTTCATGCTGTGACCTTGTCCATGTACATTCAGTGACTTCCTACACTGGAAAATGTCAACCATTGCTGAGGAATAAAACAGCAGCACTGATTTCTTTGAAAGAAAGGACAGTAAGACAAAGTTGTCCAAGGGAGGTGCAGAAGAGAGTAAATGGGAAGAGAAGTGTTTTATTCATTCATTATTGACAACTAGTATGAATGACCTCCATTCTTATAACATTTATGCATTATAAGTCATTTTATATGAGTGCCAATTCTTCCTTCCCATAATGGACAGAGTTGGTATAATTAAAGGTAAAGAGACTATGGATCCAGGAAATGACATATGAAAAGAATGGAGTCAAAAAAATACCCCAATGGAAGACTGCAATCTTCAGGTCTTAGCCTTTGCCTCCCCTCACTATAGCTCATAGCTCTTCCAAGTACAAGAGGTTGAAGTGAAATAAATGGGATCAGAGAAGCTGGTACCAGTATTCTCCTTTGGATGAATTTATTTTAGGGAAAATTACCTTGGTTAGGAAAAGAAAAGGTGGAGGAAATGAGAGTCTGTGGAAACATGAACCCAGGTGACGTTTGAGGAGTGTCAATAAGAAATATGCTTGATCCCACTCATTCCTCTCAGTTTTTGTCATTTGCTTATTTTAGCAGTTATGCATGTGAAATGAACAGTTTGTTATATAGTCACAAGCAGACTGATGGTTATAAAGACTTAAACTTGAATATGACTGATTTCCGTGATTTTGCAAATGTTATCTTTCCTCATAAATTAAATCTGATTTTATATTTTTTAAATAAAGAAAAACAACTAAAAATATCCATAAGTCCCTAGTAAAGCAGAATGAAG
Organism: Tamias sibiricus; assembly: GCA_025594165.1. NCBI lineage: Eukaryota > Metazoa > Chordata > Mammalia > Rodentia > Sciuridae > Tamias > Tamias sibiricus. The sequence continues at coordinate 76,747,803 of CM046657.1, forward strand.
CCAGATGGCCAAGGTAAAATAAAGACAGGCAGAAGAGAAGAGCCTGCCCAGGCTTGAGTTTGGTACCTCTAAAATAAATTTGTCAAGGTTCTAACTGACAGTAAGGGCCATGAGCTTTCCCCAGCTTTTCATTCCCTGCTGTTTATACCAGAATGGAGATATGGTGTAGATTTCTGTTTGCATTATAATCTTGGTCATAAGGAATCACTCAGCCCAGAACTTCTATGCATGAGTGGTGTTATAGAGTGTCTGAATCTTATGTCGAGAGATGTGGGTTTCCACCTAGTTTGGACTAATGATTCATTTCATCTTAAAAGCTTTGGCTGTCACATCTATAAATTTCATGGTTTCATCTAGAATTCAAATGTTTTATATAAGTGGCAATCTGGACTCTGTATCTGTCAGGGGGTTATTTCATTAAACTGATTAGCAAAAAGTTTTCTTAACCCACCCCACATCTACCCCTTTGGTGGGTAGAGAAAGTAAGGGAGAAAGAGTCTTGGCAAACCTCTATCCCAATCAATGGTCCAGCATCAGCATCTCCTGGGGGCTTGTTAGAAAGGTAATCCCTCAGGCTCCACCACACAACAATCAAGTAGACTCTGGAGCTTACTTGATTGATAAGTAAGCTTACTTGATTGGGACTTCATCGAGTCCAATGTATGTTTGACCTAGCCCTCCATGTGATGCTGATACCCATGAAACTATAAGAAGTCCTAGAGGGGTGAGACAGGATAGTTGTGCTATCTCAGATGTGGTTTCCTTGTCAACTTCCTTGGCCTCATGCCTGAAGCCCAGTGGAAAGCATTGCAGGCAGAAACCGCAGACACGTTCACTCCAGGGTTTCTCAACCACTGTTCTCTTTTGTTGAATCTAAAAAAAAAAATATTATGCCCACCTTCAGTGTTATATAAATAAGCATTAAATTGCTCTTTTATGGAAATCAATGGAACAATCCATAACACTGCTTTGGTTTCCTCCTATGCCTGCTTGCCTGAAAATTCTTAGATGCCCCATCCCAGAAGACCTTAACGTCTCCCCAGTCTCAACTTCAGAAACCTACTTATATGTTCCATGCACTGTGCTCTGTGCTCATATATTTCTTCTCATGCCATACTCAGCAATACCCCAGTTTCACCTGCATGAGAACTACCCACACACTGCAGGCTTTCCTGCCTTCTATAGATTCAAAATGATTCCAGCTGGGAGCATTTTAAGAGTACATCCTGCAAGGGTAGTTTGGAAGTAACTATCTACTTCCTAAGGGTCTGAGCACACAGAAGGTGAGAGCTATTTTTTTTTTTTTTTTACATTTGCACAGATTTAGTTAGCACAAATATCTCCAAACACACTTGGGCTATTAGTTTCATATACCATGTATAGTAGCTCATTAGTGGAACATGCAGGCTCACTTGATGCAGTCTTCTTCTGATAAGAATTAAGAAGTCCAAAACCTACTCCAGAAATGCCAGAGGTAAGGTCCAAAGTTGGTATTCATGTAATTTCAATGAGAAGCAACTGTTAAAATACAAAATCATATATTTGTATAGATACCACTAAGAACTAATTCTGGAAAGGAAATGTGTGGGAAAAAAAGAGAACTGATATTTTAAATGACTAATTTATACTGTTTATTATTCCCATAGTCTGCATGTCAAACTGAAGTATCATTTCCAAATAATAATCTGCCATTGAGATGCACATCACCAAATGGAGAAAATTTTGACCAAATCACTCAATACATCCAAGTTGGTCACTGAGAGGAACAATAGCAATAGCTGTCCTCATCTTGCCCAGACAGAGCAGTGAGGCAGAAGCTGTCATCACCACTTTTTTAAAACAAGAGAACATCAGGAAAGAAAGATAATTATCTTACTCAACACCAAAAAATCACCAAGAACAAAGTGTCAGTAGCTTCTTTCCTTTTTTGTTTAAAAAAAAAAAAGGCATCTATAATTAGTTTTCTATCTTACAATGGCTACAGAAATAATCCAGGGTGAGCTTAGGTAACCCGTTTCCCCAAATTCTCTCAGTTCCTACCTTGTTCACATCAGATAAGTTGAGCTTTCTCCTGCATGTCCAGCCCTTTCTCTAGTCGAGACCTCTGGGATCAAAGACCCTCGCTTAGTCTTGCCCCTTTCCACAGGTGCAGGATTCCCAGTGCTCAGCTGCAGACTGGAGGAAGGAACACATCGGAGGAGCAGGTGCTGCCTCCTGGAGAAATGCTTTAACACAATGGTCTACAAACACAGGGCAGATGCCCTAGGATGCTAAAGCTGGTCCAGACCAAACACAAGTCATCAAGTCCCTCAGGATTCAGACTGAGGTCCCATGGCCTCAGCCACCTTGCCAGGCAACAGGCCCCTCCCCTTGTCTCCTGAAGCTCTGATAAGATTCAGCTCATATAATATGATTTTCGGTGATGAGCGCTATTGCCCAAAGTGAGAGATTCTACTTCTTTTGACATTTTGTTTTCTTTTTAAAATACAGGAATGTAACCAAATCTGAAACTTTATCAGTGCTTTATGAAAAACATATATATCATAGTGTTTTCTAATGAAAGGTATACTAAAAAGGAAAAGGGTGAAAAGGTGACCAAAAATTCAGAGCCCAAAGTTTTGTCACTTGCAATACTGCCTTTCCTTTTTTTTTTTTTTTTTTTTTTTTTTTAACTTTGATATATCTTGGAACTTTCTTTTTTATATATTTATTTTTTATTCTAAGATGTTATAAATGACAGCAGAATGCATTACATTTCATATTACACATATAAAGCTCTTTTTTTACAAATCTCTGGTTGTATGCAAAGTATACTCACACCATTCATGACTTCATACATACACTTAGGGTAATGATATCCATCTCATCCTACCATCTTTTTTTTTTTCTTCACCCTTTTGCCCCCTCCCTTCTCCTCCCTCCCCATTCCCTTTTAAAGAAAGGAAAGATTAAGCATTCAGATCATCTCCTCCTTCCTTTAGAAAAACAGCTTCTACAAAGGAAACGATTAATGGCTGTTAGTTATTTGCCTCTAATGACCAGGTTTCAGGGAAATCACAAGCAGTTTTAATCATTAGCTTATTTGTTAAAACGACTAGTTTCAAAACTCAATCCAATGCTGGATGAAACGTGGGCAGAACGCTATGGGCAGTGTCTCAGCTGGTAAAAGACATGGGTCTTCTTTCTTGGTCTAATTGAAAGTCTGTGTCACCTCTGCATTCTGGGACTTAGAATGAGGGTGAAGTTGAACAAGTAAACAGGGTTGAACTACAGTGATGGTGGTAGGAAATCCAAAGGTAAGGTGGCAGGGGTGACGGTATATCCAAATGAGTGCTCAATAAATACTTGCGGAAATAAGGGAAGGAGGAAAGGAGAATAGAGAGGAAGGAAAAAAAAAAAAAAAAGAAGAAAAGATGGAAGAGAATACCTAAAGCCCCTTGAAGTTGTACCAGGTAGTGAAACAGCACAGCCACATATGATTTGTAATAGCCTCATTTATACAGGTAATACTCAACCATGCTGCAGGACAGAATATCTTGACTAACCTAAAAAAATCTTGATGCCATGACTATACCACATACCAATTAAATCAGAACCTCTGGGGCATATCCCAGACCTCAATATGTTTTAAAAGCTCCCCCAGTGGTTCCAGTGTGCAGCCAGGTCTGAGAATCAGTACTCTGTAGACTGTGCCTTTGGAATCAATCTCTGCCTGATTATCGGTTGCCATGGAAATTTATCCACCAGCTGGGTGAGGGTTGTCCAACCTCCAGGTTACTTTCAAAACTAAAAATAGCTGATACTTTTCAATCACTGGGATAATAAAATACTTTTATTATCTGCAACAAATTAAAAAAATATATTGCAATAGGACCCACTGTTCCTCTATACACACTCATTCAGATCCACTCAGTGGACCCTGCAGCTGGGTTCTAGTTGTAGCTATAAACCAAATAGTAGCAGAGAGTCATTGGACATATGCTTCTCATTTACTGGATAAGATCAACTTGAAGGAGGGATCCTGCTTTCAAACTTATATATGAGTAAACCTTGGTGCAAACCTTGGTGCAATGCTGGGGATGCAGACAACACGTTGATAAGACTTCAGTTTATGTTTTGTCACTGTCATTTATAGCTGTGAGAAATTAAACAAGTCAATCTGGGACAGGTACAGCTTCCTTATCTATTCAGTGGAGATATTAATACCTCAAGCAAAATAATTTTGGGAAGCTGCTGGGAGTATAGTTAATGGTAGAATGTTTGCCTATCATGCACAAGGCCCTGGGTTTAATACCCAGCACTCAAAAAAAAAAAAAAAAAAAAAAAAAAAAAAAAAAAAAAAAAAGACAGGATGATGAGACAAGTTACTTACTTTTCAAATTTTACCTATCATATAATATCTTTAATAACAATAATAGATAAAGGCAAGGGAGGGGGATGAGAGGAATGAAGGAACTTTAAATAGAACAAAGTGGGGGAGGGAAGGGGGCAAGGGGATAGGAATAATGGTAGAAAGCATTAGACATCATTACCCTAAGTACATGTGTAAAGACACAATTGTGCAAATACTTTATGTAAAACCAGTGACTTCAAAAATTGTGTTCTTTATATGTAACATGAAATGAATTGCACTCTGCAAGCATGTATAACCAATTAGAATAAAAATATATTTAAAAAATAACAATAATAGATATTTCTTTCCTCTTGTCATAAAAAAGACATAAAATTTTAAGATTAAAGGTAATTTATGGAACTCTTTTCTTGAGAGGCATTCTTTAGAACAATTTAGAGCACCAAAATCCATAGTGTGTTATATTTTTTCTGGGGGCTCAGAGTAACTCGTTGATAGTAAATTCAAGTTCCAAAGATATCCTCCTCACAAACAAATTGTATGATCTAGCCACTGGGCAGGCCAGAATCTCTGTCTTGTCAGGGGCACAGCCATATCATGGCACCACATCAGCTACTAACCACCTTCTACATGTGACGCTGCAATTGAGAAGTGCACCTCAGTGTAGTTACAGACGCTCTGCACCTAAAAAGCCAAAGTGAAGAGAGAGGAAAAAGAGCAAAACAATTCATTTTCTAATTAAAGTCGTTATAAACAGGCTCCTGGTGCTTAACATTTTCCCCTCCAAAATCTCAATGTTTCAGTTGGATGCTCATATTTGGAGCTTCATTGAGGTTTTTCCTAATTGCTTTTCCATCACTAATGGGATTCACTTCATTATTACCTTTGCCAAAATCTGTCTCCAACTTTCAGCCCCCATGCTGTTTCATTTACATGCCTATTTATAATGCACATTTTCACTAAATTCTGAACACAAGCCACCTCAACATTTGGGGAGCTCAACTGAAATGTGGGCCCTCTAACTGGGAAACGTGAACTTACATCACAATATGCTTACATATCTACAACCCCCCTTTTCAAACCCAACCATCTCTGCTCATTTATCTCTGACGTTCCCTTTCTTTCTTTCCATACCCTTGTTTCCTTTCTCTGACTCCCTGTCCCCATCATCCCTCCATATCCCAAGACTTCCTATTCTCATACTCACAATATCCTTACACAGCCATCTTACTATTCATCCATATCAACAACCACCTCATCTTCTTATTTATTGGCAATTTATCTTACATTTTATTTTCTTTAACCCCAAACAAAGTCTGTGAACTAGGTTTAATGGAACCCAATTTAAATGTGAAGAAACTGATGATTGAGAGGAAATAAGATGATGGAAAATATAAAGTTTACACATGGCACAGAGGAGGACTAGAATCCAGCCCAGCACCTTTACAGAACTGAGCAAGACTGTAGCATCATCCTCTGTCCCAGAAGGGGAATGATCCAGAGAGGGGCAGGGCTGGCCGAGGTCTCACAATCAAACAGTGGAGCAAGAAAGGGGCAGGAAGCCAGATTTGCCAGCCTCCAATGCCTGGTCCTTCCTAATCTGTAACCAAACATCCCTGAACAGCATTTTAAATTAGAATTACCAGGGCTCTCAAAGAGAATGAGTGAGTAGAGAGGGTGCAAAAGGCAGGGACAGATTTGTTCCTAGTTCCAGGAAATGGGTAGTCACACCTAGGTATGGCTGTAGTGATTCTGTTGATTCATTGGCATGAGTTTGAGAGACATTTGGTCTAATGAATTTTATTTTCTCTGTGAAGGAAGAGGCCCTTCTTTTGTGTGTGAACAGAGAATGTGGGCTTCGAGCTTTAAGAGAACTTGGAGTCAGTTTTGATCAGGAATATCTGACCACTTTAGATAGACTCTGATCTCTTGTTTTTCAAAGCTTTACTGGTTTTTGTGTGAGTATGAGTGTGTGTGTATGTGTGTGTGTGTGTGCGCGCGCTCATGCTCTTGCAAATGTTTGTATACATGTAAGTGCTTAGAAGACAGCCATCCAAGATATATCTATTGACTGCCTTTGCCTTCAAAGAGTTTACAATTCAACTAGAGAAATAAGATGAACACTAAAATTATGAACAAGATATGGTTAAAAAAATTGCAATAGAAGGTGAAAAGCTAAATTAAGGTCCAGTTCCCAGAACAATTATAATGACTATTTCAGAAATGGTGATTCTGCAAATATATATTGAATGCCTACTGAGTGTAAGTCTACATGCTTGATACTAAATAAATAATATAAATAAGACATGGCCTCTGCTTGTGATGGATTTTACTAATGTGTGGGAAGCACTACCTTGAGGTGAGCACAGGAAGCAGTAAGAGCACAGAGGACACTACTCCATTTCCTTTCTTCATAAAGCAAAGTATGGAGGAGAAATGGTAATTGGGCAGGGCTCTCTTTGACTTCCCTATCCTGGTCCATCTCTGTTTTACTTTGACCTGCTGCTCTGGGTCCCAGCAATGGTGCTACATCCTGTCCTCTTGCTTGTGGTTGGTCTTGGCCCATAAGAAATACTGATAGCAAATAAGAGAGCTGGTGAAAAGAGAAATGGGGTGTGTCTTACCTGTCCCTCCCCACTGCGGCATCACATCTTTTATCAGTTGTGTCTTTGGTATGATAGGAGGTGCTTCCTCTGTGGTTCTGGTTCTAGTTCTCAGATGTTTCTGCAATACTTGGCTCTAGTGGATTAAAAACCTTATATTTTGCTAGTTCCTGAAAGTCTAATGAGAGCTTTTTTTTTCCCCTGTCACCCCAAGCCTGCCCACACCTTTTTAAGTGGTTCTTACATTTAAGCATATTCATTTGAAGAGTTAGGGGTGAATTTTGTTTCTTGATGGCAAACTAGCTGATACACATAGGGTGAAGAAAGAATAGAGGTGGGTTGGGAAGGTAGAAATGTTTCAGCAGCAGTACCTTGTTCAATATGGGTGGAATAGAGTCTTTCTGGGTAGAAAGAAGAGAGACTGAAGGGGGAAGAGGAACACAAAGGGCTTTCTTTCCATGTTGTTTTAGGAAGTTTGTGTGCAACAATGTAGAAAAGAGGATTATAATAAATTGAGTAATCAATAAAACAGCATTTAAAATGTATATTATAACTGTATACCTAGGGAAAACAATGTAATTAACTTCATCAAAATGACAACTGTGGCTGTCTTGTGAGTTTTGCAACATAGAGGATATTTTTTCTCTTCTCTACTGGGCACACTTTTTTTTGGTGGGGGGGGCACACGTTTTTGAAATGAATATAAGATCTACTTTTTAAGAGTAAATACCCTAAAGAGCTTATGAGGTTAAGCTTGAGAACCTCGAATGCAAGTTCCTGATTGGTTAGATGCTTTCCTCATGGATCTGTGATTCTCTGCACATGAGCAGGCGCAGCATTCCAAACCACACCATGCAACTGGGCTTTGGGTAGGAGACATTGCATAACAGGGAAGAGAAGAGAGATTTTCTATGCAACTACTGGAGAAACAAGTCACCTGAAGACAGGACTGCTTCACCAACAATCAATCCCAAGGCTATGATGTCTCAGGGAAGGAAGAGAACCATATATAATTTCTGGAGAAGTTGCTTCCACAATAATTTCTGAGCAGGTTCTTAGAAGAGGCAGTGGTCAATAACAAATGAATACAGAATGGCTAGACAGAAAGTCCTCAATAAGATGAAGTAACTGACAAGGCAGTAACCATCCAAGCACAAGTGCAGAAATATGAGGTCTCAAGCAATGGTCATGCCTGCGACCACCCATCTGCTACAGCAGTGACAGCAATGGTTGTAAGAACAAGGAGAGTTCCAGTAAATTCTTTAATACTATTTCCCTCATTCAAAAAATCAGATTGAAGTTTGTTTTGGAAATAAAAGCAGATTTGTTTTGGAAATAAAAGCAGGTTAAGCTTGAAAACAGACAGATATATCTGATGGGCAATGGTGTATTCAATTCAGCTGTGTATCTTCGTGCCTGAAAAGTTGTATTAATTTATCCCCACGCTACCTTATGAACTTTGATATCTGAGAGTCAAGGACTATGTGTGTGCACAAAACTAGGCAAAGCCCTTTATATGACAAAGCTTTTAATTTTCACAACTTTGTGAAATGATAATGCTATTATGATTTTTCTACTGCTAGGAAGAGTGACACCGAGAGAGGACAGTGTTTGACATGGAAGGAGCAGTGCTAAGATTCCAACCCTGGCTTATCTAATTCTAGTATCCATGCTTTAGCCACTTTTTGCCTTTGACTAACTATACTGGGACTGAGAGCCTCAGGCAAGAACATGTCTGAAGATCATACATTTAATAGTCCTTGTACTTTTCTCTTTTAATCAATCATTGCTTTATTAACGACATCATAGAGTTGCTTATTTAAAAAAATGGTGTATTGTGAACTGATTTGAGCTGATTTGAATTTCCAGTCATGGTATATGTCACTGTGAATTAATACACTGTCATTCTGGTCTTAGATATCAATCTCCATGAGTTTAGTTAATGTAAATCTACCTGTGAGAGAAGGAGCCATCTTCATAAACAACTAATTCAGCTAGGTGTTTCATGGAATATCCTCTCCTTCTTCTCAATTTTTTGAAGGTCCATATTTCTGATTGTAAGATTTTTGTACTTGCTCTAGCCAAAGGGACAGCATATCAATGACTAAAGATGCATTCCCAAATAAAGTCAATTTGGAAGCACATGAAGTGTCCACACAGAGAGAAACTCCTCATCCCCAGAAGAAGAGACATTCCCAATAGAGGGAAAACCCAGAGGGCATTTCCCAGGGCTGTGGACATCTGTAAGAGGTAGCAATCAAGATGACAATGTGCAGGTTTTAGATCCTCAGACTCTGACCCCATGTAGTAGAGGCCAGGGTTTTTGCAGCAGCAGAGGATAAAGTCTTTGATGACGATGGCAGGCTCCTGACTTCCTGTAGATTTCCCTGTCCCTGTGGCAAGGCTCAGCCTGTGTAACCATATCTTGCTGGAGGAAAGAAGCAACCTTTAAAAGCCAATGAAACACATGCAAAAAGACTGTGTGCAGTGATGATGTGTCCTCACTAGTATTCACACATTGCAGGAAGGGGCTAGTGCTTGGCGGGAAGAGTGCTGGACCCAGGGCTCTGGAAAGCAGCAAGACCCAGGAGGTTCATGTCAGGATCATGGCGTCAATTTTTACCTTTGCCACCAACTCTGTGTGTGATCATAGAAATATTTCCCACCTGCCCATCTTAAATTCATCATATTTTAAAAAGATTAAATAAAACTTATCTGTTTGGGTAATTTGACTGCTAGATGACTGAAAACACACAAGCACCTGTGCTAGAAACATGTAAGCACAAATACTGCTTTCTTACTAAATTCTTTGACTCATTCTACTCTTACTTCTTACATGATAAAACCAATGGGGGGGGAGGGAGGGAAAGGGAAGAGAGAGAGAGAGAGAGAGAGAGAGAGAGAGAGAGAGATGAAGAATGGATGGATTTTCCAAAACACACAGTAAGCTTTGGGGAAAGGGTGGATGCAGCAGAAAGAACATCGAATTTGAAATCAGGAGAACAAGATTTAAATTCTAATTTTATTTCATAAAATGGCATTGGGAATGTCACTCAACGTTTCTATGCCTCAATTTTCTCATTGATATCAAGGGGGAAGTAATATTACTCTTTGTAAATCGTGAAGAAAGAAACCTGCCCAAGCTAATGTGTGTAACAGAAGACTCCCCCATACATGCTGAACACCAAAGAGCTGTGCTCTCAGTGCGAGGGGGCAAGCTTAGTAGTGGGAAGCTCTTTCTTAAGAATTTGAACCATAGACGTTCAGGCCAGCATGAAATCTGGATTTACACTGCCATTCCACCCCCCTATCTCCATACCACTGCCAGAAAAAAGAAAAAACAGAAATTCATAAGCATAACATTTTTAAATGAGCTCAGGTGGACAGTGCCCCTCTGTGACTAGTGGAAGTAAACATCTTTGGAAGAACTTTAACAAAAGCCCAAGCACATTTTAGACAATGTGAGGTCTATTCCAAATTCAATGATGTTAAAATAGGAAAGGATATGCATCTGAGAATTGACGAAATGTGATATATACAGAAGTACTTCTGTCATAAGATTATTTTAGGTAATAGTGCTTACACACTTACACACACACACACACACACACACACATCACATATACCATAGTGCCAGGCAATGAACACTGGCTTTGGTTCTAGCTCTGCCCCCTCTAAGTGCAAGAGAGTGGGTGAGCCACTTCACAGGAGGATGAGATGTGTGGTTCAGAAGTTCCCTCTATTTTTGCTGTTGTGATTTGAGATCATCTACATATCTTTATTTTTTTTTTCACAATTATTTACTTTAGCTAAGCATCAAGTTCAAGGAATGCTTGATTGTACTTGAAATGTTCCATAACAGTTTAATAGCTCATTTTTTTTTCCTGTAGAGTTAGGAAAAGTCAAAGGTTCTGTGAAATTCCTCTTTATCATCTGTAATTTGTTTTTATCACCTGATACTATTTATTATCTCCTTTAGCATGGAAATGTATTAATATACCTACTCTTTCCCACTATGAAATTTAGTTCTGGACAAAGAAGGCAAAAGAATACTAGAAGCAGCCATCTTTTCATCCCAGTGTTCTTATAATGAGGATGATAATCAGCTTGCAACCTTTTGTTTTCATGCCTTTGTGAAGGGGAATTAATGAGGGCTTGTTCACTAACAACCACAAAAGTGTCATATCTATTTTTGTATCCATAACTAATTAGGGGAGGACAAAAGGGCCATTCAGGAGGGGAAGAAGAGTGTTGGGGGACAGAGAGGAATTAGCAAGTGTGCAGAAGAAGGAGACCCTGCCCCTCTTCCCAGCACACCGTGCTTCCCTGTGATGCTTTCTGCTTGCCTAGTCCCTGGCCCAGGTGTGTTGGCAGGATGAAAAGCACCATGTGAAAGCAAGATTAGAACTTTGCAGGGAAGTCACAATCAGAAATGCTCATCTCACAATCTTCCAGTAGGTCACACATGACAAAATATGGAAGAGGTCTTCTCAAAGCAAGGGCCCTGAGCAGGAAAGAGCCTGGTAAGGAAGTAAATTGTATAGAAATATACACTCTTCCTTTTATTCATCAAGCAGGAAATTATGGAGCACACACTATACGTTGTGTTAGGCACAGAGGAGAGAGATAAGTCTTCATGCCTTTTTTGGGGGGTATATTTTCTGCCAGATAGCTGAAATAACACAGTCAGAAAAGAAGGGAGACTTTTCTCCTTTAAATCAATGAGCATATTCTCCCTTCCTTCCTTCTATCATCAATTAAACAAATATTTGAACATACATACCAGATATAAGCCCTTCAGGGAAACCTATGATCTAGTAAAGTTACACTTCTTTTCCCCAGGATTTGCTCCAAGATTTTCTCATAGTACGTGCTCAACAAATCTGACAATGATTTTGGAAAGAGTAATGATAATTTATCCATTAGATATTTTTCCTTCCTTCCTTCCTTCCTTTCTTCCTTTCTTCTTCCTTCCTTCTTCCTTCCTTCCTTTTCATACCAGGGATTGAACTCAGGGCCACTTGCCCACTGAGCCACATCCCAAGCCCTACTTTGTATTTTATTTGGAGACAGGGTCTCACTGAGTTACTTAGTGCCTGGCTTTTGCTGAGGGTGGCTTTGAACTCACAATCCTCCTGCCTTAGCCTCCTGAGCTGCTGGGATGACAGACGTGCACAACTGTGCTGGCCCATTCGACATTTTTGTCAGGGCATGGCACACTGAAATTTTTTATGTGAATACCAATTTGTTTTTAATTATCAATTCTAATATAATGGCACTAATTTCATCAGAAGGTTAGTCTAAGAAAATGTCAAGTGATTCATTAGTGAATAATTGTTTTTTTTCCTAAATAAGTTGATTACTAAATATTCTTAAGAAAAAAAAAATAAACTAGCATTCTGCATAATTCCTGATACAAGATTGTCAAGAAAATTAGGAATTTTCATTGCTGCTTAATAAAAACATATGATTTTCAAATAAATGCATCTTTATTTCATATTCTATTGGAAAGTTCCTTTACAAAGGACCTTGGAGACTTAGTTTATGGCAGAAAGACAAGAGTTAATATTTGAAAGCATGGATTTAGGGCTGCAATCTCAGCATTAGCTGTGCATTAAACACTCTGAATAGCCACTTCTTCATTTATACACTGAAGTTCAATCCCTGCCTGGTCCACTATTCAGAGTTATTAGAAGAAACAAGAGGAGATAATATATGTGCATGAAATGCATTAAGAACTATATACTGTTGTCATCAGGTTTTTATCATTGTCTTTCTCTAAAAATAAACACCAGAAAAGGTAGAAAGTTTTTGCTCTGTCTCACATTCCCTTCTCTGATTTACAGCAACTTAAAATAATACACAGTTAGCTGAAGTGTGTGGCCAGTGTCTGAATTTCCACTATCATAGATTTCAAAGATAGTTTCTTCTGTATGATCCCTTCTACCAATTTTTAAATACTTTTGGTAAATTATGTAATGTGATGTAAATAAAAGGGCTCAAGAACCCCAGTTCTTCTCCTTATCATCTGTGGAGCCATGAGCACAGACTTCTCAGCAGGGAAAATTGCTAACTGGAATATATGAGGTCCCACCACCCAATTTTTATTCACAAATTATGCATAAAAATAAGAAAAACATAAAATGTTCTGTCTTTTAATTTTTTTAGGAAGAAGCAGCCTTCTTGGAGACAATGACCTCTAAACAAGGACATAACACAGTAAAAAGATACGAGCAGAGATATACAATGGCTCTTACCTGGGTTTGGCTCCTTAATCTTTCTAAAATATGTAAACACAGATCATTAAAATGCCTGCATGCTCACTGAAATTGGGGCAGGCTGCTATAAACATTTCTGGTAGCTTCCTCAATATCCATTTTCATCTTCTTCCATGCTAACAAACCCCTAATTAAGTTCAGGGTGGCCATATGCCCAGCTTAAACAACAAAATTCCCCAGCCTCCTTTCTAGTTTGTGACACAATTCTTAATGAAATTCTAAATGAAATTCATTCCTTGGAGTTTTGCTGAAAACTTTTCAAATGCCGACAAACTCAGTTGGAATTTACCCTTTGCTCCTTGATCTCCTCTGTATCTAGAATACAGTCATAGAGCCAACCTACCAACCCTGCTGAGCTTCTTGTTGCAGGAGAAAATTAAAATTGCTACCTGTTTGAACCACTGCCGTTGATTTGCTGTTACATCAAACTAAATGCATATTGCAAATGAAATAAGGACTTTACGAAATGAAAAAGTTCTTCTGCAGCATCTGACATACAATGTCAGTCCTCAAATATTATTTTCTCCTTTTTTTTTTTTTTTTTTTTTTTTTTTTTTTGGCCAAGATGGAGAACACACACAAATTCAGGACAGGAGTGTAAGAGTGGTCCGCAACTGACTTGATAATGAATCCGATAGTCGCCACTTTGGGTGCAAAACAGCATGTGAGAAATGGAGGTCTCAACCTCAAAGAAAAGAAAAGAGTGGTGAATTCTATACTATGGAAACCACAACCATTGTACAATGAGGAAACTGAGTCTCAACAAGGGTAGGAAATCCGCCAGGTTGAGATGGCCTGAAAATAGTAATCACCTCAGATTTTACCCCAGTGCTGTCCGATTCTGATAATTATATGCCACTTTCACTGTGCCCTTTGGTGGGAGAGCAGGCCCAGGAGAGACATTTCAATATTTTGTCTCTCATTGTATGTTTTAGGATTCTTTAAGATTGTCAGCTTTCCATAGCATATGGAAGGAAAAAAAATGAAATCTTTGTTCACAATATGGATTTTTTGTGAGTTTCCAAGCACACAGGAAAAATGTCCACAGTTGCCCAAGACAGAAGAATTAGAGGCAGAGAGTCATTGCTGGGCCATGGTTGGTCAGGTATTGAGGACCTGAAGGCAAGAGTGCCAAGTGACACCTAGGGAGCATACTATGATGTGGGCTCTTAGGAGGTTAGCTTGGACCTCTTGAGTTCAAAACATGGCTCTCCCATTCTTACCACATATTTGATTAACCTTGGGTAAGTTACTTACCCTCTCTGTGCCTCATCTCCCTCAAAAGCAAATTGGAAATAAACCTAATAAAGTTTATGCAAAGAGTAAGCAGATTAATGTGATTGAAATACTCAGACTGGCACACATAGTAGGTTCTCAATGAATCTTAGCAAGTCTTTTTAGCCTTTACTTTTCCAGTCCATCAAACAAGTAAAAACAGGTTTATAATCAGAAAACTGTAACCATGTTATAAATATGCAGGAGAAAATCAAAACTATGTGTCCACATGTTTATGGGAAAAGAAAGCTGTTGAAAACTAAATATCTCAGCTGTTTCTGAGTTTTCTCATTAACATTTGTTTGCCTTTTTTGATTCCTTTTGTTTTCTGCTATCAGACAAGTGGTAGCAGGTGCCAAAGTTGAAGGGAAAATATGAGAGAAAAAATTAAACAGGATTATAAATATTTTTTTGTTAACTCCTTTTCTTCCTGAAAATTTTGGGGTGCATGAGTGGGAAGACCATAACTTAGGGAACCAGTCATCTTATGCAGAAGAATCCTGTGGTGTTCTCTAGAATGTCAGGCTGAGGCTGCTCCTTAGTAATAGGTGAAATGTCACAATGGGGCCTGAGGCATCAGTTATGAGTCTTAAGCTGGGCAAGGGATGTTTGGTCACCAAACTAGGAAGATTTCCTATTTTTATAAATGAAAGTGCCATATCCCAGGAAAACCCTCAATATGTGAAAACCAAGACATCTAGTCATCTTAGCAAGAATAAGATTTGGTAGATATGTGCATTTGTGGACCCTCACACCTACCTTCTACCTGGTTCCTTTATTGAATGCTAAAGGAACTAGCCCCAGTCACTCAGCAGTGACACCTATCTTATCACACACAGAAAAGAAAAAAAAAAAAAAATGACAGAACCGGGGGCTGTTTCTATAGATTTGCTTCCTTTCCATGATTGGTTTTTCTGCAGGATATACTCATGAGTGCATCTTTCTCTCCAAACTGAGGGTCTACACTAGTGACAAAGGTAGCAGCAGGGCAACCCAACCTCAGAACAAAGATTTAACATGAGTAGATGTTGCAGGGTGAAGGCAGGACTCCTCATGCCTGTACATCCAGTGTGTGAAGTACAAAGTAGGTATAGTATGTTCAATGTCATTGCATGGATCCAGTAAGTGGAACTGATAAATCTGTCCTTAAATCACACACACACACACACACACTCGCTAAGTAACACCTTTACTGAGCACTCACAACGTGGACGTGTTTATAAGGGCTCCTATTATTATATTCTTCTGCAACTATAGTGCAGGCATGTAAAGACTGGAACACAAAGACAGTTTATAGAAGATGAATGTTTTTAGTTGGAGTTGTGCTGATAATTAGATGAGTTACCTTTGGATAGGTCTTTAAGCCACACAGCATCTTTTTAAAATTCATCTGTAAAATATGTCTTCCTTATTTTCCAGGGTAGTTTCCAGGATTAGAAAAAAGACGAAGTATGAAACTACTCTGTAGACAGGACAGTGACCCACATCCTATCCTGTCTACACACACACACACACACACACACACACACAAACAAACAAACACATTCAGTAACTTTGAACAATTTATTGAATCTTTGTGACAACAGCTAACCAAGAAATAATTTGGAAATGGAGACTATGCCTCTGGCATTTGTTAGAATCCTATCATCTCTCCTTCAAGCCATACCAAAGGAGCATACAATATTAATAAAAATGTCCCTTCAAATTAGAAATCCCATATTCCACCCCTACTCTAGGACCCATGTCTATAGTTATAATAGTTATATATCTAAAATTTTTACTATTTGCTTATCTATTGAAAATATAGACATAAGGAAAATGCTTATGCCTGTAATACTGAACAAATTCCAAGTATTTTTGAATGCTAACTAGGATGTTTTATCTCACAGAGAAATAGTCAAATTAATATTTGTATATTGTTATGTGTGGGATTTTGTTATTAATCTTTTCAACTCATATACTTGTTTTGTAATGAACCTCCTTTCTCCCTCCCTCTCTCTCTTTCTCTGTGTATGTGTGTGCACGTGTGTGTATTTTTTTTTTTGACAATGGGTAAATGACTCTTTTCATATAGAATAAGGTTTTTATACATCAGAGAAAGCAAAGGATGATGAATTATAGGCAATTTGCCATTTGAAAATCTTCAATTCTTAATATTTTCAAGCTTCGCATTTAAAGCAAATTGATGTACTATTTGATACATACTCATATCAGCATGTACTATATGTATGTCTATGTGAAAAGAGAAGTAATCCACAAAGTTCTAGATTATTTATATTACATACAAAAATGTTACTTTTAAAAATATGCAAATTTTCAAAATGGCCACCCGAAGTCCCCAGCACCCCTTAAGAAAAAGAAATAGCGTCTTTTCAGTGGGAAAACAAACTCAAATATCAAGTTAGATGATGTTGAAAACTAAGATCCCATGCTATCTGAAAATTTTTGAATAAAACACACTTATTATCTTAGCTTTTGAAGGTGTGACTGACATATTCAAAATCAGCAAGGCCATCTCACTATAGGAGCCTCCTGAAGTTGGATTAATGGAAGCGAGTGGTAGTCACACTACTCATTGAGAGGCATGTGCTTTTCTGTTACAGATTTTTACCTAATCAAGGATGGCTTAGAAAAGTGTGGTTCAAGTATAGGCTTTTTTTTATTTACAAAAATAAATACTAAGCACCTACTATGTGAGGAGTACTCTATTAATATTTGGAAAAACAAAGCCTGAGGTAGTTTAAAGCTATAGTCTTCTACTATCAAGTGTCTCAACCTCAGGTGGAACAGGAGAAAACAGGCAGCAAGGCACTGTGGTCTGTAGGTGTTGACCTGGAGAAGAAACACAGTACTATGGGGAGACAGAAAGGGACCATCCAACACACTCGTACATGAGGCAAGCCCTCCTCAACAGGATGTTCAATAAGTAGGGACTGAAGGAGGAAAGTCGGACATTGGGAAATGTTGTAAATATTTCTTATTTAGAGACTGCCAGAGTTCATTTTATTTTCTATTTTTATTTTATTTTATTTGTACTGAGCTGAATTCAGGAGTGCTTTATCACTGAGCTACCTCCTCAGAACTTTTTTTTTTTTTTTTGAAATGACCTCTCTTTAAGTTTCCCAGACTGGTCTGGAACTTGCAATCCTCCTGCCTCAACCTACCGAATAGCTGGGATTATAGGTATGCACCACCATGCCTACTTCTTCTTCTAAAATGACACATTTTTTCCTTAGGAAAATGGCTTCTCCACCATGTTGATTTGTCTTGGTGGTGCAATAAGTCAAGGTGTCCTGACATCACCACAGAGTGATGGAAAACATGAAATAAACTGGCCCACTCCAGTCATTCTCTAGGGATTTTGAATCTTAAATTGATGTCTTGGCTCATCCCAGAAGCCATAATCAAATACCTTATGCTCAGTGATTTACAAACAATAGAAATTTTTGCTCTCAATTCTGGAGACTGTGAAATCTTAGATCAACATGCCTGTGAGACAGGTATTTGGGGAGGGCCTACTGCTAAGATGGCACCTTATATATGTCTTTACATGTGGAAGGGAAAGGACTTCCACAGGGCATTATTCCTAGTGACAATCACCTGCTAAAGCATGCACCTCTTAAAATATTGTATTGTAGGTAGGTTTTAACACATGAATTGGGGAGAACACATTCAGATTATAGCAGGTGTGTTACAAAATAATGGAAAAAATGACTTGGAATAAATTTATTATATGACACATAGATAAATGGTCAAAGGGTCCCTGCTGCCCAGACTTAAGTGCTCCTATGGTTCCTTGCTGTGCTGTGAGCTACTAGATAACTTCCCAATAAATTTCAATTTTCTAAACCTACAAAAAAAATGTATCTATCATTAATCAACATAGTCTGGCTGAAGTACAAATGTTTTCCTGCACAGAAGGCACAGTGCATGCAAAAGGCAGGAGGCGTGAAAAAACCAGAGAGTGTATCTAGAGGATGAAGTTTAAGGATAAAGGTCTGAGGACATAGAGTTGGATTCACTGGGGAACAAAGATGAGGAGAAATTCTGAAAAAGCTGAGAAATCAAGATACAATAAAATTTTATTCCTGATTCACATTCATATCTTTATTTTTATAGAAAAGAACATTCATGTCCAAGATCTTGAACAACTCACCCAATCATGTAGCTGCTGATGCCAGAGTTAAGACTAAAGTTCCAATGACAGAAGATTAGACTCATGCTACCATGATAGCTTTTCTTCCCTTTGGATGGAAATAAAAATGAGGCCAAATAATTCTGTTTTCCCAAAAAAGATATTATGAAAACAAAACAAAACAGAACAGTGTGTAAACACAGTTAATACTCAGTTAACAATAGTTCAATTTCAAAAATAAAATAAAATAAAAATAGAAAATAAAATGAACTCTGGCAGTCTCTAAATAAGAAATATTTACAACATTTCCCAATGTCCGACTTTCCTCCTTCAGTCCCTACTTATTGAATATCCTGTTGAGGAGGGCTTGCCTCATGTAAGAGTATTAACAGTGTGTAAACACAGTTAATACTCAGTTAACAATAGTTCAATTTCAAAAATTACTATACCAAAAACACTCTCAAGTATTTGAAAATTGAACTAATAAAGAATAGAAAATCACTTTAAAGGGATAAAAATGTAAAGCTATTTTAAAAGACTTGAAAGTACACCTAAATAAACAAACCCATTAAGTTTAATAATATAACTCATTGCTTAAAAAAAAGAAATACCCCCCAAAATTTGGAAGACAAAGTTGATAAAATTCAACATCTTTATCTGATCAACATTAAATATATATAGGAAAACTGAGCAAGTAATTTCCTTTATTTGCTAAACGTCTGCTCTACTAATGAAAAGCAGAGAATACAAGATTAATTGTGAAAATGTAGGATGTTTCCTTTAAGGTTGGAGATGGACATATCACCTACCCTTAATATTGTTCATGTGTCACAAACAGTGTACAATGTAGTAAAAAAAGCAAAATGAACAGGAAATTTTAAGACTGGAAGGAAAATTCAAAAGTATAATTAGATCTAAGTGCCAAAATGATGTACATAAGATATCAAAGAGAATCATCAGAAGAAAATATTAAAGCTAATTAGAAAATGTAAATAAAAATTTCAGCTATGTATTCAATATATGCAATCAAGAATGTCCCTCAATGTCAATAATCAACCATAAACTGCAAAAGAAAATTAGACCACTTACTATACCAAAAACACTCTCAAGTATTTGAAAATTGAACTAATAAAGAATAGAAAATCACTTTAAAGGGATAAAAATGTAAAGCTATTTTAAAAGACTTGAAAGTACACCTAAATAAACAAACCCATTATGTTTAAGAATATAACTACTTAACCTTGAAAAGAGGTCACCTTCACCCTTCCCCAATTTAATCTATTAATTCAAACCAATTGTATTGAAAACTCCAGTGAGATTTTTTTGGGGAGGATTTGGAAAATATATATTTAGTATATATGAAAAAATGAGATCATAACCAGTCACCGTGGCACATACCTATATTCCCAGAGGCTCCCAAGGCTGAGACAGGAGGATCATGTGTTCAAAACCAGCCTCAGCAAAAGTGAGGTGCTAATCAACTCAGTGAGACCCTGTCTCTACATAAAATAGAAAATAGGGCTGGGGATGTGGCTCAGTGGTTGAGTGCCCCTAAGTTCAATTCCCCGTACCGAGAGAGAGAGAGAGAGAGAGAGAGAGAGAGAGAGAGAGATTATACTGAAAAAGAAGAGCAAATTTGGGGCTTGGCCACCTGATCTTGACCATCAGGTATTTTAGGGCCATGATCTCTCAGTGTTTAGAAACACATTGAGCCCTGGGTTTGCCTCACAACTCCTCCTCGAGGAAGATTCCAGACCATAGCACTGAGAAGTAAAAAGGAAGAAACCAGGAGACTCCCTGAGTTGAGGAGCCAGAGCTGGGAATCTGGGCTTCCAAAGTAACCACAGTTTGTGTGTCTCTATGCTGGGAAGGAGAGAGGTGGCAAGAGAAATCTGCAGAGGGTCGCCCAGAGCTTCCAGCTGAGTTCGGACATGGAGGTGCCTGGTGTGGGGAATAAAGAAGGCCTGGGAGAGAGGATTAGACCATTCTGGGGCTTGGTTAACCATGTATTAACCACCTTCTCGGAGGCTCATGCAGCACCAGGAACAAGTACCACTCATCAATGATACAATAACTGATTGCTCAGCAAAATGTGTTAGGGTAAATGACGTTGAACACTTTTAAAAACAATATATAGCAATAAATTTCAAATGGATATAAAGATAATACAAATGATGTGGATGAAAAGGTCTGACTATATGGTGTTGAGATTTGGAAGGAGTTCTTAAAATTTAAACAGAAAAGACAAAGCTTACAGAAACTGCTATGGATCTCATTAAAAGGTAAGGCACCTTTTGGGCAAAGAACACCACTGTCATAAAAGCCTAAAGAAAATATTTCAATAACCTACACTTACTAGAAAGAGCGTTCAGACTATGAGGCACCGTATACACATCAGGAAAAATAATGGCCAATAAGTGTAAGTTGAGATTTCAGTAGAGTGATGATAAAATATTACATATTTTTATAATATATTATAATCATATTACATATTTTTATAATGGCAAGCAAAATAAAACACATTTTATTTTTAAATAGAAATGTATTTGGGGTAAGTAGTAAGTATATATTTTAAAATAACATGAATTTACAAAAAGATAATTAGAGTGAAAAATGTTCCTCCCCTTCTGGTCCCATAGCTCCCAGCTCCCATATTTCCACATGTTCAGATGGTAGTTGTTAATTTCTTATACATCCTTCCAGAAACATTTTATGCATTATACAAGCAAATGCAAATATTGCTTCCTCTAATTTTAATTTAACAATACCTCTTGGAGATCTATTTCAGTACTTGCAAAGTTTTCTCATTTTGTATTTTAAAATTTGTTGCTACATTTTGAAATGGTTATAGAACAAGCAAATCTTTCCTACATAGAATTTATTTTCCTCAATAAAGAAATGCCTAATTAAATTATGGTATAGTTATATAAAGAAATGTTACAAAGTTGTTAAAAACAAATGAGGGACCTTTCCTCAAGAAGCTTTCCTTTACTTATATGCAAATTCATGTTTTTTTGATGAGTGATGGTCTTTTCTTTTGATGTCATCCAGTGCTTCACTGTTACCTATAATGCTGCAGCAAATATAAGTTCCATGAGAGTGGGGGTACTGCTATTTGTTCCTGATACATCTCCAACAACTTGAATGGTACATGGTCAATGGTAGGTTCTCAGTATAGATTTTATTTGAATATCCTGGTACTGCTAGCAATTTGCAAAGTACAAGCATATCTGGACCCTGAACTTCTATAGTTAAAATGACTTGGACAAAGCATATAAAACATCAGAATGTTAAAAGATAGTACCCTATTGCTTCCCCTGTAGGTTATACTAACTTAACTATGATCCACAATATGAGATTATTCACTTCCCCATAGTTTTGCCAATATTGCATTTTAAGTTTTCAGTGATTTTTGTAACCAGATACAAATACATGTGTGTAGATATAAAATATCTTAACAAGTTACTGTTTTATAGTCACTATGTGTGTAAGAATTTTTAAGAAATGCATAATGTAAAATTGAGAAAAAAACTCTCATATTCTGCCAGTAAAAGTATGATCTTTTAGAAAAAGTTAGATATTTTAAAGAGTAAAATTAAACTACTTCTTTAAATCAAATTTGTAAATATCCTAAGACAATAATTTACTGTTCCAGCAATCGGAAAGGGGCTAGCATTTGATTTAATATAAAAGAGACCTGAGAGAAAAGCCACAAAACCACATTTACAAGACAATTTCCTTTAAGAATGCATTTACAACCTGGCATTGAGGCACATGCCTGTAATCCCAGTGGCTTTGGAGGCTGAGGCAGGAAGATCAGAATTTCAAAGCCACCCTCAGCAACTAAGTAAGATCCTGTCTCAAAATAAAAAAGAAAAAGGGTTGGGTATGTGACTCAGTGGTTAAGCATCCCTGAGTTCAATCTCTTGTACCCAAAAAAGAATGGACTTACAGAAAAGACACCTGTATTTCACCCAATGGCTGGTCTATCTTGAAGTGATTCTTGGAACAAAGGCAGATATTATGAGATCATGAGGGCTTTTATACTGTTTTGGGTATGTCTTTTGTGGCACTTTGAGCCTTGAACTACCATTGTGAAGGGAAACAATGAATGACTTCATTATTGCAAGTTGCTGTTTTTCATTCATGAGGCCAAAAACACCCAAAATACAGAGAACTTATTTAGTTTATATCCATTTCATAGATTTTTTTCAACTGAGGCTCCCCCAAATTAAGGCAAGATTCCCAGGCTTACTTATCATAAACTATATCTATAAACAAATCAGTGAACTGAATATCAGGTGGAGGTGTCATCAGAATAAGTAAAAACAGATATTCCATTCGACATGAGCTACCAAACCCTGAACCTAGCCATTTCTTCTCATTGCTTTTATCATATCTGATCCACTATGTGTGGCAGTGGGGTGTGATTCTATAGTACAGGGGGCCATGAATTGCAGTCAAGTGACTGACATGTCTATCCCAACTCTTCTCTCTGTAAGGCTGTAGATTTAGGATGAAACACTGAATGTTTTTGAGTTCACCCTTCACTACAGTGGAGGTAACAGAACTTCTCCTAACAGCCTCAGAGTTATGAAGAGGCGCCACCATCATGCAGCCAAGACCACATGGAGCATGTGATACACAAACTACAAAGTGCTACACTCCAGAGAGAGGCAGCTCTAATGTAATGTTTTGCCCTAAAGAGCTTAGGTAAATCATTTAAACTCTCCAGATAGAGGAGTTTAAAGTATCCTTATAAAGATTGGAAATACTTAGAACAAAACAGATATTCTCTGGGTTTTGGGGGGGTCAGTTGATTTTTAAAATAATATCTGTGTGTTCCCTAGTTTTCAACACAAAACATATATTATTTTTGTAACCATGAAAATCTATAAGTGTTATTAAAAATAATTAATGAAGCTTCTCCCAGGGTACTTGATTTGTGCTCCTATTGCTGTGGCCTGGTGTGTTCAAGCTTGATAAGGAAATTGTTTTCTTCAAAGGGTGCTTTCATTTATATGTTGCATAGGTCTATATGAAAGGCAAGAGGTGACCATTTAACACAGGTCTGTTTATCCACACTCTGGTTTTAGCAGCCTACTAGCCTAGAGCCTTGAAAAATTGAAAACATAATGTGAAGAATTTCTTTGCTAGGGCATACTTTATAACTACTAACATGTATAACAATTTATCTGTTAAAAGGCAACTTCACATCCATTAACTTGTGCTATATTTATGATTATTTTATTGTCAATATTGGTGTTATTATTATTTTTGTTCTTTCTGTGGATGTTTTTCTCAGGCAACAAGCCCAGAAAAACTGAATTGTCCAAAAGTCACAAAGCAATGAAGAGGGAAAGCATGATCTCAACTCAGGTATTTTTCTTCTTCTAAGTGAAAGGAACTAAATAGTAGTGAGAACAATAGCCAACAATTACTGATTATCTACTATGTGCTATTTGTTATATTTGTCAATATAAATTGCCTGATAATCCAAATAGATATGATGTGCCCAGTTTGCATTTAATAAAAGAAATTAAAACTGAGAACCTGAGGAGGTCAAAGAAACTCAATCAAGATCCGACAATATATGTGTAAGTCAGATTTGAACACACCTCTGACGGTAAAGCAACATTTTTCTATACTGTACCCTATAGCAAAAGTACTACTCTCATAATGTAAACTGATCAGTTCATCTGTTTTCCCTCTTCATTTCAGCCTGGCTGTCTTTGTTTCTGAATATTTTCTGTAACAGCTGTTGCATTATGTTATTTTCAATTTTGTTCTCAGATAGATATCCAGCTCCCCAGACAACAGTGTAATAAGACAAAGAATGCTGAATACACTGGCTTGGCCCAGGTTAAAGGTCTCGTTCTGTTGGTTATTTTCTGTTTGCAAAAATCACTTGAGAAAGTTGATTGACTCTTAGTCCCAGTTTTATGATATAAATTAAGTGGATCATGACATCCTCTGCCCACTCAGAGACTTTTTCTTAGTGAGGACAAAAGTGTGTAACAGATGCTTATCCCAGAAAACTACAGTTTTTTAATTAAAATATATATTTAATTTATTTACTCTAATTTAACTGCATTAATGACCCATTTATTTACTAAAATAATAATGCTAACTCTTCCATTCAAGGCATCATCAAGTTTCATTGATTTACATACACTGTCTTCTGTACAAGAGCTTCAAAAGGTGAATAGTATATCCTCCACCTTGCACGTGAGCAAACTGAAGCTTGAATTATACAAATAATTTGCCCAAGGTCAGACATTTGTCAATGAAATGTTTCCTGGCTCTGCAATCAGTTAATTTATATTAACTAATGACACAGAAACGAACTCCACACAGGGAGGAAAAATATGGCACTGAATGTTATTCCATCCAAAATAATTTCAGAAAACCCTGTGATCTAATTATAAGTGCTGAGACACCATGCCAGCACACTGCTCCTCTATGATAGAGATAGAACATAAGCCAGTCTCAGAAGCCAGGACTGGACACCTTGACCAAGCTGAGGAATTAGTTATTTGCTAGGGGCATCAACAAAGGATTTTCATCTCAGTCTCTTCCAATTTTGTATCCCGTATTCATTATCTCAGATGAAAGCCACAAATGTTTACACTGTTTATTCATTAATTCATCTGCATAGGAAATTTGTCCTTTAGGAGGGTCTTTTAAAGGACATCCTATTAATTTTAATCATAGCATTAATATAATTTGGATTTTGTTTCGCTTCACATGTCACTCATTCATTCATTTATTGAGTAAATATTTATTGAACACCAATTACATGTAAAATACTTGATTCAAAGACTGTGAATAAAGATATGGAACACTTAGGATAATTTTTAGATGAGAAAATGTTTTCCCTTTCTTTCTACTTGATATTGAAGAATCAAAAATCACCTTATCTAACATTCATAAGTAAATAATAATAATAAATCCCAGCCTGACACAGTCTTTAAATATTATTATTTAACTGTAAAATCAGTGTTTTATCATCAGTGGTTCCAAAGACATTTTCCCATCCATGAACCAGTGGCAACTGGGTAGAATTTCCTTGGCAGTATATTGAAATTGTACATTTCTGTTTCACATTCACACCAAAAGATTTGAAATCACCAAGTCTGAAGTAGAACCCAAACCCTTTTATTTTTTTCATTATAGGTAAACCTGATGTACACTCAAATTTGAATCCATTGACTATATTAATATGTATTATTTTCAGAGAAAATGATGAAAGTTTTGCATCTTTCCCATTAAGAAATACGAAGTTGGGTAAAATATAAACATTAAGAAAAATTTCAGAAGATATGGTATCCCTAGAAGCTGTTTATGCATATTTGGGTGGTTGTGGAACAAAATTAAAAATTCTCAATCTAGACTCATTCTGTAATTTTGTATCCTCAAGACAGTCTGAGCACATAGACAGCAATAACATTGAGGAGGTCAGGGAAACCTAGGCCTAGAGAAGGTGAAACTATCTCAATGTCACTCAGCAGTTGCATATTCAGAATTATTCTTTTTAGGCAAAAATATTTAGATTCTCTCTTTGTACAAAAATATTCATCAGCCGGGTGCGGTGGCACATGCCTGTAATCCCAGCACTCTGGGAGGCTGAGGCAGGAGGATCATGAGTTCAAAGCCAGCCTCAGCAATGGCGAGGCACTTAGCAACTCAGTGAGACCCTGTCTCTAAATAAAATACAAAAAAGGGCTAGGGATGTGGCCCAGTGTTCGAGTGCCCCTGAGTTCAATCCCTGGTATCAAAAAAAAAAAAAAAAAAAAAAAAAAAAAAAAAATTCATCAGTTTGATCAAAACAGTACTGGTTATATTTGGTTCAGTTGATAATGTTGAAAAAAAATTATAAAGATCCAGCAATATGTAAAATAAGGCAGGTTGAAACTTGCTGGGTGCTAGAAAGCAGGGTTTATGAAGCCCCTTGTTTTACTGTCCTGGACTGAAGGGATTGGAATTTAATCTTGGAGACAGGAGGTAGACATTAATTAGGCAATGGTGAATGTTCTAAACAGTTGGAATGAAACTACAGGGAGGAGTGTCAATGATGGTGTTGTATTGGTTATTCTGACTCAGTTTTAACTTCATGTCAGAAATATATAAACAAAGTGTCCCTTGCATAATGATTTAAGACTTGAAGTATGAGAATTAAAGATTTTAGAATCTGAACTAGACAGCCTCTACGTGCTCTGGCATCTAAGGTTAAAGAATAATATGTCAAAATTTTCCTCCCTCCTGACATACATACATGCACATATATAGAGAGGGAGAGAACTGCTGGAAAAGATACATGTTTCTGTTTATGAGTGACAAAAGAAATAAATAAAAGAAAAATAGATAAAAATAAAGACCAAATAAATTATTAAACTAAGTTTGTAAATAATCATACTGAAACTGCATGTTCTTGGTAGGTAGTGTAATTGATAGATATTTCTAAACTATTTTTATTTAGATCATATTTGATTTTAGGACATAGTTTTCAAACTTGTTCACGGACCCTAAAAGCCTAAAATAAGCATATGGGAAGTAACTAGCTGGTGTCAGGGGTGGTAAGGTCAGAAGGTATATTCTGTGCCTACAAAGCAAACTTTATTTTGCTTTAAATATTGACAATTTGCATAACACACTGCTTGAAAAGAAAATGTGATATTTTTAAGTATGTAAAATCATTGCTCAACCAGTTAGAATGGCAGATATTAAGAACACAAACAACAATAAATGTTGGAGAGGATGTGGAGAAAAAGGCACGCTCATACATTGTTGGTGGGACTGCAAAATGGTGCAGCCAATAGGGAAAGCAGTATGGAGATTCCTTGGAAAACTTGGAATGGAACCACCTTATGACCCAGCTATCCCACTCCTCAGTCTATACTCAAAGGACTTAAAAACAGCATACTACAGGGACACAGCCACATCAGTGTTTATATCAGCACAATTCACAATAGCTGAAGTGTGGAACCAACCTAGATGTCCTTCAGTAGATGAATGGATAAAGAAAATGTGGTATATATACACAATGGAATATTACTCAGCAATAAGAGAAAATAAAATCATGGCATTAGCAGGTAAATGGATGAAGTTAGAGAATATAATGCTAAGTGAATTTAGCCAATCCCAAAATGCCAAATGCCAAATGTTTTCTCTGATATAAGGAGGCCAATTCACAGTTGGGTTGGGATGGGGAGCATAGGAGGATTAGAGGAACACTAGAATGGCCAATGGGGAGGGAGGGGAAGTGAGGGGGCAAAAGGGTAAAGAAAAAAAAAAGATGGTAGAATGAGATGGATATAATTAGCCTAAGTGCATGTATGAAGTCAGGAATGGTGTGAATATACTTTGTATACAACCAGAGATATGTAAAAATGTGCTCTACAAGTATAATATGAAATGTAATACATTCTGCTGTCATTTCTAACAACTTAGAATAAAAAATAAATTTGAAAAAAAAAAAAAACAAAACATTTTCACATTCCCCCCCAAAATTAATATTTTTCTAAAATTTCCTTAATCTAGTAATGTTCAAAACTCCATATGCAAAGCTAATAAAATTTGTATGAATTGTTCATAATTTTTTTCCTAAATATCCCAGTGATGCAATCTGGATGGGGCACCAAAGTCATCTGGAGCCAATGTTTATAGCACAATATTCTCTCAGGGGTGTGCCCTTAACTTACATGTAGTGTCACACTCCTTCAAGCCCTTTCTGCACAAAGGAATCAGGGAACTTGTTAATTGTGGAGAAAGCAACCAATATTTTTTAAGTGATACCCTCTCTCTAAAAAACATAGAGAAATGGCAATATCAGCCAGAAATCAGAAAGACTCAGTTTCTAACTACAGTTCTCTCATGAGCTGACTCTGGTAAATGTAAACGTCTTGGACAAGACAGTTTAACCTGTGAACTTCATTTTTCTAATCTGTGTGATAGGATAAGACTATTTTTTTAAGGTGGATATGAAAATTATATGGACTAGTACAGTTAACTAATGTGAAATCAGTAGTGTAGAGTGTTCTTCAGAACCAGACCTCTGAGGTGACAACTTTACTTTGAGAACCCTATGTGGCCAGGTTAGCTGATAAGTGACTGATATGATGGCTTTGGAAAGGCAGGCAATCATGTGGTCATTTTCCTTTTTATATAATCACATGATCAGACATTCCTGAGACAGAAAACATTTACCGATTCTCTATTCTTTGTAAACCCTAAGAAGAATTTACTTGAAAGGCAAAAAAAAAAAAAAAAAAAAAAAAAAAAAAAAAAAAATCCCCCAAAAGAGTATAAATTCAAATTTGATTCAATTAAAGAAAATAGTTTTCAAAGATCATAAACATAAAAGGAAGGGGGATTATGTTTTCCATTTTCCATGAATTTTTTTAACCTAAAAGACATCATGCTTCATATCAATCAGAATTAGGAGAAAATAAACAAGTGGAGATTCAGAGGAGATCCAGATATAGGGTAGAAACACCATTGAGGCATGAATGCAAGCTAATTACCACCATGGTGCTGCTATAATCATCTTGTCATTTTATTTCCTTGAACGCATTTTGTAACAGTAGCTAAAAAAAAAAAAAAAAAAAAAAAAAAAAAAAAAAGGTCTGATAAAGGACTAGAAATACCAGGGTTCTCTTTACTGGAATAAAAGGAGAGAACTGCATATGAATCTTAATTGTTTGAGAATTCCAAGGCAGCATTTGTTAAAAATAGTCTATTTTCTTTCTTCTTTGATAACTTTTTGACAATTAGTTAATCCTTTCCACAACTGCCCTTAGTATAGTGCCCTGGGAAAGAAAACTAGCATTTTTGATTTTCACAATTATCAGTAGTTCCTCATCACAAAACTGACCCAACAGTATACTTAGTGCTTTCATTTTAAAATTTCTGAAGCATATTTGTACCTTAGACACCATCAGGGCAGGAACTGCATTTTTATTAGTTACCATTATATTTCTAGTGCCTGGATTTATCTTTTGATGCTAGCCATGGTATCCCATTGTGGCTCCTATTTACACTTCCCTGAGGAGTATGATGCTAAAGACCACTTGGTTCACACAGATTGTTTGTGAAGGGACTGGTCAATACTTTTGCCCATTTTTAGTTGAATTTTATCCATTTTCTTATTGATTTGTAGGTAGAAATTATTAAAATAGATACATTATGTATATATGAAATATATAATAAATAACTTTATAATGTATTTGTCATATATAGCAGATTTCTTCTACTTATTTTAAAAATCATTGATTAAATGAAACATGACATATCGGAAATGTACATTCCAAGGACAATGCTAGCTAATGAACTAATAAGGATTATTTTACAAATTATATTATATATATATATATAAATTATATATATGTATATATATAATAATATATATATATATATATGGAATTTTAGGATAATAAATGAAAACCTGGGGAAAACATGGTAATTTTTCTGTCTCAGAATAATCTTTAATCCCTGGCGTCTAGTCATACTGAGTATCCAAACTGTCTTGTAGTGCATCTTTTTATAAGAGGAATATTCTTCAGCAGTGTAGGTATGGACATACTGACACTTTTCACATTTTCTTAAATGTCAAGTAGATAAAAAAAAAAATATAAGTTGTAAATACATTTTAAGTGTATATTGAGGGATATCTATGCTCTGGGCAATTGCTAAATAATAAACTTCTCTTTCAAAATCAAATTTATGATGAGAAAGATGATCTACTTATTAAGTAACTCTCAATACTAAAACAGTCTTTTCTGAAAGACATTTTAAAGGTTTTGTCCTACAAATTTCATTTAGTATCACTTTTGGGGGGAGTCTAGTTAATTATTAGTTTTTTGCTTGTTTGTTTGTTTTTTGTTACTGGGGATTGAACTCAGGGCCACTTGACAACTGAGCCACATTCCCAGCCCTATTTTTGTATTTTATTTAGACACAGGATCTCACTGAGTTGCCTTGTTTTGCCTGCCTCAGCCTCCCAAGCTGCTGGGATTATAGGAGTGTGCCACCACTCCTGGCTTGATTTGTTTTAGAAAATTATAATGAAATTCAGATTTTTAGTTTGACAGATTAACTATATGAAGTTCATATAGGTGTCACATAATGGCAATAAATGAATGATTAAGTGATGAATCTGTGTTCTTTCAGATACAAGTGAGTATCTATCAAAAATAGCATTAGAATATAAAGTATCTTTTGCTAAACTTATGAATTAACGTAATAATCTTCATTTAGTCAGGGAATCGATAAGTGGTTCAGTAGGTCCATTGATGATATTTAGTTCCTGCAACTCTGGAAGGCCTGTGCTCTTCCCTGTGCACAGAAGATGGGTCCCTCCCCTCTAAGTCCACACAGCCTGAAAATGGTCATAAACCATGTAACTGAAATTCAATGTAGAACAGTGTTTCTTGCAAGTGGCTTGCAGATGAAGGACTATGGCCTTGTAAGAAGGAGTCAAGCTTATAGGAAAGTTATGTTTCTGAGAGAAACTATAGAGCACTGGGACATACAGAAGGACAGTGTAAAGAACTGTCTCTACCAAAGCTGTTTGATATGGTAGCCTTTGCCATGTGTAAAAATTAAAAACTAAGTTAATTAGAATAGGAAAAAATTAAAAATTTCTTCTTCCTTTTAATTCACCTTACTTCCTGTCTTTATCAATAGCCACACCTGGCTATTGCAGTGAGTGGCACAGATGAGGGCTTTTCCTTTATCACAGAATGTTCATCTAAACTCAGCTGACCTAAAACAAAAGCACACAAACACCACTGAGGTATAGAAAACTGGATACCATGACTGTAGAAGAGGAAATGTTTCTGTTTATCAAAATACAGGTGATTTAAAGGAAAAAATACTGGAAGCAAACTTGGAAAAAATTGAGATCAGATTACAGAAGCATATGAGACTAAATTTTATTTTATTAAAATTAAATGAATAAAAAGTAGCAAAATGATCAGAAATATACATAAATGATGTTGATATGATAGCAATCAAGAGTGATTTAGAATAAGAAGGCCACTGGGGCTAGTTCAAGGGAGAGTTGCACTTGAGATAGTGCATGCAATTTAAGGGTTTTGTTCCTATCTCTCACTCATTCACCAAATATTTATTAACTGTATGTTCTAGGCCAATGTTTTCTAGACAAGGGATATAGAAATAAACACAACAGACACAAATTCCTCCTCCACACAGGTTGCATTTTAGGAGGACAAGCAGGCTGGATTTTAAGTTCATTCACTAGCTCCATAAAATTCACCCAACAAATTTGTCAGGAAGATATATTGGCTCTAATTTATAAATGAGTTTAATCACCACAGATTCTAAACCAACATAATAGCTATAATAAGGAAGCAATATAGCATGGTTGTATCTATGTTTATATTTCTGTTTACATAATGCAATTGTCATTGTCCCCAGTATTTTGTGAATCTCATTTAATATTTAATATACTTTTAATATTACTAATAACCTTATGAAAAAGACATTAGCATTTCCATCTTTTTCTGAAAGATGAGATCAACAGAAACTTTACACTTTTACATAATTTGTCTAAGATCACCCAATGACTATGTAGCAGACCCAGGATTCAAATTTAAGATGTTTGATTCCAGAAATCACACTCAAATGAGGAATGCAATGAATATAGATCTCTGGTTCCAAAGCACATACTCTTACTTAAAGAGGAGAAAGCATAATATTTGTGGCTTAACTATGAAATATGAGCAAAAGGTCAGAATTAAACTCACCAATAGTGGCGCCATCCACTATTGGTGGATCCCCACTGTCCCCTGAATAAACCCCAAGTTAACAGTACTACTGCTCTGATCATATTAATACAATGAAAATGGTCTGCTGTCTTCCATGCAAATTACCCCTAAAATTAGAGGGCACAGGAGGAGCAAGAATGGAGATACTTACTGAAGAGAGAATAAATAAATGAAATTTGAAGAAGAAAGTCCTTGTGACTGATCTGATTGGCCTGTGAGTTTTCAATCAGACAGGCAATTAATCACAGCAAGTTTAGGACTCCTGTGGCTTTCTACCACTATGCACAGAATTAACACTCTTCAACTCACAGCCGAAAGAGACTCTTAGTTGAAGAAGCCAATGGCAGTTTGCTTTGTTGGTGAACGAATTACATTTCTAATCAAGGGCAACTGGCTCAAGCTTCAAGTCCCTTCAGTCTGACTCCTAAGGCCTCCCAGGAGCAGGAGCTGATTCATGAGGCCCTCCTCCTGGATCCTGTATTTGTCTCATATCTGATGTTCCCAATGCAGCCCTTTGCTGTTTGCTACAAGCTAATACATTTCCAAAGCCTGAAATCTCAATGTCAATCTCTGTCTGAAATTTCTTCCCTTTTAAATCACACTTCATCAAGTACTTATCCACTAAACACCATAAAGAGGGTTAATCCCTGTCTCACAAGTCTCAATGCCTCTCATCCTTAGTCCATTCTTTTATCGATTTTTGCCTGGATTTCTCCCAAGGCCTCCTATTCTGGTCTCCCAATTCCTTTTTCTCTGCTACATTGCAATCCATTCTCCTCATTGCCCCTAATTAGTCTTTGTAAAACACAGATCCAATTATGTAAATCCCTTGATGAAAAACCTTTGCTAATGTCCATTGATCCTTGATACTGTCCAAATTTTTTAACATGGATCACAAAGAACTCATCATCTGATCCTCTTTAATCAATTGACACTGGTGTCCCCCAACCCCTACCCCATACCACATGCTATGTCCTTTCCTGAACTTTGATCCACTTGTTCTTCCCAAAACATGACATGCTGTTTTACACTTCAAACTTTTGAAAATAATAGTATGGATTAAATGTTTTACTTTTTTTCCATTTTAGTTTTATTCTCACATATTGTTTTGCTATTCCTGTTTATAACCTAGGCGATGCCTAACTTAGTGCTTTGAAAACTCAAACCAAGCCTCAAAATCCTTAAAGATGAAACACACATTAACAATGTTGATATGATAAAAGCCAGGATGCTGCCAGGCTTGGGTTCTTGAAGCAAAATTTCAGGCCAACTCCTGAGCCCAGGATGTGAAATGGACGTTTCCAGGTGTTCTCACCTGCACTTATTTTTTTCTTGGTAATCACCTGCCACTTGTGATAGTGAGTACCTGACAACGTATTTAACAGACAGGCTCTGTTGGCCATGCACCTTTCCTCCATATTCTCTTCTAAGGAACACAACATGTGCCACTGTGAAATCAGTGTCCCTGCCAGCAATGTCAAATATCAAGTTCTTTCAGGGCCACAACAGGGTCACATAGCACTAGAGAGCAGAGCCAACAGTGAGAACAGATAGGGGCCCATAGTTTTGTCTTCTGTGGGTTCACTCACTTTCCTCTTGTGCCATCAGAAGAAAAGGATCAGAAAGACTAAGCATGGCCAACTAAGAGCAATGTGACAAAGAACAAAAAAGGAACCAGCTATTCAGACTGAGTCTAAGGGGAACTTCAACAAAGGGCGCTATGAGGGGAGTTCATAAACCATGGTAAACCTGCGCCAGCACAGGGCCTGCCATGCACTCAGACTTGTGGATATAGGGCGCTTTTGCAGATGTCTTTAGTGAGACAATCCAGGCCAAACAGAATACTCTAAGAGGGATATTTTTTCATTTGACTTTGGATGCCTTGGAGAATGCATAACCATTGCCTAAGACCTCATAGCACAACTTTTTGAGTAGCACATCCAGGGTTGAAATTCTCTGGAGTCTGCTGCTTCCTGAGTGTTTGTCCTTCTGAACAAAGAGAGTGAAAGTGGATGACCATTCCCCCCACTTAGGTCTCAGTATT
The DNA here is from genome assembly GCA_025594165.1 of Tamias sibiricus. Taxonomy (NCBI): domain Eukaryota; kingdom Metazoa; phylum Chordata; class Mammalia; order Rodentia; family Sciuridae; genus Tamias; species Tamias sibiricus. Next base: position 76,782,276 of record CM046657.1, read on the forward strand.
CTTTTCGCTGATTTTTAGGGAATAAGGGCACTATGGAATATCATATATTCTCTTCTTTCTTCACAGAGGCTAACCAAGAAGGAGTCCCCTTCCCTGAGGTGGCTGCTCTTCACACACATACACACACAAAAACCTATTCAGATATAAACATGGAGGGGTCCCTTAGCCTCTGTCTGCTGCTCATGCTGATGACCAAGATATCACTTCATAGCACCACCCAGCTTAGAAGAGTCAGTTACAGTATTTAGATAGCTTTTTTTTTTTTTTTTTTTTTTTTTTTTTTTTTCAGCTTAGTCTCCCAGACCCTTTCATAAGTTTGGACTTACAAGTTTAACAGTAAGGACAAAAGAGATCAGAGTTGCTTTGCATACTAGAGGGAGAGAAGTTGAAGCAGGAGGGTAATGCAGGCAGCAAGAGGGAAGAGAGCAGACAGAGCCAGGAAGAGAAATGTAAGCTCTAGTGATGAGCAAAAGATGTGGGAGGATTTGGATGTTCATGGGCCTTGGGTTTAGTTGGTGGAATATGAACAAATTATATCTAGATCTTTCATGTGCTAATGTCTCCAGAGTTATCATCTGGGTATCATCATTTTTTTTTTTTTTTTTTTTTTTTGGCAGTAGGGATTGAACTTAGGGGCACTTAATCACAGAGCAACATCCCAGCCCTTTTTTATATTTTATTTAGAGACAAAGTCTCACTGAGTTGCTAAAATCCTCACAATTCTGCTGAGGCTGGCTTTGAACTCGTGATGCTCCTGCCTTTGCCTCTCAATTTATTTGGATTATATTTGTGCTCCACCATGCCTGACAACATCAATTATTTTCTTGTGCTCAAGTTTTACTGTGGTCCATGTCATCTCTAGAGGACAGGAAAGGATTTCAGGCCACTGTTCTAGCCCACCCTGAAGACCAGATTGTGAGTGTGAGAGTACCAGGGCTCATGCGGCATTTCTTATAAAGACTCGAAGAACAGCAGTAAGAAATAGCCACAGAGCTTTCTCTTATTCTACCTGGACTGTTGGAAAAAAATACACCACAAACTTATAAATAACAAACATTTATTTCCCATAGTTCTGGGGTCTGCAAAGTCAAAGTCATGGTAAGGGCCCCCTCCTCAAAGATGAGCCTTCTTGATGTGTCCACACATGGAAGAAGGTGGTGAAAGCCTTTGGCTTTTATGAGAGAACTATTCCTAATCATGAGGGCTTTGTCATCATGCTCCCAAGACCCCACCACCTTAAAATCCTCACATGGTAATGAATCTGAATAGGAATTCTTTTTTGGGTGGGGACACTCAAGCATTTTACCACAGCAAATTTCAATTTTATAATTTTTGAGAAACATAAGAAACAGTGCATTTTGCTATTCTCACTTTCCAAGGACGTTCAAAAGAGTAAAAAGTGGGCCTACAGAATTGAATGATAGACTATATTCAGGTCTAAAATAAAGCAATTAGGACCTGGCAATTTCCCGTATGGAGAGGTAATGTGGCGTAATGGAGTGAACCCAAGCATCAGAAAATGAGTCACCCCATCCTCCTTCTGCAGAGCCACCTGGAGATGGGGAGATGGATAATGATCCGGGGTCACACCCTCTATTCTTCTTTTGGGTCCCCTCTTGTGTCTCCCCTCCAATGGCATAGCTGTATATTTCATTCTGTTCACTCTTGTCATCAAAATTGCCAATTATAGCTCTGTCGGAGCACCTGAATTCTCCTTGCCTGCTGGTATGAATCTATCTGTGGGACTGGATAAGTCACTTTGCCTCTATGGTCTTAGATTCCTCATTTACGAAATGGAAGTTTCAGAACAGATGGTTTCAAACATCCCTTGTAGCCTTATGATTCATGAAGCTTTCTGTCCCTCAAAATCCACTCCTTGAAGAGATTTGATTTTTGAGAATCTAAGGATAAGAAAATGTTTTGTTCTGTATTCCTTGTGCCCTGGGCTGAGATTTCTCATCTGTAACTTTCACTTGATTCAAATGGCCAAAAGAGAAATGCTGGGACGTATTTATATACTAGTGACTAATGTGACATTAAGCATGTAAGACAAAATCCATTTCCATTGTGATGACTAAGACCCAGAACATTTCTATCTCAAAATTAAACAAGCAAAAATGTTCAAAATGATTTAATTGGTAGCTGACCTTAACCACACATGATTGCTACAAAAATCTGTTTAGTTTTCAACTTGGCTGAACAATTCCTAAATATTTTCTCTGACAGGCATTGTTATTATTATTATCAAATACCCATATACACAATCTAAACTGAACAGACCTCTTTTTAGGAAAAAAAAAAAAAAAAAAAAAGAACTTTCAAAGAACTACTCTCCCCTTCACACAAGTTTTCTTTCTTTGATCTTAGACTTTGTGACTTTGGTACCAAGCTGTGTACTAGGACCTTTATGACATGATGGAATTCTTGTCAATCTGTGAGAAACTGTCTGGGATAGAAGTACAAAGGGAAAGGGCATTTATTATCATTCAGTAAGTGCCTAGCATAACATCTGGCTCACAGACATTCACTAGAGGAGGGGTGTTAAAGGGATGGATGAATGACTGAAGGGTCATACTGTAAAGGCACTCTCCATATCTTTCCCCATGTGCTGCCTAATGCCACACTCACACTAGATTAAGGAAAGGAGGGTACTGAGGTTCCACAGCATGACAGTGGTAGGGTAGGAATGCAAATAAATCCAAAGCTCATGTTTGAAGGGGAATAAGCTGAACTTAAATCTTTTTCTTATGAAGTAGCTATAACTATATGATTGAATTTGATTTTACATGATTAGGGGACATGCATGTCTATAGATAATACAAGTATTATTATTATTATTATTATTGCCTGAGTATCATTGTCTTGACTTCTAATTTTGTTTGGGACAAAGGTCTTAGCAATACTTAATCACTTAAAATTCCTAAAATGAAACATATTTTGCTTGAACTGTACTCATCTTCCTTCCTTAGAAATGAAGTTGAATTTCCAGTTTTCCCAGCACCATTTGTTGAAGAGGCTATCTTTTCTCCAATGTATATTTTTGGCGCCTTTGTCTAATATAAGATAACTGAAATTATATGGATTAGTCTCTGTGTACTCTATTCTGTACCATTGGTCTACCAGTCTATTTTGGTGCCAATACCATGCTGTTTTTTGTTACTATTGCTCTTTAGTATAATTTAAGGTCTGGTATAGTGATGCCACTTGCTTCACTGTTCTTGCTAAGGATTGCTTTAGCTATTCTGGGTCTCTTATTTTTCCAGATGAATTTCATGGTTGCTTTTTCTATTTCTATAAGGAATGTCATTGGTATTTTGATTGGAATTGCATTAAATCTGTATAGTGTATTTGGTAGTATGGTCATTTTGACAATATTAGTTCTGTCTATCCAAGAGCAAGGTAGATCTTTCCATCTTCTAAGGTCTTCCATAATTTCTTTCTTTAGTGTTCTGTAGTTTTCATTATAGAGGTCTTTCACATCCTTGGTTAAGTTGATTACCAAGTATTGTTTTTTTGAATCTATTTCCCTTTCAGAGGATTTGTCACTGATATATAGAAATGCCTTAGATTTATGGGTGTGGATTTTGTATTCTGCTACTTTTCTGAATTCATTTATGAGTTCTAGAAGTTTTCTGGTGGAAATTTTGGGTCTTCTCCATATGCAACAAAATGAAATTAAACCTCTTTCTCTCACCATGCACAAAACTCAACTCAATGTGGATCAAGGATCTAGGAATTAGACCAGAGACACTATGTCTAATAGAAGAAAAAGTAAGCTCTAATCTCTAATATGTCAAATTAGGTCCCAAGTTTCTTAATAAGACTCCTGTAGTGCAAGAATTAATATCAAGAATCAATAAATGGGGTAGATTCAAACTAAAAAGCTTTTTCTCAGCAAAAGAAACAATCAGTGAGGTGAATAGAGAGCCTACTAATTGGGAGCAAATTTTTACCACATGCACATCAGATAGAGTACTAATCTCTAGAATATATAAATAACTCAAAAATCTTAACACCAAAAAAACAAATAACCCAATCAATAAATGGAACTGAACAGACACTTCTCAGAAGAAGATATGCAATCAATCAACAAATACATGAAAAAATGTTCAACATCTCTGGCAATTAGAAAAATGCAAATCAAAACCATTCTAAGATTTCATCTCACACCAGTTAGAATGGCAGCCATTAAGAACACAAACAACAATAAATGTTGGTGAGGTTGTGGGGGAAAAGGCACACTCATACATTGCTGGTGGGACTGAAAAATGGTAAAGACAATATGGAAAGCAGTATGGAGATTCCTTGGAAAACTGGGATTGGAAACACCTTATGACCCAGCTATCACACTCCTCTGTCTACATCCAAAGGACTTAAAAACAGTATACTACAGGGACACAGCCACATCAATGTTTATAGCAGCACAATTCACAATAGCTAAAGTGTGGAACCAACCTAGATGCCCTTCAGTAGATGAATGGATAAAGAAAATGTGGTATATATACACAATGGAGTATTACTCAGCAATAAAAGAGAATGAAATCATGGCATTCGCAGGTAAATGGATGGAGTTGGAGAATATAATGCTAAAAGTTAGCCAATCCCCAAAAGCCAACCGCTGAATGTTTTCTCTGATATAAGGTGGCTGATTCACAGTGGAGTTGGGATGGGGAGCATAAAAGGATTAGAGGAATACTAGAATGGCCAATGGGGAGGGAGAGGAAGGGAGAGGGCAAAAGGGTGAAGAAAAAAAAAAAGAAAAAGATGGTAGAATGAAATGGACATCATTACCCTAAGTACATATATGAAGTCATGAATGGTGTGAATATACTTTGTATACAACCAGAGATATGTAAAAAATGTGCTCTATAAGTATAATATGAAATGTAATGCATTCTGCTATCACTTCTAACAACTTAGAATAAAAAATAAATAAATTTTAAAAAATATTAAAAAAAAAGAAATGAAGTTGAATTTCTTGCTGTAGCTCTACAGAATCACACACACTCTCTCTGATCCTTTTAGGTGAGTTTTGTCTTGTGGTCAGCAGTCACAAAGTGAATAGCATAATTCATGCGCCTTCTTGGTTTCCAAATCAGCAGTACTTTTAATCCCCACCCTGATACACTGGCCTGCCTGTATGACTGGGTGTTGTTGCTAATGGGGTATTTTCTGCTTATCTTGCAAGAATAAAAAGCTGTTTTGGTTTTATTTTCAATGCAATATAGCTAGTTAGCCTCCAAACTTCCCTCATGCATATAAACACAAAAATAAAAGTGCTTGATAACTAGATAAAAATCAAATATAAATTATTTTGTCTGACACATATGCAGGAAGGTGGGAGTGCAGCATGTTTATGGAGATTATAATGTCACAAGAACAATGTACTGGGTGCAAATTGTAGCTAAGCAAATCATCACTGTCTTTCTTGTCATCATGTAACTACATTGATATTAAGTTGTTATGGTTTGGATATGAGGTATTCCCCAAAAACCTATGTGTGAGATAATGCAAGAAGATTTGGAGGAGAAATGATTGGGCCTTAATCTAATCAGTGAATTAGTCTCTGATGGGATTAACTGAGTGGTAACTGGAGACAGTTTGAGTGTGGCTACAGGAAGTGCTTCACTTGGGTCCTGGCTATGGGGTATGTATTTTGAATCTGGAGAGTGCAGACCTCTCTCTCTGCTTTCTGATCATCATCTGAGCTGCTCCCTCTGCCACCCTCTTCTCCCATGATGTTCAGCTTCACTTGGAGCCTGAGGAATGGAGTCTGCTGTCTATGGATTGAGACCTTTGAAAATTTGAATCCCCAAATAAACTTTTCCTCCTCTGCAGTTGTTCTGGTTATGCCTGTAAGCCACCAAAGTGAAAAAGCTGACTAAAACATAAGTATTACAGCAAACAAAACAATAGCCATCTATCTGCAGATACTGTATTAGCCATTTTAAATGTCACTTGAACTTCGCAACTTTATATCACTTAAGCTTTGCGAGAATATCATGAGGAACACATATCTATCTTATTTTTAGGACAAAAATATGTCTCAGCTAATCTTATGATATAGATTTCGGCATTGTTAAGTTACAGAAACATATTCATATGTGGATCATATCACAAATCCATGTTCTTTTATCATGTCACATTACATCTCAGATCATACATGTATAATCATGCTTAGGTCATGTAAATTTTCTGAACCACTGTTTCCTTTTCTGTAGAACAGGCAGAACACTCATGACCTGTTCACACAATTTGTGGATCAATTAGTTATACATAATGAAAATATGCATTACCTGTTATAACCTATACATTTGATGATTAGATTATTTTTATTCCTTGCAAGAGATGGTATACTTCTATTATGTTCATAGTAATGATTTCTACCAACTTCACTTCCCTGAGGCCCAAAAGAGAAAAGTCAGGCTGGGCCTACCTGCAAGACATGGAGTGTGGGTTCTACAATGGGGCACAGAAAGGTTTTGCCCCTAGTGTTGCTTTACTTCTTTTCCATGTTACTGAATATAGCCACAAGATTGGTGCTGCCCCAAGGCTTCAGAAGGGAAAATCCTCACTAGTGAGAGTGCCATATGAGAAATACCCATGAGAAAGGAAACAGAGAGTGAACTTTAGAAAGCATGCAATTATCCTCATTTATGCTGAACTTCTCAGCAAGGAGATGTTGGAACCATCTCTAGAACATGGGCTGTGAGCAGAAGAGTGAGCTTAGAAAAGGTGGGATTAAATGCATCACAAGGACACCTGAATCAGACAGAGGGCTACAATTGCATAGAATTTCCCACAAGCCCTCTTTGCCAGGTGTTAATTACTGTCTCTCAGCTCCAAGTGGACTATTTTGTACTCAGCTTGGTGATGCTGAAGCTGGCTCTCTGAAAACCACTTTTCTGTTTGCCAGAAATTCTCTGTTAAGCAGTGACCATAGCAGGTGCTCCATGGAGACTACAAGATCGGAGGAGGACTAAGAAACTAGAAGGGATTTGCTCTCCTCTTCCCCTGGACATCCTGCCTGCTTCCTGCTTCTGCACAAACTGGAGGTACACTTCACACTGTGAAGGAGCAGTTTCTTCCCAGAGAAGCAGCTAAATCCAGGCTGCAGCTTTTCCAACATGTGCAGAAGCAACTTGTCATGTCCCTTCCAGATATGTCAGCATTAGCCCTCCAGAACACTTTCCTGTGGAAGAAACTGGCGGCAGGGTCCAGGCTCCTGAGGGCATCCCTCATTTGAGCTTAGAGATATTGGCACCAATTGAGCAACATCCCGTTCTCAAAAGGCCTGAATTTCACCTGTGTAGCAACCCTCCTCTAGGCTTTTAAGTTTTAATAATTCCAAACTTTCTTTACCCTTACCACAGCTGCTGCCTCTGTAATACCACAGTGTTTTCCTTCAGTATTTCAGTTATGTCATTAACAAGTGTATACCTAGCCAACAGCACTTTCATATTAAGCATTCTCTGTTTAAATAAGAGGAGTTATTTGTCTCTTGTGTATATACCATCCCATTGCTTTTTAGTCAGGTAAGAAAGCCAATGGATGCAGTTTTTAACCAGAAGGGAGTGGGTAATGGCTAAAATGGGAGGGGTCTTGGCTCAGTGGTAGAGTGTTGCCTAGTATAAGCTAAGCCCTGGGTTTGCTTCCTAGCACTGGATAGAAAGGAGGAGTGGGAGATGGAGGAGAAGAAAATCAGAGGAGAAGGAGGAGGAAGAGGAGGAATAATAATAAGAAAAGCAACAAAGTCAATAATAAAAAAAATCATTAGAATAACTGTGAGGGTCATGACGCTTTGTTTAGGACAGGAAAGAGGAGTGTGAGTTACTGAGAAGACATTATAGCCAATCATTGTGCTAAACATTTAATATCTATTATGGAATTCTAAATCCTCACAAAACATTGAAGTGCTTATGCAAAAATCCTCATTATTAAATCACTTAATACATAAGGTCTATAGAGGGTAATCATTTACTCAAGGCTATACCAGGGATAGGGTTAGGATGCAAAGACAGGTTTAACTTATATCATCATCTAGACTCAATGAAGAAAGATAAACCACCAGTGTTATTCCATTTTGGGGGTTTAATTAACAGGACAGAGGGAGACATTCAACATATTTTGTTTATAAATGAGGGTGGTTCATGTGCATTTGTCTGTTTGCTCAGTAATATGTTAAATGGATGAGGTCCTAGAGTGGGAATAAGTGATACCATGAACCCACTGTAACTATTCTCTTGATAGGAATGGGTCATAGCATAAGAAATACCAATCACCCAAATCTCTGTCTCTTACTACCATAACTTCCTTGAGAAAAGATAAATGCTGTGGTGTTGTAAAGTATGTACAACCTGCTTACTCCCAGATGGTCCTGTGGTTGATGATGATGTCCATAGAATTCTAAAGATCCCGTGTTTCTTTTGATATTCTGGAGTGTAGATCAAGAATATTTTAATGAGCTGTGGTTATGGTTTATTAATGTGGTCATTCATTTATTGAGCAGACTTTTATGGAACCCCCTTCCAGGTACAAGGCATTTTACTGTCACTAGGAATCACAGATGATCAGGATATGGCCAGTGTCCCCCAAGGAGCTCCTGGCTTGTTGACAGAGACACACATAAAGATAAATGATTATTGTGCAGAGTGAGAAGTATAATGCTATAGGAAATGGCTGAAAGCATGGTATGGAGCTCCTAGATCGTGTGTGATAGCACACAAGTAGGATGCATTTGGGTTATGATGGGCTCAGATACTAATCCTCTCAGCCCTTGAGGTGGTTGGGTAGGACATGGGAAGGTCAGAGCCCTAGCCAGTGACCTCAGGCCAGAAACAGCAATCCATTTACCCCATGTGTTGCAGTAAAACTTTGCACATGCACAACGATGTGAAAAACTTCAGAAAGCACTGATATACTAAAGAGAAAAGCCAGGTCCAGGACCAATAAGAAGGAATTTATAGAAAATGTGACATGATAGGTGGATGCTGGCATCTGATCAGAGGCTGGGTCCGAGGACATTCAAGACTGATGGCATAGGAGGTACAAAGCATATATGTGAAAGCCAGACTGTGATCTAGAAACTAGAAAGTACAGACTATAAGGAGAAGGTGGAGCTGAGGGCTCAATGAGCCCACAGAGGTGGGAAGGGAACTGATCCTCAGGCAATATTAAAAACTTTGTTTTCTCTCATAATATCATTAGGTGGTGCTGATTATATTGATTTCTTAAACAATACTTTGAACTATTTTTCACTTATAAAAAAATGCAAGAATAGCACATTGCTTCTCTCTCCCTTTCCCCTAATGTTAATATCATGCAACTAATGCACAATCATCAGGAATGGGAAATTAAATCCCTTCAAAACTCACTTGTTCTTTATACTGATGTCTGTTTCTTTTTTGTTTGTTTCTATTTCAGGGTTCTATCCAGGATCTCACACTGAATTTTGTTGACATTTATCCTTTTCTTCCCCATAGTCTATGACAGACCCTGAGTCTTTCATTGCCTTTCATAATCATAAACCTTCTGAAGAATACTGATAACTTGTTTTATAGGCTGCTCCTTAATTTGGGTTTGTCTGGTGTCTTCCAAAGTGAAGTTCGAATTTTTTTTCTCAAAAATGGTGCATTTTTCTCATATTGAAGGATCCATGACATATCTTATTAGTGGCAATGTTAACCTTGATCCTGGTTAAGTTAATGTCATCTAGATTTTTCCACCATAAAGTTATTGTTTTATCAAGGTGGTTGGTAAGTATCAAGGTGGGTGGGGGGTACTTTGGGATGATTCAAATCCTATTTCTACTTCAAACCTTCACACATGAATGTTAACATCCCCACATGAATGTTAAGATCCCTTGGTAGATTTTGCCACTACATTTATTTACTGTGGTATTTGTTTAATGCTGATTCTCTGTTTTCTTCTTTCCTTCCTCCTGAATTTATTAATTAGACTTCTATTGTGAAGAAAAGCTGAGCACAACAGCAATATCATATTATGAAATAATGGTGTCTTACAGAAGAATATCCGATCAGAGCCTGGCCTAGAAGCAGTGAAGCTGAAGTGTGTCACTTAGTGACTGAATTGCAGGAAAGGGAGAGAGAAAACAAAGTGCTAGGGAACCTCCTGCTAGGTGAGGAAGCTGGCGCTGCAAGAAACTGAATAGGGAGCCCAGGAAAGGAGACAGGTCCAGGACGTGCACCATGGTCTTGATGATGCAAACTCATCCAAAGCTCTATATTCTTTTGGTCTTTTCTGTGAATGATTTTTCTCAATTGAAAAGGGAAAGGGGAGATTCACATACCTGTTATGGTTACCTAAACAAAGTGACTGAATGAAAGAACAGATGAGTGAGTGGTCTAAAGTGCAGAATCTGTGTAAATGCCCTGAACTACACTTATTGTCACATTCATCCCACAGACTCCTCAGAATGCACAGGATAAAGTAGAAATGCATGCAGAGAAGACCTTTCCTAATCTGGCTGCTACTGCTCATGTAGTGTCATTTCCAGTCGTGCCTTGCCATTTCAGATCCTGTGCTCAAGTCATGTAAGACTATTGACAGTCCTTTGGATGTGCTACAACCTTTAACATGGCACACATTCACAGACCAAGTTTGTTTTTTGAGACTGTCTCTTCCCATCTCCTCACCAACGTAAAGACATCATCTGGTCAAAATCTACACATTCTTTGAGATCTAATGTTGTGCATTCTCCAAAGTTCTGCACAAACCCTCAGACAGCCATGAATGGGATTTGTATGTGCTCCTGTTGATGTACCAAATGCATTGCATTGCAATAATTGGTTACTGTTCTCATGCAATTTAATAATGAGGTAGGTGTGATGCCTCCTAGTTGCTTATCATATGATGGAACTTGACCTGTATTGTTTAATTTCTGTCTCCTATGGGGTAACTAGCATTATTTTTACTCACTGTTTAGGATAGGAAACAAACTTAGAGAAAAGAGGCAATTTGCCTAAGGCTACCCAGGTGGCAGATGGTGTCTTAGGCTGTCTGAATCCTGAAGCCACATATAAATCACTAGACTCTCCACCCCTTTCTCCTGGTCTTAAACTTCTGAAACCACAGACAGGTTTGTTATTGTTGTTTTTCTCTTGGGCTCACTGCATGAACCAATGGAGTGATAGGTAATGGAAAGGATCCTCTCCATGGGTCTGTAGGGAGCCAAAAGCATTGGGACAGCACTTGGCCTTACAGTCACACTTACCTCTTAGCCCAGACTCCTCACTGCTGTCTCAAACTGCCATAACAATCTCTGGAGAAAAGACACACAGGACATGTGTGCTTTAAAACCTTCAAATCACTTTTTCCATATTGTCTTCAAGTCCCCTTTGCCTGTGTTGCTTTGTGCACATAGCTGAGCTGGCCACACACACAGCAAAGTCTTGTGAGCGAGTAAGGAATTGGAACAAGATGGGCTTTGTGATTGCTGGTCTGGGGAAATCTCATTGTTGTTTCTAAGCCTTCTCCTTCCCCCACAATTTACACTGGCTCTAATTGTGACCAATTTGGAAGTCCCAGTAGCATCTGCTGGGATAAAATATGTACAGCTGTGGAAATAATATAAAGAAAAACTCTGAGTGGGGGAAAGAAAAAAAAAACCTTCATAAATTGCCACTGAATACTTAAAATGAAAATCTTGCCTTTCCTATCAAATAGCATTGCAATTTTCCGGGGTGCACTTTTCTCTGCTCATGGGCATGTGCACAATAGATATTTTCATATACGCTTCTCAACACAGTTTTGTTGGAGTTACAAACATGGAACTGTGCCTCCTAGGAGAGCCTCTTATTAGGCTTAAAACTCTTGGGCTAATGGTACTTCTCAAGTCATAGAAAGTTACAACTTTTCCTAGTCTTAAAAGATTCAAAACACCAAGAAAGTTCTTAGAATTTTGGATCACTCTAAATATAAATTCTTGTTTCTCCTTGCCACCACTGTGCCAGACCAGTGCCTTTCTTTTATCTGGTACATATTAATTCACTGTTTAGTGAGTCAGTTGAAGGATTACCCAAATAGGAAAAAATGTGGAGAGTCTGAGGGGACTGAATCAGATGAAATGGGACACACATTTAGCCCCTAACATTTGCTAGACAATGTGCTTGAAATTTATTCACCTCCTAGTGCTTCAACTTCATTAAAAACAAAAAAAGGAAAGTGACTATTGTCCCCATTTAATCAATAATGGGGGCTCTGAGACTTGAGAAACCAAACTATAAAACTTTGAGAATCTTTACACTTGTGAAGTCAAATTCAGTAAGTAGACTGCTTAAGCTACCACCCATCGCTCCATCTGGGCCACATCTTGGTAGCAGGTTTAAGATTTTATTAAGAGTTATGGGGCTGAATTGTGAATCCACCATTTACTATCTCAGGAAATTTAATTCACTTCTTCAGGAATCCGTTTCTCCATCTAGAAAGCTAAATTAATAATACATTTCATCTCATAGGGCTGCTATGGGAAAAATTGACTAAACATGAAGTCTTTAGCATCTGGACACAGGTACTTCTTAATAATAAAAACTAATATCTATGACTAATTTATACAAGTCCTGTAATCAATACATTTTACATATATCATCTCACTTTTTTAGAGCAAATATGCAGAAGAAATCAAATTCCTTTTCTATATAACAAGAGAATGAGACTTAGGTAGTTAAAATGGCTTATTCAAGGTATAGAGCTAGTAAACAAAGGGGCTAAGATTAGAATCTGTGTCTGATACAGGTCAAGCCCCCCCCCCCCCCACACACACACATATCAAGTAGCTATTTTCAATATATACCCTTTGAGTATTCATACTTCTAGGACTATTTTTCTTTCTTCCTTTCCCTCTCCAATCTTGTAGGTAGGCAGTCCACTATGTACATATTGAGCTGCTTCCATTTTCAGTAACATTCTCAGAAACCAGTGCTCTCTTGTTGCTTTAGTACTTTGCAAATGACACCACTTTTGACTTAGTCTTACTGCCATCACAGGTCCATCTTTTGCTCGATAACCTATCATCATCCTTCATCCATCCTAGCCTAACCTGCTCCTGGATGCCTTGCTTGACATAGTTTATTAAAATATCAATTCATTCTGCTCTCATCATATCTATAAGACATGAGTTACTCATCTTGATGACTTTGAATGTTTATATTTCATTGGGCTTGTTCAGCATGTCCCGTGCTGCTTCTTGGAAATCTCAACACATTCTTTTTTATTTCTCTGAAATTTTTAGCTTGTCCCTAGAAAATATCTGAATGCTGTTTTACTTATAACCCAGACCCTCAAATTCAAAACTACTGTGCAGAATCTACCTTAGCTTAAGTCCATAAATACCAGTAAAGATAAACTTCTCAAAAATATCAAGTAAAGGGTACAAACACAAGATTCTCCAAAGCAGACTTATTTGTCTCTCCTCTGACCTTTGAGTCGGATTGCTTTAGCAGGATCTGTCCTGTGTGTCTGTGTGAGGACAGGATCAGGGGCATCCTGCTCACCTGTGCATTCCCAGCCACCTAGAGCTCAGTGTCTACTATGAAGTTGTAATTAGTAAAGGTTTTATAAATAAATAATGAAGGAATAAATAAATAATTACTAATAACTTCAAGTCATTTTGCTTCTGCCTGTTTTGCTTCCCCATCATCTGTCCTTTATGTATACCTTCTGGTATATTATTCCTCTCATTTAAACCTTCTTTAAAGAAAGCAGTATGGAGATTCCTCAGAAAACTTGGAATGGAACCACCATTTGACCCAGTTATCCCATGCCTCAATTTATACCCAAAGGACTTAAAATCAGCATACTAGCCAGGTGCAGTGGCACAGGCCTGTAATCCAAGTGGATCGGGAGGCTGAGGCAAAAGGATCAAAAGGTTGAGTGCCCCTGAGTTCAATCCCTGGTACCAAATTTTTTTTTTTTAATTCAGCATAATACAGTGACACAGTCACATCCATGTTTACAGCAGCTCAATTCACAAGAGCTAAACTATGGAACCAAACTAGGTGCCCTTCAGCAAATGAATGGATAAAGAAATGTGGTATATATACACAATGGAATATTACTCAGCCTTAAATAAGAATGAAATTATGGCATTTGCAGGTAAATGGAACTAGAGAATATCATGCTAAGCAAAACAAGTCAAACCCCCAAAACAAAAGCTAGGTAATTTCTCTGATAAGTGGATACTGATCCAAAGTGCAGGTGGTGGGGGTGGGAAAGAACTTTGGATTATGCAGAGGGGAAACAGGGGAGGAGAGCAGATGTGGGGATGGGAAGGATGTTGGTATAAGATGGATATTATTATCCTATATACATGTATGATCGGTGTGACTCTGCACCATGTTCAGCCACAGCAAGAAGAAATTGTGCTTTATTTGTGTACAATGTGTCAAAATGCATTCTACTGCCATGTATAACTAATTAGAACAATTTTTTTTAAAGTATATATAAAGAACTCAAAAAGCTTAACGCCCAAAATACAAATAACCCAATAAATAAATGGGCTAACGAACTGAACAGACACTTCACAGAAGAAGAAATGCAATTGGTCAACAAACATATGAAAAAGTGTTCAACATCTCTAGCAATTAGAGAGACACAAATCAAAACTACTCTAAGATTTCATCTCACTCCTGTCAGAATGGCAATCATCAAGAATACAGGCAACAATAAATGTTGGCAAGGATATAGGGAAAAAGATACACTCATACATTGCTGGTGGCACTGCAAATTGGTGCAACCACTATGGAAAGCAGTATGGAGATTTCTTAGAAAACTGGGAATGGAACTACCATTTGACCCAGCTATCCCACTCCTTGGTTTATACCCAAAGGACTTAAAATCAGCATACTATATTGACAAAGCCACAACAATGTTTATAACAGCTCAGTTCACAATAGCTAAACTATGGAACTAACCTAGGTGTCCCTCAATAGATGAATGGACAAAGAAAATATGGTATATATATATACTCAATGGAATATTACTCATCTTTAAAGAAGGGTAAGATTAGGGCATTTCCAGTAAATGGTTGGAGTTGGAGAATATCATGCTAAGCGTAATAATCCAATCCCACAAAACCAAAGGCTGAAATGTTTTCTCTAATATGTGGATGCTAATTCACAATTAGGTGGGCACTAGGGAAAAATAGCATTAGATTAGGTAGAGGGAAGTGAAGGGAGGAGACAGAGGGGATGTGGGGATGGGAAAAATAGTGGGATGAAACAGACATTATTACTGTATGTATATATGTGACTCTATGACCAATATGATTCAGCAACATGTACACTTTGAAAAATAAGAAATTATATACCATCTATGTATGATATATCATAGTGCATAAATGCATTCTACTGTCATGTATAACTAATTAAAACAAATAAAAACATTAATTTAAAAAAGTGAAAAAAAAATTCAGGTCATTATGTTAAGACAAATACAATATGCCTGTACTCACATGGAAGCAAAAATGTTGATCTCAAGAAAGAGAATAAAATGGTGATTTCTAGAGGCAGGAAGGGTGGAATAGACTGAGGTTGAATAACAAGTACCACAATATCTTAGGCAGGAGGAACAATGGCCAGTGTTCTTGAGCACAGTAGGGTGACCATGGTTCACAACAGCTTATTACACATTTTACTAAGAATTGGAAGAGAGTAGTTCAAAAGCAGGGAACACAAAGAAATGATAAATGCATAAGGAGATGAAAATGCTAATTATCCAGACCTTACCACTACTGTTTGTACATACACATATCACACTGTTACCCATAGATATAAATAATTATGCACCAGATAAAAAGAAAAAAGTAAAAAAGTAATAGAGAAACAAACAAACAAACAAAATCCAGAATAATCATGTCCCCTGACAAATCAGTTCTTTCACAGGATATTCAAAAGGAAGTCTCACAGCATTCAATCAAGGATGTTCTTCACATTCTAACCCCTGAATCTGTTTCTTGTTCTATCTTCCTCAGCCCTTTAAACATTACACTCTAGCCATATCAAGTTAGTTCTATTCTCAGGAGCATTTTCAAATAGCAATTATTCCTTCTCCCTCTGGTACCTTGTAAATGCTATTACCTCTTACTTAGTCCTATGCCCATCACAGGCCCAATTTTGGCCCTTTCATCTTTTCCTTCCAGGTCTTAGCCTAGATGCTATCTCCTCCAAGAAGCCTTGTTAGAGGAAGCTGCCCCCTGCCAAGACTTATTGAATTGACCTTCCAATGGTTTTCATAACATCATATAAAAATTATCTCAGTGTTTAATCTCCAGTTGAATGAATGCATGAATAAATTAATATAATCCCATGATACTTTATCTACTCCTTTCTTTAGAACGTAATTGTCAATGGAGTATACTGCCAAGCTATTATTTAGGGAATACATTTATTTTGTCTTCTACAAGATTAACTGCTTAATTAGGGCAGGGTTTCTACCTTCTTAGCCCTCTCATACTGATGTATGGTTTTAGTTTAGTAACTCAATTCTCTGGTTGTCTCCAATGGATGGTGCCTGGTGGTGTGCTAGACAAGAAGAACAACCCTTCATTCATCTTTATACAGTGACTGTGTGCCAAGCACTGTGTCAGATGAGGGGAGTACAACAGTGAGACCAGTCAGCAAGGACTCTGCCCTGTAGGAAACCACATTCTAGTACAGAAGAGGAACAACATTACAAGATATAATTAAGAATTATGGTAAGAGCTTTAAAATAAAAGCACCAGGTTAAATATAATAGAAATTAAGAAATAGGAAAGAATAGAAAGAAGAAAATAGAGGCTGTGAAGAGTATGCTCAGTTAAAAGTTACTGGTGAAATCCAGGTGAACATGAGAAACAACTGACACTGTTTATGTTAGCGACAGTGAAGATAGATTGATGTAAAATGATTCAAGTGGTGATTAGGTGGAAAAATATGTGGCTTTGGTGATGGATCAAATGTAAGGTTGCAGGGTTGAAGGAGGTAACAGAGCTGACTCTACGCTTGCTAGATGGTGCACTCAGAGGGATGGCCAAACCTTTCCCTGCACTGGAAAAGCACTGAAGGATATCAGAAATTCTCAGGGAGGATCATGAGTTTACATTTGAAAATTCTGAATTTGAGATTTCTCTACAGTATCTAAAGAGTAAAAGGAGGTGGCTGGATTAACAAGATTAAGTGTCACAACAAAAAAGACTGGATTTCTAAGACCCATTTGAGAATTGTTGGCGTATAGCTGCTGATTAAAGTGACTGGTAATAAGTTATGGAGATGAAGGGTATCTAAACGTGAACACAAGAAAGATACGATTGCTCAAGACAAAACCTTGAGTATTCTCTTAGATTCCTCCATCAGGATGTTCTAACAGATTTAACTCCAAAACCGACTGATTCTCTTCACTTCTCACCACCTTCTCAGCTGCTACTGTGAGCTAACCCATCTTATAGCTCCCATGATTCTGTCACCACTGTTCATTCTTTACAAAAAAGACAGAACTATCTTTTCTGAAATACAGGTCTGCTCAAGCTATTTATCTTGTTAGAGTTTCCATTTGCTTCCAATTGCTGTTAGACTTGCCTGCAAACTGCTGACCCTGTTCTTCAAGGCCTACTGGGTCTGGCTTTCTGACATTACCTATCACTCTCACCCTTGTTCACAATGGCCCAGCAATACTGGCTTCCTTGGTTTTAATCAAATACAACAACTTGTATTTATTATTCCCATTTCCCAAATTCCCATATATCATTCCTGGTGGAAATTTTCCTTCCCAGATCCTCTCACTGGCTGGTTTCTTTGTGTGTCTGTTCATATGCCAGAGCAGGAGGAGGCATTTCTGGACCCTTTATCTAAGAAGCAACACATATCGTTGAATCATTTTATCTTCGTTAGGTTCTGTATAGCATTTTATGCTACTAACAATTATTGTATTACTTTCAAAATTCATTTTTACAGTCCGTCTCTCCCACTAGACAGCAAGTAGTGACCACATCTGTTTTATTCATAATGGTCTCCCCAGTATCAAAATCAGTGGCTAGAATAAAGTGTCTTTCAGTAGTGAATGAATAAATGAGATTGAATCAGACAGAGAGTCACAGAGAGGGCAACTAGAGGATTAGGAGTTATTCCCAAGTCCGTTGCAATTCATTTGAGTGATGCTAAGTATGTTATTCATTCTCATAAGAGTTAGGGAGTTAGGTTTTTTTTTTTTTTTTTTTTGTCTTCAAAATAGGGGGCTGATCTATTTAACCTCTGAATTTGTGAATACCATTTTCTCAACACTCAATATGCAAATTGTCATGGTTCCTTGCAAGAGAAGGCCAAAAAGCCACATGACCACTATTATCTAACATGGAACACGCTTGTTATCATTGTTTGTCCTTCTTTTAAATCATACAAGTCTTAAGTAATGCCAAATCCCACCTCCTACAGGACCACCCCCTGTCTCATTAGCATTTTAAAGTACATCTATATTATCATTATAGCCCTAGAATATTCTGAATGTGATTCTTAATCACTTATACCATTGAGTTTGTGCTGTCATGCTTTATGTTATTAATTAGTGACTTTTTGTTTCAGCTTAAAAAACTCCCTTTAGTAATCCTTATAAGGGCAGCCTTGGGGCAAGAGGCTGTCTTTTAGCTTTTGCTTATCATTTATGTATAAAATCTCAAACAGTCACACTTACAGAGAAAAAAAGTAGAATGACAGTTATGAGAAGCTGGGGTGAGGGGAATGGGAAGATGCTGATCAAAGAGGATAGAGCCTCGGTTATAGAAAAGACAACAGGTTTGTTTTTAGATGTATTATGCAGCATAAGAATACAGTTAATAATAGTGCCCTGTACATTTCATAATTGTGCATAAATTCTAAGTGATCTGACCACAAAAATGACAAATATTTGAGGTAATATATGTTAATTAGCTTAATCTAGTCATTCCACACTGTATTCATGTATCATAGCATCACTTTTTATACAATAAATATTATGAGAGTCAGCTTTCCATTGATGTGAGTAATTGATGTGACCAAAGAAGAAATTAGAGGAAAAAAATATTTTGGGCTCATGGTTTCATCTATTCAGTCCCTGGTCAGCCAACTCCATTATTCTGGGCCTATGGTGAGGCAGACCATCATGGTGGGAGGGTGTGGCAGAGGAAGGACAGAGGGAGGGATAGAAGGACAGAGAGAGAAAGAGAAAGAAGATATAGGCCCTGGGCACATCCCACTGAACTGCTTCCTCCAGTCGTGACCCACCTGTCTACAGTTACCATACAATAGTCCATTCAAATGAGTAATCCATCAAATGGGTTAATCTCCTGATGAAATTACAGCTCTCATAATCTGATAATTTTGCCTCCAAACATTCATGCATTGTCTAACACATAAGCTTTTCCAGTAACATTAAAGATCCAAACTGTAAAAAACATACATATAATTACAATTTGTCAATTTCCAATAAAATTTTTATTTTATTGTGATCAAAGAGGATAGAGTGATCAAATAGGATAGAGCCTCAGTTATAGAAAAGACAACAAGATTTGTTTTTAGATGTATTATGCAGCATAAGAATACAGTTAATAATAGTGTCCTCTATCCTCTTTGACACTTATTTTCAGGGTCATAACATATTTCTTCCTCCTACTTCACCATCATCTTCATTGTCATTATCATTATCACATCAGGGACATTCAGTGAAGACTCCTTGTAAGGCAAGGACACCACTCAGTGTTTCATAAATGTAACCTAAATTGGTCCTCTGGTCAAATCCACCGGGAAGGTGTTTTCATGAAACACAATTTATGACAGAGGTACCTGGGGTTTAGAAGTCTAAGCCACTTGCCTAATGTCAGACAAGTAATCATTGAGTTAAGTTCTAAAATCCACTTCTGCCAGACTTGGAAACCCTTCCCTTTATCCAGTGCTTATGCTGCCCCTTCCATCAACACAGTGGAAATTGCAGAGTAGAAATTAAACACAAGTGAAATGGGAATTAAATCATGCTCTCTGTAGTTCTTCTTTACAACAAAGAGGAACACTTAGCTCAATGCTAAAATAATTAAATATCTTGTTTTTGTTACTCATGCTGCTTGACGCTGTGCCATTTGTTAGTGAGGAGCTCATGAAGGTAAACAGCATAGGCTGTTAGCAATTCCATTAGCTCCTATTAAGAACATCTATAACCGCCATTTTAAAAAGGCCCTTAAGTGCTAAGCAGCAGACTAATCTATCAGAATAATCAGAACATGAAATTATTTTTAATCACAAAAATGGTCCTTTTAATTTTCTGAAAATTTTTATAATGCATAATTTAAGTAAATAGACCATGATATTTTCTTGATGCCTATATCATCACTTTTTCACATTATGAGTATTGGAATTAATGTTTGCTAAGAGAAAATAAGAGTAAAATTAAATATTTTCCAATAGAAATGATAACTGAGTACTTGTATAACAGAACTGTTTAAACAAAGTAGACTAGTGTCATCTTCTATCTCAGAGATTCTGATTTTACCATTGTATTGTGCATTTTCCCCCAAAACAATAATTAAGGACACATTCAGCTAAACAGAAGAACTAAGAAAATCTGACTAGTTTTGTATGGTAGCAATCTTGACATAATTTACTACCAGTTTTACCATTCCCAGTTGAAACCATGGTTTCTCATAATTCTGAGACTGAGCCTGGGGTTTCTCTCCACTAATTGAGAAAATGAAGGACAGGGTGTGGTGGGGTGTGGAGGGTGTGGGTTTGAAGAACATTTTCTCCACTTGATAAATCATACTCATCACTACAAATGAAACAAACACACCAGAACACAAATGGTTGAAAGTGGTGACATGCCATTTCTCACTCTCACCCCCACCCCAATAGAGTTGTGCTGCCTACTTTGTGACTCAAGGTAAGAGATCTCTCTGAGATCTTAAACTGACTGCCAATCATGGGATTTTACTAGCAATACATTAAAAAATGTTAAGAAAAAATTTAGCCAGGTGCCATGGTGAAGGCCTGTAATCCCAGTGGCTGGGGAAGCTGAGGCAGGAGGACAGTAAGTTCAAAGCCAGCCAGCCTCAGCAAAAGCAATGTGCTAAGCAACTCATGAGACCCTGTCTCTAAATAAAATACAAAATAGGGCTGGGGATGTGGCTCAGTGGTTGAGTGCCCCTGAGTTCAATCCCCAGTACCAAAAAAAAAAAAAAAAAAAAAAAAAAAAAAAAAAAAAAAAATTAAAATTATCCAAGGTTTTAAAATGGGGAGATTTTTTAATGTAAAAATTATTTTTCTATTTCTTTTAGAAAAAAGAAAACCTGACTAATGAGTTGATAGCCAAATATATAAGTAGTGGCCTGGGGTGGAGATGTAGCTACCAGTGGAGAGGAGAGACTGGCTTTCCAGGGCACCATGGGCCTCACTGCTACACACTTCCACACTTGATTCACTCACGTTACTCATTTTGTAATCACTGTGGCATATGTAAAGATTTGCATAGTGATTATTTAATATAATGTGATCTAATATATTCATCCAATAAATTTTTGTTTTTAATCAACCGCTTTAAAAAATGATGAGATGGTTTAGAGATACAAAAATTAAAGAGAAAATAGAAAGCCGACGCCTGTAATCCCAGCACTTTGGGAGGCTGAGGCAGGAGGATTGCGAGTTCAAAGCCAGCCTCAGCAATGGCGAGACACTTAACAACTCAGTGAGACCCTGTCTCTAATAAAATACAAAAAAGGGCTGGGGATGTGGCCCAGAGGTCGAGTGCCCCCTGAATAGAAGCAAAAAAAAAAAAAAAAAGATGAGAGACTGGCTTTCCAGGGCACCATGGGCCTCACTGCTACACACTTCCACACTTGATTCACTCACGTTACTCATTTTGTAATCACTGTGGCATATGTAAAGATTTGCATAGTGATTATTTAATATAATGTGATCTAATATATTCATCCAATAAATTTTTGTTTTTAATCAACCGCTTTAAAAAATGATGAGATGGTTTAGAGATACAAAAATTAAAGAGAAAATAGAAAGCCGATGCCTGTAATCCCAGCACTTTGGGAGGCTGAGGCAGGAGGATTGCGAGTTCAAAGCCAGCCTCAGCAATGGCGAGGCACTTAACAACTCAGTGAGACCCTGTCTCTAATAAAATACAAAAAAGGGCTGGGGATGTGGCCCAGAGGTCGAGTGCCCCTGAGTTCAATCCCCGGTACCACAAAAAAAAAAAAAAAAAAAAAAAAGAGAAAATAGAAGCAAAGTAAAAATAAAAATAAACTAGGATAAAAATCATTAGCCAACATACATTCACGAAATTGTAAGTAATTTCTAGTAGACATTTGCAGAAAAGAGTTAATACAGAAGTCCTGAGATTGGGTCCTTAGAAAGTCCTATTTCTGAAGTTGACCTTAAGTTGGCTTCTGGGACATGGATTTCAAGAGAGTTGACAAATTAACTGTTAATAAATTAACAGTGGCTTTTTGAGTAATCTGTTTGTATAAACAGTGTGAGTTAGGATGAACATTTTGTTTCTAGAATTTGTTTTCTAGAATTTGTCTGTGTGTCTATATGACCAGTCCCCAGTGAAAACCTAGGGCACTAGATCTGTAATGAGCTTCCCTGAACCCGGGGTGTAGCTCCAAGGTAGAGTGCTTGCCTAGGGTTTCCAAGGCCCTGATTTCCATTCCCAGAACTGGAAAAAAAATCCTAATGAGCCTCCCTGATGGACATTTTGCACTTGTCACAACTCTGCTAGAGGAATTGTGCTGTATGTGATTCTCCTGGAGGGAACTTATGGGAGCTTATGCTTGGTCTCCCCAGACCATGTGCACTTTTGTCTTTGATGATTTTATTTTGTGCACTTTCTCTATAATAAATCATGGCTCAATTACTCTAGCTATTCCTCAGGTATGGCTACCTAGACAAGGCACTTACTAAATTTCACATATGCCACCATGGAACTAATTCACAACACTCCTATGTCACAGTTATTAGTATGATCATTTTAGGAAGAGAAAATTACAGTTGGAGTAGTTATATAATTTGTCCAGAATCAACTTTGCCTAAGGCCTGTCCTTTCAGATAGCCTGTAGGAATCATTACTGTGTCTCCATTTTGTTTATACCAAGATATGAGAGAAATTTCTTCCATGAATCCATAAATGAGACACTGATGTTGTACACTCTATTTGATAACATCCCTGCAGTAATTCAGTAGCAAGATTCATATGACTTTTTCTGATAACACCCTTTTATGTAGTCAAGGCAAAGCAAACCACTTATCACAAATCTCTCTGGAAGAGAAAACCCAGCTCTCCTGAATCCAAATCTACCACTGCTCTTTCACGATTAAACATTCCTGCCTAAAATTGGCTCCAATCTCCTTATATGTTTGAAATCTGCTCTGCACAATAATCTTTGAAATAAAGATACTTTTCCTGAAGGAAAATAACTACCTGGGTGTGGGGTGGTAAAACAAAATCACAGTTTTTGGAGGGGATTTATTAAAATGCTTGAGGTAGAATTTCTTCCCCCTGACTCTTTGCTCCAATTTGAGAAAGCTGGAATTATTCTCATTTGTGCTCTGCTGAGCCAGGGTCCCTCTTACCTCTCTTCCTTGTCAGGAAAACACCATGAATGAAGAATTTAAGATAAATAAACCATCACACTTTCCATATATTTTCCCACAGGCCTCCCCTTCTGTTTCCTTAGAACCCTCACCCTTGATCTCCATCCCAGCAGTTCTCTGGATTTTCCATCCCTCTCATGTTCCCTATGCCACTAATATTGTATAATCATTATCATAGAGGGACCCTTTCTCCATGGGTCTTTAAAATAGTCTATTGTATTGCAGATAATATAACCATAAAAAAGAATTCAGGTTTAGAAACCAGAAGTAATTTTCTTGCCCTAAGAATTACTTAAGAATCACCTGCAGTGGGAAGTCTTGACTCTTGATTTTTCATAACTTTCTCTATTCAGAGTATTTCGTCTCTTCTGTTAATAGCAGTGGCCCTTTGTCTCACACAAATCACTGGCCTCTTATCCTTAGGTATTTAATATACGCTGTGCTTCAGTTCCTTGCAGACTGGGGAATTCTCAGGACAGCATGAATCAAACAAGTGGGTTAGGACATTGTCTATTACAGCAGAAACCACTATCATAATCTTTATGATCCATATGAAAAATTTTGTTAGGCTTAATGAAAGCTTGCCTATGGCTCCCTTTAAGCATTCCTGACATTGGAATAGATACTTCTGACCAAGGGCATGGCAATGCACTAAGAAGTATAAGAAGTAACAGTGATATATATATATATTTTTTTTTTTCTTTAAATACACATATGTATGCATACTGTCCTCTAATTTCCGATACCTTTAAAAGTCTGTCTTTTAACAATAATTAGATTCCCCAAAAGAACAGATAATTTTTGAACGATTAGGTAACAAATTTGAGCAAGGAAACCCATATTTCTTTTGGTCTTTAATTTTTTTAAATCACAATTGACTACCTCCAATAAGCTGATGTGCAGCTCCTGATTCTGACAACCTAAAAGATTGACATTTCTGTTGCATTTATGTGGAGCAAAAGGCTTATGCAAACACCAGTGAGTGCATTAGATAGAAGGTTCAGTGCAATGCAGGGTCCTATTCTCTTGCTGCTGCCCATGCTATGAGGTATTCCAAGACTATAAATAGAAGGAAGCAGCATGAGACAGGTGCTTCTTCGTTAGACTGCATGAGTACCTAGCCACCTGCACAAAATCAGCCTGAACTTCGGCAACAAGAAAGCTGTCATTATGTGCCATATTCTTCAAGGGAGTTTTACACCAGGGCTAGGAATATCTGCTGCCAGTACCTGGTGACTTCCTAACAAGTTGCGATTGGTATAGTCCATCCCAGTGAGCAAGGTGAATTACCAGTTCTAGCTAGCACATTGCCAGAAAAATCCAGCAGGGGGCACCTGAGCCATCAGAAGAGGGTCCCATTATTTTCTACCCTTAGCAATTAAAAGGGACTTTTCTCAGAAGGAATGGCTGTAGGTCATCAATCTTGAGTCAAAGATCCCATTTAGGTGGATATCTTCCAACCTTGAGAAGACTCACATTTCATAATCCCATTCAGAGATATCACTCTTTAAGTTCCCTTGTTGCATGTTTTCTAACCCATTTATTTGGAGAACACTTAAAAGTGATTTTGTGTTGTTGTTTGTTTGGTTGGTTGGTTGCTTTTGAGCTGAAGCCTCATTAAGTTGCCCAATGTGGACTTCAACTTCTGAGCTCCAGTGGCTCCTCCTGCCTGAGCTTCCCAGGTAGCTGGGACTACAATGCCTGGATAACACTAGGACAATCCATGTTAATCATTCTATGAGTACACAGAATGGCCTTAGAGAATGGGTTGGGAGGAGGTTAGTTACACCTAATTTAAAGATCTCCATCCTCCTACATATCATTTGCTGTATGACTAACAAAATGAATGAAAAACAAATAACAGACTGTGCTGGAGATTTAGACTTCTGGGGTGTTCACTTATCCATCTGCCTGAATGCTGGAGTTGACTCAACACTAAATGTTGATCTTCTTTGCCTCAGTGGTGGGGACTTTTTCATGAACTTCTAAAATTTGAGGTAGGAATTCTATATATTTTAGACCATGATTTTCTCAGTGTTCTTTTCCTCAAAGGATGTGAACCTTGTCTATAGTTCAGATAAAAGAATAGAGCTCTCAATTCTCACAAAATATAAAATAAATTTTAGGGAATATAATCTTGAATATACTGTTCATTGGACCTTGCCAGAGGCTCAAGGAATTGGTGCATATGCAGATATAGTGGAGACCACTGGGATCCTTCAGTTCTTCTGAGCACTAGAATCCTTTCTTGAGTTATTCCAAAGGAGCACAGAATACACAGAGCAGAGATGACCCCATTTCATCTCTCAGATTTCTGTCTACTGAACTATAACTTAGTTTGATGCTATCAATATTTAATGACAAATAGTATAAGAAAAATATCTATACAACACAATCTAATCAGAATATCTACCATTAAAATACTATTGACATGGTTGCTCATCAGGTTTTACATTGGTCTGCATTTTCCCTGATCACCCTTCCAAGAATAAATAGTGACAAAGCTCTTGACTTTCAATTTTATTTTTATTTTATGGTCTCTACAAACATTGTGGTTCTTTCCATGCATCAACAACTTATGATTAGACTTGTTGCCCTTTCTGAGAAATCACATGGGACATGAATAGAACAATATTTCTCCATCCATATTATACATGGCATCACATTTTAATTTCAATCCTCAGTTTCCCTTTCCCCTTTGTTTTTCTATATGTATGCTTTAAATTGAGCCACATTGTTAAGAAAGATGCTTTAAATGATGGCTGGAGCAAGATGAGGAATAAATAGTCTCTATGCCACTAATAATTGTGCTTGAGTAAAGCCAGCATTGGCGATTCTGATCCAGGTTCCTTAGAGCAGTCAGCACAGGCACATACATGCCCCACACAAAAGGCAGCCCCTGAATTACCTAAAAGTCCCTAAAGGAATTAACTACCATAAAGAGGTTTGTCTCCCAAGAACTGGGTTCACTTTTCTGCCTAAATCCCTCCTCAAAACCATTACTGAATGCAGTACATTTTGACCACTTCACTCTTTCTTCCTGCCACAATTCAAGCAAACTATTCTATGTACATATGTGAATACACCACAGTGCATTTCACCTTTATGTATATCTATAAAGCACTAACTAAATAAGTAGAAGACCAGTAGAGTAGAGGTAAGGGAAAGAAAGGAGAAGTACTGGGGACTGAATTGGAGTAAACAAATTATATTCTATGCTTGTATGATAAAATGAACTCCAATGTTATGTGCAATTATGATGTACTAATTTAAAAATTTTAAATAAGAATATGTTCTTTGAGCTCATTTTATGCTTTGCATAGAGCTTTTAGATTGCATTTGAACTGTAAATGTATTCTGGTTATATGTTTATTTTTATGACTACAGTTTCCTTGGATTGGTCTTTTTCTTTTCAGTATCAACAAATGCTAGAACTTAAGATGTATCCCATAAGTTTTATTCAGAATAAGATACTTATTTAAATTGGGTAGAAAATAAGTCATGAAAAGTTTCTACATCAGAAATGCCATTTCTAGTATCTTAATATAAGTAAATTAATGCAAGTGAATCATTGAAAAACTTTCTACAATCTAATCATTTTGCTAGATATGGAAATAAGTGTTTCTCTAATTAGTTTACTTATTAAAGAGGAATTCTCAAATATATCCAACATTGAGTCTGACAGGACAGACATTTAGGAGTTATGGATTTAGAATGTCACTTTTGTGCACTGAAACATTAATTTCAAGGCCGGTTGGTATAGAAGTTAAGCTTGGGTTTGATTTTTGCCCTCACTCCTTGTAATCTCTTTGCCTTGAGGAAATTTCCTTATGCTCTCTGATCTGCAGTTTCTCAGATGTAAGACATGGCCACACTACCTGCCTCATGGGGTTTGAGAATCTAAGGGCATTGTGTTTGCAAAACCCTCAACTCAGTAGGCACACGAAGTCTTAGTAATTGCTAGCATTTATAGAATATGTTCATGCAAACACTGCTCTGTGCATTGTGGTTCAAAAATTAATAAGACATGCTCTCTTGTTTTTGAAATTACAGTTTATTAGGGGAAATTGCATGAGTAGGTTTTTCCCTTTATCATAGTAAGTAACAGAAATGTGAATGTGGTTTCGTGAGAACAACAACAACAACAAAATGTCACTTAGTCCCTTATCTCTGCATGGCTCTTTATGTTTTAATGATGGTAGAATAATCATTTGAGATATTTAAGAATGTCCTCCTTTCTTCTTCACTGTAATAATGTATAATATTGATGTGACAGTGAGGCTACCATTAACCTAAAACAATAATGAAAAAGAAAAACTATCAGAGAACCTCTAAAAACCAAAGCCTTTATCTAGACATAGGACAAAAAACAAAAAAGATTTGAAAGGGAGATGTGCCAGCAAAGCTATGCTTCCCCTCATGATTCCTGACCAGAAAACCCCTTCCGAGTTGGGAAAAGGGAAAAGAAAGGGACACAGGACAGTCACTTGATAGGACTGTCTTTGACTTTTGCCCACCATAGGCAGAAAGACAGAGGGAAAAGACAGTTGTGGAAGTGTGAGAGAATCTCCCCTTGAGGACTGGAGAAGAGATATCTTAGGCCTCTGAGAACTGAATGTCAGGGAGGGTGCTGCGGTGATGGGGGTGACAGCTCACAGTCTGGAATTTTCTGTAGTAAGTGACTGAATGATTCAGGAGAAAATATTATTGAAATTCATGTCAAGACAAGGATAAGGAAATGCACAACTGAAAGACAATATGACCAGTCCCCGCTGGGGTTTAGAGGAGGGCATCAAAGCATCTCTAGGTTGGGCCAGGGCCAGTGCTTCTCTCGGGGATCCAAAGGCTGCCCGATGGTCATTTTGACAAGTACTTTTTACTGAACATGCAGTGAATTGTGCTGGGAACTGAAGACCAACATGAGACATGTGCTGGTGAATTTCCTAAATAAAGTGGCCCCTCCTCGAGAATGCTGTGCTGGCAGTAGAATAAGTCCTCTGAAATTTGCGATTCAATGCCAGGGAGGAGGAGGGTCTCCAGAGAGGGAGACAAACAGAATATGATTGAATTACACACCTGATAGACTAAGAAATCACTGCATTATGCTGAGTTTATCTGAAAGTCACCAGATTTAGTTCCTGCATCTGGCTTGGAAAGCTTGGAATCAAAGCACAGCTATGCATCATAGGAAAATAGAGTTGCATTTTCCCTTGCCTATCTGTATTTGTGAAATTTACAGGGCATGTAATAATACTACTTAGCATCTACTTTTATGTGATTCTCTCGAAGTTCAACAACCAACGGGGAGAAATAAAACAAATATGGTCCATTAAGGCCCTAAAATACCTGTCCTATTTATCACAATATCTTGGTGCCATCCATAGGGTCTGAGGCATTGTAATTGCTGAGTTTCTGTTATATTGGTGACATAATTGGGATTAAAATTAGTAAAGAATATGTAGATGAATTATAGGAACACACTGTTGAAAAAAAATTCTTTTTTTTTTTTTTTTTTTTTAATTGGTCATCCTGGCCATTTAAGAAGAAATTCACTAGGCTCTAGTTTCTACTATTAATGTATAGAATAAATTAGGTTCAGAGTCTGAAGATACTATGATGGGCTTGCCCTGGGCCAACCACACTCAACTCCTGGCCCACTAGCTAGCTGTGTCCTTAACTTTTACTTCGAAGCAAAAGCATACTAGAATACCAAGTGAGAATGTGGAGAAGGTAGGAATCCTATAGTACTAACACATAAATGCTTCTGAAATTGTAGCATTGTATAAAATTCCCTTAAATTTTCAATTATTTCCAGAGGCCCTCTGCCCCAGCCTGCAACTTCCTTTGAGACTAGGATCCTGCCTCATTCAGTTTTGTACCCATGATGCCTAGGACACTGTAGTGTACACAGTAGAGTTTCAGTAAATATTTCATTCAAGTCTTTCTGCAACATCACAGCCCTTGGGAACATTTTTTTTCCTGCCCAAATAAAAAAGATCTGTTTTTCTGAAATTCTATGCCCAGAATGTGTGAGTGCTAACATAATTGAAAAGTGTGCCAGAAGGATTGGGAGAGAGTGTGTGTTATAACAGACTAGTCTGTCACAATACAAGTCTTACATATTTATATGCATATAAATTTACAAGCATTTATTTCATATGACACTTTATTTTGCATTTCTGTGCCTGCCAGTAACATTTTTGTGCCAATAAAATGTCATTAAGTGTGCTTTATTATGTCAAGAATTATTTCTTTCAATTCTTCCAAAAATTATAAAACTTAGAGATTTCAATATAATAAAAGCTCTGAGAGGTTGTAAGAATTTTCCTTATACAGATAAGGATGTTGAGATTTGCAGGGAAAAAAAAAAAAAAAGTAACTTTCTCCAGGCATTATCTGTGGCAGACACTTTGCTGAAGATAGCCAGCTAATCAATTGTAAAAACTTTTTGAAGACTAGCCAAGGAAACTTTACACAGGAGGTGGTAACAGATATTGTTCTGTCATGCATAGCATCTTAGAGTCACTAATCTAACTAAACAATATGGATATGGGTCACACTCCTAAAGTACAAGAGTTCTGTGCTTATAGGGAAGTCATAATAACTTGAACAAAACTTGAAAGAAAAAAAATGGATTTGAAAAAGATGATGTAGAATTTCTAAAACCAGAAAAATTGAATCCACCTACCAGATAAACAAATCCCCACACATTAAAGTCACACTATCATGGTTTTCTACAGCTAAGCAAGAATATACAAATGCACACTCTGTCAAAGGAGATGTCGTATGCTCATATGTGTTTGCCTTTTTTTCCCTAAGCGAAAATGTTCGCTTCTGTGTGCTTATCACTTTTCTGTGCCTTTGACACTGCATGAAATATTTGGTTAATAGTTCCTTCACAATCTGTTAGGTTCGTCTCTTAACCACCTGCTTTAGAGTATAGCCAACTTTCTGCCAAAAAAAAAAAAAAAAAAAAAAAAAAAAAAATCTTGACACTTACGCTTGGTGTTTGGCATACAACACACCCTTTTTCTGGCATGATTACTGTGTGTCCTGTGGTCCACCAGATTTTAGTAGCATATCACTAAACATGGTACATTAAAAAAAAAAAAAAAAAAAAAAAAAAAAAAAACTAGTTATTTATGTTTATCTAATGAAATATAAAATCCTTAATGGCAAGTATTCTATTCCAAGTGTTTCTTAAAGTGCATAGTAGTTATTCAAGTATAGGTTGGTCAAGTCAATGAGAAACATAAATAATATAAAGTACTTGATGCTGAGTAAGAAAACCTTATTACAGGGCCCTAAGAAGTCAGTTTACAAAGATTCAATTAACTGGTGATACAAAAGAGATGGGCTTTGAATTATTGTCAAGGTGAAGATCCAGATCAGATTTATACCTACACCATCTCCATCTCCTCCCCAGTCTCCCTGCTTCAAAATATGGAGGGTTTTTGTCTGGGGGTGTGACTTAGTGTTATAGTGCTTACCTAGTATGTGCAAGGTCATGGATTTACTTCCAGCAGTGTAAACCAAATAAAACTGCAGGAGCCCTGTTTGGGGATTGACTTGAATTGCGGTTGACTATGAGCCGTGGAGATTTGGCCATTGTCGCCACCCGTAGTCTCACGGGACTTGTTGCGGGATCTCGAGTGACTTGGCCGAAATTGCTGATCGGGTCAGCACCATTTGGAGTGGTGGTGGTGTGTTTGGCGTGTGTTAGTTGTTGTTAGAACCAGAGAGAAAAGTTATCAGAATAAAAAGCTGTTTGTCTCCAGTTTGCCTCTGAAGTTCTTCCCGTGGCTCCGTTGCTCCAAGCGCTTCAGGCGGCAACATAAAACAAACAAAAAACAAAAGAAAATTACAGCATGGTAGGCAGAATGATCCCTTAAAACAAGATGGCCACACTGTAATCCCTGGAACCTGTGAACATTTTATGTAACACGCCAAAGGGACTTTTAAGTTCTAATAAGCTTGATGATAGCATTACAAAGGGAGAATAATTGCATTATCCAAGTGGGCCCAATGGAGTCACATGAGGCTTATAGGCAGAGAAATTCTCAGGGTGGACTAAGAACGATGTAGCAAAAAGGATGTTAGAAGGATTGCAAGAGTGGGAAAAATTAGACATAGCAATTTGCTGGCCCTGAGATGTAGAAATCCCATGTAGTGATCAAAGAGTGGTTTATAAGAGCTAAAGCAGCCTTTAGCTGGCAGCAAGAAAATGGGGACCTTAGTTCTATACCAGCAAGTGCTTAGGCTCTTTCAACAGTCCTCATAGCCCTAGAAGCAGATTCTCCTTCAGTGCCATCAGATGAGATCCCAGGCCAGTCTACACTATGATTTTTTCCATGAAAATATATGATTTTTCATGTGTTTGGGTCTTGTGATTCATTCAATCATGCATTAGTGCTGCCATTTATATATTTGCCATCTTTCATAAGAGCACTCCTGCTTTAGTCTGACCACCATGGATCTCAGGATCACATATTGCCATCCACAATACTTGAATAGTGAGATTTCTATGGTAGGTAGAATCAAAAAATGAATCCCCAAGATTTCCCTCTCCAAATCTCTGGGACTGTGAATATTGTGAACTATTATACTCTGATAATGTTACTTTCACATGGCAAAAGGAATTTTGCAGAAGAAATTGGGTTTCATAATCAGTAGGCTTTGAGTAAATCAAAGGGAGATCATTTGTTGTTCTAATCCAGTCCTCTAAATCCTGTGAAAGCAAAGAATTTTTTCCTCTGGCTAATGGAAGAAGGGGAAGTCAGAGAGATTCAAAGTGTGAGAAGTTTTCTTTTGAAGGCTGAAATGTGACTTTGCCACTTTGAACATGGAGTGGGCCATGTGATAAGGAAGGGAAGCTCCAGTCAATGTGATAGGAATAAGCAGAGTGAGTCGCTCAGAGCCAACAGGGAGGTGAGGACCTCAGTCCTACAGCTGTGAGGAGCTGACTTCTGCCAGCAACCTGAATGAAGCAGATGCCCAGCTGAGAACACAGCCTAACCAAACCTGGAATTCAACCTTTTGCATGCTGTGAGCAGATGACTCAGTTGAGCCTCTCAGACTTCAGTTCTACAAAATTATTAGATAATAAGTACCAGCACTGTTTTAAGCCAAAAGGTGTGTGCTAATTTGTTACACAGTAATAGCGCATTAATAAATTATGATAATAAAAATGTATTCTCTTAAAAAGGATGGTTGCTTCCTTTGTTAATCATTCAATGAGATGGTATTAAAGAGCTAAGTGGGAGAATAAACTTGTGCTCTGTCTTTGTGAACTAGATCTTGAAAACCTAGAAGATCTAAAGTGTGTTCCTAGTGATGGGTCATGAAAGGACACTCACTGAATGGAAACTATCCATGAATGGAAAGATCGAGGACATTTTAAGTGGGGTTGATGTCACTAAACATGGTGACTTCTAACGTTTGTTAGAGGTACTTCTTCTGAATAGTAGCTATTAAACAATGTTTAATTGACGATAATCAAGATAAACTTACAAAAACACTATTTTGACATGGTTATATTTAATAAAAGTGTTTTATTTATGCAAGAATTTAAGTTTCAAAGAAAACATTGTCATAGTAATTGAACAGTTCTATGGAATGAGTCATGTGTAGATTATTGAAGAGCTCCTGTAGGTTCAGGAAATAAAAATTGTTTCTCACATCATTATGGTAGTTTGTAACCACATAGGACTCTCATTCATGTATTCAATCAATCAACCAATCAATCAATCATTCAAGACTTTTGCTAAGCATTTATTTGGAACTTAGAACTTGCCCCCAAGTAATTTCAGGTGCTAGTGACCCAAAATGAAAAACAGTGTGTGTTCTCCAAATCTAGAAGCAGAACCACGCAGTTGTCATAGTGTGTTATATACTCTCTGAAAAGAATAATCACAGACACCAAGCAAATTAGAGAGGTATCAATCTCAGGCTGGGGAAAGGGAGACAAAATACATGATGTGCAAATTGAACAATGAGTTGAAGTTAGCCAAGCCAACAGGTGGAGCAAAGGAGTTTTGTAAGGAGAGTACAGCAAACTCATGGCAGGAGGGGAGAAAGCAAGGCACAATGGAAGAAGTAGAAGTGTATTCAATGTTTAAGAGTTCGATGTGCAAATGTGTCAAAGCTGAAGAAAAGCCCAGAGTCAAAGGTGGACTCAATAGGATGACATTCCTTCCTTCCTAAGGAGTTTGGCCTTTATTTTCTGTTATACTGAACTTGTGAGGCTTAATAATTTTAAAGCTAATGAAATGTCATGAGGGCCTTTATCATCTACTAGACTACTTGTGTTTGAGCCAGCCAAACTGATCTTCTAAACTCATTAACACCAACAGCTCGCTCTTGACAGCCCCATTGCACCTAGCTAGTGTCCTGACTGCCAATGGGAATCTGAGCAAAGCCAGAAAACCAGATGACAAAGTAGCTCAGTCCTGTGTTCCTCATAGAGGAGGTGGCCAATCATCCTGGCTACGTGGGACCCTTCTAATTTTAGCAGTGAAAACCCCACATTTCAGAAACCCTTCACAGCCACAGTATACAGATATGGATGCAGAAGTCATGGAAAAGTAAAATGACCCAAATGGGGGTGAAGATAAGGGGAGGGGGGCGGAAACTGAAAACAATACATTTTTAATGTAAAATGGAATTGTATAGGTTATCTTTCCTAGTTTCTGTTTTTTTTTTTTCCTGTTTTCTTGCTGACCACTGATGCTGAAATCATGATTTTCAGTCACAGTGTTACATTTCTTTGAATATGTGACTTAAGTGTGCAAAGGAAGTACACTGTCACCATGAGTGTTAACAGTCTGTCTCTGATTTTGCCTAAGGATCAACCCTTGTGTTTATATGGAGATGGTGTTAATTTAATATTTAACATTGTAATCATGTTTTCTAAGAGTTCAGATAGTAAAAATGAAAATAGTTACAATTTCAATGCCCATATGACCTAAACATCAACAAAAAGGAAAATTAAAATGCTCATTTTATGACAGAAAGATACATACAACTGGATATGCCTGTATGGTAAATGATCCAAACAAAGAACACTGCACAATATAAATAAAAAAAACTGAATTGGGCATGGTAGAGAAAGGGATGTGAATTAATGAGACTGAATCTGACAAGTCTCACAGGAAAGTATTTTTAAGTAATTGGAGATTTTTCGTTTTTTGTCTGTTTGTTTTTTTAATTTCACAAAGAGAATCCAATGTTCAGTTGAAGACAGCAGGTACTGAATTAACTTGGGAAAACCAGATGAATAAGCACAGCTTGTTCCCGTGATTACTTTATGAAACCCAGTAAAGTTACATGTCTTGATTTAGATATTGCAACCACATTGCCCTATGGCAAAGAAAAGGAACATTTTTGGCAATAGATTAGTTGGCCCCTCACAGTGTACAGCTGACTCTGTCAGATCTTATCAATGATCATATTTTTGTAGTAAAAATGATAATACATTGAATTATACTAATTACACAAAAGATCCCAGTAGTTCTGAAGTGCTATGATTTGAAAAGTATAGTTTCAAATTATTTTCTTGATTTGTATAAAAATTGTAATGAATCTTCAGAAAACATAAAACACAAGATTATTGATAAATTGTCCAAATACAAACTAGACTTTGTTCATCAATTTACATATTCAGAAGATAGT
Source organism: Tamias sibiricus (assembly GCA_025594165.1). Taxonomy (NCBI): domain Eukaryota; kingdom Metazoa; phylum Chordata; class Mammalia; order Rodentia; family Sciuridae; genus Tamias; species Tamias sibiricus. Next base: position 76,817,558 of record CM046657.1, read on the forward strand.
GCCAATGTAAATTTTGGAAGATTTCTTGATTTCTTTTTTATAGACTTTCATAAGAGAAAATGAAAAAAATCTGCTTATGTCCTGTATACTTCCTATTCATTGATAATATATAAAATGAGGGTTAGGGATGTGGTTCAGCCCTAGAGTATTTGCCTAGCATGCACAATGCCCGCAGTTTCATCTCCAGCACAACTAACTAAATACATAAATGTGACACTATTTATTTGCCTGTGAAATACAGGCTTTCATAATGGAAGATTTTTGACTTCTCAGTTCTCCTGTGATATGCAGAATCACTTAATACAATTTTTTATAGACACAGTAAGAAATAATCTCAGATATGTGCCTACAAGAAGGCTACCACTGTTGCTTACCATAGAAAAGAGGTTAAAATGTGGGCTGACATTATTTTCAAAGTGGAAAACCAATAATATTCTTCTCCAACAAGGAAATACATTAACTATAAGAAAAGAGAAGGGATTACAGTAAAATGGAAATTACATGTTCTTTCCCCAAAGCTGTATGATAATCTTTGAAGAGGCAGTAGAAAACATAGAAAAGGATGAACTAACTGTAACCTGAATTGTTCAATGTTATATTTAAACTGCAACAAAACCTCATCCACTGAAAACAAACTCATATTGTGGAAATAAGTTTTTCTCTAAAACTTAAAAAAAAGGTCACCTGAGAAGGGCAGCCAAGTTAAATAGGAATTTTTCAATTTCTTTACTAAAACCGTAACTAATTTAGAATTCAACTTCATTTTCACACGTTCAAATCTCCTCTGTTATTAAAACCATTTTCCCAGAGAAAGAGAGGTTTAATTTAGAATGACATACAGTGTGCTTCAGAGTGTTTCAAAATGATAAATATTTTTAGATAGGGATAAACTGTATGTTGGATGTATAGGTATGAAGCACCTGACCAATAAATAAATAGTCTATCAAAACACACCTATCAATGCAAAGTTGATGTGTATTTTTAGAATGCAGGAAACTCATTCCTATAAGCCTACAAGTCCACTATTGCTAACAAGTAAAATCCTAACAATCTCATTCCCACATGCTTTTTGAGATGATATTTAGTCCAATGTCATTTCAGAGGAATGATACTAGGAATGTGTGCTTGATAAAGGTAGAACTGCATGAAAAAGTGAGACTTGAATAATTGTATGTTCTAACAGCTACTGGTAATTTAAAAAATATTATTGGAAAAAGTAGAAAAAAATTAAAGTAAAAAAATATCATCCAGTAACACGGAAGAGAAAGAAGCATGAATGCTACTTTTCTGTAATATAAGTCACATCTGTTTAAGTAGTCTTATTAGAGTTCTGATAACTATATTTACTTTATAAGTCTCTGTTGAATGCTCTCTTCTTAAGAAATCTGACACTTTTGTATATTTATGTATTTAAGAATCTATTAATATAAAAAGCAAAGTTTTAAATTCCAATATAGAGCTAAAAAGAGTTAAAATAAATTGTAGAATTAGAAGAAAGGAAGCAGCATTATTAAAATATTGCTATGTTTTTCTCATGAATATTATTTGGTTAAATAGTCATACTATTTATTGCTATTAATCATTAGTGTTATCTTTTCCTATTGGTATTTTGTTTTCTGTTAAATAAATGCAGCAAAAAAGTAATTATAATGTAATTCAGATGAACACATTTTCCCTATTTTATGTTAAACTAATAAAATATAGGTATATGATTATGCACTTTTATTATCATTGTCATTATTATTATTACTTATTTTTTGGTTTGGTATGATTGTGTTTCTGCTCACAAAAAGTTGGTTACTAAAACATTGACTCTTTAAAATGTTGGTCACTCTACAGAAAAGTCATGTTATGCAACTTTTTAGAATGAAAGATTCCCAGGCCCCACACGTAGATTGATGGATAGGAATAAGGGCTAGGATTTTGTTCTGAAAACCATCCATGAATTTCTAATGAATAACTTGGTTTGTTTTCCTCTCTGGTGTTCCCATCAATAGGTTAGCAAATTCTTATTGCTTTGTCTGTGTCAGATTCAGGAAGTTGTGTACTCAAATCACCAAAAGGCACCACTATGTATGAAGTATTAGGTTCTAAAGAGTTTCCATTTGATTATAAGTTCCTCAGTGTTAGGGGTTTTGCCTTGATCTTTGTAATCCTGGTGACAATATTTGGTGTGGTCTATTGGCAGCAGATGACTAGGGGCCCACTGGTAGGAGCACAGGTGGCCAGCTACCTATCTGTGTATCCAGCTTTGACTGCTCACTGGCAGTAGGACTGTGGGCAGGTGAACCTTTTTCTACTGTATTTTTCTCAACTATAAAATGCAACTGAAAATTGATTATACTGAAAGGGTTGCATACTACCTTGAACTTAAAATGTTCCCTAAATACAATCTACATAAAGAAGGACAGTTGAAATTCTTTCTCTTCTGTTTTCCAGATGGGAAACCCAATGATAAGTAGAATTAGGAAAGATCAGAGATGTCCGGTGCAGAATAATAGAAAACAGAACCACTGAATGGCTTTATACATTTTTTTATAATTTTTAAAATTGTTTTAATTAGTTATACATGATTTAATTAGTTATAAATGAATGCATTTATGCACTTTGATATATTATACATAAATGGGGTATGATTTCTCATTTTTAACTTCTGATTTGACCTTGAGTCATCTAAGCCCTGGTTTTGATCACATATACTGGAATTTTAATAATATCAACCACAGAGGGCTCTTTTAAAATAAAAGGAAGGGTAATTTAAAAAATTCATAATGAATATTAAGATTCCATGTAAATAGTTGATATTATTATCACCTTATTTTGTGAATTTGAAACTATACTAGTAAAGGAAGCACTGACATATATGAATTGGGAGTAGAATATGTTATAAAGCTGTAAGTCTACAATGAAAAGATGTTTTTCTAGAAATTTAATAGTTTTATGAGTTTGTTTTATTTTTCTTATATAATACATGAACTTAGAAGAAAGGAACAAAAGTTGTGATTCTCATATTACAGATGTGCTTGATGGAGTTTGATTTAAAAAGAAAGAATTCTATCAATTTTCTTAGGTGTGTGATTTTTTTTTTTTTTCTATCACAATGTAATCCCTGTTTTCCTTCTGTGTTTGATTGATAATGTACATTGTACCTGGCACCTCAATAAATATCCCATGGTGACTGAACACTAATGAATCAATATTGTGAACAGGATCTTAAATTTTAAAACCATCATCTATGCTCATTCAAATTTCTAAACTTGACAGCCAAAGCTTTCAACTGAGTAAGCAGGGAAACAGTCCAAATTTTACATTACTGGAATGATAATTAAATTCAGAATTAACATTTCAGAATATTTTCCCTGAAAGCTTGCAAGTTCTATAGTTCTGGAGATCATAAAAACAGGTAATAGCAATAAATGGTTTCTTAAATGGTTTGGTAGCCTATTTTCCAAGACTTAAAAAAAGTAGATCAATATAGTCAAACTGCTCATTATTTTCATCAAAAACATTGCTTGACCATAAAATTGTTCATATTTCCTCACTAACAGTCCTCTAAGGGCCTTATTAAAAACCCAACTGTAAATCCAGTTGTGGCATTGCAGAAAGAACATGGTCATGTAGAGAAATCCAAAGTTCTAAGTAGTCTTGTGCTTTAGTCAAGTTTACAATAATTACATCTATACTCTAGAGTTCTGCTAGAGAAAAATATTGCTATCATATTTTTGTAAAATTAGATTTTTCCAGAAGTCAGCCCCACATAGATGAGATCACAAAATTTATGCCTGTCAATTTCCATAATCAGTGATTTGGGTTTAGGTGGAAGTTTCAGCTCTGTGACATTTACTGCATGCAGCCTCACAAAAAATGGTTTCCATTGTTACCCAAATTGCATATGTGTTTGGGTCAGGGCATGGATTTGTACATCACATCTGTTCTTTTCACTGTAAGTCTGACAGAGACTTTTCACAATACAGAAAAGAAAATGAAGATTTTCCATGTAATATATCCCAGTACAAATGCGGGTAATCTGTGATAAAGCCAGAATTTGAAATCAGGTCTATTTGAATTTCTGGTTAAAATGATGCCATTAAGGCATTGTTACTCTATTCTTCATTGAAACCCTTTTAGGAACTTCAAAAGGAGGGAAGAACCAACAATGACAACAACAACAACAAAATCATAAAACACTATTTTAATTAAATGATAAAATGTCAAATCAGAAACTTTAAAAAAGCATCACATATAAGCATCTCAAAATTTAGGCCAATATGAGAGGACATCCACTCGTGAACCATACATTCTCAGATGTTGAGCAAAACATAAATTTTCTTTTAAATAGACATTTAAATGACCATCCAGAATTTTTTGTGATGAAAAGTGGCAAATTCTAGGGGACATTGGTGGGCCACAGAAAAAGAGAGAAGAATATATCTTTAGAGACCAAATTCCAACTCCTAGAATATTAGGGAAGAACAGTGAAAGGAGAAATGTCAGTGCAGAACATTTTACTCTCTATACTCTGGCTTTCTTGCAGAAGGAAATGTAGGGAGAAGGTATAGTCATCCAGACAGGGCAGATGGTCAAGTTGATGAAGGAGCTTGCTCATGAAGTGAATGCTGGGTTGTGGCCTATGGTTGGTTACTGTTCCAAATCACTGCTAGCCTACAGGAGTCCTCCTTGTACAGAAGTGCATATATAAATGCCGATGCTCCAGGATTTACTAGCACTGACATGTGTCTAAGACACAGATAGCTTCACTCTGTCCTCTTGCTGTGACAAACTGAGCTGCTTGCAGTAGGGAATGGGTCCCTGGGATGAAAGCCATACCCAGTACCTAACTGGTGTTGAATAAGTATTTGTTAAACTAAAGTGTAAAAAAAAAAAAAAAAAAAATGAACTCTTTAAAAAAATTTTTTAGTTGTTAATGGACATTTATTTTATGTTATTTATAAGCAGTGCTGAGAATTGAACCCAGTGCCTTGTACATGCTAGGCAAGTGTTCTACCAATGAGCTATGACCCCAGCCCAGAACTCTTCTTTTTAACACAGTCCTCAATGACTATCAATATAAATTGACTATAAATATAAATTTTTGTAGGTTTAGCATTTTTCCTGACCCATGATGAGCACTTAATTCATATATTAAATGGCTGAATATGAACTTTAGAAATGCTTAGACATCATTCTACTGTAATTTTATGTTAACTTGTCTGATCCTTTCACATTGTCACAAGAATGACTTTTTCCCTCTGTCTTATATAATTGAGTTTTATTACCTGGAAGGGTAACAAAGTCAGTGGTCTCTACCTGGATTGGCCATAAGCTGTAAAAGTAATCAGAGCACAGATACATGAGGAAGTAAAGGGGGAAGGATGAGTGCCTACTCCCTCAATATCATCTTACCCATTCCTCAAAACAACCTGTCTTGCAAATTGAGAAACCTAAACACACAAAATGACTTGCTCAAGGTCACCCAGACAGTAACCGGCAGACTTCACTGTAGGTCACTGAACCCTGTGGATTAGCACATTCTGTGATGAGTTATGTAGAAAAGACAGATTCACTGGAATTAATTAAGATGTGTGACAAATTCAGAAAATATTCAATGTACAATTATGTCCAATCCTAATGGATCATTTCCCAAACGAAAAGATAAGTCATGAAATTATTTTAGAGCAGATATCAATAAAAAGCATATCGAAAAGAAATATGCTCCTGAGAATTTAAGGTATAGTCACATTAACATTCTCACATGGAAAAAAATAACAGTGCATCATAAATAAAAGAAAGAATAAAAAGTATAACCATATTACCTACTTAAGATGTAAAAATTATATAGTATCCATAAATAATAAAATTGCTTAATAAATCTTTATATCCAATTACTTTTCCACATTGTCTTTGACTCTCATTTTTGAACAATATTTCATGGAACATAAAAACACTGAACTTCATTAAGAAGGCCTCTTAAATTAAGCAATATTCTGATCTATCTGGAATTCCAAAAGTCACCATTGGCCTAAAATAACTGTACTAGTACTAAAGATATACTACATGTACTCTCTTTTAATTTTTTTTTTTTTAATTTTTAGGTGGACACAATATCTTCGCTTCATTTTTATGTAGTGCTGAGGATTGAACCCAGTGCCTCATGCATGCTAGGCAAGCACTCTACCACTGAGCCACAACCCCAGCCCTCCATATACTCTTTGAATCACCCTACCAATATAAATAATACATTATGATTTTTTTTTATCTGAAAATTCAGATTTTTGCTATGATAATAATGGAATGGACAGAATATTTTTGCACAATTCAAGATGATACCACCCCCTACAAATATCTACCTGTAATAATCATCTTGCAGTTGAATCAGGCATTCTAGGCCTATGAATTTTAGAAATTTCTTATTTATACCCAGTTTACTCTGACTTTTGATCTAATTGAATGAGCTGTATAAAAATATTAAACAGCAACAAAACAAATCAAAACCAAAGAGACCTGAAGTTTATTAGAACATATGTTCTTTCTGTTGATAAACTGTTTGTTTCCATATGGACTATTGATCACTTATTCATTCATGTAAAAAAATCTGTTGAATGTCTACCACATGCCCAGTACTGGAAAAATAATGTGCATACAACAAGCAAGTTGCCTGCTCCACTGAACATAAGGTTGTGCTAAAAAAAATAATTTTAATACTAATTTTTCTTCTGTTATTTCCCTTTCTATTTTGCTCCATGTTCAGTTCAAGTGTTTAGTACATTCTGGACTCATTACCCCTGCAGGGGCATATAACAAGGCTGCAGAGAGAACAGGTATGGGGCTATTTCTAGCTTTCCAAACTAACCCGTTCAGCAGGACAGAAAGGCCTGTTTCTCACCATCCCTGCTATTCCTTTCCTGAGAATTTGGCAGGCCACCACCATCTCTTGATCTCTTGCCCAGAGCTTTCCTAACCAGTATTCCTGCCCTTCTCCATGTTGCTCCAAAGCCCGTTCTTTGTTGTGTGGGTAATCCTCATAAAAGGTAAGCCATATCCTGCCTTCCTTTGTTCAAACCCCTGCCATTCCTTCCCTTCTAGCCCAGAGCAAAGTCCAAAGAGCTTGCTGTGGTATACAAAGCTCTCTAAATGCACCCACTTTCCGCCTTTGTTCTCTTCTACATTTTTTCACTGAAAGATTAGAAGACTAGGAGATGACAAACCATTTTCAGAAAGAAGGGAAGATCAAGGAAGAAATGCCTTCCTCTGTGGCCAAGTTCTGAAAAATGTATTCTTCTTCAGTGGCTGATAAACAGCGTTAAATATATGAGCAAAAAAGAAGACAGGAGGAACTTTGTAGCTTTCCTGATTCTAATCTGTGAATATTGTCTCTGACAGATGAGCCAGAGGAAACTGAACTTTTAGGATGAGGATTTAATGTCTTGATTTAGAGATTAGATAAAGTTTAGACTCTATATAGATTGCTCACAGCCCACATTTGTTATATGGCTTTGGGGAAATGTGTTTTTCTTTCTAGTTCTCTGTATAAAAGGCAGTCAGTGTTATACTTACCCTAAGATGCTGTTTTCCAATTGTTATCCAAGTTACCTACCAGGTATTGACTTGGATCCACTTTGTGTTAGGTAGAGTGCTGCGAACTGGACATAAAATGATGAATCAAACAAGATCTCACCTGTAAGGAGCTCATACATTCTATTGGCAGAGACAGAGCCTGTGGCATCACCACTATATTTTAGCTGAAAGGAATTGTGAAAATCGTGGCCCAGGAATTAAATGTGTGTATTCTTGGATAAGTAACTTGAACTCCTTCACCTTTAATTTCATCATCTTCGAAGGGCTATTGTGAGGTTTAGATGATCATTTTTACTAAACAATTCTAATTTAGTTATGGCACATTGTAAGTACTCAAAAAGAGGTAATGATTATTGAAATATGTGAGAAGTGTTTTACAGTATTTGCATGACTTTATATTTCTGGGTTGCTAGCCTAAATGTGGATAATATTACTGATTATTTTGAAAGCAAACAATCAGTTTGTGAACAAACTAAAACTGGACCAGGATGATGTCATTGATAGGAGTCAGGAAGTAAATAGAAAAATCATATGTAAGCATAAATTCTGCATTAACTGTATTTTTTTAATTGGAGATGGCTTTATTTTCTTTTTTTTTTTTTTTTTTTTTTTTTTTTTTATGGTACCGGGGATTGAACTCAGGGGCATTCGACCACTGGGTCACATCCCTAGCCCTTTTTTGTATTTTTATTAGAGACAGGGTCTCACTGAGTTGCTAAGTGCCTCACCATTGCTGAGGCTGGCTTTGAACTCGCGATCCTCCTGCCTCAGCCGCCCAAAGTGCTGGGATTACAGGCGTGCATCACCGCGCCCGGCTTATTTTCATCTTTTTAATGAGAGCCTTTTGCAATTGTCTAGGTTAAAAGCAAACCAACAGTTCTTGGGCATTATGAAAGAGTAAAGCGTTAACTAGTTTAAGCCCGATCTCTCTATTTATATATACTCAACGAGAGTCCTCTGTTTCTAGCTACTTTTTGAATTTTATTTACAAGTATCCTTCTGTAGGAAGGGGAAGGAATCCAAAATTATCTGCATAGCTGCCATGTCTCCAACATATGCAAAGAACATTTTCCACAGTCTTGGTTAATTCTCACAATGCCTCTGTATTGTGCCATGGTCACAGCTGAGAATTCAGGTACAGAGAGGTTGTGTACATTGCCACAGGTCACACAGGTAAGGCCAGGACCCAGGGCAGCAGGCTAGATAGTCTTTCTTGAGGCTAGCAGAGCTCAAGTCAGACACTGGTGATCTGGTACTCTTCATTCTTATCACTTGTTCTTCAGGTAACAACCTCACAGTTTCCTGAGTCAGCATTCCAGCATGCACACATCCCACTCACACCACACACACACACACACACACACACACACACACACACACAATTCTGGGAATTCTGAACTGGCCCTTGGTTTCCAACCAGCAGCATTAGCAGTGAAAAGGACACAGCAGCATCCTCGCATGCAGATAAGTTTCCATTGGTGGATGAGAGTCAATGCTAGGACAGGAGAGCTGATAGCATTCATGTTATCAGTATCTGCCAGGCTGAAGACCTCACATAGGGACTCCTATGCATACAATCCTGGATTGAACAATTTAAATGGCTTTTCTTCCTGCAGAAGTTCACAAAGCTTTGACTGTGCTAAAGTACACATTACAAATTTTGTTGTGTTTTTTTATATGAAGAGATTAGTGCTGCACTGAAAATACACTGGAATCAACTATAATAATAAAAAAGTAAGGGTAACCAAAAAGCTCAAGTCAAGATTTCTTTATCCATTACTAGTTGTTTTATATATGCATATATATATATATATATATATATATATGTATATATATGTGTGTGTATATATATATGTATATATATATATATATATATATATATATATATATATAATTTTTTATACATACATATGCCCTTCAGATGTAGACAAGGCTTTGTAGTAAAATTGGACTGGAGATGATATATATAAATTTTACTTGTAAATATACATTTTAAAATATGCCTATATATTTGCTTTAAGTATGAATACAGAGATAAGAACAGCAATAGCAAAATAATCATTTCTTAAATTTACATACTTGATAAAAAGTGTTAACTCCTCATCTTCATGAAAATCCTGTAATTCAGGTACTATGGCAAACTAAGAATGCAATTGATAGGAGCATGGGTGCTGAAGCTGGACCCTTGCATTTAAATCCCAATGACCTAAATTGCACGAATATACTTTGTATACAAACAGTTGTATGTAAAAAGATACTAAATATATGCACTATGAGTTGTACATATTAAAAATTATAAAAATAAAAATAAAAAAAAAATACAATAAATCCCAATGACCCCTCTTTAACCTTGTGCAAGGTGCTGGTATCCCTGGGCTTCAGTTTCCTCATTCATAAAGTTGGTATAATAAAGCTTACAAGTTTGGCACACTATTCATCACATTTTTCAAATAAGGAAATTGACAGCATGACACGGCCACTAGATTGAAAAAAGTGAGAAGAGCTTACCCTTCTTGAAAAAGTTCAGATCTTAGAACCAAGGATCCTAGACTGGAGCCACAGCCACTACTCCATAGCTTTGGCGAGCCACAATTGCTATCTAAGTTCTCTGACAGGGAAAATTGTTCTAACACTCAGGGCACCTGCCTCAACACTTATACAACTTATATACTGAGCTTGTATGAGATCATGACTTGGAAAGCACCGAGCATGCAGCCGGATTCACTAATGTTCAGTAAAAGTGTATGGAATCTAAATGTTCTTTTTGTAATAGTCTATCCCCATTAAATTCCAATTGAGAAAATTGTGTTTTAAGATAACAATCACAGAAAACTGAGTCAGCAATTGATTGATTGTGTAAGTCAAACCTTAGTTTGTTTTCTTTTTCATCATTACTTTTCTCTTTCCCCACATTGCTCTCTGAAAGTGCAAATATAATAGTCACCTGGTGACAACTTTTTAAGAGATATTTTTCTTTTATTTCTTTTTCTCCTAGGCACTTTATAGTGAATGCAACTTACATGCTTTTTCATGCCTTTCCTTTCCCACATCCTTCCCAACATCGAGTTTGTTGCCTAACATTGCTTCTACTGCTCGATGTACTTTTAATGTTTATATTGTCTTGATTTAGAACTATTTTAATCTCTAGAGACTCAAGGATATATTCCAATGTAAACTACAGATTAAATGGAACTCACTCATTCTTAAATACCTCCCCTGGTTTCAAATTCTACCTCTGACCATTTTATTATGTGAAAATTGTGCAACCTGAACATGGAGGAGAAACAGCTCTCTGTTCAGTTGCTCATCAATACATCATGAACAATTCTGGCATATATGAGCACTCTTGTTGACCACGCTTTTTAATTTGACGACCATCTTTACTATTTGCTATGTATGATAGATAACATAGATGTGGGTAATGTGGGGGTAAATATTCACTTACAACTACCAATGTATGCTAAGGTAACTTTTGTGCAATTGATATTGTCTGTGATACAAGCCTGCCACTAGAGCACAGAGAACAAGGCAATTCACTATGCCCTTCAGATGTAGAGAAGGCTTTGTACTGCAATTGGACTGGAGATGAATTTCCATGAGGAACGTAGCTTAAAAACACATAATTCCCAGCAGTAGATAGAGCACAATCAGAGGCAAGCACATGGGAATGACAGCACAACTGGAAAGGGAAAAAAGTACACGAGAGAGGAACAGAAAAGAAAAAGAAACATAAAATCGCCTCACACCAACAAAAACCAGAGAAGTATCCATATGAGAGACAAGCACTGGGGTTTCCTATAGGGACAGTTTCATCTTTGATTTATTTATTTATTTCAGTACAGATGAGTAAAGGCAGATTTCTGCTGAATTAGGAAATAAATTCTTAGTTAAGAGTTAATATTAGTGAGTTTTACTCATTATGATCAGTGGATTATGGTTCATTTTAAACACTACTAAATATTCTTCATTAATGGATGTCTCCCAATTATCTTAACTTTTAGGATAAACTATAAGAAACTTAGCACAGGCTGCAAAACCTTCCATGAACTGTTATCATTTTACCTCTCTACTTATGTGTTCTGGTTCTCCTAGTATTAGCATCTCCCTAACGCTCAACCCCACTCAGTTATTCCACAGTCTTCTATTGGGCCACTGTGTCTTCTACCTCAGTGGCATTGCATGGGCTCTGTCCATTTTCAGGAATCCTGTCTCTCTAGCTCCAAACTTACCTGCCTTTACAGACTGCAATTATTCCCCAAGTTTATGCTCAAGTATTGCCTCCTTTGAGAGGCCTCTTCTGCACTTCCACTTGAAATCTCTCTGCTTTAAAAAAAAAATGGGGACCCTCTTCTGGGTTCCTATATTACTCTTAGCTTCTCTTAAGCAAAACAGCTAGGTAAGTGGAATAGTGGTGCTGTTTGTGGTAACAGTAAGTATGAATTTGTTTTACCCTTTCATTTGTTTATTAATTAACTTAATATTCATCAAAAATATAGCAAGGACTTCTTAAGCTACAAATTATGAAAAAGATACAGATGGTTTCTGCCTTCACAGAGCTTACATCCTAATGTAGGAGATGAATGGACAATGCACTGGAGTCTGACAGTGACTTGATGGTGATGGAAGAAATGCAGAATGTATAAGGAAGCACATGGGAAACACACCTACACTAGAGCAAAATGGAAGAGGGCAGAGAGAATGTAAAGAAGGATATGGGAAAACTTCTTAAAAGAAGTAATTTCCAAGTAGAAACTGCAATCATTCACTTAGCAAGCATTTTTTTTTCATTTTTATTTTTATTTTTTAGTTATACATAACAATAGGATTCATTCTGACATAATTATAAAAGCATGGAATATGTTCTAATTCTGTCCCCAGTACTTCCCTTTCTCCGCCCTCCTCTTTCTTCCCCATTCCCTTCTGTATACTCTACTGATCTTTCTGCTATTTACTTATAGTTTTTTTTTTTAATTAATTAGTGTCATGTGAATGTACATGATGGTGAAATTCACTGTGGCATATTCATATATTTACACAGGCTGATTAGGTTATAGTCATTCCACCGTCTTTCCCTATCCTATTCCTCCTCTTTCTCTCCATGTTCCTTTGTCTACTATGCTAATCATTCTTCTTCTTTTTTTTTTTTTTTTTCTACCCAACCCCTTATTTTGGATCAGCTTCAGTGTATCAGAGAAAACATTTGACTATTGAAATTTTGGGACTGACATATTTCACTTAGCATGGTAAGTCGCCAGTTCCATCTATTTGCTGGCATTGAGCTCATAAAATATGCCAAGGGTCACAATTCAAGGTGCTTGGGATCTATCATTAAGAAAAAGACAAAGATCTATTCCTGTGGAATTTAGTATTTAATACAGAAAATCAATAATAATTGAATCAAATCATATGTTAGAAAATGATGTGTTATGAGTGAAAGAAAAAAATGTAGAACAAGTGAAGAGAAATGGGATTATTAGGAGGGCTGAGTGGGTATTCCAGAGAGTTAAAGGATCAATGGCTTTTTAATTTTTTTTGGGGGGGAGGGTGGGTACCTGGGATTGAACTCAGGGGCACTTGGCCACTAAGCCACATTTCCCGGCCCTATTTTGTATTTTATTTAATGACAGGGTCTCACTGAGTTTCTTAATACTTCGCTTTTGCCAAGGCTGGCTTTGAACTCGCAATCCCCCTGCCTCAGCTTCCGGAGCTGCTGGGATTATAGGCGTGCATCACTGTGCCTGTCAGGATCAATGGGTTTGCTAAAGTGAAATATTTGAAATAAAAGGAGGGTGCAGGGTCAAATGGTTATTCAAGCAGAAGGATGATCACTAAAGGTCTTAGGACATTGAAATCAAAAGAATATATCAATCATGGTTCATCAGGAAGCATAGGATATACAACAGGATTATTCGAGTAGGGTGAAATACAGGAATATGGGTATAAAGGTATAAGAAGATTGTAAGGAAATCACAGGATAGGGTGTTACCCAGGGCTAAAAACAGCAGTGCTTCATTAGCACTGTACACTGAAGAACAAGGAGAGTGAGGAGGTACCAGAACCCTGAGATGAAAGGGCTGTGGGGAGAGGGATACCTAAGAGAGCTATAATGAAGGAATCAAGCAGCCCTCAGCAACCCTGCAGGCAGTGGTCAGGGGAATCAGGGCGCTGAACTTACTCTCCTCCCTCCCTTTGATGTCTGTCTGGACCCTGCTTCTCATTAATGGAATCCAGCTGGGAGGGACAGGAGGGGAGACCCTTAGAGCACAGAGAATCCTGGAAATAGGTGGAGAGTATATTTTAAGGACAAATAGAAGAAATTCACACAGGGAAATGCTGAAGAATTTAATTTTGAGAATTAGAAATCCACATGTATTTAATGTACTCAAAAATAAATGTTTAATAAAAGAGTGAGAAAGGGATGCATTTGATCTGAAATTACGAGGAGAATCAGTGAAAAACACTATAGTTAGTAGGAAATAGCACATATTTGCCATGATTTTCCAGGTATTAGTGTTTGGGAAACAAAACTACTATTATAACCCTACTTAGGAAACTGCTGTGGACAATTGTTGACCTACTTTTAGGTATTTAATTGCCACTAATTTGATTGTGGTAATAATCCTTTCATATCTGCCTTCCATTACTGATTAGAAGGACTCTCTTGTACTCTAGAACTTTCGAAGTCAGTTAATGCAGTAATGCTCAACAAACAATGGTGATGCGATATGAAGAAATTGGTCCACATAACAGGAATAAGTGAAAAAAATTCAGAGAAAAGAAGGGAAGAATAAATGGTTCTTTCCATAGGTAGCTATGACTTTCTCACAATCCATGTTTCATTGGTAATTGATAGCATTCATATTTATTTGAACAATCAGATTATATCGGAGTATCATCGTGAATCAGAGCCATGATGTAGTGGCAACAAATGTACTTTGACAGGATACAGATGAATCTTCTTACCCTGACCCTGCCTTATAACAATGAATAAAGCAAAGAAAATGAAAGTGGCAAAGCAAAATGTCAGAAGGAGAGCAGGGTGCAAAGCAATTTTATTTTGTTTGAATTCTATGGAAATGGGATGCTCATTGACTTTATGGTCAGATTTACTCATCTGATTTCCTGGTTGTCTTCTCTTATGTAAAAAGCTCTATCAAAGCATCCCCTCCAGAATATGGCAGTTTTCTAATGCCTTTGCCTAGACTGAGTGGTGCATTAATTTGTAAGAATTGTAAATGATTGGAAATGAGACTTGATATGCAGTTGTCTCACTCCTGTTGAACATTCACAGTATCACAAAAGTGCCCTTTCCTTCTGGGTCTCTTTTTTTTTTTTTTTTTTTTCTGAACTTTTCTCTTTGTGAGGAAGTCCACTAGGGGTTTAACTTGTTTGAATTCGAGGGTGCATATTACTGGTGGTTTGACCTAGAAAGAGTCTCAGAGACTAGTGAGAATCATTACTTTTTTCCAACTAATACTGGTACCAGGGCTATAGTAAATCCTTGGGCTAAGAGGCACAGATGAGAACTGCAAAGGAAAAAAGATGAATAATGGCTAGGGAGAAGTCCTCAGATGGTGGATTGAAATAAAACTTGGAGGTTATGAATAGGAGATCACTGATGAGGGAAAGGACAGGAAATTCCCAGTAGATATAGGTAGAGACTGGAAAAGTGGTGTAAGTAAAGTACCACTCTGGCCCTTGAGATTTCCCCACTAGGGGCTGGCATGCCAGTGGCTGTGTTTGCTGCGCATTGTGAACAGATGTTCTCCTGTGGATTTTCAGAATGGGATTTTGAAGGGCTGTGGACCAGAGTGAAAGGACTGATGTAGTGTGAAATTAGAGTTGTAAGTGATTAACAAAATGGAAAGTTTCTGCCCTGTAACTGCTAAATGACCTTGCGAGAGTCTTTATTGCATGGTGATATGCAAATATTAAGAGCTTACAAGTACTTAAGCATATCAGATAGACTTTCCATATAAACCATACAAATTTGATTTCACATGGGGATGTATAAGGTGGCCTAGCATTACTAATGTTGCTATTTACCATCTAACTATTCCTTCTTTTTCTCTCCAGAATCCATTTCATGTAGCCAAACTGTTGTAGAAGGTTGCACCCCTATCTCCTGACACGTGACTATCAAGAGTGGTAGCACTGGTCTAAAGAGGTAAAGAGATTTCTTCAGAGCACAACAGTCAGAAAATTCATGGTGAGAAAGAAATTTCATTGCCACCTGATCCTATCATGCATCAACTGTTTAAATCTGCTCTGTAAAAGTTTTTTTTAGTTGAATTGTACCAGGATATGGGGTGATAAGTACTAAAAATTTGCCATAGGCTAGATGCTGTGTTGGGAATACAGTGGGAAAGAAAACAGATATCAAAAGTGTCTTCACAGAACTTACAATGGAAGAACACCAATGACTAATATTGCTGTGGTTTGGATGCAGTTCACTCCAGAAATGTTCATGCATTGGAAGCTTGGTATTGGAAGGTGATATGGAACCTTTAAAAGGTGGGGCCTCATAAGAGGTCTTAGGACAATTGGAGATAAGCTGTCAGAGGAATTGTGGGATCCCAGTTGCTCTCTGCCTTCCTGCTTTCCAATCTAATCTCACCCTCTCTCATGTACTCCTGCTGTTGTGACACTATTGCCATGTCTTTACCAGAGTGAAGATAATGCCAACATAATACCCTGGATTTATACTTCTTTTCTTTATAAAGTGAACCTGCCTCAGGTATTTCATTATAGTAAAAAAGTGGACTAATACAAATATGTGAATCAAAGCCCTGTGAAAAATAGATTAAAATATAGCTAAAACTAGATTTCTAAAAATGTTTGTGAATTCCCAGATGATTTTACTAATGCCATTGCAAGAGTAGAAATACAACTAATGGTATTGAAGCATGTGCATCCCTCTAATTCCATATAAGTGAAGAGCTAACTACAAATTTGGATGGAGGAAACCAAAAAAATGCATATTTATTCATCATCTATTCACTGAATACTGCACATGTACCAAACATTAAATGAATATTAGTCCAGGGGTTCTGGGGTTGTGGCTCAGTGGTAGAGCACTTGCCTTGCACATAAATAAATAAATAAAATATAGGCCCATCAACATCTAAATTTTTTTAAATGAATATTCATCCTTGAGGATGGAAAATTTTTAACTGTGAACACTCTATTCTCCAGAAAATTACCTGGAACACAGCAGGCACTACCATGTTACATAATTGAAAAAAATATGTAAATAACAAGGCATTGGCAAAACAACAAAATGGATCCATTACTTCAACAACTGTAGAAGATTTCTACATTTTACAGATAAGAAAATTTGGTCTTCAAAATTTGGGTTAAGATTTCACAGGGATGACAGATGGAGTCACACCTCAAAGGGGAGGTAGGTCTACCTTTGAATCTCTTTTGTCACTAGTCATGACTATGGAGTCTGAAGAAGCAAGTTTCTACAAAAAGCCATGAGCATGCACTCCACAGCTTAAATTTTCTTTGTCAATAATTTTCTGTAGCTTTCCGCTGAAGGCACCCAAACCTTCAACCTGACCATGGCACCATCCAGGATGCTGTCACCATGCCTAAACCTAACCAACTCTAGTCCATTTAGCCTCTCCTCTTGAAATTCCTTCACTCTACCATGTAATTCAATGTGCCTTGAGAGTATCACATCCATGCTTTTACACAAAGTATCTCAATGTACAGAACATCCTCTCCCTTGCCTCCCTTTTTAAAATTCCTATGAATCCTAGTTCAAGAACTACATCACACTATCTCTGAACCCCAAGCCAGCATGTGGCATCCCTTTCCTATAATCCTATGATTTGCTACACACATCCCTAAGGCTTATGAAAGTCTGAACTTGTCCTTCCAACAAGATTTGGAACTCATCAAAGACTAGATCTGTATTTTGGTACACTCCTATTTTGCCATACAGCAGATGTGTGCTGTAGTATGTATCCAGTCAATATTTAACGAGCAGAGAACGAGTCCTGGAATGAATGACCAAGACTGTGCTGCCTCTGAAGACAGACCCAAGGAGCAAGGCTAAGAAGCACTTGAGAGTTGACAAAGGTCAGGCATCAGCCAGTAACTAGAACTCAGAGATACGTAAAGCAGGGGTGCCTCGCCAGCAGCAAAGGTGAGGTGACTCTGTATCACCACAGTGGAATACGACCTGGCCAAAGCCCAGCTGCTCAATTTGAGAGAGTTGTGAGGTTAGGAATAAAGCATTTTTATATCTGAAAGGCTTAAATCAATTGTCCTAGCTCTGGAGAAGAAAGGGATGGAGATTTTGGCTCTGATAAGAAGGTGGCTTCTCAGCCAGGCGCGGTGGCGCACGCCTATAATCCCAGCACTTTGGGAGGCTGAGGCAGGAGGATCGCGAGTTCAAAGCCAGCCTCAGCAATGGCGAGGCACTTAGCAACTCAGTGAGACCCTGTCTCTAAATAAAAAAATACAAAAAAGGGCTGGGGATGTGGCCCAGTGGTCGAGTGCCCCTGAGTTCAATCCCCAGTACCAAAAAAAAAAAAAAAAAAAAAAAAAAAAAAAAAAAAAAGAAGGTGGCTTCTGTTGATTTTTCCCCTACTCTGGGGTTCTTTGGAAACCCTGCTCTTTTTTGAAGAGGTTTTTACTAGAAGCTGAATTGCTTAAAGCTGCTCTCAGAGGCTGTTCCACTGTCACTGGAATGAATTACTCCTTCACAAATTTTGTACCCAGAGAACATCTCTTTCTCTTTGGAGCTCTTCTGGGTATTGATTTTGACTCAAAAACTTATCCTACCAAAATAAAAAAATAAAGAGAGAGAGAGAGAGAGAGAGAGAGAGAGAGAGAGAGAGAGAGAGAGAATGTTCCCAATCAATTTTTTGTTTTAGTTGAAAGCAATACAGCTTTTCAAAATAGATTATTTTTTTCGATGGCTTAAAATACATAAGGTGTGAAAGATATAGGATTGAGAATTTGGACCTTTGTGAATCTTATCACTTGGTTTATATATTCCTCTTTGCTAGGCCTTTAAGAAGCACTGTTAATTTTTCTCTATCTGCATGTGTACAATCATGCTTGGCTCCTGGAAGATGCCCTCTAAACACTAGTCAGTGTTAAAATAAATATAGCAATAGCAAAGCAATGGAACAAAATTAGACATAATGAAGAAAGTCATAGTCTGTTTTCATTAATTTGCTCTAAAGGCTAGTAGATTTGGAGTACAAACTCTGAAGCTCAAGTGCATAGCTTCAGGTCTGGCTATTCCACTTCCCAGCTTTGTGATCTTGGACTAGATACTTTATTCTGTGACTCAATAGCACTGTCTTCAAAATGGGGAAGAATAAAGCTCCTCTCTCACAGTTTCTCAAATTAATGTACTTATGTAAAGCACTTAAAACAGGGATAGTGCATATGGACCCTCTCCTACTTTTCTGTGTTTTTCCCTCCCTGGAAATTAGAGTTAGAATGGGAATGTGGAATATCTATATTTACATATTAATTTGTTTAATTATTTAATGATTTATAAATCTCCTTTTGTAGAGTTAACTTGTGGCCTATTAGCCTTTATCAAAAAATGTAACATATTTTTGGGTTGCTAAAAAAAAATAAGTGAATTTATGTACAAGAAAATTCCATAAAATAATGATGGTACAAAGGCTTTAAATGACCAGATAACCAAGAAAGAGCAACTTGAATGTAAGATAGGTTTGGGTGTGTGAAATTTAAATTAATATAAAGTTTCATCTACCCATCCAGTTTTCCTCTACTTCATTCTACACCAAATCCACTCTGCAAAGAGAATCTGAGCCATTTCAATGTAGTGAAGTAAACAAAGGTATTACATTTACATGAATTTGGCCTTGAATTCTGGGTCTGCAACTATGATACCACGAATTTTCTCTGAGGTTCATTTTTCTCATTTAACATTAAATAATTCATGAGAGTAATGTGATTACAATTTAAGGAATTATTTTCAGGTTATCCATACACAAAAATATATGCACAATGCTTATATAGTCACACATTCACAGATTTATAGACGTGTGTAGTACTCTACATACCATCATCACATGTTAATTATTATTATTTCAGTTTTATGGATGGTTTCACCAACATTAAAATGCCTTAAGCAATTTACCAAAATCGCATAGCTAAGAAGTGACAGAAGCCAATCTGAACCAAAACCAAATTCTGACTTTTAAGCCAGAGCTCCTGCTTTCTCATACTGACTCTTCTTACAGAGCTGATTTGAGGATGAAATGCAGAAATATATAGAATATTTAGTATAAGGTCTAGTGTATGGTAAATTCTCAATACATATTATTTTGATTTTCTTTTATAATTCATGGTGACAATGGGGGTCCTAATAACAAAGACTAGCATTTACTAATTTGTTTATCCTATATTAAGCACTATATATGCTTTGCATTCTTAACACATGTCATTTTCAACATAACCCTAGGAAGGAGCATTGCTATTATTACCTCCACTTGATATGTGAGACACACACAGAGAGAGAGAGAGAGTATAGAAGAGGGAGAGGTTGAAACTTTTCCAGGATAACTCAAGACATAACTCTCTAGGACTGTATTTATAATTTACTGCATGATTTTAACACTTTTGGGAAAATGCAAAACAAAATGAAACAAACCCACTCCTGCTTCTGAAGAATGCATTTTGAATCATTGAACACAATTGCAGTACAACTTTACATTTCTATGGTTGTACATGATGTAGCATGTACCATGTGCAGTCATACATGTGCCTAGGGTAATGATGTCCATCTCATTCCACCATCTTTCCTGCTCCCATCCCCATTCCCAACTCTCCCTCCCCTTTACCCAAAGTTCCTCCATTTTTCCCATGTTCCCCCACCCCTCATTACAAGTCAGCATCCACTTATCAGAGAGAACATTTGGCCTTTGGTTTTTTGGGATTGGCTTACTTGAGTTAACATAAATATTCTCCAACTCCACCCATTTACCTGCAAATGCCATGATTTTATTTCTTTTTAATGCTGAGTAATATTCCATTGTTTATATATACCACATTTTCTTTATCCATTCATCTACTGAATGGCATCTAGGTTGGTTCCACAGTTTAGCTCTTATTAATTGAGCTGCTATAAATATGGACATGGCTGCATTACTGTAGTATGCTGATTTTAAGTCCTTTGGGTATAGACTGAGGAGTGGGATAGCTGGGTCAAATGGTGGTTCCATTACAAGTTTTCTAAGCAGTCTCCAGAGTGCTTTTCCAGATTGTTTACTCCTGTATCCTCATATCTTATTCTAAAGGATTGATTACTTATCTACATGCATACCACTTAAAATTATTAGACATGGTGCGTTTTATTTACTTATCATAACAAAGGCATTCTATGTCAGTTTCTAAAATGGAAAATGAGATTAACATTTTCAATGATAGGCCTAAATTTTATGCTTCTACTAGAGAGTTTCCTTTAAATCAGAAGTAATGTTGAGTGTTGACTTTAAGATATAGCAACAAGCAAGTTTGTAAGTCTCAAAATATAGTGTAGTTCTTCATTTGTTTAATTACTCACACCTTCTGAATAGGAACTTCTCCCTCCCCAAGAATACGTAGTCTGTTCTTTTCTCTTGCTTATTTTATTCTGCCTTCTACCTATCTGCAGTAGATTGGGAAGAAATGTGATGGCACATGTGGCACACTTGTTTGCAGGATTTTATGCTAATGTGATACTAATGTTAACAGAGTCTCTATCCATAGCCAGCTGGAGGGAAAAACTGCAAAGGAACAGTTTCCTCTGCTTGTAATATGCAATTCATTCATCACTTAAATGTAAGAAACAGACCACTGAATAGGCTTCTTGAATCCCCATCTTAAAAAAAAAAAAAAAAAAAAAAAAATCAATGGTTGCCACTTTTCAGTAGGAATTAAGACTAATTCCTGTCTAAATTCTGCTGGTTGACTGTCTGACTGGATGAATGAGAGCTGAATTTCTGATGTGTCAAGACAATGGAATGAATACCAAATGCCCTGACTTCTTAAGAATAATATTTATAAACTCAATGTTTTACATTTTTTACAAATTGTCTTGAA
Organism: Tamias sibiricus; assembly: GCA_025594165.1. Taxonomy (NCBI): domain Eukaryota; kingdom Metazoa; phylum Chordata; class Mammalia; order Rodentia; family Sciuridae; genus Tamias; species Tamias sibiricus. The sequence goes on from CM046657.1 coordinate 76,839,215, forward strand.
TAGTTTTGAGCAAATTCAAATTTAAGTTCGTTTTAAAATGGTGATAGTAATTAAGACTAGATTAGATATATATTCATGCTACACAAATTAATTTCACATGTATTCACTGGACTTTGTGTAGTATGAGGATTTCTGACCTTCTGGATCTTTATCTGTTTAAAGAAGATTGTCTGAGGCCCTTCAGGCTGCTATAACCAAAATCGTTAGATGAATTACTTATAAACAGCATACATTTATTGTTTACACTCTGTGGCACAGAAAGTCCAAGATAAAGTGACCAGTGGATTTAGTGTCTGGGGAGACTCACTCTCTGATTTGAAGATAGTGTATTTTTCCTACATCTTCATACAGAGGAAAGGGCAAAGATTCTCTAGATTCGCAGGAGAGATGGTTTTCAACAGACGAATTTTGAAGGGGACATATATATTCAGGCCATAGCAAATATTATAACATTGAAATCAAATGATGGACACTGAATTCAAGTGATGGTTTACATATATGTACATATATTTAATAAACATAAATATATTAAGAATATATGGAAAAAAATGTATTTTTCATACGCAAATATAAATTTTTTGTATATTCTTAACCAAGTTCCTTGTATTCATTTCATTCTAAGTACAAAGGGCTAAGTACCCAAATACTAAATTGAATAAGAAATGGACTTTATCTCTGGGTTAAAATTCTAGAAGCCTACACAGACATCTGAAGCAGAGATGGTTAAACTGTGGCTCTGTTGGTGTGGCTCAGTTGTATAGCATTTATCTGGTACGGATGCAGCCCTAAGTTCAATCACCAGCTCTGGGAAAAAAATTAGAGATGGTTTAAACTTTGAACCAAAAATTATTGAATGTATTTACTAAATATACTCATCTAGCAAGAATTCTGAGCTCAATTTCAGGGCTCTTCCTAAACTATCAAGTCATTCTCACTCTATAAAATTCTAAACAAATTGACAAAAAGCTTCCCTTTACCTCATATACATTTAAAACATTTCATCAAAGATTTTCCTCTAAAGTTTGTATATTTATATTAATGTAACAGACGTTTCCCTCCATTCTGCTTACTGTACATGAAGTGCCACAAAGCTCACCGCTCTGTATAGTTCATTTTAGTGGTTGTATATTTGCTAAATGGAGTGACGTTGGAATTCCTATTAGATCTGCAAACTTAGAAGAGTCACTTAACCTGCCTGTGTAAACATCAATTTTATAACATGGAAAGTAGAATCTCTATCTCAAGAGTATTTTAAAGACTGTATGAACCAAACTGGGCATGGTGGGCATTTCATCACAAGTTTGAGGCCAGCCTCAGCAGTTTAGTAAGACCCTGTCTCAAAATTAAATAAATAAATAAATAAATAATAAAAATGACTAGTTATATAGGTAGCCATGGTTACATGACTTAACTCTCATTGACTCTCTCACCTTCTACCAGTGCTATCAATTTTTTAAACCCAATCAAACATCAGATGAAAAGGGAAAAGTGTATATGCTATTCTCCTGGGAACCAGAACACGATGAAGACAGGTGGTCAGTGGATCTGGAGAGGCAAATGAAAGATAGCCAGAAAAAAAGGGAAAGGACACAGAAGCTGCAATAAGGAAATAACCATAATGAACTGGAGCATATGTGAAAGTGAGGGGATGTCTCAAATGTCTTTGGAAGACAAAGAAAGAAAATGTCAATATTTCTCAGGATTGTTTTCTAGTCAAGGTTTATGACTTCATATCCTCAGGGCTTTTTATGGTTTGTAATTCTGAAATATTGGAAAAGCCCAGGACTATCCTAAGAATATCTGGGCCTAATCTTCTGACTCACCTATAATTCTAAGTGTCAAAAACTAATCTATTGTCTTAACTTAAGTGATTTGCATCTTTGTGTCCCTCAAAATTTCATGATATCCAATGTGATGGTTATAAGAGGTAGAGAAATGTAGGGAAGTGTACAGTCATGAGTGTTCCAACTCTTGAATGGGATTAGTGTCCTTAAACAGAAACTTGAGGGAACTCCTTGTCCCTGTCTACCATGTAAGAACATAGCTAGAAAGAACTGTGTTTGGAACAGAGAGAGCCAGCCCTTTCCAAACATCAAATCTATTGACGCAGCTGGCACAGTGGCGCAGGCCTGTAATCTCAGCACTTGGGAGGCTGAGGCAGGACGATTGCAAGTTCAAAGCCAGCCTCAGCTATGGCGAGGCACTTAACAACTCAGTGAGACCTTGTCTCTAAATAATATACAAAAAAGGGCTGTGGATGTGGCTCAGTGGTCAAGTGCCCCTGAGTTCAATCCTTGGTACCAAAAAAAAAAAAAAAAAAAAAAAGAAAGAAAAAGAAAAAAAGTCTACTGACGCCTTCATTTTGGCAAGTCCACAACTGTGAACAATAAGTTTATTCTGTTTATAAATTACCCAGTCTACAATTTTCTTTTTTATTCTAGCAGCATCAAATGGGCAAAGATACTATATGATATTTGAGAAGTTGCTTGCTCTTTCTATAAATAAGATGAGGTCATCTATATAATAGAACAGAACACTCTAAGTAAGATTCAACTTCTAGGATTCTCTGCTTAAATTGCTCATATGTATGGCTTGGACAGCTGCAGAGCAGAAATTAAAAGGATATGAAACCTAGAGTAAATATGATTAAATTGGCTTAAATGAGTTAATGTTAAAGATCGTAAAAACTGAAGCTCTTGCTGTGAGTATACTAAATATAGACTTTGTGATTTTCAGTGATCAAAACTTTGCACTAAGTCATCCATGCAAATAATTTCTAAGGATAATGAACACAATTAAAAATCATTGTAGTCCTCCATTTAGACACCTTTCTTCAATTAGTATATTGCTGGTGAAAGTTTTCCTATCTTGCTCTCTTCAGGCCACCTTTCAATCCATGTAAAAGGCAATTGGAATTAAGTCTGCAATTAAATTTTTACAATAGACTGCATCAAATGCTTTGGGTAAAGTAACACTTATATCATTAATACAACCCTAATTATGCTATCCCCTAATAGAAAGTTAGTATGTCCCACAAGGTTCTTGTATAATTTTTCATAGACATGCCTTTGGCTTTTGTGTGAAACAGTTTAGTTGAGTGCTCTTGAATTGCCAGGCATGGGGGCACATTCTCTTAACCACTTTATCTCACTGATTCTTGAGAACTATTCAGTCAGGAAAGATGGATTTTGCCACTTGTGGGTAAGCACACAGAGTTCTTTCTTTTTCATATACTGACCTTTCTGCCTAGAGATGTCCTCTCCAATTCTTACAGTCATTCAGCTCCCTATTCACCCTTCAAAATTTGCCTCAAGTATTACCATCTGTGGAGATTCAGAGGAGAGGCCTTGTGGAACAGAGCTTAATAAGGTGGAATCTGGAGCAGGATTTCTTGGGTTTGAAGGAGACATTGCCATTTACTAACTCTGTGACAAGAGTCACATTATTTAACTTCTTGTTCCTGAGGTTTCCTATCTAGAAAATGTGGATATTTAGAATACATTCTACATCTATCATGCTCCTTTGTACATAGATAAGCTATTTTTTAAAAATGCACTTAAAGGAAGAGGAAATGCCCTTCTTTCCCCATTGTTCCTTTTTGTTGGCTCCAATGGGAATGTAATGGCTGGAGCTATAGTCAGCATAATATAAAAATATATAAAAGGTACCTTGGAATAAAACACCATATACCACAGAAGTCAAAATGCAAGGATTTGAGATCTTTTCCACTGTGGACAACCTGTGTCTGGACAGCTATGCAAATAAAGTGAAAGTAAACAAAAACCTCTACCATCTTTAAGCCAATTTTATTTGAGGCTTTCTGTCACTCACAGTTAAATCTATTCTTATGTTGAAAACAGGAGCAAGGAAGTGAATCCTAAAGCTATAGCCAGAAATAAAAGATGTGCATTTGTTCTAGACTCACGTATGCTAAATAATGGAGGATCAAAAACACCCTCACATATACAGATGAAGCACATGCACCCTAGTCCTCATGTAACTATCAGGTCCTGAATTCAAGGATCCTCATTTTTCTTTCCAGCCTCCTCATTTTTCTGTCCAGCCTCTTCTTCTTTTAGAGGAGGCTTAGCTGATCCCACTCTATTCCTGAGCAGATCGAATCATCTACTCCCTTTGAATGGTCCCATAGCAAATATACATTTTCTTTTCAGCCCTTATCAATTTAGGATTAATTACATGTATACAGCTGCCTTTTCCACCAGAAAGCAACACAATAGACACACCCTCTTCTGTTTCCATGATGAATACCTGGCACTCAGAATAATGTCTAGAACATAGAAACATATTAAACAGCATAATATGTTCCCATACTCATATACCTTTTTGGAAACTCTTTAAATTTCTTATTCAAGCTAAAAATCATCTATTGAAAGCATGTTTTAAATGAATGAATAAAAGGTAATATGCTAGTTACTGTACTAGCTGGGGTAGAGACTTCTCTTATTTAATCCTCATGACTATACTATGATGTCCATGGAATAATTTTACAACAGGAGGTGCTAAGTCACAAGACTAATAAGGAACTGAAATTGGACTGAACCACAGATGTCTGTCACATGCCCTATTTTATTATTCTTGGCATCTCTAGAAGACTCACAAGGATAAGAAACCCCAAGAGGCTAGAAAATGTTCATCTCTATCCATCCTCTGACATCCAAGTATGACATTGCTAGTAGAATTTCATAGTTATTTTTTTCCCTCCTCAGAAGAATTGAACCAGAGGTATCTTCAGAATCAGAGCTAGCATGAACTAACTAATTTCTTTAAGTCTATTTGATAACATGTTATAGAAATTGTAATTCACTCTGTTTGCTATAAAGAGATGGCATATTTTATCTTACCAACTGTATTTAGCATCTAACAGAGTAGATAGGAAAAATGGAAGAGATTAACTGGCTACTTTTATGCACAATAAATAAAGGCATGTGCTCTTCATGGCCACAGAGTGGATTCTCCCCCCCTCCCCACTCTGTACCAGGGATTGAACCCAGGTGTGTTTAACCACTGAGCTACATCCCCCACCCTTTTAAAAATATTTTGTACAGACAGGGGTTTCTTTGAGTTGCTTAGGGCCTTACTAAGTTACTGAGACTGGCTTTGAACTTGCAATCCTCCTGCCTCAGCCTTCTGAGTAGCTGGTATTACAGGCTTGCACCACCACACCCAGTGAAAGTGGATTCATCTTTTGCCAAAAGATATCAGGTTATGTTTCTTGGTTTCTTGGTCCAAATCACATTTATCTTTCCTTTTACATTATGTGACCTAATGGAGTGAGGTCATTGGGTTTGCAGTCATAACTTACTGGCCATAATGTCCATGGGAATGTTATTTAACTTTTAGAAATGCATATCATCATATCATTTTCAGGACGACAGTGGAAGCAATATGCACAACATCTATCAAAGTACTGGTATATATAGGTGTTTCCTCTTAATTTTTTAAAAAATATTTATTTGCTTTAGTTGTACAGAATGCATCCACCTTTATGTGGTGCTGAGGATCGAACATGGGACGCACACGTGCCAGGTGCGCACTCCACCACTGAGCCACAACCCCAGCCCCATAGAAATGCATTTCATCATATCATTTTCAGGATGACAGTAGAAGCAATATGCACAACATCTATCAAAGTACTGGTATATGTAGGTGTTTCCTCTTAATTTTCATGTGAAAATAATCCCTAGAGTGCAGCATAGAAGCAGCTAGCTAATTAGCAATGGGAGTGTGTTCATGCCAATATTAACTGGGATTAAGTGTATGTCACCAGGGTTAGAAAGTCCCTAAGAACGTGGAGTGACACTTTCACAAATTATGAAATTTGGCATCTTGCAACTTTGGCCATATCTGTTATTCAGTTTGGAGTTTGACAGGGGAGAGGATATTAGGAATACAGATAAAGTTGATTTTTGTATCCTTGAGCATTTTTTCTTCCAGGATTGTTGGCTGACACCAAATCATGCCTGAGGGCATTCTCTGGGCTGCACTGAGTTCTAGTACTTTTCTCAACAAAGAAGTTATGTTCATGCAGATCCACATATCAACACATCTATAACAAGACTAGATTTCTCTGCTTGAGGAAAGAGGTATTTGCCCCAATCCTTCCCGCCCCTCCCCCTGAGGTTTTCTCAGTTAAGAATCTGTTGAATGGTCATGGAAATAGGTATATCTGTACTGAGATCCTATCTCTGCCATATCCTAACAACACAATGATAGTAACTTACTTCCTATTACTATCTGTGAATATGAAGTAGCAGTATTGATCTTTATTTGATATCTATCACAAATTTGTAATGACAAAAATGAAATTGGAAACACTGAGCTCATAACAGAAGATAATATGGGAATGTTAATGGTAAATACAGTTACTAAAATTCTACCCATCTTTTAGGGAACTGGTTTGAAAAAAACCTGCTATTTTGGAAGACTTTCTTGGTGAGACTAAGTCACAATGATATTGCCCTTAATGGAACTCCTGCTGCACAATGCATACTCTGTGGCAATCAACTTGTTCTCTCAGTATTCTACATCTATTATTTTGTCCTTCCCCAACCTGTACCTACACTCATTATAGGCAGCGATGTGCCTTTTCCTACATGGTTGAATTCTTCCGCATTTTAAGTAATGCTTAGCTCTCCTAAGAGCTCAGTACATAGGTAGTCGATAGACTTGAAGATTTAAATCATTTTCAAAGTCCAAACTCTCAGCACAGCTTGCAAGGCCCAGTATACCTTTCTCTACCTATTATTCACCATTATCACAGAGTTCTGGTTGTAAGAAGAATCACCAACCCTTGCACATCATGCCCTTCCTGCCAGTTGTCATTCCTTGTAACATTCATTTTCCTGGGCAGAGTTCTCCTCTTCTTCCCACTTCTAAACTTGGTCTCTTCTTTGAAGGTTCAGGTGATGTCTCCGACATCCTCTGCTGAAGGACTTTAGGCAGCATTGGTTGTTACCATGGCATGCCATCCGTGTGCCCATGCATGCTGCCATCATTTACACAGTTCATATGTCACTATACACATATTTTATAAACATAAAATTTTTCTTCTCTACTAGCTTTCACTTTCATAAGGGCAGAGAAAGCAACTTTTCACATTTCAAAAATTATTTGCATATCACATTGCAGGCACTTAATTATATTATAAAGGTGATTTGATTTGATTTTTTATTTGGGGCTTAAAAAAAAAAAAAACAACCTACAATGAACATTTTCCACAAATGCATCAGTATTTGGATACCGACATCTCATTCTTTCTGACTACTAAGTGTCTGTCAGTCTCCATGATTTAGGCCACATCTGGCTTATCTTTGGGCTAATTTATTGGACTGCTTCCCATCCAGATGTGTGGCAACCAGCTGGCATATCCTAATGGTTTGACTGTTACTGATGCCATTGAAACATGTCAGCTCAGGTGCCTTTAGTATTACAAAAAATAAACCTGATCCTGCTTGAGAATTTCAGAGTTTGGTTAGAGCTATTGAAGTCATTGTGAATCAGAGAAGTGCTGAAAATCTTAATTTTAATTTACATATGGACCCAGTTAGCTTACTCAGGAATTGATCTAATGTAAAAGGTAAATGCAAGATCTCTGGAATCAAAAACATGTGGGTTTTGGTATTAAGCTGCTAATAGTGGACAAGCCATTTAATTCCACTGAACTTCAGTTTTTTCCTCTAAAATGGAGGATAAAATAAAATTGTTGTGAAGATTGCATGATGTTTATAAAGCACTAAGCAAAGTACCTGGAACATAATAAACTTTCAAAAAATGACATATGTTATGGCAATGATATACCTTAACAAACATTCTTTGAAGACAACAATATCTTAGGTTTATGTTATGGTCTGGATGTGAGTTATCCCCCAAAAGCTGATGTGTGAGACAAAGCAAGAGGGTTCAGAGTGCAAATGTTTGGGTTTGAGAGCATTAACGCAATCAATGGATTAATCTGCTCATGGGACTAATTGAGTGGTAATTGAAGGCAGGTAGGGTGTGACTAGAGGAGGTGGGACATTGGGTCATGGCTTTGGGGTATATATTTGTATCTGGCAGGTGAAGTCTCTATCTCTGCTTCCTGATCATCAACGAACTGTTTCCCTTTGCTATTCCCTTTGCCACGTTCTTCTGCCTCACGTGGAGACTTCAGAAATAAAGCTGACTGTCAACAGACTGAGACATTTGAAACTTTTCCTCCTCTACAGTTGTTTTGGCCAGGTCTTTCAGTCACAGCAGTGAAAAAAAGCTGACTAAAATAGCTTGTGTTAGGAATTTACATAGACCTATGAATATAGAGATGAATAAAGAGAAAACTTTGCCTCACAGATTTCAGTAATGATGAGTTAACAGTCAGGTAACAGTGATTTAAATGCAATGCTGGAGATATACAGAAGGTTGGGAGTAGAGAAGCAGAAAAAAGGCCAAAAGAAGGAGGTAAGGAAGAATACCCAAAAAATGAGGGGATGCAAGAGGCAGGGATTCACACAATAGAAGCAACTCTGACCTGCCCAGAGATCTTCCCCTCTGTCCACAGGGGATTAGCCAAGGTGACACATTAGGAGCAAGCACAGTCATCCCTAATAGGGCTCTGAGAGACAGTCACACATACCTCTGAGTCTCCTTAATATACCTTCTGCCACTACAGATCTGAATCTAACAGAACTGATCTTGCAATGTTTTCTGTCACTATTATCCTTAAATATGAGAAGGCACAGATGCATTGGTCACTTTTCATCTCCCATACCCAAATTCCACTCTGAATATTACCTTCGTCTTATTTGCTGTTATAGAAAAGTGCCCATCCAAGGACTTCTTCCTATATAACCCTCATAGGAGCAAGTGGGGATCTTCTTGTCCCAACATGGGCCTTGTACACTGGGATGAGAGCTAGAAGCAGGGTCTCTGGACCCCACCTCACCACTTCCAGAACATTCTCACATTATCCTCCAGTAGTGTGCCAGAGATGGCTTGAACCTATTTATGTGAGCCAATTGTGCACATCTCTTCCGAACTCTGTGTTAGCTAATATTGTATTAGTAACTTAGAGGGTCCACAGTGTAATTTACATCATGGAAATTTACAAACAGTGCAATTAAGTGTTGTTTTGTTTTGATCTCCAGAAAGCGTGTTATTATATGTTTATTGGACTTTCACTGCCATATTTAGCTGTGAATCCTGTTACCCTTCATTCCTGGTTCTTCATCACTGTTTCCAACATTACTCTGTCTGAACGCATAGATCACTTGGATATTATATATCATCTATATGTAGCAATCTGCCTAACACTGTGATATCTCAGTTCTGTGATCTTAATCCTCTTCTCATTGATGTTGGTCTACACTTTACAGCAGCCACTTTAGATCTCCACAGATAATTTTCTTTCTATGACCCCAATACTTCTATAACCTCAAGTATGCATCCTACTCTCTGTCCATTATATCCTCACCTTCCAGCTCACTTCCTCTAGTATTTTCAACATTAACAATTCTTTGACCTCGCAGGACCTTTTATCCCTTTATCTAACCATGTCATTACTGTCCCTCACTCATTTGAAGTCCTACAGTCCCTCCTTAAATAGCATAAAGTCCATGGCTGACATGTTAATCACTTTGCATACAAGTCTAACATCCTGACCCCTCTGATTGTTTGCAGAATTCACTTTGCAAAGTCCTAGTTTAATCCAGCTCTGGATCTACTCCATGCCTCTACCCAGAAGCTATCTGTAGATAGAGGAAAAGATATACATAACTAGACTGATTCAAGCTCCTTTAAATTATGATTATGAACTTTTACTTAGTCCTTGTGATTGCCAAACACACATATCCAAATTTTGTGCATATTTTTTCTTTTACCATCCAAGCAATTCTTTCTATATCATCATTTTTCTTCTTTTATAATAAGGTGCTTTCATTAACAAATATTCTTGTTTGCATTTCTTTCATAGTATAACAACAACAACAACAAAACCTGTTTAACCTATGTTCATCTTCTAGCTACTGCTAAGTGAATAAATTATCTTTCTCTGGCATTTTCCCCATATTTAAACTACTCCAATTAGACTACTCACCATGCCACGGAAATAGCTTAAATACAAACCAAACAAGACACACTTGTTGCCAAATCTAACAGCCAGTTCTCTGTGCTTATCCTCCATGAACTGTCAGTCAGCAACACTTGAAACCATCCATCAGTGTCTCCTCCATGATAATACCATAATTTTACCATTTTTCTTCCACCTTAATTTTGTTCCTTCACAGTCCTCATTACTAGATAAGGCAGGTCTCCCTGATCTCCTAAGGCTGGAGCACCCAGGACTGAGTCCTCAGTCTTCTTTATTCTCTATTTTCCATCACTTTCTTGGTGACCTTTAGGTGCCTGGCTTTAAAGACCATGTTTGTGGATGACTCTCAAATTTATACTTTTAGCTCAGAACCCTCCTCCAAACTCCAGGGGCATATCCAGCCACTACTCAACATCTGCAATTGGGTGTTTGACAACCAACAGGCTCTAAACTGATATTCTGTTCATGATTAAGGACATTATTTAGGACACACACACAAACACACACTTGCATGCACACACACAATAAGAGTCACCTTTGTTCCTGTGTTTCAGCCATATGCTACTTCCCATTCATCATGAAAGGCTGTGAACTTTATGTTAAAAAATACACCTGGAAACTGACTTTCTTACTCCTATCAAGCTCTCTGTCATTTCTTACCAGGTCTACTGCAATAAACTCCCATTGTTCTTTCCTGATTTCACCTTTTCTCCTTGTAACTCATTCGTAAAATAGTAGCCAGAATTATCCTTTTAAAACAAACTCGCATCTTGAAACAACTTTTCAGTGGCAGTGGCTTCCTACAGACAACAAAGAAAAAGATTTCTTACCTTGGACTACAAGTCCCTTCTAGATTTCTCCCTATTAATCTCTCTGACTTTGTGTTTACTATGATGCCCTAGACCTTCTGGGATCTCCTTGCCTACTGTAGCATATTGGGCACAAGACTGACTTGGAGCCCTTGTGAAGACTGTTCTCTTGTCTGGAATGCTATTACTGCAAATTCCTCCATGCTACATCTTCACCCCCTGAAAAGTCTGGGCTCACATGTCCATTCCCAATAGGGCCTATTCTAATGATCCCACATTCAGTTATTCCCCTATCTACCTCCAACCCTGTCTCAGACAACTACATTGCCCACACCCTGTTCTCTTTCTCATAGCATTTATAACATTCTACTATATTGAAAGCTTGTTTTACTTATTATCCTTCTTGTCTGTCTCCCTACCTGCAACACAATTTCCGAAAGGACAGAAAGTTTCTTGTTTGTATATATGTGTGATTTCCCTCTAGCTGTATCTGATACACCATAAATATCTTCAAGAAACTGTTAGAGATATAATATACTCTCAAAAATATTTTCTGACTGAATAAATACCTGAGATGAATTTTCTTTTAAATAAATGCATAGAGGTCAGAGAAAGCTATCTTTTTTCCTTTAATCTATTTTTTCTGTCCTTCAGTTATTTTGTTATTTAGAGATTTCACTGACTGTTTTTATACCATAATAAAACTCATATTAGGAGCTACATCTCAGGATTTCTTTTATTTTTATTTGTTTAAATTTGTCCAAATTGGTGCTGTCAAATTTCTTATCATTGCAGATGTGATTTTTTAAATGGAAATAATTTAAAATATTGCTTTCATATATAAGATACTAGAAACTTTTAATTACATATTAGAGAAAGCAAATGTCACTGGAAACAAGTTTATTCAGTTATAAATTGAATTTAATACCTTCTAAAATTTTCTTTAAGAATAAAAAATTTAGTGGCATAAATTAGGAACTTTTGGAATGTAGTGGAAATTAGTAATTTATACATTTATATCTCAGGTAATGGAATAAATTGGTAAATGAATAATTGATGAATGAATTATCATCTAGCACAACTAAAATAAGACCTCAATTTATAAAATTTTAAATAAAAAGAGTTAAGCATTAAAAAGCATTTTATTGAAGTTGTTTTGCTTATCATTTTTTAAAAAGAAAATTACTAAAGTTATTGTTTACTATGCTCACATTGTGCAAATCAAATACTTATAGTGTTAAATGACAACATCTTGGTGAAATGTAAAAAAAAAAAAAAAAAAAAAAAAAAGATTCAGAGTTGGCAGGAAACATCCAGTTTGTTAGACACACAAGAAAAACCATGTATATCTTCTATAATTGCATGTTACATTGACTTATACATACAAAATCAATGTGAGTGAAATGACACATAAATGAGAAACATTAATTTTTCTTAATAATCAATAATTTGTTCTATAGCCTAAATGATATTCTTTTTCTTCTTAACACAAATCATAAAAAGTGAATTCTTTAGAAAATTGAATTATATGATAATTTTTTAGTCAGCGTTTTGGTCACTGTGTCCAAAAGATCCAACAAGAATATGGAAAGCAGTATGGAGATTCTTTGGAAAACTGGGAATGGAATCACCATTTGACCCAGCTATCCCACTCCTTGCTCTATACCCAAAAGACTTAAAACCAGCGTACTACAGGGACTCAGCCGCATCAATGTTTATAGCAGCTCAATTCACAATAGCTAAACTGTGGAACCAACCTACATGCCCTTCAGTAGATGAATGGATAAAGAAAATGTGTTATACATATACAATGGAATATTATTCAGCATTAAAAGAGAATGAAATCATGGCATTTGCAGGTAAATTGACAGAGTTGGAGAATATCATGCTAAGTGAAGTTAGCCAATCCCAATAAAACAAATGCTGAATGTTTTCTCTGATATAAGGAGGCTGATTCATAGTGGGGTTGGGAGGGGGAGCATGGGAGCATTAGTTGAACTCTAGATAGGGCAAAGGGGTGGGAGGGGAAGGGAAGGAGCATGGGGGTAGAAAAGATGGTGTAATGAGATGAACATCATTACTCTAAGTACATGTATGAAGAAAGGAATAGTGTGAAGATACTTTGTTTACAACCAGAGTTATAAAAATTGTGCTCTATATGTATAATATGAATTGTAATGCACTCTGCTGTCATATATAACAAATTAAAATAAAAAATAAATTTTATGTGTGTGTGTGAGTGTGTGTGTGTGTTCTGAAACAGGAAAAAAAAAAAGACCCCACAAGAACAATTAGAGGATGAAAAGTTTATTTGGCTCACACTTTCAGAGATCTCAGTCCATAGATGGCCAACCCCATTGCTCTGGGCCCAGAGTAGAAGGGTGTTGGGGTGGAAAGCAGCTCAGAACATGGCAATCAGGAACCAGAAATAGAACTTTGCCCCCCAGGAACCAAACAACCCAAAGGCATGCCCCAGTGACCCATTTCCTTCAGCCACACCCTTCCTGCCTATGGTTACTACTCAGTTAATGCATACCAACTTATTAGGCTAAAGTTTTCATAATCCAATGATTTCACCTTTAAACTTGCTCACATTTCTCACACATGAGTTTTGGGGGGACACCTCATACATAAACCATAAAAGACACTGAAAAAACGTCATAGAGACAGCTATAGATGACATTGAAAAATGCATACTTTGCCCCCAATTCTAGCACATAGACATTGACACTGCAGGGTTGAAGTATTTAATAATCACATAAAGTGAAACTGTACTATCCTTCCCTATTTAGTTCATCTGACTGACTGGTCCCTTCTTAAGCCTGCACCATGATGTTAGCACCTAAGCTAGAAGCCTTGTACCTGCTGACCTTCATGATGCTCTCCAAGAGTTTGACCCAAAGAATGGTTCAATCATTAGTATGCTACATCCACTTGCCCTATTCAGGTTCACCGTGATACTTAGATTTTTCCATTACAAAGCAAAAGGACCCTGATGATCAACAGTGGATTAATGAGGAAGATTGATATAAAATACCAAAAAAGCAAATAGTCTGCAATGATTATATCATGATAATCTCACCATTAAAAAGACTCTGAAAACTCTAATGCTTATCCAAGAAGACTCAGCTGATATCTCCAGGAGGCAAAGAAAGAGGCTATATCTAGCTTCTTTAACTTTACAAATGAAATGACAATTAAATATATATGCTGATAGGGGAAATAAATGAAAAAGAAAATGTGACAGGATTTAGAAAACATTTGTTATACAAAGGTGAGAAGCACAAATTATAGGAATGATACATAGCATCTGCTTATTGTGTGTGTTCTGGATCTACACTTACTTTTGACAAATAAGATATAAAGATTAAATTACACTGACCATTTTCATTTGAGAGGAAGCATAGTGTAGTGAAGAAAACAGAGAATTTGCCATAGACTAAACTATTCAGACTCCCTGTCCTAACACATTCTCGTGTAAATGGTTCAACTGTTAGGTCTCATTCTCCTTTTCAAAATTATGAAGATTATGTAGCATATAAAAAACTACCAATCACTGGTGGTTATACAATAAGACACAATGCCTATAAATGCACCCAGCATATGGTAAAAACTCAATAAGTGTTACTTAGTTTCCTTCTTTGTGTAAAACAGGAGGAAGCAGCTTAAGCACTGGCCTCAGTAAAAGAATATTTCATAGTTGTGAACTATGTTTACACAGATATGCCAACTAGGGATTGCAATAGCTTGGCATCTTGTCATCCATAACCAACTTGGGATGCCAGAATAATAATAAAGATTCACTAAGCATTTACTATGTGCCAAGCACTGTTCAAAATATTTTTCAGGTATTAACTTGTTAAATTTTCATACAACACCATGAAGTAGATTGTATTATGATCTTCGTTTTACAGATGAAGAAAATGAAGCACAGAAAGGGCACAGACCATCCCTAAGCTTATACAGCTAAGCAGCAATCTAGCTACAACATGAGTCCAGACTCTAGAACTTACATTCTTAAAAGCTACACTATGCTGCCTCTCTTTTAGCTTATTCCTTAGCAGTGACAACAGTCTGGATGGGAGCAAAGATGAGGACATAGGAAGATTCTGACTTTTATGGATTCTGGGTGTAGGAAGGCTGTTCTGCTTGATGCACCATGCCTTCTGTGCTGTGCAAACCCAACATGAGAGACCCACAATTGAAACTTAGGGGGAAAGCTTAGCCTGCTTGGGTGTGATGGGTGAGGACAATGTTTCTTTAGCATTCTCTGACATGTGATCCAAGGTTGTTAGCTTATGTACAGTAATAGGAGCTTCTTATCTATCTTACTTTGTACGTTTATCCTTTGCAAGTTTTCTTTTTGCTTTATAAACTCTTACTCACTCCTTATTGCTTTCTAGATGAAACCAAGCTTCTCATTGTATGGGTGTAGGCTCAGACCTGGAACTACCTGAACTACCTGTGCTGTCAATCACCTTCATAGCAACACCTTATTTCCTTCCCCTTACACAGTGTGGCCACAACTGTCCATTTGTAAGGAATGCTAACACTTCAGATGGCCACACTTTGCTGTTATAAAACCACTTGGTATAAAAGACACTTGGAAAGTTGGTGAACTTCTATTTATCCTTCTGTGTTCATTCAAATATGGCCTAGTCCATGAAGATTTTCCCTACTCTTCCTGGAAGAGTGAATTTTTCACAAAACTTTTCCTACACTGGAATGTCCTTATTTGAATGACTGTGTGGATCATTTTAATGAATCATTTTAATGATTATCTCTTTCAGTCAGGTATGAGGTTTTTCAGGAAAAGAATGATGTCTCTTTATCTCCTATGTCTGGTGATTTGTTTGGTACATAATCAGTTCTTAATAAATGTTTACAGAATAGAATTGAATTAAATATATCATAAGCCAATTGCAGGGGAAATAATATATTCTTTATAACTTTCTAAATAGGAAGCATTTGAGAATTGGAGAAATCGTTGAAAAAAGGTACATCGTACAAAATATCTAATGATAAATATAAGCAATGTGAATTTGACAGGCTTTGTTTTCATTGTTTAATTGCATCAGGGCTAGTAACGATATTGCAGCCATTACAACATAAATGTGGACTTTGGGGGCCTCAGCAGACATAGGCTTGATTCATACCTCTACTGACTTGGTGATTGTGAATCCTTTGGCTAAATATATGTTTTCTATTCATTTATTGTTCAGTTAGAAAATTGGCATAGCAATATCTATGTTTGGGATATGGGCAAGGGGCTATGTGGTAATTATCTAAAAATGCTTAATATATACCATGCCCCCCAAACTAAGAACTTTATTCAATAATATTTCATTTATTTATTGTTATTTATTATTTATATTTATTTAAAAATATTTCATATTTTGCCTTCCTTCCAAAATATAACAACAAAAAATTAGTGTGGACATATAATCTTACTGTGAAGTACAATACAGTAGAAAATTTCTTTGGAATAAGACAAACCTACTTCTCTTTAGGAATGTGACTCTGAACCTAGAGATTTAGGGCTGAACAACCACACAGATCAGAATGTCATAGGAAGCAGAGCTTTAGAAGCCACATCCATGGAGAACAGGAGAACAGGTAAAGACAGCCCCCAGTTACATGAGGAACTCCTGTGGGCAAGCAAAGACTCTTTTTTTTTTTTTTTTACCTTTTCTTCTATTCTAAGTTGTTATATATGACAGCAGAATACATTATAATTCACATTACACTAATAGAGCACATTTTTATGTATCTCTGGTTGTATACAAAGTATATTCACACCATTTGTGTCTTCATACATGCACTGAGGGTAATGATATCCATCCCATTCTACCATCTTTTTTTTTTTTTTTTACCCTTTAAGCAAAGACTCTTGAGTGGAGTACTTGCAAGATCTTTGAGCGGATATATAAGGAGACACTGTGTAAATATCAGGAAAGTTCATTATGACAACCCAGCCAGGACTTATGTGAGGAAGCAAAATACACCACAAAGAGAGACTGTTAGCCCTACAGTTTCGTCGTATTTTTCATTGCCATGACCAAAGACCTGACAAGAAGAGTGTAGAGGGAAAAATATTTATTTTGGCTCATGGTTTCAGAGGTCTCACTCCACAGACAGCCACCTTCAAAACTCTGAGCCCAAAGTGAAACAGATCATCATGGGGGAAGAGCATGGCAGAGGAAAGCAGCTCTGGACATGACCACCAGGAAGGAGAGAACTCTGCTCATCAGGGATAAAAATATATACCTCAAAGGCATACCCCAGTAACCTACTTTCTCCAACCACACTCTGCCCGCCTTCAATTGTTAGCAGTTAACCCACAACTCTCACAATCTAACTATTTTACCTCTGAAAATTCTTACATTGTCTCATGTATGAGCTTTTGGGGGACACCTCATTTCTAAACCATAACACCTACCTAAGAATAAGAGGAATGAAGTAGAAGACTGAATGGCAGATGTCCTTCTCATTTTATCTGGAAAATATGCTTTCACTAGGTATTCCTAAGTGAGAAAACATATCACACCGATTGAAATCTACTTTTTCAATTGGATTCAACTTTATAATTAAGATTTCTTATCAGTTCTTTCCCTAAGTCATCAAGAGTTAGACTACATGTGTTTCTGGTCAATATGGATTCACGGATGCACAAACAAGTTCCTGAATTCATGCCCTTTTATTACAGTGGAGGAGACATCCAGAAAAAAATAATCAGCCAATCAGTAAACAAGAGAAACACAAATTGTGATGTATGCTAAGAAGGAAATGCACTCAAGAGTGGGATGTAAACTAAATGAGTTGGGTGACTTCAGATAGACTAGTCAGGGAAGATTTACATGCCGAGATGACAGGTGAGTCTAAATCTGAAAAGTGACACAAGCCTGTCATTTGAACAGTTGTAAGAATATTGCTGGTGGGGAATGGCAAGTGCCAAGGCCTAAGTGGGGAAGGACTAAGTGCATTTTGAGACACAGAGAGGTCAGTAAACAAGAACAAATTCATTGAAGGGCTCGGTCCAAACTGACTTTCTTCACTTCTCCCTAAAATAATGCACTAGCCTTTTAAGTTGTCTCCCTGCTTTTATCCTTAGCAAAATTATCTATTTTTCACAAGTGATCAAAGTCAACCATGGGATATTAGCTTCCTTCATTCAGCCCTGCAATGGTTTCTGCTTGCATGTAGAGGAACTCAAACTTCTTGTCATGGCTTTGCTGTTTGTTACATCTCCGGCTCATTTTCTGACTCATTTCTGTGTATTTCCCCCTTGCAAATTAAGTTCCAGCCACAATCTTCCTTACAGTTCTTCATGTATTTCAGAAATGTTCCTTCCTTGGGACCTTTGCACCCCCAAATATTCACATGGCCAGCTCCCTTGCACATTCCAGGTTTATCTGATGTCATCCTCTATAGAGTTCCCTTAATTATCTTACCTCAGCTACTCTCAAATCCTATACTTTACTTCATTCTAATTTCTAGAATGTATAAAGACCCAATATTCTATTACATATTTAACTGCTTACTTGTACATTTACCTCATCCTCTATAATTTCAGGTGTCCTAAAGACAGTATTTTGTTTACTCATCCCCAGTGGATGAGTGTGTATGAAATACATGTATGACACATTAACAAAGCTTATTTATATTTAGGTAATTGACATGTCACACCCTCTGAAGGCAGTGGGTCTTCAAAAAAAGAAAAGTTCTACAGGGAGTTGAGAAGGACTTCTGAGGGGAGGTGATATATGCCTCAGGTCTTGGAGGATGAAAAGTCATTCACAAAATTCAGCAGAACATGAAGAAAAGAAAGGAAAGGAGGTAATCTAACTAAAGGAAACAATGTGTGAAAAGGCACAAAACTGATCGCTATCTGGAAGGAGGGGATCCTCAGATTGACTGCAGCATGGGGGACCATCTCCATAAGGAACAGGAAGAGTGGGAAGAGAAGGAGCCACTGCACCACATAATGGCATATTTAGTCATGTTAGTAAGAAAAATGGTGTTCACCCTTTGGCTTCCAAAGTACATACCACCTATAACATGATGTCTTAATTAAGAAATATATGGACAGCACCTCTTACTTTATGAGGAAAGCTAATGAGGAATCATTTTCTTTCTTTTTTATTTTAATAGATCAATGTCGTTGGCCATGAATTTTCAATATGTCACTGTCGTGGGGTCCCTTATCCCTGTCACTGCTCAATATTTCTAGAGCTCACCACTCAGAGAAATTAGGTTCTAGTTCTAGATCTTTCATGGTTCCCTGTTCTTTACCAGACACCAGGCTTATGTCATAAATTCTCTGATCAGGAGGAAGAGTTGTTCATAGTTCCTCACTTCCTTTGATGATCTTAAGTAATACTGCTTTGCATTTCTACCAGCCCACTGCAGCGTAATGGGAGAGAGAGATGATAGTGATATGTAACATCTGTTTGCTTCTCTGGTGAGGACAAGGGAAACTGCCATCTCTTCACCATTTATTTTCTTTTCTCATGTGATTGTGTGACTGCAGAAGAAGGAAATAATAGAAGTGAGACCCACAGATGGTTCTTTGATATCAAACCAGACTTTATAACTTTCCCACCCAAATCCTACAGATGTTCCAGAATGATGTGGATGGATACTGGGAAAAATTAGATTAAAATGATACTAATACCAAATGAAAAGCAAATTAAAAAAATAAGAAGGTTATTGCAGATTTTAGACTTCTTTGATTTTGGAGTTTACAGTTCATTTAAATGAAACATTAGCACTGATTTACAATGTAGTATTGCAATTATGTTCTATGTTAGTATGTTTTCCAAGATTATCTATATCTGCCTGGGCCTGGTATTATATGGTGGTTAATAATATACCTATCAAAATAAGCCAACCATAAATGCATTTGAGACTTGGTTTCACTGCTATTTATGTGACCTTGAGCAAATTGCTGAAACTCTCTCTTCTCCCATTTCCTCATCTGGAAAAGGAGGATATAATAGTAACACCTATCTCAAAATTATACCAAGGATTAAACAAGATAAAGTGTTTCATGTAATCCTTGTAATGTGTGATCAACTTGATCCTTCCTCTGCTCTTTCCAGTCTTCTCATTAAGAACACACTGCAATAGGGGATCTCCATGTCTACGTATTACTGCACTACCCTACCTTCCAGCCTGCCTATGCATGTTGAAAGGTGATTTTGATGGGAGAAGGGATATGTGAAAATCATGCTATCTCTCTCCTCTGCTTTTTTATGCTATTTTGACTGATAAGATGGTAGGTTCATTTGAGAGCTAGCTTTGTCTTCTATCCAGAAATTTCTTTAACCCAAGGAGGGAAAACAAACAAACAAACAAACAAAACAAAAACAAACAAACAAAAAAACTAGGTTGTGAGATATTTCGGAGTCAAAGTATCAAGAAAAAAAAGGAAAATGAAGCTGGGCGCAATGGCGCACGCCTGTAATCCCAGCACTTTGGGAGGCTGAGGCAGGAGGATCGCGAGTTCAAAGCCAGCCTCAGCAATGGCGAGGCACTTAGTAACTCAGTGAGACCCTGCTTCTAATAAAAATACAAAAAAAGGGCTGGGGATGTGGCCCAGTGGTCAAGTACCCCTGAGTTCAATCCCCGGTACCAAAAAAAAAAAAAAAAAAGGAAAATGATTTTTTTTTTTTTCTATTTCAATAGGTATTAGAAACATGCAGAGGTTATGGGGAGAATTAATCAAGAATGGCAGGTAAACTTGGCAGGAAGAAACTCGTCTACTTTATACATCTGGAGCACAAAGACTGATAGTTCAACAAATCATGCATCAGTTAAAAACTCACATACTTGTACCAGATACTTTATTCTTCTATACATACTCCATATCAGCTGATTTTTTTATCCCATGTTTGATTACTTCATTGATATGATTAATAACAATGCACTGTACATCTATGTATTAGTCCTAGGGGTTATGGTTTAGATATGAGATGTCCCTCAAAACCTCATGTGTGAGTCACTGCAAGAATTTTTAGAGGTAAAATGATTATGAGAGGTATATTCTAATCCACTGATATGTATTAATGTGGCAGTAACTATAGACAGGTAGGGTGTGGCTGTAGGAAGTAGCTCATTGTGGGTATGACTTTGGGGCTTTACAGTTTGGCCAGAAAAGTAAAACTGAGACTAAGGAAGTTGTGGTTGTTAAATATATTCTAGCCACTAAAGAGATGCTAAGTACTTTGCACAAGAAAAAAAAAGAAAAGAAAAGATGGTTTAAGGGTATATGAAAAATTACTAAGATCATAACCACTTCCAACTTAAGGGTACAAAGTAAAAATTCCTTTAAGAAGAGACCATGTAGGTGTCATGCTTGCAAGAGATGGGGGAAGTTACTAGGAAGTTTTCTCACCATGTTCAGCCACACAGACACTCAGAGACTGCTGCAACCATGGTCCCAGGAGATGTGGCTATTGTTCAAGATGGTGGCAGAATTTTATATCAACCACAATGCTGGTTGCTGGTTCAGAAGGAATGCAGGATGCAGACATAAGGGAGTCGTGGAGGATTCCACCAAAATTTCAAAGGAAGGCTAGAAGACCAAGCTAATTATAGCAGGGTCAGAATCCCTGCAGGCTACTCCTGAGAGGGTGATATATGAAGATGTTTGAATGAAGCCAAATCTGCAGTGGAAACCTCTGAGATTAAGAGGTACCAGTAATGTAGATTATATTCTGAGGAAAGCTGAAGGAATAAAGCAGAGACAAGCCAAGAGAGAGGCCAGGTGAGCTGCAATCAGCAAGGCCATCCAGGGCAGAGGTACAGAATCTCTTTGGAGAGAATATCACCATGCCATGTGCCCAAATGTTAGATATGGAGATACAGAACTTGTTTGCTCAGTTAAAGTTTGGTCTTGTTTTGGTCCCTTCCATTCTTTCTATTCCCCTATTTCTCTCTTGTGGAATTGAAATATTTATTCTCCGTCATTATATATTGGCTATATCTGAGTTGCAGTTGACTTTCTTACAAGGGCTCATGCTGAGAGTTTGCTTTTAGTCTCAGAGGAGATATTGAATTTGGTCTTTTGGAAAATAATAAAAATTTTAAGATTATCAGTGTGCTTGAAATTTGACTAAATATATTTTGCATTTTGAGATGGGTATGGGCTTTTGAGAACTGGGTAAAGAATGTTATGATTTAGATATAATATATCTCCCAAACTTTTATGTGTGAGACAAAGCAAGAATTTTCAAAGGAGAAATGATTATTTTATGAGATATGTGATGTAATCTGTGGATTAATCCTATTATGTGGATTAATGGGGCAGTAACTGTAGACAGGAAGTGTATGGCAGAAGACATAGGTCACAGGAGGTGTTCCTTTATGTTTATAGTGTGTCCCTGGCAAGCAGAGCTCTCTATTTCCTAGTTACCATGTCCTGAGCTGCTTTCCTCCACCATGCCCTTCTACAATGATGTTTTGCCTCACATTGAGCCCAGAACTATGATGCCAGCCAACTGTGGAACAAACCTCTGAAACCGTGACCTGAAAACTCCTACTCCTCTGTGCTGTTTTTGTTAGGTCTTTTGGTCACAGAGAAGAAAGCCTGATGAAAACAAAGGGCTAAGAAAAATTTTAATACTGAACCTCAGTCTCCAACATGCTCATTCACGGGAGTACAGGAAAGGTGGGGATATCTTCAGTGACATGGAACATCCTGTCCTACTGAGAAAAAACTCACTATGATATCCAGAATCACAGCTTCATGACTGACATAATAAGACTGCTTTTTGTTTATATTGAGGCTATCTTGTCCCTGTGACCCTGATGGGGTAGTGGAGGGTGAGCAATGCAATCTGTTAGCACAAAAAGCTGGAGGGATGATGCTGAAGACTAGTTTTTTCCATCTTACCCAAGTTTCTCTGCCCACTGTTCATTATTCTGCCATCACCAATTGACCATGTAAAGGTAGAAGTTAAAGCTAATTAGCATGCAATAACTTTCCTCCTTGCTCTTTAAAAATCTAAATTGAATACTCATGAGGGGAACTGTTCTGAAGCAGCTTATAAGAGAGCTATAATAATAATTAATACTGCATTCACTAGCACATGTCATTGTTATGTATCTCTGTATTAACTGGGTTGATTTTTATTGTAAAAAGCATCAAGTTGGCCAATGAGATCTGTGTATGTGTGCAGGGGTGAATACAGCGCGTAGGTAAGACAAGAAATACTATCAGCAGTAAGAAGAGTTCACTCATATGTAAAGATTTCATTATGGGACCACTAACTTTAATTGCATCCCTTCCATGTGCCAGACATTAATAGACACTAAAGACATAGGAAAGAAAAAAAAGAGTCCATTCACAGATAATTTTAATGTAATTGCAGGGTGCTGTGGAAATATAAGTGAGAAGCATTTGGGAATGAGTTAGGGCTAAACTAATATTAGTCAGGTGCATAGGAATCTGTTAAAGAAGGAGTTTAGTGATTATTATTTCCCGGTATGTAATTATGGAGGTATGGAATTATGAAGCAGCCTGATAAAAACACTTGAAACTCTTTTGCTGCTTTAATAAAGGTCAAACGTAAGCCAGAAAGTGGCAGAAAGGGGGCTGGAGAGATGGGCTTGGCACTGACAATGTCATGTTAGTCTCACAATAGTCCTGTGAGCTAGGAATCGTTTTCTTTTGCAAACAAGGATACAGTGACAGAAATGACTTGCTATTTTCCCTAAAAAATGGAGGAGTCAGCTTTGAATCCAGTTTTAGTTGACCCTAAATCCTCACATCTTTTCATATCCCCTGCTGCCTGGATGTAACACAACCAGCGTGACTGTCAGATGAGCTTTTGTGTCATGATATTGAAGCAAACACATTGCAGTTGTAGGCTAAATAAAAATGTTAGAATTCTCCAATATCCCATATTTCTACAGCACAGAATCTTTATAATCCTTGAAATGGCTCTGAGTGGATTCAGCAGATCTCCTCCACAGAATCATAAATCCAAGTATGATAACAACTCCCAGAAGTTATTTTCCCTTTATTCTTCCGCTTCTTTTGAGAACTTAGGCTCATTTAAAATAATGAAAAAAATGGAAGAAATTAAAGTGAGTGTACAATCAGCCATGAGGACAGTACATATGCCAAGCCACGCCTGACAAGGGGAGGGAAACAGTTACTCGAGGTGAACTTCTCCTTCTACTTAACTCACACACTCTCTTCCCCACCACCTTCATCATCTAGCTGTCAAAAGCTGGCCTAGGTGGGAATGTTTTCAGATGAAAGAAAGCATATTTACTTTCCACCTTCTCCCTTTGCCTGTGTGTCTGCTGTTTCATACAGTTTACAAGAAAACTTCTGGAAGTGCCATCCTAAATTTTCAAAATAAATTCTAGGGATTATGTAGCAATTATAAAGAAAAGTCTCCTGCCCCATTAAAACAAACAAACAAAAACTTTTCCAGTCAGTTTTATGACAAGAGAGATTATCATGGAGAATAATGGCCATTTGAAGTTACCCTGTGTGGGGACTTGGAGAGAGATCAGGAAATTAACAGTTCAGATCAAGCTTTTTACATATTTTGGATTTGGGAAATTTCTCAATTATAAATATTTCTAAAGTTAGGTTAAACCTAAATTTCACAATGTCTTAGCTTTGTTCCTCTCCCCAAAATATTCTCAAAGAGTCTTATAATTGAATAAATCTTAAAGTCAAAAAATATGATTGTGTATGTTTCACTCTACTCAAGTTTGAAAGAGGCTTTTTGCACCTCCTGTCAGGATCTGCACCAGGCATTGTGGGTGCAAAAATGGACTTGAACAAAATCTTATGCTTTAGGATCTCAGACTAGTAAGTGAGATAAAAATGTAATCAAACACTTCCTTTAGAAAGAGTCCACGTCGATGTTTCCAAGAGCATGTTATAAAAAGCATTTTTTTCCATAAGACAACAATGGGTTAAGTTTTAAAATAAAAAGGAAAAGATGAAAATTATATTTCAGAAATCTGGATCAAATAAAGGTACAATTCCTTTTTGTAGGACTTCTTGGGATATTCAATACACCCATGAAAATTACAAATTTCCATTCAAATATAGAGTATATAAACTTTTTAAAATAATATTTTAATAAACTTTTTATACTTTCCAGGAATCAAATACTTGCCCAGGAATCAAAATTTTGTACCCTACAGTTTAGGACATTCTAATCTAGACCAATCTCCTTTGTTTTACTTTTTTGCCAGTCAACTAATAGCTTATCGAATTTGCAAAATAAAGTCTACTCAAACTTATTGTGAGCAGCGATAAAGTTGTATACTTACAAAGCTGTATTAATTAAGAACAATATTTCCTTTCATTCAGTAGTTCTCTATTTCTTCAAACACTGCATTTTTGGCTCACTGGATTTCTCTTTTTCCTTGTGACTTCATTATAAACACATAGTCTTAAATTTTTAGTTATGCATCAAGTATTCTCAAAGAAATTGTGCTTTCTCTAGAATTTGACAGTCACTTCTGTGCTGGTAAGCTCTCTATGGGGCAGAATGTTTGTTACTTTTTAATCACTGTTATTTACTAGTATTGTATAATCTGCTTGATTCAATTTTAACATTTGTGTTTATCTCTTGCACATAAGCTTTATGAGGACAGGGTCTTTTTATTTCAGCTTTGTGTGTCCTGAGAAGATATTCTATGCTTGATCATGAAATGGATTAATAGAAAAATAAAGGATTTAGCCAGTGTATAAGTGAATTAAATATTTCAAAAATTAATCCCTGTTTGAGTTCTTTTAGTCCACTGGATAAACCTTCATCTCCAAGATACTCTTTATCTGTCACTCCTTAAAACTTTTCATTTTCATTCCTGCAAGCTTCAGTTAGCTTTGCTGGCTCCATTCTTCCTTCTCATTAATTTCTTTATATAAAGGGATCAGTACTCTGTTGTAGTTGCTTATTAATATGTCATCCACCTGGATTATGAGCTTTCACTTAGCAGGTCCTCTAGAAATCTGAGTTGAGAGCACCTGATAATTTACTCCTCCCTCTCTCTGGCACTGCCTTTGGAGAAATTGTAAAAGATATCCACAAAGCTTCCAGTGTCTTTGTTCTCACTTCTATTCCCCCAGCCCTTGATAGGAATAAAGAGATCACATTCACCCATTCTTCCTCCCCAACACAAACTTGCCACCTCTAGACACAAGGATTTCTAGGAAATCTCATGGAGTCTCTAGGAGACAACAGTGCCACCCTGTGATGATAGCTCCCACGTTTGTATCTCCAAAGACAGTCTCTTCTGCAAATTTCATTCCTACCCAACTGTCAACTTGACATTTGCACTAAGATGCAAATAAGCACTGGAACCTTAACCAAAAGTGAATGTCACCAGGGTGAGAATGGCTCCTCTTTTGTAAGTAAAAGTTGCAAATGCAAAGGCCCCCTGTGTCAGATAAGCAATGGGATTGCTTGAAAAAGGGCTCAGGAAAGGGCAGTAGTAAGGTCATATCTTACTGAAGAGCATGTGCCAAATTTAAGGAGGAATTCTCTGTTCAACTCCAGTTGATTGTGGCCTTATAAAAATGAGGCATCACAGTTTCATATCTCATTTTTAAGAGATAAAAAGCAGTCCTGATTCTTCTGCTGTTTTTTTTTTTTTTTTTTTTTTTTTTTTTTTTTTTTTTTTTTTAAATTAAGAATAAACACTAAAGATAAGCCACGGAAGAGGGGGGGTGGGAAATATATTGGAATGGAAAAAAAAGAAATAAAGAAAGAAAATACATATATAGATCTATAAGCTCTGGATAAAGATGATGGACTATAGGAGAGACTGACACAATCTAATAAATGTTCACCTACTCTCATAGCTCTGTGTATTTGAGAGTGGTCTAACAGTATAGAAAGTTTAAATGCAGTACATAAAGGTTGGTTAGATTTCTTCAGCTAACATTTACTGAAAATTGATAAATTCCACGTAACATGTTAAACTCTTACTAATCTTCAAAGATTTTCATCAAATAAATTAATAGTTGTATATAAAACCAGTGACTTGAAAAACTGCTCTTTATGTGTAATATGAAATGAATTGTACTCTGCAAGCATGTATAACAAATTAAAATAAATAAATAATAATAATAAAATCTTAAGAGGTCAAGCAGCAGTACTAAATTCCCCTTCTGCACAATGATGTTCCACCCAAACACATTGTTTTTTTACCTTTGCAAATTACATTACTATATTGCCATTTATTGATTACCAATTCCTAGCATATTCTATTTTCAACTATGTAACATGAAAGTATGGTTCTTACACATATTCTATTGTACCCTCTAAATAGAGACACAACAATTTCCATTGCCCCCATCCTCCCAATAGGTTTATCCTAAGTATTAGTTCATAAGTCAGTATTTTTGGTTGGATATTAAATGGATTTACTACCAATCCACGTATGATAATTGTTTTTACTACCCTTTTTTACCAAACTATGTCATTTTCTGAAGTTAACTTGTTATGTCTTTCTACTTAGCTTTTTAGGTAATATTTTTTACTTCAACTTCAAACAACACATTGGGATTCACTCAGCATCAATGTCTTGAGGACTTTCCACTTGTTCCAAACACACTTTTCTCCATTTATATGATAGATTGTTCTTCTGTAATTTCTCTTCACTTTGATGCTACTGTCTCCCTTCTCTTCCCTTCTTTTCTGTCCTCTGTAGTGCATTTTAAATGAGAGTGAAAAGAATTCCAAGATCCTTCTTAGAAGAATAGGCTGCCTGTCTGGATTCTGAGAACAAAGTAGGCAGGACATCTGGGTTTCAACTACATTTTGTTCTGCAAAATTTTATTTCTGTGATATCAAGCATCGTACCTACATCCTCAATCATGATTGGTGTCTCCAGCTATAGAAATACTTTGTTTTACCTGATTTAAAGAAATCATTTAAACTTCTGACTTCAAGGAGAGGAAGAGAGAGGTTCAATGCTGCTCACCCACATGGACTGGAGGAAAAAACAGTGGATCCATCTAGCTATGTCTTAAGTTTGTCTCCATAAGTTTTCAATTTATGCATAGGGATACTATGCTCCCTGCCTCCCTGACACCCACTTTCAAAAGTCTCTCATGCAACGAATCCTTGAATGACTTGAGATCTCTGACACTAATGTGATTGCTTTTACGTTTTCCCACTGATGCCTTAGAACTCAGTTTTCTCAATTTCAACTCATCTTCCAGCTTCTACATTTTTTTCTATCTTCTGTTCTGTATGCTATATCCTGTGGATTTGTATTTCATTTTATTATCATTTAAATTGGCTTCCAGAAGTGAGAAGAATGAGATAATTTTTTCAATATATTACCTTTAATTAGGAATTCCAACCCTCTTTGAATACTTTATTCCAGTCATTTTTCCAGGAAATTATAGATTACTATTATAGCCCCCACTAAGTGGATGAACCCGAAACTCAAAAATGTGAGCAAATTGAATAAAGCCACGTCAGTCATTAGACCTCTCAGTCATCTGCATCACGGGCTCTGCCTATAATCTTACAGATAAGTTCACAGGATAGAGTAACAGTGCCAGATAGTTGCTGACATGACAATTTGACAATATGTATCTTACTTAAATATTATGATCAAGATGCTGTACTAATCATCAATGCCATTACTGGACTCTAGTGGTTAATTCACTGGGATGGGCAGTTTTCATTGCAGGTTCCAAGATGTACCACAGAGTTCCCACACAAGCCCTTTTCCCATAATACAGAGGAAGCACATCATTGCAACCAAGGTTATTTTTTGTTACTATTATTTGTTTGATTCTGTTAGCCAGGCCTGTGATTTTGTTCTCTTACCCCACTTTGCTGACAACCTTGTGGGAGGAAGTGAAAACACAGTGAGTGACATGTTTATTTATGTACCTCTTCTGAAACGACACTGTGACAAGCGGTAGGGATGGATTTTTTTCAAGCGGACTTTCTGCGTCGCTTGTCAGCTCCTTATTATGAGGTGGTTGAGTTTACCACATTTTTAGTTATATTTGAACGCCTAATAATTCTACAGCACATTAACTGTAATTTGTGAATTATATCCACCTTCTGAGAGTGCATCACTTTCCATCTCTTAGTAAAATGATTTATGTGAATCTACTACATCATGCTTCTGAGGTTTTATTACCAGGCAAATGATTATGCTCATCATCATTTGGCTTTTTTAAGCTCCTCTGAAAATACCTGACCATTTCTTTCACCCATTTCTGTCTCAAATTGTTGGCTTTTTGGGATAACCTTTGCAAATTCTCAAAATCATGGCAGTCTAGTTGTCACCTCAACTCTTTGTCAAATTCAAACCCCCCTTGACCTCTGCTCAAATATGTTTCTCTTGGCATCCAACCTGTCTTGCACAGAAACCTGTGCCATCTTCAGCTCTACCTCTCCAGCAGCTTCCCTAAGTGAACCATCACAGAAGCCTGTCGATTTTGCCTTAGAAATATATGTCAGAACTTCTCCTCCTCAGCCAAAACCCAGAATCTTATCAGTCCTATCCCACATTATTGCTAGGTTGTCTTTATGAGTTTCTCTGTCCCCTGTGTGAGTTACAACATTTACTGACATAAACAGCAACTCATTAGTGAAAAGCTGGGAAACAGAGAGGAAAAAATATTAGAGAGTTGAAAGTAAATCCTACCTATATAACTATCACCACTATAATTTTGGTATACCTGCTTGAAAGTAAAAACAAATATGAGAAGATACAGAATGTGCCACCTATAATATATATGCATTGTTTAAAGTTTTAACCAGTTTGGGCTCCAGTAACAAATTACACATAGTCTGGCCAGCTTAATTGACATTTATTTCTAATAATTCTGGAGGTTGATAAGTCTGTAATAAGGTATCTGCTGGTATGAGGACCATTTTCCTTATTTGCAAATGGTTATCTGCTCATTGTATTCTCAAATCCTAGAGGACAGAGTGTGAGCTATCATATGTTCTCATGTCTCTTCCTGTGAGAGTACTGATCCCATTATGAGGGCTCCCCTGTCATGAACCTACTATGTCCTGACATAAAAGTACTATCACATTACGAATTAGGATTTTAAAGTATGAATTTGGGGGAGGGGATAAAAACATTTAGTCCATAATAGCTACCATGCATTATTGAGACTAAGATGTTTATGCTTTGAATGTACTACTAAATTTGCATATTGTGTAATATTTCCAGAATTCATCTTCTGCCAATCTCTCACTTAAAAACATTCAGTGATATCTCAGCCACAAAAGTAAATTCAAAACTCAGCAAGTAATCAGGTCCTCAAAAATTAGCTTGTCTTGTTCTCTGATCTCATTTTACCATATTTATTTAATTCCTGGTTTATTTGTGGTTCACACAGAACAACCACTTACTCTGGGGCCTGAGCAACCCTCAGGGTTTTGACTCCTACCACCCTGACAAGCCCCCATAGTCTCTGATCTACCTGTCTGCCACCTGATGCTACATATGTCCAAATTCTACTTGGATTCTGTGTAGCCACTCTTAAATCTACTTTTTTTTTTTTAACATGCTGTACTGAATTCCCCTCAGAATTGACTTATCTTCCTTGAGTTTTCATAAGTTGTTTGAGAAGTCACTTATTATTCATGAACACAGAGTCCTAAACCAAGATTCAACTTTGATTTGGTATCCTACCAATTGTATTATCTTACTACCAATTGTATTATCTTAAAACATTTAATGTCTTTAAATATCTCATACAATATTAAAGTACACACAGTGGTACAAACCTGTAATCCCACTGACTTAGGAGGCTGTGGCAGGAAGATTGCAACTTCAAAGCCAGCCTCAGCAATTTAGTGAGGCCCTAAGCAACTTAGGGAGACTTTGTCTCAAAAGAAAAAATAGAGAGCTGGGGCTATACCTCCATGTCAATTTTGTTATATAGATGAAGAGAAAATTGTTTTTGCTTAAATCACACATTAGACTAGAAGTAGAATTAACAAACAACATCTGTTTGATATCAAACCCCATATTTCTGAAGAGCCATCTATGCCATTTCTTTAATGTTTTCCCTCTTGAGAGAAACCGGTGCAGAAGCACCACCTATATCCTCCATGGACACTGTCTCTCATCCTAACAACTTCTCTGGTGAGCATGGACACTGTGTGTAAACACATTGCTTGAGTTTCCTATAGCAGCTGTAACA
The DNA here is from genome assembly GCA_025594165.1 of Tamias sibiricus. NCBI lineage: Eukaryota > Metazoa > Chordata > Mammalia > Rodentia > Sciuridae > Tamias > Tamias sibiricus. Next base: position 76,870,278 of record CM046657.1, read on the forward strand.
CATTACTATTAACTGGGTGACATTACTATAGATTATAAAATGTTTTGATAGATAATCCAAACATAATCTTTCTCAGTCTAGCTTTGGTGAGACTCTGGTATTATCTATTATGGGGACAATCTTTTCTTCATCTCCAGACCTGTTTGATACTATCAACAGAGTTATTTGCCTCTGAAACATAATGTTGGGTCATTCCTATGATAGATGTCTGTTGCTTCTGCCCAGGTTAGCAAAGTTCCATCAGGTACAAAGTTCTCAAAATCCTCTTCGGTGTTCCTTGGAGGGCAAGAAGTTGTGTGTCCTTACACACAAGGGTTCTACACAAGTCCTTCCTGGAGAATCTTTGTCTGTTTCTGGCTCTGTTGAGATGGTTGGGTGAATCCATGAGTCACAGAGAGGTCTGTCCAGTCACAACCTAGAGCATACTACCTGGATGGCCTGAGGATTTCCCAAGTTACCAAGTGCTAGTTCCTTTTGGGTTATCAGTTTCTCTCTCAATTTATCTTTCTTCTTGTTCATTTTATTCTGCTTTCCACCCAACACAAACACAATTCAGTCAAGCTTTCTGCCACATTATAAACAATGTTCACCTTGGCTCTAGTGTCCAATAATACCCTCATCATTTGCTCCTAAGACCTCACCAGAAGTATCTTTAGTATTCATAGTTCTAAAAACATTCTAAAAACTTTAGTGGTATATGTATTTCCATCCTCTTCAGTTTCTTCCCAGTCCTCATTAGAATCAACTTTACTGTCCAGATTTTTACCAATAATCTCGTGGTGACAATCTGGGCCTTTTCTATAATCTGCCTCAAAAATCTGTTAGCTACTCCTCTTACCCAATTGTGTCATCACCTCTATATTTTTAATATTTGTTTCAACACTGGCCCCCTTCCAGGTACCCATATACGTATTAACAACTGGGAATTGCCACAAAACATCACCATAAACTGAGTCACTTGAAGCAATATAAATGTATTCTTTCACAATTCTGAAGGCTAGAAATCCAAAATGACTGTGCTGGCAGAGACATAATCCCTGTCATGACTCTAGCAAAAAAAAAAAAAAATCCTTCCTTATCTTCCCCTCGTTTCTGGTGGTTGCTGGCATCCTGGGTATTCCTTAGCTGTCTCTCCTTCCCTGCCTCTGTGATCATTGGATTGTCCTCCCAAGGCTTTCCTGTGTGGCAGCACCTTCTTATAAGGACACCAGGCAATGGATTTCAGGTGCACCCTCCTCTGTTAGGACTGCATCATAACTTGATTATATCTGCAAAGACTCTATTTCAAATAAGGTTCTCTTTATAGGTCCTGAGGATTAGGACATGAGTGGATCAAGTTTGGAAATAAGGTAGAATACACATCATTTTAATACCTTCCTATCTAGATATGAAATTTTAGTATCATTATATCAAGATGAGATATATTAGTTGAATAGAATGAGTGATTTCAAGATTTTCTAGAACTAAGAGCAATCTTTGGTCACATATCTATTATAAATAATATCAGCCAGAGTCAGTAAACTTGTCTATGAGAAATTAGCAACAAAAAAAGATGGTTGAATGAGATGGATATCATTACCCTATGTGCATGTATGAAGTCACGAATGGTGTGAATATACTTTGTATACAACCAGAGATATGTGAAAATGTACTCTACAAGTATAATATGAAATGTAATACATTCTGCTGTCATTTCTAACAACTTAGAATAAAAATAAATTTGAAAAAAAAGAAATTAGAAACAAATTGGTTATTGCCTAGTGCCCATTAATTCACTATAACCACATTCTAGAATTTATGGTGGTTCTTTATAGTTCCTTAAAAATTAAAAAAAAAAAAATCAGCTAATTCAGTAACTTTTATAAAGATAATGAGTTATCATGCTTTTAGAATAAGAAATATTATATAGAGTGCATTAACTTAGCATTTGTGATTAATGGTTAAATTTTATTCAAAATCTTCAACATTTCCATTGTGTTCATATGGTACATCCAGAGCCAGTCTGAAAGCTGTGGTCAACCTCCTTCTCAGAGACAGAAACCAAGTTTGACAATAGAGGTCTTTGGTCAGTTTCTGATGCTATCAATTTTATAAACAAGGAAATAATATGGACAAGTTCTGAGCTTTAAGAAAAATTTTTCATTAATAAGAAGTCCAGATTTTTTTGTCTGTGCTGTGGATCACTTTTTCTAGGAATTGTAACTGGCACTAAATGAAACAATTACTAATTTAATGTGAGCCTTAGTAGAATTTCAGAACTTGAAAACACCTTCTAGATTGTGCAATAAAACAACTCTTGTTTTGTAGATAATTTGCATACATAAGAAGGCCAAGTGACCCAATGCCAAACAATTAATTCATAGCCATATCAGTAAACATCACAAGAACTTTATCAACATGAGAACAAAAGAGGCATACGAACATACATGTATGTGTGTGTGTGCACGCGTCCACATGTGTTTAGTGCAATAGACTGTGTTTTCCTTGTGATGGTTGAAGGTATTGTCACATACCCCTATTTATTTCTATGGCTATTGATTCATTTCAGAAGATCAAATTCCTAAGAGATGATATATCTTTATAACACTTCTACTAGATAACAGAACAAACACTAGTATGTTGTTGTCAAGTAATAGCCACTGGGAAATAATAGATTTGTTTCTAATTTCTCATAGAAATATTTACTGACACTTGCTGACACTATGTGTGGTAGACATGTGGCCAAAGATTTCAATGGCAAAAATATAAAATTAAGGAAGGTAAACAAAGATGAAAAAGGATGATAGTCAAATTTATAAAGTCACATATATCAAAATTTAATTTGAATATGTTTATTATTGGCATAGCATGCCAGTGATAAATTTTTTTAAAAATTAAAGGTTTCTAATAGCGTCCTTTCTGCCTACACATTGTATTTACAGTGAAAAAAAACAAAATTACCACTTATTATAGTCACAGTTTCAAAGTAGCACAAAGATGCTATGCCCAGTATTTTTACTTTATACTTGATAAGTTGTGTTTAAAGTATAATAAACAATAATTAATAACTGTGCAGTAATCTCATGTTTTACATAATATCATATGCACAGCAATTTCAAGAACTACGTCCCATACAGACACAAGTGTGGGCTGACTCACTGTCCCTCTAATTCCACACACAGCAGGTGAGCCTCTTGGTTTGCTGGGAAACCCATGCACCTTCACAGCTTGACCTGTGGTCCCCCATTCCCTCTCTCACCTCTACTTGATCTTTCTCATACCCCTTCTCCACCATAGCTAATTCTGTGAGAATTTACCACTCTGTTTTCCTTGTTTTACCAGATGTTTCTATGTACATATATATTGAACAGTTACTTTTTAGTTACAAAGGTTTATCTACAAAGGATTGATTACAGGATATGTAGATCTCCATAATACCAAGAATAGAACCCAGCCCATACTTAATTCTGCCTAACCTATCTACTCAAGAGAGAATTCTGATTTGCTTTGTTTAATGACAAATCAGGCTAGAGGTAGTGGTGACAAAAAGTGATGGGTTTGAATGTCTATCATGTTCTATGCACAAAGTTATTGGGAGTATACAAAGATGAGTAAGATAATGTCCTTGACCTCAAAGAGATTTCACTCTATATCAGACTGCTAAGAAAATGGGGACTTAGAATCTAATACAAGTTCAAATGCTTGCAAATAGTGTGCTCCAAGCTTCAGATGAAAAACACAGGTGTGTAGCGTCTACATCAGCCTGAGGCAGGCATACAGCAAGAGAATCTTTAACAACAGGTGAGACAGTATGCACAAAACAACAGAGAGGAAGTGGTAAAGGGGCATTACAAGCACTGAAAATAGGGTGATACAAAGATAGGAAGGCAAGGTAGATTTTTTTTTTTTTTTAAACTGAAAGCTTGTTGCAGAAGAGACCTGGTGACTTGAACACCGACCCCACCCTCCAAGGAATGAATACAAAACGAAGAACAGAAACAATTGCAAGCTATGATTTTCTTTTGTTTATAACGTGTGTATGTGTGTGTGTGTGTGTGTGTGTGTGTGCATACAAGTGTGTAATGTGCTTCATGATGACTGTGCATTTAAACTAAAATTCCCTAAGACAATCAGTAGTAAGGCCAAAAGTTCATTATGGATATTATTTTAATTTAAAAAAAAAAAAAAACAGCCTAACCAAAAGTCTTCTACCAAGCATCTGCCATCTCTAGTAACTTTTCAGAATGATACAAAAATGCATATCCCAGTCATAAAGATTTAACAAAATATTCTCCTGCCATTTATAGTAATGCTACCAAATGACAAGTTCAAATTACTTGTTGTGATTACTCTTCATCTGGGCAAAACACATGTTGTAACATATTCACAAGATGCAATTACATCGACTGCAGTGGCACGGAATAACAACACCGGAAAAAAGCTAATCACATACAATACGCATACTGTTTAGATTTTTCCCAACCACATTTATTTTTTTGTATTGCAATCTGTTCACCATTTGGACTAATCACTAACTCTTTTTTTTTTTTTTTTTTTTTTGCATGTGTATGTGATGTGCAAAGAAACAGCTGAGTTAGACAAGTGCCAAAAAAGTCAATAAAATGAACATTAACTTATACCCATATTCTTAAATTTAGATAAGCACTAAGAAAGATAATGGCTTTCTCATGTTCACTGGTAATACTGGACTATAGTCATCCTTCAGTACACACAGGGAATTGGTTTCATGAACCCCGACCCCAGACACCAAGATCTGCTGAGGCTCAATCCCCTTATACAGAATGACGGAGGATTTTCATATAACCTACACATATCCTTTTGCATACTTTCAATCAACCCAAGATTGTTTATAATACCTAATGCAATGTAAATAATTGTCATAGTGTATATAATTGTCATTTAGGGAATAATGACAAGAAAAATATCTCTACATGTTCAGGACAGCTATAATTATTTTTAAAAATATTTTCAGTCTACAGTTGATTGAATCCCCAGAGCTCACCAACACGGAGGGCCAACAGTACTTGCAGAATGACATTCTGTGAAAAAAAATACTGAAAATAAGAAATGCATGCTTTTAATTATATCTTTAATTATATCTTCATGTGCAATAATACCAACTGTATTCTGGATACTTTAATGAGTAGTTTTGGAAAAAAAATATATATGCATATATATATACATATATATATATATGTATACACACATATACTTGCCACCTTGCTTAATTTTTTTAACTTTAAATTTTTTTTTTATTTATTTCAATTAGTTATACATGACAGTAGAATGCATTTATGCACTTGATATATGTAGATGGGATATTATTTCTCATTTTTCAAAGTGCACATGTTGCAGAATCATATTGGTCATATAGTCACATATATACATACAGTAATAATGTCTGTTTCATTCCACAGCCACCTTGCTTTATTATGGTACACAATTTTAAATATTTTGTACAGATTGGCAGTTTTGGTTTTTTTACTTGGTCTTCCTAGATCATCTTCTTTTCACTGTATTCTTTCTTTTGAGGAGTGTCTCATTTCCTGCCTCTATTTCTAAATAAAGCTCTTTTCTCATGAACAAATCTACATGTTTTAGCACCAAATAGACATTTCTACTTGCATGTTCTCGAAATTGCTATGTGCAATTTAGGATACATCACATGTTCTAATCTCTGCCCTCCTCCCAGCTCAAAAATTTCTTTTTCTTCAGTGTTCTCAATCCCAACTAATAACATTGCTATGCAAACTAGAAACTTCTGAGTAAATCTTGAATCACAATTCCTTATCCCGTTCACCCCTAATAAGATACCTGATATTGTTAAAAAGTATCTCATATTGATCTTTTTCCAGTTTCTAATCTTATTGTCAAATTTAGGTTTAGGTTCTCATCATATTTTACCAGGATAATGCAAAACAAAATTCATGTTTAAGTGAAGTCATTATCCCACTTATTTATCTTTCTTTAGTGGTATTACCATCAACTCCATTCTGTAGATAGAAAATTATTGTAGTAGATATCTCTTCCTTGGTCATCCTTTCTGTTTAATCTGTGTACACATATGCTAACCTCTTTCATATCCTTGACACTTGTTCATGTTTTTCATCTTATTCTACTGCACTGGTCCATGCTCTCATGTTTATCACAAGAATTATTGTAATTAAATATTAGCTGTACTTCACATTTCACTCATAAATTATCCTTTTGTTATTCTAAAGTTATAAATGGAATTATGTAGCTCCTTTGTTCAAAATTTTCCTAGAATCTACATATGCATGAATTATGGGCTTTCATAGTTCAAGAAAATAACAATCTAGGAGATATGGCTTGGGGTCCTGTATTAGTATTTTTCAAAAGGTCCTTGAAGGTCTTCTGTTTCTAGGCATGGCAAGGCAGTTGATAGTGGACTAGACTCATAACAATGGGCAACTACAAAATGGGATACATCATATTTTACCATCTCTTTTCAGCCACCATTCTACACATAACTCAGAACTATATCCCCTCAGAAAAGGGAACACATGATACTTGATCTCCCTAACATTCTTCCCAGAGACACCTTCTAGAGTGTAATATATGGTGTTGGAGTCCAAACAGAGGATGATGGTCTTTTTTTTTTTTTTTTTTTTTTTTCCTATGTTGCCCAGACTGGCCTCAATGTCTAGGATCAAATTATTTTCCTGCCTCATCCTCCCAAATAGCTAGGATTACAGATGTGCATGGCTTGAAAATGATGGTCTTGCTGAATGAGGAAGTAACCCTTTGAATTTGGGGCTGCTGAAATAAGTGGATTTTGCAAGACAGAGTATCAGAGGAAAGAGAGGTACACAGTGAAGGATTATCATAAATAAACACAGAGGTACCTTTATATCTTGACTGAATGCTGATCTACACACATGTACAGTAAGATTCCTCAAGGCAAGAAAGAGAACTGTTACTAGAAAGCTGTGAGCTCAGTGGAAATTTCCAGGACCATACAATGCTGGGAGACACAGAGACTCAGAGCAGTTACCATGGAGTGACCTTAGTGATCTTGCTGAAGACTCTGGGTACTGAACTGAGAGCATCAAAAGATCACACTTCATCTCTAACTTTATAATGAAGATTCCATGTAAACATTGATTTTTTAAAAAATTGACACATAAAAATTGTGTGTATTTATGCTATCCAACATGATGATTTAATATATGTACATAATGTTAAAGTTCCAAGGAGGACAAATAGCATTTCCATCTCTTTAAAATTTTTCTTACATTAAGAAACAGTCACCTTCTCTCTTATAATTTGTATAATGTATTTAATAAATTGCTTCAAACTATAGTCACACTGTTGTGCTCTAGAAGAGTGGAATCTTTCTTCCTCGCTAATTGCAGTTTGTATCTGTTATTTGAACTCCCTCTACCCCCGACCCTTTGGTGATCAACAGTCTCTCAAATATTATAAAATAGGTGTTTTTTAGCTTCTACACATATGTGTAAGAACTTGTGGTATTTGTCTTTCTATTCCTAGATTATTTTACTTATTGTGTTCTAGTTCCAATCATTTTTGCCAAAAATGATAGAATTTCATTTTCACAAAGTTTAAGAAAAGGATTTGAATATATCAGTTTGATTTTTCAGGAAATTGCCTAAGAAAGTCCAACAGTTTCTAAAGAAATATGGGGAAATTTAGAATCTCATCAGCATATACGTAGATAAAATTATTAGACATCTAAACAGACAGGAATATGTAAGTTTTAAGTATTTTTAGACCAGTAAATAGAAACAGACCTGGAGGCCTTAAATTCAGCAGAAATTTTGAAATGGTGACTGTCAGTCAATATAAAAAATGGATACTTATTAAAATAACTAAATGAAAGTATAAAGCTAAATGAAAATTCCATAATATAGGCTTTACATTAAATTGGACACTGCTTTAGAAAAGATAAACAAATGTGAAGGCAAGTCTGTATACGTGTGTAAAGTCTATATATTGAAGCACAGAAGTAAAAATACTATGGAGAAAAATTAAAGCAATTATAATTTCCAATTGTACTTCAAAACAAAAGCTTAGAAATCAATTTACCAAAACATGTGCAAACTTCATATTGAAAAGTATAAAGTTTTGATAAGAGAAGTTTTAGAATATTCAATTAATGACATATTTTTATGGATTGTATTAAGATTGCATTATTATCATGATGACAAGCCTTTCCAATTTGAGCTGCATTTGTCTGTACCGAACCAGTCAAAATCTCAGCAGGCATTCTTGTAGAAATCAACAATTGATTATAGTATTTATACTCAAAGAACATGGAATAACAAAGAAAAAAGATTTCTGATGCTGAAAAATACAAGTTGGAGAACGCATAATACCGGTTTCTGAATGTATTACAATAATCAAAATACTGAAGTATTGGCAGAAAGAGACAGGTCAATCAATAGATTTAAATAAAGACATTTTAAATAGGCCAATCTTATAGAGTTGATTAATATCATACAAAGTTACCAAAACTAATCAATTTTTCTTTTTAACAAATGGTTCTGCTACTGCTTCTGCTGGAAAAACCTTGGCTCCTGTCATGGTTTAGATTTGAGGTGTCCTCCAAAGCTCATTTGTGAGATAATGCAAGAAACTTTAGAGGTGAAATGATTGGGTTATGAGAGTCTTAATCTAATCAGTGCATAGAGATTAAAAAGGTAGAAACTGTTGGGATTAACTGGGTAGTAACTGCAGGCAGGGAGGGTTGGGTTGAAGGAGGTAATCCCTGGGCATGTGCCCTTAGTATGTATACACATTTTGTCTTTTGTTGAGCAAAGCTCTCTCTCTACTTCCTGATGCCATGTCTCTAGTTGATTTCCTCTACCACAACCTTCCTCCCTGATATCTGGCCATACCTGGAGTCCCAAGGAATAAAGCACACCTTCTATGGACTCAGACCTCTAAAACTGTGAGCTACAAAATACTTTTCCTCCTATAATTGTTCTTGTCAAGTATTTTGGTCATAGCAACAAAAATGCTAACTAAAACAGCACCCATATGATATGGGAGAGAATAATCTTTATTTGCAAAAAATATGCTTAGATCATCATACACCTAAATGGGAAAAAAGGGTGATTTATAGAAAAACACATAGAATAAAATTTTTGTGACATGGGAATATATATAAAAAATTCTGGATAAAAAAGTACTAATCATTAAAATGATAATTTGATATATTAGACTACAAAAATTAAAACATTTGCTTACCAAAAAACTCTGTAAATAAAATCAATATCATGTCATAAGCTGGGGAACTTTTCACAAAATAAATTTTACAAAGTATTTATGACTACAATAGTATATTTTAAGATATTGGGGCTGGATTTGTAGATCACTGGTAGACTACTTACTTAGCATGTATTCGATGTGTAGCACTGAAAAAATATTCTACCACTGTTATAAGTAAAGTCAAACAACTCAATTAGAAATAGTCAAAAGACTTTAACAGATCAATAAGAAAGATACATGAATGATCAAAAACATAAAAATGTACAAGGCATCGTTAATACTTAGAGAAATGTAAATTAAAATCAAAATTATATATTACTATATACTTGTAATGGTAAGAAAAATTTTATGTAAAGAAATACCAAATGTTCGTTATGATGGGATTTGCTGGTAAAAAAGTAAAAGTTGCATCTTAATGGAAAATATACCTAGCCATATGTTCCAGCAATGCCAATCCTAAGTGTTTAAGTACAAAAAATTTATTGAGACAAATGTGTGAGTCCATTACAACTAATATCCATCAGGTTTTTAGTAGTTCTTAAAATTCATTACTTAATGACCTTAAGAGTAAGACTTTCGTGTTTTGGCTATAAATGCATCTTATTTGAGTGCTTCCCTCAATAACCTAGTTACTACTCCTGTGAAATTAGAAGCAGCAAGTGTTAAGACACTGAGCTAGAGTACTCTAACTTCAATTACCCTCTTCTTTTATCCTCCCTTCCCACACCCACATACACCAAAGGCTTATTGGTCATCTTCCAATGATCTATTCTACTCTGACATTTTGAGCAAGCCTGTCAGAGTAATCTCAATAACCTTGCCAATGTCTGTTTAGAAATGGGCATATAAATCAATCCTAGATAATGACGTATACAAATATTTGAAAAAGGAGTCTTCACTCCTAAGGAACAAGTACAGGAAAAAGTATCCATATGTGATATCTGGATATACAAACACATCTTACTACAGCCTGAACATGAATCATACCAAGTAGGCAGAGCACTCAGACAGAAAGAACCTTGAACCACTATTAAATGAATTAAGATTAGTATCCTCCTACCTCTAGCCTAGCAGTAGATGAGATAATTAATTGCCTTATCTTGTAAACTCATGATTCGGGTATTGTTTCTTGTAACTGAAGGCATCTCAACAGACATACAAAGGAACAATGTTCTAAATATTAGCTACATTCTGAATTTGGAATTTCCCAGGCACTCTGGTATCTAGATCATTTTTAACCAGAGTTTTACTTTTCATAATACTGAAAGGTTAAAAGTCTCATGCTGAAAAAAAAAAAAAAAAAAAAAAAAAAGAACAGGGATTTTTGGGATAGGCTTGGTTCTATTACAAACTTATTTGTGATCTTGGCAAACAACCTTCTTGAATCTTGGTTATTTCTTTCAGAAACTCTTGTGGAGCTTCTATACAGATTGCATGGCATAATTCATGTAAGGAATTTACATGGGGTCTGGCAAAAAAGAGGTGCTTGAAATGAATTGGCTGTTCTTAACGGGAAAAATTAATCAAGGAGCTGAGTCATAAATGGGCTTCAAATAAAGAGCATATTTATAAGCCAGAGTTTATATGGTCATTTTTGTGGGCAGGCAGGTTTGATTGACTAGAAGGAATTAGATCTGGACATTAGACTAAGCAAGTAGATGTTGAATAAAATTTTTTTTAAAACTGTAATTTTTCCCATATATTAAGTGCTATGTATTAGCAATATTCTTGCTTTACATATGAGAATACTAATGTTTCAAGTAGTCATAGAGATCAGATCAAATAGCAGTAAGTGGTAGAATCAGTGCTCATCCTAAGACTCTGGTTTAATGTCTGATCTTGATGGCTGATTTTATTTGTTTTGTTTTTTTGAAGCTAACCGTGGTCAAAAATTTCGGCAATAGAGAACTTTTCTCAACTACTCTTGGTGTTACTATTCAAACACTTTTTTTCCATAAAGAAAACTTAAAAAAATAAGTACAGAAGTAGGACTTTCCACCTGAATTCAGATGTACAGAACTACTCAGCAGGTAGCCACTAAGGTGGCTACTATTCCTGAAAAACTTCTATAGATTCCTACAAATACTGATTTATTACTTTCCTTTCAAGCTATGTGTGATCACAGGCTTCTTACATGCATGTCCACATGAATGCATTCACTACCCAAAGCAAAATTGCAAGAATGACAATCTTTTCAGATCCTATGTGGAATTTACAGTTCCCATTTCTATTTCCATAAAAAATGCAGCAAATCATTTGATTGTGTTTTATGAGTCTGAATCAGCAAAAGACAAAGCAAGAAGACCTTCAATCCCAGCCTGTGCTGAAGAGGTTCATTTTGGTGTCGAGGAGGAATTGTAATTAAGCATGAGAGCTTGGCAGTTTAAGTTCTTTCACTGCAGAATTCTCTTGCTCAGCTATTGGTGAGTTGAGAGTCTTCTAATCACAAAGATATCCTAATATAGGCACAGAGGAGTTATTTTTCTTAAATTTTTCCTGAGGGAGGAAAAAAAATGAACTCCTGTTGACCCTTTTAATCAGCTGAGTTAAATCAGACCTATTGTCAAAGTGGCTTCAAGCCTTCATTATTTTTAAAATGTATGCCAGAGAAGAAAATTTAAGCTTCCAATAATCAGGCCTCGTTATAGATTTTCCCTAGCAAATTTTCACCAGTACAGTTTGGTCAGAGAGCTTTCTTTGTAAAGTGTGCAATTGAGAGTTATGATACAGGATTAAATGGTGGGATTTAACTGCCTTCTTAAGTACATCATCTGTTTTAACCCTTGGTTGTACTAAGGGTGAAACAAACCTCCTTTCTCTTTACCCTACAAAAACAGAATTCTCTGCCTGGCATGCTCTTGAAATTTGAGGTAAATATGTTACTTGGGCTGGAACAAACCATTAATTAATTCATTCTTATGAACCAGTTAGGAATTAAACCTATAGTTGCTTAGTCAGTCCACTTACTATAAGCAGGAAAGAGAGAATTTTACAGTTGAAAGGCTTGTTCCAGTAACAGAATGCGATTGAAATACATTCATATTAGGCACATTCATTTTGCTTCTGGCAAGAACAGAAATACTCTGCAGGTAGCCAGGAAAGTTGCTACTATTATAGAACCACCTCCATTGATACCTAAAAATATTATTTTGAACCTTGCTCCTTTCCTTTCAAGCTGGGGGTAGTGCTGTGTGTATGTGTGTATGTATGCATGTATTTGTGTACGTGTGTGTGTGTGTGTGTGTATGCACGCATGTGCAGGCACATGGGTTTCCTTAAAAGATACACCTGAATGCATTCATCATCTAAAACAAAACAAGCAAGGTACTTCAAATGAAATAAACATCGGAAGGAGAGCCCCTTCCCCCACAAAGACCCCTTTTTCATTGGAGACAATATCTGTAGCAGTATCTAAAAGTGACCCTAAAAAGGTTTATTTTTGTATCCCTCCCCACTTTATTTCTTCTATCTACTCTTTTCTTTCTATATTGTCCTTTCTTTTCCTGGCCTTGGTGGCTTTGGGTGTGGTCAATTTAAGAGCAAAACAGAACTCTCCTGAAGCCTGACTGCCACTCACACTTGGATGGTCTAGGAGGCATCTGGGGCAGGAGTGTGTTAATCTCATGGCCCAATTTAATGTAGTGGTTAGGAAAACAAGTGAATTTTAATGTAAACTTGTGACTTTTCTTGTTCTTTTGTGACCTTTTTTTTTTTTTTTTTTCTTCTAAAGAAGGAACAGTTGTGAGTTTAGTTCCTGAAAATGGTAGGAAAGTCTTCTTCCTGATAGTTATGCTGAGAATGTAGCTTTAGATATTCCCTTTGACGTTTTCGGGGACCTAAAAGAGGTTATATTTATAATATAGTAGAAAAATATTTTTACTTAGGATTTACAGACGGTTTGGGGAAGGCATTGTTGAAATATACTAAGATCTTCCCTGGTCTCTGCCATTCATATCATGTGGGTAGCAGTCCAGGGGATTATGGGAAAAAAAAAAAAAAAAAAAAAAAAAAAAAACATTAGTTCCTGACCAGGGCATGTGAGGCCAGGAGGTGAGAGTGTTGTGCAGATTTCAAGAGGAAATATCTATACCAATGCACCATGGCTGGGTTTCTCAGAATGCAGATGGTGGGCAACTGAACACAGTCACCAAGGTGTGTTTGTGGAAACTGCAGTGTTTGGTGTTTCATCAAATGTACAGGGTATGTGCAAGAGGAGAGGGGCCTGAGAATCCATATTTTATCTGGTTCTGATGGACATTTTTTCTGAGTGACACAGTTGAGAATCATTAAGAAGATGAGAAGGAAGAAGTGAAGGAAATTCCACGTATTACTATTATATATTGTATTTATCTGCTTCCCAAAATGATGTTCAGGTATCCACTCTGCCCTTTTCACATGACATAGGGAGACCTAAATGCATTCACAATTTCAGAAATGAATTCCAACCATTCTAGAACATTCCAGTTCAATAGAAGAATTTCACTAGGCACTCTTATTTGTTCAGTTACATAGGCTGTTTCTTGAAACTGCAAATGAGAACTCATGTTGCATGCATTGGTAACATTTCTTTCTTTCTCACATTGAATATGAACTAGAAAACTTATTTCCCCAGTTGCAAATGATAACTAGCTTGTAGTCATATGAGCCACCTTGAACATTCATACTTAAAATTGCAGAACAAAGGGAACCCAGGAAAGCAGAGTCAGGCACCTGATATACCAACCAGTGTTTTTGTTTTTGTTTTTGTTTTTTGTGGTACCAGGGATTGAACTCAGGGGCACTTGTCCACTGGGTCACATCCCCAGCCCTTTTTTGTATTTTATTTAGAGACAGGGTCTCACTGAGTTGCTAAGTGCCTCGCCATTGCTGAGGCTGGCTTTGAACTCGTGATCCTCCTGCCTCAGCCTCCCAAAGTGCTGGGATTACAGGCGTGCACCACCACGCCCGGCTCCAACCAGTGTTTTTGTTCCAACCGCCATATCTGTTATTTGAGATGATTTAAGTTTTATCTTACTTGAAACAAATAAATAAGCAAAAATCCTAATTAGAAATCTTGAGAAGCAACAAGCAGAAAGTTTTAGAAAGGTACTTCTTAAGAGAATTAAGAATTTCAGATAAGGAATTTATAGTCTTAAAAAATCTTATAATACAGATATAAACTTCTAACCCCCAAATCATTTGACCAGGGGAGCCATGGTGAATACAGGGAATATCTAATGCATATCATTATTTGCCTAGAGTGTTGGGGAAACTAATAGGAGATGGGAATGGAACGAGCAACAGCACATTGCTGTTCAGCCCCTTGTAAGTTTATTTATTCACTGACATGAATTCATGACTACAAACAATGCCACACATTGATATGTAGTCAGTTTTGCATACTATATCCAAAAAATTGACTCTGTGTCTGAGGAACCTGTGTAATAAAGCTGAAAGGATTCTGTAATTAACCTCAGACTAATTACCTTCACACCAAGAAAACCACTTTGGAGTTGGCATGTGGCTAAGTTGCCAAGACCCATGTTACAGTAGGGTTGGAGGGAGCAATTCCTAACATTTTGCACATGTTATATAAACCCTTAATGGAGTCAAATGCCAGTCATCTACAGAGCAATACAGAAAGGATCAAGGCAAGCACAACACTCAGAAGCTGTATTTTCAGGAGTTATTTCCATCTTTAGTCTTACCTAACTATGTTACATATGCCATCCATCTGCACTCTAAAATAAAAGCTGAGAAACTGAAGAGATCTAAGCAGCCTTGAAGACTAGCCTATTTCCCTATGAGAAGTCCTTTCCAACACACTCCTGACAAGAAACTGAATAGCTTCCACTTAAAAGCCTCTGGGAGTCAGTGACTGGAAGTCGCAACACAAGCTTGGGGCCAAACTGATCAGGGATAATGTTCATCTCTGACACTTTATAGTTTTATCCTAAAACAAATAATCTTAACACTGAGCATTAGTTTCCCCTTTTGAGATGGTTATAACATAATTTTACCTCACAAAACTCTTTTTTCTTAATACCTTTATTTAATTTATTTATTTTTATGTGTTACTGAGGATCGAACCCAGGGCCTCACACATGCCAGGTGAGTGCTCTACCACTGAGCCACAGCCCCAGTCCCTCAACAATGTTTCGATAGGACACTTGTTTTGAAAAAGAAAATATTAGTTTTTACTCTTTTCCCTTTTGTTGTCAGATAGTTAACTTTTTATAAAAATTCTGCCAGATCTGAATCTATACATGGCTTTCCTGCAGCACTTTCTCACTGGTCCCATTCCCTTCTCCTTGGGACTTCAGAGAATAGGGTTGTTTCTTCTGGATATGACATTCTAACCACAGGGAAGAGTCTATATAAACTCTGGAAGCAAGGCCTTTGACTTAAAATGTGCCTGAAACTGCAACTCTTTCCAAGAAACTTTTTCCTAAGATTGTTTCAGTATCATCATTGTATGTAGTAGAAAAGTCAGTGATCCTCAACAAGGAAGTTCACTCTTCTGGCCTTTAGCACTCAACTCTCCAATGCTAGGGTTGGACTAAGGTAACTTCAATATTGTAGTTTATAAAAAACCAAACCAAACAAAAAAACAAAAACTTGTTTATGATTTTGGAGCTCTTTATTACTTGAGCACCTTTCTCTGTACACCTATAAATCTGTAAATGTTTTATAAATATGGCAACCTGAATTAAATGTAATAGTTCAGTTATGGTCTCAGTGTGTGAGTACATAATTCATGGTATGTCATTGTATGGATCCTGTACATCTATTAAAATAAGTTAATAATTACGTGAATTTTCTGAGTGATAATATCATACAGCCCTTTAAAAATGTTTTTATTTTGTGAATATCCTCAGATCATTCACATATGTACTACATAAACGTATATATGTATGTGTGTGTGCGTGTGTATGTGTATGACCTGTATTCTAAGTTGAAATTAAAGCTTTACTGGATTTATGATTCTAGATATGGTGTTTAACTTTAGGTGTACTAATTTCTCAACAATGAAGTTGGAATTCCTACCTTAAAGAATAGTTGGGAGAATTAAGTAAAGTGATATTAACCAAATATTGGCATATATCACACGCTAAGAACTTAAAAAGTGTTTCCTGCCTTTGTTGACTCCCTTCTCTATTTCCAGTCATTAGAGAGATTCAGCAGTGGGAACCTGGTATCTTAAGAGAGAAAGCAACCAAGATTGTGGAGGATCTTCCATTTTAGCATACCTGGCTTGATCTGCACTGTGGTGTCTAGCAGATACTGATAGGAATCCTCATATGAGCACAGTATTCTAGCACCAGGAGAATAAAACTCACTAACTCATTATAATACAACCCTTAATATGTGAGAGGGAAAAATGAAGCACACTACAGGCAGATGGACACACACCACAC
Organism: Tamias sibiricus; assembly: GCA_025594165.1. Classification (NCBI taxonomy): domain Eukaryota; kingdom Metazoa; phylum Chordata; class Mammalia; order Rodentia; family Sciuridae; genus Tamias; species Tamias sibiricus. The sequence continues at coordinate 76,886,927 of CM046657.1, forward strand.
TCCAAATCCTGAGAGCATTTGTGTTAGTGAGCATGTGACATAGAAGCTGGCTCATTTGGTGCTCCTCTGCTTCTAGAGAGAATTGGGGATGGTCTTTTCATGACAGCCTCTTCCTGAGTCTAAAGGTTTAATCCTAACATGACATTCTTCCTGTCAACGTGGGAAGGATGGAAAGATTTTTCAACAATCCCAAGCCTTTTCAGTCCTTGTGCCTAATGAGAAAGGTCAGTGTGCTCACCACCCTCTCATTACATTTCCTTTCTGCTAATCAACTCCATCTAGCACTGCCAGCTTGAAGAAAGCACTTTACTGTGGAAACAGGTTTTGTTTTGTTTTGCTTTTTTTTTTTCCCCCTACTAAATTAACTACACTTTAGGTAAAGTGATGTGGGGAACTAGGAACATTATTTAAATTCCAGGGAGGGCCAAGACTTGGCCTATTACAACAAACAAATCAAATCAAGTGTATCAATTAAACTAAAAACAGACCATATTCTGCTAAATGTACTTTAATTGGTAGAGAATGTAATGTGTGCTTTTAAAATCACATTTTAATGATCCTGGGGATTCAAACACTCACTTGAGCTTAAAATTTGTTCATCTACTGATGCAAACTATTTATTGAGTAGCTACTATTCTGGGCAATTTGGCTCAGTCATGCTATGAATGCTGGAATTAACAAACTTAGACTTGATTTCTTATTTCTTCACCTTCCAGAAAGCATTCCTTTGTAATTCTCTTAAATTTTATGGGCTATTTTCTGTTAAAAGAATTTGATAAGGTGTCTCAGTGGTGCAACAGATAGAGCGTTGGACTTTTGGTGAGAAAAGAATATAATATTTTATCACAGGCTTAATTATAAAAGCAAGAGATAACATGACAAGTAATAAGTAATTAATAAATGGAAGAGGTTGTATTGTTAATATTAAAAATAGTAAATGGAAGAAATTTTGTTCTTTATATAAAAATTGGTAAATACAAACTAACAAGCAAAACCCACTTTAAAGCAAATTCTTTTGGGAAATTCCAACATTTGAGAACTCAACTCAACACAAATAAACTAATGCTACCAGACATTAATTGCTAAGAAATTAATTCAGAATGGACCTCGAATATTCTATGTTTTTAATCTCAGGGAAGCAATTTATTCACTTGTTTTGGGGTTAACTAAAATGCTAAGATGGTTTCTAAAATAATAGAACCATGCTTCTAATATTCAATTCATATAAAACTCACCCTTCCTTTCTAGGAAAGCCATCCCCAGTTACTAACCAAACACTTATGCATAAATTAGGGAAGTTAGAAAATACCAGCCTATAACATTTCATTTTTATAAACCTATTAAAATGAAACAATTAGGGCAGAGATTCATAAATTAAGGCATACTGACATCAGCTTCTTTTGTTTTGTTATTAGAATAATAATTTTTAAGAAGATATAAGAAAAAATAGCCTTTTGAAAATGAAAAAGAATTGTGATGGCACTATACTGTAAACCACCCAGCATCCACTTCTGCTTTCATTCTTTTCTGATTTGGTTATCTTCCTGCCCTATCTTGTAGGAAGCAACTTCTGATTTGGTTTGGTTATCAGTGATTGGTTTAGGAATAGGTATGAGACCTGGTTCTGAGGAAGAGTGATAATGTAAGTCTGATAGGGGTTTGTATGGAAAATGGCCTTGCTGTTAAGAAGGAGCTGAGAGAGAAGGTGAGCTCTCCCTTCTTCCTTAGGACATTGTGATACCTCCAAACTTGCAGGTAGAGAAGAAAACTGACGCTGAGCACAGCTGCTTGTAGAGACAGAGAGCACCTGAGACCTTGACATGTGCCTATATGCTAGATTGTCGACCCTAGATTTTCTTCTAGGAGTTGCAAGTTTCTGAACTAATTCCTAGGTATTTGCTCCATTTTGAGTTGATTTTTGTACAAGGTGAAAGATAAAGTTCTAGTTTCATTCTTTTACATATAGATAACCTAGGTTTTCCAGCACAATTTGTTAAAAAGGCTTTCTTTTCTCCAAGGTATGCTTTTGGCAACTTTGTCAAGGATAAGATGACTACATTTGTGGGTTTGTCTCCATGTCTTGTATTCTATATCTTTGGTCTATGTGTCTGCTTTTATGCCAGTACAATGAATATTTTTTAACTATAGCTCTATAGTATAATTTGAAGTCATTATGATACCTCCAGCATTTTTTTAACTTGGAATTGCTTTGGATATTCGGAGTTTTTATTATTCCAAATGAATTTCAGGACTGTATTTTTTTTTTCTAGTTCTGTGAAGAATGTCATTGGTATTTTGATGGGGATTGTGTTGAATCTGTATGTTACTTTTGGTAGTATGGACATTTTAATATTAATTCTGCCTACACATGGACATGGGATGTCTTTCCATATTCTGCAGTCTTTTTCAGTTTCTTTCTTCACTTTTCTATGGTTTTCATTGTAGAGGTCTTTCACATTCTTGATTAAGGATTTTTCTTTCTTTCCTTTTTTTTTTTTTTTTTTTTTTAGGTTATTGTGAATGTAATGTTTTCCTGATTTCTTTCTCAGCAGATTCATTGCTGGTATATAGAAAATACGTTAATTTGTATACATTGATTATATAAACTGCTATGTTGCCAAATTTTTAGTTAACTTTAGCAGTCTTTAAGTAGAGTTCTTAGAATCTTCTGGGTATAGGGTCATGTCATCTGCAAGCAGTGTTAACTTGATTTCTTCTTTCCTATTCTTATCCCTTGTATTTTCTTCTTTTGCCTAATTTCTCTGGCTAGAATATCTATCACTATATTAAACTATATTAAAAAACAGTGGTGATAGTGGACATACTTGTCCCAGATTGAAATGGATATGCTTTCGGTATTTCCCCATTTACTATGAGGTTTGCCTTTGTTTTTTCATATATAGCCTTTATGATATTGAGGTAGGTTCTTTCTTCACAAATTGGTGCTGAATTTTGTCAAAGGTGCTCTCTGCATCTATTGATATAAGTGATTTTTATCCTTAATTCTATTTATGTAATGAATTACATTTATTGATTTGTACATAGTAAACCATCATTCTATCTCTTTAGTAAAACCAACTTGGTCATGGTATACACACTTCTTAATATGTTGGTGAACATAATTTGATAATATTTTATTAAATTTTTGAGGGAGGTGCTGGGGATTGAACTCAGGGGCACTCAACCACTGAGCCACATCTCCAGCCTATTTTGTATTTTATTGAGATACAGGGTCTCACTGAGTTGCTTAGTACCCCTCCGTTGCTGATGCTGGCTTTTTTTCCATGTACAATTTCCAGGTACAATTTTTTCCATGTATTTATATAACCTTGTCCTGTGTGAATGGAAGGGGAAGTGTAATGGGACTGTTGATATTTATCTCATAGGATTAAATCAAATGATTAATATAAGTCACCCAGAATAGTTCCTGAAATGTAGAAGCTTCTAAGTAAACTGTTTTCACTATCTCATTCATTCTAAGCCATTTTATTTGCTAATTCTGGTGACATAATAGTGATAACACTAAATTTGTCTTTACTTTGGAGGCAAATTTACTATACTTTTTTATACTACACATTAAACGTACTATACTTTGGAGTCACAGTACCTGGGTTAGAATTTTGGCTTCTTTTCTTAATACTGGGGTAGCCATTGGAAAGTTATTTCACCACTCTGTGTCCCCGTTTCCTCATTTGTAATAAGGGGATGACAGTGACAGTTGCCTCAGAGTTATGATGGGGTTAAATGAATTACTTTAGAGCACACTTATGATAAAGAGGGATGCATGAATGTGATGCAGATGTTTGATAAATAAAATAGCATTTATTGGAAACCATTTATGAAGCAATTTGATTAAACACCCCAAGTGCACACAATTGCGTGCTTATGTGAACACATACACACACACACACACACACACACACACACACACATGCATGCATTCATACATACAAAGAAGCAGTTTTCAACCAGAATAAGATAAAATCCTTAAGTAATTTAGAATTTTGTTGGGCATACTCTGCGAATTCAAAGAAAAAAATTTTAAATATACAAAAAGACAGCGAAATAAGTATCAGGTATTTTATTGTTCTCAAGATTTCTGAAGACATTTTTATGTGTTAACTCATTTAATGCTCCTAATGATTTTGAGAATTCTATATATTATCATTATTAGCTTATTAAAGCAATGTAGTTTGGAAGATGATAGATGCTAAAATATTACAGACTGTAAGTAGATGAATTATAGCCTAGACCTCTGATTCCAAGATAAATTCATTCATTCATTCATCCACTCATCTGCTTATTCAACCATTTATTTTTTAAAATTTATTTTGCATCATGTGCATTTCACATAATAGCTAGGTGTCCTAAAATATTTACTACAGCTCCCTAATGGTAGAGTTACTTCCAAAATCAGTATGGCTAGGAGAGATTTTAAGTCCCAGAGGGAAAGAAAGGCAATATTTACATGGTGTTTGTGTTAATAAAACAACTCGGTTGCGGGGAGACCAGCAACACTTTTGTACAAGGAGAACTAGTTACTTTTTAACTATGTTCTTTCCTTTCCATCTTCTGAGCTTCCTTGCCAAAATATGAAAGCACTGAGAAAGGAGAGCATGCTCAGCTGGACGGAGGAAGAACAATCTGAATGCCAATGACCCCTATGAGCAGCCAGTCAGTCACTGTGAATAAGCTCATCCACTCACATAAAGAGAGCAGAATGTATATTTGGAAAAAATGTAGCTATGGCATGGTGACTTCTCTCTGGAACTTATGAGGACACTCCCACAGGTTTTCAGACATTTCAACTTAATTACTATTATCATACAGTCATATATGGATATTATACGAAAAGGAGGGAGAAAACACAATGAGAAAAATAATTGTTGGCATTTTGTTAAGTGTACTTTCCTACTTTTTCTACAGATATTTTTGTACAAATCACAAACATGCTACTACAATACTCCTCTCAACTTGCTTTTAAAATTTATTATGTCATGAATATCTTTTCATGTTAAACCATAATGCATATTCAGCACTACTTCTATGGTTGTGTAATAAATAGTCCACAGGACAGTAAACCTGTGTAATGAATTCTTTACAGATGGTATTTCCTATTGATTCTTATTTTCCTGTTTGTCTCCATCCACCATCCTTCTTCTCTTCTTTTCCCCCCCTCCCTCTTTATCTCTGATCCACAGTTATTGATGTTTGTCTTTCCGTGTCAACTCAGAGAAAATGACTAGAAAACTTGAAGGAGATTGGAAAAGGGCAAAGACCCTGCAACCAGGCAGATCTTCTCAATTGCAATTCTTACACACCTGGTGCGACGGTCCCCTTGTTTCTCTTTCCCATGACTGACACATTAGTGGACTAACTTGGCTCTGTTTGGCATTGTTCACAATAGGACTTTCAGTTTAACTCTTTAATATTTTTTTTCTCTCTTTCTTTCTCACACACACTCACACTAGTCCCTCCTATGGTTCCTCTCACCCCTCCAGCTCCTTCCTCCTATTTCCCCATACATCATCTTATTTAGGCTTTCCCCTTGTTTATATTCTTTCTCACACTCTGTTTAGATGTGCTTCAAATATTTTTTAACTTTTCTATGAGGGAACCCCTGTATTCCATTAGAAAGACTTTTTTGAAAAAGGAATCTGTGACTAACAGATTTGTACATCTGCTCTTTTGAATTGAATTTTTGAATTTCACGTGTAATTTTCATCCAAAATATACAATTAATCTTGGAAGGATCATGTGCTTCCACTTATCAACTTAATCTCCTCTCCCAACCCCAGTTAGTGCCTTTCTGTTTCATTCAACAAATGATCCTGATGTAGCATAGGTGACAATAAAATGTCAATGATGCAAACAAACTATGGCAGAATACATGCAGATACACACATAGCGCAAGATGCTACAGTATATATCACATGATATTTATGCCAGGGATTTCACCCAGCTCTCCAGCAGTGTAAGTCCTCAATAATTTTGTCATGATTAGAACTTAAAAAAAAAAGATTGCAAGTCCATTATCATCTAAGAGTTTGCATTCAAGTTACGCTCTCCTGTACCTTTCTGAGTGGCTAGTTCCTCTGGAGACTCTAAACCATATTTTATTCCTCTGGATTTCCAATGGTACTTACCTTTTCATAGATGCATTTTAGAAAGAAAAAAGAAAGTAAGGCAAGGAAGGTTACATTTTAACTACTGCTGTTGAATTTGTGAACAAACATATATATATATATATATATATATATGCATGTATATACATACATATATATATGTTTATATATATATATACGTATGTATGTATATATACACACACAAACATGCATGCATATAGTTTCTATAAAGGTGAATTGCCAAAATTAGATTAGGAAGCCAGAGGTCTGGTCTATACTCCTAGATGTGTCCCTATCCCATTCTGAAGGAAAAGTTTTATATTTAGCTTGGGCTATACTTTTCTCTCATCTAAGTATTGGGATGTATAATTACTCTCTATAAGGAGAGAGGGGATTATAAGATCTCTAAGGGAGGACTGTAGAAAATTGCTATATATTGCTAATACTAATTTGCACTTTTGCTAAAAGCCCAATTAAAATAAAAAAGTATTACTGCTTGAAAAAAAAAAAAAAAAAAAGCAATTAAGGAGAAGCAGCAAAAGTGAAGCCAACTATTCCAATTTGTCACTTACTTACTTCCCCAGGGGCAATTTTATATATAGATACATGTATGTATATGTAAATTTTCAAGCAAGATTCATGAGCTTTTATCTGTAAAATATCATAATTACAGACACATGCTGCTCAAAACAGATCCCAGAGGCTAATAAATTCTAGACGAGTATTACTCTTAGTGATTTCTTATGCATTCATTGCACACTGAGTGCTGTGCAGAGTGTGCTGGACAGTCTCTCCCTTCCTTCAAAGGGCCTACATACATTTCCAGGGACCATTCAAGGATTTGTTGGTCGAGATATTTCTAAACACTTCAGATTCTTTTTTTCCTTTTGATTTTTAATAAAGAGGGAAATTGATCCTAAGGCAACATGCTATGACAGGAACAAATTTAGTTCGAAATGAAGCCTCCCTAAAACCAAATACCAGTGACAACTCCTTAAGTGCAAAACATTCATTCCTCTGCACCACACCTGTATGACTTTTAGGCAGTTATGAACGATATTATATGGGAACCTGCCTAGGAGATTGCTGGGCACACAGACGCTCAATAAACACTAATTTTCCTTTCCTTAACTATTAAATTTCATCCAATGGTAGTATAGCATATTTCACAAAGACTGCAAGAGAATGTCTCCTTTCAAAGCAGTATGAGTCAAAGGACAGAACATGGATTTTGGAGCCAAGTAAGCATGGGTCTGAGTTTTGACTTCTGACTGGTAAATGACAGTGAAAGATTTGAATCTTCATATGTCTGATTCTGAAGCTATGTTTCTCACTATTCCATACTTCCTAGGCAGAATGAAATGAAAAAACTAATCCCACGCAATCCTGAAGAATATAAAAAAGGCTTAGTAATTCATGTGCAAGGTACAGGAGCTCTGGTTGCCCTCCTACTTAGTTGGAGCTTTCCTAGCCTCAGATAATGGCTGCACAAGGCTCCCAGTGGTCAGTTCATTTATCATTAATTTTCATCTAGTTTCTCTCCATGCCATCCAGGTACTGCTTTGCAGAGTGGTTCAAATTCTCTGGAGGATGTAAAATTGAGAATGCTCTTCCCTGGGGATTAGTGAATCAATTATCCTTAAAAGTGATAGCTTTTTCATTAGGAAAAACCTTCCCAGATTTAATCATTTGCAACTCGAATGAGTTGTCTGCCGTTCTGGAAGCCCTGGGATTTAACAGGTTTTCCTTGAATACATCCACAGACAAGACTGCCCTCTGCCCCTAATTTGTCTGATTTTTCCTTTTAGACTCAGTTCTTCCTCTCTCTTTCTTATTACACATAATACCCTTACAGTGGTATGTATTTGATGTGATAATGCTATTTGTCTCATGAGAAAGAAAACGGGTGTGTTTTAAGGCAAATACATCACAGGTTCCATGGTGTCCCTGGGATTGGCTGGATGTCCTGATACCATTATGGAAAGGGGCATGAGAGGAGGGGGTCTTCTACCAGATGAATAATTTATTTGCCTCTTGAGAAGTTGGAGGCTTCAGAGAAAACAGCATACTATCCTTCAAGTTACACGAATCAAATTTCCAATCTGGACTTTTTCTCTCTTTACCTAAGGTTTTGCTTGGGCAACATATTTCCCTTCTGCATATGAGTTTTTTCATCAGTAAAATCAGGATTATATATGAGAACTCTGCATAAGGAATAAATAAAATACCCGTGTATATTGTGACAGTCACAGAAAAGTCAGTGACTATTAGTTTTCTAATTAAGTCTTTACTCAGGGTTCATAGAAGACCTACATAATGAATAACACTTTTCAAAATTATTTTTAACACTGTTTTTAAAATGCCACATAGTGTTTTTTACGTAAAATTGTTCTTTAATAAATTTGTTTAATGATTACTGAGTTGATTCTGCATTACATATGGGGGATAAAGAATAGTCCTAGAATGAAACCATCATGTCTGTTAACATGATTGTTTTCTTTCTTTCTTTCTTTCTTTTTTTTGAGGGTTAGCGGGGAATGAACTCAGGGGCACTCAACCACTGAGCCACATCCCTAGCCCTATTTTTGTATTTTATTTAGAGACAGGGTCTCACTGATTTCCTTAGTGCATTGCTTTTGCTGAGGCTGGCTTTGAACTCACCATCCACCTACCTCAGCCTCCCCAGTTGCTGGGATTACAGGCATGCGGCACCACAACCAGCAATGATTGTGTTTTAAACAAAGGATAACAGAATTATTGGCCAGAATTCAAGCCTTGCCTTGTACATTTCCATATTTCTAAGTCTATGTTGCCTCAGCAGTAAAATGGGTAAAACAATATTTGCTTTACTTGCATCATTTTTAAATTGAACAACAAATTTTATATATTTATGATATTCAACATGATGTTTTAAAATATGTGTGAACTGTGGAATGGCTAAATGAGGCAAACATGTGTAGGCATTACCTCTCGTGTGTGTGTGTGTGTGTGTGTGTGTGTGTGCACACGTGCACACATGCACACAAGCAGACCATAAAATCTCTTGGCAGTTTTCAAAATAAAATACTTCATTATTAATTATGACCATCATTATGTAAAATAAATCCATTGAACTTATTCCTCCTGTTTAAATGAAATTTCATCTCCTGTCACCCACATCTTTACACCCTTGACCCCCACCCAGCACCTGGTAACCACCATTCTCCTCTCTACCCCTACAAGTCAGCATTGTTAAATTCCAGAACTGAGTAAGATCATATAGTACTTGTTTTTCTGAGCTTGGCTTATTTATCTTTAGGTAATATGCTCCAGTTTCATCCATTTTGTCCTATGTGACAATGTTTCAGTTTTTATAAAAGGCTATATGATATTCTATTGTGTAAACATACCACATTTTCTTTACCCATTCATCCACCCATGGAAATGTAGGTAGTTCACATAGCTTGATCCTTGGCCTTTGTGAATAATTTTTCATTGAACATGAGAGTGTGCGCATGTCTTTGAGGTATTGATTCTCTCCTTTGGCTATATATCCCATAGTGAATATTGCTGGATTAAATGGTAGTTCATTTTTAATTTGTTGAGAACACACCATACTTTTTTTCATTAGGGCTAATTTGTGGAAATATTACATAAACCTATGTAAACTCAACAAAAAGTTATGGAATTTTTAAAAAATTCCCAACAGTGTGCAAGTGTCTCCGTTTCTCAACACCAACATTTATCTTTCTTCTTTTTGATAATAGCCATTCTAAGATGTGTGCGGTGCTCTCTCTGTAATCATAATTTGCATTTCTTTGTTGGTTATTTATGTTGAGCATTATTTTTCATATATTGTTGACCACACTTTCTTAATAGTGAGATTCTTGAGTTTATTTTGTATTTTTTGGATGTTGATCCCTTATCAGATGTATGCTTTGTATGTCTTTTCTCCTATTCTTCAGCCCACCTGTTCGTCTGTTGGTTGCTTCCTTGGCTATATGGTCAAAGGGAAGGGAGAGTAAGGGAGGGAGCAAGGGGGGAGGGAGAGGGAGAAAAGGAAAAAGAAAAGAAAAGGTGTTTGAATGAGATGGATATCATTTTCCTAAATGCATGATTGAAGACCTGAATTGTATGAATATACTCTGTATGCAAGCAATTGTATGTAAAAAAATGCTAAATACATGCACTATGAGTTGTACATATTATAAATAAAAATAAAAAAATAAAAAAATAAAAAAAAAGACTTTAGTTTGATGTAATCCCATTTGAATGTTGTTTCTTTTGTTGCCTATTCTTTTGGGGTAATATCTAAATAAATTATTGCCAATACCAATATCATGTAGCTTCTCCTTTATATTTTCTTCTAGTTGTTTTACAGTTTCAGGTTTCATATTTAATCCTCTAATATAATCTTGAATGGATTTTTGTACAAAGAGTGAGATACGGGTTTAATTTCATTTCTCTGCCAGTGAATATCTGATTTTTCTAATATCATTTATTAGAGAAACTCCTTTACCCACTGTGTGTTTCTGGAAACTTTATCAATACTCAATTGACCATATAATGTGTGAGTTTGTTTCTGTGCTCTTTAGTCTTTTCCATTTCCCTATGTTTTGATTTATATGTCAGTGTCATGCTATACTGACTACTATAGCTCTGTAGTATATTCTGTAGTCAGGTAGTGTGTGATTTTTAGGTTTATTCATTTTTTTTAGAGATTGAGCTCAGGAGTATTTGAACACTAAGCCACATCCCCAGCCCTATTATGTATTTTATTTAGAGACAGGGTCTCACTGAGTTGCTTAGTGCCTCACTTTTGCTGAGGCTGGTTTTGTATTCATGATCCTCCCGCCTCAGACTCCTAATCTTCTGGGATTATAGGCATGCACCACCATGCCTGGCTGGGTTTACTCTTTTTGCTCAACACTTCTTTGACCATTTTGAGTCTTTTTGGTTCCATAAACATTTTAGGAAAGTTTTTCTTTTTATGAGAAAGATATTATTGGAATCTTGATAGGGATTGCATTGCATTTGAAGATCTATTTTCATTATTATTGGTATTTTAAAAATATTAATTCCTCCAACTGATTATCAACATGGGATATCTTCATGTATCTTCTTCAGTGTCTTACATCAATGCTGTGTAAGTTTTGGTATACAGATCTTTTGCTTCCTTGATTAAATTTATTTCTAAATTGTTTTTGTAGTTATTGTTAATGTGATTGTTTCCATTTTCTTTTTGTATTGGTGCATTAAAATTGTACATAATGGTTGAAATTTGTTGTATATTATTATATGCATACAGTATAACAGTTTGCTTCTGTTTTAGATAGTTTGTTTTTAGTGCACAGAAATTCTACTGACTTTTTAATGTTGATTTTGTATGTTGGAATTTTAATGAATTAATTTATTTGTGTCTTTTTTGTGAAGTCTTTGTGGTACTCAATATATAAGACTATGTCCTCTGCAAACAGGAAAAAAAATTTTTTTTTCTTTCCTCTTTTGATGCCTGTTATATTCTTCTCTTGTTTAACTGCCCTGCTCTGGTTAGACGTCTGGTTCTATTTTGAATGGAAGTGTTAACAGTAGACAACCTTGCTTTGTTACTGATCACTGAGGAAAAGCCCTCTGCTTCTGAGTATGGTGTCAGCTGTGGCTTGTCATATATGGCCTTTATTTTGTTGATGGACATCCCTTCTTTACCTAATTTGATGAGAGTTTTTTATCATGAAAGGATGCTGAATGTTGTCAAATGTTATTTCTACACCTACTGAACTAATCATGTTTTCTTTATCATAGTAATGTGATATATCACATTCATAGATTTATATATGTCGAAACCATCCTTGCATATCTAGGATAAATACCAATTGATAATGGTGAATGATCCTTTTAATGTGCTGTTGAATTTTATTTGCCAATATTTTTGTTGAGAAGTTTTGAATCTATGTTCATCGGAAATATTTGCTTCTGATTTTCTTTCCTTGTAGTGTGCCTGTCTGGCTTTGGTTTCAAAGTAAAGCACAACTTGTCAAATGAGTTTTTTAAAAAGTGTTTCCTCTATGATGTTTTGGAAGGTTTGATAAAATTTGTATCAGTTATTCTCTAAATATTTGGGAGAATTTAGCAGTGAATCCAACAGGTTCTACACTTTACTTTGATGGAAGAACTTTTGTTACTGATTCAATCTCTTTATTTATTATTGATGTGTTGAGATTTTCTATTTTTTCATAATCTATTCTTGGTAGTTGTATGGTCTAGAAATTCATCCATTTCTTCAAGGCTATCCAGTTTCTTTCTTTCTTTTTTTTTTTTTTTTTTAAGATAAAATTGATCCTGGTAGTCTCTTATGATCCTTTGTATTTCTGTAATATAAGATTAAGTTTTAATGTCTCTTTTATTTCATTTCTGAAAATGACATGATGTTCTTTTTTTTTTCATTTCTCCTTGATATATATTGCTAGGTTGCCTATTTGAGGCATTCTTTTTTGAAGTAGGCAACTGTTGCTAAAAGCTTCCATATTCAAAAAAAAAAAATTGGTACCAGGGATTGAACCCAGGTGTTCTTAACCACTGAGCCATACTCCCAACCATTTTTTATATTTTATTTAGAGACAGGGTCTCACTGAATTACTTAGCACCTCACTATGTTGCTGAGGCTGGCTTTGGACTCACGATCCTCGTGCCTCAGCCTCCCAAGCTGCTGGGATTACAGGCATGTGCCACCAAGCCCAGGAAGCTTCTGTATTTGAATTACCTTTGCTGTACAAATTTTGGTCTTCTATATTTCCATTTTCATTTATCTTAACTTTAAATTTATATTTTGATTTCTTCTGGGACTCACTAGATATTTAAGAGCATGTTGTTTTAATTCCTGGCAATTTGTAAATTTTTCCAAAATTTCTTCTGTTACTAATTTTTGGTTTCATACATTTGTGTTTGAAAAGATACTTATATGACCTCACCTTTCTTAAATTTGTTAAGACTTTTCTTGGGGACTAACGTAGGACCAAGAAAGTTCTCTGTGTGTATGTATACACACACACACACACACACACACACACACACACACACACACATATGAAAAGAAAGTTATGTGCACACATGAGAAGAATGTGTATTTTGCTGATGTTGAATGAAATGTTAGTTCAATATGACATAAAATATAGTATAAGTCTGATGTTTCCTTACTAATTTTTTGTCTGAATGATCTGTCCATTGCTTTAACTATTGTATTAAAAACCTTTGCTATCATTGTCTTCCAGATTCTCAGTGTCTTCCAATCTACAAATATTTACTTACATATATAGGTCCTCTAATATTTTATACAAAAATTTATCATCATATCCTTTTGATGATCTAACCTCTTTTTCATAATACAGTTGATAGATGGGCTACCCCTCTCCCCCGACAGAGGTTTCCGTGTCCTGAGCAAAACAACCTTGTTTCCTTTTCCCTGGGCAGGAGCCAATGAGCTTGGAGGTCACTCTGTTCTCCAAACAGGATGTTCTTTCCCCAGGCAGTAGCCAATAGGCTTAAAGGTTGCCCTCACCCTGTGGGCAAAGAGCCAATGGTGTTGGGTTCGCTCTGGTGCACCACCTGTCCCCCAGAAATCCCTATATAGGGTCGTGTTAGTTCGGAGTTTGAGAGACTCACAGACACAACAGCTTGTCCCTGCTGAGAGGAGGAAGCCACTGCACCAGCCTTAGACCCACTGCCTCCAGCCTGATGGCAGCTGCCCAGCGGACAGCTATAACCTCCAGCCCAATGGCAGCTGCCTTAGCCTACAGCTCCAGAGACCACAGCTGGTGTGACCAGACACTCACCTTTCATTCAGAACTTGCACACTCCCCTCTCCCTGACTCCTCTCTCCCAGGACCTCTTAGACCTCCGACCAGCTGCAAAGGCTGGTGAATAAATCTCTTGGCAGCAAGGTTGTCCTGGGTGTGAGTTTTGCCCTTCAACAGTGATCTGCTTTGCTTCATGTTATAGCTGTTGACTTAAATATGTTTGATTTGGATTTTTAGAGCTACCACTGCTCCTCTTTGGGTTTTCATTTGCATGGGGTACCTTTTTCTATCTTTCACTTTTGATTTATACATGTCCTTAAATGAGAGGTGAGTATCCTGGAGGCAAGAGAGTTGTGTCTTGTTATTTATCCACTCAGTCACATTATGTGTTTTGATTGGCCAATTTAATTCACTTCAATTTAAGGCAATTATTGATAGGTAAGGATTTACTACTTGATATTATACCCCCCCTACCCCATTATATTAATCCTTTCCTGCTTGGTTTGCAATCCTTTGTTCGTTTTTGCTTTCCTGCTGCCTTCCTTTGTGAGTAGGACAATTTTCTCCAGTGATATGCTTTGATTACTTGTTATTTATCTTTTCTGTAGGTACATAGGTTTTTGCTACATGGTTACCATGAGGCTTACATGGAAATATAGTTATAACAGGCTACTTGAAGATTATAATAATTTAATTTTGATCACTTTAAAAATTTCTATTCCTTTATGTTTTCAGTGTCATAATTTGTACCTTGAGATTGTATATCCCTTGAAAAATTATTGTAGCTATTAGTATTTTAAGAGTTTATTCTTGGCTGGACATGGTGGCACATGCCTGTAATCCCAGCAGCTTGGGAGGTGGAGGCAGGGCGACCTCGAGTTTAAAGCCACCCTCAGCAATTTTGTGGAGCACTAAGCAACTCAGTGAGACCCTGTCTCTAATAAAATACAAAATAGGGCTATGGATATGTCTCAGTGGTTGAATGCCCCTGAGTTCAATCCCTGGTACCCACCAAAATAAAAGAGTTTATTCTTTAACCTTCATACTAAAGATGATTTTTACACACAATTGCAGTACTAAAGTTTTCTGAATTTGTGTGTTTAACCAATGAGTTTTATAGTATCATGTTTTCTTGTTACTAATGACATGTTCCTTCATAGTCCCACAGAGGGAAAGAATACATTTTTATCACATGATGTAAGATGGAAGGGATAAAAGTGAAAAAATGAGGTTTAATTTACCTTAATAATGGCATCAACCCCATCAATGAAGGCAGAGTCCTCATATCCTTATCACCTCACAAAGGTCCAACCCTTTAACACTACCAACATGGCAACCAAATTTCAAGATGGAATATGAGGGGAAGGTACTTTCAAACCATAATAGTCTTAATGTTTGTGTCTCTTGATAATTTTTATATTTAAACTTAATTCCCAATGTATTGGTTTTAAAAGGATGTGGGCCATTTTAAGGTAAGGAGGTTATGAGGAGAAAATTCTCACAAATAGAATTTGTACTCATGAAACAATCTAACCAAGGAGGTGAAAAGGATTCTACAATAAAAATTATAGAGCCCTAAAGAAGGAAATTGAAGAAGAACTTAGAAGATGGAAAGACCTCCTTTGTTCTTCAAGAAGCAGAAGTAATATTGTCAAAATGGCCACACTACCACAAGCTATTTACAGGTTCAATGCAATTCCCATCAAAACACCAAAGATGTTCTTCACTTAACTGGAAAAGTCAGTCCTAAAATTTATATAGAAGAATAAAAGACCCAGAATATCCAAACTATTACTAGAGTAATACTGGAGGAATTTTAATGCCTTATTTCATGTTATACTACAGAGCTATAGTACAAAAACAGCATGGTATTACTATCAAACCAGACATGAAGACCAATGGAATAGAATCAAAGACACAGAGACAAACCTATATAGTTACTGTCATCTGATACTTGGCAAAGTTGCCAAAAACATATGTTGGACAAAAGACAGACATTTTAACAAATGTTGCTATGAAAACAGAATATCATAAGTAGAAGAATGAAACTAGATCCCTATCTTTCAGCCTGCACAAAGTCAACTCAAAGTGGATCAAAGATCTAGGAATTAGACCAAAAACTTTTCAACTGCTAGCAAGAAACACAGGGTCAACACTCTAACATACTGGTACAGGTACCCACTTTCTTAAAAAGATACCTAAAGCTTAAGGAATGAAACCAAAGATTAATAAGTGGGATGCCATCAAATTAGAAAACTTTTCTACAACAAAGGAAACAAGAGACTGAAGATGGAGACTACAGAATGGGAAAAAATATTTGCCAGTTACTCCTCCAACAGGAGACTAATATCCAGAATATATGAAGAACTCAAAAAATTTTAAAACCAAGTGAACAACTAGCCTAATAAATGGACAAAAGAAATAGAGAATTCTCAAAGACGGAAACATAAATGTCCAAAAAATATATGAAAAAAGTATTCGACATCTCTAGCAGTTAGGGAAATGCAAATCAAACCTACATTGAGATTTTATCTTACTTCCGTCAGAATGGCAATCACCAAGAATATAAATAATAATTGCCAGGCACAGTGGAACATGCCTGTAATCTCAGAAGCTCAGGAGGCTGAGGCAGGAGGATCACTAGTTCAAAGCCAGCCTCAGCAATTTAGCAAGTTCTTAAATTATTCAGCAAGACCCTGTCTTTAATAAAATATAAAAAAGGGTTGGGGATATGGCTCAGTGGTTAAGCACCCCTGGGTTCAATACCTGGTACCAAAACATACATGCACATGTGTGCGCACACACACACATACACATATGTATATACATATAATAAATGAGAGAATGGAGTGGGGCAAAAGCTACATGCATACATTGTTGGTGGGACTGAAAATTAGTATAATCACTTTGAAAATCAGTATAGAGATTCCTCAAAAGACTAGAAATGGAACCACCATAGGTCCCAGGTATACCACTCCCTGGAGTTTATCCAGAGGAACCAAAGTCAGCATACTATAGTGATATGGGTATACTAATGTTTATAGCAGTGCAATTCACAATAGCCAAGTTATAGAACTAGTTTCAGTGTTCCTCGAGAGATTAATGGATAAAGAAAATGTGGTTTACATACCCCATGAAGCTGTGTGTGTGTGTGTGTGTGTGTGTGAGTGTGTGTATTTCAAGAACATAAACATACATGATTTAAAATGAAATTATGTCGTTTGCTGGCAAATGGAAAGAACTAGAGAATACCATGCTAAGTGAAATAAGCCAGGACTGAGAAAGTAAATGGTTGATGATTTAATCTCATATGAAGAGAGCTTGAGAGAAATAAGGAGATAAAAAGGGGGAGAATCCAATAAAAATTGATGAGACATCAGTGCAACCGAGGAAGGGAATAATAGGGGAAGGAGGAAGGATAGAGAATGTGAACAAATGTGGAATGAAATTGACTAAATCATGGTATGTTTATATGTGCATATGCCACAGTGAATTCCATGTTTATTCATATGTATAAAGCACCAATTTAACAAACAATAGACAAATAGAAGAAAGACCAGTAGAGTAAAGGAAGTACAGAAGAAGGAGGGAGAACAGGAGGGAATGTGGATTACTAGAGCAAGTTATATTCCATGCATGTGTGAATATGTCAAAATGAACCCAACTATTATGTACAACTATAATCCACCAATAAAAACCTTTAAAAAAACAACCCCAGAATGTGTTTTTGATTCTTTTGGCTGTTCATCATGTAAGAACATAGCTAGAGGATGCCATTCATAAAACAGAGCGAACCCTTACCAGGCACCAAACTGGTAACTTGACTTTGGACTTCTTGGTCTCTAGAACTGTGAATAATAATATTCCTTTGTTTATCAAGTACTCAAGCTAAGGTATTGTATCATAGCAACACAAATGGACATAGGTAGAAATTAGTACTGAGCTGTGGAATACTACTGTCTCAATACTCACAACGTGAAGTGGCTTTGAAACTGTGTAGTGGGTCAAAGCTTCATGAATGTAAAGAAACTTTCTATGAAAATCATAGATTGCTGTGATCCTGGGGAGAGCTCACCTAAGTTGTCAGTAGAACATTTTCAGAAGCATGGACTATTACCACCATTCTGATGGGGTCTCAGAATGACTTTTCTGGTCTCAGATGGAAATGAGAAATGTTATTGGCGACTGGAGGGAAGGTGACTCCTGCCATAAGTGAACAAACAAAGCAAAACAACATGCGTGTCTGAATCATGTCTATGTCCTAATTGTCCTACTTATTACTTTATGGAAGGCAAACCACCTGCATGTTGAAATAGGATATCTGAAAAAAGAAATACCTACATAAAGCATTCAGAGTACAGTTTGGCTACTCTTAACTATTTACCAAAAAACCCACAAAAAGAGAAATGAGTTAAAGATGGAATTTATAATGAAAGGAAAATCAGAACATAAATACTTAGAAAATTCTCTATTGAAAAATTAGAAAACATATTCAGGGTGAACACCAGTGTGTGGTTAAATGAATATGTGATGAGGGTATTAGTACAGACAGAAGGCAGTCAGATGCTGGAAGAAGGACCACACATCATTTTAAAGCTCTTCAGGCTTCCTCCTCATCATAGGCCCATAATACCTCCTCTCCTGTGATCCTTGGCTACTACTGTAATTACATGGCCTAATCAACTGTGGATTAGGTGGGCAACTACTCTTGGAGACACAGATGGTAAATCTTGGCTGTGTCCATGTGGTACTAACTGCAGATGCGCAGAGTGCTCAAACTGGGGTTCATCCCTGCCTTCACCTAAATTTCAAAAGATGTAGCTACCTGAAGCCTCTCACATCTGGTCCAAGCAGAGACCTGCTACAGGGGTGAGGCCCCTGCAGATATCCACCAACAGGACAATGCTCAGTGGTGTGAAGGATATAGGGCTGCCCTTGTGGGCCCAACGTTGTAGAGCCACAGAAAAATGGAATTCTAGCCTGCAGGAATCACAGGCATGTAACTCTCACCTGCGAGACCTGACATGTAAGCTGAACCCAGCAAAGTCACAGGGGAAAGCTGCCCTAAAGGGTCTAACCCCCATCCCAGTGTGTCTGGAAAGTAGAACAACCATCAAAGATGACCATTATTAAGCTTCAAGATTTAATATTTTCCCTGTGAGGTTTTGGACTTACATGGGACCAGTTGCATTGCCCTTTTCTTTCTTATTATTTCTCTCTTTCAGAACAGCAATGTCTATCCCATGCCTGTCTCAACATAGTATATTGGAAGCTTGGAGTTTGTTTGATTTTTACAGACTCATAGCCGAGAGAAATTTACCTCAGGATGAATCATACCTTAGGTCTCACGCATATATGATTTAGATGGTATTTAGAAGAAACTTCAGACTTTGACTTTAAAGTTGATGCTGAGGGAAGATTTTAGAGGCTATTAAGATTGAATGAATACAGTTTGCTTGTGAAAAGGATGTGAATCAGGGGAGACTATGGGAGGAATGCTCTGAAAAGACTGCTAGTAACATGCTAAAACTTACATGTTGAAACACCATCCTTGGTGTGTCCACATTAAGTGGTGAGACCTTTGGGAGATGATTAGGTGAGGAGGATGAAGCCCTTATTAATAGGAACATTGTCCAAAAGAAAGAGACCTAAGGGAGCTTGCTGAATCTTTTTTACGCTTTCACCATAGAAGGACAGAGCTGGAAGATGGCATCTGTGTAGCAGGGAGCTAGCTGTCACCAGAACCAAACCCGTTTTGAACTTTCCAGCCTCCCAAACTGTGAGCAATAAATTTCTGTTGGTTATAAACTACCCAGTTTTAGGTAATTTGTTGACACACCTGAACAGAAAAAAATAGGGAGATGAAATTAATATACAGTGTGAATTCAAACCCATAGGAATTTCATAAAATATGTGTAATATAACCCTCAATATCACACTAAAAATGTGACAAAAGTATTCAGAGAAGTGAGGTATAACTCTGTGGGATGTAGTTATTATTGTTTTTTTCTGAAAGAGAAAAACAAATCGGATAAGGAATAGATAAATATGGAGTCACACCCTGTGGCTGTCACTTAGTTGCTAAGAAACCCCAAATAAGTTCCATGTTCTTGCTCCTTAGGGCCCTCCTATGATTGAGGAATTTGATAGCAATGGTGATGAGGACAAGAATGGAGATGAAAGTGATGACTGAAAGCAACATCGTATCATGATATGTTGGGATTCAGAATGTTAGATACACAGATATTTTGGAGAGAGACTGATTTAAAGATTATGCTCTATGAATTCAAATTCCTTTCACCCCTTTGTACTATAATAATTTCCACTTATTCTATAATTATTCCTTGCCAGGAACTATCAGAAGAATTTTTCCTACATTATCTCAAGCAATTCTCACAAGTTAAATATGTCGTCCCAACTTTAGACATCCATAAAAGAACAACAACAACAACAAAAAATGGTCCAGGCAAAATTTATATTTTGTACATGTAGTAATGTTATCATGCAAATTCAGTAATCCCTGAGGTCCAGGCTGGCTGTTGTCAGCTAGTTCTTCGACTACAGAACTCAGCATAATACTTAGCATAGAGTAGATTATCATTGCATATCTGTATAAACAAAAGGCAACCTCAGATATAGATAATGCTATTAGTTTGATATTATCGCACTTGAGTTTCTAGGGTGAAAAAAAAGTAGATACTTAACAAAATGTGTGGACCAGCAAATTAATGACCTGCAAGAAGAGTTTTTTTAGGAAGCAAAGATAATTTTTGTGAAGCATTATGAACCATATCTGAAAAGTAGCGAGTCTCTGGTAGAAGAAAACCATCTGAACAGTCTGTTTCGCAAGAAGCTGTATTTAAAAGAATGATATTTAGAGGAAAGAACAGGACACCACTAATAATATTTAAATGAAGCTTTGTGGTTTGCAAACAATTGTGTGTGTGTGTGTGTGTGTGTGTGTGTGTGTGTATTACTTCATGTAATTCTTATATCTACCCTGTGAGATAAATGGATATATGTTCCCTGTTTAAATGAGAATTGTGGAGTTTAAAAAGCTCTCATTCTCTGTAAACATGAAAAGAAAGCACTTGCTGTCCTGTAATCTTTCCTCTATATTCCACCATGTCCTGGCCACCTTTAAGTTCCTTGATCGCAATGTACCTGCCTCACATCCCTCCCCACCCCCTCTTTTTTTCTTCCTCTTCTGGGGATCAATCCCAGGGCCTGGAGCATGGAAGTCAATTTCTCTACAACTGAGCTATCCCACAGCCCATATTTTTCCTTCTTAATCTAATTATCCTGAGAAGCTCTGTGTTAAGTTCTAGCTTCACAGGACTGCCATCCCCTCTTCCACCATACCAGGAACTCTATCACACACAATAGCAAAAAGATAACTCACTTCTTCCTTCTTTCTGCTGGAGTGAAGAGATCAGAAATGAAAAGAAAGAAATTACCCTTGGTAAATGGAAAATATAGAGAAAGGAAATGAAGCCATGAATCTGCAGAAATTTTTTTCAGACTTATACAGTTCACAAAGCATTGCATTTTTTTTTTCTGGTACATAAATTAATCTGGTACATAAAAATATTTTAAGTGAGAATGCTGTTTTTCATTTATCAAAAATTTTACCCATTACCATGTTGTTAAAGAGGATGGCCACCCATATTTATGGTGCTTTAGATCCCATATGATCTTTGTAAGAACACAAGAAAAAAATTCAGAATGAAGGAACAATTTCAACATCACACAGCTGAAAGGAAAGCACAGCTTGAAGCTGAAGCCCACATTCTATCCATTATCACAGGTACTTGGCACACAGAATCCTGCCATTATCATGACTTTACATAAAATTATTCTACTTTAGATGGCAGAATTTACATAATATATGAGGGTGCCACAAGGCAAATTCTTTCAGTTCATAGTCAGGGGCAAGTAAATAAATAGGTGACTGTCTACCATAGAACAACGTATTTTTCTATCATGAATGAAGATGATGTCAATTTCAAAAAAAAAAAAAAAAAAAAAATCAAGGCGGCAACAAATCCCTCCCTCAGCTCTATCCTTTGTAAGGTGAGAATTGGAACCTCCACCACAGGTCTGCGGGCTGCTTCTGTGTCAGAACACTGTTTGGTTTGCAGCTTTTGTTTCAATTATCAGCTGATAATGACTACTACTTTCAAAGTGTTATATTTTCAAGCATATTTTGCCTCAAAGACCTACTCAGGTTCTCCAAAAGTGTCTTGATAATAAGAAAGATCCCCTTCTTCAAATTCAGGGAGGTGGGGGTGATGTCACAAAATAGGCGGAAGTGGTTTCAGGTTCCAGCTATGATGCTTTGTAGCATTGTTACCTTAGGCATATTGTAGAAAATGGACAGAACAATACTGGCTCTGTATAGTTTTATAAGTTCAAATAAAAATGTTCCTTTCAGTGTTTGAAATTATTTTAAAATTTCACAGAATGATACATATTTTTTGCTTTATACATTTATTATGTGACCCTAACTCATAGAAGGCATTTAATAAACATGTATAAATTTATAGAAATGGCAGCTGTTTGTCTTAAACAATAAAACTCAAATACAAATCTGGTTATATTCATCAAGAAATTATGTTGGACTGATTGCTTAGATGGACAGGGTCCAGCCTGAGACAGGAAAATCTGTCATAGTCAACTTTTAATTCTGTTGTCTGCGTGCTGTGGCTTCCTGATATTCACAGTCTTTGATCTCAAGGAAAGTTCACAGAATTTGTTCTGTATTCTATAAGATGGGGATAAGATAGTACCATATGCTTTGCCTACCAGGATTTTCATGAGGATAAACTGGAGATGTATGTAAAAATGTTTGTGAACTGTAAAGTACCATACTAATGTAAAGAAGCATAATTTTTACTGTCATGTCTTGTACTAATGGTTGATGGTGTTTATGTGTCAGGGCTTAGCTATTTGGTCAGAAGTGTAGATTCCACAGCAATATTTTTTACAGCTTAAAATAAAACATGGATCAAGCTGGAAGTTTTGAGATCATCATGCAAAGAGCATCTATCTGAGGATTTTTGTTGTTACTTGTTTATTGTTGCCCCCCCCCCCTGCTGCCGGAAGTTAAGTGTCACTGCTAACTCTCTACATTTATATTATTTTCTCCATTTTTATTCAGGAATGACATAGCATTAAAAAAAAAAATCCTGTTCATACTCTATTTCCGACTTGTTTAAACACAAACATATTTGGGACCAATTTGTTCTTGTAAGTTTTTGGCACCATTTCTTGGCTCAAGAAAGGAAAGAAATACTTGTTGACTTATTTTCATATTTATCATTATGTTTGTATGCTGCAATTTGACTCTAAACTCTTAATCTCAGTGAACTAAAAAACAAAAATTCTGGGTAATAATTATATTTCCAGTTAAGGCCAGCCAAGTTCAGTTCATTTCCAAAGCCAAGCCCTGAGTTTTCTAACCCTGCCTCATAGGGTGTTAGCAGATGAAGAGAGAATATGGTGTGGCTCCTTGTGCACAGTCTAGCTGGGGAGAGAAATGCTTGATTATGATGCCCTATGAGGAACCCTTTGATTCTACCTTGCACAGCAGGGCAGAACAACTCAGAAGGTGGCCACCCAGGATGTGAAGTGAAACAGCCAGCAAACACTTCTTGAGGAAAGTTATACTCCCCAAATTCAACCAACTTAAAAATAAAACAACAAGACAAACTCTCAAAATGCCTGGCTAACTGTATGCTAGAAAACACTCTTCTAGAAAATAACTCCATCCTTACATTTTTCTTTGTATTACACCCTGATTGACTTAATAGTAATTTTCTTTTCATGTGTTTTCAAAGGCTAAAAGTAATTATTTACTAGCTGATCCACTGGAAAAAAATCTCAGGAGGCAAACTCAGAGTTGGATTTTTTAAATTAGCTGATTACATATTCTTTAGGCTGTTGAAAGGGTTTGGAGATGGCTTTTCATCTTCCAAACAAAAATGGCTACCTTGTTTCATTGCATTTGAAAACAACAAATCATTCACAAAATGATCTTTAAAAAATCATCCTAAGTGTGGCATCCTTCTCAAGGTGTCACGTGCCACATGCCAAATGAAAATATTGACTTGGTTGGCTGCACTACTCCTCTCAAGTTTTTCTTTGAAGTCACACATTTCCCCCTTATCTTGAGAGAGGAAAAAACCCTCAAACTCCTTAATTTATAATTTAAGAAATTTTGTTAGATCAAAAGAGAAGAAAGAATGAACAGAAGCAAAGAGCGTAAAAAGCTTTAATATTTGAGTGATCGCACCACATTTGGAGTGGCCTTTCTCCCTGCTGCTGCACAGCACAAGCAGAAAAAAGAAACCAGAGAGTGATTTGCTCAAGGTTGTTCAATGTGAGTCAGAAAAGATTGGGCATTTGAATGCAAGGCAGAGCTGACATCTTTCTCCCCTAAAAAGGTATTTTTGTATGTGATTGGTTTCAAACCCAAAAAGTAAACACAATCACATTTCATACATTTCAAGCAGCAAACAAGGCATACCTGCTTTTTTGAGGGAAGGTGCATTGGGAGGTTGCAGAAGAAAAAAATATTTGCTTCATAACAAAAATATAAATAAACTTCTCAATGGCAGGGTGGTAGAGATTGGTTTGGCCTTCTTGGTAGGAAGACAGTGGGTGGAGGTGGGAATGGGCAGAGATGGTGAGAGAGAAGGAAACAAGGAGACAATTTGTGCTGTGCTTGTCTGCACCTTCCTAAGCAACTTTCCACTTCCCACCCCTGTGAGGCCAGTTCCTGCTCACCCTCCCCAACTGCCACAAGCAAATCCTATCTCTACTGCTCACCTGTACTCCAGGTGCAGGACAATATAACCTCATGGTTAAAGCTCAATACATGGAGTTAAACAGCACCACATCAAAATATACAGGTATTTTCTACCAGCTTAAGGGCTTTGGGCAAGATAAATTAGCTCTTTTATTTGATAAAAATGGGCATGATAATAGTGCCTGCTGCAGAGGTTGTTACAGAATAAAATGAGAGAGTCCATGCACTCAACATCCTGACTGACAATGATGAATAAATGGTAGAAAATGCTATCATTTTCATGACATATATGACATGTATTGTTTTCATTCGCTTTTCTTCACCTAAAGATCCTTAGAATTCTAGAACCGATGGTAAGTAAAACATGAAGTTACACTGAAGTCTATTCAGTAAGCTTTGCTACTGAATTCTAGTACCTTCTCATTAAAGAATTCAGAGATAATCCTGAAAGATTTGTGATTATGGGAGCAAATCTACTCTGCTCTGTCCAGAAATAATATTCCATTCTTTAGTAAACATTCTTCTTTTGCCCCACTCAGAGCTGAGCTGAAATATGATATCCCCTATATGACAGCCTGGAAAACAAGTAAATGGTAGACTTTTCTGTCACAAGAGTCCTGCTCTAGTCCTAGAGGGGAAAAAAAAAATGTAACAGAGGACTTCCAAGAAGAAACTGAACCAAGAGGCCTTAAGTTCACCTAGGTTTAGTACCATCAGATTATACCTTTTGTCCTCCAATCATGCCTCTGCAAGGCCATGCACAAAGTTTTCTCTGGGTCATCTGAATCTTCATTTGTGAAGGCTCCCATGATACATACAATTTATGTGAAAAACGTTTTTGTACTCTTCTATTGTTAATCTTTCTCTCATTGTAGGTTGTCCCTCAGGAAGCTTGTAATGGGGTAAAGAAAGAAATCCTTTGTCTTCAACATCCCTGTTGTCTTAACTGGAACATTTCTTTTTACTGGAGGGCCTCATTCTTGAAGTCATTGGCTTCTCTGTTTTTGTATATGCTGAACTTAACTATTATGAAGGCTTCATAGAGATTTTCATATTGTTTAGTTCACCTTATGGTGGTAACTTTTTTCAGTAATGGGAATGATTTATAAACCTTGTTTGGCAGGAGAGAAAATGATTTGTCAATAGAATTCCCATTGGATGGCACCATGAAACTCACTACATGAGACCATTTATTTTCCCTGCAGAGAGGTAATTTGGAGAATTATTATTTTTTTTATATTCATCATCATATGAGTTATCCATTTTCTTCTGAAGAAAGGTAGAGCTATGCTTCCTGAATCCTCAAGCAAGTGAGTTGAAACTATATCATCTGAGGTTTAAGGTTCAACAGGAGACTGAGGGAAAGATTCAGAGGAAGACTGAGCACAATCAGATCTAAATCCTAATAAGGGTGTCTGAAGATCCAGAAGAAAATGTGTAGCACCTGAATGCAAGTAACAGCATTTGAACAAATTATGAGAAACACAGGGTTGAATCAGAATGAAATGATAGAAAAACTGTAGGGTTAGAATGTTAACAATTAAAGCCAGCACGAGTAAGAAAGAAGCTGAAATAGAGCAAATGATAGCAGATAAGACTGACTGGTGATTGTGACACTGAGTGACTAATTAGAGACCTGAAATGCTGGGTAGAAGTGGGAGTGGCTATCACAAGTAGCTCCCAGACCCCCAAAACCCAGACACTATATTGGTCTCACTTTGGAAGAACCCATTATTCTTTGTCCATCTTGTTCACTTGGGGACACTTGATGCTTATGAGAAGACCTTCTTCCTAAGTTCACACATTTCTCTCTTCCTCTCATCCATTTCCATTTAACCCTATGTACATTATCTCAGAGAAGAACTGCAGGCAGCTAGGAATGCAGGAGAGCTCATTTGCCTACCTAAGGACAGAAGAATGAAAAAAGGAAACTCTAAGGTGCAAACTAGAAATTGTAGGCTTCACAAGAAGTTTTTGCATGAAAGTGGAAGGAGAGTATTTTTTTTTTTTTTTAATGTGTGATCAGGATTTAACCCAGTACCTCACATGTGCTAGGCAAGTGCTCTACCACTAAGCCACAACCCCTGCTCCAAGAAGAGTATTTTTTGAAGTCTTCCTAGGCTTGAAAGTTCATCATGAGAGAGGAGATGAATGTGATTTTGGAAGGCTGTGTGAGAAGTGGTATCTTCTTAGGAAACAACATGTCAGGATAAAAAGGAATGAGCAAAACAAATGTTTGTGGGGCATATGAACAAACATCCATTATTCTATACACATGAATTCATGAATTCTCTGAATCTACCCAGGGCACCTGCTTCTTACACAAGAAAGTACCAGGAGACTGGCATTGTTGTCTTCATTTCACAGAAGAAAAAACTTGGTTATAGGAGGCTACATAAGCCTAAGTCTTTGTGAATTCCTAATCATGCTATTCTCATTTAGCCTTCCTCTCTGGATTTTATGAAGCTCTTAGAATTTGATAGCATTTTTTTTTTTTTTTTTTTTTTTTTTTTTTTTTTTTTTTAGTTCCAGTGGCAGAGATCAGTAGGGTAAAACAAACTAAATAGGCCAAGAGACAGGAACAAATGCACCCATGAGGGAAAACTGATGGAAAGGTTCACACTAAGGGTGTTCTGAGAGTTCCAGATAGATATAACCATGTTTTTAATCCTAAATAAATCCTTTGAAAAATTTCTTTGATACCACAGGAATTTTTCTCCCAAGTAGGTGCTAGAAAGTGGTGTAGAGTATTGAAGGCCATTTAAAATAAATAATCCACCAATAAAGTCAATTTTTTTCTGCTTCTGGGTATGGAAAATGCCAAATATCAGTGCAAAGACACTGTGGAAACTCTTCTAAATATACATATAATAAGTACTCACTATGGAAGGAAACACATAGTTATATCACTATGTGAAATTTGTTCTAATTATATTGGCAAAATGTTTCATTTTTTAATTTCTAAATCTAAGATGTCATTGATAAGAAAATGCAACATCGTTTTATGTATTACTCAAAAAAGAAAATTGAAACTGCTGCCAATTACAACTAGAATATGCCATTAATTGTAAGACAAATACTGATTTCAGAGATATTAAAATGAAAAAAGACATACGTTCCAGAATAAGCCAACAGCTGTATTTTCTTTCCATATAATTTTTATGTATAAATTACAGTCATATCTTAATATAGATTATTTTGAATATTGCATTTTTACTTCATATCTTGCCTCCATATTTTCTATTAGGATTGAAAATTTTTCATAATCACAATTTTTGACACATGCATAATACTCTACTATGTGGACATGTAATAAGCCCTGAATTATCAGGTAGTAAGATGACTTCCTGAATGTTCCATTATTTTTAAGTACTGCCATCGTAAAAATTTTGAATATCCATCTCATTCTACCATATTTTTAATTTTCTTCACCCTTTTTTCCCCTCCCTTTCCCTCCCTCCCCATTGGCCATTCTAGTGTTCCTCTAATCCTCCTATGCTCTCCATCCCAACCCCACTGTGAATTGGCCTCCTTATATCAGAGAAAACATTCAGCATTTGGCTTTTTGGGATTGGCTAATTTCACTTAGCATTATATTCTCTAAATTCATCCATTTACCTGTGAATGCCATGATTTTATCCTCTCTTATTGCTGAGTAATACTCCATTGTGTATATATACCACATTTTCTTTATCCATTCATCTACTGAAGGACCCTAAATGCATGTATGAAGTCACAAATGGTGTGAATATACTTTGTATACAACCAGAGATATGTAAAAATGTGCTCTTTAAGTATAATATGAAATGTAATACATTCTGCTGTCATTTCTAACAACTTAGAATAAAAAATAAATAAGTTTGAAAAAAAAAAGATTTTGAATATGAATTTTAGTACTTGTTTTTTCCTTAAAAGAGACTCCCCCAAACCAAATAAGTTTATTGATATGCATAAACGTTTTAAGACAAGAACCTTTACACATCACAGTTTCCTGAGCTCTTTCTCTAGGCCAGCAGACAAATTTCTGCATGATAATCCCAGTCCATCTTCCTTTTGTCACAATCTCACCTCCACTTGACAACATTCTGTCAGTGCAAAGGCCCTGTCCATGCATTTTCTGCACACTTAGGCATGGCCACACTTGGCTAACTAACTGAGGCCCACAGACCTAAAGAGTGACAGCTTAAACTACCTGCATTGTTGGCTCTGTTGAAATCAGCCTTTTACAAGAATCTAATCAGAGTGGACCTGACCACAAGATGAAGCCAGATTGGTTAAATTTATGTTCATCACAGGATAGTTGGCTTGAAAATATGGGTGTTAACAGTAGCTCCCAAAATGACTTACCTCATTCAGCCTAGTCTTTCCACTCTAGACAATCAGTCCAGTGAAAATGCTGACTTATCTAGAAAAGGAAAAATATAGGAACAGGATGAGTAGAACACAAAACTAGAAAGTAAGATGTATAATGCAAAGCATTCAGAAAAGCAGAGTTTGTTCACCATAATAACAGGACCTTGCTTCCTAATTCAGGAAAGAAACAAGAATGCAATAAGAGAAAATAATGTTCCTACCAAGTGACTCAAATACCACCTACAGAATTCAGACCCACATTGAGTCTAGCCTTCAGAAATGACCTAGAAAAATGAAGCAAAAATCATTGTATAGACATTTAATCTCTTATTTCAATTTTCTGAATGCAAAAAGCCAAAGCAGCACTCTAGCTCGTTAGCTCAGGGAGGGGTCTGGCGAATGAATCCAGTCTAATTACAAAATGCCCCTGAGATAGCAAGTGCAACATGCTTTCATTCTTCCCTGATTTTACTTCTGCAAAGGTATAACCCACATGTTAATAAGCAACTTTATTTCACGCTGGTATGGAAGTGATGAGTCTAATCCTAAATCTTTAATCATATACATGGGCATAAATGCTTTCCTTAGCATGAAAGAATACTGAAAATATTCTGTTGCAATATGGCTTATGCACTTTAAAATTATAATAGAGAATCCTTCTCTTTGACGATGCATATTATACTTATTATCTTTTCAAAGAAATACATAATTAGTTATGATTGATATACTTTGCTATTTTTCTTTATGAAAGGATTAAGAGTACAATAAATTTCAGCCAAAACTCTATGATTTCTCTGAGAGTCTAGAACTGCATACCTTAAATTATTTTAACTATTATGACTTGAAACCATGATGGTTTTATTTTAATATCCAAAACTGTCAGAAATTAAGATACAAATTCACATTCATAAAGGTCAAAGTGGAAAATCTTATTAATGTGTGAGTCAATTGTCAGTATAAACACTTAAATACACACAACAATAACATTATATTTCTGTTTTTAGTTATCAATGCTCAGTCATAGTTTATGTAACATTTCATGAGGAGACATTCTATGCTTTTATTTGTTATAAGACATATGAAATGGTAGTCTTAGAAATCAGTCTTCATTAAGATCATGTAAGAAGACAAATTAATGTAAGATCTTCCATTTGAAAGTAAAAAAGGATTCTTAATTTTCAAAGGATTCTGTTTTAGTGATAATCCATCTAGGTTGGAAAGCCCAGTGTAACAAATCTAAAAATATTGATCATCAACAAATGTGTTTTATGATGAGTCCAGAAGTTACAAAATTCATCATCAAATTTCCCGGGGCCCAGGAGAAGGAAAGAGGGGAGGAGAGGGGAAGCACTGTGGACCAAAACTGATCAAATTATATTGTTAGATTGTGTGCATGTACAAATATGTAACAAAGAATCCTACTATTATATATAATTATAATGTAACAATAAAAAATTTTCCTTCTAGGCCCCAATTCCAATTCACATGTGTTCATCAAGCAAATTTAAATACAGCATTATAAGATTATTCATTCCAATCAATAATCATTTTCTGATACTCCTGTTTAAGTTGCTTTCAAACTTGGGCCGAATTAGGTGATTTTGGCAATGATCCTAAAGTATCCTGCATATGACTCTATTATAGTATCTGTCATATAATATTATGGCTGACAGTTTACTATATTGTCTCCCTATCACATCACACTATGAAGAAGTGGCTACATCTCATCATGGATGAGTAAAAATTGGCTAACAGGCATGTTCCTAGCTTTTTATCCTTGACTCTAAAAAAATACTGGTAATTTGTACATCTCTTTGTATCACTACATCCTTTTATATTTGTGAACATAATTCTTTTATTACCAGATTAATTTCTGAAATTCTTTGATGTGGAATGGGGGCATTTGATAGAGAACACAGAACTAGAAAGTTGGAAGTAGAGGAGATAGGTCTAAAAAGGACAAAGCAAGGGAAATGATGCTCACAAGAAAAAGTGAGAAGAGGTAGTGAACACCAAAGGTGGAGAGTAGAGCACAGAGTGGTGCAAGGAGTCTGTGGGTCAGCAGCAACAGGAAAGGGGTGCCCAGAAGAGGGAGGAGGAGAGGGAGGGATTACTTCTGCATTATTGAGTCAGACACACTGTGGACAGGAAGGTGATGTTTAAGAGGTAGGTACAAGAGAATTCTACAGAGTTCTGTTAGTAACCACAGATTCCCTTCAATAGTCTCACAGAAATTAATGAGGATTAAAGTCTCTTCGGGTATTACTTGATTTTTTGAATAATAACACACCCTGGACTAAAATTGATGGGTCTTTATATTTAAAGGTAGTGCAGTCACTTATATATGCTCATTGTCCTACTGTGTCTGGTACAAATTGTGTTCCTGGTGAAAATTAATAGCATAAAAAGAATATCTGAATAAGTAATACATTTTGTACCATTACCTTCTTCCAGTAGCAAAAGATATTAAAAGATGAGAATTTAACATATATATAATAGCTCTGACACCCTATCATGCCTGGTAACAGTGACCTTGTTCATTTTTCTTTAATCAAGGATAAAAACTGTCCAAAAAGATAATTGACAGAACAATATGTATGTCTTCTACCACAGTGAAAGAAGAAAAAAGAATGAAATAGCAAGATCCAAGTTAGAAAAATGAAAGTTTTGTTAATTTCATAAAAATTAAGTTGGAGGCAAATTGTCAAGTACAGAGAATTTTAAAAGATTGTGTTCTGAATATAATTGGAAATTGGTGAGTGATAGAAAGAAGAGTTGAAAAGCAATTAGTAGAGGGAGACCCAGGTTCTACAGGGCACAGAAACAAGAGGGCTCACTCTGGTTTGGTGTCAAGTGTCAGGAGTATCTTCCTTGAACTAGCACTTCAAGGAGGAGCAGTAATTTTACAAGTAGACAGGGAGGTATGCCTGGCAGGGAAAACTGCATGAAGGACTATGAGGACCAATAACCTGGTTTCTTTGAAAAACTAAAAAGTTTTTTTTCCTTTTAATTGTCAATGAATCTTTAATTTATTTATGTATATCAGTGTTAAGAATTGAACCCAGTGCCTCACACATGCTAGGAAAGTGCTCTACTACTGAGCCACAACTCCAGCCCTACAAAGGTGTCTTTTTGTTGTTGTTGTTGTTGTTGTTGTTCTAATTAGTTATAGATGATAGCAGAATGCATTTCATTTCATTGTACACAAATGAGGCACAACTTTTCATTTCTCTGGTTGCACACAATGTAGAGTCACACCATTGTGCAATCATACATGTACCTATGGTAATAATGTCCTCATTCCACCATCTTTCCTGCCCCCATGCCTCCTCTCCTCCCCTCCCCTTTGCCCAATCCAAAGTTTCTCCATTCATCTCATGCCCCCTCACCCCATTATAGATCAGCATATGCTTATCAGAGAGAACATTCAGCCTTTGGTTTTTTGGGATCAGCTTACTTTGCTTAGCATGATATTCTCCAACTCCATGCATTTATCTGCAAATGCCATAATTTTATTCTATTTTAATGCTAATATTCAATTTGGGATGGGATATATATATATATATATATATATATATATATATATATATATGTATATATGTATGAATGGATAAAGAAACTGTGAGATATATATATATATATCCATTATCCATTCATATATTGAAGGGCACCTAGGTTGGTTCCACAATTTAGCTATTGTGAATTGAGCGTCTATAAACATTGATATGGCTGCATCACTACAGTATGCTGATTTGAAGTCTTTGGGGTATAAACTGAGGAGTGGGATAGCTGGGTCAAATGGTGTTTCCACTCCAAGTTTTCTAAAGAATCTCCATAATGCTTTCCAGAGTGGTTGTACCAATTTGCAGTCACACCAGCAATGTACGAGTGTACTTTTTTCCCCACATCATTGCCAACATTTATTATTGCTTGTATTCTTGATAACTGCCATTCTGACTAAAGTGAGATGAAATCTTAGAGTAGTTTTAATTTACATATCTGTAATTACTAGAGATGTTGAACTTTTTTTCACATATTTTTTGTTTGATTGTATATCTTTTTCTGAGAAAATATCTGTTCAGTTTCTTAGCCCATTTACTATTTGAGTTCCTAAGAAGGTTTTATGTTTAGAAAATGTGGTGCTTGCAATAGGGGTTATGGAGTGGAAGGCCTGGAAGAATGGAAGATAAGGTTGGACTTGAGGTCATGTTCAGATTAGGAATGCCATGGATAAATGATTGCTGTTATTTATTTTAAAGATTATACTTTTTGACAATGAGAGGGGCATAATACCCACACAAACATATATTTATTTATCTAATTGTATGTTTTAAGGCATAGATGAACTTGAATCAGCAAAGCTAGAGAACATTGACTCAGTGTGGAGGTTTGTGGAATTGTCCATAGGAAAGATGTCCAACACTCGAGGGAAGAGTCAGGATTTGAAAGATATATTTGGAGAAAGACAGGATGTTGGCATTGATTAGGTATGGAAAGTGAGGGTAAGGAGTGATGAAGGAAGGGGCAGAGGTCTGTGGTTTGAAGACTGAGTGGGTGATAGTGGCTTCATTAACCAAGACAGGATATATAGGAAGTGTTGTTCTAGAAAAATAGACAATATATTTAGTCCAGGACATGCTGTGTTTGAAGCATTTGTAAGACATGTAAAACTTTTAGCCATAAATAATATTTCAAATACCAAAAAGACAATGTGGAATTATCAGTATAGATAAGCTATGGACAAAAGACAAAGAAAAAAAATCAAAGTGAGAATCCTGGGGGTGGGGGATAAAACAGCATTTAATAGGAAAAGAGAATAATTGTTATGATAAATGACAAGAAAAACAGGATGCTGTGGAGATCTGGGAGTCTGAATTTAAGAGAAAATAAGTTGAAGTAAAATTAAGTCTTTCTTTCCCATGAAATTAAGGTGTAAAAGAGAATTTAGGATTTGGATTTAGAAGACTTCAGTTCCTCCATCTGAAAAATACCCAGGGATACTGATAAGCTCAACAGTAAGGACTATGTGAGAATATTAAATGACATTTTCAGAGGAAACAAAGTAAAAGGGTTTCTGATATGTAAAATAGTAGATAAATTTTTGTTTAAAGCCATACATTTTGAGTCGATAGAAACGTATGGACATTTAATAATGCCTTTCTTCCTTCCTTCCTATTGCAATTCAGATACCATTAACATTTGTTGAGCATTTACTTTAATGAGCATTGCTAGGAAATGAGAGTATCATATTCAAATCTAGGTAAGTTTCATTCCAAATTCCTGAGGAAAGACATCAACTAATTCTGACTTGAGGAACTGGAAATAGGCTCAAGAGAAGGTGATAATGAAGATGGAAAGAGGAATGAGTTTTTAGCATACTGAGAAAAGTGTGCTGTGAACCTAGTAGAGTCTCCGTTAAAGTCTGCAAATGAAAACCATCTTCCAAAAAAAACTGCATTTGTACCAGGTGAATATAATCCCCAGAAATTACATCTTTGTGCTTAAAAACTTTAAAAGACTGCTTTGGACATGCACATCCTTTGTTCTATGAGCTTTGTACATAAATGATGACCCAAATCAATGAAAGATTTAATCCACACTGATGCAAATGTAAATGCCCTAATTTTAGACAGCTGCAATGGTTATTTCTGTACATCTGGGAAACAGCTGTCAAGCTTCATCTATGCACTGGTTCTTGTTCAACTTCAAATGGGTGTCGGGAATAAAAGGAAGGCAGGTTATTAGAAGGTGGTACATATTTCCAAAATATACAAGACATTCTGAGCATTTCTTCTGTGAGCAGCTTGTAAATTGCCCTCCTCTCCTACAGCAAGCATGATGGAACATTCTCATGGATTACCTTTCTCCCTCCAAACTCTGCAGGGGCCTAGGCTGGCTGGAAGGTGTAGCTTGTTTAATGATTCCAAAAGCTTCTCTCATGATTACACAGAACAAGTAATGGGATCGTCATTTTCAAGACCAGGCATAAGTGATTACTCACTGGAATGCAGAGGTTATGATGGGATGAGCCCAAGCTGATGCTGACAGTCAGAGGCAAGATGCAGGGCTTGCCCCTCCTTCACTGAAAGAAGCTGCAGAGACCCTGCATCTGAGTCAGACAGCTGATGAGATGCCTTCTCCTTAGAATTCATACCACAACAATAGGCTAATAGATTTATGCCATAAAGACATTGACCTTTGTGGGCAAGAACATTTTCTCACCGGAAAGAAAAAGGCACAATACGCCCCTCTGTGCCACGGTTTTGACAGTGACTGACAGCATGAGCTGGCCCCAGTCGCCAGGAAGCGTATGCATAGACTTTTGCATTGTTACCCTTTGATTAACTTCTGACACACTTTGCAACATAAAACTCTTACAGGGAAATTGCTCTGTAATGCTGGCTGTAACATCTAGAAACTTTGCCAATGAGAGCTAAAATGTACTAGCAAACCGTCTGGCCTGAAATAATATGCATAGGTGTATGTGTGTGTGTGTGTGTGTGTGTGTGTGTGTGTGTGTGTGTGTGTGTGTGTGAGGGGGCAGGTGTTTGTCTTTATATTTTCAGGCTCATAATGCTATTATTCAAGTACAGTATTTAGAAAAATCTCCTCACATGTTATAGGCATATTGTACATGAAGAGACTTAAGCAAGGCCAAGATGAAAATAAATAATGCATGAAGTCAGAGGCCTGAAGGAAATGTTAACTAATTTCAAAATGGGTCAAAATCACAACAATTAAGTCCCTGACATGTGAAGTCATTTTTTTTCCTCCCTAAAATATTAACCAACTTGCTTCACTTCTTCTAGATTGATTTGTAGAGCATAAAAGGTCATTTTGGAGGCAGAGGGGGAATTTGGCTTCTACAAGCCATCCATAATGAGAGCCAATAAATTAGGTAAAGCTCCTGTTTACCTAAGCTGAAATATTGATGTCCAAGACCACATCGAATGCAAATCTCTACATTAATCATTTTTCTCTAGTCGGGAAATTCAGACCATGGTAACACATGCTTTGATAGACCTATACATCATAGTTACAGCAACATTAGACAGTGCCTCAGTGACAGAATACAAATATATTGCGTTGGATTTCCTTCGTTTTCCCCAGACTGACTTTTATTTGTGCCTGCAAACTCTGCTTTGGGTGTGTGAGGTTTTGACATGGATTTCGATGATTTTTTTTTCTTAATATGTGAAGATTGGTAACAAGAATTTTCTTTTGTCAGTTGCCTGTCAAGCCAACTGGAGGAAGCAAGCATGTAATTCCTTAACCATAGTACTTTGTTGAGCATATGTCCTTGGTTTAATCTTCTCCCAAGATTGGAGAAGCAGTACTGTTCATGTTTCTCAACGTGTGCTCCTGAAACCATTGCATGGGATAATTTGGGTGCTAGCTAGGAAATGCAATGTACTAGGATCCACCCACAATATACGCTTTAGATTCGCATAAGGTAGTGCAGGAATCATAATTTTTATAAGACCACTTGGTATTTATGGTGCAACACAATTCTTTGAAAATTACTATAGACAGCTATCAGCTGTAAGATCCTAAGGATCCTAAGACAATCCTGATCTTGCTACTTTTCAATTCATAAAGCCTTTATGTACCTAAGTACCTTCCAAATTTCTGAATTTTGTGCTTAGCTATCTTCAGCTTATATAGAGACCTTAATCAAATAATCTCATGCATTTTTTAAGACTGATATTATTTTTATATGTAAAAGAGTCCCAAAACATGATTTTCAACAGTGATGTTCTATCTGAGCATTAGATTCAGATATGAAAATGCCTCCTGGGCTTGTCCACTTGGCTCTTTAAATAAGCCTCTTGATGCCACCACCCCTGCAGACAGAAACCCTGTGTCCTCACCATCCTTCTCTCACCATTTTATTTGTTTCACATAAATCATAAAATAAACCACCTCTGGCATCTACCTGTAATCTCATCACAACCCCTCTTCTTTTTCCCTTCTAGACCTGTGCTAAGGTCCAGGCCTTCATCATTTCTCATCTGTACCATTGTAACACACCTCTAGCTATTCTTCCTGCTTTTTGTCTTAAACTACTTAGATCAATGTGGAAAGGTATTTCTAAAAATCAACCCAAGTGGAAAGTCACAAGTTGTTTCCTTCAAAAACTGGAGTTCCTCATGCAGGTTAGAATCCAGGTTTCCTAGACTGCTGCGACTGACTGTTCCAGGCTGCCCACCCTCAACTCCCATTAACCCTACATTGATCCTACACTCACACCACAAGTTTGCAGTAACTTTATACAAACCATGCTTTTTCAAAATCTGTGCCTTCACTCCCATTTTCTCTGTGCCAATAATGCCTTTTTCTCCTCAATTGTTTCCACTTACAAAGTTAGTATTCAATAATTATAATAAGTTCATAAATATTATTTTATGATACTATTATTTATTTTGATTACTTAATCTATGTATTGAGTTAACTTTATGTATTGAAATAGCTCCATGTGTGGAGTTAAGAATCCCTATCAAAGTAGCAGAGAGAGAAAAAAAGGGGAAAAAAAGCAGAGGAAATTTCATCAAAATAGAGAAAAGAAGAGTAGAGTAGATGAAGGGGATTGAGAAGGAGGAAGGGACAGGAAAAGAGAAGATCTGTGGAATGAACTTTCATATGTGCTAACATAGATATAAGTATGGTAGGTCCCAGCATCAGGTGCCCCCACAGGACACTAACAACAACAACAACAAAAAGTAAACTGTAAATGGACTGAAGAGGGATCAGTGGTGTAAAGTGAGTCAGGGAGGGGAATGCTGGGGATTGAACTCAGTTCCATTCCTTGTTATGATGTCAGGGTGTATCCTGGTGTTGTATATAACTAAAATGAATAAATAAATAGAGTAAAAATAATCCCCTTTGATTCTCACAAGGATCAGTATGATAGTGATTAGTAGTCTTTTTAATAAACTTTGTTTAGGCCATCATTTTTGCAAGAAGGTTTTCATTAATCTCTGTTTGACTTCTTCTTATGCCACTATTACCAACACTCCCCATGCTTACTTCAAGTAAAAATTTAGCCTGATATTTTTAAATTGCATGTTTACATTCTCCTTTCTCATTACTAAATTACCTGCAAATTATAAAAGCAAAGCAGGTCTTATTCAGCTCCATTTTCTAAGGTTGTAACCCAAATGTGGTATAATAAAATTTGTCCAACAATATTTTCTCACCTCAACAAATCTGATTCATAATTACATAGAATATTGCCCTGAGAAAATTTTATCTGTATGTAGAATGGGACACTGATCTAATATTTTGAACTTCAAGGATTGAGGCAGGACCATGACATGTTTATGTCACCCTAAAATGCCTAGTCCTACGTAGTCTATAGTATCAATAATCAAAAGTGTTGGTAGAAATGTAATTGTTACTATCTGGATATCAGGAATTTTAAAGTGATGATCAGCTCTGCTAAGGGTTAGAAATAAGAGTATAAAATGTCACCGTTAAAAGCTAAATCATTAGGCATACTAGCTTCATTTAAGCAGCATGATGTCAGAAT
This sequence comes from Tamias sibiricus, assembly GCA_025594165.1. Classification (NCBI taxonomy): domain Eukaryota; kingdom Metazoa; phylum Chordata; class Mammalia; order Rodentia; family Sciuridae; genus Tamias; species Tamias sibiricus. The sequence goes on from CM046657.1 coordinate 76,925,516, forward strand.
GGATTTTCATTAGACTTAATGGATTTGTGTGTAGACAGAATAAATGTAAAAACTTATGATAGAGTGCAAGAAGGAAATAGGAGTAAATCCCTGTGGTGAGAAAAGGGCAAATGGAACCTTGTAGGAAGATAGAAACCCCAAGAATTAAGGGGCTCCATGGGATACCATTTTTAAACTAAATACTAATTTTTTCAAAAGTCACATACTTTTGGCACTTTTAATTATATCTGATTATGATGATTAGAATAACATAATAATAATGAACCAGCACTACACTTTTTGAGTGTATACTCTGGCTCTGGTGCTTTATACAACTGAATATATCTGCTAAGTATGCATTTTTTCACATTTTGTAGATGAAAAAATTGAGGTTCATAAGGGTTTAGTAACTTCCTCAAGGTCATGTCACAATATATTTGCATAAAGTGTGTTATGTACAAATGACTTATAATGCTGCAGTTTCAAGGTGGTGGATGAGCATGGGAAGTAAAGCTATGTCATGGAGAGGTACTCAGGATATATCCTACTCAGTTGCAAATGATGCCCTTTGGTTCCTGTGCAGGATACAACTTGCACATAGTAAATGACAGCTCTATTCCAGGAATGGTGATGGTCTTCCAAATACCAAATTTATTTATGGTTCATGATGACCTTACAAGTTAGTTTGCTTGCCTCCATTGCATGGATAAGGAGAATAATATCGTACAAGTTTGCTTATCCAAACATCATACACGGAGAACAAATTAAATCTTCAGTTATAAACATTCTATATCTACAGAGTCCTTACTCATCTACTAGAGAATAAGGAGTAAGGAAATACCTCCTTTTCACCCCTTTGGTAAGGTCTCCTCTGGTACAACAAGATGGTACCATCTTTTCTCAGTCCAGTGCTTATGAAGGATATGACAACCTGCTGCCTCTATAAGAGCTTCTCCAAGAGTGCTAACTTGTCTGGGATCCATTTTATTTTATCTTGCTTTTTCTCCATGATTTGGTCTTCTTTCTTTTACTGTCACTACTTCCACAATTTAGCTGGGAAAGGATCATTTCTTTTTTAAGTACATAGGCTACTAAGTTTGTTCTCATTATGCTAGTCACCTTGTGTCTATTAAACTGTCCTGGCATTAATCTAGGTCATGGAAGACCAATACTAACCCCCTATTAAGCAGTATTTCTTAAGTACCATATGTTAGAAGATTTACAAGATCTTGGGTAGAGCCACTAAAGGGAAACGTAAGCTGAGAGTAATGAAGTAAATATGAGAGAAGATGTCTGTAAGAAGTGTGAGTTTTCTTTTGAACACCCTTCTGCCTCACTTTCAAGACTATGGAGTTGTTAAGCCTAATTTTACGACCAGCATCATGTTGTTAAATTTGTCGGTCTTTACTATATACTCAGATAGGAGGTCTTTCCCTCCCCCCTGTTTTTTACATTAGTCAAGTTCCAGATGTGAGTTGAAATCACATAAGTGGTAAGTTTTTGTTCTGAGCACACTGTGCATTAATCTACTATACATCAAAGTCCATTAATTTTGAATAGTACTATCAATTACACTACATGACAGGGAGATAACTACATTATCACCTTTGCAGAAGTGTCTTTCCTAGGAAATATATATATACCTTTATCAAGCCTCTGATGCTGATGGATAACTCTCTCCTCAAAAATCACAATTTGATTGCATTTTCTTTTATGAGATCTTAAAAATGCATGCCCACAGAATACTTCTGAGGCTTGTATCACTTATCCATACAGACAATCAATGAGCTTACCACTCTTTTCTGATAAAAATAAGATTGTTCCTGCTTTTGTTCTGGTTTATTCAGGGACATTTAAATACCCCTGCTTTGTAGCTATGAAAGTACATAGATAGGCCTTGTTAATACCTACATACGGCCTTGTGAATTTCCCCAGATTTATCTATTAGGTGTCACTGCGAAGTTAATCTTTCCTCTCTTTCTTAAATGCCATTTGACTTTATCTCATACTCCCTTCTTCAGTTCAATTCTATTATATTATAATTCTGAACTTTCTTCCTGGTCTTTTGAGACAATTCCTAGATTTTGGTATTGATAAACAAACAAACAATCAAAAAGAAAATCTCCAGTATAAAGGAAAAAATCTACCTTTATGCTAAGGTTCAGGACTCCTAAACGATCTCTCTTAGGTCAGGCATGAAAAAAGATTAAGAAACAGCTTAAAACCTTCCCTTGGTCTCCAAATTCATTAAATATAAAATATAGATTCAATATGATTCTAATTAAAACCCCATCATCATTCCTTATAGAAATAGAAAAAGCAATCATGAAATTCATTTGGAAAATGAATGAGAGACCCAGAATCGCCAAAGCAATCCTTAGCAAGAAGAGTAAAGCATAAGACATCACAATATCAGAATTAAACTGTACTACAAAGCTATAGTAACAAAAAAGGCCTGATATTGGCACCAAAATAGACATGTAGACCAATGGTACAGAATAGAAGACACAGAGACAAATCCAAATAAATACAGTTATCTCATATTAGACAAAGGGGCCAAAAGCATACACTGGAAAAAAGATAGCATCTTCAACAAGTGGTGCTGAGAGAACTGGAAATACATATACAGCAAAATAAAAATAAACACCTCTCTCTCACCATGCACAAAATTCAATTCAAAGTGGATAAAGGACCTAGGAATTAGTCCAAAGACCCTGTGCTAACAGAGGAAAAAATAGGTTCAAATCTTCATCACATCAGATTAGGCCCTGACTTCCTTAACAAGACTCCTAAAGCAAAAGAAAAATAAATCAAGAATTAATAAATGGTATGGACTCAAATTAAAAGGATTCTTCTCAAAAAAAGAAACAATCAATGAGCCGTTGAAAGAGTCCACATTTGGGGAACAAATTTTTGCCACAGGCATGTCAGATAGAGCACTAAACTCTAGGATATATAAAGAACTCAAAAAACACCATAAACAACCAAACAAACAACCCAATCAATAAATTGGCTAAGGAGCTTAACAAACACTTCTCAGAAGAAGATATACTTTCGATCAACAAATATATGAAAAAATGTCCAACATCTTTAGTAATTAGAGAAATGCAAATTAAAACTACTCTAAGATTTCATCTGACATAATTCAGAAGCTCAGTTATCAAGAATACAAACAACAATAAGTTGTGGTGAGTATGTCGGGGAAAAGGCACACTCATACATTACTAGTGGGACTAAACATTGGTGCAACCACTCTGGAAAGCAGTATGGAGATTCCTTAGAAAACTTGGAATGGAACCATCATTTGACCCAGCTATCCCACTCCTTGGTCTATACCCAAAGGACTTAAAATCAGCATACTATAGTAATGCAGCCACATCAGTGTTTATAGCAGCTGAATTCACAATAGCTAAACTGTTGAAACAATTTAGATGCCTTTCAATAGATAAATGAATAAGGAATCTATTGTATATAAAAACAATGAAATCAGCATTAAAATAATCAGCATTAAAATAGAATAAAATTATGGTATTCCTAGGTAAATTCATGGAGTTGGAGAATAACATGCTAAGTGAAGTAAGCCAATCCCAAAAAACCAAAGGCCAAATGAATGTTCTCTCTGATAAGTAGATGCTGATCCATAGCAGAGGACAGGACATGGGTAAAATGGAGGAACACTGATTTGGCAAAGGGGAGGGAGGGGGAGGGAGGGGGCATGTGGGCAGGAAAGATGGTGAAATGAGATTGACATCATTAGCCTAGGTACATGTATGACTGCACATATGTGTAAGCTGCCTGTCGTGGCCAGCCACAACGCCGCGGGAGGAAAACTCTCGGAGGCAGAGTAAAGATACTACTACTTTTACTTCTACTTTCTTAGAGAGAGCTTACAGAGAAAGAAAGATTTTTCTTCTTCTTAAAAAGAGCTTAGAGAGAAAGATTAGAGATAGCTTTTTCTTCTTCTTCTTCTTAGAGCTTAGAGAGAAAGAGAGAGAGCTTTAAAGAGATTTCTTCTTTAGAGAGAGAGAGAGCTTAGCTTTTAGAGCTTCTTTCTTCTTTCTTCCTCGGGAGCCTCTGCCTGACTCTGACCAGCAATTACTTCTTCTATCTGGTTTCTCTTCTGTAACCGCTCTGCCTAACGTTCTGGCCACTCTGATTCTTTTCTTCTTCTTCGACCCGAACTCTTCTTCTGACCGACCGAGCGACTGCACGACTGACTGAATGAATTCATTCTTCTCCTGACTCCAACCGCTTTCACCTGGTTATATACCTTTAGCTTTGCGGGTGCCTCACGTGCATTTACAGGTGCGTCACATACATACTTATTACATACTTATTATCAGGTGGAACTTATGGCTTCCAGCTGACCGCAATAGCCATCTCCCTAATTGGGGCTCCTTCACATACGGTGTGACGTTACATCATGTACAATCAGAGAAATGAAAATTCTGCTGCAATTGTGTACAATGAATCAAAATGCATTCTTCTGTCATATGTATCTAATTAAAATAAATTAATTAATAAAAAATAAATGTCTTTGTCAGGCATGCCTTCTAAGTTACTGACTCATTTATTTAGTCAATGAACACTTGTCAAATGCCACTTTGCAACAGGTAGTTTTGCAGGTTATTGTTGCAAGAGTGAAGAAATATACCTTCCCTAAACTTAATAAATAAAAAAGAAAATACCAAGGAGCAAACATATGTACAGCAGTCATGAAATTCATCTGGAAAAATAAGAGACCCAGAATAGCTAAAGCAATCCTGAGCAAGAAAAGTGAAGCAGGGGGAATCACCATACCAGACTTTAAATTGTACTATAGAGCAATAGTAACAAAACCAGCATGGTATTGGCACCAAAACAGACTGGTGGACCAATGGTACAGAATTGAGGACAAATAGACTAATACATATAATTTCAGCTATCTTATATTAGACAAAGCTGCCAAAAATGTACAGTGGAGAAAGGATAGCCTCTTCAACAAATGGTGCTAGGAAAACTGGAAAACCATATGCAACAAAATGAAATTAAACCCTTATCTCTCACCATGTACAAAACTCAATTTAAAGTGGATCAAGGACATAGGAATTAGACCAGACACAATACGCCTAATAGAAGAAAAAGTAAGCTCCAATTTCCAACATGTTGGATTAGGCCCCAAATTCCTTAATAAAAATCCTGTAGCACAAGAATTATTACCAAGAATTAATGAATGGGATAGATTTAAACTAAAAAGCTTTTTCTCAGCAAAAGAAACAATCAGTGAGGTGAATAGAGAGCCAACTAATTGGGAACAAATTTTTAATACGTGCACATCAGATAGAGCACTATTTCTAGAATATATAAAGAACTCAAAAAACAAATAACCCAATCAATAAATGGGCTAAGGAATTGAAAAGACACTTCTCAGAAGAAGATACACAATTAATCAGCAAATACATGAAAAAATGCTCAACATTGTTGGCAATTAGAGAAATGCAAATCAAAACTACTTTAAGATAAGACTTTATTTCACTCCAGTCAGAATGGCAGCTATCAAGAACACAAACAACAATAAATGTTGGAGAGGATGTGGGGAAAAAGGCACACTCATATATTGCTGGTGAGACTACAAAATGGTGCAATCACTATGGAAAGCAGTATGGAGATTTCTTGGAAAACTGGGAATGGAACCACCCTATGACCCAGCTATCCCACTCCTGGGTCTATTCCCAAAGGACTTAAAAAACAGAATATTACAGTGACACATCCACTTCAATGTTTATAGCAGCACAATTCACAATAAATAGGTTGTGGAACCAACCTAGATGTCATGTCCCTCAGTAGATGAGTGGATAAAGAAAATGTGGTATATATACAAAATGGAATTTTACTCAGCAATGAAAGAGAATAAAATAATGGCATTTGCAGTTAAATGGATGAAGTTGGAGAATATAATGCTAAGTGAAATTAGTCAATCTCAAAAATCCAAATACTGAATGTTTTCTCTGATATAAGGAGGCTAGTTCACAGTGTTGTTGGATGGGGGTACATAGGAGGATTAGAGGAACACTCGAATGGTCAAAAGAAAGGGAGGGGAAGGGAAGGAGCAAGGGGGGATAGAGGAGGGAAAAATGAAAAAAAAAAATGTTGGTTGAATGAGATGGATATCATTATCCTAAATGCATGATTAAAGATCTGAATGGTATTATATAATTTATATACAAACAGTTGTATGTAAAAAGATGCTATATATGTGCATTATGAATACATACTACTATATAAATAAAAAGAAAAAGAAGAAGAAGAAGTGGGATACAGAAACATGAAGCAGAATAAAGATATGATGGTTAAAGAGTGAAAAAATGGAAAAATCAGGTTAACCAGGGAGAAACAAGTCAGGAAAGAACCCTCTGAGGAGGTAATATTGGAGTAGACCTCTAAGTGAATATCCAAGGAAAGCTGTCCAAGCCATGGAAATGTCAGGTGCCAGCATCTGAGGCTGAAATGCATTTGGCGAGTTCAAGGGAGAGAGTGAGGCCAAAGTGCTGAGGTAGGAGCGAGCAAAGTTAATGCTGGACAAGGACTGGATCAGGCAGGCATGTGTGTGACAGGAAATCAGGGATGGCTTCTGTATGCCCCTTATCTATCTCCACGCCTGAAGGCCGAGGGAGCAAAAGGCTCCTTTCCTTTCTAAAGTCACTGAGCAAAGTCTCAATGTTTCAGGGAAATAATTCTACTAAGTGGGTCAATAAAAATCAGATCTTGATGTCCTCTCAATATCTCTTTAGGTTGAAACAAACAGTGTATGCTTTTTTAGAATGTTTAACGATATCAAACTATCCTCACAACATTGTATTTCTGTCTGGTCAAAGGCAAGCAACACCAGAGAATTGTTGGTCCAATTTCATATTGAAAATGAGATACGTAGGTGCATGATATCTATCTGTATTCAGATCTCTATATAAATATACGTGTTTTTCATAACATATTCATATCACTCATGAAATAAATGCATGAAGAGCACCACAGAATTATATGTGATATTTAGACTAATTTTACAGATGGTACAACTACAGACATCATTCTACTTATTTCTTATCATTTTACTTTATTTTCTAATTGTTCCACAATAAATTTGCCTGATTTTTAAGATTCCAAACTAAAAGTTGTTTTAAAAAAATTGTTCTAGCCAGGCATGGTGGCATATGCTTGTAATCCCAGTGGCTCTGGAGGCTGAGTCAGGAGGATCACAAGTTCCAAGCCAGCCTCAGAAACTTAGTGAGACCCTGTCTCAAAATAAAAAATAAAACAAGTTGGAGATGTGGCTCAGTGGTAAAGTGTCCCTGAGTTCAATCCCCAGTACAAAAAAATAATTGCTCTAATTTTCCACTCTTTAGGAAAATATGAAGATGCTCATTTAGATTAATTAATCATTTGTACTATTGATTAGTAATATGATGTTGAACATGTTTTTTAACTTCTCTGAGTATCAGCTTTATCAACCAGCAATGGTGAAAATGATGGCTAAATGTGAGAATTATTAGGAAAAATAAATTTAAAGTATTATTAGCAATATAATTGCAGAAATATCTTAGTTATACTATTCTAGAGGTCAAGGATAATACCCGTATTTACATACATCTAGCTGAGATTTACAAAGAGTATTTCCAGCTAAGTAATTAAAGCTTTTGATTACAAATTCTAAAATAATCTCCATCAATAGAATAATTAAATCACATTATTATGATAGACCTTGAAACATCTATTCTTCCATCATTTCAAGTCTAGTCTTCTCTCCCGTCAGTGAATGTCCAACTTATCTCTCCACACTTCTAACAATGGACCTCTCATTCATTTTGCAGTAACTCTTCCATATTATGACAGAATTCACTATAAGTGTTGTTTTCTCTGTTAAGCCAAAATCAATTTATTTTTTCCTTTCTCTCTACATTCAGTTACTTTCTTCAGGATCTAGATAAAAGAGGCCTAATCCAAAGTTCACATGATAGCCTTTTCGGGATCGAGTAACAGTTAATCATTTCTCTTCTCTATTAATCCACATTATTATCCTCTTTTTTGTTCATCTAATCCTCAGAAAATACCTTCACAAGTCCCCTCACTTTCCCCCGGAACTCACTATATATACAGGAAGCTGTGGAACATAAACAATATAAATTTTAATGGGATTTGATTAGCACAGAACAAAGGATTCCACCTTCCTGCTTATTTTAATTCATTCTAAAACCACATCCTATCATTAGTTGTCTTAAATGAACTCCCAATACAATATACTGGAATGTGTTGGTCTTAGAAGTCAGTGCTGTTACTATTTGGCACAGTGCCTGGAATGATGCAAGTATTCAACAAATGATGGTCGCATTTGTCATCGTTACCATTATAATGATTTAAAAATTCTTAAGATAATTCATGTTTGCAAACACTAAGCTACATATCCCAAATACTGTCCAAACATGTTTGGTTTTTTAAATTTCTAGGTAGAATTTTTGTCTTTGCTAAACTGTATTCTGAGAGAATAAAATTGTCTCATTGTAGCCTGTTAACATCTTTTTATGTTTTAATTGTATCTGAAAATGTGAGCTTTCCTGCTCAGATCCCTGTCACATGTGCATTTGATGAGCACTATACCTTCATCCAAAACACAGATGAAAATGTTGACTGCAGCAAGCTCAAAGGCAGAGTCACACATGCCACCTATCACTCAATGCAAGGAAGAAAGCAACATGCTACAGCAGTGTACACCCATTCCCTTGGGAAAATGGCTGACTGCACTATTTTCAATCTTTTAATTTTAACACTCTGGGTCACTACATTTATCTGAGGTGCATTTAAAGTGATAGGATCTAAGATCATTTGAAATTTTTCATTAGTTTTCCTTTTTTTTTTTGAACTGGGAATTGAATCCAGGGGTGATTAACTACTAAACCACATGCCCAGCACTTTTAATTTTTTATTTTGAGACCAGTGTTGGTAAGGTGCTTAGAGCCCAGCTAAGTTGCTGAGGCAGGCTTAGAACTCATGATCTTCTTGCCTCCATCTCTGGAGCTACTGGGATTACAACCGTGCACTATTCCGCCCAGCCATTAGTTGTCCTTTTTAAAAGATAGAGTGAATCACAACTGAAATTGAGAAATCTCTTAATGTAGTTGAGTAGTATAATTAGTAGAATTCAGTTAATTCTTCAACACTTACTCTGATCTAGGCTTGAAGTCAGGGCCTAAAGAAGTTCAAAGTCTAGTGAAACACAAACATACCCTATAAATACCATTCTAAGTATGTTGTCAAATGCTAAAACAGAGGCATCCACTAATGTTTCTACAGCACTATAACTATGTTTCTAGACATATAACGTTAAATATTTAACAGATTCTGGAGCTGGAAAACATTTTATAGATGATCAAACTCAATCTCCTCATTATACTCAGAAACAGGCCCAGAGAGAGGAGTCAACTTGCTTAAGTTCAGGCAGGTCAACAAGAGCTCAGACATCTGAATACCAAGGGGATATTTTTATTCTCCTCTCTTCCTAGGACAATAAATAAATTGTCTTCCTATGCCAACAAATACATTTATTTATAACAATTAACTATCCTGTTCAAAAGTATCTTTCTGGAGTTTCATAATCACGCGTTAGAGATATAGATACAGAATAAACAGAACTCATGTACCCTATTGAGTCTTTATCCCAGAATATATGTAAGGAATTAAATGTACATGCTCATGCCCAATTAATTTCCCTTAAATTCCAATATGAGGTTGTCATTATTTTTTGTTTGTTTTCTTCCTGTGTGGAATGAAGGGAAATACAATAACAACACATAGTTAATTGAGGATTCAGCCTTGTTAGTTTTTCATTAATTTATGTATTGACTCCCCAGTGTATGAAAGTTCTTTTCATATTTTCCATATCATATTTTTATTGGTGCATTATAATTATACATAATGGTGGATTTATGAAAAGTCTTTTGTAAGGTAAAATAAAAAGTAGCTGTGGTAGCAACTCATAAGGAGGTCCATTTGTCTTGGTGTTACTCTGCTCTGAGTTATAAAGAAGATTACACACAGCCTAATAACGGGAACATTTTGGACTCTCTTACCAGGAAAAACACACACACACACACACACACACAAAAAAAAAAAAAAAAAAAAAAACATTGTCACTATTCTATTGTATCTGCTCCTCCATAAATTACAATGAAATTAATATTTATGGAAACTTGCCAACTAAAACTGTGAACTGTGGTATGGAACTGTGGTACGTATGTGATATAAATGATATTTTCCCATTTAGTTCTCCCAATTCCTCTGAAAATTTGATGTTTTAATTACCCATAGTGATTACAATTAAACACCTAATGTTACTGAATGCTGATTAATGCACTTGAGTGACTGAGAAAGCCAGAATTTGATGTAAGTCTGTATGGCCTCAAAGCCAATTCTCTGTTCACACTTTTGGAATATCCTGGAGTCAAGGAGTGGTAAGTGCTAGAAGTTTCTCAAATCCTGGTACAAATTGGTTAGGGTGTTTGGAGGACATGAGTCTGTCAATGGACTGAATAGTTTGCATTGGAGATTACTTATAAGATAAAAATGAATTTTCCTATAAATTAGAAACACACACACACACACACACACACACACACACACACACACACATACACACACACACTTCACATAATCTGTGAAGTTCTGCACCTGGTCATTAAAAACTGTGCTCACAACTGCCACTAATGAGAATAATTTTCAGTTTTCTAAAGATTTTCTTTCTGTATTTGCAACAAGGCCAGTCACACACAAAGTCATTTACTGTGAATTTCTATTTTTTTTTTTCCTGGATTGTTCTGGCAATGAGTTTATCTCCCCCTAAGCACATTTCTTCTTGGCCATGAAGATGAACTATGCCAAATTGCCTTAGCTATTTGGTCTACCCATGGTACAACATTTGCTAGGGGCCTCCCCAGGGAAATTAGGCCGCTCCAAGAAGCTTCAGATCTTTTTTTGCCCCAAGTTTCCTCAAAATAACCTGGATCTTTTCCAAACTCTTCAGTTCTACCTCACTGGTCTCTGGATGAGTTTTATAAGGCTTTTGAATGACCTTGATCCACCCTAATTTGAAATCACCACAGGACATGAAGGAAAAGTGAGGAACAGAGATCCTCTGACATGGGGTAGGCCTCATGGCTTTGGTTTTTCTAACTAATGGCTTCTTCACTTAGGATGGGGAAGGGGCTTAGGCTGAGGGGAAGGAGCATGTGGCTCTGTATTAGAAAAGGTCAGAGACAAAAAAGTAGGTTACAGATGTCAGATTCTCATTTACTTTCTCCAAACTGAATTTTCAATGTAGACAAGAGACTAAATTGGTGAGGACTTCATTTAATTAGGTATTATTGGGCAGTAGGGATAAAACAGTATGTAGTATACACAGACAGGAGAGCTTTTCACTCATGAAACCTGTTGTTAGGCACCAGTTCACTTTATCCAAAAACATATTATATGTACCAGGAACAGAAGTCATAAAGGAATTGAAAATGGGCATCAAAACCAGACCTACAGGACAGGACATACTTCTTACTTTTACTACATATGTCTACTTATCCAGAGATTGCATATTATATTTTAATCTAACACCTAAGTATTTGTTGTATCTCATGCCCTGTTATAAGTGCTGGTGACACTGCAAATTAGTGCAACCATTATGGAAAGCAGTATGGAGATTCCTCAGAAAACTGGGAATGGAACCACCATTTGACCCAGCTATCCCACTCCTTGGTTTATACCCAAAGGACTTAGAATCAGCATACTATAGTGACACAGCCACACAGATGTTTATAGCAGCTCAATTCACAATAGTTAGACTATGGAACCTGCCTAAGTGTCCCTCAATAGATGACTGGAAAAAGAAAATATCGTATATATACTCAATGGAATATTGCTCAGCTTTAAAGAAGGGTAAAATTAGGCATTTGCCGGTAGATGGTTGGAGTTGGAGAATATCATGCTGAGCGAAATGGGCCAATCCCACAAAACCAAGGGCCAGATGTTTTCTCTAATATGTGGATGCTAATTCACAATACAGCAGGAGGGGGGGGGGGCACTAGGGAAAAATAGCATTAGATTAGGTAGAGGGAAGTGAAGGGAGGGGAGGAAGGAGATGTGGGGATGGGAAAGATAGTGGAATGAAACAGACATTATTAATGTATGTGTATATGTGACTACATGACCAATATGATTCTGAAACCTGTACACTTTGAAAAATAAGAAATTGTATCCCATTTATGTGTGGTATATCATAGTGCATAAATGCATTCTACTGTCATGTAAAACTAATTAAAACAAATAAAAATAATTAATAAAAAATAAGTGCTTTAGAAACATTAATTTAATCTTTACTTTTGCCACATGAGAGAGATACTACCATCAACAACCACATTTTTTGGATGACAAAACTGAGATGCAGATAGTTTGAGTAACATGCCCAAGTTTACAAATCTAGGAGGTTGCAGAGCTGAGATTTGAATCTAAGGGTTGTACAGTTATTCCTAAAAGAGCCATCTCTCAGCAAATCCATTAAAAGGAAAAGTTCCTATGAGTTGGTGTGCTAGATGGCATGGAAAGGGAAGACTGCACTGTGTTCTGTACTGCTGAGAAAGAGTGCAAGAGGAGAATGACATTCATTTCCTGGTCTTGGACATATGGAAAAGGAGGACATTAAGACACTGGTAGTGCCAGAAATATGACCTGGGTTGAGCAGAGCAATGGCCTATGTGGGGCTACTTCCAGGATACTGGGAGAGCCTATTTATATTTCCAACTAAGCCCATCATAGACCTCTGAAAGTACTAATCTTTGAAGAAGAGAACATGTAAGTAATCTTTCCCCACCTTAAAAGCAATTTTTGCAGATAGCAGCTTTTCTTGTCTTGAGGACAAAGAAGCTCCCTGTCAGACAAGTCCAGATCTGCCCTGAGACTTCACCTTCTCAGAGGAAATGAGAAAGCAGTTAGTCAGACTAGAAAAAGGAGATCCTCTTAGCTGCTGCCTTCCATCATCCAAAAATAACCAGACCTCTCAGTATTCAGGAAACTTGAATACCAGAGAGAGAGAGAGAGAGAGAGAGAGAGAGAGAGAGAGAGAGAAGGGAAGAGAAAAATGCAATAAGTTCATGAAATAGAAAAATGCAGGCAGGGCATGCTCACAGAGCAAACTAAAACAAAATTTCCATGGCCCTTCAATCACCAAATGCTATCTGCAGCACACTTCCCTTCTCAAAGTATTGTCTTTTCCTTCCTTCCTCCCCTGCTTTATTACGCAGAAAATGCTCATAGGTCAAATATCAGTTGCTGGACCATAGCAAAAGATACCCCATACTCTTTGATTCTCCATCTTTTTCTTTATAAATATAAGGAATCAGTCTGAACTCCACAGTAGCTCTGCCAATTGACTGGTGGGAGCATGTAGCACTGAATTTGCTTCACAGGGAATATTGAAAAGTTTTTTTTTTAATTAACAAAAACAGATTTTGAGTATTACTTCATCTTCCAAGGTAGCTTTGTGTTTTTGTATGTGTCATTTAACCTAGTTGAACCTCCACTGTCATCCATAAAAATGATTTTAATGAAGTAAAAGAATTTATCATTTTGACAACCAGAATTTCTATTAGGAAAGAGACTGTTTATACAGAATAAAAATACCTTGATCAGCTCTGGTGGTAGCTGATTGGCACCACTGCTTCAGATAGTAGGACAAAAGGCTCTCCACTGTGACAACTAAACTCAAAATAAAGGAGAAGAGAAAAGAATTGATATGGGAAGGGGAGAGGGGAAAGAAATGATAGCCTGATGGGGAGTCACTAAAATTAACAGGGATTAAAGATTTCTGAAACTCTTCAGTAGTGGAGAGCTAAGAGCATTGAGAAATGAGGCTTCTCAGTATGCCTTTTTATGTTATTTGCAGTGCCATTATATATATATATATACCTTTCTCTGTTTTACCACTACAGCACCACATTAATCCAAAAGATTTAGAGATACTTGTGAAAAGTGTTAGTTTTATGGAATTTGAAAAGCCTGAGTTGCAAGTGCTGGTCATTAAAAATGACCCAGGACAGAGCAGGTGCCAGACACTTAGGTGGTCATGAAAATACTAAGGGAGGCAAGGACAATGACTGTCCACAGGTCCAAGTAGGGGATGATGGGAAGTTAAACTCAAGGTTACCACAGTTTTGGGAAGCAAGGAGGATCCCAGCAGAGAGTACACCTACCACAGGTAATTATATTCACTTAGCAAGTAAATGCTTAGCATCTGCCTCATGTTACCTAGTCCTTAGAAGGTGCTTTCCCTGCTTCCTTTGTGTCTACTATATTCTGTTGACTTTATACCCAGCCTTTAATAAACATGCTCCAGCTTACCTTGGAGTACATATTTCTATGAGGTATTTCAGCCTACATCAGTCCAGAGGGAAAAAATTAGCTTGTCTGATCCAACTTCAGTATCTTTCCATCTCTGGGAAGCATATTTTTTTAAAGCCATAATATCCCAGTGAATATTCATCTATGTAAAAGTGATTCATTCTCACCTTTCATTTTTACCATCAACTGTCTTTATTGTTCATTACCATCCAGAGGCTTGTTTCTCATTTTCATTCTTGGATTCACAATTTTTATTTCCTCTGTAGATTATTTTCACATCTCCTTTTACAGTTTTTGTATTTCTTCATAACTTCCCTCTGTGTTCCATGATCAAGTTGAGTAGCAGCCACTAAATTATTGGGTATTCTCTGCGGCTACCCAGCTTTGATGATTTTGGGCTATGTAATCCACTCACTCTTTTCAGGGAGCCATATATTGAGATGGATATATGGGCATTACCACTCAGAAACCCAAAAATGCAACAGAGCCCAAGCAGACTTGTGTATTCAACTGATTTAAAGGTCAACTCCCTGCTCGTTATCAACTATTATCTGTGTTTTTTTTGTTTTGTTCTTTTGATCCTCTTTGTGTTTCTCACACGGGAACCATGTTGCTTAGCTTCCTGTGTCATTGCAATGACCTTCCTCCATCTCTAACATCCTTCTTCACTATCTATTCCTGGACTTCAGGTTCCCTGCAAATTCCTCCTCATTTTTTAGAAGTCAACTAATTTGGTTAGTTTCCATTACAAATGAAAATGAATTTCAGGTACCCTGGAATTTCTTGTGGACTCTTACATGAAATTCACCCTGGTCAAATATCTCCCTGAACTCTAGTATATTTTCCTGGGTATTAAAATAGTAGAGGATTGATTGATGATGCTCCTCAATTCAAGAATATTATCAACTATTCTCATTAGTTCATAAAAGTCTCCTCCTTTATTTTATATATTTATCTATTTTTGCAGTGCCTTATATGTGCATATAGCCATTTGTACTGTCATGTTTGCTTTGTAATCATGAATCAGTTCCAGTG
This sequence comes from Tamias sibiricus, assembly GCA_025594165.1. Lineage (NCBI taxonomy): Eukaryota > Metazoa > Chordata > Mammalia > Rodentia > Sciuridae > Tamias > Tamias sibiricus. The sequence goes on from CM046657.1 coordinate 76,940,936, forward strand.
CCATTGACAGAGAAAACAATTTGAGCATAACATAAATTTTGCATTTTATATAATTCTATCCAGGAAAAACACTAGGTGAGTGCAGAAATTTGCACCCCTCTGATTAGAGCCCCAGTGGAATACACAAAATGCACGCACAATCCTTAAATATCCACCAGCTACCTCCTCAATTCACTGTGTAACTCATACATGGTAGTTGGGTTCATCCCAACAAAATCATACAGGTGTGAAATTCAATTTCAGTTCATGATCCCCTCCTTCCACTGCCCTTCCCCCGCCCCGTCCTCCCCCTTGCCCTGCCATAATTCTCCTTCTTCAGTTCCACTTGTCTTACCTTTGCTCATCTATTGATTTATTTTTTTAATTGGTTCTTTTTACTTATAAATATAAAGGTGAAATTCCTTGAGGTATATTTACATATGCACATAATATGATTTTTTAAGAAATCATTCAACATTTTCTCCTCTTTTCTATTCCTCCACTCTGCTTCTCAATCTCCTTCTCCTACACTACTGATTTTCCCTATATCTTTCATATCCTATCCTTCCCTTATTCTTCATTTCACTCTAGCTTCCACACATAAGAGAAAACATTTGACCTTTGAGTTTCTGGGTCTGTATTTTTTATTTTTTTTACTTATCATGTTTTCCATTTCTATTCATTTACCAGCAAATGCTATAATACCCTTCTTCTTCATTGTGTATATATGACATTTTCTCAAACCATTCATCTATTGATTCAATCTGGGTGGATTCCTTAACTTTGCACTATATTTTATTAGATTTTAACTTTTTAGTTCCTGATATATTTCATGGTGGCCCCCAAACCCACTTTCTTCACAAGTATTGTGGTTTATATTGCTTGATTTTATGTAGTGAGGATATTTTAGGAGAGAACATGTTGCAGTATGAGGAACTTTTGTTGTTTGTACACATTTATGTTTAATTTATGAAAATTAAATTGCATATAAATGTCATCTGCTTCCTTTTTTTTAATTCTAAGCACTCCAGTTTTAGATCCCTCTTTATTGCTGAGTATGCTCTCTAATTGTTCCATATTACTCCTCCATATTTTACCCATTCACTCTCTCATATATAGACACCACCCACCTAAGTGATTTTCAAAGTCCCATGACAATAAATAATATTGTACAAACCCCCTTACAGGTATGTGCAACACTTGCTTTGGAATAAATACCCAGAAGAATAGCTAGGACACAGAGTGAGCAAATTTTTCCTTTTCCTAAAGAGTGTCATCCCACTCTCAAGAAGGCCTCCCCTAAGTCTGCCACCTCCAACATAATGCAAAAGACGCTACATTCCCCAACCCCACCAAGCCTTTGGGATTCTTACTATTCTTATTTTTGCTCATCCAATGTAAATTTCCCTCTGCCTTTTCTTCTAAAATTCTTCAGATCCAGCACCAGAACACTCATGGTTCTCCTGACTTTGCCTTACTCCTGAGACAATCTGCAGTGGTGCCCCTTCAGCTCTGGCATTCACAGGACGACGTCTTCATGATTTGTAGGCCATGCCACAGTCATACCCATATTACCACTAACTTCCTCTACATTCTCAATCAATATCCCACCTGTTCCATCAGGCTCCAGCTGCCCACCTGCTGAGTCAGGACAGACTCACTAATTCTCCAAATGCATTTATCTATTCTTCTATGAGTGAAACCTGGACTAGCACATTCTAGAGTGACTGTACTGGCTCTGTAGACTTCCCTGACTACCTCACCTAGCATGGAAATAATTCCTTTCTTCCACAATACCTGACATATTTATTACATTAAATTTTTCCTTTTTGCTTTGTTAGCACTTGTTTATATATCCCTTTTACTAAGGGGATCCTGAGCTTCTTGAGGGTACAGCATTTGTCTTATTCCTCTTTATTTCTCCCGAATTTAGTAGGCTCTTGAAATCTCTCCCATGAGTGATTGAATAAATGAGCAAAAAATGAATAAATCAAATGTTATTTTATATCAAGTACCCTTAAGTAATCAAAGTTTGTAATGCCCAATATGTTAGTCACAATTTAAAACTCTTTATTAACATGGAACAAAAAATAAGATAATTTTTAATTAAAAAAACTGCATCATAAAACTAATTCACAAAAGGAAAATGCCTGATTATTTGTACTTTTTTCTCAGAAAAAAAAAAGATGTTTTATTAATCATCCTCTCTGGTCTATTACTCTTTTTTATAGCTATCATACTGCACATCATAATGTTGAGATCTTCTAAAATGAAATATAATTAATAATGAATTCAGCAGCTAATTCTCACATCATCCTTAAGTGAATTCCAGTTGACTCAATTCATCCTTTCTTTTCTCATGATCCCTTAGACTTTCATTAAATATTAACTTATGAAATAGAAATGCTTACAGCTATGCACTATTTGCATAGGAATATATGATACACTGGAAGTGTGTGTTTGGGACAGAAACTTGAAAGTCCTACATCCTGGAATCATGTTAGTCCTATGCAGACTGGATGGTCATCTTAGGTATAATGCTTCTTTATTTACTGCAGCTCCTGACCTAGCACGTAGGACCTTCTATGAATCCCACTCTGCTTTTCTTATCTGTCTTATTTTTAGCAAGACTTCTTTCCTTCTATTTTCTAGGCACAATGAAGTGTATAGCCCGCTCTTGACACCTGCACTGGTTTCCTTGCCTGCAATATTACAAGTACAAATTCCACCTTTCTGATTAAAATGTTCTTTCTTTTTTCCACATGTGTCCTGCCTACAGATTCTCCCCACTCTAAATTTGGCTTATGATGCTGATGCTTTTCTGCCTTGCATTATAGTGTCTTAAAGAAGTGTCTAATTGCTTTGTCCCAGAAGAAACCAATATTAAGCATATGACTGAAAAATGTATGTAGTTCAGGGTCTGACAATAGTACTGTTGTAGCACTACTTAATTTATAAATAAATGTCCAAAATCCCTTGTCATCTTTCAATACTTTTAGTTATTCATTCTATCAATCAATTTTGTTTTCCAGTATCTACTGGATGACAATTTTTTCAATATTCATTATTATTGGATCATTTTATTTTTTTTTATTTGGTACTAGGGATTAAACCCAGGGGTGCTTTACCACTGCACCATATCGCTAGCCCTCTTTATCTTTTATTTTGAGACAGGGTCTCACTAAGACCCTTAGGGCCTCACTACATTTCTGAGGCTGGCTTTGAACTTGTGATTCTCCTGTCTCAGCTTCCTGATCCACTGGGCTTTCAGGTGTGCACCACTATGCCAGGTGTGAATTTGTTGTCTTAACTCAGGGAGAAAATATAGTACAACAGAAAAAGTATATGCACTGAAGCCATTCATACACAAATTTAAATACTACTTCTTCACTTTTCTGCCTTTAAAAAGTCATCTAAATTCACAAGTGTCAGTTTCTCCATCTTTGAGATGGACATTAAACTTATTTTCTAGACAAATACAGCTTAAAAGTATTGCATATCAGATGTCAGCAAACTTTTCTGTAAAGGGACAGATAGTATTTCTATTTATTTATTTTTGGGTTCTTTTTAATTATACATTAACATTGATTTATTTTGATATAATTATGAAAGCATGGAATATAATTTGCTCTAATTCAGTCCTCATTACTATTCATTTTCCTCCTTCTATCTCCCTGTGTTCCCTTCTCTCTACTCTGATTTTTCTGCTATTTACTTTTAATTTAGTTATTTTTGTGTTAGTGTCTTATAGATGTACGTGATCACTGTGATATGTTCATATATGTACATAGAAACTTAAGTTATCTTCCCTTATTGTGTCCCTTCTCTCTCCCCCTCAGTCCCCTTCAGCTATTCCACTGATCTGTCTTCTGTTTTGAAGGAATCCCCCTCACTCCCTCTTTTCCCCTTATTTGAACTAACTTCTACATATCAGGGAAAACAGTAATTGTTTCACTTTGTTGACTATACTGTCTAAGCAAAAAATATCTTACAACCCTTGAATTATCAAAGTTGCCACAGATAACACATTTTTTAAAAAGGTGGCTATGTTCCAAAACACTTATTTTAAAAAAAAAGAGGCAGTAGGATATATTGGGTCTGTTGGACAGTTGTCAACTCCTAATACACATTCAACACTGAACAACTGGGAACCAGTACTGTAGTGAACTAATCCTATTAAGCATTTTGATTTGGTGACCTCATCCAACTTAAGTTACTAATCCAACATTTGACAACCATAATTTGTAGTTTCTTTTTTTCATAACCTATCTTGTATAAGTAGTACAGAAAACTTAGATGAACAATATACTGAATTTACTCCTGGCAAGGACAGAATGCTGAAGTTAGAGGATTTTAATTCTTGACCCTCTTTTTCCTGCTTAACCACAGTCACAGATATCTCCCAATGTTATAGTTTCTACCTCACCGAGTATATAAATAATTATAACCTAGTCATGAAGCATGTTAGGAATTCTGAGCAGATCCGGCATGAGCTAGCCCCCATAAGTTTGGTGTCCTGGAGAAAATTAGTAGTAATACTGCCACCCAAGTCTTTCAACACCAAACCTTCTATCCAGAATTTATAATCCTGTGTCCTAAGTATTTCTATACCTTGTAAGAGAGCTTTCCCTATGATCCAGTTGTTCTCAATTTTGTCTGTCAGTTGCAATCACCTGGAAAAGTCTGAAATAGGAATTGTTTTTCCTAGACCAACTAAAGAAAGTAGTAAACTTAAGAGAAAGAAATTGGATAAATTCTGCATAATTTTTAATTTCTCATTAAAATGCATCATGAAGAAAATGAATGATAAAGCTACACATTGGGAGAAAAATATTCACAAAATATACTTCTGACCAAGGACTACACCATGGAAAAGATATTAAAAGCTAAAACATCTTAAAACTGAATAGTAAAAAGACAAACAATCTAATAAAAAGTGAACAAGTAATTTTAAAGTCATTCCACAAAAGATATATAAACAATCAATACATTAGTAAAACATAGTAGTTAATATCATTTGCCATCATAATTAGATACCAGTATATATCTGCCAGAATACCTACAATTAAATGTTGATGAAATTGTGGGACACCTAAAATTTTTGCATAAATTATAGGTTTAAATGAAAAGTGGTGCAACAACTCAGACAAAAGCGATCCAGGCAGCTTTTTATAGAAACAAAGGTAAACCTGTGCCATGGCTTAACAATTTCACTCATAGAGAAATGAATACATGTGCTTACAAAAAGACTTGTTTAAGAATGCCCACAGTGGGTTCAGTAGTAATCACCAAGAACTAGAACCAGTCATGATGCCCATCAAAAGAAGAATGTATAAACACGTTGCAGAATACATAATGAAGTAATACTCAGTAATAGAAAGAAAAAAATACTATTACAAGCAACATCATGGATAAACCTTAAAGATAATTCAAGGTGAAAGATGCCTTACAGAGAAGAGTACAAAATGTTTGATACCTGTTGTATGAAATTCTCAGGAAGGTACCAACTAGTCTGTGATGGTAAAAAAAAAAAATCAGAATAATGACTATCTTTAGAGTGGGAGGGGCAGGGAATTGACTTAGGTTTAAAGAAGGTTAAAGAAGTTTTCCGAAATCCTGGTACTATTCTATGTATTGCTAAAGGTTTTGGTTACAGAATCATATGCATCTGTTGTAACCCTTCAGATGGACGCTTAATAGTTGTGAATTGTTATATGTAAATTTTAATCAAAAAGGAAAAATTGTAATGTCAAATTCTTATTATATGTCAGAGGACTATTTATAAGGATGTATGTGAACATATGAAATTTACATTCAAATGCACCAAAGGAGAGAATGAATTATTCACTCTATATAGAGTAAACAGGTAACAACACAAGTATAGTATATTTTAAATGCAGAATCTAGATAAGAAATATAATTTTATATTATAACACTTTTAATGTAAGTTCCTTTCAATTTTGCTGTTTGTTTGAATCATTTCATAATAAAATGACTACCTCAGAGATTTTGATTTACTTGACTTGGACATAGCATCTTGTCATTTAACTATTGCTCCATTCAGAATAGTCCACAAAATATGAACCATTTCCTGCATACATTCATTCATAGCTTAGTGTTTTACTCTAAATTTGACAGACCCTTTGTAAACACAAGGCTACCTCACCTCTGACTTTCAGTTTCACAATGTGCACAGATGAAAATGCCACTCTGCTTCATGCCCAATTTTATAGCCCTTCCTGTTGGCCCCAATAAGAAACAAGGCCACACTAACTAAGCTCAGTGAATTCAGTGGAGCCAGCACCATTGGTGGTCCATGTCCTGTAGTCTTGAATTTTTTCCCATCATATCCTTCTTGCACTTTCAGAATGACTGATACAAATTCCTGCTTGAGCTACAAAATACAAAACTAGGGCATGAGGCCATAACATATATATGTGATATCTTATTTCATAAAATATTTTTAAATTATCAACTTTCCTGATTATCATAATCAAGAAAATGTGTTGGTTGATATATCACATCAGTAGGCATGACTTTTTGTCCATGCCATGGACTTGCATAGGGATTTGAAGCTGAATCTAATGATTCACTTTGTGTCACTGGACTGGTTGATGGATATCTCAAGTATCTAGTCAAACACTATTTGATGTCTGCAATGTCATTTCTAGACAGGATTAACACTGAATAGGTAGAGTGAGTAAAGCAGAGGGACCTGCCTCATGTGGGTGGGTAAAACCCAATCCTTTGAAAGTCTGATTAGAACTAAAAGGCTCACTAGCAGAGAATAATTATTGTCTGGCTCCTTGAGCTGGTATGGGGGTCTTGTCTTTGAAACTATAACTAAATCATTGACTCTTTCTAATCTGGAGCCTTTTGGCCCTCAGAGTGGAATTCACACAATCAGCACTCAAGATTTCTCTTAAACTCCAGCTTCTCAGCTAAGATGTTGGGTCTTGCCAGCCTCCATAATTGCAATGAACATCCTACTGCATCCTATTGATTCTTTCTCTGCAGGCCCTTGACTAAAACACCAAACAATCATCCTCTATGAAAAAATAAACCAAGAAAAGAAAGGCAAGTGTTAAGCAGAAAAGATATATACACTTTTGCACCAAATTGGGTTTCTCTTCCCCAAACCGAACTCTTAGCTCCTCTTGTGTGAAAACCATTTTCAACTTGCCTTTGGTTTCTCATTGTCAACACAGGCTTGGCATGTGGGAGGATCTCAATCAGTAATTGAGACCAATGCAAATAATGCAATCAGAAATCCCTGTTTTGTTATAACACCATCAGCTCACACACATATATATAATTGTAAATAGTCTATTATATCAAGGTTATTTCATACATTAACCTTGTATTATGCTATTCACTAACACTACTATTTAAAATTGAGAAAACTCAGGCTTACAGAGGTTGATTGCCAAAATTGGAGTAGCCAGAAAATGGTAGCACTGACATTCTACCCCAGGTCTTCAAACCCCCTAAGACTGTGCTGTTTCCATGCCCTCATTCCACCTGCAATAGAGCTTGAAAGAAGCAAGATATTGTGAGCCTATTCTTCACATGTCACAGTAGCAATAAGAATTCCTTCTCTCCTCTCAAAAGGTTGAACAGAGTTCATTACCACCACTGTAGAGTGCATAAAGCTTCCAGCAAAATTTTTCCTATTTTTTTTTTATTTGTATGACAATCAAAGATCAGACACTCCCTTTTACCCCCTTATAAACTGTCAGATGATTCTGATGCTTGAGTGCAAAGAATCTGTCATAGGCATTGTTCATCATTTTCCTTCAAAAGAAAGACCTGCACAAGGTGCACTGCGGAATTGCATAAATCACACTCCCACCACTGCTGCCATATTTTGGCTGATGAGAGAAACAAAGAAGAATAAACTTCCAGCATACTATCAGAACTGACAGCTTTTTTTTTTCCCTCTGACATGTTAACCTGCTTATACTGCTGACTGTCACGGCATTATTTTATCTTTGTTATTAGCACCCTGGGTTAAGCAAGAATGAGGGAGAGAACAGGACTCCATTAGGTGAATTACTTCAAAAAGCTGTAAATATTGTCTTGTGACCAGTTTTGTATTTTACATGGAGGCTTGCAATTTATCTTACCCAATCTGCTGTGATAGTCATGGGAGGACCACAAAACTTACAGCTTTCCTATGACTTGTTTACATCAACAATCAGTGTTTGCAAATATACAGATAAAATGGTAGTTCAATGGTAGTAATGTTTAGCAATTAAAGTATTCTGATTTAATGTGACAGGTTAAATAATATTTCAGGGGGATAAAATAGGGATAGCACAGCTTGTTCTCTCTCTACTTCTGTGTGTTGTGTGTGTGTGTGTGTGTGTGTGTGTGTGTTTAAGAAGAAGGAATTCTGGAGGAAAAGATCTAAAATTATGGAGCAGAATCTTGTGTTTTTGAATCCTCATCTGATGTGATTGGTAATGTCTTAGGTTGGGTTTTTCAGCAGTCTTCCTGGGAACTAGAAATTTAATTGGGAACTGACCTAAAATGAGGGAAGTGAGGTGGGAAAAAAAATGAAACCAATAACATTTGCATTAAGAGCCAGGCTGTCACTTTGGGCAAGTGAAACTCCATTTCACAGCAGATGACCGGAAAAAAAGGAGGATGCTTATGAGTAGCTGCACCTGATGTAGCTTCCTCACCTATCCCTGCTCATCTTGGTTGGGACCTTCTCTCAAGGCAAAAATGCCTTAGTGTCTCCAGTTTGCCTTGCAACAGACAGAGCATGTATCCAGGGCCAGAGGACCCCACAGAGGAAGAGATGTATGCACTTGTGGTAATAAGTGTGTGACACACACAGAAAAATTGACTTCCAGGGATGTATGCACACCACTGGCAGTACCTGCTATAAATGAATGTCACTTGGATAGGAACCAAAAAGAGAGCAAAGAGGAAAATTTTTGTTTAACTAACGGAAGTAAAATAGTGCACATTTACTTCTATTATTTGAGTAGATTTATAAATTTTAATATACTCTAAAACCACAGTGCATTATTAAAAGGTAGGAAAGAAACATGTTAGTTTATCCCAATAATATACTTCTTATTGAAGAAAATGGTAATCATGATCTGCTAGCATATGTTGATCAAAAAATTAGAAGTCTTGTCATGTTAGTCTCATCAGACTGCATAACAAAATACCATAGACTGAGTGGTAACAGACATTTTTCACAGTTCTGCAGAACTGGAAATCCAAGATCAAGGTAATTGCCCACTCACATCATTCTTATTGTGTCATTATATGACAGAGAGGGGAAGGAAAATTGTTCTCTCTTCTTCTTTATATGGAAGTATGCATGCAATTCTGAAGTTCCCACATCATGACCTCATCTACATCATCTACCTATTTATTTTCCAAATACACCATCTCCAAATAACATTATGTTGGGAATTAGGACTGATGTGGATTTTTGAAGGGACACAATTCAGTCTATAGCCCTTATAAAATTAACGTAAATCAGGTCTCACTGCCAAAATCATTAAATTTTAAATAAATAGAATTTAGTTATTGTGATATTTTCCACTACAATATATTATAATATCCATGGGTATAAGAACAAATTACCAGTGGATTTTTGGTAAAATAATCACAGTCACAAATATTTGATAAATTTTTAATTTTAGACATTATGAGTTCCTAAACACTTTTCCTTACTCATAATATTTTTTTTAAATTTTATATTTTTTTTTTGGATAAAGACATTGGAGATTTGTATGTATAAGCTTTTCACAAAGCTATTGGATATAACAATATGGATTCAAAAATATCTCTATAACAAAGAAATCAAACTGAAACGCACATGATTTAATTAATCACAAATAATTGCAACTTTTGCATTGTAAAATATTATTAATAGCATTGATCAAAAACAGGAGGAAGCATGTTCTATACAGCTGTTATTAACTAAGAGATTGCAGAAGAGCCATTGGACTCAACTTCCTTCTCTTCATATACAGGCAATATCTATCTTGGCCAGTTGTAAGGATTAGAGGTAATATACATGTCTGGTGCACAATAGTGAATTTTTAGTGGTTGATAAGTTCATAGATAAGTTTATAGGGATTGTCCTAGGAACTGGAGAATGGATATAATTTATCTTCTCAAAGCCAGGAAGCTATGAAGAATTTCTCACAGACATATGGTTCACAGGGATTGTGTAGGACATCAAGAAATAGCCACCCTATATCTGGGCACTGGACTGTCCGCAAGCTGATGGCCCAATGACTATGATATTGAACCAGAGATGTAAAGGATGTATAGGAGTCAGCCATATTAACAAATGGTACAGCACCCAGCATTGTTTGTGGGAGAGTAAAGTTGTCCCAGCAGAAGGGAAAAAACCTATGGTGAGAGTCACTGGTTAGAGGAATCTATTATAAATGTACTATATTGCCTGGATCATAGAGTACAGAATAGGGTTGGGGGAGCATAATGTGTATAAAGGGGCTGATAAGGGAAGAGCTAGTAGGAACCATGGCTCAGGTCTTACAGAACTTCTAGATCATGTTGAAGGATTTGGACATAATGAAAGAGCAATGAGACATCTTTAAACGATTAGGACAGTTGCATGCTTGGATTCAAAGAGAGCATAGAATATCAGGAATATGAACCCCCATGTCTGCTGTACTAGATCCCACAGACAGTGGTAGCTCTAAAGAGAGGCAGAGGGCTACAAAAACACTGAAGTATCCTGGAGATTTCTAGGAAATATATTCTTTATGGTATTGTGATAGACTTGAAGAGGAGATGGGGACAAGTCAGTCAAGAATGACATTCAGGTTTCTACCTTAAGCAGCTAGGCGGATACTCTTGGTAACTATAACTAATGTCATAAGAAGACAAAGACTTTAATGGTTTTGTAGATCCTAGATAGGGAATTCCCTTGCCAGGAACAGAACTGTGAAGTTCCATTGTTCCAGGAAATATTTGAACACATTAATACTTTATAAAAAGTACTGATAAAATTAATCTGCATTAGAAATGCCCCAGGATTTTTACCTTTATGTTTTTTTTAGTAATTTAAGACACCACTAATCTAATCAAGACTCCTCTCCAACATCTCAAATAGAAAGACCCTTTCACAGGTTAGGACAGCATCTCTGCCTTTGCTATAAGAGTTAACATAGTTTTCCATATTTCAAGGACATCTATATTAGTTTATTTTATTTTATTTGACATTGTAGCTAAGGTCTTGGTCTCTGCATCCAGAATCCTAAAGAGTTATGAAACAACATTATCTATCACTGCCAACATTATCTATCATTGCCATGAACTTATAGAGGGGACACACTTCATGACTTCTAACTCTGCTCTTTATACTATACATAACCTAGTACTTTATCCCTCATGAACATTCAGTGCATGATTGTTAAACATATTTGATTTTATTCTTACTTTATTTCTCCTCAGATACCAATGGTTGGAAATTTTGAAGACCACAAGCTGTTTTTCTCCTTAAAAACCTAACTATCTCTCATAGTTGACAAACAAGAGAATAGCTCTGCTTCAGTCAGCAAGCTTCTAATACATTCAAAGTGTTTAAGTACTTTGAGTAAAGATTGGTCTTAATGAACCATAAAATCTCTGACTCCATGATCAGTGCTGGGTCTTTATTTGAAGATAACCTTGTCAATAAACTCACATTCTTTCTTTTTCTTACAGTATAAACCAATAATTAATGATCTGTAAATCAACTCCAGTGTGTACCACAGTTTAAAGAAAAGAGTTATTAGAAGAGTGAAACCTTTTATAATTTGAAATAAATAAAGAATAATAATAAATATTATAGTAATTAATATGTCTAATTGAGGTTAGGATTTTACACATTTCTTTTTTTAAGAATCACTGGTAACATTAATCCAGATGATGAGAGACCAAAACATCTGAGTTTGTGCCATTATATTGAATCACACAGGACTGGTCATTTTGAGTTGTTTAGCCTTGTTTACATGGTTGTTACCCCTAGGTACAGTGGGTTAGGAAGTTTGTGGAAGACTTACATGGTTCAAATCCTAGATAGTCCAGTATCTGTACACATATCTGTACACATTAGGAATCTATTAACCAAACATGCCCTTTGGGCCCCACTGCTCAAATGAGAGCATCAACTGCTATTGGCACCATGACATTTGCTTTTCTAACAGCTTGAGCCTCTCAGTCTCCCATAACAGAAAGCCAGGTAGTGACAGGGTGCTGGCCTGCCCACCATGACAGGAGGCTGAAAGTCTGGTATTTCCATGTCAGAGTTGGTAAGACCTGTGAAGACTGACTGGCTTACCAATTCAGTCCCAGATGAAGCTCCAGGCCAGGAGTCTTCCCCTAAGCCTTCCTGATAATATAACAAGATTTAAAATGGAATTAATGTTTTGTGAAATAACTGCAATTAACCAGAGAAAGGAAGATAGAGAAGAAACAACAGACAATTCCCTTTCCTTTCCTTTTCCTTCCAGTTATGGTAGATTCACAAGTTCTCTGTGAAAGGTGTGCAGTGTGTCTGAACAGCTGGCTGTGTTGCCTGAGGTCTGCCTGATAATGCACCAACTTATGCTTTCTTTGTTTGCCTTGCTGGCTTGTGTGCTATTCTTGCTTCCCTGGGATTGCATCTGCATCAGAGCCATAGCTTCTAGGCTTCTCTCAGTTTATACAGAACCCAAACTAAGATACTACATGACCTTGAACAAAACAATTGATCCACATAAAGCATTTAAAAGCATTTGTAGCACCTAGGAAACACTCATATTAACTATTTATTATATATTGCAATATGTGAATATGGCAAAGAGCTGATGTGAAATCATAATATAAGACAAATGGATGTGATGGGTTAAGCTCCAGACTGACTGATTCAGTCTTCCTGTGCCCATGTTTTAGTTCCTCACTATCTTCAACATAAAGTATAAAGTCGTCAGTGTGACATTAATTAGAGCTTGATAACTATGTGATTCTCTGGTCTCATATCATACAACTGACCTAGACAATGAGTTATCCCTCACTAGGGATACATGTACCTTGGTGACAACAGTAATGATAATAAGTACAATGAAGAGTTATTGAGCACAAATCATAAACTAAGCAAAGCTTTTTTAATGTAGCATGTTCTTTTCAGCTCAAACACCTGTAAGAATACTCAAAGTGAAAGCCAAAGTCCTATAAGCTCCTTATAGCACTACATGGACCAGGCCCCTCTGAACCCTCTCTTCTGATTTTCTCTTAATGTTTCCCATTCAGCCACTCTGCCCACTTCATACTCCTTGGGCACTGTAGATATCAACTCAGGCAGGGCCTCATTCTACTGCCACCTGCGCTGGGAGCACTCTCAGCTAGGAGTGTTCCCGGCCAATACCTTAACCCCCTCCAGTCCTCACCCCAACCTCATATACTCAATGATGAGTTGGTTTGTTCAATGAGATATCTCAGATGCCTTAGTGAATATCAGTATCCAGTAGGTGCTCACTGAATGAAATAATGCCTTAATCCTCACAGTCTTCACAAGACAAATAACTGTTATGCCCACTATATGGATTTGGAAATGGTGTAAAAGAAAGATTCCATACTAGCCTTTAGTTGTGAAGTTTACCAGTACAGGAATGAGGAGTCATACTTGATAGTCTGGCTTCAGAAGCCAGGCTCTAATTTCTGCTCTGAATGGCTTTACACGCCACTCCTTTGTCCATACTTTGCTGTTTACGGTTTTGTTCTTTTGCTAGATTTTAGTTCTTGAAAGGCAAAATTACAATGTTATTTTTTGTTACCATACCTTTAGAGAGCCTACCTCAGTGATCTACTAGGTAGTAGAAGGAGAAACATTAAGTATTTGTTGAAGTAAACAGCAAAGTGCAACTCAAAAAAGAAAAATAGAAAGAAATAGGCTTGGAAGCCAGTACATGAGAATCATATTTTGAATGTTACATGCTACAAGCTATTCAAAATGTACATAAGCTTACCTTCCTCATCTATACCACAGGACTGATATTACCTTCTATAAAGGACTAGGCACAGTAGATAGGGTTCATTCAGTTTATTTTCATGTTCCATGTGTTCCTAGGCTCTAAATCAGAATCTGGGAAAGTTTTTTATTTTTATTTTTATTTTTGCCCCCTATACACAACCGCTTTGAAAATGATTTTAGGTTTGCAGACCAGACCATCTCTGTTGCAACTATTCAACTCTGCTATTATAGTGTGAAAGTAACCACAAGAAACACAAGTAAATGGGTATGGCCATAATCCAATAAAACTTTTACAAAAAAAAACGTTGGATTTGGCCCATGGACCACAGTTTGCTAAATCCCATACTAAAATTTGATATTTGGCATCATCAGCAGACTGAAATTCCAAAGTCACTGGATTAAGGACTTTTATTTTGATTACCATTTATCCCTGGACACTGATTATTTGTTTGTAATTACAAATGCATCTGATATAAGTGGAACAATCATAATCATATCCACAAAGAATTTCATAAAAACTAAACATGCATGCATCCATTTCAACCTTTCTATGTCATGTGAGAGACAGATTTTTTTTTTTCCTTTTTGTACCAAGGATTGATCTCAGGAGCACTTAACCACTAAGCCACATCCTTGGCCTTTTTTTTTTTTTTTTTTTTTTTAATTTATTTAAACACTGAGTTACTTATGGCCTTGCGAAATTGGTGAGGCTGACTTTGAACTTGAGATCCTCCTGCCTCAGTATCCTGAGCCACTGGGATTACAGGGGTGTGATACCACACCTGGCTGTAGGGCAGAATTTGAAGCAAGTTGAACTGTATGAAGAGGAAGGTTCATGTCCAGTTCTTTCAAAGCCTCATGGACAAATGCTGGATTCTAGAACTGAATCAGACTGACCCACCTTGCCGATTCCTCTGTGCTGCTACCTTATCCACCTTGCTCATGTCTTGAATTTGGATCCTGTTTTTGATACTTCTCCTATTTCTATCTACTTGGTCTGATTCATCCCAGTGTTTTGTCACTGACTTGGATTGACTATATCTCAACTCACTGAGCCTAGCATATCCCAAGTCCTTTTTCATAAATACCTACTATGTCTCCTGGTCAGAACATTTTGTTACTTAGAAAACTTAACACTGCCACTTTTTCACTGAAACTCCTTCTTGGCTTCCCATTCTGTACAGGACAATTTAACTCCTTGGCCCTGCACATTGTGCTCTATAGCAGTTGACTGTAGCTGTCTCATTGCTTCAAAATACAAATAGCCAGGCTCCCTCACATAAGTGATTATTTCACAGTTCTGTATCTATGGTTTCTTCTTCCTGTGATGCCCTTTCATAGTTTGGATATTTAGTAAACTTCCATTAATCCTTTGAACTCTGGCATAACCCACATCCCTCCCACAACTTCTCCCTAAAAAACTTCCCAGCCCAACCATTGTCACCCGAGCCTTCTTGAACATGTGTCTATTATTGCATACTGCAACTTTTACTGGAATACACTTATGTACAACTCAATTTCTTTTGTTAGACCCTGAGTTCATTGAAGTCAGGGAGCATATATTTTCTTGCTGCATATCCTGAGACCAAAAGTAAAATGGACAACAGTCAGAGCTCTGAACTATCTATGCAGCAACCAGCCCCAAGAAGGCAAAGTACATCCTCTGCAGGCATTGGCCCAGGATGGCCAGGATTTGAGCAATAACCAAAGTTTCTCTTATCATTGTTTTCACTTCAGGAAAAGCCAAAGGAAGTTCAATATGCTCCCCAAGCCAATTACATAGAATGTCCTGCTCTGCTTCAAGTCAGCTCACTCCCAGCTCCTTCATGCCACAACTTGCAATCACAGTGGATGTGAAGCCCTGCATTTCTTTTCACAACAAGTATACCTACTGCCCTGCCTGCCTTTGAGTTTCTGGCAAACACAATCATGGTGGCTAACTCCCTTGTTGTAGCAAGTTCTGACATATTAAGAGACTAAACCAGATTCATTTGTTCTCATTTGGTCTTCATTTATTTCCACAATATCTAATAAAAAATATTTTTAATGCTGAAAGACTATTTTATCTGCCTACAATGATGGGCAGTCTGGCTAAGTTTGAAGAAATAATGGAGAAGCAGCTTTCTAAAATTTTCAGTGCATTTAATCAAAGGGACCAATCTGATTCCATATCCAGTGGCATGTCTCCAAATTGCAAGAGTAGGTCCATGACAAATGGACATGAAGATTGCAAGAAAGGTATAAAGAAGAGAGCAGAAATGATATTCAGTAAATCTTAAAGACCCCTGTGCTTTAATGCTACCATCACCTGTCCCTTGATGGTCAACTTATATGAAGGACCTAGAGTAGAGCAGGCTCAATAGTTTTTAAATAAAAGAAATAATAGATAAACCTTTTAACATTGAAAGAATATGTAAATCTGCATTCAGACTCATCACACTCCCTTTCCCTTTCTTCTGCAAAACAAAGCAATTTAATTTACGTTCTCTGTATTACATTTTATAAGACAATAGCAAGGAAGCTTAATCTATTTTACACATGGAAGGGCAACAGAGCCAACTTATCATGACATGAGGAATAAATAGGTGTGCCTCCAGGAGCACCAGCCCCAGCCAGCAGCACACACCAGTGCTCCTCTGATACCTGAAATTAATCCCACAGCAGTGGAAAGCTTAGTCATGCAGGCTGCGCTTCCTGCTGAAAGCAAAACCAACAAACTTGACACATGTGCTGGAGGTCGCCTTTGAATCTTAAAGACCCTAATCTCTGCCTGCCATAACAATGCCTTGAGAATACTGTCTCTCTCATTTATTGCATTAAAAGACATTATTATTCTTCCTCATTTCTATTGTTTAGGTAGATAGCAATTGTGTTCCTTTTGGAAGTGTATCATATTAGTTTAGGGAATGAACTTCGAAGTCTGAAAAATCTGAGTTCAAATTCTGGTTCTTACCCTCAAATAAAGCAGAATGCTACTTAACCTATCAAGCCTTTAGGGACCTAATCATTATTATGGGTATATGAACATTTATCTCTTAGGGATATTGTCAGAATAAAATTATATAATGTGTGAAAATATGTAGTGCTATATTTGATAGCTAATCTTATTTCATTACTACATATCCTATGCACATATGACTGTATATGAATGAGTATATGCACATGTGCCAGTAAATGTGATACACATACACATACATACACACACACATACACACACCATTTTTATATTTTATTTTGAGACAGAGTCTTGCTAAGTTGCTTAGGACCTTACCAAGTTGCTGAGGCTGGCTTTGAACTCATGATCCAAGAGTTCAATGATCCTCAGCCCATGATCCTCAGCCTCCTGAGTTGCTGGGATTGTAGGCATGTACCACTGTGCCCAGCTGTGACATGTGTGTGTGTGTGTGTGTGCGTGTGTGTGTGTGTGTGTATGTGTGTATGGTATATATTTTAATGCTTACATTAGACTTTTTCAAATTTATAAAGGCCATGTCACAAGAGGTTCATCAAATCTCAAAGGTACCTATACAGCATATATAACTTACACAATGTAATAAATGGAACTGTTACTGTGTGCATGGATACACATTTTGAAACCATGCAACCATTCAGTGATCAGCATGTTGGGTGGGCATCAGGGCTCAGCTACTTACAGAGTAACTTAGCCCTCAATGCCAGCCTCATAGCACAAATAAATCACATTTCTGCCTCAGGGAAATTAAGTCTATTAATGTCCTCAGTTCTTTTCAGGGTCACTATCAAATACTCAAATCTGTGGTTATTGGATCCATGGAAACTAATGAGCCACTCTCTGCTTTATATCTCATGTGCCCTTGCCCTCTCCTCCCTTTCCCTGAGGCTCTGGCAATCTGACAGAAGTGTTCCAACCCCCTGCTCTCAGAATACTTCAGAAGTCACCTCTACCATGGAGATTTTACTCTATTCACTCTTCTCTGTTACTATAGCCCTAGATTGTCCCTACACGATAACTTGAAATAGACCATTACATTCTGCTCCCTGTTCTCTCACCTGTTAGACTGTGAGATCCCTGAGGACAGTGGCCCCGTTTCATGTGTCTTCATAGTGATAACATTTAGCATATTGACAGCACATCATTTACTCATTTATTCAGAAACTTTTTTTTTTTTTGGTAAAAGCTCATTAAATATCTACAACACATCAGTTTCCATGCTAGACATTTGGGTTTCACCAGCAAATACTGCACCATCTCAATAGAACCAGGAAGACAATATGGGCAGGTGCATGAGGAAGGACAAGGAAAGAGAAGCCTGAAGCTGAGGGACAGAGGCTGATGTCACTAGGGGCCTAGAGAGGAATGCTCCAGACAACTGAGGCAAAATTATGAGAGCCAATGACTGAGCAAGTCCTGTAGGGATGTAGTTCAAAAAGTAGTGCAAAAAGCTAGGAGGTCAGCAGTGCAGAATAGACCTGGATAGAGGAATCGATCCGGTTTTTCAAAAGCCTTCCAGATCATTTTGCATAGTTTGAAGTGGTAGAACCTGCTTGAGTTTATTATTGTTTCTGAGGTTTTTTAAAAAATTGACATAAAATTGTACATATTTATTAGGTACCATGTAGTGTTTTGATACACAGATACACTGTACAATATTTAAAACAGGGTAAATGTATCTACCTATTTAAACACTTCTTCATATTCAAAATCTTTTTTTTTTCTTTCTTGAAACATTTATTTCATCACTTTTTTTTTTTTTTTTTTTTTTTCAACAAAGAAATGACAGGATCAGATTGGTAGTTAAAATGATCTCTGGGTATTGTATAGATTGGGCCCAAGGAAAAAGAGATTGTTGGGAGACCAGTTAGGAAACCAGTTATATACTCCAGTGAGAAGTGATATAGTTTTCAAGTTTCAGATTAGGAGTATTTCAGGGGGGATGGAAAGAAAGGTCAGGTTCCAAAGACATTCAACAGGTAAAATGAACAGGCTGTTGTGCTCATTAGCTGTGAGGTGATGGTACAGGGTAGGAAGGAGTCAAGGGTGGAATGTAGCCTGTAGTTTTCATGATTCTACACAGGTGCCAGAACCAAACTTTGAACCCAGGTTGGATCTTTTTATTTTTAAATATATTTATTTATTTACTTTTAGTTGTACACAATGCAATGCATTTTATGCTTACGTGGTGCTGAGGTTCGAACCCGGGCCGCACACGTGCGAGGCGAGCGCTTTGCCGCTGAGCCACAACCCCAGCCCCCCAGGTTGGATCTTATCATTCCCCTGATTGCAACTCTCCAATGGTTCTCCTTTGCTTTGAAGACAAAGTCTAGTTCCTTAACACAGAAGGTGGACCATGATTTGAACAGAACTTCAACTCTGTATTTTGGCCTTTTTATTATTCCAGTGCAAAACTGTGTTCAGTTCTCCACACATGCCGTACTGCTTGTGCACACTGCATCTGCCCATCATTTCCTCCCTTTGAAGACGTTCCCTGTAGCACACATAGTCCTGAAATTTCCAAAATCCCCTCACGAACTCTAACAAGATATCATTGTTGTAAAGCTTCTGTCAGCTTATTCCTTGCCCTCTGCTTCATTTGTACTTTGAATAAGTTTATCTTTACGCTTACCAGACTCCATTGGAATACTCTAGTTGTTGCTGTTGTTTATATATGTTTAGCATAGATGCCTCAATATTTTAACCTTAGCAATATTTTTAACCTGGCCTAGATAAAATTAGATGTTAGCATACAGGACATTGAAAGCAGAAAATTGTATGATGTTTTTCCTTTTAGTTCAGGGAGGCAAACTGTAAGAATAAATTGCAAACATACAGAGAGAGAGTACAGGGAGAGGGAGAAATGGATTCACTTGTGAAATTCAAAGGCATTTTTCTATACTGATTTAATCAACCTTAGAAATGAAAGGAGGAGAAAAAAAATGAAAATGCATTAAAGGCTGGTCAGTGTGCGATGTCTCATTACTCAAATTATTCCATTTTATCTCTGGAATGATCCTATGAGGCAAGTTTCAGTAGTTCTATGCAATATTCAATCTCTACCATGGGAAACCCTGGGGAGAAATTAGGCATCTGCGTAGTTGGTGCTCACAAGAAACTAAAAGACATTGCTCATTGTTTTCCCCAGTGCAGGCCCCAAATGGCTTCTTCCTTCTTGTATATTCTACATTACAGGGAATGACATCATTAAAATGGCACTCGATTTATGCTGGTTGAAGGGGAAACCTTGTCAGAGATAAATTAGATTGCTGTCCTGTCACAATAAAGTTCCCATCTTTCATTATAAAGACTGCAGATTCTTTCCAAACCATCAGGGGAATGCATATAACCACAATGTACAACAGGACAGAGAGAATCATTCTTAGGAATCTTTCTCCACAAAAGACAAATACTTCTTTGGAGCCAGTTCTCAATAGCCTTCCATTGAACAATGATGAATATCCAAATCTTCCTGGAGTATTATTTGTCCATTTTTTTTTTGTATGTTTGTTTGTTTTTTGGACATGGCAAAGTAGTATACTATAATAAAAAGTAGATTGTGTTAAATATAACTTCTTTTATTTGTCACTTCTGGAAAATAGCTTGATCTCTCCAGCATCTATTTTCTTCATCTACATTAGAGATGGTGACATAATTGTATAGTCTGACCGAGAAACTTAAAATAGTTTAGGGATATAAATCTCTAGCATAATGCATGACACCAAATAACTTATTTGTTTTTTATTTTATGTTGGATTACTTAAAGTTCAAACTTTAAAAAATACTCGAGAAGCAAACATAGGATAACTAAACTTTTTAAAAAAACTGTTAATTTTCATAGGATTTTGGATGATACTAATATACTGGGGCATTATCATTTCACAGAGCTGCTTAGACTTACAGAGAAAAACTGTCAGCATCAGAGGCCACATCAACACTAAATGGCTTCTTGTGCCATGGACAATCTAGCTCAGTTTAGCTTAAGCGCTAATAAAAAGTATTTTACCTCTTTCCCCCTAAGCAGGCTTTTATGGAAAATTAGTAGCTGGAGAATATGACCAACAAAATCAGTTTAGATATAATGCTTTAGAGTGGCATATTCATTATTTGAAGAAAATAAAAGTGCCAAGGATAATTATATGACATTTACACACTGTTCACTTCAAAATACATGAGAATTCCATATAGAAACATTAAAGGGACTTGCTAATTTACAGGGCAAAGGAAAACCTGAATAAGAGGAACATGGCCTTGAGACTTAGTGATAAGTAGAGTTAAGAGTGACCTTAGTGTTAGCTGTTGGCCTTGAGTTTTTTTCTTTCCTTTGCAGTTGGTTATAAGCTCAATTTTATCTATGCTCATGACTTTCCAGTTTATAATTTCAATCAAACAACATTCCCTGAGTGCTAGACTCATGCAGTCTTCTTCAAAACTCCACTTAAGCATAACATAGCATCATCATAAGGCTAAGACAACAATTTACCCTGAAGGCTCCCTCATCTTTACTACATTTAAAGTTATCTCCATGCCATACTCTGTCACTGCCCTTCCATTTCCTTCCCTCAATCATCCACATGCAATACCTCACAAACACAGTTGATTCCTCCTCCTGAATGTTTTTTTTTTTTTTTTTTTTTTTTTTTTTTTTTTGCTTTCAATAAAATTTCTTTTGGCCAAAGCACTTAGTCTGTAAAGAAGAGATCAGATATACGACATTGGAAATACCTCTAGTAATGCTTCTATCCATTTTTAATTATCAAAGTTATTTAGGAGTGTAAGTATATTTTGACTGCTACTTTAAAATACATCTCTCTAATGGCATCTTTATATAAAACATACCTTAGTGCTGACCAATTTTTTTATCACATGATTATACTTTATTAACATTTTTATTAAACACAGCTGGAAGTTTTGAAGAGGATCTACTTTCCTTCAACACCAAAGCTGCTACAGTCATCCCACCCACAGCCTCTGCCCTGGACCAATGAATTTATCTCCAAACTGCTCTCCTGGACTGCTCCTCAGTGCACTCCACTCATTCTTCATATTTCAGCTAATGATCTTTCAAGAGTGTAAATATAATTCTGTCCATAGATTTCCCCCATTTAAATCACTTTTAGATGTCTGAAAGAAACATTTCAAAACCTTCTCCATGAGTGTATAACCATGTCCCGCTAATCTTTTCGACATCAGTTTCTCTGCCCATCAACCTTCTTACTTCATTTTTTTTTAAACCTGGTAATAGGGATGAAATCCAGTGATACTTTGCCACTGAGCCACATTCTCAGCCCTTTTTATTTATTTATTTTTTTTATTTGAGACAGAGTCCCACAAAGTTGCTGAGGCTAGCTTGAACTTGTGATCCTCCGGCCTCAGCTGCCCAAGTCACTGGGATTACAGGCATGTTCTGCTGCACCCAGCAACCTTCTTACTTCTTCATGATATATATTAACCCACCCCAGCCTTTTCATCCAGTGTTCCTTCTGCCTGAAGTATACCTTCTCAGGAGCCATGCCCTCCCAAGTAGATTAAGTGTCCTTCTATATACTTTCATAGAAACCTTAGTTCCATAGCATCAATTCACCAGATAGATAGATGTAGATATATAGAGATCTAATTGTGTATCTCCACTAAAGAGCAAATCCCCTGAGGGCAGGGTCATGAGTGCTACATTCACATTTGGGGACACTGGAACACAAAATGCATTAAATGTACAAAAGTGTGTACAGTGTGAATCTAGGATCCTATTTCACTGAGAAGAGTGAAACCATCACAAGAGAACTGCCACATATTCCAACACAATCTCCAAGATGCTCCATGAGTCTGTGCCCTTATGTTTGATCTTTACATCTGACTTTTCTTCAGTTGAGTACCAGGGTGCTCATTCAACCTCATGTTTCCAGGTTTCTTCCTTCCTTCTCCTTAACCAGTCCACTTACTTTCCCAGTCCATTGGATTATTTTCAAACATAAGCAAATTCACTATTATCTTTCTCCTAAAATAAGCAAACAAAAGCTTATTTCATTGATTATACTTTATGCTCTACTTACTGCCAGTTTCTCATCGTCTATGTCAGCAAAATTCTTTGAGGGAGTGATCTTTATTTACAATCTCTAATTCCTTCCACTGTTTTCTATTGAACAGTCTTCATTTGAAAGATCCCTCTTCCTTGAGAGGTTTTAGTTTCTAATTTTCCTTCTACTTTTCGGGCTGCCTTTCAGTTCCCTTTGATAATTTTATTCCATCTACCTGAATCCTAAAATCAGTATATCTCTTGACTCATTCCTGCAATAACTACATTAAGGTGTTGCATACGCCAACAACCCTTAAAATTGGACTTCCAGCCCAACCTCTTTTCTGAAATCCAAACTTGTATAGTCAATGCTGGCTTACCTTTTCTGATGGAATGCATAATAGTCATCCAAATATGAGCACATCCAAGGCAGAACTCCTGATCTTCATAAAAACTTCTTAACATGCAGAATTTTTTCTATCTCAAGTAATGGAAACTCTATCCATCCCAGTGATAAGGCTAAACACTTTGGTGTCTTTGTTAAGGTCTCTCCTTCTCCACAAGCAAAGATATATTTTGCTCTGTCTTCAGACTACATCCAGAGCCTTGCCACTTCTCTCATCTCACTTTTCCACTGTGACCATCCTCGCCCAAGCTATCACTGTCTTTTACCTGGATTACTGCACTGGATTCCTAACCGATCTTCCTGCTATTACCTTTGTCCGGCTACCACCTGTGGAGACACAGGAATCACAATGATGATTTAAAAGTTTAAGCCAAACATAGCACTCCTTCAACCAAAATGAAAGGAAAAGATCTTCTTATTTCCTGAAAGGCCATAGTATCTGGTCACAGATTGTCTCAGACTTTAGCACCTACTATCTTTCTCCTCACTCACTGTTCTTCCTTATTCTTCCTTGCACAGAAAAGGCACCCTCTGTCCTTGTTGTCTTTGCGTGAGCTATTCTATCTATGGGGTTGCTCTTCCACCATATAGCTGCATGTCTTCTGCTTTCACCTCCTTCTAGTCTTTACTCAAATCCTATCCTAATAAAGCATATTCTAAACAGCTATTTGATAATTTCACCCTTTTCCAACACTACATTCTCACTACCTGTTTTTATTTTTTATAATCTCTGTGGCACTTATATACTTAATGTTCTAATACCTCCTCCTCACATGCAAATATAAGTTCTTTAAAGGAAGTCAGTTTGTCTGTTTGGTTCACTGCTGTATGCCCTACTACACCTAGAAGAAGAATCGTGTGCATAATAAATAGTTAATTAACACTTTCAGAATAATCACAAAACATAACCACAAAAGTCCTCTTCAACTTTAGTGTTTTGAATTAAGAGCAAGGTGAGTAAGTAAAAGATAGTCATTCCATTTGCTCTTTGAGAAGCCAGGACACAGAATGGGCTTTTCACATAAATGAAATAGATTGATGTAATTTTAAAGTTTCAACTGCATTTTTATCTGACTAAGTCTTAGTCAATGCCATATGGGGAAAGCAAGTCTGCTCCTCAAACTTACTGTCATAACCAAATTCTTTCTCCTTACATAATATAGTAAAAATTTCAAGTGCAAAAAAGAAAAACTGGTCATAAATCCACAACCCAGAAACAAATGCTATTGATACTAATATATCTATTAACCTCTAGTCTTTTTCCCTATTTATACACACGTGTACAAGTGTCTGAATGTGTAGTGTAGAATGTATTGTTATTTAGCTCTTTCAGATTCATTTTTATCACATAACTGATGTGGATTACACCTTCATAGGAATTATATAAATTCAGTAAGAGCAAAATCTTCTTTGACCAATAGCATGGTTACTTTGCTACGTTCCAGTCTGTTTTTTCATGTGCTTTAGAATGTGTTTTTTGGTACACCTGTTTGTAGAAGGTATAGACATAAATCTTCCTCTTTTTAATAATTCAAAGCTATGCTCAAATTCTGTCTAATTGATAAATGTAGAATATCCAATAAACCAGAGGAACACCATTCATTTTGGTGGCGTTAAAAGTGAGAGGCCCCTAGCTATTTGTCAGATTTGAAGTTCACTACCTAGAAAGCAGGCAACCTGGTCACTGCCACTCTACTGTCCTCATTCAGAGCAACTCCACACACCAGAGAACTGTAATTGATTGGGGCAATTATCCAGCCAGCCTTCACACCTGCTCCCTCATAACAGCCAACCACCAACTAAACAACACATAAATAGGAGCAGACCCATTATTCTTTTGAAAATAAAACCATTGTTTTGTAAGCATCTTGATAATGCTAACAAAACCGATTTTCCTTGAATGAGATGGATAATTTCACACAGAGCAAGGTAGAAAGAATTGCTTTTGCCTAAAGTCTGGTTACTTAAAACAAAACATTCATTTTTGGTTTGAATGTCTATGTGTGCTTTCCTTTTTCTGTTGTGAAGTGAGGCAGAATTGCATTGTTTTTCCATTTAACTTTCATTAGCCTTACCACCAAGAATAGAATAACTCATGCATTTTCTCGAGTCAATGTGAAAACCTCTCTTCCACATAGACAGGACCCAGTATCCATGATTTTTCTATTTGATTTATGAATTAATATCTTTTTAAATAGCATCTCCCCATTTTACAAAATATTATTATTACTACTGAGATATGCATCAGAGAAAAGTTTCCATTTTTTTTTCTTAGAATTAAGCAGTCTTTTTCTTCATTATACTTTAAAAGGAAAGGTATAACACAAATATAATATTTGTACTCAATTCAAACTAGATATGCATACCGCTTTACATAGCATATCCCAACTGTGTTTGTCAGCTTTTCATTGCTGTGAGAAAAACAATTTGAAGAGATATTTATTTTTTGCCACAATTTCAGATGTTTCAGTCCACAGTCACATGCTTTTTTTTTTTTTTTTTTTTTTATTCTGGGCGTGTGGTGAGGCAGAACAGCAGAACATCATGGTGAGAAGTGCACAGCAGAGCAAAGCCACTCACTTCTTGGAAGACAGGAAACAGAGAGAGAACAAAGTAATGTCTAAAGTTATCAGCTATCAAACAAATAATTAATTAATAATGGCATTTTTCTGGAGCTACACTATCAGGGTTCAAATTCTATCCCCATTATTTTGTGTCTTTAAGTGAAATCTTAGCACTTTGTGCCTCAGTTTGCTTACGGGCATATTGAGAAAAATGATAGAGTCTCTATAACATATAATTGTGATAAAAAATAAATGAGCTTACCTGTGTAAAAACAGTGTGGTGCCAGGCACATGGGAAATGCTCAGTACACGTAACTATTCATGACATCTTATGTGATCTCCTTCAATAATAATCAATTTTCAAGTTGTAGAAGTAAGCCCATGTAGTTCATTCTTTAAATAAAACACTAAAGATAATTTTAGACTGCTTGTAGAAAATGTTTAAAATGCCAGTTGAGTTTTGCTCTAAGTTAGTGATTTGTGCTATATAGAACCAGTGGAAAGAGTTATGCATACTAAATATTTTTTAATTGTGGTAGAATAAATTTAAAATATATCATTGTAACTATTTTGGGTGTATAGTTCAGCAGTAATAAGTATGTTCACATTATTGTACAACAATCACCACTGTTCTTCTCCAGAACTTTTTCATCTTCCCAAATTGAAATGCTGTACCCATTGAACTGTAGCTTCCTATTCTCCCTTACCACAATCCCATGACAATCACTATTGTATTTTCTATGTCTGTAAATTTGACACTGTAAGCGCCTCATGAATAGAATCATTCATTCTTTGCCCTTGTGTGACTAGTTTATTTCACTTTGCATAATGCCTTCAATGTTTATCAGTGTTGTAGTGTGTGTCAGAATTTCACTGCTGAAAAGACTAAATCACATTCCATTGCAGGTATGTATCACTTTTTTTTTTTCATCCATTCATCTGTCAAGGGAAACTTGGGTGACTTCCACCTTATGTCAGCTGTGAATATTACTGCTACAAACAGAGGAATGCAAATGTCTGTTCAAGTTCCTGCTTTAAATTACTCTGGTTACACACCCAGTCATAAAATTGCTGAATCACACGGTAATTCTGTTTTTTGTTGTTGTTGATGTTTTTTTTTTTTTTTTTTTTTTTGAGGAAACACCATACTAATTTGCACAGTAGCTATATCATTTTCTGTTTTTACTAGCAATGCACAGGGTCCCAATCTCTTTACACCCTTGCCAACATCTGTTACTTTCTAATTTTTTGGTGATTGTCATCCCAGTAGGTAGTTCATTCTACTTTCAATTTTTATTTTCTTAGAGATTAGTGATGCTGTACATCTTTTCATGTGCTTACTGACCATCTACGTATCTTCAGTGTGTCTGTGTATCCAAGTCCTTGTCCACTTTAACTGTGTTATTTATCCTTTTATTGTTGAATTGTTAAAATAAAAAAATTCACATACTTAACCAGGACCAATCAAAAGGCTGTAGAATAAATGTTTGAATATAAATGAATAAATTTGTTTTTTCTTTATCCTAGTATAAATGGAAGAGGACAATATTTAAATGACTGTTTCCATTCAAGGTAGATAAAATGAAGCCAGATAAAATTGTTTGGAGCCTGGATATAATTACATATGAAAATCCTTCACTTCATTTTGTACTCTGCCTTGTTGATTATCTCTATCATATTTCAATTTCCAAATATTTCCATTGATCATCCCCATTACCTATAGTCTTGTGTGTATATAATACATGACTAAAGATAGTAAATACATAGTGGTGATATTTACCACTTAAGAAAAGGATTATTAGGACCCTACGGATTCCCTCTCCTGGAGTAATGTAGCTTGAATATTACTTCATTGGGTCTTTGCCTTGTGGCAGCACAAAAGCTTCTTAACAAATCTCATCTTTTCCTAAAACAATTTAAATGTAGTTATTTTCCTTCATCAAAACAAGTTCTCATATTACTCGAACATCAACATATCTTGTTCATAATCAAACACACAAGGGGGCCTTCCCACAAACTACAGTTTTGATTACATTAACAGAGCACCTGCCCCATACGCAACAGCCAGCAAGAGTTGGCGCAGATGGCCTGCATGGAAAGCTATGTATCATGAAGGAGTCAGACACTTCTCATTTCAAATCCTGTCTCTCCCATTTGCTGTACGTGCCCTACACAAGTAATTTAATTCCTCTAAGTCTTAGTTTCCTTGTCTACAAAATTTTGGTCTTGATACTTATTTTATGATATATTATTATGAAAAATGATTTATTTGAATATTCTCAACAATAGGAGCACTACAAATATTAGTATCATCTCTGACTTTTGACCTGTATCTGAAAGCTTGCACTTCATCAAAAGTAAAAAATTTTACTCTGATAAACAAAACCTGTAAAAAGGGATAAAAAAAATAAGCCACAGACTGGGGAAAATATTTGCAACTCAGATATCTAAAAAAGGACTCCTGTGTATGTAGAATGTCAAAACTGAACCCCAACCCCCCAAACATCAAGCATTTCATTTAGGAAATGTACAAAAGACATGGAGAGACATTTTAATCAAAGGATACACAAAAAACAAGCATATGAAAAGATGTTCCACATTATTAGGCACTAGGGGAACCCAAACTAAAAACACAATAAAATGTTAAAATAAAAAATAACAAATCTCATCTTTTCCTAAAACAATTTAAATGTAGTTATTTTCCTTCATCAAAACAAGTTCTCATATTACTCGAACATCAACATATCTTGTTCATAATCAAACACACAAGGGGGCCTTCCCACAAACTACAGTTTTGATTACATTAACAGAGCACCTGCCCCATACGCAACAGCCAGCAAGAGTTGGCGCAGATGGCCTGCATGGAAAGCTATGTATCATGAAGGAGTCAGACACTTCTCATTTCAAATCCTGTCTCTCCCATTTGCTGTACGTGCCCTACACAAGTAATTTAATTCCTCTAAGTCTTAGTTTCCTTGTCTACAAAATTTTGGTCTTGATACTTATTTTATGATATTATTATGAAAAATGATTTATTTGAATATTCTCAACAATAGGAGCACTACAAATATTAGTATCATCTCTGACTTTTGACCTGTATCTGAAAGCTTGCACTTCATCAAAAGTAAAAAATTTTACTCTGATAAACAAAACCTGTAAAAAGGGATAAAAAAATAAGCCACAGACTGGGGAAAATATTTGCAACTCAGATATCTAAAAAAAGGACTCCTGTGTATGTAGAATGTCAAAACTGAACCCCAACCCCCCAAACATCAAGCATTTCATTTAGGAAATGTACAAAAGACATGGAGAGACATTTTAATCAAAGGATACACAAAAAACAAGCATATGAAAAGATGTTCCACATTATTAGGCACTAGGGGAACCCAAACTAAAAACACAATAAAATGTTAAAATAAAAAATAAAAAATACAAAGAAGTAACACCACCAAATTGTTGGTGAGAAGGTGGAGAAATGATTACGTACAGTACTTGGGTCACTCACACAGTATTGGTGGGAATATAAAAGAAAGAATTAATTTGGCAAATTGGCAGTTTCTCTATAAGGTAAACATGCTACTACCATAAAAGTCAACAACTGCACTCATGGGTATTTTATTTCAATAAAATGAAAACTGTGCTCATGCCCAAACCTATACATACATATATAAAACAGAATATCATTCAGCCCTCCAAAATTGAGATATGGAAATTTGCCATGACAAGGATGAGTCTGGAGGACACCATGCTAAGTGAAATAAGCAGACACAGGAAGAAAAATGTTGCATGTTCTAATTTTCTATGTGGAACGTAAAATGTAAACGAACAAAACAGACTCCCAAACAGAACAAGGAATAGAATAGTGGTTATCAGAATTGGGGGTGGATAAAGAAATGGCTAGATTAGATGTAGGTTAGGGGACACAAAGTAGTAGACATGCAGGATAAACAAATCTAGATATGTAATTTACAACTTAAGGACTATAGGCAATCAATTTGTACTATATATGGGATTCATGTTAAATTATTTGCTCTTGCACAAAAACAAAAAGATACTATGTGAGATGATGGCTATGTTAATTATTTTGCTACAGTAGCCACTTTACTATTTATGTGTATCCTATACCATCATGTTATTCACCTTAAATCTATGAAATAAAATTTATTTAAAAAATATCCATGCATGTGAGTTCACAGCAGCTATTTTATTTGTGGTCATCATCAGGAAGTAAATCAAATGTCTTCCAGGGGTACATTCTTTTTTCTAGTGCTGAGGATCAAATTCAGGGCATCATAGATGTGAGGCAGGTGCTGTCTCACTGAGCTGCACCTCTCACCCCAGGGGTAAATATTTAAACAAGTCATAATATATCCATAGTCTAGAATACTTCCCATTAGTAAGAAGAAGCACACCAGTGATATGTTAAATGACTTGCATAAATCAGGAAATTTTTCTGAGTGAAAAATTAAATAATAAAGATTACATATGATTCCATTCACAAAGCATATTAAAATTACAGAATTATAGAAACAGAATAGATCAGTTGTTGACAGGGATGGGCAGAGGTAGAGTGCAGTGGCTTTAAATGACAATATGAGGGTCATTGTGATAAATGAACTGGATATTAACTGTTATCAATGCCAAACATAATAATTGTGATATTGTACTATATATTTGCAAGATGTTTCCACTGGGGGAAGGAGGTAAGTGATATAGATTATCTCTCTGTGTGATTTCTTAAATCTTCCTATAAATATCAAATTATCTTGAAACAAAAATTTTAGTTTTAAAATTTTAATCTGGTATGACTGATAAATTACAGGAATATGATAATTGTCACAAGGAGGGCCTCTAGCCATTATCAGAATCTTCTGTGTCCTTTGCAATTATTCTAAAAAATGTATGGTTAATAATGAGGAAGTTTATTAAATGCTTACTTGAAGGAGCCCCAATTAGGAAGGGCTATTGCAGCTAGCTGGAAGCCATAAGTTCCACCTGATATGTATGTGACGTACCTGTAGGCACCCGCAAAGCTAAAGGTATATAACCGGGTGAAAGCGGTCGGAGTTAGGAGAACGAAGGAGAATTCATTCAGTCAGTCGTGCAGTCGCTCGGTCGGTCAGAAGAAGAGTTCGGGTCGGAGAAGAAGAAAAGAATCAGAGCGGGCCAGAACGTAGGCAAAGCGGTTACAGAAGAGAAACCAGATAGAAGAAGTAATTGCTGGTCAGAGTTAGGCCGAGGCTCCCGAGGAAGAAAGAAGAAAGAAGAAAGAAGAAAGAAGCTCTAAAAAATAATCTTTCTCTATCTCTCTCTATCTCTCTCTAATCTTTCTCTCTAAGCTCTTTCTGAGAAGAAGAAAAATCTTTCTCTCTCTAAGCTCTCTCTAAGAAAGTAGAAGTAAAAGTAGTAATAGCTTTACTCTGCCTCCGAGTTTTCCTCCTGCGGCACTGTGGCTGGCCATGACAGGCAGCTTACACTTACTATATGCTGATCACTATTCTAA
This sequence comes from Tamias sibiricus, assembly GCA_025594165.1. Lineage (NCBI taxonomy): Eukaryota > Metazoa > Chordata > Mammalia > Rodentia > Sciuridae > Tamias > Tamias sibiricus. The sequence continues at coordinate 76,972,365 of CM046657.1, forward strand.
AGATACCATGTTTCATTGTGTCTTTACAAGAAGTCTGTAAGGTAAGCAGTATGATTTTTTTTACATAATAGATGAGAACATTAAAACAGGATGAGGCTTAGTACTTTGTTCACGGTCAGGGTGAGGGTTAAACCCAGCCAGTTTGCTACTGGAGCCTATATTCCTGTCACTTTGCAAGTCAGCTCCCAGTACAAAAGGCAGCAGGCTAGGCTGTATTGATTACAGAAAACTGGTTTTCAAACAATACCCTGGTCCTCTTTTGCAGGTCACAAGATAAATAACTCACCTGATCATTAATAATCAGTTAGTAGTATGCATAGGCTTAGTGGAATACCTGAATAACAGCAAAGATTTTAATGCTACAAAAGTTCAATAATAACTGAATAAATCTCTTATGCCTTATATAATCTCATTTCCTCTTTAAAAAACTACCACTTGTACATATATAATTTACTTTTCTAATAGAAGAGTGAGAGAATAAACACATTTTATATTCCTCAATGCATTGATACTAGAAATTTAAGTAGGTATAGTAAGATGAAGATTGTAACAGGTAACTTGTCAACACCTAACATAATGATTCATATATAATATGTTCCCAATTAATACATAAATTTACAAATGAATGGAATTTATGAAGGAACTAATATATCCAGCTATTATGCTCACCACTGACACAAAGATGAATAAAATATATTTGGTACTAGTTAGAGTCATGCAATCTGGCAGGACAGACAAACATGCATGCAGTTCATTTCAATAAAATATAATGCATATAAGTTTTGTTTTTATTTAAAAGAAGGTATTCATAAAGTTATAGAGGATTGCAAGTCTTGGAGAGTAGAATAGCAAAGATTTTGTAGAAAAATATAAGCCTAAATGGATGTTGTTGAAAAGTCATCACTTTTCCAGAGAGGTAGTAAATTATAGGGAATTTCATTGATTTATTCATTCACATACTGAGCAAATTTAGAATATGAATTGTATATGTATAATTATACACATACATATAGCTATATATCAGGGGCTAACTACTATATTTGCTTTTGTTTGATTTCTTTCAACTTCACTGAACTTAAAATAGGAATAGGCTTAATATTGACACTGAGTAAATCACTACTGGCTGATTGACTGATTGATTTATGAGGTAGTCTCTAAGCCTGGAGATTAATAGAAGAAGACTACAACTGTGGCTTGTACAGTCTGCACTGAACCTAACCCCCATCAAAGACTGTCTTCAACTCCTTGTACTCTTTACAAAAACAGCTCCATGGGCATCACACTGTTTGTACAAACTTAATATTATCAAAAAGCCCAGAAAAATGCAGGCTAGCAACACTCACTGCCTTCTCTTCCCCAGGCAGAACACTGATGGAGGCATGTTACCTTTTATTTGTTCTCAGGGTCTATACCTAAATTTCATGAACAATTCTTTTCAAAAAGAGTGTTAATTATATCCAATTTTGACCTAATATAATGACTTTGATATCACATGACAATATAAAATAATTCCACAGCAATATTCTCAACAAGAAAAATCCTTCCTTTTCCCTCTCAGAAATAGTATTTCCTGATTTGTTATTGAGCTGATTTACCATGGGATTTATTGTTTCTTATTTGACATATTGTCAATTATTAAAATGTATTGTTTTTGGAAAACGCTTTTTCAGATTATCAATCTCTTTAAGATGCATAGTGTGGCAAAACAATTTATAAATTAATTTATAGTCAAGTTCCTCATTAAAGAAAATACCCACCATGCAATAGCCAATGACTTTCTAAAGGATGTCATGGGGCATAAACCCCAGTTTCATGACAGTCTTATAGTACAGTGAGGATAGTGACTCAAAACCAGGGATATAACTACATTTTTTTGTTTTGACATAATTCCAAGAATTTATGAAGGAAAAAAAGTTTAACTTTCTCAATACAGAATGATGGCAGGATGGGGCAGAGGTTGTGGTATTTCATCGTTGTGCACCTTGCCAAGTCACTCTCCCATTAAAGAAGACCTACAAATCATCTAGTTCCTTCACTCCCCCTTTTAGTTCATCAGTAGGATGCATTTTCATTCAAAAATCACTTTGCAGTTCTTAAAGGATAAATCTGCAAGTGTAGGATGATGTTCCATTCCAAAAACAACAACAAAATTGGATTTGGAATGGCCTTTAGCAATCCACAAAGCATCCTCTGAGGAACCCTTGGAATTATGGAATCTAAGTCTAAAGAGGAAACAAGAAGATTCAAAATGAGATTCTAGAAGTTAAAAGTGTTTCCAAAGATTTTTCTCTCTGGTTTGTAATGTTCTCTTCAAAATGTTTAATATTTTACAGTCTTGTGATATGCAGTAATTCAAAAAGCACTTCGCTGGAAGCCTGGACTGATGCAAAAAAAAAAAAAAAAAAAAGAAGAAGAAGAAGAAGAAGAATATAGATATCTACTCTCAAGAAGCCAATACTCTAGCATACATGAAGACAGGAATCTTGTATTTTACTCTATACCTGGAGCTTCAGCACTTTTGAATGCATCTTTTTGCAATTTTTACAACAACCTGTGATGCAATATATATTACCCTCATTTCAGAGAATAGATTCTCATCTGGCTGATCAAATTGGCTGATGATGCAAGAGGCAATACAACTTCATCACCACCAACCCTTTCAATGCTACTGACATCTCTCATGTGGTCCATTCAAACAGCTTCCTAGGTGGATACTACTTTTATTTTTGCCCCTTTCCAAACTACTCTGCACTAGAATTCCAGGGTAACCTTGTAAAGATGTAGATGAGACTATTCCACAACTCTGCTTGAAATGCTTCCAACATTTTTCGTTTTGACTGGATCTCCAGTTCCATTGGGTTAAATGCAGCAACCCACCACATATCTGGGTCTTGGTCTATCTCTTCACCATTGTCTCCCCTACACCCCACCTCTTTTGCTTTTGTTTTGCTGGGCTCATGCTTTCCTCATTTCAGATCCACATATTAACCAAACTCGTTGCACCCATTCTGTCTTCAGGATCTTGAACATGGTTTTCTTTGCTTTGAACTTTCTCCAATCCTAGCCTGTTCCTACACAACCCATCCTATCAAATTTACCCTTCTGTGGGGCTTGGTATAAATGGTTCCTTATAAGAAAAATTTTTTCTAATCATCCTATCTCAGAGCCCTCCTGCTATGTCTCTGATGGCATGAAGTACATGCCAAAATCTAAAATATTTATTTGTGCTTCAGTCCATTAAACTGAAACTTTCATAGTGGAGTCCAGGTTTCTTTGGTTGCAGGTATCTGACAGCGCCTTGTCCCTGGTAAGCATTCAATATTTATTCACTAAACAGATGAATAAACTGCTTGAGAGAGAGCTCTTTATATTGGCTGCCAGCACTAGAAAATCCTTGGTAACAAATGTCATCATCATCATAGCTAGCCAGTGTTTATCAAACCTCTGTATTTCTGATATTATGCTGAGTTATTTACATGTTTCTTCTCTCTGAAGAACCCAGTGAGGAATGTAATATTATCCACTTTCATTGAGGATTAAACAGAGTCTTATAATGTTTAATTATCTAATTTTAACTAATTATTAGGTGAAAATGGATTCCCTGTAAATAACTTAAACTGGTACCTTTCCATTTCCAGTCATTGGATGTTTGGCTATGTTGGTTCTGTTTGTTCCTTTCATATTTCTGTGCTCCAAGCCTATGTCTTAGGTGCCAGCCTCTGGTGGTGTATCCCCTGTTCCTTTGATCCTCTTGCTTCTGCTTTTCTACTGGGTTAGACCAATAAGAAACACTTGCAGCCAACCATAGGGTGGGCAGAAGACAGGTCAGGACATTTATTCCCACTGTAGCTGGCTGCTCTGGTCAGTTTTAATTGGATGACCTTCTTCCATGGCTACAGGGATCACTATTCTCTGGGAGTACCCTTTCCTCCCTCTTCCCCTTCAGGCTTATTTCATTTAGGGTTCTCCAGAAAGACAGTACTAATTGACAGGGAATAAAACATATGCACACACCCGTATATATGTATCATATCTATATGAGGGAGATAGAGAGAGAAGTGAGAAGGGATGTTAGGATGTATTAGAGGAATTTTCTCATGTGATTAGGAAGGCAGAGATGTTCCTCAATAGACCCTCTATAAACTATAGAGCCAGGGAAACGGGTAGCACAGTACAGTTCAATTCCAAAGTCCATAGAAACAACAAAGTTGTTGGTGTAACTCTCAGTCTCAGGCTGAACACCTACGAACTCAGGGAAGGCCCTGGTGCAAATCCCAGAGTCCCAAGGCCAGCGAGGCTGGAGTTCTGACGTCTCAGAGTAGGAGCACTGCGTCCTGGTTTTAGAAGAGAGCAAGGCAACATTACTCCTGATATGCCTTCCCAACGCGCCCCCAGCTGATTGAAAGCTGCCCACCCACACTGAGGGTGGAGCTTCCCCAACTCCATCTACCAATTTGCAAGCTCCTCTCCTTCAGAAATATCCTCCCAGGCACACCTCAGGCAACCCAATAATTGTAATCAAAAGCAAGAGCACCTGGCTTTTCCATTCTGTAGAGGAGCAGGTTCAGCGCCTGCGGAAGCAATGGAGCACCACGTTTTACCTGCTATCTGAATATCCCCAACCCAGTCAACCTGACACCCAAATCAACAGCCACCACCAAAGCATGTCAATGGCTTCCCAGCGTTGCTCTCTATTTTAGGGGCTTCCTGGCCCTGTTGGTCACTTTAACCTTGCTCACCTGTCTCAATAGCCCCATATTTCCACCTGACACATCATGAGTCCGGATTGTTAGGTGAGTCTTTCATGCATGAATCCGCAAGGACAAAAATAGTTTTTGTGGAGTCTCTAATCAAACATTTTCTTCCTGATGATGATGACGGTAAAGATACTATTTAATAAAGTTTTACACATTCCTTTTGAAGTAGGCCTTGTGACAAGTACTTTTTCTCCATTTTAAGTGAAATTTCACATTACTCTATGATAAAAGGAATATCATTCCAATTTCCAAATGCAATAGGCACAGAGAGGTTACACCATGTATCTGAGGTAAAAAGTATTTAGGGTGGAGTCAAAACTTGAATCTGGGCAGGCTGACTCCAAATCAGCTCTGCTTTACCAACATCGCCACTGTACCACCTTCATGAGTACAGCCTTGCTAGGGAGATTAAATCAGGAATCTCAGGAGAACTTTGTAGCCAAAAAAACAGTTTACCACAATCTAATTTATTTGAATCTTCATGTTGTGTCTCTCAAATCCCTATAAATGGAGCCTTTGGTTTCATTATACCTCTTTGCTTGTTCCTCTATTGAATTGTTTCCACTCAAATATTTGAGAAAAGGTGAAATTTCAGAAAAATTTACCAAGTCTTTCCTATAGTTTATTGTGCTCCTGACATCAGGCTCCTCACATTCAAAATGCCTATAGTGTTGTGGGACAATTTCAAATAAAGACATTTTGATAGCATTCAATTCTAGAATCCCTAGTAATTCTTTTTATGTTTGTTTTGTTGTCTGTAAGGATTGTAACAACTATCTCCTTTCATTTAACGTAAGAAAATGCCAAATGTTCATCACATAGCCTAGTTTTTCAAACATGAAATATTTAACAGAAATCAATTTCCAAATTCCATGAGAGGAAATAATCACAGTTAAACCTTATTGACCAATTACATTTAGTAACATATCCATTTGCTATGCTAATGTGATTTCCATAAAAACCTATGGTATGACTTCTATTTTACTAGTGAAATCCTGAAGGACAGGACTTTGTCAGTCATTTTGATTAGGGGATAACAAAACAGGAGCCCAGACCTGGAAGGCTAGCTTGGCTTCTTATTCTGGGTCTTGCTGCTGGATGCTGGTATGAAATAGGAGATGGACTCTATTGCTAGAAGACTTCCACCAAGAGAGCTATGAGTCCCTATTAATTGATTGTGACCTCTGCTGAACCCCAAACATTTTAAACCTCTTAGGTTTTTGGATAGGGTCCTGGGTTCCCGGACCTACAAGACCTTTCTGGACAGATTTCAGTGAATCTAGCCAGCTACTTCTCTAGAGATTTGGCCATTTGTCCAGAGAGCACATTTGGGAAAGTTTGCTTTCCTTCGCTTTCTTTTAAGCCTTCTATTTCAAGCAATTAATTACATGTGAAGTCTTCTAGTTCCCAAGAAAGCCTCAAAGTACCCTTACTATGTTCCAAATCCCTCCAATTAAATCCATTTTCAAACCAAATAAATCATTTTGTAATAATTTAATTTACATAATTTAAATTTTTTTCTTATTTACATCCAGATAAATTTGAAATGGCTTATTGTAAAAGCACAAGGGAAAGAAGACAAAGACATTTGACATAATAAAATAGTAATAATACTTTCTGATATTTATTAAATGCTTATTATTTTCCAGTCATTAAGCAAGATCTTTACACATGTTATCACATTGGTCCTAAACTATGAAGGAGATGATATTTGCATATGAGAAACTGAGACTTAAGAACTGTAATATCTTGCCCATATAGACTAATTATTGAAATGTAGGTTTGTTTCATTTCATATCCTAACTTTGTGAGCACTATAACACAGAGTGAGTAATCTATATCTGCAGATTCTCCATCACCAGATTCAACCAATTATAGATAAAAATATTTTTTAAAAAATTGCATCTGTGTAAAATATGTACATACATTTTTTTCTTTTCATTATTCTCCTAACAATATAGTACAACAAAGATTTTCATAGCTGCAGGAGCCCTGTTTGGGGAGATAGCTAAGATTGCGGTTGACTATTGGGCCATAGACATTTTTGGGCATTTCCGCCTTCCGTAGTCTCACGGGACTTGGTCTGGGATCTCACGGGACTTGGTCGAGGATCTCGAGAGATTTGAACGGTGACTCAGCAGATCGAGCTAGCGCCATTGCTGCTCGGGCGCATGGGAAGAGACCAGAGGGAGAAAAGACAGGGTTATCGCTATTGTATAGATATATTGTAGTTTCTTGTAAGATTAAAGAATATTTTCGTCTCCATCCTGTCTCCGGACTCCTTCCCGCGGCGCTGCCATTCCAGGCTGCAATCCCTTTCCGGCGGCAACAGTTGGTGGCCCGTACGGGGAATTCAGCACGGCAGGTAAGAACTGAGAAACCTCGCAGGAGTCTCTAGTCAGAGCGGTTAAAATGGGTTCGAAAATAACTAAGACCCAAGTGTACGAGGCTCTTGATGAATTCTTTGATATAGATGAGTCTGTCGTTAGCGAGGAGGATTTAGAAAACAGTGAAGGCGATCATGAAAGCGTAGATTCCGCTGAGTCAACTAAGACCAGTAAGGAGAGTATTAGAAGCGTCCCAAAATGACAAAGATCCGAGCTGCTAAAGCTATTCAAGATTTATTAGAGATACTTCAAGGATACATGGTCTCAACTGAACCTGGGACTCAGGATGTTACTGAGTCAGTTAGGACCAATGAGAGTAGTAGTAGTGAGGAGGAATTAACTAAAGGTGATTTTGAGAAAATGAACAAAAGGAAATTAAGGAAGACCAAGATAAGGGATCATCAAGTGGAGGAACTTGTGTCCTCTACTCCCCCATGGGTGAAATCGATTACAGAAAATATGAAGGGTATCACTAGGCGTTTGCATACCCTAGAAACAGAAATAAAAAGTCTTTCTGAGCGCTTATGTGCTCTCGAGGGTAACTCACAGATACGTTGGGAACTGCCAGTATTTGAATATGAAAATGGACGGAGGGACCACCAGCCAGTAGATTTCAAAACAATAAAAAATCTCAAAGAGGCAGTAATGACTTATGGACCCCAAGCTCCTTTCCCGTTGAGTATACTGGAGTCCCTTAACACCTTTAGCTTAACCCCCGCAGACTGGAAACGTCTATGTAAAGCAACATTAAGTGGGGGACAATACTTGGTTTGGCGATCGCAATTTCAAGAATTTTGTATAGAAACAGCTAAAAGAAATGCAGATGCGGGGTTTGGAGACCATAATATAGAAATGCTCACAGGAGAAGGGCAATTTGCAGACGTACAGGATCAAAAATATTATACCCCAGGAGTATATGCTCAGATAAATGCAGCTGCCTTAGAGGCATGGAAAACTGTACAAGGACCTGGGGATCTACAAGGTAGCTTGTCCAAAGTAATTCAAGGACCTAATGAACCATATGCTGAATTTGCTGATCGACTTTTGAGAACTGCAGGTAGAGTTTTTGGAGACATTGATCAAGTTATGCCATTAGTTGTCCAATTAGCGTACAAAAATGCTAATAAGTATTGCCAGGAAGCCATCAGGCCATGGAAAAATAAAAAGAATCTTTCCATATATATACAATTATGTAAAGATATAAATGATGCCTTGGTCACAGGGAATATGATTGCAGCAGCTGTGAGAGATGCTGCCCCTCAAAATTTTACAAGAGCTCAACATAGACATTATAATCAATCAGGATATTCTAGGCAAAATTATCATAATCAATCAGGCTATTCTAGGCAAAATCCTAAAAGAGAAATAAGACCAAATTCAGACCGTGCTCCAGGTTGCTGCCCCAGGTGTAAGAAAGGAAATCATTGGGCCAATAAATGCTATTCAAAATTTGACATCCATGGAAATCCTTTGTTCAGGAATTCAAAAAACGGGGCAAGGGGCCCAATGCCCCGGGGCCCACAAATGTACGAGGCATTGGAGGAGGAGTATCCTCAAGCATCCACTCAGATGCTTCCCCGACACAATCCCTATTACCCATCCACTCCCTCGCCAGAGGAACAGGAGGAAATGCAGGATTAGACCTCTGTTCCACCGCCCGAATAGTGTTAACACCTGAAATGGGGGTTCAACTGATTCCCACAGGAGTCAGGGGACCTCTTCCCTCAGGGACTGTAGGACTTATTATCGGGCGAAGTCCTGAGAGCTTATTAGGTTTGCAAGTGACCCCAGGCGTAATAAACTCAGACTATAAAGGGGAAATAAAAATAATGCTTAGCTCACCCCAAAGTATAAGTTCTATTAATCAGGGAGATAGAATTGCTCAGCTGCTCCTCCTTCCAAATTTACATAAGTCATTTAAAATGAATATGCCTCTAAATAGGAACAATAGAGGATTTTGTTCCACTGATTCGAAACCCATGGTTTACTGGGTTCGGGACTGTACAAGGAGGCCTATGTGTAAAATAAGAATCCAAGGAATAGAAATGGAGGGTCTTATAGATACTGGAGCTGATTCTTCCATCATTAATTTACGTCAATGGCCCAAACACTGGCCTCTGCAAAAAGCTTCAACCAGTTTTAAGAGGCTTGGGATATAATAACCTCCCAGAAAAAAGTGCGGTAATTTTAAAATGGGAGGATGATGAAGGACATAAAGGCACGTTTCAGCCTTATGTTTTACCTAGTCTACCGGTTACTTTATGGGGAAGAGATATTTTACAACAAATGGGAGTACACCTTGCAACCAAACCTGCAGGTGTTAAATGTAAAAATCTACAGAGTAATCTTAACCCTATAAGAAATCATCAAAAAGTACAGGGTAAGCTTAACCCTAAAAGAAATCATTATCATATAGGAAAAAGACATTTTTCTTCGGGGCCACTGAGGAAATAATTTTGAAAATACCATGGCTTTCTGATAAGCCAGTGTGGGTCCCTCAGTGGCCCCTATCTAAAGAGAAATTACAAGCGGCCCACCTACTAGTTCAGGAACAATTAGAAGCAGGACATATAGAACCTTCCACCTCTCCCTGGAATTCCCCCATATTTGTGATCAAGAAAAAATCAGGAAAATGGCGATTATTACATGATCTTAGACAAATTAATAAAACCATGCAAGTCATGGGCCCTACTCAACCTGGACTTCCGAATCCTATAGCTATTCCAAAAAATTTCCATGTTATTAGTCTTGATATAAAGGATTGCTTCTTTTCTATTCCCCTACATCCTCTGGATGCCCCCAGAAACCTTTTCAGTTCCTTCTATTAACAATAATGGCCCTGATCAGAGATATCAATGGAAGGTTTTGCCACAGGGAATGGCTAATAGCCCCACCATATGCCAAATATATGTGGACAAGGCCATCCAACCCATTAAAAATAAATATCCAAACCTCATGTGTCTACATTACATGGATGATATTTTACTGGCCCACCCTAATCAAAAAATCTTATTTAATATATTCAGTGACGTGGTAGAAAATTTAAAAAAATATGGATTATATATAGCAGAAGATAAAGTTCAAACCAGATCTCCCATATTATATTTAGGATTTAAAATCATGGATACTTTTGTTAGACCCCAAAAAATTTTAATAAATAAAGAACATTTAACCACCCTCAATGATTTCCAAAAACTACTGGGAGACATTAATTGGCTTCGCCCTACACTAAACCTCACTACTGGCCAATTAAAACCTTTATTTGATATCCTTCGAGGGGACCCTGATCCATCCTCACCGTGAACATTGACTCCTGATGCTAGGAAAGCTTTAAAGGTAGTAGAAAAAGCCATCGAAGGAGCTCATTGTGACAGATTTGATTTAACTCAACCGCTGATATTGATTATTATTTCTTCACAATATACACCCACAGGAGTATTTTGGCAACAAGGGCCTTTATTATGGATACATTTGCCTGTCTCTCCTAAAAGCATAATTGAGTCTTATACCTCCATGGTGGCTAAACTTATTCTTCAAGGACTTAAAACTTCTACTAAAATATTTGGCATTCACCCTGCTACTATTATTACTCCCTATTCATCGTCACAGATTGAATATTTATGCTTCAACGATAATGACTGGGCTATAGCTAGATGCTCTACCTCTGCAAATTTTGATAATCACCTTCCTAAGTCTCCTATATTATCTTTTTGTATTAATCATCCTATTATATTTCCACAGGTAATAAAAAATCAACCTATTCCTAAGGCATTTAATGTATTTACAGATGGGTCCTCAAATGGTACTGCTGCAGTAGTCACTACAAAAGAAAATATGACTTACATAACTGCACACAAATCAGCTCAACTAGTGGAATTGGAAGCTGTGGTAAGAGCTCTGGAAAATTTTAGAGACCAGCCCATAAACATTTTTTTCAGATAGCCACTATATTGTACAAGCCGTCCCAAAATTAGAGTTAGCAGGACCAATAGCACCTCATACTCCAGCTTTTAAATTGTTTTATCAAATACAAAAACTTTTGTGGGCAAGAAAAGAACCTCTATTCATAGGCCATATTAGAGCACATACTAATTTGCCTGGCCCCCTCCATGAAAGTAATCAAAAGGCTGATGAACTTACAAAAACAATATTTATACTTTCAGCGCTACAACAAGCTACTTTATTTCATTCCCAGTTTCACGTCAACAGCACCACCTTGCAACGTAGGTTTAAAATCACAAAGGAGCAAGCCAGAACAATTGTAAAAGATTGTAAATCTTGTATGACACATTTGCCCAATCCTCATTTTGGTGTTAACCCTAGAGGATTAATGCCCAATCATTTGTGGCAGATGGATGTTACTCATGAGCCAAGTTTTGGAAAATTGCGATTTATTCATGTAACCATAGATACATGCTCAGGCATGATTTTTGCTTCCTTACATTCCGGAGAAAAAGTTAAAGATGTCACATCTCATTGTTTACAAGCTTTTGCTGCATTGGGCACCCCCAAAATGCTTAAAACAGATAATGGCCCCCGCATATACGTCCTCATCTTTCAAAGAGTTTTGCGCAAAATTCAACATATCCCATAAAACAGGCATCCCCTACAATCCTCAGGGTCAGGGCATTATTGAAAGAGCAAACCGCACACTAAAAGTTATGTTGTTAAAACAGAAAGAAGGAAACTGGAAAAATCCTAAGGACAGATTGGCAGTTGCCCTGTTTACCTTAAATTTTTTAACTTTAGACTCTGATGGTTATTCTGCTGGAGACAGACATTGGAACCCACATCAACAACATAAACCTTTGGTTTACTGGAAGGATGTTCTTTCAGGTACATGGAAAGGTCCAGATCCAGTGTTAATTTGGGGGAGAGGATCTGTTTGTGTTTTTCCAAAGCATGAATCCTCTCCAATATGGATATCATCTAGATTAATAAAGCAAGTACCAAATCAAAAGGATCAAGATGAAGTTGTTGAGGAATCAAGATTAATAAAAAAGGTACAAAATCAAGAGGACCATGATGAAGATATGGAATGATTCCCTTAAAAGAGTCCTTCAAAATACGTCACAACTTAAGTGTCATTCCTCCCGGCTGGGATGAAGAGATCTCTCTTTAGTGTGCACACAATTGTATTTTTTTTTTTCTTTTTATATATGTGTTTATGTCTGTGTATTTGTCTAAATTTCATGTTAATGTGACGTCACAAATATATGTTTGTATGTGCGTCTGTCTGTCCAGTCTGACATCAAAAATAACAAAGCGCTTGTGAATATAAATATATATATATATATATATATATATATATATGGATCCAAATAACTCTAATTCATTTAAGTTTAAGAGTATTCTAATTGGGTAAATAATTTAATAAGTGAAGGTACCTTCAATTTTGTTTTATAGGTGTCCCAGGGATTTCTCTTAAGCGAAAAATATGACTAGGGCTGTATAACCTGATATTTTGGTGTTTTGACATAAGGTTGCTTATTTGTTATTAACTTCATTTGTTTAATAAATGATTAATTTCAATCATTTCAACAGGTAAAGGACTGCTGTGTATGCAGAAACTCGAGAGTTCCAGCTACCAAATTATTTCTCCAAAGTGCTTTTAGTTTTTCTTTAATCTATCTTTAATACAGTAAATACCCTCAGTCTTTCTTTGTTTTGTTCTAAATATGATGTTTTGCCAGCTTATGTTTGTGGGAGCTCAGGCTGCAATGTGTGTGAGCAGAAATCAACTTTAATTTTCTAATCTAATAATTCTATTTTTTAGTTTGACAACTCGCCTCTTGACTCAGTGCTGGAATAGCACTGCCTTTCCTTTAATAATTGATGCTTGAGTCTCTAGGGAGCGGGCCCTGAAGATTTGCTGGTGGCATTGTCTAGACATAAAAAAAGACGGCTGCTGCTACAGATGCAGGGATCGCGGTCGCTGCAAGCATCCCTGCTGCTCAAATGTCAAACAACCTCACCAGCAGTGTGGCCTCTGCTCTGCATGCATGGGGCCTCCTAGATCTACGTGTTATAACAAGTGGACATTTTGATCTTTCATTGTTTGGGACTTCATGGGACAGTACCTTGGGGGTATTTGTTTAGACAACTCAGTGTGTTACTTGATAGAACTTAGGGCAGCTGATTTGTTTAAAGAATTTGATATGCTATGCAATTTGGCTCGTCACCAAAAGGCTTGTTGCCTTAAAGCCGCAGCATCTCCCCACAATTGGACGGCTGTTAGTCATCTTACACAGTCGATCCTAAAGGGCTCCATTGGATGGCTGGTTAGCCAATGACGGGTAAGATCCCCAGAGGGGGACAACCTAAGACAGGCACAGTCGCACGGGATAGTCTCATGTGGCCGACATATCAACCTAAGACAGGAGTCAAGGGCACAGCCTTGATTATCCGATGACGGGTAAGAATGTTGGTTGCACATAGACGTCCTAGAGCATCCCCTCTTTTAAAACAAAAGGGGGAAATGCAGGAGCCCTGTTTGGGGAGATAGCTAAGATTGCGGTTGACTATTGGGCCATAGACATTTTTGGGCATTTCCGCCTTCCGTAGTCTCACGGGACTTGGTCTGGGATCTCGCGGGACTTGGTCGAGGATCTCGAGAGATTTGAACGGTGACTCAGCAGATCGAGCTAGCGCCATTGCTGCTCAGGCGCATGGGAAGAGACCAGAGGGAGAAAAGACAGGGTTATCGCTATTGTATAGATATATTGTAGTTTCTTGTAAGATTAAAGAATATTTTCGTCTCCATCCTGTCTCCGGACTCCTTCCCGCGGCGCTGCCATTCCAGGCTGCAATCCCTTTCCGGCGGCAACACATAGCACTCACATTGGACTAGGCATTATAGGTAATTTGGAGATGGATTAAACCATGTAGGAGTTGTGTGCACAGTATATACAAATACTGTTCCATTTTAAACCAGGGACTTGAGCATCTACAGTTCCATATTCTACATGGGCCCCAGAACTAATTCACTATGGATTGTGAGCGGCAACTCTATTGTTTCTCTGATACACCTATCCCCAGTTCCTGCCAAAAAAATAAAGGAAGATAGGGATAATGTTATGATTGAAAATATGGTGGAGAAAATTTTTAGTACTTGAAAATATATGTCAGCTAGAAATTTTCTGGCAGATATGACAAAGAAAAAAAAATTGTGACCAACTTAGAAATCAATTAAACCTGATTTTGAAATCTACTTTGGTCACCAGCTAGCTATGTAACCAAATGGGTTACTTCTATTCCCTGAATTTCAACTTAGCATTGTATAAAACAATGAAACTACTTTGTTTTACTGAAAAACGTAAAGATAATATATGCAAGGGAACTTCACAGTTCCTGACACAGCATAGACATAATAAAGTTAACAATTGCTGTAACAACTCTGTGGTTAGCCCACTGCAATGCTTATGATGCAAAATAATTCTGCATTTTGGGGCTCATTACTTGCCTTTTACAGAATAGGGAATGTAAATCTTAAAAGAACTAAAATCAACATACTATATTGATACATGCATATCAATGTTTTTAGCAGCACAATCCACAATAGCCAAGTAATGGAACTAACTTAGGTGCCCAAAAAACAGACTAATTGGTAAAGAAAATGTGATGTACATACACAAAGGAGATCTACTTAACCAAAAAACAAGGATGAAATTATGTCATTTGTTGCTAAATGGATGGAACTAGAGAACATTGTGCTAAGGTGAAATAAGCCAGGCTCCAAAATCCAAAGGTCAAACATTTTCTTTCATATTTTCTCTCATACACATAAGCTAAACCAAAAATTTTTAAAAAAAGATAATCTTGCAAAAATAGAAAGGAGATCAGTAGAGTAGAAGCAGGGCACCAAGGGGGCAGGAGAAAGGGAGGGAAAGGAAAGGAACTAGCAAATGAAGTTGACCAGATTATATTAGGTACATGTATGAATATAAAACAATGCTTTCTAATTATACATAAGCATCAATTAAACAATAAATAAGCAAATAGAAGTAAGCAACAATAAGCATCAACTGAACAATAAATAAGCAAATAGAAGTAAGACCAGTAGCGTAGAGGTAGTGGACCAGGGGAGGGAAGACAGAAGGGAAAGCAGTAGTACTAGAAAATGAAATGAAGACAAACATGCTATATGCATTTATGAATATGTCAAAATGAACCCCACTATTATGTATGTATGTAATGCCCTAAAAATAAACTTAAAATGTTAATCTAAAAAACAAGAGTTACTTTGATTATGGTCCTGAAGAGTTGAGATGAAAACACATACTGATATCCCTAGCTTATGATGGGAGTGAAGCATGAGTTTTTGAATTTGTGATGGTGCAAAAATGATGCACAGTCAGTAAAAATCATATTTCAAATTTTTAATTAGATCTTCTCTAGAGCTAGCATACTTTCTCATCATGCTGGGCTGTAGCTCCCAGTCAGCCAATATGCTACAGTGTCACTAAGCTATGATGTTCAGTAGTTTAGCTATATTAAATGAATTTTCTACTTACGATGTTTTCAACTAACAAAAGATTTAGTAGCATTGTATATTCCACTACCAAGTCAATATATTTTTTCCACTATGCCTTGCTTTAACTGTCAATCAAGGGTGGGAGAACTTTTATCAGAATAGACAATTCTTAGTTTTAATTTTATCAGAATAGACAAATTTCTAGGTTTGAGTTCTCAGAAGCATTGGCTGCAAGGCCTATTACTTGAGCAAAGCCATGACCAATGGCCTTGATGACAGCTTTACAAGAAAGGTGAAGGCCTTTCCTCTATCATTTATTTTTAAATCATAGCACCACAGTAAAACCCAAGGGTATGGTAAAAAAAAAAAATAAAGTTATTTAAGGCAATTTTTGTGACAGTGGAAGAGATGATTTGATCCAGACATGCAGTCTTCTCAGGGTCTGGGTCAACAATACAAGGTTAGACCTGGAAACCTCTTGAGGAATGAGTTCTTATAAAATGGCCATTCTTAGTACACTTTTTGAGTGGGACTTTTGACTAGAGTATGGAAAACAGTGGATAGTTTTACATACATTTCTTCAATCCCAAGACAATAAGCAATACACAGAGACTTTATGATGGGAATCAGGCTGCTTGTGTGTGTTACAGCAAATATTTTTTCAAGAATTTGTAAAAACATGAAGAGAAACTTCATCAGACTATGGGACAAGGAATGGCCCTAAAACATTCCTTGTCAACCATGACCTATGAATGATAGAGTCTTTTCATTTTCATCATTGCCAATTAGTCCCAGGCAAACATGAAAAATGGAATATATTCCTCCCTAGTCAGAGGACTCCATTTAAAATTTCACCCATATTCACATAGTTTCATAGTATGTTCCTCCCTTAATTTTTTTTATTTCTATTTAAAGTGGGCAATACCTGCACACCCTGAAATTGTCATCATGAATATTAATCAGGTTTGTTTATATATTAAGTTCTTTGAAACATGCAAAATGTTGCACAAAATTGGTTATAAACTTAAACACATTTTCTAAGTAATAGTTATATTTTTTAAATGTGTCTATAAACAATTTATTGTTCTTTTTGGTGATAAATGATGGAATATCACATCCTACATGGTAGCATATGCATACATACAAACAGACACACTTCTTATTGGAAAATTTAAATTAAATGTTTGTCAATACCTACAAAGCAGTCATTTTAAATGCTGTGTCACATTTAATATTCACAACAGTCCTCTGAAAGACCAGTGCCTTCCTTTCTCAGCTAAGAGAGTCTATAACATTTCTACAACTGGGCAGGTGGTATTCTCAGATATTATTGTTTTTAAAAGAGATAGCATATTAACTTGGACTGCTTGGTGACTTCATGTTCTTTTTGTCTACCTATTGTGGAGGCTACTTTCTCATATTTATATTAGAAAAAGGGATAGATGATGGTATACATGTGGCATGTCCTGCCAGGGCCTATGACCTTGGTTCATCTTCTCATGTGGATAGAGTCAGGAATCCAGGCCTTACCTATTGGATGAACATTTTTTTGTGAGAATCCCAAATAAAGGTTGTTGCTTAACCCTTGCTGTGTTGTGTTGTAAAATTTATCCTGAACACCAGTGCGAACTTGGGTAGTAACTATGAAGCAATCCTCCTAGTCCAGCAAGATTTTAGATAAATGGTAATTAGTGGCACTGGTGGCTGAATTAGCAGATTGAAATATATTGTAAAGTACAGGTGTTTCTTAAACAACAATGATATGTAGGGTGAATACTATATTGGATAAAATGGAATCTCAGTAGTAAAGATCACAAAACAGCATTATGGTGCTATTTAGTTCAATGCTTCGTTATTCTGCACAAATTAGTCAGTAAAAACAAAGACCAAGAAATTATCATTGTTGATGAAAAAACACTATGAATACAAATAAGAAAATTTAAGGTGGATCTCAATATTTTGAAAATGGACGGAAATTAATGTTCTTACATTGGGAATTATAAAAAAATGATAAAATAGGATGACATAAAACATACCAGATGTAATGATAAAGTGGTAACTGCATCCATAATAGTGATTTTACTACACACATCATAGGTTTTAACAACTTACAAATAATTTGATAAGCTTAATATATATTTGAAGTTATCAAATGTAATAATTATGAAATGGAAGACATAGGAATAATTAGAAATTTCCATTGAGGCAGTATTGACAATAATGTATTTGAAAAGTCCCTTGATTTCAAAACACCTGGATATTAGGTAGTTAAAACAGACTTTCAAACATATTATTAAACTCACAAGAAAGGCAGGATAACTTCCCTAGCTCCAGAGAAACAAAAAGAAAGAGAAAAAAGAGAAGGTGGAAGAGAAGGACAATAAGAGGGAGCTAAAGTAATGTAGTAAGCAAATTTAGAAACACAGGCTGCCTGGAGTCATGATAATACCAGAACATTAGAGGGAGCTTTTGTGAACACATGCTGGAAATGAAAGCCCAGGCCCCTGACCCTGAAGATTGGGGAAAGGGATGTAAATCTGCATTCCACTCCTGCCTCCACATAAATCAGACTTGTAAATGTCTTATCTTTAGCAAAATAATCTGGTAGGAGGGGAAATTATATTGCTTAAAATATAGAGACCAAAAAGGGGTCTGTAATTTCTTAGCACTAAGTAGGAAAGAAACTGCATAATATCCACATTAGCCATCTCCTTGGAGAGTCTGTATCTGTGGGCCTCCTTATGTGGGTTTTGGGCTAGAATTTTTATTAGCTGTATACTCTGGGAGAGACCAGGGAGGAAATTGAATGGCAGTGTTTCTGGCAAGTTTTTTTTTTTTTTTTTTTTTTTTTTTTTTTTTTTTTTTTTTAAGCATATATGTTTATTTTAATTGATATACATGTGTATAGTGTGCAACATTCCCATTAGAGTTATTGTGACCTCAGACATATTCTTTGTGAGGAGAACACTCAAAATCCCCTCTACTAGATATTTCTCAGTGAATTTGAAATGCTGCATCATAGAAAAATGAATATAAAGTGTCCGTAAAAGAAAAAAAAAAATCTTTACTGAAGATCCTTAGGATTTGTATATATTACATTTATCATTTTGAGCATGTATTATTTATTTGTGGTGAAAACTTTCAAAAGCCTGTGTTCTAGCTTTTGGAAATGTATGGTACATAATTATTTTCTATAGTTACCATACTCAGCAAAGCACCCCAGAGCATCTTGGGAACTGTAATGTAGTTCCTATCAACCACCCTTTCCTTTCCCTGCCCACCCCAAATCTCCCTGGCCTAAATTTTATAAGAACAACTTTTCTAGATTTCACATATGAGTGAGTTCACACAGTACTTGTCTTTCTGTGTGTGGCCTATGTTGCTTAAAACAATGATTTCCAGTTACATTTATGTTGTCAGAAAGGACAGGATAGTATTCTTTGTTATAGCTCAATAATATTCCAGAAAATAGCCTTTAAAAATTAGCTAATTTATAAAAGAAATTAAGATAGCTTCATTTTTTAATTGAATCTAAAAATACTAAGAGGGTTGAACAATGACTGAAGAGAATGTTAGCAAGCTAAAACATAAACTATAAGAAATTGTAAAAAATATAAAATGCAAGGAATTAGAAAAATGAAAAATATTGTGGAGAAGGCTAGAATGAAAAGCCATATTTTAATTGACATTCTAGAAGACAATAGAAAACACACAGAAGAAGTAATATTCACAAAATCAAAAGCAGAGAATATTTCAGTATTTATGGAAAGACAAAAATTATATTCAGTGGGCACAATACCTTAGAGTAAATAAAAAGAAATTCATTTCTAGACATGGAAGAGCAAAACTGATGACCACTAATGAGAAATAAGGTAAAAGTTTGTCTAAATAAAAACAACTGGAAAGTTGACATTTGCAAAACAACAAAGGAAACCAGAAAACAATGGAAAAATATGTAGAAAATGATAAGAAAAATAAGTATGAAGTGAGAACAAAAGAGTCAGCAAAACTATCTCCAAGAACAAGTACATAACACAGACATCTTCAGACAAAACCAACGCTGTTTCACTTAGAAAATTTTAAAATGATGTACTTAAAGAAGAATTAAGATGACATGATAAGTAAGGGTTATAATAAGGAAAGGGATCAAAACTGGTAAAATCTAAACAAGCATTTTAATAATGATGATAAATAATTTTATGTCTGAAGTAGAGTGCTAATAAAAAATAAATGAAGAAAATACTAAAACAGCCGGGTGTAGTGATGCACATGCACACATGTAATCCCAGCAGCTCAACTGGCTTTGAATACTCCTGCCTCAGCAACTTAGCAAGGCCCTTAACTACTCAGCAAGACCTAGTCCCAAAACAAAATATAAAAAAAGGGCTGGAGATGTGGTTCAGTAGTTAAGCACCCCTGGGTTCAATCCCAGTACTAAACAAACAAACAAAAAAAAAAAACAAAACAAAAAACTTAAACATTTTACATAATCTATATAGAGAAATACAAAACAAAATCTATATAGAGAAAATTATGTAACAAAATAATATAGAAATATATTAACAACAAATCTATATAGAGAAAATTTAAAACTTTTAGAAGGGGAGGGGAATAAAGAAAAAGGTTTAAGGAGACTTTTGAGGGTGATAGATTTGTTCCTTGTTTTGATTATGGTAGTGGTTCCATGGTGTATACATACATTGGAATCAATCAGATTTGCATAGGCATTTTATTGTATGTCAACTCAATAGATATGTGAAGTAAACACAGAATACAAAAAATATATTAATAATTGGAGAGGTATGTCTTACTCATTGAGAAAGACTTAGTAACTTCAATGTGTTAGTTTTCTACTACCTAATGAATGGGTTTGTTTTAGTCAGCTTTTTCACTGCTGCGACTAAAAGATCTGACCAGAACAATTTTAGTGGAGGAAAAGTTTATTTGATGGCTCATGTGTGCAGAGGTCTTAGTCCATAGAAGGCCAGCTCCATTCCTTGAGGCTCAAGGTGAGGTTGAACATCATGGTGGAAGAGTGTGGCAGAGGGAAACAGCTCACATGTTGATCAGAAAGCAGAGAGAGAGAGAGTCCCCATTCACCAGATAAAAAACGTATACCCCAAAGCCACACCCCAATTCCTACTTCCACCAGCTACACCCTACCACTTCAGTTACCACACAGTAATTCCTCATCCGGAGATTAATTCACTGTTTGGGTTAAGGCTCTCACAACCCAATCATTTCTCCTCTGAACCTTCTTGCATTGTCTCACATGTAAGCTTTTGGGGTACACCTCACATCTAAAACATAGCAGGGTTCCATACAATTCCAATTAATATCCAAATAGGTTTGACTTGATAATCCACAAGATGACTAAGACAACTTTGTATGAAAGAACAGAGGGCCTAGATATTTATGAAGCAAAATAGGATTCTTATTTGTTCATCATATTTAAGATATAGAAACCCATAATAATTGACACATAGACTATTATAGACATTGATACTGAAAGAAGGAAGAAGAGATAACTCAGAAAACAGAGCTATGAGTATATAGAAACTTTATATATAGCTGAAGTGAAAGGGCACATATTTGTAAAAAAGAATGTACTATTCAGTAAACAGTGTAAGAGGTAAAGCAAAATTGGTTAATCTAAAACAAGTTAAAATAATCTTTATCAGAGAAAAATTACAAAAATAAAAATTTATGTTGAACTTTAACATTATTAAGTGAAAATGTAGGTAGATATCTCTATCTCCATAGTGTAGAAAAGTACTAATTAACATAAGACACACAAAAGTACAATCTCTTGAGGAAAAAATTGGGCAAATTTAATTACATAAACATGAAGAATATATATTCTTCCAAAACTACCATAAAGGGAATGACAGTGTAAGTAAGCCTCAAACAAGAAGAAGACATATGCAATGCATTTACTGATAAGAGATTAATATCCATCACATGTAAAGGATTACTAGCAGTGTTGGAAAAAGATAGTAAAACCAGAGGAAGAATAGGCAAAAGACACGAACAGACATTTCTGCACACTAAGAAACTAGAATAATCATTAAATATATGGGAAGTATGCACCTTTATTTATAAAAAGGAAAATGGAAATTCAAACCACATGTAGTGCCATTTTGTTCTCACTGGGTTATCTATAATTTATGTTGTCTGACAATTTTCAGCATTGGCAATCATAAAGCAACAAGGGTATAGTTCATCGCACTAGTGGAAGTGTAATAAGCACAAATATTTTAAATAACAGTTTGCAATTATCATATCAATTTGAAGGCACACATACTATCCAATCCACAACTTAACTAGTAGGGAGTTGTGCCATAGAAAATATATTGCTTGGGGGCTGGGGTTGTGGCTCAGCGGTAGAGCGCTCCCCTGGAACATGCACGGCCCGGGATCGATCCTCAGCAACATGTACAAATAAAAAAAAACCCATTGTGTACAGCTAAAGCAAATAAATAACTATTAAAAAAAGAAAATATATTGCTTATGTACACCAGAAGACATGTATAAGAATGTACATTTATATTGTTATTTTGTGTACAATAGCTTTATTGAGATATTCTAATTCACAAACCATATAATGTACCACTTTAAAATGTACAATTGGTGTTTTTTTTTTTTAAGTTCACAGAGTTATACAACCACCACCATTACCTAATTTTTAATTTTTAAATATCATAATTTAAAAACTAAGCCCATGGATGTTAACAGTCACCTTCCATTCCTTCCTTCTCCCAGACCATGTTATAGTGTGCTATTAAAAAGAATAATGATGAACAATTCAAATGCCCATCACAGACAAATGGTTAAATCACATATGGTTTATTCATATACTAGTATACCATGCAAGATTAATAATGAATGAACTATTGCCATTTCCTTCAACATGCATTAATCTCCTAAATCTTAAGCTGAATAAAAATAGTTGGAGACAAACTCTTCAGTGTGACATGTTTATATCAAGTTTCCTCAGGAAACATGCAAACGTAGTTAAGTCTAAAATAAAATATAAATAAATGATAATTCAGAATATATTTCAATAGCATTATTAATGTTTTATTCAGAAAGGTATGTGAAAAGTAAATAGAAAAGTTCCTCTGAAAATATGAAATATCTTTTAACATGAAAAGTATTTAAAATCTAAGTATTAACCAGGCAATAAGTATAAATATATGTAAATGCTTGCTAGCCATCAAGGACTGGGAAGGAACAATGTAAAACAATTAAATAACATGGGGTATGATGAGGTAATCAAGGACACACACACACACACACACACACACACACACACACACACACTTTTTCCTTTTTTGTGAAGCTTCCTTACCTGTCAGTGACATTTTTTAAATTGAAAATATGATTGGAGAAATTAATAATAAAAATGTTTTCTAAATATATCTTATGGGTAAAGTTTTATTTACATGAGTATTTATATTATTCTGTGTCATAATTTTAAAATTTTTAAATAATAACAGCTTGCTGTACAGCCAAACTTATCACTATAAAAGAGAACTAATTTTTAAAAGTATATTTTAGCTGTAGATGGACACAATATCTTTATTTTATTTATTTATTTTTATGTGGTGCTAAGGCTCATGCTTCACACATGCTAGGCAAGCACTCTACCACTGAGGCACAACCCAGTCCCAAAGAAAACTAATTTTTAAAAAATCATTTTAAACCTGTGTTAGCTTTTAATGGTCTTTCTTAGAAATAATTCTTTATTTAAACATTATAGCTTATGTTCAACTTCATTGCATAGATGATTGTATGAAATTCTCAAGACTAAAAAGAGCATTTCTGCAAAGTTCCTTTTGGGAATTAAATCTCAAGCCTAAGTGGCTTTTTAAAAATTGTTATTGGAGGTTATTCTTTAGCACAAGAGAGAAAAAAACTTAATGAACAACTTTCACAAATTGGAAGGTCAGGGTCAATCACATTTGTATAAAGTCATTTGTAATGCAGCACACTCGACAGATAAAACCAACTCTCCTTCAGTAAATGGTGTATTGATTTTACAACAGTGAATGCATATTGTACTATTTAGAGAAAATGTCTGTTCCAGTGTCTGCCTGTTCCCTGGGAATATGTGTCCACAAACTAAATAGTAAGGTGAGAACTCCTCTAATTTGTTTACATTATGTGGTATTTACCCTGGAGTGCGGTAACTGTTAGAGGAAATAAAGAAGTCCACATGATATCGAACAATGTCTTTCTTTACTAAAAGAAAGCATGCACGCTCTCTCTCTCTCTCTCTCTCTCTCTCTCTGTGTGTGTGTGTGTGTGTTCTCACACACCTAGAAAAGAAAGAGAGAGAGGAGAACCTAGCAATGCCAGGCACTGTGCCGACACTGTCAATATAAAATTATAAAGAATGCACCCTGCATCATGGGATGAGATTATAAGGAGATAGACTGTCAGGTTCCCTGCTATTGGAACAGTACTGTTATGTATACATGTAAATAGTGCAGGAAGATGCCCAGGAGGGAAACAAGCTTCATATGGTGAATCAAAGACAGGGCCACAGGTCAGAAAATGCTGAGCCTTAACAGAGATTATTGACAGAATGAGAGCGGGAGCAAACATACTGGAAAGAAACTTTAGTGCACCAGCACTAAAGTCTAAAGGAAGAAGATACATTTAGAGAAATTCACATAATTAACTGAACCTGGAAATTGTACATAGCAGAAGGCCATGAGACTAGAGAGGACCAAAAGAGACAGGATCAAAAGTAGCCTTGAAATCAGGGGAATTTTGAGTACAGAAATAGCAAATGAATTTTTATTTACATATATAGTTCCCTGACAAGAAAAAGTGGGTATTTGTTTTAAGAAATATCATAAAATATATTTAAAAACACTGTTAAAATGATGATAAATGTAAATGATGATATGTATGTTATCATAAATGCCCAATGGCAAAAAAAAAAAAAAAAAAAAAAAAAAAAAAAAAAGTGACATAAAGCAAAGGAATCCCATTATCTCTTCAAAGAAACAGTTTCCAGATAAGTGAGAATCTTGGAATCTGGATGTGGGGTGGGAGGTGCAGTCCCTCCTGAATGTTACAGTAACTGATCCCACCACTTTGTGTGGGCTGCCAGTCTACCATGCCTCTGCTAAATATATCACACTGGATTACTTTGTTTAATCTTTCTAACAACTCTTAAGAGTAGGTTTTATTTATGTATGTATTTGTTGATTAAAATCTGCCTTGAAGTTAAGCAAACTCAGAATTAAAGAAGTCATATAATTCACTTCAGGTAATACAATTAGTAAACAGAAAAGTGTCATACTTCCATGCTGAGTATTTTCATATAGAAAACACATGAAACCCATATCACTGGTTTAACAGTAAGCACGTCATCTCCCTGTGTCATGCCAAGCAACTTTAAACTCTAAGATGACATAGAAACACCACAGGTGTTGCCAGGCATGGTGGTGCACACCTATAGTCCCAGCAACTCAAGAGGCTCACAAGTTCAAGGCTGGCCTCCGCAATATATTAAAACTCTATTTCAAAACAAAAAAATAAAAAGGGTCAGAGAAGTTACTTAGTGGCTAAGCACCCTGAGTTCAATCCCCAGAATCAAAATAAATAAATAAGAAACACTATACCTATGATGAACTTAAACTGGAGAATGCAATCCAACAATCTAGAGATCAAGTGACTAAGTGGTATAGGGATTGCCTAGCACATGTGAGCCACCAAGTTAGATTTTCAACACTCATATAAATAAATAAATAGATGTCAATCAACAACTAAAATGTGTGCGTGTGTGTGCGCAAAGAGTAATGACTACTCCAAGGAAGTAGAAAGCTAAAGAGTGTTGGAGAGCCTTCTTTTATTCCTCTTGCAGAGCACTGGATTCTGACTCAACCAGGGAATGAGTGGAGGCCTCTCTGTGAGAAAGCATGGGGTGTAACAATGACATCAGCACAAACAACAACAACACCCTGCTTGTAGAAGCGCATTAAGTTCCAGGATCTACTATGCCAAGCCCCTCACACATCATCTAACTGGTGCTCAAATAAGGAAATGAGTTGTCACTTGTTATCCAACCCCCAAACTCATTCTTTCATGAAGACCTGCCTTCTACATCTGACTGAATATAGGAAATTGCTGAATGACCATGTAAAGTTAGTATTTCAATTGGTTTATGAATACATTGTTACAATTTTCCTAATGTAATCTTGCCTTTCTGCCTTATAGCAGTATTACAGAAGATAGATTGGAGGGGGGCTTGATTCTCCACTAGTCACAGTTTAATTGAAGAATTATATGATGGTACATATCATCACTTCAATAATAAGTGTGCTGTTTTTAAGTTGCAAAACTCTCATGCAGTTTGGGGTGTGGGAGGTATTCAGAAAAGGCTTATTACTAAATTGATGTTAATGCATTTTCCCCAGGTGCCCTAAGGTACACAGATGAGCACAGCTACATGAAACTCACTGGTTGCACAAAAATTTAAATTTGCAAAATAGATACATTAAGGAGTACTTATTCTCAAGAGGAAAAACAATTTTCACACTACACAAGGATTTCTTTAACTAGCAAATTCCCCGCTAGTGTATTTCAATTAGGTTTCCATTTACAAAAGGAAAAAAAAAAATCAATTTGCAGCAAGATTGCAGTGACATATCTATTGCATAAAGCAAAATACAGTAGTATCACATTTTAGAAATTCAGACAAACTCCTGGACATAAAACACTTTGAAAATCACACACTAAAATAATACATCCTGGTAGATGACATAAAAAGCATCGTTCAAGTTGCCGGTTGGTTCAATGGATGATAAACTCAGTCCTCAAAGTTCACTGCATGCCAGCCAAACTCCCAAGTTAATTCCTCCTGATGAACTCCTTCTTTTCTGATATATTTTTCCCACCGCTATTATCTGGAAACAAGTTGACACTGGCTTCTTACACACAGGACTTATCTGGACTTCCAGCTGTTTGGCTGATAAGGAGATTACTAAGTAAACTTCTAACTCTTAGATGGTAGGTGGCCATGTTTGACTTGAAATATTTTCAGCCCTTTGCATTAACAAAGAACTAAAATAAAATAATAATAATGTTAAGGATAAGAAGAAGTTTCTTTCCCTCTACTTTTCAGGGTAGTGTTTATTCATTGGAATAAACCTTTTAGATGTTGATTGGCATCCCCAAAATAAACAACATCTGATCAATTGCATGGAACACATGAAATTTATTAAAAATTAGAAAGAGAAACTATGGCTGCAGAAATAAAATGGCTTTGTCCTTGCAAGGATGAATAAACTGGAAAAGATTTTCATTTAAGCTAAATCTCTTACATAGATGTTCTACTCCCAAAACCTTTACAATGAGATAATAATCATCATGACTGAGCTGATTAGATGTAAGTCACTCTAAGTAGACTTAAATACCAAAGGAATACAAAGGAGAAAGCATAGCATTAGAGGAAATCTGAAAATCTGGGTCTTCCATGAACCTGCATGACCTTGAGATTCTCAGTAACCTCTCAGAGTCTCTTTGCTCATTTGTAAAATAGTGACCAAAGTATCTCCCTCCTATGATGTATAGTCGTATAATCCCTGGAGTACCCCAGTACTAGCTATAGTTTTAAAACTGTGGTTTTAAAACAGTACTAGCTATTTTATTTATATATATTATAAATATATATTCTTTTGGCGGGGAGGTACTGGGGATGGAACCTGGGAGCATTTTCTGATTGAGCCACATCCCCACCCCCTTTTTATATTTTTATTTAGAGACAGGGTCTCACTAAATTGTTTAGGACCTTGCTAAATTGCTGAGGCTCGCTTTGAACTCACGATCCTCCTAACTTAGCCTCCTGAGCTGCTGGGATTACAGGCATGTGTCACTGCACCCAGATCCAGCTGTTATATAGTTTTATGGGCATTGGTATCCTCGCCTCATTACACTTTTATATAGCAAACTTACTATAAGCATCCCTGAAAATATTTATTTGGTTTGAAGGATTTTCAGAAATTACAAATCAATTTCTAATAGCTACTGTAACTCAGCCAAATTACATTAATAATAGGTAGCTCACTTTTCTGTGTCAAGTGCTGCTCTAAATGTTTTTTGGGGAAATATAACATGTGTGTCTTGGTTACTCACTAGTTGTGGCAGGCTGATTATAATAATGGCCCCACTCCTCCACCCTCCCTATAGCCATGCCCTTTGCAATGGGACATTGTAGATTCTTCTAGCAAGAGGTAGAGTGTATTTCCCACTTATTTTATTTGGGCTAAATTTCTGGGATAATCATTAATAGAAATGAATGATTGGCCAGTCTAAGCGTAGGCCTTAAGAGATCTTGAGGGGCTGGGGCTGGGGCTCAGCGGCAGAGCGCTCGCCTCTCACGTGCGCTGCCCGGGTTCGATCTTCAGCACCACATAAACATAAATGCATTTCATTGTGTAAAACTAAAGTAAATAAATAAATATTTTTTTTTAAAAAAAAAAAAAAGAGAGAGATCTTGAACACTTTTGGTCTCTTGAAGGCCTGTTACACCATGATAACAAACCTGGACTATCTTCTTGGAAGATAAGATACCATGTGTAAGAGAGCCTATTTACTGCCTTGTCTGTATTGCCTACTGTCAAAGCCCTTTGAAGGTAAATATAGCCAGTTGAGGCTCAGACCTCTGATAGCCCAATCTCGATCTGCACAGCTGCCTACCCAACCCACATTTCACTCTAGATTCATGAGTGAGCTTTGATGATTACAAAGACAATTGATCTATCTCTTAAGAGCAATAAGTGTAAAAATATCAAGGAGTTCACAGTCTATAAAGATAAAGTGATGAGGTCAGAAAAATGGCTCAAACAATGGAGGCAAAATACAAGCCTGAATGGGGTATGGAAAGGGGAGATGTCAGTAGTATCCCAGGATTTAAAGGACTTTGCAATGTAGTGTCATTAGAACTGAGTCTGGGAGTACGGAAAAGTCTGGGAAATGTGGCAGGTTTTCAAATCTAAGAACATTTTCTGAAATGCTAAAACATGTGTACTATGTACCACTTAGAAGATGGGCGTAAGCAGATTTGCACTTTATAAAGAACACTGTGGCAATAATGTGAGGGGAATATTCTTAGGGAAAAAGAGGTCTGCTAAAGCCTATTCTAATAAGAATTCATCAAAAGAGAATGAGGATCTTACCAAAAGAAACAGTCAATGGAAATATATAAAAATATTTGGATTTGAGAAATACCAGGAAGGAGAATCTGTAGAGGGAAATTCTGCTTTTGATTTCAGTGCAGAAGCAACTACTAAAAAGGTAGCATATTGCAGAACCGATGATGCTTTTACTCCAACTGCTTCTTAGCAACCTACTGTGGAATTTCGATGGAAGAATTTAGCCCCTGAACTTCTGAAGAACATAGGCTTTTGAATAAGAGAGAACATGGGATCCCTGTAGATATAGGTGATTTGGTTTAGCTATTTTGTAGCCCAGATTTAGACCCTTTGTAGATAAAATTGGGGCAGATGCTGGAAGCTGCACACACTCATGGGTGGCTTCCCTAGGACACTGCTTGTATCTATATCTAAAGGTACAGCAGTTTCTGGGGCTGTGTATGCATTTCTGAAATCAGTGATGAGAATGACCATTTACTTTCTCTTTTGTCATTTTACCTTTCTTTTTTCCCCATTAAGCTCTAACTGAGCCTTGTTTCAGAGCAGTGGACTGTGAAAGTGGGCTAAGAAGATTAAAGTTCTTCATGAAGAAGGTATGAAATACGACTCTGACAATTTGATGCTGATCATTTGTGATGTGTGAAATTAAATCCTTATCCAATGTGCCTAGACAATGCAATTAGTCTTGGGTGTCTATATCATGAAACAGTTTTTGTTAAATCAATGCAAGAGTTTGGCTCAAAAATAGATAACTCTGAGAATCAAGTTTTGAGATGTAAGTCATTCTGTGTCCCAGGTTTCCAGGGTAAAAGGAATTTAAAGATGATGGCAAAGAAATATAAAGGACTTGTCTGTTGGTATAAAGGATGAACACCTAATTATTTGTTTATGCCTGTTTTGCACTTATGTACCCATCTTTTAGTATGTTTGTTGAGACTTACTATGTATTGAGATGCTTGTATTAGGGACAGTACTGAAGATAAAACAACAACAAAAAAACAATAGAGTTCCTGTGTCACCGTGTCTACGATCCCTAGAGGAGTGAGGAGACAGACATTTAGTAAATACAAATAAGTGCTTTATTTATAATTATGGCAAATAGTGTGGAGGAGAAACAACTCCAGTACCCAACACAAGAGCATGGACTCTGTCTTTGTCAGAACTCTATGTGCCAATATTGTCCGCTAAAATCAACATACAGAAATTTATTTAATTTTTACAAGGTAGATACTATCACTTCTTCCATTTGTGGGGTAAGATCAAGTGAGATGAAAGGCAGTTTCCCCAAGACCATCACCTAGTATATGACCAAGTCATGAGTAGGGACAAGTGGTCAGACTTCAGGAAGACATGCTCCTTGATTGTGAGGCTAGTCTCTGCCCACAGCAAAGAGCTACTTTGAACCTTGTAACCTGGTTCTCTTCTTTATTACATTCCATCATAGTCATTCTTGGTGACCCAGCTTATGATAAGCCTTCTGTGATACTGTCATTGTGTCCCATAGAGAATGTTGGTGACTCTTGTGTGTGGTTTTTGTTTTTGTTTTTTTTTTGATATAGGGGATTGAAATCAAAGGCACTCAACCACTGAGCCACATCCCCAGCCCTATTTTGTATTTTATTGAGAGACAAGGTCTCACTGAGTTGCTTAGTGCCTCACTTTTGCTAAGGCTGGCTTTGAACTCACGATTCTCTGGCCTCAGCCTCCTGAGCTACTGGGATTACAGGTTTGCACCACCACACCTGGATACTCCTATGTTTTTAAATTTGAAAGGAGTGGTGTAGTTGGGTTATGAACAGGTACACAATCAGCCTACCTGACTTGGGTTTCCTGCCTCTGACTCTCCAGCTAAAGCTGGAGCAACGTGCTTACCCTCTCGGTCCCTCTACAATACTCTACAACACATTCATCCTGACACCACCAACTAGACTCCTGGTTGGTTACCACCATTCTGGAAGAACTGAGAACTTGAAAGGAAGGCCATTGACAAATTGCAGTAATCAGGTATGACCAGAGGTGTACTCTCAATATCTAGGATGACGCCTGAAATGCAGAGAGTACTCTTCAGATATTGTTCACTGAATTAATGAAATCTTTCTTGATCTTTGTTGTCCACTCACTTACCTTCCAGGCAATAATGGATCACTACATATTCTTTTAACCCATTTAAAATTTTCTGAACAACCTCATATTAGTCGCACTGCCTATAATAATTAAATCCCTGGTCTGACACCTGTGTATCTAGATGTATGGAATTGGTGGGGGAAGAGAGGAGTATTTTACAAAGATTAATGAATGTAAGCCCATACGATATAGTTTCTCAGTAAGATCTGAGTAAATTAGTTCATTTTGGATTCTGCAACCACTTAAGTTATAAAAACCCTCTTAATTTGAAGGGATCTAAGGACTCTGGTATCACAGAGATAATGTAGGCCTGCATACTCCCTACAAAGTTCTCTACTGGTTAAAACCTTTCCCACACCTCAGGGATGAAAACTGAGAGTCTCTTTTCAGAAAGTCCAGCTTCATGTGGCTAAAATTAACTTCTCTGTCCTCTTTCCCCACCATTCTCAATTCCTCCAACACAAGGATAACATGTTCAGCCCTAGCCTTTAGATGTACACATACCTGTTAGTCTTTCTGAATGGGAAGATCCTTGAGGGAAAATGCCTTCTTCGAACTTTTATCCTGTACCATAACACACATACTTTCCCTATGGTGAGTAGTACTTAGCTGAGTCTAAAAAACAACTAGAACTTGGAGAAGGGCATTCCAAAAGGTGAGTGCTAAGGGTGCAGAGGCAATTCTATACCCCAATTAACCCTTTCACAGGCACTTGTTAATATGCTGCCTACATTATCTCAGAACTAACAGCCCTAAGTGAGATTGAGGGGTTGAGTAACTTGCAGGTAAACAGTAGCAACACTTCAATTCATACCTGAGACTGCCTGACTGAAATTGTGGTGTTTTCCCACTGTATTCTCTACAGAGATGGTATGGGCTCAGGGAATGAGAGGAATCAAAATGAATCTTAAAAGCAATTTGTAACTCTTGTGCAATTATAAACATGTATCTAGAAGAGAAGAGGCAACTAAAGAAATAATACCTCCCTGAGATGAAATTGGGAACTTCAGGGGCAAATAAGTCCTCTCACAAGGTTAGGAGTGTCTGAGGAATTTATCACCCGTATTGTTGCAAGGAAACTAAGGAGAGTGGAGATAATATTTAGAGGAGGCACTAGGTACAACAAGATTGCAAACTTAATTGTAATGCTGATCCCCTCTGTGCCATCTTATTAAGCAGCCAGGAAAATCCTTTATCACAAAAGATTTCCAAGGATGTGACCTTTCCTTCTCTCCATTTCTATTTCACTTAAATTATCACCCTGAAGATTTCAAAGGGGCACTCTCAGCAGTCTGATAGATTGGAGCCCCTCTCTAACTAAAGGAAACATTGATTGTGTAAAGGGAAAAAAAAAAAAAAAAATCACAGACATCCCCTGTAGGTCTCTGTGCAACCAAATTTGTACTCAAGCAAGTTTTTTTTTTTTTTCTTTTTTTCCCCTTTTTGGTATTTGCTGTGATTTTGAAAATAACAAAGTAGCAATAAATTAATTAATTTTTGGACTATCACCTTGTGGTATGATTATGATCAGGAAAGCAATTGTGCAAATGTCATTGTAAGTCTCCATTTACATTCCCTCACATGACTTGGCTGACCATGAAATGTACTCAGGGCACAAAGGAGGAGATTTCTTTTTTAAGGGATGCTGAGAATTCTACCTGGGCTGTGAAAATTAAGGCCGGTTGCTGTTCTCTCTTAAATTTGTAATAAAATGATGCAGATGGGACCAGTAAGTCCTGTTTATTTTAGATGTTTTTACATACATACATGTGTAAACATGTGCATTTTTGAATTGACAGGTAGAGCAAACAGGTAAGTAGAATCAGTTTGCCTATTGTTATGGTAACTTGAAAAGATTAGGGTGACTCAAAATATATTTCAATCAGAGCTTTTCCATGGTCTTTCAGTAAAATCCAAACTGTTCAACACAGCAGCAAAGAGCTCAACACTCTGCTTACCTCACTAGCCCTGCTTCCCCTTATACCTGATACTTTATAATATTATTTTATTCCCCATAATATATTCTCACTCCTGCTGCATAGGCATGCACCTTCTTCTGCTTCTATCTTCAAAGCTCTTCTCCACCTCCCACATACCCCTGATCTCAAGGGATTCCACAAATACTACATAGCCATCCTCGCCAGCACACCTTTCTAGGTTGAAACCACTACTGTGTATCTCTGCATGCCCTCTTTTCTAACTCTGCTCACATCTAGAATTGCTTGGCTCCCCATTGTCTTTCTCACCAAACTCTAAGTTTTGGAGGTAGGGACAAGGGTCAGTTTGCTAAAGCAGAGTGTCTGAAGTATACTAAACTCTACATAAATATTTGTTCAATATAATAAAATGATGAATGAAATAAAAATGTTTAGCAAAATTCATGGTTGTTCAATTGACTTTTTGCAAAACTATCTTTGATCTTGACTCTGATCACCACGTGGGGCATGTAAGTAGGTTCTCAGTTGGTGCTGCTTACATGAAAAAGGGCTATGAGACTGAGTGGAAAGGGCTGAACTTGAGAGACAGGGTGATCTAGCACAACTCTTGAGAGCCTCACTTAGTAGCTAAGTGACTTTATTTCTCAGATTCCTTTCTTACAAGATGAAGCTAACAAGATTTAAGAACTATAAGTGTGATTTGTTTTCCACTTGTTTTATTTCATTTTAAAGAAGCAAGAAAACAGGTAAAAATTTGATACTATATTATTATCATATATTCTATTACAATAGAATATATTATATCGTATTATATATTAATGATATAATCATTATCATTATTATATAGTTTTTATTACTATTATGCTATGTGAAGCATGACATATAAAGATTAAATGAGATGTAATTCTTAGCTTCAATAATTAAAAACAAAACATAAACAGCAGGTTATAGTACTATTTTCAAAGACCAATATTGTGGGTCAAACTAAATATTCTTTTCAGAGAGCATTTTGTTTGGTTTTGTTTGGTAGAAAAGAATCTCAATAGGGCTAGAATATTAATTTTATTGGTAGATGTGAGTTCTTGGGAAAAATACTTAGTTTCTTTGAAGATGAATTTCCTCAGCTAAAAATTTGGAAGACAGCATCAGTTGCTCCATAGGATTACTGCATGGCTAAGGTGCATTAATGCATATGAGGACATATAGCAGAAATGCACCAATGCTTCACACCCATTATGTGGCAAGAGCCCTGAGTTTTATATTCATGGCCTAGGATATGACTGATATTTAATGGAGTGTTGCATGGAAAATAATGTGCAAAGAGCCCTTCAACTTGGACTTAAAGGATGAGGGGCTTTACTTCAATGATTTGTGGGGCAGGATAAGGGAAGTAACATATTTCAGATGAGAACAGGGTATGAGCACAGATGCAGAGGCAGAGGCAAAAAACCATATGGCATAGTGAGAAGCAATGAAGCACTTTGCCCAAATTCACTTAGCTCATAAATGGTTGCTACAGATCAGACCCAGAATGTCTCCAGTCCATGGCACTCTCATATTGAGAGGTAAAGAAGCCTTTTAGAGGTGGTGCCTGATGGAATGTTTCAGATTACTGGATATGTGCCCTCAGACGTGATTGTGAGATTTCAGTCTCTTTCCTTGTTTGGCTTCCAAGTTACTGTGAGATAAGCAGCTTGCTCCACCACATGCTTCCTGATATAATGTGCTGCATCACCACAGGCCAAAAGCAATGGGTCCTATCAATCATGCACTGAAACCTCTAGAACAGTGAGGTAAATAATCCTTTCCTCTTTAAAGTTAATCATCTCAGGTATTTTGTTATAGTATGGAAAGCTGACTAAGACAATGGTGTATCAGGGTCCTTTCCATTTTACAGTCTGACCTCAAAAATCAGGCCATAGACAACGACAACGTTTGAGGTGCCTTGAGTTTCAGGAAGGTTATTTTGATGATTTGGAAAGGAATCCTGAAACTGAACTACAGACTCAGCCATGTGCCAGTTGGTAAACCAGAATGCTCAGCACATAGATTATTCTTGTAGAGAAAGGGCATTGTCATTGAGTGAAGCAATGAAGTAATCTAGGTGATGGCATAGGATAATAGGAAATAATATTATTGATAATCATGGAAAACTATCCTATAATACTTATTGCTAGAACTTACCAATATATGACCTATAAACAATAGCAATTTCATATAACTCAATTGAATATATTCTAGGAGTTGTTTTATATGCTTAAAATTTACTCATTAAATCATCAAAGCAATCCAGTCAAGACTGGCATTACTACTATTCTCATTTAGTGGTAAAAGATTGGAGGACATTTCAAAAGATAGTTGGTGCTGCTTATTTAGAGAAAGAGGTTGAATCTACAGAAAAAAAATTGAAATATCCTGGGTGCCAACATAGGAGTGGAAGGGAGAGGAGTGATGAGATTACAATTGGCTTAAAATAGCCTGGAAGGATTTATTTAAAAGTCAGAGGGAGCTGGGCGTGGTGGCGCATGCCTGTAATCTCACCACTTGGGAGGCTGAGGCAGGAGGATCATAAATTCAAAGCCAGCCTCAGCAATGGTGAGCCACTTAGCAACTTATTGAGACCCTGTCTCTAATAAAATACAAAAAAGGGTTGGGGATGTGACCCAGTGGTCGAGTGCCCCTGAATTCAATCCCCTGTAAAAAAAAAAAAAAAAAAAAAAAAAAAAAAAAAGAGGGAAAAGTCACAAGTATTTCATAGGTCAGGGTTCAGAACCTGTGAATCTTTTACTTCAAAAAAGTATCTGATGTATTTATGACATATATAAACTTTTATAGCTTATTTTGTTAATCCTGGGAATTCTCTCTATGTGAGTAAACAGCAAATTATCACTTGATGAAAGTGTAGGATCTATCATATGACAGGTGACTTGCCGTGAGTTACAGAAACTCATTTGTTGTCAGAAGACTTGGATTTTACCTTTGGTTCTGCCCCTTTTTATGCCACATTTTAAAATGTTTTTTAATATTCCTGTATTAAAATAACATTAAAAATGTACTCAAAAGAGAAATTAATATTAGTGAGCTCATGTGTATACTTGGAAGCAGAGTGAGATTGATAAAATGCTTTGTGTCTATGCCACACAATTATGATTTTTCAAGTCTTTGGAATTTTGTCTTATACAATGAAGTTATAAGCACCACATACAGTGAATTTAAGTGAATTTGGTAGGAGATTTTTTATATAAGCTAGCAAATATGGCTGATGAAGGACTCTAGTCTCTTGAAACTCCATTCCCATCTCTGCAATGAGAAAAATCATTCTTTTGATTTACATATACTGTGTATTTAGTTACATCAGTTGTTTGTAAATTCCTAGGGAATCAGACAGATAAACTATAGGCATCTGAAGCTAACAAGCTAATGGGGATAAATAGAAGTGTTACCTGGTTGCATGAGAAGAAACAATTATGAATATGTTTTGTAAAGTGGAAGAGATTACATAAACATAATTCTTTTGTAACTTTGCAGTGGCCTCCCATATGATCTCCTATCCCCAGTTTCTCCTTATCCTGCCTTTTAGTATAGAACAGGCTTCTATAATACAGATGTATCCAGGTTACCCTCTAATTAAAAGTACTCGATATATCTCTATATCTGTTGATTAAAGTTCAAACTTTGTAAGATGAACCAAAAAAGACACAAACTAAACTAATCTTTCTTTTCAAACTCGTCTTCTACCATGCCTTTGAACTATCCTCTACCTCTTCCTGCTATTCCATCTCTAATGAGCTCCTTTTCATCCTTTAAGGCCCATTTCAATTGTCTCCCTAGCCTGTGAATCCTTTCCTCAGTCCTCAAAGGCAGAAGTAATTGATTCTCTCACACTTCCACATACCATGCTACTGCATTTTACACAGAATTATAATAATTTCTTTGTATATCCCTCTTCCTATATAGAGCAAGAATGCTGTATAAGTGCAACACATAAAGCTTCTTTATTTCAACACCTAAGGGCTAACCTAGACGCTGGTTCAAAACATTTCTCAATTAGTATTTGCTTAATTTATTTGATTTAAATATACTAGCTATATTATTGAAAAGTTATGCATAGAAGTCCAAATAGGTGGGCAAATAATACT
The DNA here is from genome assembly GCA_025594165.1 of Tamias sibiricus. Lineage (NCBI taxonomy): Eukaryota > Metazoa > Chordata > Mammalia > Rodentia > Sciuridae > Tamias > Tamias sibiricus. The sequence goes on from CM046657.1 coordinate 77,009,351, forward strand.
TCATAAATACCATCCATGTATGTCTATAACTATCTTATAAACATTTGTCCTGTATAGCCTAGAATATAATAAATACTTGATAAATACATACTGAATTGAATGAGTATATCTCAATAATCATCTTTATCAGAGCTAATCTTTGTTGACCATATGCTGTGTGCTAATTCCTTCAGTAAGTGCTCAAATGAACTTTCATTTCATTTTTAGAATAGTGACTGCTAAGGAAGGTACTCTTATAATACTATGTTTATAAAGAAGGAAATCTAAAGTAGTAAGCTAAATTGCCTATGGTTATATACTTACTTACTCAGAAAGTTGCATTTCCTATCTAAACGTATATGACTTTAAAGCCTATGTTCCTTTTAGTGATTTTCTATGGATAGATTCATATATGTGTGTATGTGTTCTGGGTGTGTGTGTCTATGTATGCACACACAGATGCAGATAGATGGATTAGGAGGTACAGCAGTCTATGAGAGACACACACACACACATACACACACACACATATATAGCATACATGATAGTTATAGGAATGTATCCATATATTCTATGAACTCAGTAAATATGAACACAATATAACAATATATAATTATATAAAATTCATACTTGCAATATGTTATAAATGCATATAGATTAAATCTCTCTCTCTCTCTCTCCCACATGCTTTGTTTGCAGACCTGGTGTTTTCTTATTATAAGGTAAATTGGGTGAATTCAATAAGCAAATACGCTTATGCATTTTCCAGTATATTTTTATATGTAATACGTTATTTTATCTTTTTTAAGGCCTTCTCAAACAGGACATAAGATAGATTCTTCATGTTAAGAAATCTATATCAATTCTCCCTCAGTATGCTGGCTAGCAACAGCTGCCATCCCATGTGGTGGAGAGGTGTGGACCACCATCAGTAAGTGTTAATTTGTCAGTCTAGTTGGGACAAGGATACTATTATAAAGCTTTGTTTTCTGAAAAAAATACACAATCACAGCTGGAATTCATGTACTTGCTTTCATCACAAAAGCAAGGATTTGCAACAAAAATGTCTTTGTGTCTTTGGTTCTTTTAATGCTTCATCACAAAAGCAAGGATTTGCAACCCTTTGTGTTTTTTTTAATTCCCCCCCCTCCTTGTGGCCCATTGCATTTGTATCTATTATTTCAGATATGCTTCTTAGCAAGGTGCAAATACTAACACCGCACTGTCTACCCACAATCTCCCCTACACCTTTGACTAAGACTTTATAATTCCTAGGTACTGCTGTCCCTTTCTGTTTTTCTGCCTTTTTTTAGGTTGATATCTATTATTTTTATTTTGTTTTGAGTTGTCATATTGAAAAATTCTCATATTTTCCAAGAGATGTTTTTAACACAAATGAGTCATATCTTTTAAAACTATTTTATGGGTTCTGTTGATTTGAAGGTATAATTTGTAGTTTATTCAACAAGTACCTTTCAATGAATGTTTGAAGTCAAAAGAATATAGTGTATCATCAGGATTTTGTTAGTTGTTTTAGGGATACCTGGCAAGTTTCTAAATACTGATGTGCCTAAGTTTTTTTTTTTTTTTTTTTTTCCATTTGTAAATGTCTATCATAGCACTACATGATAGACATTTTATGACGATTGAAGGAGATGGTATATTCTGAATATTGGAAGGAATATAGAGTTCTAGAGAATCCGATAAAATAAAAGAATCAAATCAGCAACAGTGAAGGGACTTAAAGGGATCATCAGTGAACAGAAAATTCCAACAAATTGCAGGACAACAGAGCATGGGTGACAAGTCTATTGGCAAATGAAGCACACCAAGAAGAAAAAGGTCCAAAGGAGTGAACAGCTGTAAAAGAAGATAGTAGATACCCTGAAAGAGCTCAGAAAAGCAGTGGTAAAACAAGCATACACTACAGTAGTCCAAATTAAAATTAGAAATTCAAAAGCAAGTTTTCAAGAAATTGAAAGGGATAGAGTCTAAATAATAGAATGACAAAGGAGCCAGGTGATATTAATGACATGGTGAATTAGGCATACATTCCTTTTTCCATGAAAAAGAGATAATTTAAAACTCCTATAAGATATTGTAATAAACATCAACATCCCTGCCATGTTTGGTATGTATCAGAAACCAAGCTAAGTTCTTTGTAAGCATTTCACTTAATCCTCCCAACAACAGGAGTATTTGGTACACCTCCCCCGATTTTAGCACATCAAGAAGTTGAAGCTCAGAGAGCCCCCAAGGCACTGAGTTAGTATCAAAGTCAGATCAAGAATGGGCCAGATCTGCCCCACAGCCCATGTCCTTTATCCGAATCTTAGATTCTCATGAAGGATGTGAGCCACCATTGAAGTAGATGCCATGTATCATGAGTTCCAACTACTGGTGGAGGGTAATAAAAACTATTTAATTGGAATATAAGGCACTTTTTCAAGTGCCAAACACAGAGTCATAGTCAACCCTAAAAGGAAACAAAATCAAATTACACATACATGATTAGGTCATAAGAGACAAATGAGAAAGGTTTATGACTATACTTTTAATGATTGCAAGGAAGGGAGAAGGTGGGATAAAGTACATAATATGGGCAGGGATTCATGAGAAACTAAGTTAATGAAAAAAAAATGAAGTTCAAATTATTCTATTTAAGTGAATATAAATGATATGCTAGAAATTTGTCTACTAAAAATTAGATTGGGTAATGAAAGGAGTCATGGAAATTTAGCTAATCTTTCTGTAGAAGAAATCAATCGATGTATTGAATTGATTGTCAAGAGAAACTTGTATACTCATATTATTTAGACTTTGGATGGTTATTTTCCAGACTTACTGGATAAACTGTTAAACATAGGGGAAGGAGGACAAGGTCAGGAAGAGAGCAGGGAGCAGGGGAGCCAGAGACCTCTTGCTTTTCCATACAAGCCTCACAAAATGTGCACGTTTGTGCAGTGTGCTGGTGTGGCTGTGTTGTGTGTGTGTTAGTGTGTATCATACATATGATATCATAGTGAAACATTAGTTATTTAAATAAAATTAAGAGTGACTATGTATTAAAAGAACAACATGTGAAGCTTCTTTCCATATATTTTATACCTCAAACACCCTGACATCACATGGAGAAAAGCGTTATTTTTCTTACTATACAGAGAAAAAGAAAAGTGACCATCTGAGGGATGAGAGCATGCAAAGTCTAGATTTGAACCCAATTATGTTTGGCTCCAAATACTATACTATTAGCTACCTTGTAACTATTAATAGACCCTGCATTTCCTCTGTCTTTAACTTATTTATTTTCTATGACATTTGACTATCCTAAAGCTGACTCCTTCATTGGCCTCATATCTAAATGTTCATTAGTCCACTTTTAAATTTGGGTTCTGAGGCTTCCTGATAAGTGTTCTAGCAAGTTTAGTGCCAAGATACTCACACAGACCTACTTAGAGTCACCACCGAACTAATACTGGTTTACAAAACACAAATCATCAAGGTCTTATATTCATACCTGATTTATGGAATTCACTGGGATGTTTAATAATTATTACTATTCCCATAATAAGTCAGGAATCCATACCCCTTCCCACAATTTGTGCTCCCTGACCCTTTCCATAGCAGGGAACACATCACCACCCAATCGTTAGTCACACAAAACAGCACATGAGAATCCCTTTGTCCTTCTTTTCTTTATTAACTGGAAAAGAACACAGTTGATCTGGTCTATTGCCAAATAAATCACAGACCAATCCATTTCCCTCCATTTTCACTACTGTTCTAGCTCAGGCCACCACTGTCTTTTGATTATAATAATATTACCTGGAATCTACTCCAATGATTCCCCATGTCTCCAATCTTGCCCTCCCTCAGTCCATTCCTTAATCACCACATGATCATCTAAAAACATATATCATGTTTCCTTTATTTTTTTTGACTAAAATATCCCAGTCATATGTAAAAGATGCTGATCTCATGGTATACTCTGGTCAATAATGCTTGCATGAATCAAATCATCACATGGTGCCCCATAAATATGTATAATTATTAAATGTCAGAAAAATATCAAAGAAATAATAATAATAAATTAACAAATAAAATCCAATGTCATCCTCATGAATATAGCTTTACCTATGGATTCATCCCTCAGAAGACTCTCCCATTCACTGCATAATACAGCATTGGCCAAGTTCATTCCTGCTAAAAAACATTTCTGTTTCCTTTTTGACCTCACCTAGAAACCTCTTTCCATGTATCTCTACACAGATGCACTCTTCAGGACTTATATAAAATTTATCTTCTCAGAGAGGCTTTCCTTGGCTACTCCCTCAAATGTAGCCATTCCCATCACTCTATGCCATCACCCTCTTTTCATTTCACCATAGCATTTCTCCCTAGCTGATATTTTTATGATTCCTCTGCTTATTGTCCTCCCCTCTCTACTTGAATGCAATATTCAAGAATGCATGACCTTGCCTGTCTTGTTTAACAAGAATCTACAGCAGCTCCACTAACATCCTCACAACCTACAGCAGTGACTTTATAAATATTTGTCATATGGAAGCCTCTGAATATTTGTTGGATAAATTAATAAATGAACAAAGCACTGACAGGCAGTGGAATGATTAATATGATTCCTTAACAAACAATCAGGCAAATCAACATCACCATGGAAAATGTCTCTCTTGTACTTTCCTTTTAAGATTTATCTGGCAGCTGACCCACAAACTATCCTGCTATAGCAGCAGCCTGTTTGTGATCGTCCTTCAGAGGAGCTGTGTTTTCCTCAAGTAAGTAGACATTCCTCATAGGGTAGCAAATGTCCCATGCTGAAAATATCATCAAAGGCTGTGACCCTGCCTAGGTGCTTACATTGACTTAGGAATGGATTAGAGGAACCAATAATTGCATTGCTAATTCAAAGGTTTTCTCTATGAGACTCCTTCCTTTCTTCCTTCCTTCCTTCCCTCCATCCCCAACCCCCCTCTCAGGTAGATAGAAAGGTAGATAGAAGGAATAGGTTCTAGTGTTCTACTGTGCACTAGCTTGTGTAGTCATTTATGTTCTATTTTGGTGGCATGAATATTTCTTGCCCACTTGTGAAAAAATAATACTAGCTACACTTTGCCAAGAAAAAGGTTTAAAATCTATAACTCTGGGAACTACTATCCTTTTGAGATGGTGCTTGCCAATCATCTATGTTTCATTCAAATCCAATTTGTTTGATTTTTTACTTTGCATGGTGTTTTGTGAAAATATCTTTTTTTTTCTCAGTCTCTGTATCTGTAAAACAGTAGTATTAGTATCTAAGACTATAATTTGGAGGATTAGATGTACTAATACTGTTCACCTTAGGGCGTTTGCTCTGTGGAAGTGATGTCCCAAGTGCACTCTTATCCCAGCCTTCACAATAGCTACACAAATTCCACCTGTGATGGATAGTATCATTGACTGTATGGATGAGGCTATGGAGACTGAGAATAGTTAAGTGACAGTTGTGAGTAGTGAAACTGAGTTTGAAGCTGGCCTTTTTGAGAGATTCCTCACCCCATGCTCTTTATGCTATTCAGCTTTGTAGAAGGATTCATATTTTTTTCCTTCCTACTTATACCTCTACCCTTTATGTATTTTGTGCCAGCAGCATCCAACAATGTATAGTTCCCAACAGGTATAGCTGGTTTCACAATTTCATGACTTGGCGCATATTCCAATTTTCTTGGAACATATGGCTCACTTTACTCATCTTTATGTGGAATTATTCATCTTTCATTACTTATCTTAAATACCACTCAACGTTCCCAGAAGAATTAGTCAGTATTTCCTTTATGGAAGCATCTAACTCAGCATATATCTGCAATACAGCACTTTCAGGACTTCACTGTTATTGCTTACAGATTTACCCAAGGAGAGTAAATTCCTTGGGGTAGAGATAACATCTTATGTGTGATTATGCCACTGACAGCTAGGGGAGGATCAAACACAGAGTAGATCTCATCAGTAAATATCTTGGGCATGAATAAAATATTTAAGTATATAAAATTATTTCCAGCATGTGGTCAAACCATTTATTGAGTGTGTATAATATATCAGGTGCTATGCTAAGCATTGGGAATACAATTGTGACCATACAGCCATAATCTTAAATTTCATTGAGCTTTTATAAATTCTTCAACTTTCATGAAAATACACATGCCAAGAGTCACTCAGTAGATGACCTTTTAGGTGGATCTGAAGAAGCAAAAGATTAGAAGCAAATCTGCAACAAACAGCTTTGATCCTGGGCTACAATATTCTCTCCTGACCATAAATTTCCACAAGTACCTTTTAAATAATCCACATATCTGTTACCCTTGAAAAACCACAGTCACTGGAAAAGTTCTATTTCTTGCCTGGTTCTTTTTATTACCATGTGATAATTCATTGAGCTGGATACTAGGTGTATTGTTTTTCTCTATCTGTGAAATAGTTTATAGTAAATGTTAAAAAAAAAATGGAAAGTTAAATAAAGGCAAAAGAGAACAACAACAGAAATGCCCAAATAGGGAGTAATGCATTATGTTGAATATTTCAGAGAGGACAAATTGTATTAGAAGACAAAATATAAAATATAAAACCAAATAAACATAGGGAGCTGTTTCTGCCCATCTTCATGTCTCAGGCACATGTTAGCACCAGGGAGATCCAGACCGCACAACTTCTCCAGGACAGACGAAAAACTCCTTAGACCACCTCTGAGCTTTTGGTGACAGAGCAATTGAAAGCTATTTCTTTATGACACCAAGCACCTGGCAAGAAATGAAGCCTGGCATTGGAAGCTGGGAGTGAGTTTCACTACCAATCATGCAGGTTTTCTAACTTCTTTTTATAGGGACAAGAAAAGAAATATGTTTCTCATTCAGGATAATAGGGCTCATCCTTCTATTGAGCACTCAAAACTCAGGCTCATTTCCATTTCAAACTGCTGCTTTATCCCTTGAATTAGACCAGTCCAATCTGCTAAGATTCTTGGGTTCCTTGTCATTCAAACAATTTGATAGCTGCTATCAGCAGGATTCTATAGTGGTGGCTGTAAGGGACTGGATTTGGAAAGAGCCCAGAAGTTTGAGTTTAAACAGACATGGGCAAATGGGTTCATGAATCAAAGGTTTCAGAATGGATGGACTTAGAGAACAGTGAAAGTTTTTTTGAGAAAGAAGGAAGGAAGGGAGGAAGTAAGAAAGGAAAGAAAGAAGGAGGGAGGGAAAGAAATAAGGAAGGAATGAGAGAGAGAGAGAGAGAGGGGGGAGAGAGAGAGAGAGAAGGAAGGAGAACGAGGAAGGAAGAAAAAAGACAAGAGTATAAAGATTTTTCCTTTGAGACTGTAGAGTTATAAATAGGCAACTCTATAGAATAATAAAGATGTATGTTTGCATTCCACCTTTTCCATATTCTGCTCTGTTATCTTGGAAGAAGTTACTCTCTCTGCATGACCCTTTGTTTGCATTTGCAGACTTTATTATTTCACTATATTTTTGTTGATATTAAAAGTAATATTATGTGGGTATGCTATTTCCAATATATCTAAGATATACTAGTTTCTTTTGCTTCAGTTCTTACTGCTTCACAAATTTACAAAAAAATAATAGTATTTTCTCAAAAGTATTGATAAATAATGAAATTATTGAGTGGATAAAATGATAACTACATAAACAGGAGTCAAAAGTGGAATCTTTATAAGATCATAAGATTATTTGGGTCACTTAAAGGAGGAAAAGGAGGATGAAAACCCAGTGTCTAGGTGCCTTTTTAGGCCTGAGCAAAGGACAGGGAAAGCACAGACAAATAAATCTCATAATGGGTTTTTTTAAGTAGGCACCATGGATATCTGGATATTTAATTTGTGAATTACTCGCAAAGCAAACTTTTGTTTGAGAAATGTCTGTTCAGGCACTTTGCCCATTTTTTTTTTTTAAATAAGGTTTAAAAAAACGCATAATTGAGTTTAGCCAGAGTACTATTTTCTTTGATCATCTCCTAGGAATACAGCTCCCATTGATTAACTGGTATTTGATTGAGTCCATTTATATTATCTTATGGGTAAGGAAACCAGGGGTTAGGAAAGTGATATGAGGCCTTCATGATGAATTGCACTGGGTTCCAAGAATAGCACCCCCCAGCCTTAAAGTGTGGACATTCTATATCTTGTCTGTTGTGAACTGTGCTGCAATGGACATGACGGTGGAGATATTCCTGTAGAATATTTCTATAGCATATTCCTATATTCCTATAGCATATTGATTTCAGTTCCATTGGATGTTTACCTAGCAGACTTCAAAAGCACAGGCAAAACCAGAAGAAAACAGGCAAATGGGATGACATCAAACTAAAAATCTTCTTCACACCAAAGGAAATAATTAACAAAGCAAAGATATAACCCCATGAATGGAAGAGAACACATGCAATCCATACATCTGATAAGGGGAGTTAATATCAAAATATATAAGAAAATTAATAGCAAGTAAACAAGTGACCTTATTTAAAAAAAAAAAAAAAATGGGCAAAGTACCTGAACAGACATTTCTCAAACAAAAGTTTGCTTTGCGAGTAATTTACAAATTAAATATACAGATGTCCATGGTGCTTCCTTAAAGAAAATGGTACATGCAAGAAACTTGAAACTTGGCAAATGATGACTCCTTCTCTTAAAAAAAAAAAAAAAAAAAAAAAAGAAAAGAGAAAAGTCTCTAGCACAATTGGCAAAAGCAACTAAGTTATTCACGAGCTTAGGAGCACATATTAAAAAAGTTCCCCTTATACCACTAAGGGTAAATATATTTCCCCAGAACCAAGGAATAAACAGTTTGATAAACAATCAAGCATCATGCTTAGAAAGTAGTAATGATCTTAGAGTTAGAATACCTTGGGAGAATGCTTGGACCTCTAATCACTTAGGTTTCCACAGTGAGAGATGGAAGAAACTATCTTCCATACAGTGTAGATTTTAGGACTCTAGAAAACATAATCCATTTGCTGGCATTTTTACCATACTACAGGTCTAAGTGAAAACTCTTGTGGAAAAGATAATGATGATGATGATGATGGTGATGACAATGATGACAGTGATGATGATGACAAATGGATGCTAAAAATGAAAAAAAACACACTAGGTAGTTCCTCCCTTAGGGTACTTTTTTTCCCATGAAATTGAGGATATTGGACATGCTCTTCTCAGGGAACTGGCAAATTCCAGCAAAGCTTCAAACAGAACTGTGAAATAATGTATCAGTCACATGAAGGCTGGGACAGTGTGATTACAGAGAAAGGAAAGGGAGAGATCCTGTACATACTCAATTTAATTGGCTTGCTATTCAGATACAGCATCAAATTTTGTTTTCCCCACAGAACAAGGATGAAGTCTGTGGAATTAGATTTTGATTATTTCCTGAGATTATCATAAGTCTCAAACTCAAAAGAGTCCCAGTTTCTCTTTAAAACATAAGCATTACATAAGTTTCAAGAAAGAGAACTTTTTCTTTCTGTTAATATGGTCATATAAAGACAACAAACTTCCCACGATTAAAAGGAAAAGGGTTAAACACACAGGGTAAAAAGTGCTTGACAGTGAATTAGTGATAAATTGGATAGGTATTATCTCTGAAGGCTGATGCAGTTGTTATAGGCAACATTTAATAACAGTGATGAACAAGAGGGACTAGATTTAGAGCGAAATATGGTCTTATTCTAAGAAGAGGCAATAGATTATAGGACAGAATCAATTACCAATTTCTGTCATATTCTTCACAGATTTCAGACTTCTTATATTTGTCAGGCTCATTAAATTAACATTACTTTATAATATGTGCTCATTCAGAAAGTATTTTGGTACTGAAACTTTTATTAAGTTACTCAGGCAGTTACACAAATTCTGAACTCTCCTTCCTCTTATAAATCTTGAGCATCGTTTGTATGGATAGTCAGAACAGGATATGCAAAAGTGACTGAAGATACTTCATAAGTTACTAGAAGATGAAGCAAGCCTGGATTATCCCAGGGAGTTAATCATACTTCCAGGGGTTTGCTAAGACATGAATAAAAAATGAACAAGATTATTTACTAAATTATTTAATAAAGAATATTACCAGCAGAGTTAATCCACAGAGATGGAATTTGACATTTGTTAAATAGATACAGAAAAATTTAGATTTGCAAAGTTTGACTCCCAAACAATTGTACATGCTAGAAATAATGTCCATGGTGAAAATTAAAGCAATGATGGATGAAAACATGAATAAGATTGGATAAGGATGAAAAAAGAAAATAATTTATTTGATTCTTAGAAATAGTTTAAATAATATTAGGATGTGTTATAAATTAATTTCTAAATCATAGCTCAAGGATTAATTTCATACAATATAAGCCTAGATAATGACCCCAATATTTGGACAGAATAATCATAACAACACCCTCCAAATAAAGTTAAATAAATGAATGTCTATGTATAAGGAAGCTACTCTAAATTTTGTAATGCCTACAGCATAAGTTCAAAACTAGGAGATTTTATGTCAAATGTGGCCATTAAATGTACTGTGTGGTCAGTACATTGTTTAATAAAAGCTAAAAGCCCGAAAGCATGGGTTACTATTTAAAACATGGGCATTTTCATGCAAAAGGCTACATCTGGGCCCGCTCTTAGAGCATCTGTTCTGGAACTTTTGAACTTTCTGTTCTCAGAGGCAGCAGTTAATGGATGTGAAGCAATGTTAGAATTTTTTAAACAAAGCATGAAATTGACAGATAGTGCTTAGTTACGGAACTTACCTGTTTTCTGTAAATATTTGTGTTCAAGATCCTGAATCCAAGCCCCTGAGAGGCCAGAGTTCCAAGAGGCAATCTGGGCTAATGAGGAAAACCTATTCCTTTCCTGGGAGATTGTCTAGGTGTACATGGGCAAGACATGCACATGTTCAGACCTCAGTCTCCTTGTCTGCAGCAACCTATTTCATGGTATGGTTAATAGGATCAAAAGACACACTGTACGAAATTATCAAACACAATGTTAGGCTCATAATCAATGCTGAGTGAAAGAAGCCCTGATAATGACTGCTAACTGCAAAACTTTATCTTATGTTTAAGAGAAATGGAAGCAGATTTATGTTTAAATGGAGAAAGAAAGGGAAATGAAATGCATCTTACTGGTAGATAGTGGGACAATACTGCTGTACTGTTGTCAGAGGTTGCAATGAAGCCTTGCCATCTGGTCAATCAGGGCCCAGTTCTCAGGGAGGGTGAATGGGAAGCAGAAGGAACAACAGAAAACTCTACTTATCTTCATTTGTGCTCATTCAAACTAGTCAATATCTTCATAGAAGCATCTCATTATGAAACTGGGGTGACTCAGCAATTACTAAGTAATATTGCTGCAGTGCTCCAACATGTATTGTCTCACAGATAGTGTGTGTGAGAATTTAACCTATTAAAAAGAGTCTTCTGGGTCTCAGTGGTTTCCTAAAAATGATGATGGGGAACCATGTGCTACCAACCACACCATCATTTACATGTTGGAAATTCACGTCCTGAGTTAATTCAAAGAATCAAAATTATAAAATATAAGTGGAATTTATAAATCAGAACTATATGTCTGCTTTAAGGGTTGTAATTTGTAAATTTTATTGTGATGGCAGGAATTTATAGTTCTGATTTATAAGATAAATCATTCATATCTCAAGCACAAAGACAAGGTTGGCACAGTAAATACCCTTTATTTCAGATTTATTGCATGATTTGTTAACCTGTCTTTCTGTATGTAGGAAAAAAAAATGTGTGTGAGCATATATATATATATACATGCATGTATATATATCTATATTTTCCCCTGTGCAATGGACATAAATTTTGGATATTTCAGGATTTTCATGTATGTTTTATAATCAATCATATACTTTCAAAAATGTGACTCACTATGATCCTAAAAGATTTTGAATGCTTGTCTAGTTCTTCCATTTAACAGGAGAAGATTCATAGGTGAAAAACATATTAGCTAGTCAGGATTAGTTAAAATATGACAGTATAAGTAGGAAAAATACAAAAGAACATTTCTTTAATCTACAGCAGTTTGCATGACTGAATCCTGACTGGGAGTATAGCACACCTATCCAAAAGAAGTCATATTTTAGAAAGCCCAAACACTATATCCCCTTTTCTTTATGTAAAAATGTTTTGTTTTCTAAGAGGCTGCAAGAGACCAAAAAAAATGTATATATTATTTGAATTACTTTAGAGGATGGTGTAGCCAGAAGTGAACCAGATAGGCAATGGTCCTAAGAACAAATTTCAAATTATAATTCTGCCTCCATTAGTTGAACAGTTCTTCTCAAGTTCCTATCCCTCTCTCATTTTCATATGTTTGTTGGAAGGCCTAGACTATCAAATTTCTCGTTACACTTCCAAGAAAAATCATGTATGATTCAGTGATTTTCTACCATCTATATGGGATTCACACAATGATTAGGGCATTCTAGAGTTGCTTTAAGTTGTCCAATTCTATTGACACTCCGCAAAAATATTGACCATGGCTTTTATTTTCTTATCATCTATTTTGGCTGTAGCCACACATTCTGAATGAAGTTATTAGCCATTTATTGCCATATTTCAGTCAGGCAGGCAGGATTAATCCATCCTTCCATTCATCTATGTCCATATTCATCCCCCCTATAATTGTTCATTAATCAAAGATAAATTGAACATCCACCACATATAAGGGTGTTGTTTAGGCTTTTTTGGAGATGTTGTCTTAGATATAGACTTACATGAGCTATATTCCTTATCCTTACAGAACCTGAGGAAGCTGGTTGGTTGCCTAGTAGAGGTTTTTGGAATCATACATGTATGAATTCAAGATAAAACTCAGCCCAGTCCTATCAATTTAGGATAACACTAACAATGTATACTACTTCCATCTCAATATTCCTCATAAAAGGGGTTCCCTCTTCCTCTAGACAGCTATGAGCTACAAGTCTTCAGTCTCCTCTTTCCTGCATTTCTACCACACTGTCCAGGCTGCTTGTTATAGAAAACAACAATCTGTTTTTGCTTTTCAGCACAGAAAATCCTTTATCTTGGCTCTCTCCCTCTCATATGACCTTATATCTTGAAATATCATGTCAATCTTGCATTTATCAGCAAATGGGAGGGAATGAAACTTAGAGACAGTTTTCCATGTCACTCGTTTTACTAGGCAAGTTCTGCAGATTATCCACTGTATCCTGATGGTAATCCTTCATAGCAGGTATTATTCCCATGTTTTATTAATGCAGGGGTCACTCTTGATACATTCACTCCTAGATAATGACTTATTTCTATATTCTGGCTCCAAAGTCCAGGATTATTTTAAAATGCTTCATCCCATAGTCTTTATTGGTCAAGGAGTATAAGAACTGCTGCTCAGTAATTCTGGTATAGATGTGAAACCCAATATTTTTTAATGTAGAACATTTCTAGAATTTTCTTATTTTTTTTCAACAAGTCTGGTAGACTTCTTCCAATTTCAACCTTAAAGGCCTAAATGTTTGAGATTGAACTATTTGACTTCCCAGGGTTATATTTATCAAGGCTTACCCCTCACATACAATACAATGGCTTTATTCTGCCAGAGTGATCAACCACATACACATCCATGCTTTGCATATACAGTTAGTTTATTGAGTCCTTACAACTGTTCTGGTTAGTCAATGGTATTTAACTTATTTAGTAGTGAGAAGATTGAAATTCAGAATTTCATTGAATTTCCCAGGTCACACAGTTGATAAATTTTAGAGCTAGTATGCAGAATAATGGGCTTCTTCCTACAACTTTTGTTCCTAAATTTTAAGGCCCTCTGTAATTGAAGATGTCCTGACTTTATTCTTCTTACTCTTGTCTAGCATGAGCCAGCCTCCTGAACAAGGGCATCTGCAAGACTCACTCCCAACTCTCCCCATGAGATTGTTTATTTATTTCTTCCACTTACAAAATTTCTTGATAATAACATCAATTCTGAAAATTAACTATACAGAGAGCAATTTATAAGCATTATCTAATGCTTACAATAGTACAGTACTTACTGTCAGGCACCATTATCCTTACTTGTCAAATAAGGAAATTTGGGTGAAGTTAAAAAATTTATTCAGAGTAAAAAGAGTGCAGAATGTGGTTGGATTCAGGTCTGTCTGTGTCCTGGGCCATTATCTTAAATACAGTCTTATTTTCTTATAAGGGATAGCCCACATCTGAATAAAACTGGGGTATAACATAAATAATATGTTTTTGGTATTAGTGTGCATTCTCAGTGGAAATGATATGTCTCCCAAAGGTGCAAAAATTGGTGTTGGGTAAATGTCACAAAATATTTGACATAACAATGGTTTGTGGCCTTTCGATGGGCCCTGAGTAGACAAACAGATAGATAGTACATCTATGGAATTAGATAGTCAAGCCAGGGGTTGCAGGAAAAATAGTACCTAAAATGATTCCTGGGAGAGGAATGGCAGTTTTAAAAAAATGTATATTGAGAAAAAACAATGTATTAGGTAAATGTAGTTTCATGTTTTAGTTGCAAATAATTTGTTCTAGGGATTGTCACACAAAGAATATTAGACAACATAAGCCCTGTGGTCAGCAGTGGTTGCAAAGACAGTGTTTAAATTTCACCATCAGGCTGCTTATTGTAATAATCTTTGGGAAAAGTCAAGGACATAATACTAGAATATTCCTCAGGAGAGAGTTTTTGTGAAGGACTATGAAAATATGCTCCAGGTAGACTATTTTCTGGTGATATAACTTGATTCCTGCACAGAATGATACACAGACAACAGGATGGGTTACATGCCCCTTGGCTACTTTAATCATATATTCATTGTTTTAGTCAGATTTTTAGAAGGAAGATAATTCAAGGTTGAGATCTAGTGAGATATTTGGATCCAGATATCTGTCTTGCTAATTATGCATTTGTGCTTTCCTTTCAACAAAGTGAAGGTACTCTAGTATCCAGCTGAGAATACTGACACATTCAATAAGCAGTTAGAAAACTTCTACTGTGGTGAGCCAACACTATCCAACAAATTAGAAACACAAAGACAAGACTGTGAAGAAGCTCCCGGGTTAGCTGGCAGCTTCTAACTGCTAGTAATGAACCATCATCACAGAGCTTCAGATGCACCCTTCCACCTGCCCCCAGTGCAACTTCCATGCCCAACTCCAACACTTTAATTCTATTTCATTATGAAGAACTCAATTTAAAAACTATCTCCATAGGGGGGCTGGGGTTGTGGCTCAGTGGTAGAATGCTCACCTAGCATGCATGAGGCACTGGGTTCGATCCTCAGTACTGCATAAATGTAAAATAAAGACATTGTGTTCACCTAAAACTAAAAAAATAAATATTTAAAAAAAAAAAAAAAAAACTATCTCTGTAGGAAACATTGCCTGAATCCCTCCAACCCAAGATAACGTGAATGTCCTGCAATCCCCATGGAATGCACATCACCTCTCCTCATTTGCTCAGTGTTCATGTCTGTGGGCCATGAGGATAGAACTTATTCTTACTTAACTTGGAAATAGTGCTGTAACTGGTTTACAATGGGGATAAAATGAGCATTTGTTGATTGTGCTATTGATCAGTTGACAGTAATCTGGAATCGATTCAACGAGTGAGTTAGGCACCCTCTGTGCCTAACTGTGTCAGACACTCCAGATGCAAAACAGAACTCTAGATTTCTGTTCCCAAGGACTTTATGGATTAGCTGGGATTACAACCAGATACAAAGAAGGCAAAGATAAATGCTCACTTAGAAAATGAACTATCTGTGTAATAATTCACAATTTATAAAATGTTTTTCATAGTCAATGTCGCATCTGGGTTAAATAATATACTGTTACACAATGTAATTGATGATCTATTTCCATTATATAATAATAAATTGTCTGAAGCCCAGCAACGTGGTGTGTCTTGCCTCTAACCTCATGAGGCAGAGACAGTGTGCAAGGGCTCAGTAGATACTAACCAGCCCCATG